>JANBXA010000398.1:13665000-14922500 GCA_030556225.1 Cricetiscus sungorus | reverse complement strand
GCTCAGCATTAAAGGCGGGCTGCTTTTCCTGAGATCAGGGTTCAGTTCCCGGCACCTGTGTTGTAGCTTAAACCCATCCTTAACTCCACTTCCAGGGAATCCGGTGCCCCCTTCTGGCCTCCTCTGGTACCAGGCACACAAGCAATATTTATACATACATGCAGCCAGAACACTCAGATAAAAATAAGCAAATCTGTTTAAGTGTCTATGTACAATAAATTGGAAATTAATTTGTGGAAGGTGCTGTCCATGTTCTCTTGTTTATAAGAGCTTGACTCATTATAGCGAAGATAAGGAATCACGCCCAGGTATCTAACAGTGGATATTGTCAATGTGCTATATTTGTATGCAGTGGAACACTACTCAGCCTTTAAAAAGAAAGGAACTATGTCACTTATGACATGGATGAACTTGGAAGACACTGTTTTTAATTAAGCCAGACACAGAAGGATAAATAGCTCATGATCTCATTTATATGTGGAATTAAAAAAAAAAAGTTGATCTCACAGCTGCGGAGAATAAAATGGGGCTGCCAAGGACTGGTAAAGAAAACATTGGGAAGATGGATGTTAATGGAAAAAGAAAATACAAAATTTCTCTTGGATAGAAATAATAAAATCTGGAGATCTATTCCACACTATCATGAGTACCACTGATGTATTTAATAGATGGAAATAATAAATTTTAAATGTCTTCTGCTACAAAGGTTGTTACTCAATGGACTACTCCATTAGCATGGGTTTCCCACATCACAGTGGAAATCACATTGTTTACATAACATAAATACAGTATTCATGCCTTTAAAAAGTTGGAAAATAATAGGAATCACAAAAATAAACGAAGGGTGGTGAAGCTGGGAGGTGGTGATGGCAGCACACACCTTTAGTCCCAGCACTTGGGAGGCAGAGGCAGGCAGATCTGAGTTCGAGGCCAGCCTGGTCTACAAACCTACACAGAGAAACCCTGTACTGAAAAACAAACAAATAAAAGGCTAAATCAATCCACTTTCCCATCACTCATTTAGTAAACGAGAAGCCTTCTGTCCATTCGGCTGGCTGGATGTTGCCTGCCCATTTCCCAAGGAACATCACTTACACCTCCCATCATACAGAGAAAATTCTCAAAACTCTGTCAAGGTCAGCAAATTCCTGAATTAGCTTTCCCATCCCCTCCATGGGTGTCTGTCTGGACCAGGTGTACAGACAGGCTGCCCAGAGTCTCTTCTGCTCCCAGTGTCCCACTGATAGACTAGGTATAGACACAGTATTTTGGTCTACCTCCCAGATTTCATGGTTGGATAACGATACTGCTAATAGTGACACCCATAGTCTTGCAGGTGAGGTCTGGGCAGGGCCAATGCCAGAGTCTGTCATGCTTAAGTAACAATGTCAGCACTTCAAATGCTGTGAGAAAATTGGGGAGTTGCCACAGTGTTAAGAGTGCTCTGATAACTTGTCAAGTATGATAAAACAATGAACAAAGAAAGGACAGTCATAGCACAGTTTAGCTCCCTCAGTAGCCTGTAAAGCTTTCGCACCCTCATTGCTCTGCAGCAACTTCTATGTGCTTGGTGAGGAGGCTAAAATAACAGCTCCCTCAATACCTCCTGACTCTGAAGCAATCAGCAATCACTGAGTGGGCCTCACTCTAGGCAGCTGACCTCAGGCTCCCCACGCTTGGGCAAGCGGTGCTGGGAAGTTGCCAGGGGTTGACAAAGACCTTGCAGAGGTTTGTGATTCTGTTCAGGGTGATAATAGGTCACACCTTCATTGTGTGAATGAAAACCAGAAAATAAAATTACGGCTTAAAGATTTCCTTCTGAAACAAAATGACTTGGGAAGCGAGGACTGAATGTAAGAACAGATGGTCTTAGGACACTGACATCCATCGTATGATCAGCTCTATCCTCATCTATTCTCTCATTGTGTCATCTCAAATAACCCCACCCACTTAGAAACTTTTTCATCTCATGAACATATTGGGGGGTGGTCAGTGGTTAGACAAGAAATGCCCATGATTAAAGTTACTAAGGAACACGATAATGATGATGTCTCTACATCTCTCTCAAGATTCTCCACCCCCAAACACACAAGGGAGTGCACATAATCAGAAGAATCAGAAGTTGAAAGATAGCCTAGGCTAAATGGTGAATGGGAGAGAATCCTGGGCTACATGAGACCTGTCTCAAACAAAAAGTACCTCTAAACATTTAAGTTAGACTCACCTCATTAAAAATTTGCACTGCAGGCCATCATGGTGGTAAAGGCACTTGTAACCAAGCCTGTCCATTTTAATTCACTCTCTGGGACCCATACAGGGGTAGGAAAGAACTGATGGTCATAATCTGCCTTCTGACCTCTGCATGTACCCACACATTCATGCACATACACTAAGATAAAAAAATGTAAATAAAGTTGAAATGTTCTCTATCACAGCCATCTCCTCTTTTGCTCAGTGTAGCTGCTGGCTGTTGAAATAGAGATGGTACCCCTTTGTAGTGCTAAGATCCCCGCTTCCCTAATGAGGAAATACTTCAGGACTCCCAGGGAATGCCTGAGCCACAGGCAGCACCAAACCCTGCACGTGCTATGGGCACATACATACACATAATACTTTCCCATCACACACCCTTACCTTTACCCTCCCAGTTCAGATAGTGACAGCTGTCTCACTCTGTCTTTGTAGCTATGTGGCTAAAAGATCCCCTCTTAATTAAGATCTTAGTCATATTTTCATCACTCTCTTTGACATGAGAATATTCACTTTTTTGTTTGTTGCTTTTGAAAGACGGTTTCTCTGTGTAGTCCTGGCTGTCCTGGAACTCGCTCTGTAGACCAGGCTGGCCTTGGTCTCTCTCAGAGATCCACCTGCCTCTGCCTCTGCCTCTGCCTCTGCCTCCTGCGTGCTGGGATTAAAGACGTGTGCCACCACTGCCCAGCTTTATATGTAAGAATGCGAGTTGCAGCTTTCCTTTGGAATTGCTGAATTTCCAGCAAAGACAGCACTTCCATGCTAATGACTAATAACTGGGGTGGCTAAGCCAAAGGAGTGATCTGTATCCTGAGCAGGGCAGAGCAGGATGGCTAGAGATTGCGTTTCTCAGAACAGTGAACAGTTAAAATAAGCCGTTCTTTTCTAGAATTTTTCATTTAATATTTTCAGACTGTAGTTGAATATGAGTAACTGAGCCCATGCAAAGAAATCACAGATAAGGGAGACTGCTGTCTAGTTTGAGCTGTGATTACACATCACAGCTGGAAACTTTCTCTCTCATCTTGTCATTTAGACATTGGACACAATCATTTTAAAAACAAACCAGAAAATCTCGCATAATTAAAGTTCAAAAATTCCTGACATGGAAGAATTAAGACAGCAGGCTTGGGTTTTCTGTTATTCATAGCATAATACCTAAGTAATCTTTTTTTATTATGTGTTCAAATATTGTATATTGAAATCCCAGCCCATATATCATTTTTGCCCCTATAGAATAATCTCAACTTACTGAAGCTCAACTCAACTCACTGTACATCATTCATGAAAGGGGGATATTGTCTGTGTTTTAAAAGGATTAATACAGAGTTGAAGACATATTCATAGAGTAATATACTTAAAATGGTTTGTTTCCGTATAAAATATGACAGAATCGTGTTAAGCAGGTCTTAGCAGGTGTACATCTTGTTGTGTAAGCTCCAGTATACACATGTTCACATCTGGAGTCACACCACATGCTGCATGGAAGCTTCTCTTCTGAACACAGGATCGACTTCTTCCAGAAGCTCTGAGGGAGGCTCCTCCTCCTGCCCCATACCTGCTGGTTGGTGCATGTTCCAACCTCCCCCCTTTCCTCTCTGTGTCCCCTCCGAGGACACTCTGCATTGAATCCACCCTCATCTAGATGATCTCATGTTGATCCTTAATTACAACCTCTGAGACTTGGCTTCTGTCATATTCTTTTTCTAAAAGATATATTTATTAATAATGGGTTGTATCACGACAGTGTCATACATGCATACAAGGTATACATTTCACTCGTTTACCCTTTCCATACTCTCTTAATTTTGTTCCTCATTCCTGCTAGCTCCACCCTGCCTCCTAATAATCCCCCATTCTGTTTTCATGTCCCAAACAAAATCTAGAGTCCACATATGAAATATTTTTCTCTCTGGGTCTGGCTTATTTTGCTTACTGTAATGAGTTCCATCTGTTTTCCTGTAAAGTATTAATTTCATCTTTCTTTATGGCTAAAATAATATTCCATTGTAGATTATACCACACTTCTGTCTTCTGATAGACACCTGGGCTGATTCTGCAAGGTGGCTCTTGTGAGTAGTGCTGCAGTGGCTCATACCCCTGTACCTGCTTGTGCCTGTGAAGCTGGATCATCCGAAAGCAGAGGTGGTCGCTGCCCATGCCAACATGGGTTTCTTCTAGAGCTGAAGTATCATGTGTCTGCAGTTGGCTTCTCTGAACACACTTTACACACAGTGTCCATTGCAGTACACTGAAGTATTTACTATGATCACAATTAGGTTTTGGAAATCCTCGTCTCAGAAAAATTTGGGAAAGGTCTTTTTGAGACAGGTAAATCATACAAGGCAGAGTTATCATTCGAGTGTTTGTAACCAGTGAAGATCAGAGAATAGTTGTTCTGACTGTAGGTCAGAGTTGGGTAGAGGTGCTAACCCCCCCCCACACACACACACCCCTCACTGGTTTGTGGCAGTCACCTTTGTCAGTGTAAGCTAGGCACATAGACTACACAATACACAGGGGCTAGTTGATCTAGTGGCCTGGCTGGGATGGCCAGCCTGCCAGACCCCACCTTGGGATCTAGGCCAATGCTAATACATCTAGGACCAGCCTCAGAGTTCAAGTGAGGCCAGAAGGCTTGAGGTTGCTCTGAGAGTTAGGAAACCAGCCTCTGGCCAGATGGCCATGAAAGCAAAACCAAAGGCCACTGTTACACAGACTCTCTCTCTCTCTGGCAAAGACCAAAGCTGCAACTAGCTTTCCTGTGTGCTGTTGTCTGCAGTAGTCATCCACCACATGAGTGCACACACAACCCTGTCATTCTGAGCATCGTGAGCAGTGTTCATGCAGCCTTAGGACTTCTGGGCTTCAAGTGTATTGTCAAGGTCTCTGTCCTATGGTGCATTTGCCCCTTGAACACTCTAGGTTTGAAACCCTCTTCTGACACTGTCCACTCTTGTGAACTTGATTTCTCCAGATAACTTTTTCCTGAGACGTAATCTACTTTACCCAGTTCTTGCTATCTTCTGGGAGGTTCTGGCCTGGACGGAGACAGCAGATAAATTGTTGACTTGTGATTATCTACTACGTTTCTGAGGGGAAGGATTGATATTTATTGGCATCAATGTGCTAGGCTAGGAAACAGTTTAGCGTTCCAACATCCCCATTGCTAAACACTGAAAAGTTGGTCTCCGGGCTTAAGGTCTTGCTCAAGGACCCAAGTGACATTGTTGAGACCCAAGCCAAGGGCTGTCTTGCTCCAGATGTTTTATTTAGATGAATTTTCATAAAGCCAAATCTTTGTGTGTGGTTCTTGGGTTTCATATATGTTGGGTAAGCTATCTACCATGGGGCTACAGCCCCAGCTTTTCAAAGTCTGTAGGAATGAAGTATAGTCCAGTCAGAAGCAGCCCTTTGCTCTTGATTTTTCTGGCTACATAGCCAGTGAAGGAAATACCATTGCATCCATCCAACTTTTCAAAAATGCCTCTGCTACTGCTCAGGTTGCAGGGTAAACAACCCTTTATATGGTGGGGTTGGAAACCAGGATGCAGGGTTCCTTGCATGCCCCAGCTATCCTACTCCTGGGTATCTACCCACGGGAGGTGATTGTACACTCATGTTCTTGGCAGTGCCTTTGACAGTAGGTAAGGTGTGGGATCAGCCTGTGCATAGAAAGCATGGCGCACATTGACAGTGGAATATCAGCCATAGTAAAGAATGAATCGCGATGTTTTCAGGAAAATGAATAGAACTTAAAGGTCATCATAAAAAGTAAAATAAGTCAGAGATAAGTATTGTTTATTTTCACTCAAACTTCCAAAAATGGAATCTGTGTTTGGTTTTTAAAATAAATCATAAAGTAGTAGTTGGGCTGTGAAAAACAGGATATGGGGATGTGGGGGAGGGTATGAGATAGGGTAGTTGGGAGGGGGAATACAGTCAGACACAATAATAATGTATGTACAGAAATGTCACAGGAAAACCCATTCATATATACACTCATTTTGTTAATAGGCAAGTTTTATTTTCTGGGCTTTTTTAATTTTTCATACTTTTTTTAATTCATTGAAAATTTCCTATGTGTACAATATATCTTAACCTTATCCACCCCTACTAACTCCTTGCTACTCAGAAGTTAATAGTGCTGGCTGCTCCTCCAGAAGACCTAGGTTCAATTCCCACTACCCATCTGTAAGTTCAGTCCTAGGGGATCCAATACCCTCTTCTGGCCTATATGGGCATTAGATACACACAGTAGAGGTTCATTTCCGTGGTTTGTTTGGAATTAGGTGGGTTTGCATCCTGGCTCAATGGGCCCATCTACCTTGCAAGCTTTGGTTTTCTTCTCACATTGGAAAAGTGATTCATATTTTTTACCTGATAAGGTGTCGTAGATTGACCCAAGGCTCTGTGTTCATAGACTTAACACAGGGCATGTTGTTTGATGTTAATCAGTACTGATCCCTACCCCCACCCCCGTTTCCATGGTTAAACTCACTGTGTGGAGCACGTATAATGCAAACAATGGCAAAAAATGAGCTTTGTTTCTTCAACATTGGTGCCCTGCACATCCTGCCATTGAAGGCTTGTGTGCTGTGTGTGTGTGTGTGTGTGTGTGTGTGTGTGTGTGTTTGCACACACATGCATGCTCATGCATGCACTTCACACGCAGTTGCTTTAAAAATCCTGATAAAGAGGGAAAATACAAAGACATTTATATTATCTGAACAGAACTAAGACCTGGAGGCCTCCAAGATTTGTACACTATCAGAACACAGTTCCAGCTACTTGGTGGATGCCAAGAGTTTACCATCGTTCTCCCCACATCTGGAAAGACATGCTTTATCTGTTTTTCTAGGCCAAAGTTCTATTGACTTGGCTTTCTTGTAATCAGAGGCCTCTAAACCAGTAAGAGTCCTAATGGATCACAAAGACAGATGGTCCCTCAGGGAAAGGGTCCAGCTTCATAGTGGCATCCTTTGCCCCAGGGAGGAGGACCACAAGTTGGCAATCAGTCTGTGTGAGCCTTGGTAGATGATGGGACCCGTGAGCCTAGCCATGCCTGCTGGAGAATAAAAAAGGAAAAAGGAAGGTTCTGTATGTGCAGAAAGGACTCAGAATTAAGCGGGATATCAGCCAGACCATGTAGATAAAGAGAGTGACCTTGCTCTTCTTTTTGTATCTTTTCTGACTTCAAACCAGTGAAAGCTATTCTGAAAAGCAGCCCACAATTTTTGATGGAAGTTGTTTTGACATAAGTGAAACCAGGCTTGGCACAAGGAGAGGGCAGACTCGGGCCAAACCCATGGAGCGGACCCTGGAAGGATGGAGACAAGCTGGAGCAATTGTTTCAAGATGGCTCTGGACCCACTTGAAAGCCAGGGAGCCAGAGGGTGCAGACATTTCGTCAATGTCTGAATTACTGTGTGAGAAGCCTTGTACGGCCCCCTGAGACACACAGGCTAGTGAGGTTCCATCTTCTCTCAACCCGGAAGAAGGGAGAGGGACAGTATGGACTTGAGAGGTCGTCTGCTGGTTGTGAGCTGCCAGCCGTGGCTGGTTGGGAAAAGCACAGCAGAAAGGGAGAGTGTGGCACTCGGTCCCAGAGTTTCTAGCAGCTTTTAAGACTTTGGGAGACATGGCAGGGAGAACATGGGACTCATCTTCACATGAGAGGGTGGAAGAGGGAGTGGCTCTACACTAGAAGATAAATTGGATGTTATCTCTTAAAAGTTTAGTTGTTCTGGGGATTGATAGCAGCCTCTTGCAAGGGAAGATCAGGGACAGCATTCTATGTGGAAAGTCTAGGAATTAAAATAGTATGTAATGCCTCGGGGCTACAGAATACACAAAACCCTTTGAGAAAAGCAGTCTTCACAGGAGCTCATGGATGTCCTAGAAAGGGCCAGGCTTCCATTCTCTTCCTGAGAAGTTGACTGGAGTCACAAAGACACACGGCACCTATGTGAAGTCAACCCTATCACTGTGGGACTTGTAAGATAGAGGCAGTCATGACCTTGCTGTGTGGGACCCCACGACTGTGCTGCTCTCCTCCAGTTTCTCTGCAGTATCCCACCCCACCCCTTTATTTCTAAAAGATCCAAAGGGAATTGGGAGAACACAGAGTCTGCTTTGGCAGAATGTTACAATGTCTGAGTTTGCAGGGATCTCTAGAGTTGAAGCAGAAAAGAACACCTCTATACTCAATGCTGAGAGCCATAAATGTATTAGCTATCTTAAAGGCTGATGTCCCCCATTTAATCAGGATACTGTAGACATTACATGCTAAATAGACTTGAGATACACATTGACTTACGTTTCTAGTCACTGGTGCCCTGAAAATGTTGAGCTTTTATAAGCCTGGTGTTAGGAACAAAACCAATTATGAACCAGCTATTCTGCGCATTGTTCTGCTGTAAGTGAAGAGCTGTGGTTTTGCCTGACTGGTGGGACACTGGTTAGCCTGCTGTAGGCTCATGAATGATGAAGACAAAAGAAATGAGGCTTCTGGGTCAAGAATGACAGACAGTTCATTGTTCATGGGAATAATAGTACACTAATTCTTACTCCGTTTATACTCACTCTCGCTTATTGTGGTTTGTGTTACCCATGGCCACTCGTTCTGAAAACAGGAAATGGCAAGTTTTAGACATAATTCACAATTTTAAATTGCACACCATTCTCATGAGGGACTCTTGAGCCATCCCACTCTGCTCTACCCAGGATGGGGACCAGCCCTTTGTCCAGGGTGACCATGCTGTCTCTATGGTCATTTAGCTGACTCGGTCAGTAAGTCAGTGTTGTGTTAAACAATTGTGTTCAGATAGCCCCTATTTCCCTTGATTGTAAACAAAAACCACCAGAGCAAAATTAGTGATAATTCAGATGTGTCAAAGAGGAGAAGCCTTAAGTGAAGAACTGAAAACGGGAAAATGTATGTAGAGAGACAAAATTCTATAGAGCAGGTACCGTCCCTTGGTCAAGCATCCACTGGGAGGTCTTGGAATCTAGGTTACCGTAACCAGAATATTAGTGCATCTCCCCTGTTTCCCCAAACCCTGCTTCCCTATGGGTAGCACGCACCTCCATCCATAGCTATCACTTAATTTCCGCTTCTTAAATGTGTGATGCTGGCAGGTTTTCTTAGAGAAGGTTGTGGAATCGGTGAGTCTTAGCCCTCAAATTCAAGCTGTCTGAGGGGGAGCACCTAAGACAGACTACCAAGGGCAACTGTGTCCCTTCCCCTCTGTGGATCTGTCTAAACTTTCTTCCTGTGTTTCCCAGCCAAATCTTCCCTGGGAAATTAATCTCCATGTATTTAACATTTCCTCTCAACCCACATTTCTTCAAAATCTCTAAACAACCTCAGAGAGTCCTCTGGAATGACTAGGCTTTAGCACATTTCCAAAGAAACTTTGGGTGATAACTCAACCTCCATTACTTCTCAGGAGAAAAACAACCATGGGCAAAACCAATTGATTTCCACTTGTCTAATATTAGAGTGGTTGTTAGAACCCAATTTAGGGTGTGTGTGTGTGTGTGTGTGTGTGTGTGTGTGTGTGTCTGTCTGTCTGTCTGTCTGTTGAGTCTTGCTCTGTGTCCAAAACTAGCCTGAGACTCACTTTGTAGCTCAGGCTGGCCCAAAGCTTGTGCCAATTCTTCTGTCTTGGCCTCGCAAGTACTAGGACTACAGATATGAGCCACTACTACAGGCTTCTACTATTGTTCTATGTAACTCATATTTTACACTGAGGATATGGCTCAGTGACAGAATGCATACTTAGCATGTAAATGGTCCTGGGTTTCATCCTATCTCCAAAACACAAAAACAAAACACATACCCTTCCCAACACTGTCACAGTAACTCATATGTAAACACCCTCCCTTAGTTGGGACTTGTTTCATCTACAGTGAGTGTCTGGCATTCTGAGATGAAGTAGGAACTTCTGCTTTGTTGAATAGTCTTGAGTTATATAATCAGAGTTCTTAAGTTATATGATATTTCATGAGCAGTGTCCAGTCCTAGATATTTAAGTTACTATAAAGTGTGTGTGTGTGTGTGTGTGTGTGTGTGTGTGTGTGTGTGTGTGTGTGTGTGTAAACCCATAGTTACCAAATACCTAAGGTGATTTTCAGGGGCACCTGAAGATTGTTCCTTCTGAGGGATTGGCAAAACCATCAGTATGTCCCATTGTATCACTATCTCCAGGGCTCTTGCATAGGAGATGGTTGGACAATGTATGACTTCAGCCTTCCAGTTTCTGCCTGTATTCACCTGTTCTTACCCATATTTCCTCATATTTCTTGTTGAAACTCTGGGCACCTTTATTAGAAAGTGTCTGGTCTCTTACCTGACCACTCTTCCACCATCCCCATCTACCAGAGAGCAAAGTCTCCAGAACTGGGTAGTGTGTCCATGGACAGAGATCTTCCAAGTTTCAGTGTGCATAAGACACCTGTGTATAAGGGGATGAGGAGGTGAGTGCAGAAAAACAATAAAAAGGGAAAGTTCTAGAATCAGAACCTTGATCCAAGGGAGCTAGAGATGTGCTGTTCTTAAGGCACCCATGTCAGAAAGGTCACAACTGCCTGTAACTCCCATCTCCAGAGGAGTCTGATGCCCCTTCTGACCTGCACCTGCACACAGGCACACATGTACAGACACACTTACACACACACACACACACACACACAATAATTTTGTTTTTATTTTTCAAGACAGGTTGTCCTTATGTAGCACTGGCTGTCCTGAACTATCTCTGTAGTCCAGGCTGGACTCAAACTCAGAGAGATCTGCCTGCCTCTGCCTCCTGTGTGCTGGGATTAAAGGCTTGCACCACCACTGCCCAGCTACACACAGTTTAAAATCAAATGAAATATAGTAAAACTTCATTATCAGATATTGTTGGACTTGCTTCATTTTAAAGTCATCCTAGGAAAGTTAAAGGACAATTTTAATTGAATTAATACTTTTACTTTCCAAAAGAAAATCTAAATTTGGGGAGTGGAGGATCAAGACACTATTATAGAGAAGTGGCTGAAAAGCCCCAGGCCCTTTTTGGGAAGAGGAAGTCTATTTCTCTAACCCTCAAACCGCACTCATCACAATCACTTTATCCTTTCTCAGCTGCAGCACCACAGTTTGTTCCCAGCAAAGCTCAGGCCCAGGCTGGTTGCCCCACAGAGCTGTGCTTGGAGATGCAGATTGGTGGGAGGTGCTTGAGCTGTGAGTGGGTGGGTTCATGCTTTTGTCACTGATGAGTCTCATGGGACCAGATCGGTCACCTCCAGAGCTGACTGCTACACAGTGAGAGCATCCCTTGCTGTCTCCCTCTCCCTGTGTACTCACTGGCCCTTCTTCCTTCTGCCATGAGTTAAAACAGCACAAGACCCTGTGAAATGTGCCCACCCAACCTAGAACTCCCCAGCCATTAGCATCCTGAGCCAAAATAAACCCTTTTCCTTTATGAAAAGCCAGGGCTCAGATTTCTGTTAAAACAACCCAAAGCTAAGAGCAACTGATTTTGAAGTTCAGTGTAAGATTTCTAATGCCTGAGGTGGAAAGACAGCTAGGTCAGTAAAGGGCTTGCTATGCAGTACGATGAAAAGAAAATTGTCAGGCGCAGTGACACATACTTGTAATACCTACACCAGGGAGATAGGCCTCAGTGCCCACCTAGCCTTCACAGTAAGGACCAGGCCAGTGAGACATCTTGGGGGGTGGGGGTTGGAACAGCACCCAAGGAATGATACCCAAGGTTGTCCTTGGTCCTTCACATGCACACAAACACATGCATGCACAGCTACACACACACACACACACACACACACACACACACACACACACACACACACACACCTGCAATGCTAGATAAGAACCATACTGAACATAAAGAAAGCGTGAAAGCTTGAATTGTGGGAAAGCACTGGAAAGGCTAGGTATAGGATGCATATAGATAGAGAAGATGGGTCTGTTAGATGTAGGGTAATTTAAGAATTCTAAGGAAATGACCCCCTAGCCAAAGTGTCTTCCACACTGGTTTATTATGGGATGCATAATTCATTACTTATCCATTGTCTTTGAGATGACCTTACAAAATCCAAAGTCCAGGAAGGAATAAAACAGCCTGTCTCTCAGCTCCTTTACCATGCCAAGGTGTTATTTATTGCTAGGAAGCCAGAAGAAGGCAGAGAGGTCTTTCAACCCTGAAGATAAACTATTTTTGAACTTACAGTTTCGCCTAGCACAGACCCTGTAGAACAAATGAAATGCCGTGTCCATCACCACAGATCCATGAGACCCATGAAAGCACAAATGGAAAAAGATATTTTAGGTCTTGTACTTCAAAAAATGGGCCAGCCTTTTTAGTACTAAAGGAAATATCTGTGCATATCACACACTCTGTGCCTCCCACATATATGGGGAATCCTTTGGGCTAGACTCTAGCGTATTCCTAGCAAGCTAGTCACTGTGTCTTCACTTTCTGTCCCCAGCATGTTGCTGGCATAGATGCCCATGATGAGATAAGAGGAATGATGACCTACTCTCCTTCCCACATGCTGACAGCTCAGCTTTCCCACCCAATTTTCCCTAATGACAAAATCACAGGAGGGCATCTTAACATCTGCTTACCCAGCATCCTCTTTTTTTAGGAGCCAATACTGCCTCAGTGTGGGGGGAGACAGGTGGCTTAATACACTTCCAAAACCTCTTTCTTATTTCTCACTTACTGAGGATGCAGGATGCAGGTCGCAGAGCCTCTGGCCTTTTTTGTTGTTACTGTTGTTGTTGTTGTTGTTGTTGTTGTTGTTGTTGTTGTTGTTGGTACACATAGGAAGGTCAGAAGCAGGTTGGGTTTATGAAGGATTTATCTGTTGACACTCTTTGCTTGGAACAGACAGTGTGTAGGATTTTCCCCAGAATTCTTTGGGGAATCTGTACATCTTTATCTTCTTGGGAAGTGGAGGATCCAGCTTGTCTTCATTTCCTGACTTTGAGGAAGTCTTTACTGTAGCTTTAATGATCTGAGATCATTAAATACCAGGCAGTACTTACTTCATCTCTTCATGTTCTTTAAGCTCTGGAGCAGATGCTGTTTCACCCTCCACATGCGTTCTCTAAGATTTATTGTCTCATGTTTGTCAGCCCTCAAGTATATGAGAAGGTGACTGGCTATGACCAACCTTCTCTGTTTTGAGGGACCCCTACTCCTCCAACTATTCCTGGTAGATGGTTTCCAACACTTTTCTTTGTCCTTGTCAGCTTTGTTGCTGTCTTTTTCTCCTCTTAATATGATGCCCTGGAAATGGCAGTCCATGTATGATGTGAAAAGCCCAAACTAGGGCAGTTAGCAAGGAAAAACTTGCACACATCTGCCAATGCTTCCTTAACAAGCAACATATTAATGCCCCATCCATGCTCAGCCTTGGGTCTGTTCTCACTTCATCTGCTGCTGGACAGAAGTTCTTATAGTACTGCTCATTTCCTTTTCATTCTAAAATCAGAATTCATACTTTCTCCAGCCTGTTGTATTGCTTTTTTTTAACCCATTTTATTTTTGATGTGTTATGAGTGTTTTGTCCATCTATATGTATGTAAATCATATTTATGCCTGGTGCCTTGAGAAGTCAGAACAGCATTGGACTCCCTGTAACAGGAATTATGGATGGTTATGAGCCACCAGGCAGTGCTGGGAACTGAACCCAGGTCCTCTGCGAAAACAAGTGCTCTTGACCACTGAGGTATCCCTCCAACCAGCCTCCACTATCTATTCCATACTTTGGGAATTGTTACTAATTGGCTACGTACAGATGGAAGTCTTGTGTAATTCTAATGCAAAAGATTGCTGGAAGAGTGAAGAATATTTTTTGTTCAGCCTCTTCTCCTGCTTAAATACACATAATCACGTATACCTAAGGGACATAAAGTGACATTTTCAATATGCACCATAATGATCAGATCAAGGTAACTGGCACACATCACTTCCAGTATTGGCCATTTCTCTTGGAACGTTCAGAACACTCTTCCTAGTTGTTTTGAAATGTACAGCTAAATGCTGTCAACCATAGTTGCCCTATTATGCTATAGAGTAGTAGAATTTACTTATATAAGAATTGTCTTTTGATTTTTTTTTTTATTTTTATGTGCATCAGTGTTTTGCCTGGGTGTGTGTCTGTGTGAGGATATCAGATTCCCCCATAAGTTAGTTGTGAGCTGCCACATGGGTACTGGATTGAATACAAGTTCTCTAAGAGCAGCCAGTGTTCTTAACTGCTGAGCCATCTCTCCAGCCCTCAAAAATTTTCTTTCTTTTTAGGGACTGGAGGTAGAACACAGAAGTAGAGTGCTTGCCTACATACATGAGGCCCTGGATTCATTTGTCAGCACTGTAGAGCAAACAACACAAAAAGAATCTTGGTTTTTTAATACTATGTTGGGATTGACTTTGTTACAGAAAAATCTGCTCTCAGGCCCCTGATTCTAGGAAAGATAAATTAGAAGTTTCTAGTCCGTGGGATCTTTCTGCTTGAGGTATTGGCAATCATTTCAACATCCACAATGGGGTATAGTGAAGGCTGGAGCTGCTCCCCGGGAAGCCCAGTGCCTCAGTCCCTTAGCCAGATTTTTGGTTACCAGGCCCTGGCTGGATGCTGACACTGTGTCCAGGGAAGGGTTGGTGTCTGACCACGCATGTCTGTGTGTTGCAGTTACCTGGCTGAACAGTGCTGGAATGGCGGCTTCATCTACCTGATCATGCTGCGGCGCTTCAAGCACAAAACCCAACTGACTTACAATGGCAACAGGAGCAACAGCTCAGAACCAGGAGAGACACCTACCTTGGAGCTGGGTGACCAAACTTCCAAAAAGGGGAAAAGAACAAGAAAGTTTGGGGTCATTTCCAGACCCCCTATCAACAAGACCCCTGAAGAACCCAAGAGCGGCAATGGCTGTGATGCGGCTGATGACCCCAGCTCTGAGTTGGAGAATGGCACAGACCCCGAACTCGGAAATGGCCAGGACTTTGAGCTAGAAAATGGCCCACGTTCTCTCAAGGATGTGGCTGGACCCCATCTGGAGAGGTCCGAAGTAGACAGAGGAGCAGAACTCAGAATTCCAAATGCAGAGGCTCCTCTGGGTACCAGTGATGACAAACACCACGTCTCAAAGAGTGGAAAGACAGACTTCCAGTCCAGTGACTGCCTGGCAAGGGTAAGGTGCAGTCGGGTTTAGAATCAGATCTTTTTTTTTCTTTCTGAATATGCATGCCTGCCTGCCTGCCTGCCTGCCTGCCTGTCCATCCATCTGTTGGTGTGTGGCTCCATGTGTGTGAAGGCCAGAGGACAGTGAGAGGTATCATGTCTCATTGTTCAGGTGCCTTCCACCTTGTGTTTTGAGATCAGGTTTCTCAGCAGCCTGAAACTCACCAAACAGGTTAAGCTGAGTGGCTGGCAAGCCCCTGGAACCCGCCTAACTACCATACTCCAACATGCTACCATGTCCAGCTTTTTATGTGGATTCTGGGCATTGAATCTGTGTCCTGGTGCTTGCAAGGCAAGCACTTTACAGCTATTTTCTTGGCCCTAGAATCTGAATTTTAACATGAAAATTGTTGAAACTGCTTTCAACTTCAAAAAAAAAAAATAGATCTAAGATAGCCTTGTACTTAGAAGCCAACAGACTCATGGAGATAAACAAGCAGAGCCTTACCAACAACAGAAAAAGTTCAAGTTGTTTTATCCCACTTAAAGAGCCAGTGAAGTGATCCTAAGTGGAAAATTGAAGCCTTCTATAGTAACATTTGAGCCCTCTGAGGCCCAGATAAAGCGCTGTACTGTCTGGCTGTTCATCACCACGGTCACAGAGAAATTGCTACTTGAAGGCCAAAGATTCCTAGTGGCAGTTGATAATGCAAACATCCAGGCTCAGCGTGACACTGGAAGGGCGGCCGACATGGGGAAGCATCTGCTTTTATTTTTAACAGTTCAAAGCCAGCACTATTTTATGAGATCATGTTATTACACTGGTAAATTCCAGTGGCACACAGAAGTGTCTTAGCGAAGTCTCATCAGAGTACTTTCTCTGTCATGGCTGAGGTCGGTCTTTGTAGAAGTGAGAAGAGACTAGGGTGGGTGTGCTCCATCTCAGATTGTCTCCACCAGCACCCTTTCTTAAGAGTTGGGTTTCTGTAGGGTGGACATGCCTGAGACATGCATTCTCCTGGCGGAGGGTGCTAAGGAAGCAGTAGCTTCCTGCGTGGGTGCTGACTGGCTGCTCTGACTCAGAAAACACCTGAGGGATGAAAGGCAAAGGTGGAAGAGAGGTGTGGAAAAATCGTGTTTGGGTTTGGCTGTTGAGGAAACGTGCCCTGGGAGTGAACAGGAAGCCTCATAAGGCTGTTTGGTGCCGTTACTTCTATAGTTTGAACCAATCCATATGCAGGATTCAGAAGGCATAACCAACTCTCTCATTCACAGAAAGCCTTGGATAGAGGCAGCATTTTCTGTGGATGAATGGAGGGACAAATGAGAAGAAAGGCCATGCTTTTTTCTATCAGTGCTTTCTGTTCATTTTATAGGGCTCCCCTAGGAGGTTTAAAGTTTAAACATGAATTATACATGCATGCATGCATGCATGCATACATACATACATACACACACACACATGCATGCACCAAAGACTAAGAGCACTAATACTCTGGCTGCTCTGACTTGCTGAGAGTCCCTTCCCACATCGTGATTAGACTGAATCCACACAAGGCCTAGGATGAAAACTTTCAGATGGATAGTGTTGGCCTCCTGGGTCATTTCAAGTGTTTGGGTTCCAAATGAGGTTGAATCTCACAAACAGTTCGAAAACAAATAGTTTTAGTGTCCTGGGACATGATGGGAATAATTGGAGATGATTTGTAAAGAAGAAAAAGGAAAATACCTAAAGTATAGAAAGTCCCCAACTCCCACTCACTTTAATTGAAAAAGAGACATAAAATTGAATTTCTGGGTTAGACTATGTGTCACAGTCCCTCTTGCCTACCTTTGGAGCTCAAGGTCAAATGACCCAGAAGGTGTAAAGATTTTAAAAATACAAATGCTAGTCTATTACTATAGGGACATTTTTTAAAATTACATTTTGCACATTTTCACTTGGGATGGGAACTGTGCATGCCATGGCACACGTGCCAAGGTCAGAAGACAGTTCGAAGGAGTCTGATCTCTCCTTTCCACCATGTGGCCCTGGGGATTGAACTCAGGTGGCAGCTTGGCAGCAAGCACTTTTGCCCACTTTGTCGTCAGCCCTTTAGCTGTGTGGGACAACTGTTTAAAGCCACACTTTTTCTAGAAGGGGAAATCTGTCGCCTGCAATTGGAGCTTTTTGTAGGGATCATAAGGCACAGGGCGATGGTTGGCTCTGGTGGCACTGTAGGTGTTGGAAAGTGAGAATGGACTACACCCCTTCTGGGATCATTCTGTCTATCACCCACCAACCCAGACATAACCCCCCACTTGACATAACCCTTGACATAAGTCTCCATAAAGACTAACAGGGTTCTTGGGCTGTAGTGAGTGGGGTTTTATTTTTACTCCAGCATAGTTGAGACTGAGGTCATGCTAAAATGGAATTTCCAGAAAATAGCTACTTACCTCTTAAGTCTTTGGGGAGGGGAATTCCATTGCGTTTGAATAATAGGAGATTTGACATGTCATTGTAATTCCATTTCTGCTTTATTAATGATTTCATATATCCACAGAGACTTAATCGGTTACTGGAAAGGCCTACAATGCCCAGTCAGACCATTTTGTTTGGCAGTGTCTTCTTTTTTATTTATTCTAAGAAAATATGACATTAACATAAATCCCAAGCCATTGTTTTCCCTTCAGCTCTCTCTTAGCAGAGCAATGGGAAATATTTCCTTTTAATAATTCTGTTTTGGTTTTTGTAACAAGACTTGTTACACACCTCTGGGTTGACCATGAACTCATAGCAGTCCACCTGCCTAAGCCTCTCCAGTGCAGAGGTTACAGGTATGAGCCACCATGCCTGGTTGCAAACATTTTACTTTCTAAAAAAAGGTATATTAGCCAGGTGTTGGTGGTGCATGCCTTTAATCCCAGCACTCGGGAGGCAAAGGCAGGTGTATCTCTGTGAGTTCAAGGCCAGCCTGGTCTACAGAGCCAGTTCCAGGACAGGCCCCAAAGCAATACAGAGAAACCCTGTCTGGAGGCGGGGACGACAAAGAAACAAAAACAAAGAAGTGTTCATTTGTATCCATGTTAGCCGGTGTGAGTTGATGTGCAGTGTGTGGGTACAGCAGCTCTGAGGCCCGAGAGGGCAACCATAGCTGGTATTACAGGCAGTTTGTGTCGGTGCTGGGAACCAAACCCAGTTGCTTTGTAAGAGCAGTCAGCATTATTAACTGCTCAGTGACCAAATATTTTCTTTTAAAGACAGCTGTGTTTATACCGGGCAGTGGTGGTGCACTCCTTTAATCCCAGCACTCGGGAGGCAGAGGCAGGCGGGTCTCTGAGTTTGAGGCCAATATGAGCTGAAGAACTAGTTGCAGAACAACCAAGGCTACACAAAGAAACCTTGTCTTGAAAGATTAAATAAATATTAAAATTGGTGTGTTTATATAAAATAGTAACTCAAATCATACATAAGCAGATTATTTTTTTAAAATGCAAAACTTGGGCCTGTCTTATAAAACGCAAGAATATCCCAGCACATAAGACAAGTGATTTTAGAGATAAGTCCAGGGTAATTTTACAGAGCAAAGTCATTCAAGAAGATGGTTACCTGTGTCTGTTTGCCCAGAGCATGTCTTTTTGTAAAATGCCAAAATGCATACATCCAAAGGCAGGTTAGGTGGAAATTCTACCAGGCCAGCCAGTTTACTTACGACTACTATATATGTCTGTGGGTACAGTAACATGTAACCCCAGTAATCAATATTTACCCTATGCAGCATCAGACCTCAGGCAGGTGCCCCAGATCTGCATCTGCAGGAAGAGTGGGACATCTCCCATGTGGCCACTGATTGGCACTAACCAAGGACAGTCTGAAGAAGATTCTCTTCTGGTAGCCTCCAGTGTCACAGGGGGTCATATTGTCCTTTGTGGTCCTATTTCATAAGCCCAGGTCTGCATCTCATCTCATCTCATCTTCTCCAGCCTTTCCACCAACTGCCTGCAGTATGACTCCAGTGTAGCTATTTCATCTTGTGCCAAGATTTAATGCAAGCCTTCCCTGAACCATGCGGTCAACCCCAGTGGTCCAGTCTTGCTTGGGCTTATCCAAGCTTGGGTGACCATCTATTCTGTATTGTCTGGGGCGTCCCTGTTTGTCACTGCACATGCTAGGAAAGCCCTCTTGGTAAAGTCTCCTAACATCATGTCCATCCCATTGCCAAGTCCTGTCAACACTGAAGCTGACAGGTTTCCCTGAAGCTCTCACAGTCCCGGATACTTTTTATCCCCGCTGCCGGAGTTTATGAGTTCGGGCAAGTGTAAAAAGTTGTCTCCTACCCACTACCCCTTGACCACTCTCTTCCCATCACTGAGTATATCTTTGAGGGACCTTTCTGAAGAGCAAATCAAGTTGTTCATCTTCACACACGTACACATTTACACACCTACACATGCACCATAGTTAAGCCCTTTGGGTGGGTCCATAGCGATGTCCAGATACCTTAGTATGGCATTCAAGGTTCTTATTCTCTGGTTCCATACTTAACTCTGTGCCTCAGACTCCCTTGCTTTGTGCATGTATACTGAATTTTATAATATATATTCATACATTTACATTATATATGACATATCATTTTATGTTATACTGTTTATATATTCTATATATATATATTGAAGTATAATATAGTGTTATATATTGTATTATATAATACATAAAATATATAATGTATAAATATATATGTTTACTGGGTTTTTAAAATTAGGGTAAAGGATTCACATAGCCAACTGAAGAGGTGAGGTTCAAAGCCCTCAAAGCCTTACTCCCAATATAAGAGTTTCCGTTCCCATGGGAGCATGTGCACCCTGCCCAGGTTCATGGATAACATTCTCCGAGCCAGAGACACTTCAAGGCCCATACAAGGCCCATTCATCTTGCACAAAGGCTTCATCTTGAATGTGTGATCCTTTGTAAACTCAAGTTTCTGCCCTTTCCTGGTGGATGGGGTGCAACTGGAAATTCTAAGCTCCTGGTGTTATGGTTTCCAGGGGCCAGGCCTGTGCTGAACTTACTAGGGTTTCTTAGCATATCTTGCCACCACTAAGCTGGCTAGGATTTTCAGCACAGGTTTTGCCTTGAGTCATTGTGGATGCTATACTCTCCACCGGGTATCTCTTCCTCTTTCCTCTGGCGCTTAGATCAAACCTTCCTGCAAGAGACCTCTGTGGCCTTCTCATCACCAGGACACTCTGCTCTGGGCTCCTGTATTGCCCCACTGCCTGCCCATGGGCACATGGCGCTTAAACATATTCTGATGATGCCTATATAGCCCCATGTTCCTAGTTTGCTCTGAAGGGCAGGGCCTTATATGTCTTGCTGGCACCAGCTCTAGCTCAAGGCCTTGTATGGGAGGTGCTCTGTATATCCTTATTAATGAAGATGCCCAGGGATGGAATGACGGCTTCCAGTTCTGTCCACATCTCTGTGACCTCCCAGCTGCCTTGGCTCTTCCCTGGGCTGTTTTCTTGCCTATACACTGAGCACTGTGGTCTGATGACTAAGCCCTGACACTGTGATCACACATTTTTCATTTCTTACTGATGATCCTAAATAAGTAGGGATAAGCAAGTGGTCTCAGAATAGGTTTGCAGTGAGGGCCAAGACATTTACTGTAGCGAGATTCTGTTTCGATGATGTGTTTTCTCACATTTGGGACAAAGATGCTGCTGTAAAAGGCTGGCTTCCAGGAGAAATTAGGACATTCAGACGCCACATGGCAGCCACCCTGTTTTAGTGAATAAATCCCCATGCTGGCCTCAGGGACAGTGCTGCACATGTGAACTCACAGTAGTTGTGGTTCGCAGGAGAGGCCAACACTCCGACATTGTTCGAGGGCCACAGCAGCCTGTTTTTCATAGTTTGGCTTTTTCTCCATAAACTCAGAGTATCATTGCCCTTTAAGCCATTATAATAGAAAGCTAATGCCCAAGCCATCTGTCTAGATGTGGCCTGCCTTGGAATTCTAGATGTTTCTAGAGCTATATTTGTGTCTACATACTGACCATGGCAAACAAAGCAGTCCCTTCCAGAAGAACCTCTTAATGTTTATCTCGGTGATGCCCATAGAACCCTAAGATTTGTGGATAAGCACTCCAGACTGATGAATTTCTCTACACTTACAGAATATTGTTATTCTAATTGCTAGAGAATCCACTTGTAAGTGAACTAGGCTGGTTTCCCATCTCAATGGCATTTGCCACATAGAACAGGCTATAAAGCAATAAAGAAAACTACAGAATACCAGATAATGACAAGTACCATCAGTGAACCTAAACAAAGGTGAAGAGAGACATAGCAGGACATGTCACCTGCAGGGATAGTTGATATCAGGTGTCAGCAAAGACAAGCTCCCTAAAGAGGTGGTATGTGAGCTGAGCTGTGTCATAGAATAACAGCACTGCAAGAAGGTCCCAGGAGAACCAGCAAGCACAGCTGCAAACAGCAGGAGCAATAGGGTGTTCCAGGAATGAAAAATGCCCCGGAAGAGGACACAGGTTGACAGGCTAGCTTCCAAAGGTGTTCTGTACAGTCCAGAGGATGATCTATGATAACAGTACTATTCACTTTTCAGTTAGTGAGTTGGTTAAGTGCATAGCCAGCCAAAGTAAAACCCTGCATAGCATTAGAGAGTAACAAAACATCACTAACGCGAGCTCTCAGAACTTCCAGCAGAAATGAAATGGGGAAGCCCTCTTAAGGCAGCTAACTAGAATTCCCAATAAAGAGAATTCAGAGGAGACCAGCGGCCCCTCAAAAACAAACAAACAAAAGAAACCAACCAACCAACCAACCAAACAAACAAAAAACAAATGGCAACAAATAGCAATAACCCCTCAAATCTGGAGCTCACAGTGTCCGGTGGGAACTGGCTGGGGGAGCGCTGAGAGCCTCTACTGGAGTCGTCATGGCCGAGCTCCCAATGCCTGACCTTCCAGCTTTCCCTCCCTGCTGTAGGCAGTTTCACCCCCATGGGTGAACAACATTGATATTTTTTGGAACGGGTTCACCTTCTAGCTGTTCTCAAGAGTTTTTACCATTCTGCTGTTTTGCCTTCCTGCTAGTGGTAGGGTGGTCATCCCATCCTCAGACAAGACCATGGAAGACGCTTGGAGATGAACTTGATTATAAAATAGAGAGGAACAAATCCCCTTCAAGGACTAGCTCCTCAATAGGCTCAAACAACCCATGACAGTTTACCAATGTAATGTGCACTATTGAAGGTCCATCCATGTCCACCAACACAAAGTATGAACCTCATTCCCAGCCCAGAGCTAACTTAAGACCCTGAGGGGACTAAGCAGGGAATGTCATGACCTGTCCTTCTAAAACATTTCCTCTGATAGTATAGTATGAATGTTCCTGCAGAATGGATTAGTAAACTAAGAGACCAGATGATGAGCTTGTGAGCACTCAAGCCAAAGATGCTAGTGGCTTTGATGAGAGATGAAGAGGAGAGAAGGTAGATATGGAGTCTGCTTTGGAAGTATACCCTACAGGTCTCTCACGTGGCTCAGATGTGGGAAATGACAGTGAAGACCACACATAGATTTGGAGCTGATACATCCTCCGCATCAAGCAGATGATGACCCTTTCCTACTTAGGAGTAGGAACTTAGGAGTAGGAGGGGAAGAGTCTGGCTTTGACCCTACTGAGGTATGAATTAGATACCAGAGTGGAGTTGTAAGCAGGCAGTTGGAAAAACATTCAGTATTGTTTTGTTTAAGGGAGCCTGTTTACTTTTGACCAGTACTGACTCTTGCCAAGAAAAAAATGAAGATACTTACTTTCTTTTTAACTAAAACATTGCTTTAGTCATGGACAGCTAAATTTCATAGCAACAAGTGTACAATTAAACTGATAGCATTTTCTTCTTTTGCTTGTCTTCACCTAAACTCCTAGAGTAGACTTGGGGGGCGGGGAAGCAAGGAAATGTTGATTAATTTCATTGGATAGCCCCTTATAATTTCTAGTTTTGATTGTGGGGAAATGATCTTATTGAATAAAAGTGAAGGAAGTGGGGGGGCAGTAAGATAGTTCCATTGGTCAAGTGCTCGCTAGACCACATGAAGATTTGGCTTTGGATTCGCAGCACCCGTGTAAAGGCAGTCACTGTACGTGTCTCTAACAGAGCACTGGAGGGACAGGTGGTCCTAGGGCTCACAGTTTAGTGAGTCTAGCCAAACCAGTGACTCCAGGTTCAGTGAGAACCTATCCAAAATATAAAGTGAAGACAGCCAAGAAGATACCCAACAATGACCCCGTGATCTCCACATGCATAACCAATGTACATCTCCTTCCAAATTCACACACACACATACACACACACACACACACACACACACAGAGTGAGAAAGTCTGGTTTTATCTAGACTGGTTTAAGTGGGGCAAGAAACAGTCGGCCTTTGTACAGACTTTCATTTATAACTTGTGAACCATTTGTATTATTTGTTATGCATGTGGAGGTCAGAGGACAATTTCTGTGGGGGAAGGGGGCCCTTGCCTTCCCCTTTTGAGGCAGGATCTCTCTTGTCTCTGCAATGACTACTCACGGTTAGCTGGCACCTGAGCTTCTAGCTGATTCTCCCATTTGTGCCTCTCATCTCACCATAGGAGTGCAGGAATTACAGATGCACACCACCATGTCTTTAAAAAAAAAACATGGATTCCAGAGATCCAAAATTGGTCTTTTCACCCACTGAGCACTTTCACCGGCTGAGCCACCCCTCACCTTTTCGTAGTCTTAACTAGCTGTGTATGCTGGGTTCAGGAGCTCATGGAGCATATGGATGTTCTTTGTGAAACTGTCAGAGCTACACATTGAGGCCACTCTTCAACCTCTGTGGGAATAGTTTCATATGTTTGTTTTTTAAAGTGTGGGTCCTACATTTCGAAGCATTTAAAAATGAGAAGGCACGAATCTAGTATCTAGTATCATCCGCTCTGTGAACCATACCTACATGATCTCTTAGCACAGATCTGCAAGATGGGAAAGATGATGACATGAACTAATAATGAGGGTAGGTAGATACATATTTACAACTCTGGGCTAAAACCAAATGAGTTTTCCTTTTGAGTTAGGAGAGCCACAGGTTTCCCTGGCTGGAGGAGAAGGAACGGTGTCTCATCTGCTAGAACATAGAGAGGAGAAAGGAAAGCCACTGTCTTACTCTCCTGAGCCTAGGGAGGCATCCAAGAGGACTGTTGGGATGCTGGCTTGGGAGATGCAGCTGAACAGCATAAAAACTGACCAGCACATCCTGAATCAGTTCCTTCCAGTGGTGTGTGCGAGGATGTCTCCTGTGTTGGAGCTATTGAAAGCTGCTACCTTGGCAGTGACTTTGATTCCAAAGATGACTTTTGGAAATAGTAGGGCTATGGGAGATGTGAAGGCCAGGGAAGGGTGTTTCTGAATGGAGAAAAGGAAGGTGTTCCAGAGGTCACAGGCAGCAAACCAAAACTGAGGCATTCAGAGAGCAAGATGATTGGATGAAATAGGGCCCATTGACAAGTTCATGAACTACTGCGGTAAGCCAGTGACTTCTGAAGTTGCATTTGCCTGTGGTCAGTGGATGAAGGAGACAGTTGGCACCGCGGCATGCTGCTGGAATGGTGGCGCCCCACCAGGCAGCACTGTACAGAACTGTAGGACCTACCGGGTCTCTGCCTCGTAATAATTTCCCCAGACATTCCAATTGCTGCACATCAGCGGTTGCTCAACATCTGGGCCTTTTACTATTCATACAGTTTCATTTCAGTTTCTGGCAGTGTGTATTTCAGGTTTTCAAAATGCTCCACATTCTTCCTGTTTTGTAAGCAGCTATGGTGGGCAGGTTGCCTGTTTTCCAGGGGGATGAGGGTTTTGTTCATACAGGATCCTTGTGGTCCCCTGAACCTTCATGATGGGTTAAAAAAGGTAGCCACTGGGGAGTGTGCTGTGACTCATGATCATAATGCTAGCAATAATAATAATGACAATAATAATAAGTCATACATACATACACACACACACATAACTGAGCCTAAACTCTAAAAAAATCTCTTTTAAAAATGTTTATGGGCCTATAGAGATTGCTCAGTGGTTAAGAGGACCGTAGTTCAGTTCCCAGAACCCACATCTTGCAGCTTACAACTGCCTGTCACTCCAAGTCCATGAGGTTTGATGCCTTCTTCTGGCCTCTGGACACTCGTAAACATGTGCACACAGACAGGCAGACAGACAGACATACACAACCTTTTAATCTTTTTTAAGGTTTTATAATTTAATATCTCTGAACATTGAAATGTCTCAGGAAATGTAAATATTTTGCAGAGAGCATGTTCATGTGTTTAGCATGAAACAGGGATCCCAGTGGAGAACGAACCAAAGCTAAAAAGCAACCAGCAACACTGAGAACCAGGGCTTAGAAAAGGTGTCAGCCTTCGATGAAGGACAGATTTTGATATGGGTTTAAGCATGATTTAATGACTAAGTAGATTGCAAATCAATGCTGCCATTGTTGACCAACACTCAGTATTAAATTCATCAATCTTCTGTTTGGATTTTCATGTGTGTGTTTTAAGGAAGTGTAAGATTCAATTCTGTTTGTTCTTACATGGTCGATTGTTTTATATGATTAAGTGAGCCTGGTCTGAACATCAGAAGTCCAAAATACTCTTGAAATCCAAAACTTACTATGACACCATAAGTTGAAAATTCCTCACTGTGACCTTTGCGACAGGTCACAGTCAAGATGACAAACTGGGTGAAAAGTATTGAATGATTACCTTTAGTCTACATAAGGTACAAATAAAACAAAGGAATTTCATGTTTTAAGATTGGACTCCAACCCCCAAATGTCTCATTATTCATGTATAAATATTCCAAAATGTAAAGAAATCTGAATTGCTTTTGGTCCCATGCATCTCTGAGGGCTAGTCCACAAAGTAGTATATGGTTCCCTGTCAACATCTGTCATGCATCTATCTGCACAGCCTCACCTGTTTCCATGGATGTGTCCTTGAACACTCTACAACAAACCTCGAAATAGTAATAATGGCTCTCAACTTAGAGCCAAGGAAAGTTATTTATGTATTGTGTGGCTGTCTAGGTTATAATTGACAAGAGTATCCTGCAAACTACTTGAGGTTTCCTGGTACCCAAACCTGAGCCTAGCTTTCTTCCTTTCACCTTCCAGTATGTATTTGCAGCTGTACAGAAGTAAAAGAATCCCAGAATAAAACAGTGTTTGTCTACACTGTGCCACCTGCATCCCAGAGGGAAGATGTGTTACCCACAGGAGAGAGCCAGTAACTGGGATGGCTGTTTAAGCAATTAGAATTCACTGAAGCTAAAAACTAGATACTTGACTGCCACCACACATTTTCAAACACTCCATAGCCACATATGGACTGTGACTCCCTATAAAAGGACACAGGCAGAGCATTTCTATTATTCTAGAAAGTTCTATGGGATAGCACTGACAGCCAGACTTTGGTCCAGTCAACAGTGGCCTTTTCTTGTGTACTGACTTGTGATAGATGCTTGGCCTGATGTGACAGGCCCACCCTCCCGTGTCTGTGCTGTGTGTGTGTGTCAACATCCTTCATGCATGCACTTTCTCTTCCAAGGAGGAAGTTGGCCGGATATGGAAGATGGAGCTACTCAAAGAAACAGATGGGCTGGGAATTCAGGTTAGTGGAGGCCGAGGATCAAAGCGCTCACCTCACGCTATCGTTGTCACTCAAGTGAAGGAAGGAGGTGCCGCTCACAGGTGACTAGATTCTCTCCCCCATCCCTCTGCCTCTGTCTTTCTCTTCCCCCTTCCCTTGGTGCTGGGCTGGGCGTTAGTGCTTTTCACTTGATCAAAGCTCATCCTGATGGAGCCCGGGAGGGAAACGGGCAACAGTGGTTCTAACAGAACACATCTCTGAGCACAGGAAGTGTCTCATTAGGGAGAACAAGTTAGGGTAGGCCCAACTATGGAGCAAATTTGATTTCCTTGTACTCTCTTTTAGATTAGTTACTCATCCTAAGTCTTGGAATGCTGGCACTCACTGTGGTAACGTGTAGTTACTTGTCAAGAAAATGCCCCTGAGTGGAGGGACATCACGTTCCTGACATCTGAAGTCCTGTGAGTCTGGGACGAATGACTCAGGAAAGTGGTCCTGGTTCAAAAATGTGGTCGCCATGCAAATGTGTCAGATCTATCAGTTTCCCACACACTCACGTGTGCTTGAAGTCACATGTCTCTATTGCACCAGAAGATGGGGAAAACTTAATGGGAATCTTCTCCATGTAACCTAAAATATATTTAAAAGGGTACTTTTTGATCTGAACAATTGTGTGAGGTATGTGAGGGTTAGGGTTCAGCTGGAGCACCTATGAAGAGAAGGTTATCTGAGTATGAGGGATATGACCATCCTCAAATACCAAGTGTAGTGTTTGCCCTGCTATTGCTTCCATTCATATGGGGTATCTACTATTTACAAGGCATGGTAGGGCATGAACATATGTTGCCATGCCCACATGTGTACATACAGTAAGAGTGCAAAGAGAATTACATAGATAGGGAGGTGACTGTCTTTTATGTAGTCTGGAAGTTCTTCTGGCAAGCTAGCCAGATTCCAAGAGGGATATGATGGGCCAAAGCAATATCGAGTCCCCAAGACGGAGGAAGGGGGAATCTGTCTCATTAGGTGTAGTTGAAGGAGCTAGAGTTGTGTAGACGGAATGACAGAAAACCATCAGACTGCTTCCTGCTCTTCAGCCTCATGTTTCAGGATGCTAAAAACTATGGGAGCAGTAAGATTAACTACAGCTGTCAATTATCCAAGTGTCAGTGTTAAGAGAGTAAGACCTTGGATGGTTTTAACCCAGATGAGCATCATTAAACTTCCTGGATGGCATTGCTGATAGGCAGGAAGGAACTCTCGGCAGCTAGCTGTTTTCCCATTAATGCTATGTCTTACGTTCTGCTCAGCCTGGCAGGTTGGCAATTGGGAAATTCCTGTGCTCAGAGAGAAGCTTTATGGGGAGATGCTCTTGTCATTTTCCCATCAGGGCTATGGCTAAATCGGTCCCATCAATTCCTTTTCACTCTTAGCCTGGAGTTGTATGTGTCTCTCTCTTCTCTGTGGTATATGACTCATCGGTGGGGCATTCTGATTAATAACAGGAAATGAGAGAAATTGAATTAAAGGGCAAAATAAGAAGAGGAATGGGCTGGGATGTTTTGGTGGTGTTGTGAATAAGTAAACCAGAACCATGACTTATCTATGCCTGGTCCTCCTCATCCCATAGGACCAGCCCCCGACCCATACACCTCCTTGAGACTGCAGTGTGTCCCTCCCTCGTGACTTTCCTGTCCCCTTTCCTTTTCACTATGCTAAATCACTAGTGGGATGCTAAGCATTGCTCTACTTTAGGGACTTTTGAAGACAGAAGGCAGAGACTGTCAGGAGTTCCTTGTACCTCTTGTCTTTTATTAAATCCGACACTCATTTAAAAAAAAAAAAAAAAGATTATCATGTGTACCATACAGGGAGGAGGCAGCAAGAGGGATGCTTTTGAAGGCAGAAAGAGGGGAGATGGAGATGAAAGGGGGAAAGCTGGTGGGTTCATTGGGAGGACGCACAGAAAAGAGCCAGGTGGGCCTAGGAGGGTGCAAGGCATGCGCGGGTCTCATGGCAGCATCTGGGTGGTGGTAGCGAACTTTGAGAGCAGCGTGGACCACTAGGCCATGGTCTCTGTCTCACCAGATTCTCTGTCTGGGTGTCAGGCTCCTTTTCAGTCTTGGGAAACGAGAACCATCATCAGCTCAGTGGAGCCCATTGCAGAACCCCGTCAGTGTTCTAGAGTTGTGTGCACTGAGAGCCATGACTTGCCCTGCCCTGAGGGGACAGTCCGGTGACAGCAGAGTCTCCTGCCAGTCAATGAGAGGGAGTCCAGAACCAGCCCCAATTTAAGTGAAAAGAGGGTTTTTATAGCCATAGAACTGGGCCAAGTCTCAAACCTCTAGCAATAGCAATTGAACAGTTTATTGTTACGACTGATCTTTCTGCTTATGTCTGTGGGGACCCCAGGGTGAAATCAGCCTTGAGAAACTTCCTTCAAGGTGCTGGTGGGGTAGGGCGGTACTGACATTCACCACATAGCATTGGTCCCCAGTTTCCCAGAAGGAATCCTGCCTCTGTCTGATGAGGGACGACGGACCAGTGGAGGGCTGCAGGTGGGCTTAGTGTGTCTTGGCACTGCCTGCGCTTGGCTTAGCCATAGCCCTGAGCTGATGACAGGGAGGATTAGGGAAAGAATGACTTGACTCTCTTAAAACCCGAGGGTCTTAGTTGCTTTATCACAATAATCATCCCAATGAAGTGTCTCTGACACTGAAGTCAGAGATGCCTAGGAGCGAGTGCATTACTAAGGGGCCATCAAGAATCCTGGGGATTTTCACTCCTCTCCTGGGCATCTAAACCCTAAAATTAAAGCAGTCCCACCCCAAACCAACTTTGGTTGTCACTGATTCCTGTTCTACCCGGTCCTAATGGTCCCTTCTGATGACTTTGCCTAACTCCTAGAAGATGACCCTCCTCTAGCCCCAAATGTCTTGACAAGGGGTTTTCCCCCCTCTCCATTTCCTCAGGGATGGCAGGCTGTCCTTAGGAGACGAACTGCTGGTGATCAATGGTCACTTACTGGTCGGGCTGTCCCATGAGGAAGCTGTGGCCATTCTGCGTTCAGCCACTGGGATGGTCCAGCTGGTGGTGGCCAGCAAGGTAGGTTGCTTTTGTCATTCTTGGTATTTATAATGATGGTATGAAGTTGGATGTGAGCTTTTCCTGTGACACACAGATAACAAGCATGCTTACAGCTTACGCAGTGGCTGTGATTCCCCAGATTAAGTACATGTGAAGGCCCTTCCCTGAAGTATGCTCAGTTATTTAAGTTGTTAAAGATGGCTGTTGCTAGAAAACCCATGGTAGAATGAAGGAGAAGGTGAGGAAGACGAGGTACAGAAGCATGGAGAGTGGCGTGGAAGGAGGAGACTGGATGAATTGATTCCCTTTTCATCACTGTAATGAAATACCTGAAATAAATAATTCAAAAAAAGAAGAAAAATTATTTGGACTCATGACTTCCTTCAGTCTGTGGTCAGCTGAAGCCACTGCTGGGCATATGACCAGGCCAGAAATGTCCTGGCAGAAAAGTGGGGTGGGTAGAGGAAAGCTGTCCACCCCATGGCAGTCAGGAAATGAAGACACCAAGACCTGAAGAAACCCTTCAAAGGTTCACACCCAGGGAGGTTCGACTTTCCGTTTCTCCCACTTCCTGGTACTCCAATCTTGAACCCATCAGTGGACTCATCTCTGAGCATTGTACCAAGCCCCAGACCTTTGGCATAGCTTGGGGTGGGTGGGGGACAGACATGGGACACTGGACACACGGCATGACACTTCACATCCAAACCACAGCAGTGGGGATGCATCTTCTCAGTCCAGAATGAAGGAAGTCTCGGGGCTGTCTATGGGCAGCACAGAGGCCCTGGTCCTATTGCCCTTACAATGCTGTGGCTGGAGGAAACTCTGTGCCGCCTTTGTCCAGCTCCCTCCATTCTTCCTTCCTCCCTAGCTTACTGTAACAATCGCATCTTTAATGAGCACAGACTCCCCTGCCCATTGTTGTTCTTAAATGATACAGTAGCTATTTAAAGAGTATTCACATTGTATTGGCAACCTGGGAATGATTTAAAGTATACAAAAAGATGTGTATAGGCTTTATACAAATATTATACCATTCTGTAGGAGGGATTTGAGCACCCTTGGACTCTGGTGTCTGTGGGAAGTCTCTCACAGGTAACAAAAGAATATATATATATATATATCATTCCATTTTTAGCTATCTGGAAAAACTGCTTGTCTTCTACCTTTTACCCCAAACCTCTAACTAAAACGTTAGATTTGCATAGGCACAGCCTCGGTGAAGGCTATGAGACCCAAACACAGCTGTCTGGTAGTCCTTTCCTCTCTATAGAGGTTCCATGAGCTCTGGGAACTTCTGTCAGGATCCCTTCCTAGGGACAAGGGAGAAGAACCATCCTGGGGGTTCCTGTCCCCCTGCTGGCCACTCCTCAGTGGGAGAGGAAGTGTTTCAAGGGAAGGAGAGACCACCTCCTCACTTTGCCAAGCAGGTGGGGAGTTTGAACGCATCCCTAGGTCTTGCACACAGTCCTGTGTTTGCAGCGTTTGCATAGTCCTCGGCCAGGGAGCAACTCAAAAGTGTCCAGGATTGTGCCATGTACCATCTGTCTTAGTTAACATTTCTATTGCTGTGAAGAGACACCATGACCACAGCGACTCTTTTCAAGGAAACACATTTAATTGGGGTGTCTTACAGTTTCAGAGGTTTAGTCCATTATCATCATGGTATGACATGATAACATGCAGGCAGATGTGGTGCTGAAGGGGCTGAGAGTCCTGAATCTTGACTCGAAGGCAACAGGAAGTGGTCTGAGTGTCACTGAGAGAAACTTGAGCGAAGGAGACCTCAAAGCCCACCCCCACAGTGACATACTCCCTCCAGCAAAGCCATACCTAATCATGCCACTCTCCATGAGCTTATGGGAGCCAATTACACTCAAACTACCACAGCACACATCCTCATTTCCATGCTGCCTGCTTTCACCTACTAAATTTCAAAGGTGAAAAGTGGGGGGGGGGTATTCTTTCCTATGCTAAGCTGTTATCCACAAACACAGAACAAACAGGAGATAAAGATTTTTTTTTTTAAAAAAAAAAAAAAAGGTCTACTACTGACTGGCTGGGAGAATCTGTGAGACCACAGATATCTTAGCTTTGCAAAGAGCTATGCCATTGCCATTCAAGGGACATTCACAGGACCTCAAAGGTGGTTCCCAGTGATGTCACAATCTCCACCCTACCCTGCACCTTAAAAGAAGAAAGGCAGAGTGTATAATGATTGCCAGATACTAAAATCATCTCACTAGATTCTAAAGCAATCCCTTGAGGCACATGTGTGTTCTTTATATTCAAAGGTTTCCATTTAAATCTCCGTGGTTATTTAACTTCCTCCAAGGCCCCCCGGCAGTAGACAAAAGCAGGTTTTTTGCCAAGACTGGTGGATTGTGAAATCTCTGCTGTTTCCATACACTCAGCTGCCCTAAAAGTACAGAAGATAAAAAAGAATAACAGCATGGTTTCAGAAAAAGATAGCATGCTCCTCCCAGAGGCTTTGCCTTTTGCAGGGCATGTGCTAGAGTCCTGTAGGGATGAGCAACCTTCGGAACCAATTCTCAGTTCACGGGCTCTGGGCACCTGACCCAGACCTCAGGGAACACCTTTCAGTTTGTGCCATGTGTCCTGTTTACACTCAGGTTGTCAGCTGTCCAGCCTGCAGCTGCTGCTTAACCTTGTCCCCAACTGTCTGGAAGGAAGGAAGGAAGAGGAGCATCCATCTTTAATCTCCTCCTGGCATCCTCTATCCAACCAGAATAGGACAGCCAGAAGCTTTGTTTTGTCTTCATACCTAGGGTATGAAGAATCAGAGTTTCTGACCTAATTATAAATAGTAATAAAAATGTGAAATCTTAACTAATCTAGAGCGAGGGAGCTTGTCACAAGACTTTAAGGCATTGTCTGGAAATGTCATTACTCCACATGGAGAGAGTACCAGCTAAGTGCCGCCACAGAAACAAGTTGTTAGCTAGTATCACAGGAAGAGCCTGGATGTCTGTGCTGCCAAGTCAGGCTTGTCAGTGTCCTGGTTAGTGTTTTGTCAACTTGACTAAGTCAGGGTGCTCTGGGAAAAGAGCCTCACATGAAAAAGAAAATGCCTCCTTAAGATTGACTGATAGGCAAGTCTGTGCCAACATTTCCCTGGTTGATGTGGTAGGGCCCAGGGAGTGTCACCCCTGAGCAGGTAGCCTTGGGTTCCATAAAGTCAAATTGAGCATTGAGCATTGAGCATGCCAGGGAGAGCAAAGCCAGGAAGGGGCATTCTGCTATGGTCTCGGCTTCAGTCCCTGTCTGCAGGTCCTTGCCTGGAGGTCTAACTTCTCTTTGTGATAGACAGTGATAAGTCACGTGAGCTATATCCTTTCTAGCCCAACTTGTTTAGTCCTTTTTGCCATTTATTAATTTATTTATTTAGTTAGTTAGTTAGTTATTTTTGACTTTTGTAAACAGGTTCTCCATACATAGCCCTGGCTGTCCTGAACTCCATGTATAGATCTGGCTGACCTGTCACTCACCGAGATCCACCTGTCTCTGCCTCCCAGGTGCTGGGATTAAAGGTGTGTGCCACCACACCAAGCTTTTAGTCCATTTATTATCACAGCAATAGAAAAGCAATACCAGACCAGCCAGGGTGATTTTGGTACTTTGTATTTATTTATTTGCTCACGCGCGTGCGTGCGTGCGTGCGTGTGTGTACGCAATGTTCATGCCCATGTTCCTTTTCGAAGAGACAGAGTGCATCTTGGAGCCACCCCACCTGGACTTACATGCCAGCTCCACCCTGAGAAAAGCTGTGTTGTTCTGGGCAAGCCATTGCACGTTTAAATCCTAGCTTCCTGTCTGCATGATGAGATCAGGAACTGCCTCTGAGGATATCACAAAGCTTGAAGGAGGCCGTGAAATCCTGAGCAGTGCCGCTAGCCAAGGAAGGCAGCAGAGGAGTGACTGCCTTCCTCTTTGTCGTATAAGAGTACATGTAGTCTAGTTACACACATGGCTGTTCCACGTGTTCTAATTTGTCTGTTCACCGGGCAGCATACTGCCAGACTCTTTCCCAGGAGAGGTACCATCTCAGCTCCATTTTACAAGGCTGTGACATAGTCTATCCCATGGCTTCTCTGCAATTTACTTACCCGCTAGGACCTCTTCCTCTTTCTTCTTCCTCCTCCTCTTCTTCCTCCTCCTCCTCTTCTTCCTCCTCCTCCTCTTCTTCCTCCTCCTCCTCTTCCTCTTCCTTTCTCTTCTTCCTCCTCTTCCTCTTCTTCTTCCTCTTCTTCTTCCTTTTTCTCCTTCTTCTTTATTTCCTGTTGATGGTCCAACAGAGCAGACAACATAGAAGAGAAATAGACTCACCTTTTGCCCAATGACTTAATTTCCTCAGAGACAAACAGTGCAGTGTTCACAACTACTTGGTGTAAAATGATTGTTCTGGGCCTAATGTGTTTGCCTAAAGTGAATGTTCTTCAATCCCTCAAGGTTGGAAATGATATCCATTGAACTAGTGACAAGCATTGCTGACTTTAGATGCCAGATCACTAAAAACTGGTCATGTCTATTACAACTTGATAATTGGTTTTGGCTCTTGTCCTCTATTCTATGGATAGTCAAGCAATTTGATGGTTTAAACTTTGCAGTATGTTCTACTCCCTGTGAAGTGGTTACAATGAAGAGATGAGGAGAAAACCATACCATCTTTCTGGGGTCCAGGGCCCAGATCTTCAGCCCTGCCCATCCCTGGCCTTGGTGTCTGGTAGCCTTTCTAGGAAGTGTGTCTGGCTCCTGGGTGTCACAGCCATCTCACCTGTGTCCACACCTATTCTACCATCTCTACACAGGAGCAAAGGGCACCTCTTGGGATCTGAATATAATGGAGACTGCATCCATGTGCTAGTATTAGTCTTGAAAAATTGTTCAGGGACTGCTTTCATTGAAAAGGTATCATTGTGGCTTCAGGTTGGCTTTTTGATTCTGTCAAAGACTCTCTTTATTGACCATGTGCAAGTTAGATAGCCAGCTGGGCATCAGAGCTTTGTGTTAGGCCTGAGGATAATTAGAAATGGTGGGTGGAAGTAGCAGGGACATGGGGGGGAGAAAGACAAGTGAAATTAGCTATGTTGCAAGATGGAAAGAAACGGCCAAAGCCTGGAGACCAAAGGGCAGACCAGTGGTGTAATGGTGTATGTCAACCAAAGCAAGGCCCTCTCACATGCTGGGTGAAAGGCCCACCATCAGGCTGCATTGCCAGCGCTAGGCTCTCCAGCCCTAAGAGGGGCTAACAGAGTGCATCCCAAGATGGTCCTTATGGTGCAAATGAGTATACACACTCTCCTGAGTAGGCCACAGTCGTGAGTGGTCCAGGGAAAAGATGGTAGGTGACACCAGGACTAGAAATGATTTGAATGGAATGTGAGGCTAGAGGAGGGGACAGGAGGCTTGAAGCACTAGGTGGAGGTCAGCTCTTTCAGCTGTGGAGCTGCTCATGGGGACTCAAGTCTCCTGAAGAGTGACAAGAGAGGCTCATGGGCGCACTAGCCTCAGAAACGCAGATTCTTTGGGAACCACAAAACTTCTCTGGCTTTAAATTGTGTCACCAGCCCTGACATTGACAGTGGCACCACACATGTGGGCCATAAACCCCACGAGCTCTCTGGGTCAGAGCTTGTGGTTGGCCTTGTCACATTGCCTTCTTTCAGCAGCTGGTACCCAGGGGGTAATTCCTGGGCCTTTCGTGTATCTTCTTAGGAGAGTTCAGCAGAGGACCTCCTGAGGCTCACGTCAAAGAGCTTACCTGACCTGACTAGCTCAGCAGAGGACGTGTCCTCCTGGGCTGACAAGGAAGACCAGGAGGCAGACGGGGAGGACGAAGAGGGGATGAACTCAGCAGCTGTCCAGGGCATGGTAAGTGAGCCTCTGGCTGTTTGCAGCGCTATGATGACACTCGTCTGAAGACATGGGTGACAGAATCGGAGAAGAATGCGGCGCCTTCCCTTAATACTTTTCTCAGAATGTTCTGGAAACGTCTGGAAGGGAGATGCATTTCATTTAAGAAAATTGAAACTGGAAACCATGGGCTGTTGAGTTGTGTGCATATTTCAGCCTCTAGAATGCTCTTTCATGTTCTCGAAGACATTCTTGCTACTTCTTGAGGGTACTTGAAAACAACTGAGGGTTAAAATACAGACTTCCAGATTTCTACTTGAAAGTGGAAGAAACCACTCAGACGAATTAGTGTAGAACACGCCTTTGAATTTTAACCACACCGGGTCACCCACACAGCTTACAACGCTTCTGTACACGAGAACTGCTCAGTTACTACCTGGCACACACAGGAAGGCATCCTACGACAAGGAAGCGATATGGATTCCTGGTCTTTCTATCTCACAGGTGAAGAATGCATCATTAGTGAGTTCTTACTGCTCTGGAGCCAATCTTCTTTCCACCCTCTCTGGGCCCTCAACTTAGGTAGCATGGGTAATGAGTGGGTGTTCGAAAATGAGATCTGTTGGTCCTGAGGCCTTCAAAAGTGAAACAAATGAACAAAACCCTGTATTACTTGTCATAGTTACTAGAAAACGCTGTTGCTTGTGAGGGGAGGAAAATGTTGCTTTATCCTAAAAGGAGAGCTTGCTCAGAAGGCCAGCCCATGCAAGTGGGTGAGCCTACCCTCAAGGACCTGGGTTGAGGGTTGGGGGCAGGTTAAATAATCCTGTGGCTGTTCCTTCCTCTACATAGCATGGTGTCATTCGGTGGCCTTCCTTGGCTTTCAGCAAGAATGGAAAATGAGCTACTTTCCGCAGCCTCCACCCTCCTCTGCCTGCCTGTCAAGACTCTTTGCACCAGCCTCATCATTAAGTCTAAGCAACTGTGCTCTGCCTTTCCATAGCCCATCATGGTGGCTTTCTGTTTTCCTGCCCCAGGACCTGTGCGGGTGCTCTTCTGTCTGTGGAAGCCTCCATGTCCAGCCGAGTTGGGCTCCTCTCCTAAACTTCTGACTTCCTCAGTGGAACTGAGAACACTGTATTCACACACACACACACACACACACACACACACACACACACACACACACACACATTGCCTCCAAGCTTACTGTGACTGTCAATGTGCATCCCCTGTGAGCTGCTGGTACCAGATTTTGTTTGGCAAATATCTGTTGTGATGTGTTTCTCCTGAGAAGCTGCACGAGGCAAGGGAACCTGACAACTGGTCTGACGCACCTGTAGACCATGCATCTGGTTTAACTCTAAAGCATTAAATAGTTTTAGAGGGGAAGCTGGTGGTGTGGCTCCATTGGTGGAGGCTTGCCTACATGTGTGAAGCCCTGATTCAGATCACCAGCACCAATAAACCAGGCATGGTGGTACACATCTGTAATCTCAGCACTTGGGTCAGGAGTTCAAGGTCATCTCTGGCTATATAGTGACTTTGAGGCTAGCCTGACTACATGTTTTGTTTTCTCAAAAACAAAACAAAATAAATTATAATACAGTACGAGGTGAAGCCCAAACACCCCCAGGAGGCTGAGTTTTCCAGAACACACATTCATAGGAATCCTGCCATTTGCTACTCTATGTAGGAAAAAAAAATGAAAACAAGATCTACCTAGACTTTCCACCATTACAGTTGAGCCCAGCACAGCGGTCTCTGGGACCTGAGCATCCCACACCTTGTTTCTGCCCAGTGCACCCACACTCCAAGGCCAGACTTCTCCCTCCTATGCCTCCCTTCTTGAGTCTTTTTCAGCTGTGCGCTCACAGTAGTGTCCCCAATTTCTTGTCACCATAGTATATGGGGAATGGCGTGTGTGGCTGTCTGCTGGCACACTTCCAACCGTAGTCCTGCTCCCATGTTGAGACCTGTTTTAACCACACATCCTCATCTAAAGAACATTCCCCATGCTCTCTCCTCCCAAACCCACAGTCCAGACTGGAGCCTCTGCTCAGCGGGTACCCAGGGGCCTCTCAGCCAGCTTCGTTGGAGTCCAGTAGACTCAGCCTAGGCAGCAGGGGGATTGGTAGCTCAGCACACATCACCTTCGGATAAGGCCCAAACACAGTGCCCATAGTAGTTCCGTGTGGAGGGTCACAGTCGCTTGATGCTCTACACTTCCTAGGTTGTATTCTCTTGCAAAAATCTCCAAGTAATTATTTGTGACTTTTTCCTTTTTTGAGTTTTTCAAGACAGGGTTTCTCTGTGTAGCCCTGGCTATCCTGGAACTTACTTTGTAGACCAAGCTGGCCTCACAATCACAAAGCTCTACCTGCCTCTCGGGTGCTGGGATTGAATATGTGCACCACCACTGCCCAGCCCTATTTGTGAATTTATATACTAAATATTGCTATACTAAATGACCCTTTACTTATGTTTAATATTACATTACATATTTTTGAATTTTATATAACATTATAATATTCATAAAAGTCCTTTTCTAAATGTAATAGGATTTAAGTCATTACATGTAATTTACATAGGTCTTTCTGATTATCAAAATAGCATTTCATCACATGGCTGTTTTTTTACCAAAAACAAAAGGCAAGCAGGCATAGTCATGGTGATCAAAGACAGCAACCTTACCTTCTGTTACGACTTTTTAATTGACCTGTTTTGCTTAAGTCTATATGGATCTTAATTAACTTTATACAAACATGCTTATGAAATTATTGTGGTCACAAATCTAAAAGTGTTTCCTGTGTCATTAAAGGGTCTTCTAAAGCATGGCAAATGGCAAATATTCCAAAAACATAAGCATTTCTTATTCAATTCATATTTTTCCTATGCATACTTAATTTACTTTAAAGATAGGATCTCACTGTGTACACCTCCAGGCTGCCCTTAAACTCACAGGGATCCTCCTGCCTCTGCCTGTGTGCACTACCACACCCAGCTTCATATTCAGTTTTTAACAGAATGAAGAAATCTATGCAGAACATACTTACCACATTTTTTTCTGTATTTTTTTTTGATTCTTCCTTAAGTAGTACATAGCAGATATGCTAATCCACAAGGTTTTCCAAAGACATTACACACAGCCACACGCAAACACATTAAAAAAAAAATGTAACCTATCCTCCATGGAGAACTGAACTCCTGGGCTTCTGGAAGATGGCACCACCACTGTTCTGGTGTATGCTGCAATCAGTGGAGAAGCAGGCACTAAGAAGTGCTAAGATGACTTCTGGATGTGCTGTACTTGAGCCTTCTTGTGAGTTATCTACACTTCACTGTTTCTTAAAAGACCACCCTGCTGGTATCACCCCAAGTTATCTTTCTATAGGTCTACTGAGTCCAGCCCCCCAACACTTGATACCTCTGTCATTTATTTCAGTGACTGCTTCTGACTCTGGGGAAGGAAAGAAATGCATTTTTTTTTTTTTTAAAGCCACGGGTAGAGCTCCTGCGGTTTCCTCTGTCCAGAGAGCTACCTTGTAGTCAACACTTACTACTTATTTCTTGATCATCAGGCTATCAGCAGAGTAATGGTTCACGGTGTAGCCCCCATACCAGCAGCATGATCAGGAAACTTACTAGAAATACATATCCAAGGGGCCCACACAAAACAAGCATTCCACCAGTGAGTCACACCCAGCCTCCCAGGAACCTGTTTAATAATCCCATTGATTTAGACTAATCAATTTAGAGCCTCTGCCTTGACGTGAGAACATGCCCTTGTTGCTATGACTACTACTATGCCAAGGCCAAGTATAAATAATTACAGTTAATCTGGAAAAGGAGATCGTCTTGAAGTAGAGGAGGTCCATGCTTGAGCCCTCCAGCAGAGTGGATCTTTCTGGAACCAAGAGAGGATGAACAACGTCATCAACATGACAAGGCATTACGGGGATGGTGACTTGAGTAAAGTTTATCTCCTTTTTTTTTTTTTTTTAACAACAACAACAAAAAGAATTTAATGGAAGTAATCTCTGCCATATGCACAGTTGTCTCAGCTCAGCTGGGACCATCCAGACTGTCAATCAGGAGACCTGGCTCTGGCTTCCCTTGGCATTGAGGGAGTTGGTTCTGGGATGGAAAGTTTGGAAGCTCTTAGAGATCACTGAGGTGATCAGCGCTTGGGAAGAATGAAGACCCTCACTTAGCAAAAAGGATCAAAGAAGAAGGCTTGACCTTAGGACCCTGTAAGTCAGGCACAGCATTTGATTCCTTTTGTTACTGGAACAGCCATAGATATGAGACCCTAAAATTCTGTGTCCTAGGTAGCTACTTCTCTGCCAAGAAAGAAGTGGATGTCCTGGATGCATTTGGGCTGGACATCTGGTGAGGTGTCTGCTCTAAGTGTCCCAGACATGTCTGAACATTCGGAACTTATTGGAGCATCTAGGTGTCATTCCTGGTTGACTTAGGTTGCCCTAACTGGTAAACTGTTTCATCTTTGGGACATAAGCTAGATTTTTTTCCTGGCGAATCTGAGTCTCAATAGAATGATGAGTACCATGTGTGTGAGGCTGAGCTTAAGGATGTCATAGCAGGGAGGCGTGTTGCCAGACTAGAAGTCAGAGCCTCACAGACTAAGTCTGGGAATGTGGAAAACCCCAGGCCAGGCTCCCTGCCTGGGCTCCTGTAAGAGGAGAGAATGCCCTCTCCCTACAGCCTCGAGGGTCATGTTAAGACTTGTTTCTCCTATGGACAGTAGCAGGAGGTCCCTCTAGATCCATGGCCTCTGCAGGCAATGCTTAGCAACTCCCACTCTGGTCTTCCTAGGCAACAACTTCCCACTTCTGTTGCTTTGGGATTCACCTCTTCCAGGAAGTCTTCCAAGATGCACACATAATACCTGCCTGGGGCCTGGCTTGCTGTGTGTCTGCATCATCCTTCATGAACCTTAACACAGATTGTCATGACACGCTTACTCGTGCATGGGACAGCTTTCTTAATGTCATTGTCCCTCTTTAGTGGCTGACCCTGGAAGTGGCTGTGCCTGGTTTGTCACTTGTGTGTCCCTCGTGCTTACTCTAGACCTGCCACACCTTTCACGTGTTGAGAGGACTTAGATGGGAGGAGAGATGGCAGACAGCTGGCCAATTCCACATAGTAGCTGGAGTCCCCACAGTGCCCCCTAGAGACCTCTGATCAAAGAGACTGCTCAACTCCACTGGCTTTGCCGACTTCTGCAACCATCTATGAATTTAAAATGGGCATGGCTCAATGAACATCTGTTTGTGTCCTGAGACTGGAATCCTGTCTGCCTTCTCTGTTCTGGGAATTTCTGCCTGGACCAAGCATGCAGGGAGGGGAAATAGGGATTGTGTAAACATCCCTGCCTTTAAAAGAGCTAGAGTTTTGGCAACAGATAGGTAGACCCTTTTTCTTCTGCTTGGTTAAGAGTAGGGAAAAGGCAACTGGGCAAGTTAGGACTTGATATTTAACATGTTAACAATAGCGACAAAGGAGTAAACAGTCCAAAAGAAATGGGTGATGTCCAAGTGAGTGTGGATGAAAAGACTAAGCCAAAGGCCCCAGGAGTGCAAACCCCCAGCTGTAGAGAACGTGGGCTCTGGGAAAAAGAACGGTAACGTGGCATGTCTCTGAGGAACCTGGAGATGAGCTGGGCCATACTCCTTATGTTTTAGGCTAGAAATCCTTGATGAGAGAGACAACAGGTATCAAGCTTACCATCTGCCTCACCCTCACTTGCCTCCGCCCATCTCCACCTCCCCCCAGCTAAGGCAGCCAATGGGGAAAACACAGAGCCTGGGAGAAAAGGAACCACAGAGTGTTCAGACACTCTACAGACACGCAGGGACAAAGATGGGGCCCAGGAGTCTGGGCTTCCTGAAGTTTGTAGAAAGCAACAGTTCAGGGCTCTACTGATCTCAAGATAGAGTGGCAGGAGCCTCCTTCCCCAGCCCCCACCATCACCACCTCCCTGTGCAGGATACAGTCTTGAGGAAAGAATTTAGACCCCTCTCCTTCTTGCAGTTTAGGGGTCAGGGAGTAGAGGTGTTTGCTGTGTGCATGTGAAACTTGGAAGCCTGATGTCTTCAGGGGCACACAATTACACACTGTGTTCCTGCTGCCTTTGCATATACCTGTCCCTGCAGATACACTGGCAGTGTGCTTGTGGAAACTACTGTGCCAGCTCCAGCATGGGCTGGGCTGGATGCACAGCTACCGGGGTTGCGTGTTTTTCTGTGTCCCCAGCTTTGAGCTATCCCACCTCTCCTCCCAATCCTGAACTTCCCCAAATAGGCCTCATTTACTCCCATGATAAAAGGAGTACTTCCACTGGCTCGGGCATAGAAAGCTGTGTGAAACTCAGTGCACTAGGCGGAGCTGCCAAAGCCAGATAAGGAAAAGAAGGCTGCCATTAACACAGTCCTAAAAAAAATAAGAGTTAAATGTAGGGGTGGCTTTGGTTTGGTTTGGTTTCATACTTAAAGAGATGAAGCGATTAGTGGAAGGGAACAGAGATAAGAATAATTATTTGCCCAGATGAATTGCCCGGAAAGCTGCTCATGTTTGGATTAGGCTTGTTCTTGTAGCAACATTTGCAGGGACTTGATGCTACTTGCTGCCTGGCTCTGTGCCTCCTTCCCGTCCATGCAGTTTGCCCTTCTCAGGAAAGTAAGCAGCATGTGCTGTTCATATGTAAAAAGTGAATGCTATGCCCTGTATATGGGGCTTATAATACAGGGGTCTCCAAAGGGGTGTGGACATACCAAGAGGAAAATGTTAGGATGTTTAGATTGTATAGGATGTATAAAATGTTAGGATGTTTAGATGTATGGATTGCATCTCACTTTATTGTATTTTGTGTTTTGTGGATGTTTTTTGAGTTTTGTTTTTTGTTTGTTTGTTTTTCATTTTGGAGAAGCGATGTTTTTGTCCTTTGAGAAAGGCCTTACCATGTAGCCCTGGCTGATCTGAAACTTGCTGGGTAGATCATGCTGGCCTCAAATTCATTCTTTCTTGTGCTTCCCAAGTCCTGGGATTAAAGACATGCACCACTATGCTCAGCCCTCATCTTATTTTTTGAAAAATTTTAATTGGTGTGTGTGTGTATGTGTGCACGTGTGTACGTGTACTATTAAAGAAAATTCCATCTATATGCAGTCAGCTTTAGGACTTGAAAGAGACCTTCAAATTTCAGTGATGATAACATAATGGGCCAATAGGACCTGTAATATATATATATTACATGTTATAGAACAATTTATAAAATAACATAATGGGCCGCCAGAATAATACATACATATATAAAACACATGTTATAGAATAATCTATAAAATAACATAATGGGCCACTAGAGTGTGTACTATATATGATATATTACATATTATAGAATTTATAGAAAGAAGTTCTGTCCCACCCATTCCTGCAGCAGGTTAGTCCCAAATAAACACACAGAGCCATATATTATAAACTGTTTGGCCAATGGCTCGGACTTCTTATTGACTAGCTCTCTCAATTATTAACGCATTCTAATCTGTATATCTCCATGTGGGCTTGGCTTACCAGTATTGCCTGGGTCTCTTGCTTCCTCAGCAACTGTATGACATCTCCTAAACTCCGTCTACTACCTTTCTCTATCCCTATTTGAGTTTCCCACCTGGCTAAATCCTGTTGTCCATTGGCAGAAATGGCTTTACTCATCAACCTATAAGAAAAACATGTATTCAGAGCATACAGAAGGACATCTCCCACCATAGAATAATCTATAAAATAACATAATGGGCACTAGAACCTAATATGTATGTATGTATATATGTATATCATATTATAGAATAATCTATAAAATAATATAATGGCCACTAGAGCATTAATTAAAGTACCCATGCCCTTCTGTTAATTTCTTTTGTGAAAATTATATTGTAAAAGTCATAGAGTTTTCATCACTTTAGAGAAGTGGCTTCTTGTGTTTGTGTGCTCTAATACATGGTTTAAAAACACCTTTCATGTTCATCCTTTATTACATACCTTTTCAGCATCAGTACCACTCCCTGCTCTCTGTTTGTGTCTGCTGAATTTAAGCCCTCTGGGAACTTGACTATTTTGTCCATACCTAGAGGGGAATATAGAGAGTAAAAGGAAGGGTGCAGTTCCAAAGCAGAAATGATAGATGGAAGAAAACACAACTCATCTGAATTTGGGGAAGCTCCTGAAATGTACGTTTTTTAAAACTGCAAAACTGCTCATGGATACAATCCTGACATAGTCTAACCTTACCCCAAGACAGGAGATTCCTTTTCAGCATCCCTTTCACTTACTGTGATTTTTTTTTTTTTTTTTTTTTTTTTTTTTGGATTTTCAAGACAGGATTTCTCTGAGGCTATGGAGGCTGTCCTGGAACTTGCTCTTATAGACCAGGCTGGTCTCCCAACTCACAGAGATCCTCCTGCCTCTGCCTCCCAAGTGCTGGAATTAAAGGTGTACACCATCACCACCCGGCTTACTGTGATGGTTTTTAAGAAAGAGAGTAGTCTTGGGCCAGCAAGATGGCTCAGTGAGTAAAAGCCCTTGCTGTCAAACCTGAGGGCTGGGGTTCAATCCTGGCACTCCCATGGTAGGAAGAAAGAAGTGACTCCCCATGAGCTGTCCTCTAACTTCCACACATGTGCTGTGGCACAAGCATCACACACACAGGCTTACAAAATAAGTACATGTAATTAAAAATATTCTTAAGGTGACAGCATCACCTTTGATGGTTCTAGGATGCATTCAACAAATGAGATGTGGATGCTGGAAGCACAAACCTCACCAAAAGCTTCTCTGGGAACCGGAAGGCAGGCAGAATTTCTTGACTTTTTCTAGTTCTAGCCCCATTTTATGCAACATGGTAGCACAGAGCCTGGGGAGTCAAAGCAAAGCAAAATAGCAAAGGTCAGAAGGTCGGTCTGCTGTGGAATTCAGGGCAGTAATTTCTCAAAGAAACAAAGATGCTCAGGACCAATAGAGTCTCCCCACCCCACCCCCACCCCCTAGTGGACTTGTGTGCCTTGCTCCCCACCCCACCCCACCCCCTGGTGGACTTGTGTGCCTTGTCTTTTATTTGCTGTTTGTTGGCTTGTTTTTCTGGCCTTGCTGTTTACATAAGTGGTGGCTTAGCTCCCTGGGTGACATTTGCAGAGAAAGAAGACCATAGTCCTTTTTCCTAAGTTAACTTAAAGTGCTGCTCCTCCCATTTCCTGCCTTCAGGACTCTACATCCCTCATTCTTTGGAGTTAGTATTGTTCCTCCTCTTGCTATCCATCCCCTCTACTTTTTCCCATTGCTGATTTTGAATGTTTCTTGGCTCTTAACACTCCAAGTCAGAAAAAGTCGGCTTCTGATTCATGACTTGTCAGTAAAGTGTTCTTGCTCTCTCTCTCTCTCTCTCTCTCTCTCTCTCTCTCTTTCTCTCTCTCTCTCTCTCTCTCTCTCTCTCTCTCTCTCTCTCTCTCTCTCTCTCTCTCCCCATTTGAAAGTATTTCCTCTTGAAAGATATCTATTTACTTAGCAAATAGTTGTCTCCCTGGGCAGACATGTCTAATTCTTCATAACATTCCTCCTACCATACTATGCCCAACCACAGAAGTTTATCACGTGGCCTCACAGGTGCCCACAGCCAAGCATCGCATGAGTCACCCTGCTCAAGTCAGCTCTACATCTCAGTCCACACAATGAACATTTTCTGGTGTGCTTCTTTCCTCTTACAGCATTTGTTATATCCCAGAGTGAATTACTGTTACTTATGTACATTTTACAGTCCCCACTTCTGCGTAATAAATACTTAGGAACGGTATGGTATATTGACCTCAAGAAGACAGATGTAACTTCCTTCTCCTCCTCCTTCTCCTCCCCTTCTGTCTTCCTCCTCCTCCTGGAACTCACTATAAAGAATAGACCAGCTGCTTCAAACTCACAGGGATCCCCACCTGCATCTGCCTCCTGAGAGCTAGGATTAAAGACCCAGCATGACAGCTATAACTTTCTCCAAGGTGGATGGAATAGTATTTGATTATCTCATGAGATTTCCACAAACTCACTCACAGAAATGAATGGCATTCCAGTGTACAACTGTAACACACACTGTCCAAAGATCACCAAGAAGTCCACTGAGCCAAATGCTCAGGCTGAGCCTTTAGTCCAGCCTAAGGAATAGGACTTCTTTTGTGAGAATTGTACTCACAGATAGCTTTGCAATTGAGTGACAGCTGCAGTTTCTGTGCTGGAATCCTTGGGCAGTGGGAGGGGAGGAGAACAGCTGGATGTGGAGGTCTTTACTGGCCTCACTGAGAAGGAGAGGCCAAGATACTAGAAAGGTAAAACCTGGGTGAAGGTGGTCCATGGGGTGGTGTCAGCCTGTCACTGAGAGGCTGGGTTCCTGCCACAGTGGCCTCTTGGTGATGGGAGGGCTAGGGAGAGGGGCAAGATGAGGATGAAGTTTCTGGTCTTTGGTTGAAACTTTGAAGAAGGCAGGGTTCCTCCTGAGTAGTATTGTAATAGGGTTTTATTCACCTTTGACAGGCTCCCACCATGGCCTTTCTCATTGGCTGCACCCTCTCCTAGAGTTGCTGTTCTCAAATGTTCTATACTCACAGCCTGTGATCTCCATAGAATTCTCTGATGTCATGCCCCCCCCTCAAGAAACTTCAGGTCCACAAGCTGCCTCTCCTTCCTTTGTCCCCAAGCCATTTTCTCTCCTTTCATCACCACCAGGGCCAACACAGGACCTTTCCATTCCTTCCAGGCAGCTTGCTTCTTAGTAAAGTCCTGACCTGAAACCAAGTTTAATGATGCTGAGAAGCCCCGTGATGTGTAGCAAGTATTCCCTTTCAAGATGTGCAGGCTTTACTAATTCATGTGAGTCTCTTATTAGTGTCATTTTAAAATGGAATTTTTGAGATAAAAGCATGCAGTGTGGGTAAGTCTATGGCCTGCTCAGCTATCTCCACACATCAGTTCCTCCCTCTACTTGCTGAGGCATGTTTCCTGCAAATGCCCATGATTCTTCAGAGCTTTAGGTGGAGAGATGGGGGAGGGGAGCAGAGTGTGCCTCTGCCACCAGATGTAGAGTCGGCAACTATGAAGGCCAGGTGGCTGACACTTCCAGCTTTGAAGACCAGTCTCTGTTCCTCAGCTTTGCCTTTGTAACATCAAAGCAGCCACAGGCAGTAAGGAAACCAAGGACAGTGTGCTCCAGGGAAACAGGAATCCAGTGTTGAGCAGCCTTAGGCCTCCAGCAGGAGTTTGAGCCCTGCTGTGGGTGATAGCTGGTGGGCCAGATCCCAGCCTCTCTGTGTGTTTCCCATGGACTCCATAACATATCTACAGTTTCCTGTGAGATTCTTAAAGACATGCCCTTAGGACTATGGGTCAAGTCATGTAAACTCAGAACTCTAGGAAACAAAGAATTTGGAATACAACTCACATTGGTCAGTAAGGCCCTGAGGGTATTATGCACGGAACCTAACAGTAAGCCAGCATTGGACCACAAAGAAGCCCTTCTCCTTGTCTGAACCTTCTGGATTGTATTCCCAGTCAGAACCAGGCTTTGTGTAGTATCGCAATCCATGGGAGACTGGGAGGTTTGTACAGGAGCGTGTTCATGTAAGCTGACACTGCTGGGCTAGAGACCCTTCACAGCTCATCCACTACTTTCCTACCAGGCTGCTGCTTGTCCCTCTCTTACACCATCTGCAAATATATTCATTTGTTTTGTTTTTCAGTGCTGGGGATTGAATCCAGAATCCATGTTCTGCCTAGCCTATGCCTTTCTTCTTTTCTTTTTAAATCAGCACTTCCATCGTGCTTTTTGAATTTCTTGAGTATTACCTGTACATGTATACACACACACACACACACACACACACACACACACACACACACACACACACACACACACACACCTGTTCTCACTGTTCTATTGCTCTGGGTTTAGGGTAAAGCTATTGTGGTTGGGTCAGAGATCCCGCAGTGTGGGAGCTGTCCACCAGCCCCTGCTAAAGACTGATCCCTTTCACTTCCCAGGCCATAAATCTAGAAAAGAGTTCCCCACCCCATGGGTTTCTCACCCACAAGGTTATAGGGACATGGCAAGCCAGGAACAAAGCTTGACTGAGAATGTTGGTATGCTTGTGTGCCACCATTTGAAATTTGCAATGAGAGGACATGCCAGTTCTCCCTGCCATCATCAGTGCACTCACTTTGTACTTAAAGAATTGAAAGTCTCTGAAAGCACTGCCCTCTTTATAAGCAGGTCATACAGGCGTACCATAGGATCACACAGGGCTAATGACTTGATGATGTTCCAGGGGTCTTAAAGGTGACTTCTTCACCACAGGTCTCTATGTAACCAAGAAACTTACTGAATTTGTATGCATAAAATCATCTAAATAATCCTCATCACAGTCCTTTGAGCCATTCAGATTTGCTGGAGTATGAGGAGGGTGATGAAAGGGCCTAAACTGGAAACAGGTTCGTACAGAACAAGGGCAATATTATTTCACTCACAGAGCTACAGCTTGGATGTCTCCATGGACATCAGCTATAGCCCTACCCCCAATGCATCTGAGGGTTTCTGAGCTGTGCACACTCCCTGTGCTCTGCATGTATGGGAGCACATGGGGATGACAGATTTGTCTCTCCACATTTACTGCTTTTCTCATCAGTCCCAGGCTATTCTCTTGGATGGAAAGCAATGGTCCAGCAGAGGGGTAGAGTCATCTTTTAATTTCTGTATGTAAGTCACAGGCTCCTTGCCACTCCCACCCGGTGCTGATTAAAGTGGCCTGATGTCCTCTGTATGAATGGTAATTCATTTTCAGCCCTGGCCTCTTGGATGGCCATCTGGTTCTCTTTTGGTCACTCACAATCTGCCCCAGACATTTGGAAAATGGGCTTCATTTAGCAGCCTTCAAACCATCTTCCTGTGCCTGAAGCATGAAAGGGAAATCACGTTGCTGTGTCCTGTGCACCCTGACCAGTGAGTGAACCAACCCCACTTCCCCAGGGATCTGAGATGTCTTCTGTCACATCTGCAGATTCCTTTTTTTTTTTTCCCCCCTTTCTTTTTTATGATGGGAACAGTAAAAACCCTAGTGAGAACTGAGAGCCACCATTTCTCCTGAGACTTTCCTTGGGGCCAGATATGCTCGTGCAATGGAAAAGCTGGAGATAAAAGTCATTTGTTTGTTTGTGAGGCCTCTGGAGCCAGCTGAGGAAGACAGATGATGTCTAGGAGCCAAACATTAGATGAGTCACAGTGTGTTCAAGGCGATCTCATAAGTGCTTCACACAGCATCTACAGAGCATCACTAAGTGATCGACCTCACCTTAGACCCAAGGGCCAATTCCTGGGTGACACTGAGTGGCCTCCTCTGCTCCCACAAATGAAACCGTGGTGCCCGTTTGGTCTTGTTCAAAAGGGAGCTTTTAGGCGGTTCCAAAGTAAGAGAAAAATGTCAATGCAATTGTGATAATCAGGGGGACTGCAAACAGACCTAGATTCCCTTTTCCAGAAGGGAAAGAGGCTAAGACTCCGTTGGAAGTAATTGTCATCTAAATTTAAATTTCTTTGACCTTTGAGTCAAAAACAAAAACAAAACATAAAAAACACTTACTGCCCTTCTTCGGTCTCTCCTACTTCTTATTTTGTTCCATCTTAGTAATGAGGTTCTTGATGTTGTATGCAGAAAAAAGACTTTTTCCAATATCTATCTGCAGGTGGGGTGGGTCCTGAGCCAGCCCTGCCCTGATGGTCCTTCCGCACCTGCCCTCATGCCCGTTACCTTCTCCTGGAGGTTCATCTTGCCTCGATTTAACTGTTCCGGGGGTTGAGCAGAATCGCTTTCTGCTGTACACTTTTAGTCAGTAGTTGGCGGCTTCTGGTGTTTCATATCCTTCCCCTTTGAATTTCTTTTTTACCTCCTGCTTCAATCAATTTCTTTTCTTTCACAGCCCACTTTGCCCACGTTCAGATGCCTTTTCAAATATTTCTTCTGTTCCTTTGGTTTTTGGCTCAGATGTTTTGTTGCCAAAATACTGATGTAGATTCTACCATGCAGGGTTCATTGTTGTGGAGAAGTAATCAGTGAGTCCTCCATTTGATAAGTAGGCATTGCTCAAATGCTCATACGTCACTATCAGTTGAGAGTCAGCTGCAGCCCTGGAAATAGCCCCTGTCCACCAACATCGGGTTCTGTTCTCAGGACACCCTGCTGATTCCCCCATCCTTCCACTACCTTTGGAGTTATAATTGCATGTCTTTTTCAGGCAGCTTCCACGAGGGTGGCATCAATAACTGTATCTCTTTTAAATTTACTCAAGAAGTTGTTTTGTTTTCTGATCATCTGTGTAACTCCCCTGTAAATCTACACATTCTCTGATAACATGCTTCCCAAAGCTTCTTCCTAAAAGCTTTCATCTCCACTTTTGGAAAATTACATTCCTCATTTTCTGGGCCTGGGATCCCATTCTTTTCTCTCTTCTCTCTCTTCCCTCCTCTCTCTCCTCTCCTCTCCCCTCTCCCCTCTCCTCTTCCCTCTCTCCCTCTTCCCTTCTCCCTCTCCCCCTCTTCCCTTTTCTCTCCCCCTCTCTTCTTTCCCCTCTCCCCTCTCTCCTCTCCTCTCCCCTCTCTCCTCTTCTCTCTCTCCTCTCTTCTTCCCTCTCCCCCTCTTCTCTTCTCCCTCTCCCCCTCTTCCCTTTTCTCTCCTTCCTCTCTCCTTTCCCCTCTCCCCTCTCTCCTCTCCCCTATCCCCCCTCTGCCTCTCTCCCTATCCCCCTCCCTCCTCTGTATTTTCAGGGTGCTGGAGATGGAAACTGGGACAGTGCTCCACCAGCCCTCAGGCAGACTCCTTTTGTTTTTAATTATTCATCTATACAGTTCTGCCAGCATGTAAGATGCCTGCACCACCAGAAGAGGGCACCAGATTTTATTACAGATGGTTGGAAGCCAACATGTGATTGCTGGGAATTGAACTCAGACCCTCTGGCTCTTAACCTCTGAGCCGTCTCTCCAACCCCCAGGAAGACTCCTTAAATCTCAGTTTTCTTCACACCTAGGAATATGCAGATGCCTGTTGGAAAATGATTAGCACTTGTGGGGGTGCTGCTTCCTTCAGTTCCAACTTCCCTCACACCTCTTCGGTCTGTTCTCTCAGAGCTAGCTCATCTTGTCGACAAAGAAAATGTCTGTCTTGCTGTAGCGAATCTTCATGTCTTTCTTCTGGCTTCTCTTTTCCATCACCACTACTATGATGGAACTGCACAGTGTGTTTTCAGGTCCTTGGAGTGCAGTGCAAACCTGGCTGGCTCTACCTAAGTGTTCGGGGATTTAATTTGCCATAAAAATTGCTTTCTTTTATTGTACAGGGTTGTTTGGGCTATCCTGAATTTTTTGTTTTTCCATGCAAACTTGAGTATTGTTCTTCCAAGGTCTGTGAAGAATTGTGCTGGAACTTTAATGGGGATTGCATTGAATCTTTTAAATTGCTTTTGGTAAAGTGGTCATTTTTGCTATTTTAATCCTATTGATCCATGAGCATCGGAGATCTTTCCATCTTCTGATATTTTCTCCAATTTCTCTCTTCAAAGGTTTTCCTTGTCACATAGGCCTTCCACCAAGATAATTTTATATTTGAGGCTATTGTAAAGGGTGTTGATTCTTTGATTTTGATTTCTTCCTTGACCCATTTATTGCTTGTGTTAGGAAGGCTACCGATTTCTTTCCTTTCTTTCTTTTTTTTTTTTTTCTTTAATCTTGTATCCTGCCACTTGACAAAAGGTGTTTCTCAGCTGTAGGAATTTCCTGGTAGAGTTTTTGGGGTGGCTTATGTATACTATCATATCATCTGCAAAAAATGATACTTTGACTTCTTCCTTTCCAATTTGTATCCCCTTGATCTCCTTTAGTTGTCTGATTGCTCTAGCTAGAACTTCAAGTGCTATATTGAATAGGCATGGAGAGAGTGGACAACCTCGTCTTGTTCCCGATGTTAGTAGAATTGCTTTGAGTTTCTCTCCATTTGGGTTAATCAGATCATGCCCAGATGTCCTTGGGAAGGGAAAATAGAAGCAATTTTGCGAGTGGACTGAGGGACAGGTAGGGATGAAAACATAAGTGATCAGATTCAGAGGTAGGGGAGACTACTGGAAATAGGGGGGAGCGTTTTGGGGTCAGGTAAAAACCAGACACAAGGGAATCTCCCAGGAAACTACAGGGGTGGCCCCAGCTAAGACTCCTAGCAATAGTGGATACATAAACTGAACTGGCCATCTTCTGTGACCAGATTGGTGTCTAGCCTGATTGTCATCAGAGAGGCTTCATCCAGCAATGGATGGAAACAAATACAGAGACTCACAGCCAAACAGGAGTTCAGAGAATCCTGCAGAAGAGGGGGAGGAGGGATTATAGGAGCCAGAGGAGTCAAGGACACCACAAGAACACTCACAGAATCAACTAACCTATGCTCAGAGGGACTCAGAGTTTGAACTGACAACCAGGGAGTCTGCATGGGATTCACCTATGCACTCTGCATGTATGTTACAGCTGTGTAGCTTGGTCCTCTTAAGAGACTCCTAACACTGGGAACAGGGGCTGTCTCCAGCTATTGCTGGCTTTTGGGACCCTACTCATATTGGATCGCCTTGTTCAGCCTTAGTACATGGGGAAGGGCTTAGCCTTACTGCAACCTGATAAGCCATATTTTGTTGATACTCATGGGAGACCTGCCCTTTTCTAAACAGAAACAAGAGTGGATTGGAGTAGGGGGGTGGGAACAATGGAGGAGTCTGGGAGAGTGACTAGGAAGAGAGGAGGGAGAGGAAACTGTGGCCAAGATGTTAAATAAATAGATGAGTTTGTTTTTTAATTGCCTCCTTAGCTCTTAGGTTTGCAGTAATTTGATGGCAACCCCTGCCTCCATGTCCAGTCCCCAAACATGGCAATTTTTCTTTTGGCTTCCAACTTGGTCACTACTTAGTTTCAAATAAAACCTGCTGTGTCTGTATATGTGAGGCTGAAATGAACATTCCTGCCATCTAGAACTTGTCATGTACCATAATCCATCAAATCTAGAAATACTCTGAGATTCATCCAACTAGAACCTCCCTTTACCATCCCTGAGGACCTTTTATGTCCCTGCTAGTGCACCCACTGAATGCTCACACTAGCCCTAGCAGTCATCTTACTCCTTTCAAAGTAAACGCAATTCTTTTCACTTTCCATAATGAGCAGCCTTGAATGGAATGGGTTTCCATAACTGCTGGTTAAAAGGTATATATTCTACGAGTAGCATTCTAATGGTCCTCCCTCCCTTTTGTCTGGTAGACACCCGAGAAGCTTCCACTTTCCTGCTGTCTCAGGAGTGAACTGGGAGGGAGCACAGGGGAATGGTCCAGCTTGGTCCAGTTTCCTTCCAACCCACTTCGTTTGATGTAGGGCAGTGGGGCATTCCAAAGGCCCTGCCTTGATTCCTTAAGCCTTGCTCTTTAAGGACCCTTGGAGCTATCCCATGACTTTGATGGACACAAAGTTAGGCTTAGTCATTCCTTGCCCTTAGGAATCTCCTCCCTCGGAGTCAGCCCACAATGGCAAAGACCTGCAACCATCACTTCGCCCTCGGTACCTGTACCCAACTCAGCCTTCCCTTTGTGTCTCTTGCCAGGGATACTCTGTGGGAAGCCTGAGCTGTAGGGGTTCTCTGTCAAAGTGGGTTGCTGCTCAGCTTTCTCTAGTCCTCACCTAGGAGTCACGTAGATGAGATCATTTCTGTCACATCTGATTGCTTATCGGTTTCCAGGGGATGTTCTCATACTCACTCATTCATGTTCTTTGTCCCTCCCTCCCTCCCTCTCATTACACTGGTTAGTGTGCTTTTGAGAGGGAAGCCTGACTCCATGAATCAGAAGTCTGCATAGTAGATTTACTTCTCTCCTGCAGCCTCATATTTCAGATGTGGACACGGCTTCTCACAGTAGTTGACATTAACTACTAATAAAATGACATAACCAAGGTGGGTGCCTCACAGCCAGGTTCTCTGTCCACCTCCCTCCCTGCAAAACCTGAAGCTAAAACTGCTTCTTCATTAAGAGAATTTCTCAGATGGTGAATAAGCGAGGGTCTGCTACCGGGTTGCGAAAGTTGTGTTAGGTTCCAAGAGTATAATGGAATTGCCTTGCATAAATTAGAAATTGCTGAACTGAAGGGAGGTCTTCCAGAAGAACTTCCTGCTAATTTATTTCTAGAACAGCTACAAATGTCATTTTTAGAGTGGGACCCTTTGTAAATGTGAATTTAGAGCAGGGAATATGTCCAGCAAGAGGATTCTCTTAACTTGGGCATTTTCATACAATAGCTGAAGACTAAGGGAAGGCCCATTGTAGTCAAAATTATACTTTGTACACTGCTTCCTGCCAGAACATGGAGTTAATGTGTCTCCAAAGCCTAGTTCCTGTTCATTGAGTCCCAAGCCATATAATGTCACAAACAATTTTCTATTATTAGGAAATTAATCTATTCAAATTCAGGACTCATTTGCTTTGGTGTAAATAAAGTTTGTGTTGGAAACGTAACCCCGCCATGTGGTGTTGGGAGAGAGTGCCTGATTTTTCATGAAAGGATCATGTCATCTTTTCACCAGGCTATTTACCATGATTCAAACCTTCAGAAGGGCAAGTTTGGCCTTTTTTGGTCTTTTGTCATAGGTGTGACACAAGACACTTTCACCAGGTATTGGCTCCTCAAAATTGGATTCCTCAGCATGGAAAATGACCAAGGAGGACCTTGGATTCTTGATCCCCCTGCCTCCACCTGGGGAGTATACTAATGCACCCAGCTAGGTTTTCTTTATACAGACCAGCCCTGTAGTATCTATGGCAACACGAAATGGACTAACATTCCTATGCTAACACTTCCAGAAAGTCCTGAAATAAGTCTTCATTCCTGCCTTAATCTCAACCCTATGTCCTTTAAAGTGAGTTGTGGTACATCTAGAGCCATTCATGTTTTAGCCGTAGATTACCGTAAGATTTCTTTGGCATCAAATATATCACAACTTGTAAGTAATAGAAACTAAATATCATTTCATTCTTTGTTGCATTGGGAGGGGGGTATGGGTAGCATTGTTCTTTTGAAGGCTTTGATTGACCATCTCTACTTTGAAATTGCCCTCAGCTTCTGCAAAGACATGTTCTTTGCATCTTTCTGGCATCTCCAGACTTTAGATCTGACTTTGTACATGTATGTGGACTCCTATAATTCAATAACTCAGGACTCATTTCAGATTCATCTTCACATGCAATCTGTTGTGGACCTTGAACATTATGAGCAAAATAGTATTACTTATAGTCTCTGATTTCTTTCCTCATCTGTCAGAAGGGCACATTACTGTTTATCTTGGAAAGCATATTCAATGGGAAAATGAAATGGTAAAAAAAATGGACTAAGGGAGTCACACACTTATGCATCTTGACTGTTCACATCATTGCATTAGCTACAGTATCTTAGGATGGGAGGAGCAGTATCCTAGTAAATATGAAGCTGGAAATTAAGGACATGGGGTTTCTGCAGTGCACTGGGCAGCCATGAGCCTGTCCTTCTCATGAGTTTGTGTGTCATTTCCAGAATCACTGATTCTGTGAAAGGCCTGGGGATGTGTTGGAATGATGGAGGAGAGCAGAAGAAAGGCACTCCTAACTCCAGAAATAGGGCTTTGGGGGGTGGTGGGGGAAATCCTTCTTTGACGTAAGCATCTCTGCCCAGCTGGCTGTTGCTTTTGGTACCGGCCTCCGCCCATTCACTAGCCCCAAAGCCTTCATGGGCTTGCAAGCAGAGAACGCCTTTCTCTTTAGGTGAGCCGCGAGCCGGAGCCTGCTCCGGAATTGCTGCTCACGGTGGAGATGCCACCTTCCATGCCTTTTTCGACTCTCTGAACCATTCCTGTCTGCATGTTTCTTGGTTCCCTGTTGTCTAGATGGTTCTTTGTACTGGGTTTGCACCAAGGTCAAGATTTGAGGTTGCCAAAGGCATTCATCCCTCTGGAGAACCTATAAAATAACCTTCAGTATCCCCTTCATTATCTAACCCTGGATACCTGCCAGTTCCTGACATCGTAAACTAGTGAGCCAAATTTGCTATTTTTATTTATTATGGCAGGATTTGTTTTCCTTCCCAAAGCCCCTTACAAAACTTTGCCCACATCTCTTTATTCTCTCATCCTATAATTCATTCTTATCTGAGAAGATACTTGAACCTAAAGGAGAAAGGGAATTTGCAAACATCAGATTATATATAAAGTTAATTTAAAAAAAAAAAAAACACCTGATGAAAGAAGAATCATTTGGAAGATGGCTCTAAATGCTTTTTTTGATAATTTACACACTAAATTAGATATGTGCATGTCTTTTGCAACTTTATGTGCAATTCTTAGCATTGAGCTTATCTATTTTCATGTGAGGCTTTTCACACACACACCCTTTTAGAACCTCAAAGGAAAATAAAATTGTAATATTATTTGATATAGCTATTACATTTTAAATTTATCCCTTGAATTTGGTAGGGTCTTTAAATGTTCATGTGCATGTGTGTACATGTACCTACAGGCAGGCGTACATGGACATGCATGCTTGTAGAGGCCAGTGGTTGACTTTGGCTCTCTGTTGAGGAAGACAGCCACCTTTTTGTTTGGTTTAAGATTTATTTTGATTTACCTGTTTGCTGAATAGTTTCTTGAACCCATTGAACTTATTTTTTGAGACACCATCTCTCAAAAAGCTCTAGAGAGCCCTCCCCCTCTTTCCAAGCCCCTCCTACCCTTTCGTGCTCAGGCTACCACTCTGCTCTTCCCATGGGCTCTGGGGATCCAAAGCAAGTCCTCAGGCTTGCATTAAGGTGCTTTATTGACTGAGCCATCTCCCCAGTACCCCCTCCCACATTTTAACAAATTCTCTCAAACAGCCAGGTCTCAATCCACTAGTGTATTTTATAGCACAGTTAGCTTTTCTGGAATGCCTGTCACCATGATCTTTGGAATGATCTTTCCTAAATCGCTCCTTGGAATCAGATGCGCAACAAGACCTACAGACATTTGGGCTGACTGACCCTTCCATAGAACCTAGATAGTTCAGAATCCAGTGTGTAGCACACAGGACACTGGGTGGACTGAGGGAAATACACTCAAGTGGCACATAACATTTCAGATGAGCCCCCAGATGCAACCAGTGGTGATGCCGACAGAGCCTGTGCCAGCAGATGTAAACACCAGCATAGGCAGTCCATACATGGTCCATAATACTTGGCAATAAAGGACTCATTGATATATTGTCCACGCTACACTTTTTAACCTCATTTTAGAGTCCGTTTCTTATCTTAACAGGTGAGTGTAAAACGTTGTACCTTGCACTGGCGTCTTGACTATCCAGAGCACCCCACCCCTCATCCCTAGTGATTGGCGTAGATCATGTAGGTCTCACACTGTACACTTTGGTATTTCCACAGTGGCAAGATTGCCTTAAACCACCATTTCCAGAATATAACCCTTACTGTCACTGACACAAATCACAATTTTAGAGACAGGTTTGGATTTCTGGTTTAATGTTTCCCTGTGGGAACCTGCATCCGTAAACCAGGAGTCCAGGACTCTGTCTAGCCCTGCCTCTGGCTACCCTGGGGTGACCTTCACCAGGTAAAATGGGAGCAGAAACAGCCTCAGAGGTCGGTCCTTTCCAGCCTGGAACCTCCCTGGTATCTCTGAGGGGACACTTGCCTGCTTGTGGCACACTGGTTATCTAAAGGGTGGGGCCTTCATCCTGTTAGCCATTTCTCTCACATGACATCTGTGTGGCTGCTTCTCCAGCCTGGCTGAGATAACTCCTTGGAGGCCCAGGCTTTCCCATCAGCTCTGTGCTCTGCCTTCTAGATGCCGGAGTCAGAAGAATCCCAGGATGTAGGCAGCTCTGAAGAGTCCAAGGGGAGCTTGGAAAGCCCCAAACAAGGCAACAGTAAAATGAAGCTCAAGAGTCGTCTCTCAGGTAAGTGGCCACCCTGCCTGTGGAGAGTGAGAGAAGCTAGTGTCCTCAGGAACGGGGGCCCGCCCCATTAACAGGATGAACACTTTGGGGAGACAGTGGTATGAGGTCCAGGCTGGCCTGCAGCTTGTCAACTATCCCAGGCTGGCCTGAAATCACCATCCTCCTGCCTCAGCCTCCTAAGTGGAGAGTTAACAGGCTTGCACCTAGGGAGATGAGCCCTTTATCGCCTTAAAATCTCAGAACTGTTTTCCTCCAGTGAGGCGTGCTCTGGCAGAGCAGCTATGTTAAGCCCAGCTGCCTACATGACTATTTCTTTTGTCCATCACAAAGTGTGTGTCAGCATGGATGTGTGTCTGCTGAAACTTCAGTTTCTGGAATGTTTAGCTCATTTATCTTAATGAGGGTCCAGACGACCCTTTCAGTGTGAACTCTAGGGTGGCCCATATTCCCAGCATGCACATGCCCCCAAAACTCCCTCAGCCACCTAGAACAAGTGGCAAAGGGATTTTATCTCACATCACATTTGCATCTCAGCTAAGCATGGGAAGAAATGGCAGAAGAGGTTGCAACTTCCAGAACTGATAGATTCCGTAGTCTACATGTCCTGGGTACCTCCCTTGATGGCCTGGCCTGTGCCCTGGGGGAGACAGCAGAAGGCACACATGACTCTCATGGGTCCTTGACACTCTGCCTTGTCAGATACTTTTTCCATCAAATATTAAATTCCATGACTGTGTTCATATGCAGATGCACAGTGGGAACTGAGAAGATGGCTCAGTGGGTCAAATACTTGTTAACCAAGCTGGGAGACCCAAATTCACATCCTCAGTACCCACGCAAAAGCCAGGTTTGGCACACTTCTGTAATCCCAGCACTGGGACAAGGGTGTGGCCAACACAAGTGAAAGGGATCCCTGGCTGAAACAGCAAGCTTCGGGTTTAGCAGGAGACCCTGGCTCTAAACACAAAAGCAAAAAGGACTTCACACGCATACAGAGATGCAAATGTAGCTGCATATACACCAGTACACCACACACCCGACAGGTTCCACATGCACATATCTCCCACACACGTGCATACACTGCACTCATGTACACATCTACCACACATGCATTTACACACATGCATATAATGTATTCATGTGCACATCTACCACACACATGCATATACTACATTCATGTATACATCTACCGCACACATGAATTCATGTGCACATCCACCACACACAGTAAGTTAAATAGGTAAATAGTGCACAATAACAGAGGAAGATGCATATTGTCAACCTCGGGCCTCTACACACTGCATGGACTTATATGCTCCCACACACCTGCACATACACATGCATATAACACTTACTGACATGGAAAATATGTACTGAATTGCTCAACTTTTCCTGCATTTAAAAAATGCATTAAAGTGCTTTTGTGGTCTCCAAATGTAGCATGGGTTTCTGGCACAGTGCCTACTGGCGTAGTAGATAACTTGGTTCCAGCCGCCACTCATGGGCATTGGAAAGGGGAGGCAAAACTTAGCTTTGAGCCCTTAGCAACTGGTAACATTGCATCCTTAGGCTGTTTTTAAACCTCCCTCAACTTCCATTCCAGTGGCTGCCCAAGAAAATAGATACCCTGACTTTGAAACATTAGGTAATGTTTTTGTTTCATCATATGTTTATTTATTGCTACAGATGTGTATGTATGTCATGCATAAGCAGTGAGTAGACATGTGCATGCCATGGCCCATGTATGGAGGCCGGAGGACAATTTGGAGTTGGTTTGCTCCTTCTACTTATAATTGAACTCAGGTCATCCATCAGGACTACACAGCAAGTCTTTTAACTCTCAGAAAATCACCCAACACAATGCATAGTGTATTCATGTCTCCTATCCCATCATTTTCTTCTGCACCCAGATCCAAGGCAAAGAAAGGGACAGTGCTGCCAGTGTAGAGTATCTGGCTCCCATTATCTGGCCCTCTGCTGCGTTTATTCTCAGAGAAGATAAATAGCTTGGGACCATAAAGTACATCTCTGCTAAAGCTCTATTTACAAAAATTAGTTATTTTTGTTGACAATTAGGAATAATTAGGCAGCATCATGTTAAGATGATTTTTGGCAGGAAGGGATGGCATCGGGTAGAGGCTAGAAGGATCCATGGCATCAGGTAGAATGCTCTCACCTGGAGGCAATAAGCAGGTCCCCACCAGCTGAGAGAGACACTTTAAATCCTGTGTATACAAGGGCAGACAGGAGGTAGTGCTTGGCTTGGCAGAGTTTATCAACACTGTGATCAGTCCCCAGGGAGGCTCTCTGAGTTCTCGGGAGATACAAGGATCTTTGAAACCAACCGCAGTCACATTCCTCGTTATAGATGAGATCAGAGTGGCTAAGGAAGTCCCAAAGGTCACTGGGTTGGAGCCAAGAAAAGGGCCTATGTTTCAAGTTTTCTTCCCACCGCTGACTTCCTTGGGCCAGTGAAAGGAATTCAGGGAGTATGGGAGGGTGTCTAGATTCGGATGAGGGTGGGGTGTAGCTCGGAGACCTTCCAGATGTCTGATTTTTTTTTCTAACCATACTGTCAATTTGGAACAAGCCACACCTTTAGCTAATAATCAGTCCAGGGCCGGTCACTGTTTGTCACAGGGGAGTCTCCCCTTATTCTCAAGCCACCTAAGCCTGTGATAGGGAAATGTGGAGCTGGGGAGGAAGCGTGCGCAGGCATCAGTTGAATGCATTCAGTTTGCAGCTCTGCCCCTGAGACAAGTGGCCTGGGACCAGTGACTTCTTTGCCTGTGGAAGGAGGGTTCCACTCTGCATTTATTCCCGGTAGATAGGAGAGCCTTCCATGCATCTAGCCTTTTGGAAGACTGATGAGAGAATGTGGGTGGCACTGCCACTCAGAGCATTACAGCAGTGGGCCCTTCCCTCAGAAGCACCCATTCAGTGTTTCTATTTTTGAAATCATTAGTACTATGGTAATTTTAATTTTCATTCTTATTGTTCTTGCCTCTTTCCCAACTCGAGGGAAACAAAAGTTTGAATGGCCTCAGACAGGAAGGGCCTTCATGGGAACCTTTGGTCCCGAGGGAACGCAACCCACACACACACATAGTGATGGCCTGGAAAATGACACACAGTGGCAGAGTGGCTGGGAGTCTCTCTGGACTGTGGTGCTATTGGATGCATCCAGATCCAGCAGGAAAAAGGCGGGCTGAGATATGGGTAGAAGACTGGAGGCCAGGAGGAGGAGAATGGGAGATTTTTCCAGGCAACGGGGGCTGTGGGGTGGAGGGAATGAAAAAAAAATGGGGGCAACTTTTAATCCTCTCTTTGAAAGGCCTAATAAAGTCAGGTGGCAATAATGATTCAGTCCAGTAAAGCTTAGAAAGATTCCATTGGGGAAAAGCTGCGCAGGCTGCTGAGTTGGGAGATGATGGTATACACAAGGCTGGGTGAACTCACAATAATTACATCCCATTTCTGGAAATAGGTAGAGAAAGGAACACATGCGCATAGAGCAGATTCATAGGGGAGGATGGAAAGTGATGAGACTGGCAGCTAAAGAAGCTTGGGGCTTTGACAGCGCTGTGGACCGGCTTGCTAAAGACTCTTGACAAAAGGAGTTTATTTCTTGTGGAATGTCTGTGTCCAAGGAGCAGAGAGAGGTGTGGGTTCTCTGAAGCTGGAGTTCCAGGCACCTGTGAGATGCCTGATGGAAGTGCTGGGAATCAAGCTGTGGTCCTCTACAAGGACAATATGTGCTCAGTAGAGAGCCATTTCTCCAGCCCCACATGGGAGGTTTTAATGCCATGGGATCCACACTTGTCTGCCTTCCAGACCTGGGTGTTGTTTCATATTCTTGAATGAGTCACTGTGGTATTCACATATCAGGGTATTATCAATGGATGCTACTGTGTGTGGTTTCTCTCCTGTTGATGACAAGCGCCTCCCTGTTGACCCAAAAGGAATTTTCTTCTACTAAATCTTACTCAAATGAGTAAGCATGCCAAGAAAGATTAATCTGGCCCATGAATTACTCAATTATGAATTATTTAAGTGTGTGTATGAGGTTCCAGCCATTTCCATGAGGGCTTTGCCTAGTCTGGCTCCAAAATGACTAAAGCAACATCATTTGTCATTTCATAGAACATTTTTTCTAATATTCTAGCCCAGGCTTTCCTTCCTGCCTACCTCTTTTCTTGCCAGCAGGGATTGCCTTTAATTTCAGTACTTTTGATTTATCCATGTTAACCTCTTAAGTTTGTGATCTTTTTAAATGCAAAATTTTCCTTGGTTGCATAGGGATTTCAGATGTTTGAAAATCTACTTACAAAGTTAATATGTAGCTTTTGAAAAGTTAAGCCTTAAGTGACATCTTTTAGCTGTATCAGCACCCTGACATTATTAAAAAATCAGCAGCATGTGACTTTGTTTGTTTGTTTTGAGACAAGGTTTCTCTGTATTGGCTTTGGAGCCTGTCCTCTCCTGGAACTAGCTCTATAGGCCAGGTTGGCCTCGAACTCACAGAGATCTGCCTGTCTCTGCCTTCCCAATGCTGGGATATAAGGCGTGTGATACCAACGCCCTGCTAACATGTGACTTTTAAAAGTCTACCATCATCTTATTACATGAAAAACTTAAGAGAAATTTCTAGATGGACATTGGACCCCATCAAATGAATCAATTCACAGTCTAGGAGCAATGAGTTTGCTAAAGATGCAGTGTGTGGAGCTGGAGAGGTGGCTCTGAGTTCAGGGTACATACTGAGCTTCCCTCCGTTCAGTTTCCACTGCTCATGTAAAGTGACTGACAGCAGCCCATAACTCCAGTTCCAGGGGTTGCAACAGCTGCCTCTACTGGCCCCTTCACATGTGTGCATCTACCCACACACAGACACACCCAAGGACACATAATTAAAATTAAATCTTAAAAAAAAAAAACAATCTGTAAATGGAAGGCTTTTTTTCTGTCTCCTGGGACCCACTTGACCGGTTTCTCTCCACCCACTGAATCTCCAAAGCCACTTACAAGATGACCACACAGAGTCTTAACCTATATTTATAGTTGTTTGGCCAACCATGAACTAAAATAGAACCTTTCTCTCTAAATTGTCAGGGTATTTTATTAAAACAAACTAAATTTAGACTATAGAATATCTAAAATGATAGAAAAGAAACTACGGCACCATCTTACTTTGTGTAAACATACTCCACACTCCTTAAAGCACCCTGCCACTAATTCATAAAAGACCTGGGTTCCATTCCAAGTACCCAACTCATGCAAGCTGTCCTCTGACCTTTACATACCAGGACATACATACCGACACATGCATACATTACACAAAATAAATAAAAATATAGTAAGTGTTAAGAACAAGGAGCTCTACACATAAAGTACATATTCTTTCATATAGAGTTCAAAAATAGGCAGAGGTAACCAGTGACCTTTAGATCTTACCATTGAGTGAGGAGCAGTCAGTAGTAAATCAAGGGGGGTTTTGAGATTCTGGTTAATGTCTCTTGATCAGTGTGTTAGAGGCCATGTGAAATTTCATTCATGTGCTTTTGTACAAACATTAATTAGAAATTTTATTTAGAAAGTCACTACTAAGCCAGGCACAGTTGTGCGTACAAATTATTTCAGCACTCAGGTTGGAAGTCACACAACACAAGAGAATTCTGAATTCTAGGCCAGCTTGCCTGCAGAGCAAGACCTATATCAACTGTTCATCTCAAAAAAAAAAAAAAAAAAAATCAGTATTGTATGTGGAGAAAGCACCCACCCAGCAGTGAAACCATGACAACCATAGAGATGCTCCTCTATCTCCCGAAGACCACCAACCTACAACTCCCTCCCTCACTGATTTATCACTGTTCCCACCACCCCTGCATTGGACTCAATGCACACATTGCTCCTTAGGTAGTCTTGTCACTTCAGAAATCCTAGTTTCTTTGCAGCTCAGCATCACTTTCTTTGAGCACAACAGGCTAATGCAGAAGCTGGTGGTAGGGCCTGGGCGAACTTGGTCCTTTGTGCATCTTCAGCTCCATGTAATGATTGTAAATGTGATGATTTAAGCCTCTCTGTTCAGTTAATACTGTTTGGTTCTCATGCCGTTATCAAGCCCTGCCTTCATTTTTTGTTGCAGGAGGTGTCCACCGCCTCGAGTCTGTTGAGGAATATAATGAACTGATGGTGCGCAATGGGGACCCTCGGATCAGGATGCTGGAGGTCTCCAGAGATGGCCGGAAGCACTCTCTTCCCCAGCTCCTGGACTCTACTGGGACATCACAGGTTAATCCCAGGCTGTGGGGCCTTCAGTTCATTCATAGTCACCATTGCTTGGTTAGAGACCAAAGCACAGATTTGCAAACCCTGTATCCAAGATTGTGTGTGTGTGTGTGTGTGTGTGAGAGAGAGAGAGAGAGAGAGAGAGAGACAGAGACAGAGACAGAGAGACAGAGACAGAGAGACAGAGACAGAGACAGAAAGAGAGACAGAGACAGAGAGACAGAGACACAGACAGAGAGACACAGACAGAGAGACAGAGACAGAGAGGCAGAGACAGAGAGGCAGAGACAGAGAGGCAGAGACAGACAGAGAGAGAGAGAGAGAGAGAGAGAGAGAGAGAGAGAGAGAGAGAGAGAATGCATTTTCTTTCCAAAGACCTCTGTGGACCTGTGTTTAGAAGAGCTGCCCACTGATAATGGCCATGAATATTTGGACCTAGAGAGAGCATTAGACCTTTGAAGAGAATGTGGGGTCTACCCAGAAAGATTAGAAAAGAAGCCAGCTCCAGGATTGAAGAAAGTAGGTAATATCTCTAAATAGATCTCAGCATCTAGGTTCTCTTCATGCTGTGTGTTTTGGAACTAAGAATTGCTCTCAACTGCCAGGAGACAATGGCGTCTCAGAGTCTGTGGCAAACCACCATTGCTTATTTAATAGGAGCATCATGTGTCAAAATAACAACTATGTGGATGAATGCGAGCATGTGCGCCTGTACCATGCCTAGGGTTCCTACCTGCTATCTGGTGATGACTCCAACAGCCAGGATCAAGGTCACTCTAGAGGGCTAAAATAGGTGGTTAGCATTAAAGAGCCTATTCCTGTCAAGAACACTGTCTCTACAACCCTGAATAAAGGTTGGGGTTCATCCTGCATTATCTTGTCCCTGATTCACTGGAAACTAGGTGACAGGCTCACAACCAACTTGGAAGGAGGCTCAGTCTCTAGGGAACTCAGGGTTTCTTTAAGTCCTGGTACCATGAGCCAAACAGGAAATAATTAGTGTCCTCTGCCCCCGACCTATCAGAAAAACAGGACCAGAAGAGGAGGTTCCAGTAGCAGTGATGTCCCCAGTATATCACACTTGGGGACTCATAGGTGATAGGAGTCCCTTGGACCCTTACTTTTAGTGTTATGACTGCTCTACAGGTGGATCAACGGAAGCTCAAAATGGCTAAATATTTTACTCAAGATTGTGTCAGAATCTCTGAAGAAAGACTCTAGCCAATTTTGGTGTCAAGATCAAGTATTTATGGCTTTAGTTTTTTCTGTCAACTCTTACCTGATGGGGGTGGAATGGGTTAGGTCATGTGTCAAAGTGGGTGCTGATTGGGTTATTTTCTGTTGAATTCACTCCAAGGCAGATTGAGTTGGGAGAAGTGTTGAGAGAACAAGGGATAAAGAATTTAATAGGATCTGTTCAAACTCATCTAGACCAACAACAGGAAGGAGTCAAGTCTGTGGCCTCCTTCGAATGACCCATTGGGCCAAGGGGGCAGAGGAAGACCAGGAAGTGGTTGTAGAACCTCACTGTTTGGGCTGATGGAAGGTGAGGGAGAAGCCAGAATTTCCTTCTATCATGACCAAGCCCACACTCTCAGGTTCATGTTTATAGCCCAGAAACACCCATCTAGCCAGGCCCCCAGAGACAGGAAGCTCATGACAGAGTAGAAAGTCTTACCAGAGAGTTTTCCCATCTTTAGTTTGTCCTTTCTTTTATCTTCAGCCCTTCTCTTTTTCTCCCAGGTTTTACACACCCACACACACACACACACACACACACACACACACACACACAAGACTTTTTTCCTCCACTAAAAAGAGCTGCCCCAAGTAGAGTTACTCTGTAGAACTTTGGGCATAGGTATAAGTGGTTTTGCCTGTAGCATCCAAGATGGTAGCTGCATGTGTCTTAGCTGGAGCACGCACCAGTGGAGTTGTATTGAGTGCATTTTAATCATAGTGAGCCTTAATCCAAACATAGAGCCACTGGAGGCCAGTGGGTAGTGCGTTATTACACAGCACAGGTCTGCGTGGTGTGGAGTGACCCCTTGGACTCTCAGTTGGCCACACGGAGCACATAGGTCTTTGGCTTCTGCTTGTTTCCAAGAGAGGTAGCATGAAGCACAGCTGAAGACTGGTGGTCAGAGAAAGGGGTCCTACATGAACCTCTGTGTCCCAGGGTTGGCAAACCACAAGCTGTGTCTGGCGCGTTCTGCGGTGGTTTCAGTAAATGGGCGGTAACACTGCCAAGCCCACATCATTTATTTAATGAGTCCAAGTCTGGGCAGCCCATGTTACTGGCAGATATTCTGTCAAAATGCAAGTCTAACTCTTCTAAGCCAACAGGGGATGGATGCAAAATAGCCGTGGCCGGAAGGAACATCTCATTCCTACATATGAATGAAGCAGACACAAATCAAGGAGAAAAAGTATTTTTGTGATGGCTCTTCTCTCCTATTAAACATGAAATGCTATTTTCCCCTTATGATATCTATGCCACATAAGACATTTATTATTCTAAGAGAGAGTTGGAGAACTAAAGACTGGCTTTAGCAGTAGTTACTTAATCTCTTGATTATGTTATCAGTATAAATTCTGCTGACACACAAGAATATCATGGGTGAGGGCATGAAAGGGGGGTTGAGGTTGGAGCTGCTGGCCAGAAGGGGAAAGTGTGGCTTATGGAAAAGTATTTGATTTTTTTCCAAATACGAGGGATTAAAGCTGAAATAGCTGCTGTTTCTCAGCAGGGTATTTTATGTGGAAAAACAGTTGTCTGGGTTTGTGGTTTATAGTTTATAAGAAACATGGGCTTGCTGAGTTTTTGAATGAGTAAATTAAGCTTAAAATGATGAGGTACATTTTAAACATGATTTTGAACTTGAGTTGGGGGTGGGAGAGATTTTCAAGAAGAGCCCAACCCCAGGGTGGTCTTCTTTGTTCTCCTGACTCTATTCCAGAAGTACCTGTGACATATGGCTGAGGACAGAGTGACACAGGTGCTTGGGGTCACTAAGCAGCCCTTTGTGATGGGGCAGGTATGGCAAGACACAGCAGTGGGAGGCCCTGCTCCAGCAGCCGTTAGCGTAAACTTTCTTTAAGTCAGCAGCCCACAGATGGGACCAGTGGGGAATCACTAATACAAAAGACAGCTGAGATTTTCAATGTCTCTTTGTATGCCTGTGCCCGCAGCTGGGTGAGTGAAAATATCTGGTCTTGCCTTTGTGCCGCCTTTCAGGAGTACCACATTGTGAAGAAGTCCACCCGTTCGCTTAGCACCACCCACGTGGAATCTCCTTGGAGGCTCATTCGGCCATCCGTTATTTCCATCATCGGGCTGTATAAAGAGAAGGGCAAGGTGAGCCAATTTCTGCAGACTTTTGCTTTCCGGGTGAATGGTAGTGTGTTCCTTAGGTAGTTCGTTTTCGTTTTTATTTTGGTTTTGTTTTTACATTAAAAAATAACAACTATGAAGAAGGATAATATAACTTCCCTGGCGTTCCTTCTTGTGACCTTCTCAGTGAGAGGCTGGCAGCCTCCTTGCCCTGTTGCTATAGGGAGTTGCCAGTCCCTCAGTAGATACTAGGGTGGAAGGCAAGGATGGAAAGAATGACCTTCCGATCTTTTTGGTTCTGTTCCTAAATCTTTTTCCCATGGAAAGAAATATACCACCAGCACCCTTAGAGAATGTTCCCTCTATCATTCTGAGTGAAGCTCGTTGCTTTGCTGTTATATAAATGTAAAAATAACTTGATGTTATATAAATACTAAAATACCCACTTTGACACCATACAAAATGGAAAGACTGAAATAAATATGGCAGCCACAAGGTATAAAAGGGCTTACAGAGCCATAGAAATTTCAGATGTTCAACCTAAATCCCTCCCTTAATATGGCACGAGCCTAGTGTACTACAGCTCGATCTGAGGAGGGAAATGGGGAAGGAAAACTTGAATTTGAAACTCGTTGCCTAACTAAACTCTAAGCCTGAGTAGAAAAGATACCTTGGTCAAATACTACAGTGGAAATGGTTTTTTGCAGTTAAATTCTGTAATGTCAACCTGGACTCTTGTCCACTGTCTGCTTTGAACACAGGGCCTTGGCTTTAGCATTGCTGGAGGCCGAGACTGCGTTCGAGGCCAGATGGGGATTTTTGTCAAGACCATTTTCCCAAACGGATCAGCCGCAGAGGATGGCAGACTCAAGGAAGGTAGGCGAGTGTCTCCTGGTGATGTATAATGACAGCCTGAGTCCTTGAAAGTCTGGGCCCTTGCCTGGGTGGCATGGCAGCTGAGGGTTGTGGTCTTGAGAGTTTGCTAGAGCTGGCTGAATCCAGCACCTCCTCATCAGGATCTTGGGCAGATCACGTAACTTGGACTACTTGGAACAAATTTGGAATGTTAATACCTACCTTGAAGTGTTTTTTGTGGGGATGAAAAGAGATTGGATATGGGAAGGGGCTCAATGTTTTCTATTGCAGACTGTACATATTAACCATGGCTACATGGTTAAATACTGGTCCTTGATCACATTATGTGCCTTAAATATTGCTGAAATTTGACAGTCCAGTCTTACCTTAGCACTGCTGGGAAAACAGAGCACTTTAAAAGCTATTTAATGTCTTGCTGTTGGAATCAATACTATGTAGGTGGATCCTAACTGGATGCCTTTCCATTCTCCATAGTGTCTACCATGTTATCATCCATAAATGTAACTGTCAAGTGATTTTGGGTGTAGATTAAAGTATCACTGAGGTTAAAGTTACACCTTTCAAATAAAATTTTCAAACATTTCACTATACCTTGTAGCTTTGGTCCTTTAAATGTTTACAAAGCATATTTATGTATTTAAGCTATTTCATTAACTGTATTACAAACCCATAGAGTGGATGTTTTGGAGTAACTCTTTTATAGGCGAAGAAAACGGCACTCAGAAATGTTCAGTAACTAGAAACCTGTTCCCCTCACTGTGCAACCCTGGCTCGCTGGAACTCCCTGTATAGACATGCCTCTAATTTGCAAAGGTCTGCCAGCCTCTGCCTTGTACATGCTAGAATTAAATGCATGTACCACAATGCCCAGTTATAGTAGTTTCTTATAATAATGATCTTCTCATTGTATATGTTTGCATACCTTCAAAATATTTATCTGAATTAAGACTGTTTACTTTCGTGAAGCAAAATTGCCAGTAAGTTGTGAACATAAATTTGCATAACCCATTTTCCCCATTCCTTTTAATATGCATTTTTCATCTATAAGATACATTTATTTATTTTTGTTTATATATGAGTATGTGCAGTTGGGTCACAGTGCATATGTGGATATCAGAGGACAAACTAGAGGAGTTAGTTCTCCATTCCCACACTGTGTGTCCCAGGACTCAAACTCATGTCGTTAGGCTTGGCAGCAAGCTCCCTCACCCATGGAGTCATCTCACTGGCCCATATTTGTCTTTCCTGAGATGATTATCAGGATATTTCTATTTACCTTAATAAACAATATGACTGTTCAATTCTGTTGACTCAAAGTATAGTGGCCACTGTTTTACAGGTTTACTTCTTAAAAAAAAAAAAAAAAACAAGTGTCCTGGTTTTAGGCAGAGCTTGTAGAAGCCTTCCTGTAACAGCATAATTTGACCAGGCATACTACTACTTGGGCAAGATATTTATCTCTATCTCTCTGAGGAAAAGTTACCCCGGCCGGGCACTCTTGGTATCTGGTTTCGGAGCAGTGTAAAAATCTATCAGAGCAGTCTTAGGATGCATGTGCCACCATGCATTTGCTTGATTGAAATTTATCCTGTGAGATTGGTAGAATGAAGCAAAATAGATAGGGAGAATCAATCATCAAGAAAGGCTAATAGTGGACGAATCTCCTAAATACTATTTCTTCATATGTGTTCATTTTAAAAAAGTAAGTCCCTGGGCTGGATTTCCAGCCTGTTGAGTGATGCGCCTTAAAAGCTCTCCTATAAATTACAAGGGTGTGAGCAGTCATTTCAGAGTTTTTTGCTCTGTGTCCATGTAGATACACCCTTCAGATAATTGAATGGTTGGTGATGCCAGGCGATTTTTAAAGGGAGATTACTTCATTTACAGTGTGTCTTGTGCAGTTGCATTAAAGAGAATGCATGGGGACATTGCTACATTTCTATACCTCATCTAGAGGGTTCCCAACTGCATGGCATGCATGGGGTGAACATGTATGGTTTTCTGCCGCTTGAACTGTCTTGTGCACAGTCTCTCTCTCCTCCTGCACTGCCAGGCAGAGTCTGTGTGGTTTTTTTTGGTGGGGGGGCATCTTTGGGTGTTTGATGATGCTATTCCAAAACACAGCCCATATCTCATAAGAGCACAAATGAGAAACAAGTTCTCAGAAGCCAATACAGTGCTGACATTCCCAGAAGGCACTATGAGCAGCATGGAACATGATCTGACTATAGAGTGTCACCGTTATCTGAGTTAGGGAGAAGCCAGTGGGCATTGCACATACACTCCTCACAACTCAGCATGCCCCTGCAGTCAGCTAGCATCAACCTGCAGTACTCTCTGAGGCATTCTAAAGAAGGAGCCCCTAGACCTGCCCCAATAAGGCATCCAGACTATTGCTGGAAGCAGTGTTATCAATTCTCAGTCATACCTCAGCAAGATTTTCTCTCTACTATTGATTGAAAACCTACTCCATGTTGAGTCTCTGGACTTGGATAGCCTGTCTTTCTGCAAATAGGGAAAAGTGGCTTCCCAAGCGTGCCTGTGTTCATGGCTTCTTTGCCAATGGGTTTATGTTCTTAAACAAGACTATTTAAAACCTGAAACTGCAGTTCAGACTCTGAGTATAAGATATTTCTTGTCAAAGGTGCCAGTGGTTAATTATCAGGTCTTCAAGTTTTCCATGGTTGATTTTGGCTTCTGGTGATGTTTATGGTTGGTTAGGTTTTTTGGCCGGTTGATATGTTATACTTGCTTTGTATTTGCGTGTGTTGTGGTTTTTGTTGATTCATTGGTTAGCTTAGTTTGGAATTTAGTTTTCTTTTGGTTTTGGTGGTGGTAGTGGGTTTTGGTTGGTTGGTTGCAGTCGGTTTTGGTCATGTTTTTAGTACAGTCTTATTTGGTAGCCCAGGATAGCTTTGAATATTATTACCCCACAGAGCCGTGGTCCTACTTTCTCAGCCTGTCCAAAGCAGGGATCCCAAGTGTGCCCTACCAAATACAGCCCCACAATTAATTAAATATTGATTATAGAATTATCCCTAAATAATATAACTTTTTTTTAATTTGTATTTATTATCCCATTTAGGGGACATTCCTAGGAATGTTAGTTAAAATGGATCAAGACCACCAGAGTTAAGTTCATAAGGTATGCCACTGTAGTTCAAGCCAAGCAGAGTCCAGTAAATTAAAGCTTAATGTACTTTCGTGTTTGGTCTCCAGGAGATGAAATCCTAGATGTAAACGGCATACCAATAAAGGGCTTGACGTTTCAAGAAGCCATTCACACCTTCAAGGTAAGTGTCCCCTTGGATTTCCTTTGACCGCTTCCTTTTCTGCTCGTCTGGGTTTTGCCGATTTGCAGCAATAGCAATCTGACTGTCTCCACTCACTACTTGCTTTGCAGCAAATCCGAAGTGGATTGTTTGTCCTCACAGTGCGCACCAAGTTACTCAGTCCCAGCCTCACACCATGCTCCACTCCCACACACATGAGCAGGTCAAGCTCCCCAAGCTTCAACACCAGCGGGGGACCCCCAGCAGGAGGAGGCCCTGATGAAGGTGGCTCTTCATCTCTGGGGCGGAAGGCTCCTGGACCCAAAGACAGAATTGTCATGGAAGTCACACTCAACAAAGGTATCATCAAGGGCTCCTCACTCCTACTTTCTCCTGATCTGTTCTTACTGTTCATTTTCTAAATCAGTCCTTCAGAACCACCTGCTGTCAGCAGCAAACACGGATCTCTAAGCAGCAGTCAAAAGGAGAAATGTTTACTCCTTTTACAGAAGGGGGAGGGCAGGTTGCCAGTCTTAAAAATTCTCCCCAGATGAATCACCATGTATCAGGAACTTGTGTTAAAATGAGGACTTTAAATCCAGCCTTCCAAAATCGTAAATACTAGTCAACACTAGTAACTACAAATCACAGGTTCTCAGCAAAACCTATTGCTTTTTCTCATTTCTCCCCTCCTCCATGAGTACTTACCGTAGAAAGACAATCCTCGATTGCAAATAACTAAGAAATTATTTGAAGGCCAGCAAAGTCTAAAAGGTTTCATATTCTGGATAAAAATATTAGTCATTCTCCAGCTATTTCCAAAGGCAGATTTGAGGAAGTTCTTTAGACTAAGCAGAGAGTAAAGCATGTGATAACTTGAAAAGCAGGATTTACATTCTCGCCTGAACCACACTACCAACTTATTGGTCTGGATAGCTAGTAACACTGTGTAAATTGCTTGCACGTTTTTCTGGTTACCATGTAATGTTTGCTCTTGTTGTCTTTGTGTCATGCCTCTCCCAGAGCCAAGAGTTGGATTAGGCATCGGTGCCTGCTGCTTGGCCTTAGAAAACAGCCCTCCAGGTATCTACATTCACAGCCTTGCCCCTGGATCGGTAGCCAAGATGGAGAGCAACCTGAGGTTAGTTACATCCCTGGCGTTACACAGTTCTGGTGTAGTCTTGAGTTGTGAAGACACACAGTATTATTTGCTTAGACACAGGCAGGGGCAGAGAGAAACGTATAGCCCAGACTGGCTTTGAGCTTAATATATAGCCAAGGATGACCTTAAAATTCTGATCGCCCTGCTTCTACCTCCCTAATGCTTTATAGGTGGTCTATTTATTTTTTTCTGTGGAACTCAACATCTTTGACTTTCTTTCTAATAACATGTCCAAGACTAAAGTTAGTAACATCTCCAAAGATGAAAAGCTCATATGAATCAAATTTGGTTGAATCATTGGACTTTGAATCTTGGTTCCTCTGATGGTTTTAATTGCTAATTTGACACAATCTAGAATTACTTGAGGGTCTCAGTGAGGGATTGTCTAGACCAGGTTAGCCTACAGGCATGTCTTGGGGGAGGGGAATTATATTATCTCATGTTAATTGTGGCGTGAAGTCTGCCCACTCTGGGTGGTGTACCATTCCCTAGGAAAGGGATTCTGAATTGTAGGAAAGTGGCGAAAGCAAACCAAGTGTGTGCTCTTGACTGTAGATATGACTAGGGGCTTCAGGTTCCTGTGTCTCAGCTTCCCCACAGTGATGGCGTACATCCTAGAGTTGTGAGCTACATAAGCCCTTTGTCATATATTGTTTTGTTGGCATTTTACTACAGCAGCAGACAAGATGAAAACAGCTTTCTAACCTGCCTTCTTGTATTTGGACTCAGGTGTTCAGGGTTAGAATTTTGACAAAATATAACTCTATGTAGATTGTCCATGGCTATTTCAATATACTCTTTCACTCTTTATTCATTTATGCAAAATTCATCCTGTGTCCTAGAACTGCTTACATCGCTTCAGTGACTGGATGCAAAAAAAGCCCTGGAACCCTGTGCATGTGGGAGGCCTTGTTATTAGTTTTTTAACTTTTTCAATAGCTTTCTTTCATTGCCAATTGAGTGATGATGACTAGAGTCACTATCTGTTGTCTAAAATAATGGACCATCAGATTTCTTGACTCAGACAGTTGAGTTACATAATCAGCACTCTGTGTACACAAGAAATCTTAATAGTCTTTTTTATACAGTAATTGCAGTGGTTGGTGCCCACCTAAATATCACAAAAATGTGCATATGTTACACAAAGCACTCTGTATAAACAGTATCACCTTTCTCCCTCGTAAGCATCTAAGTCCTTTGGCAGTTGAAGAATCATCAAAACAGCGTTCGTTGGTTGCCATTTTGGAGTCTGTGTTAATAGATTATATTACATTTTTCGTTAATCATCAGAGTGAACTTCCATATGAAAAAAAAGCTTAGCAAATCATCCAAAGTACATTAAAGAAAATATACTTTTAGAACCCAAGGAAAAAAAATCCTTTAATGACATCCCAAGTTGATGTTTCTTTCTTGAATGGTTCCATATGCCTGGGGCGAGCCAAATGAACATTCCTCAAACCCCATGTAAAGGGTCTTTGTTCTCTCTTGCTGAGCACACTGGCGATAATTTCAAGTCAAAATAGGCAACTTGTCCTAAAGTTCTCATTTGTTCAAATTTGAAATATTTTTACAAATTCTTAGGTAACCTTGGAGCTTCAGATATTTCCTCCTTTGACTATATTACAATAATCATTTCAAGATGGTAGGAAGAAAGATGAAACTGATGGTGATCAAGAGGCTATCATGTGATAATTACACAGACCTAAGCTAACTCAAGTGTGCCGTATGTGAGTAGTCTCTGTGAGCCTTTCTGAATGTAATTATATAAACCTCTCTGTGCAGGACCTCACATACAGTTGGTGCTCAATGAGTGGTACCCTTCATTGGTGTCTTTTCCTCAGTTTTATCTAAGTTTACTATTTCTGATAGTGGCCTTGGTCAATTTAGAATATGATGTTTATATGAACATACTGCTTTTTTTTATATGTGTATAAAGATGAGAGGGTGCCATTTGCTTCTTTGAAGTATTCAAAAAAAGATTTCATATTCTAAACCCTTTTCTGAAAGAAAGCTGTCTTAGCTTTTAAAATTCTGACTGTTGCCACAATGTGTTATTATGTCTCCTTCTCTAGCCGGGGAGACCAGATCCTGGAAGTGAATTCAGTGAATGTGCGCCATGCAGCTTTGAGCAAAGTGCATGCCATCCTGAGTAAATGCCCACCAGGACCCGTTCGCCTGGTCATCGGCCGACACCCTAATCCAAAGGTGAGGAATCTGGCCCGGCTTTGAGTACCGGACAATGGTTTGGCTGCTTGTTCAGCCGATGTCAGCATTCATACCTGAGCCTCTCTGCCTTAGTGAGAGAGGTCACCCTGCTTGGGGATGGGTGTCAGCCTGTGACTGATGTACAAGGCAAGTGAATCTTGGATCTGAATTTCATCTTAACTCTAGAAAATTTTATTGGAAAATATTGTAGAGGTTATTTGGTTAATGTAAAATCTGATCTCGTGAAAAGTAGGACTCTGAGTAACCTCCATGGCTTCTTGGCTGCTGGTAAAATATTTAATAGCTACATCAAGAAAAACTGAGCCCAGCAGCATTGGCACACACCTTTAATCCCAGCACTCGGGAGGCAGAGGCAGCTAGATCTCTGTGAGTTTGAGACCAGCCTGGTCTACAAGAGCTAGTTCCAGGACAGTCTCCAAAGCCACAGAGAAACCCTATCTTGAAAAAAAAGAAAAAAAAAAAAAAAGGAAGGAAGGAAGGAAGAAAAAGAATCAAACCTGAACATGCCAGGTTAGATCATCTCTGTAACCCTTTGAAGTTTGGAGTACTTGGGAAGATGGTTCAATGAACAAAGCAATTGCCTTGATGTGAGATTAATTACCTAGTGGTTCATTGAGTTTCTGCTACATTGATGGATGAGGTTGTAGTCTCCTAAGAAGTTCATGGAGTCTAATGAAGACTTCACAAATTATATCAATTTGGGAGCATATTTGTGTTTGGGAGTGACAGCAATCACTTATGTCAAACTTTCAGTCACCCGTGCCCCCACAAAGACAACTGTTGTATTAAGGTGTGAGAATGTTAAACAGATGAAAGAACTGAGCTATGTTAAAGAGATGTCCCCTCCTGGCCTCAACAGACCTGTGTAATTAAGATCTGAGAGATCACTAACATGAAATAAAAAAAAAAAAATGAAATCACTTTTCAAGTGTTGACCCACAGAGACTATTTGGTCATCTCTCCTCTGTACAGTTTCTTTTAAAAGTTTTGAGTAAACCATAAATATCTCAACAAGTTCAAAACCCACCATAAAAAAATTAGTTCTAAAATTATGACTAGATTGTATGTAAACTCAAAAGGCTCAGAACATTAGCTCTTCCTGATATGCAGCACATGAGATGTGGTATCATTTTTAGTATTGTCCTGAGTGGTCCCAGGCACCGAAGCATTAGACTTTTATGACATTTTATACCAATGAAGGCCACATCTGCAGCAGCTGCTGCTTCTGCTTCTGCTCTCCTCCTTCTCCCCCTTCTCCTTCTCCTCTTCCTTCCTTCCTTTCTTTTTCTTCTTCTGTTGTTCTTGTGTTCTTGCTTTTTGTTTTTCAAGACAGGGTTTCTCTGAATAGCTCTGGCTGTTCTGGAACTCACTCTATGAAGGCTGACCTCAAACTCAGAGATCCACTTGCCTCTGCCTCCTGAATGCTGGGATGGAAAGTGTGTACCACCACTACACATCTGCATCTTCATGATGGCATCCTTTTAAACACTAAGAGGTCTCAGTTTGTAGTATTGGTCCTGCCCTATGCAGATAAGTGCTGACAAGCTGTAGCTCCGTGTCTTGGTCTAGGAGTGCAATGGCAGTGATGCTGGGACAGAGATCCCTTTAGACTGATTCAAGGACAACTGCACTGGTTGGTTCTAGTTCTTTTTCTAGATTGTTTTCTCTATATGCATTCTGAAAAATGTCTTCTGTGTGTGTATATGTGTGTGTGTGTGTGTTGATTTAGAATCTGTTCTGCTTTGTAAAAATCTTTCTGCCGCTGTCCCTGTGGGTCTCTCTGGGTCACATTTAATGACTTTTTGATGCGTGATTCCAGAAAGCAAGAGAAGTTCCCAGCTCCTTCCTCCACTTAAGACTCCAACACTCTCATCATTTCTTTCCACACTGCCCAGCATGCTGTAGTCACTCTCAATGCCTGCCACCCCAGTGACATTAGAATATAAGCCACTGTCCTCAAGGCCCAGCTGACTCCCAACATCACGTAGGTGGTAATCTACTTAGAGTTTGCTTCATCTCAGCCCAAAAGCTATTTTTCCATCACGACCCATATCAAAACACTATTTCAGTGCACAGCCAAATTGTCCATATAGACGGGTGGTCTGAGACCCCCATTGAACATACAAATGGATTCGTTTTCCCAGCCACAGCATAATGGCCTGGGATATGCCAGAGATGTGTCCAGCAAAACCACACTTGAGTATTGGAATGGTTTTCATGTTTCTTCCTAGGTCAACATGATGTTCTTGGTTGTCACATGATACTATATTTTTTTTCTGGTCAAGATTCCATCTCCGATTTAATATATTTTCGTACCACTAATTCAGCATTCCGTGCCAGGAGGACATTTTGATACAAAATATATACACTGCCTTAGGTTTTGTGTGGTTCCAAAAGAAACACCACAGCATTTTCTCCTCTTCTGCCTCTCATGATGTGTGGAGCAGAGGCTGCCCAGCTGGGATATTCAAACCTTCCAGGTCTAGACGGCTAAGGTCTAAGGTTTGGACTTGTTAGGATAGCAACTTCCTGCTCATGTTGAGTAGGAAAAAAAAGGTGGGAGAGGGGGTAACAGAAATTGGCTTTTCTCCCACTCAAAAAAACAGTGGCAAATATTGAAAGTCTGTTTTCAAGAAAAACACCATAGCCAATGCTGACATTTTCCCTGGCTCGTGTGTACTGTTTTTGTTTAGTGGAGGAGTGTGTGTGTGCCAGCCAATGTGCATAAGTGTGCGATTTTATTTCCTGTGAGACCTACTCTAAAGTATTACATAAAGGCCACAGTATGATTATGATTCATCTATTAGGGTAAACCCTGCATTTATTTATTAAGACAAATCTACATTCTTATCCGAATAGGATTTACATTAAATATTATTTTAGTATACAAAATTACCATCCTCCATTTAAAATATTCTTACCTTTGAAACAGAAACTAAGTGTTCTAATTATCTTTTGAAATGGGGTCATAGTTTGTTATATACCAAGCTTTATAAAGAAATTTCCCGTCATACAGGCGCAGAACTTGATTTCAGATTCCCATCACCCATGTAAAAGCCAGGTACCACAGTATACCTCTGTAAACCCAATGCTGAGTGGGTGAGGCCAGACGGGCCCCTGAAATGAGGTCATTCAGCCTAGCCAATCATTGAGCTCTGGGTTCAGTAAGAGACTCTGCCTCAAAAATAAGATAAAGTGACAGAGGAAGACACACAGTGTCAGCATCTGGCCTCCACATAAACATACATGTGCATACTCAGAGATTTTTATCCCTTTTGGGTGTGTGTGGGTGTGTGTGTGTGTGTGTTTTGTTTTGTTTTGTTTTGATATAGGCTGTCTCTGTGTAGCTCTGGCTGTCTTTGCCTACTGAGTGTTGGGATTAAAGGCATGTTCCACCAGCACCAGGCCCATAGAAATATTTTTAAATCAGAATAAGTTGAAACTTTTTTAAAGAACAGAATAACAATAGGGAAAGAACTGCCTGGATGTACCACTGTATTAATAAATACAGAAAGAATAGCATACAAAAATCATTTTTAAAAACTTCAGAGTAATGATTATTTCAGCAAAAATAAGTAATGCTAAAGTCAAAGATGCCAAGAAAGATCCAATACTTTGTATGCTAACTGATTAATTAATACTATACATACAGGCACTCTGTTGCACACATAAGGATGCAGGATGTTTCGTAGTCCCAAACTATCTCCATAGAGATTACTCACTGATGACAAAAAATTCCAGCAGAGAAGTCTGGCTCATTCCAACATAACTAAGAGATCAAAGTCATCATATCCAGTTGTGGGGTGCATGGCCCCTGAGTGACTGAAGGGGAAACCACTTCTGTGGCCTTTCGGAACAAACAACAGAATCTGAAGCCAAGAGTGAGGCAACTATTGGACAGATCCTAATAGGATCTTCTGACTGTCCTGGGCTCCTTCCCAATACCAGTATCTTGAAAGACTAAAGACTCTGTAGTGAGATATTCACTCTGTCTGCACCTGTTGCACTGACCACGCCCACTGGGGGGTGGGGGATAGGTGCAGACATGACCTGGGGGAACTAGGTCTGAGGCAGAGACCCAGGAGAGTTCTCTTACTTGCCAGACAGAGACAGAGAGCATCCAGAGGCATCCTTGGGATGGGAACATGCTGGCGTTCATCTGTCTCTGTTGTAAGTTATTTCTCCCTGAATAAATATCTATTCAGCCTGGTTTTCCCAATCCTTGTTATTCTACGATAAGACTCAGTCTAGGTTCAGATTTTAGAAGGTGGAATAACTTGGGAAGCAAAGGCAGGACAATCTCTGTGAGTTTGGGGCCAGCCTGGTCTACATGGTGAGTTCCAGGATATCTAGAGCTACACAATGAGTCCTTGTCTCTGGGGGAAAAAACAGCTGGAGATGCATGACAGGTGGGTCCTGGATAGCCAGAGCCCATCTTCCTACAAAACAAAGAAACTGGGACACAGGGATTCACAGCAGGTCCAGAACAAGTTCAGTGACATGGCACCAGAGTCTAAGTCCTTTGTTACTGTGCACACGTAGTGCAGAAGGAAGTTGGAAGGGAAATCCCGGCCTCTGCATAGGCTGGTGTCACACTCTGAGAGCTGGTTATAGCCCATAGAGACTTGTGAGTAGGACTTCAGAAGAATGAGGTTAGAGCGATAGCCAAAGCTGAAATATGAAATGTTCTTGGATCAGTCAGAAGCCCGTGATAATTTGATAGAGCGGCTTCGCTCCCAGGAGATTCATAATTACAAACTTACAAGCAAAAGATCATCGTATCTGCACCCTGCAGGTGACTTACCAGCAGGAGAAGGAGTACTTCACATGTAGCGAGGTGTTAAAAGTTAACAGATTTAGGGACTGGAGAGATGGCTCCATGGTTAAGAGCATCCGTTGCTCTGGCAGAGGACCCAGGTGTGGTTTCAGCACACACATGCCAGTTCACCACTGTCTATAACTCCGCTTTAGGGGATCTGGTTTGAGGGCATTGGGCATGCACATAGTGTACATACACACATGCAGGCAAAATATCTATATGCATAAAATAAGTAAATTTTTAAAAATAGTGAAGGGCTGGAGAGAGTTCATCGGTTAAAAGCATATGATGCTCTTCTGGAGGACCAGGGATCAATTCTCAGAACCCACACGGTACTTCACAACTGTCTGTGGCTCAGGTTCCAGAGAAATCTGATGCCTTTAAACCAATAAGTGTTAAATACATTTTTTTTAAAAAAAATTGTTTTTAAAGAAATAGTGAATTTAGGCAAATAGTATAGTAGTCTTACACCGTTCTTACATTTTATAGATGTTTGTTTTCTAATTTATATTTTTATTTTTGTGTAGGTGTGTATGTATACATGCCAGGGTGCACACGTGCAAATCACAGGCTAACTTGTGTTAATTGATTCTCTCCTTCCACCACACTGGTCCCAAGACTTGAAACCATGCTCTTAGGCTTGTGGCAGGCACCTCTATCTGCTAAGCCATCTTGTGACCCCCAAGGTGTTTTTTTATATCTATTTTTTAATTTTTAAATTTTATTTATTTAGTGTGTGTGCATGCATGCACGCATGTGTGGGCATGTGCATACCATGGTACTGTGGAGAAGTCAAAAAAGAACTTAGAGGAGTCAGTTACCTCCTGTCACTAGGGTCATCAGGCTTGGTGGCAAGCACCTTTACCTGCTGAGAAATAACACTGGCCTCACCTTAAGTTCTTTAGTAAGGATGAGAACTAAGTATTCTAGAGAGGGACAGATAGAGCGAAGCTATGCAACCCGGGACCAGTTGGTGGTCTCGTTGCGTATACCCCTCAAGCAGCTGGACTTCCATGTTCTGAGTTACTGCTTCTAAGATGTTCCCAGTCTCTGACCCTCTGGTCCTAGCGCCTTTTATTGGAGTAAAATAAATCCATAAATACATCTAATTTGTACTTTCTGCTGAAAATCAGGTTTCTGAACAGGAAATGGATGAAGTGATAGCACGCAGCACTTACCAGGAGAGCAAAGAAGCCAGCTCCTCACCTGGCTTAGGTAAGGTAACGGCACATTCTCATTCACAATTGAGAAAAGGTTCTCTGAATTCACCAGCACCCCCTCCCCCCACGCAGTACCATGAGATTCTCTGTAATTACTGGGGCTAGCGACAGTTGCTGTCAGACAGACCCTGCGTTTCTTCTGGGTCCCTCCTTTTGATTTCTGCACTTATTTAATGTGCTTCATTAAAGACCTAACCATGCATGCTGCTTATATAAGTTTCAAATAGTTTGAAAAAGTAAGTTAACAACCATTCACAAATCTCACTTGAAATACACAGGAAGAGGAGATTTGACACCAAACTGAGTGATTTGATACCACAGAGTATTATCCATCCAAAAGCTGAGGTTTCTTTGTGTGGATTTAAAAGTTTTGATGCAAACTGCCTCCTGTTTGCTGCTGGAGGCAGCAAAAAATTCTCAAGTTTTTCTCCTCCCGTGCAAAATTTCAGGCAGAAAAGGAAGGACTGCAAGCCTCCTCTGCATTTCTTGCTAACTTAAAGCATTATATCAAGTTTTAAGACAGTTTCCTCAATGCAGAGACCTAAGAGGGACTCTACAGACGTTGCTGGATTGGCTAGAGACTTCTCTGACATTAAGACTAATACTCTGGAGGAATAGGAACTCAAGAGATATGAGTTACTGGATGTCAAAGGAAAAGGAACAGGATTTGGGACAACCGTGAAATCCCTGATGATTTGCATCCATAATTAATATATTTAAAGCGGACTGAGCCATAATAGGCTCTTTATTTGGCCCGAACACCAGGTTCTCTCATCCCAACAGTTCTACTTGATCAGTCAGCAAAGATCTATTTTTTTCAAAGCCGGGATTCTCATGCCCTAAATCTCTTTTGCCTGTGACATGTAATTTAAAGTCCACAGGCTGAGCTCTTCACCCTTCAGCTAAAAAGTAAGATCAACATCCAAACACTTCCCTAGTTCTTTCAGGAGTTTCTTGGATGGGGTTCATTGGTTCATTCATCCTTTTGGCCATTCGCCAACTGCCGGGTACTTAGCTGACACCAGGTGCGCTGTGCAGGCAACAGCACTGCTTGGTGGGCCGTTGAGCAGGGGGAAGGGGAGATACAAAGATCACTCACATTAAACTGTCCTGTGTGCAGACACTGAGGTGTGATGTCACGGAGGAGGAGGAATCATAGCCAGGGTCCTGCAGAGTGAGCAGTCTTGAGTGAGAGAAGGTGGTGAGGTGGGAGGGGGTGGACAGGTACCCAGATAGACTAGATGTGGGGGTGGCTACCCAGGTAGGCCACATGCATGAATTTACCTATGCGTGTAACGCAAGTGACACTCGGGCAAAGAAGTTTTGTTGAATATGTTTGGTGTGTCTCCCCCACTTCCCTGTGTGTGTGTGTGTGTGTGTGTGTTTGGGGGTTTCTTTAGTGAAATATGTGAGCCTGCTTGTGACTTGAGATTAACAGTTTTGCAAATCCCTCCCACACAGGTACTCCCTTGAAGAGCCCATCTCTTGCCAAAAAGGTGAGTCAAAAGGCACTTGGAAACCACAGACCCGTTTTTAGGGACTTCTCAGTCAAGTCCCAGATCCCAATACTTATTTCTGCAAATGAACCTTTTGGCCACTTTGTACAAGGAAGTGGCCACCACACCAATTTGAAAGCCAACACCCAAAGCTACGTTTCTCTTAGTAAGTATTCATCCAAGAAAAGAGCAGAGCAGAAAATAAAATCCACGAACCTTACAGACTGTTCCCTACGTAATAAAGACAGTGTGGGTTCAGAGAACCTGCAGCTGTCCAGACACTGTGGGATATTCCTCAGTTCCACTGGGTCAGGATTCACACTGGGCAGCCCCACTACCACCACCACCATTGGATGTTTCTTGAGTTGGCTGGGCCATATGGCTTAGTTTTTCCTTCTCCTTTCCTATCCATCCATCCTCACACTGGTTTTGTTTTGGATTTGCTAAGATGATTGATAAACTACTCTTGTGGAGGCTGGAGAGATGGCTCAGCAGTAAAGAACACAGACTGCTCTACCAGAGGACCTGAATTCCATTCCCAGCACCCACATGGCAGCTCGTGGCTGTCTGTAGCCCCAGTTCCAGGGAGTCAGAGACCCTCACACAGACATACACGCAAGAAGAGCATCAACACACATAAAATTTTAAAAAATAATTAATTAAAAAAGAAAACCTACTATTCTGTTTTTTCCTGGTCATCTAAAAAAGTGCCCTCCTTCATCTAAAAACAGTATCTGTCTGTGTTTTAATGCACTGACTCTTGGTTTAGCCATCCTTCAGTGAATGGAGATGGGTGGTCAGGGATTAGCACAAAGTGCCCCCTGGAAAGATGGGAAGTCACTATGCTCAGCTCTGCTGTATCTCCCTACACTCCAGCCTGTTGTTTTTCCCAACAGGACTCGCTCCTCTCTGAATCCGAGCTCTCCCAGTACTTTGCTCATGATGGGCGGGGCTCCTTGTCAGACTTCGTGGTGGTTGGCTCTGAGGACGAGGACCACCCTGGAAATGTCTGTGGCATCTCGGATGATGGCAGCCTGCTTCCTGGACCCTCTGGTGAGCACGGAAGCTCTAGGGAACCCTGAACTAACAGCACTAGCAGCGCATTAAGCAGTTGCTAGTCCCCCATCCCTGCTGGAGGCCTTGCCCAGGACAGCAAGGAAGCAAGGAGAGAGAGCTGAGTAGAGGCTGCATCTACTCGGCAGTGGTGGCCAACTGCTCAGGCAACAGTGAGTTGCTCCGCACACATTCTTAGCACCATTGGTGAAGATGGCTTATCTAGGTCCCCTCACGTGCTATTTACAGCATGTCAGCCTCAAATCAGAGTAAGCAACCTAAGGCACTCACAATCGAGGGGACCCCCAGCAAATCCCAGATCTATTTCCTCCCTGGGTTCTAAACTTGGTTCTTAGAAAACAGTAAGTTAGATATGGGAGACTGTGAGAGCCACTGTTAGCAAAAGGGCACTTCTACTCAAATGTCCTTGAGTCTCTCCTCAAATGAGATCATCTAACTATATTGAGCTCTCAGACTTCTGTCAAGGTTTCTTTTCACTCCTAATGTTTGAGCTTCAGAGAGGCAGACAATGGCAGCTGTGACTCATGGGAGCCACCGCTGGGTGTGCAAATGGCAAGCCTGTACTTTGCACTATAGTGTGAACATACAGCATGCCAAAGATCGGCAGAGTCACATGCATGCTGTGCCTCGAGCATGCCCTTCAGAAGCAGACAGCTTGAGCTGTGTACTACACCCCTTCGCTACAGATCAGGAGGGACCTCAGGTGTTCAGGGGACACAGGAGGAGCATGTTGCCTGTGTAATCTGATGGAGAGGAGCTCTCAGCATTTAGACCAGACCCTCAACAACTTGGGAGACAAAAATGAAGCTAAACTGTAAATTCTCCATCCCTAGAAAGATCACCATTCAAGTTAAATAACCCAGGGTGAAGAGATGGGTAAAAGATGACTCAGTAGGAATAAAGATGAGTTTGGATCCTAGAAGCCACATAAAGGCAGGAATCAGGAATCCCAGTACAGACAGACAGGAGGCAGATAGGAGAACCCTTGGGTGTTTCAGGTCAGCCAGCCTGAAACCATGTGCAGTGGCAAAAACCAAGGCACCCTGTCTCAAACAAGGTGCCTACACTCACACTCAAACATACACACACCTCTTGAGCACAGATACGCATGTGTTTATATGTAACAGTATGTACATCTATCTGTGTAAGAATGGGAGTGAAGAATAAAAAGACAAACAATAGGCTGGCTGCCCTCACTGTTTGGCCCACAGGAAACAATGTTGTTTACATGGCTGTCCGGTGCCAGAGGTTATGACTGGCATGTGAATTCAGAAGTGATGATGTACAGTGATGGGATTGTTTTGTTTGTTTGTAAGTAAAGCAGACTTTACTCTTGATCAGGAGGTTGTGCTTGGAAGAACAAACAGTGAGATTTATTTCTTTAAGGTTATAAAGTCATGCCAGATTGGAAACGTGTTTTTTGTCTGACTCTTCTGTCTCCTCCCATTGCAGCTCACACAGGGAAAGCCAGGGCCAACAGCCTTGTGACACTTGGAAGCCAGAGGACCTCTGGGCTCTTACACAAGCAGGTAACAGTTGCCAGGCAAGCCAGTCTCCCCGGAAGCCCACAGGTCCTCAGGAACCCCCTCCTCCGCCAAAGGAGGGTACGCTGCTATGATGGCAACGACGCCAGTGATGAAGATGACGCCGATGGTGAGGACGACTGCATTTCACTCCCAGGAGTCCTCCCAGATCCCAGCAAGTCTGTGGTAGAGGATGATGCTAGGTCTGCCTTGACAGCCTCTTCCAAAAGTGTTGATGTGAGCAAGCAGGAGGAACGACCCCAGAAATCACTGGTCAGCAAGGCCTGCTCCGTGCCTCTTCTTGGCAGCTCACTGGATCTAGAGCACAGCATCCCTGATGGAATGATGGGTACCCCTCCTAAGGCAGCCAGCCTGCCGGGCTCTGTAGAAACTCCCAAGAGCGGGCCTGGAGGCTCTGGGAGAAAGGAACTGTCAGGGTCAAGAAGTTCACCAAAGTTGGAATACAGAGCCACCCAGAGCCCAAGGAGCCCAGAAAACCCCATATCCCCACCACAGAAGAATGCAAATCTGGTGTCCAGACACAAGCCTGTGGCCAGGATCAGCCCACACCACAAGAGGTCTGACGTTGAGGCCCCAAGTGGAACAGCCAATGGACCGTGTGGTCAGGACTTGAAAGGCCAGACTCTGTCCATGATAGATACTGTCACTGGTCATCAGCCAAGTGGGACCGAAGAGAAGGTAAATGACTCGCTTCTGTGTTAAGCTTGAATATTGTGTGAATGACTACAGAGTGCTTTGTAAGGCTCGGGGTAAACTGATGAAAGGGTGATGGCGATGGCAGGATTCTTTCAACGGTCACTCAATGGGTGCCCAGTGCTATGGTGGCAGGCTGTTAGTCATGACATCACTCATCCAAAGAGATGTGCGCACTCCCTCACAGGGCACAGGGCCAGCAGTGACGATGGGAAGGCTCTGTGGAGTGGGGGAGGTAAAGCCCTGGGCCTGGGGCCAGCCTCCCTGACTAGTTGCCGGAAGTTGGGTGATGGCATGCCAAGCCATTGAACCACCCTGGGCCCATGAGGCAGGGGGTTGCTTTCTGCCTTGGTTGGTTGATGGGTGTGATCACCAGGTGTCAGCTGTCATTCTGTCCAGCTGATGAGGTCATGAGGAACCCTTGATTACTTTTAACATCTTTACGAGGTTCTGCGTGTGATTAGAGCTACATAGACCTTTCACATCATGTGAAGCCAACTGTGACAGGGTATGCCTGTAATTCAACACTCAGGGTGGAGGCAGGTGGTTTGATGAGTTCGAGGCTAGCTCCAGCTACATAACTAGGTCCTGTCTCAAAGCGGGGGGGTGAGGGGGGGTAAGAAACTGTCACACAAAATAGCAAGGCCATGTCCATTCCAAACTCAAAACCCACCATGGTGGACACAAATTAATTAGTATAACTAACTGTTCATATGTTCATTATTATCTAATTGTTCAGTCTGTGAGCAAAGCGTCTGAAATGATTTTAAGGCCCTATTAGTAAAGCTAGTTCATTGTGATTTAAAAGGGATTTGTAAATGGGCCTAGAAAATACAAAGTCATAAAATCTGTATGAGGTAGAAGTCTTTTTTTTTTTTTTTCCTTAACCTTATGCATTCACATTTTCTCCTCTCCTCAAAAATTTTATTTGCTAGGGCTGGAGATATGGTTCAGCTCTACCAGAGATCCCGAGTTCAATTCTCAGCTACCACAGGTGGCTCACAACCTTCTATAATAGGATCTGGTGCCCCCTTCTGGCGTGCAGACAAACATGCAGGGCACTCACACATTAAAATAAATAAATTTTTTGAGGTTGTATTTACCTCCAAGCAGTGCATGTTTTTTGATACACGCCATTAGTGTGTGTGTTCTTTCCCTTTAGAAGATACCATCTGGGCAGGAGGCATAGCTCAGTGGCACAGTGCTGGACCTGCACAAGTCCCAGGTTCCAACCTATCCCTCCCTACACACTGGATCAGCATCAAATTTTAGACAACTGTAGAAGGGCCAGGTTAGGATTTTTATTCATAATTATGCATATTTGTTACAAAGAGTGCTTGCCAAATATAGTGTCAGTATCTGTCATGCTAGCAGTTCTGAATGGACAGTCATCCTTGGTTAACACGAACATATAGATATAAACCAAGGGGGGTATATTTTTTAATTGTATTTACTGGGGGCATATCTGTCTCTGTCTCTCTCACACACATTATCCCCCTTGCTGTCACTCAATCACACGTGTGCCATGTTGTCCCTGTAGCAGTCAGAGGCCAATTTGAAGGGCTCAGCCCTGTCCTGTCTGTGTAGACCGGGAGGATCAAACAGGCTGTCAGCCTTGGAGGAGAGGGCTTTTACTCACTGAGCCAGCCCAGCCCAAGATTTCATAATTCTGAAGTATCTGCAGTAAGAACCTTTGAGTGGCTGGAGACACAGCTCACTGCTTAAGAGCACCGGGTAATCTTCCAGAGGACCCAGGTTCAATTCCCAGGACCTGCATATTTCCTCACAACCTTCTGTAACTTCAGTCCCAAGGAATCTGATGCCCTCTTCTAGCTTCCAGGGTGTGAGGTGCAGAGACATACATCCACATCCTGGCATACACATGAAACAAAAATAAATAAAACCTTTAAAATGGGCAGGGGAGAGGGGTGGCAGTGAGGGACACACACCTTTTAATCCCAGCACCCAGGAAGGAGAGACAGGTGGAACTCTTGAATTCAAAGCTAGCCTGGTCAACAAAGCAAGTTCCAGGACATCTAGGGCTACACAGAGAAACCCTGTCTCAAAAAAACAATTTTTTTAAATGGAGTGTGGGGGGGGGGGTGAGCACTATTTTTATGTAAAAATTTTGGTTTTAAACTTTGGTTTTATATATATATATATATATATATATATATATATATATATATATATCCGCTCACTATAAGACATCCTCAGATATGAGACGCCAATATCTTCTCTTCTAAAATCTTTTGTGATGTGGTGGTTGTTGGTGCGTGCACGCGTGTATGTGTGTGTGTGTGTGTCTGTGTGTGTGTCTGTGTGTGTAGGTACTCCCTCCCACAGGCATATACATAGGTGAGGGGAGGGCATCAGCCCCCTGCCCCCCATATCTGCCTGTCTCACTACCTTAGACCAAGTCTTTCACTAAAGTGGAGCATGCTGATTTTCAGCCAAGGTGGCAACTATAACAGTGAACCCCCCCATCCCCCAGCCCAGTGCTGGGGCTACAGGCATGAACTCCTGGCCTTTCACATGGATGCTGGCATCTGAACACTTACTGAGCCTTCTCCTAGTCCTAGTTAGAAGTTTGCATTAAGGTAAAATTTGTATATAACAGAAAACTGTTTTAAAATACGCAGTTGAGGGGCACTCCCACCCCCACTTCTGTCCAGCTGCCACACTTCTGCTGCCTTTGTTTCCTTCCTCCTTTACCAGTAAACAGAAACTTAATGCTTCCCTTAGCCGATGACTAACACTTTACAGAATGAGTTTAACCAGAGTTGTGAAAGATGTTATACCTTCTCACACATGCTCACACACACACACAAACACACACACACACACACACACCTACCTTTGAGCCACTTTATGATGCACCAACTCAATGGATGAATTTTGAATAAATATGATTCGGCTTCTTAGTGAGTTTTGTGCTGAGTATTCCATGGACGAAAGTAAGATAAAGTAATTGACATTTGGCCTGAGGGAAATGTAGAAATATCACAACCCATGTTCATTTTACCCAATTGCCCTCTCCCTCACTAACAAACTTAGGAATTGATTCTAGTCTTGGCTATCCTAACAAAACCTTAGAAGGTACCTCCTACCTGTAAACCTTACCTGCTATTTTTATAGCTATTCTCATTTATCCATCTTTTCTTTAAAACTTTTGAGATTTTGGAAAGTCTTTTTATCCCCATTTGAAAGCTGAAAACCCTGAGGCTTAGGGATGAGAATCCAGAGCCTGGATGGAGCAGCTCCCGGCCCAATTTCCCTCCGCTGATGATGCTGACTTAGACACCACTCCCAGACTGATCCTCCTCTACTGTCTTAGGATGCAGAAACCCTGAAAAGCTATTAACATGGCTTCTGCTTCTCATTGTGCCAGGAACTTCGGGGAAATCCCACCCCGGGGGACAGATATGTCCCCACCAACTGTGGACCAGCCAGTACCCCATGCCACCCAAACACTGGACTCCCCACAGAGAGCCTGCAGGGAGCTGCACCAGGGTGCGGGCCCCACCCTGAGACTGGTAAGATGTTATTGTCGGTTCCATTGAGAGACAGGTAAACACAATCCTGAGGAGAGTATTGCAAGATCATTTTGAGAAGGGAAGAAAAACCACTGAGGGAAATACTTAGATGTGGACTTCATGAAATCGCTGTCCCTGATCATTGTGCCTAGCCCCCCACCCCCCAAAAAATGCATTCCACCTTGAGTACATCCATGTTTGGTCTTCACTTTGTGACATAGATGAGACATAAGAAATGCTACTCCCCCAATCTCCATAGTCTGCTTATGTGAAATCAAGTGCGCTGAGAAAGGGCAGTAGAAACCTCCACAAGGAAAATAAGAAAGTAAATATGTAGGGGAAAGTACCTAAGCATGATAGAACGGACTGACGGCACGGAAGCAGAAATCATGGCCTCTTACATCTTGAGATTTTTTTTTTTTAAGTCAAGCTGAATTAAGTGACTTTCCTGCTTTCTCTGTGGAAGAGGAAACTTTTCTTAGTGGCTGGTAATTACAGTAATGGCCTGATAGCCACTGAAGTGTTGGTGATCTGTGGTAATCAAAAAATTAGATAGCTCCCTGGTCAATAAATGCAGTCCCATAAAAATTTTTATTATGGTTTATTTATTTTGTATTTGTGTGTAGGGGTGTGTGTGTGTGTGTGTGTGTGTGTGTGTGTGTGTGTGTGTGTGTGTATAGATAAGGGCACGTGTTGGTGTATACACACACCAAGGTCACAGGACAATTTTCCATAGTCAGTTCTCCCCTGGGAATTGAACTCAGGTCTGAAGGCCCTCAGCAGGTGCCTTTACCAACTGAGCCATCTCACCAGCTCAAGGATGTCCTACAAACTTAAAATTTGGAGCTGTAGAATATCTACCTCATGCATTTTTTTTGAGACTAAGTCTCACTTTGTTGCCTTCACTGACCTGGAACTTGTAAGCGCCCTGCTGAAATCAGTGAACCACAGGCACACCCACCACACCTGTCTTCTATCTACACACTGTTGACACCCCCGGAAGCACACAGTAGCTCCTCCTTCCTCAGTCAGTGATGAGTACGTTACCATGGTTTCCGCTCCATCTTTTAGGTTCAGTTCACAATCATCCACTACTGAAGACATGTTAAAAGGGCAATTTTCATTAGCAATTTGACATTACTGCTAAGCTTGTTAACTTGTTAACAAATGGGGTTCCATTTGCAGAAGATGAAGTTATATGGAGGCAGTTGAGGATGTCACCTTTCAATATAGGCTTCATTTGAGACCGGTGCCCATGTGCATCCTAAGAGTGCACGTTCTGTAGCATGATTGTCCAGATGTTCTCCTGGGAGCCTCCATTGCCTTCCGAATCGAAAAGGCAAAAGATTACTTTAATACCAAAACCAATCTCCTCCTAATTTAAAACGGTATAGAAAATCTATCCACTCAAGCAATTACTCTCGACAGTCGAATGTTCCTAGTCCTGAGGGTTTGTGCTTTGAAGAGGTGTTTATATAGGCAGGCTCTTTGGACCAGAAAGGCATTTAGGCTCCCAGCCCGAGAGCCAAAGACAAGACATCTGTTCTGTGTTCCCTGGTGCTTATCCACCTGTTCGTCTGTCTGTGCTTCCAGCCCTCTGTAAGTGTTTGTCTGTTCTCTCTGGACTTCCCACCAGTAATAAGCCTTAGGGAAAGGAGCAAACAGTAAATACAAGTGCCAGGAATTGGTAATGTTTAATATATAACAATACATGTGCTATATTAACATATAAATCACCTTGAAACATACCATGCTGGTTATCATTGAGTTCTCACATGCAGAGAGCCTGAGAGAATTGAGGTGATAGTGCTCTGGTGCCCTCCAGGGCTTTGGAGGTATACCTGAAGTGTTTGACTTAGTGCTTCTGTCTTTTTGTGTAGTTTCCATTCACTTTCTCAGTTCACGGGAACAGCAGAGACCCTGATTATTGGGCATGGCCCTGCTTCCTTCTAATTTTATCATAAATAGTTTAACCGCTTTCCAATGTACAGGAAGGATAGTCTTCAAAATGTAACTTGTTTTGAAGGCAAAGACCCCAAAACATGTAAAGGAGGAACTCTTCACATTTAAAAAGAAAACAAAACAAAAAAACCTGTGGGTCTGGAGAGATGACTCAGTGGTTAAGAGCGCTGGTTGCTCTTCCAGAGAACCTGAGGATCTGGGTCCAATTCCCAGCAACCACATGGTGGCTCAAAACCATCTAAAATCGGATCTGATGCCTTCTTCTGGCATCAGGCATACAAGCAGAGCACTCAGACATAAAATATAAATATTTTTTAAAGGTATATGGCATGATACTCAACCATATTTTGTAATGTGTTTTTGGGGCCCATGAAATGGCTCAGCAGGTAAAGGTGCATGCTGCCAAGCCTGAAGACTTGAATCTGGACCCATATGTAGGAGAAAACTGGCTCCTACAGGCTGTCTGACCTCCACATATGTGCCATGGCACCATGTGCCCACACATACGCACACAATAAATAAATAAGTCTTTAAGACCCTCCCTCTCAGAACATGTCTAAAAATGACACAAGAAGCACATGGATGTCATACCCAGGCCAGGTTCAAATCCAAGCTCTGATAGAAGCAGTAGCTCCTAGCAAGTCACACAGATGCCTGCCTGATGGGCTGGATTCTGAGGCATCTATGGGGTTTCTCAGTGTATACACTTCAAAGCACTGTGTATAAAACAGTGTGTGTGAGAGAGAGCATATGTGACTTTCCTAAAAAGAATCATACATGCCTGTATATACCTACCTAGCATGTAACAGGCATTTGGTAAGGTCTGTATAGACAGTTTTCCTGAGATGGCTTTCAGAAAGGAAGAAAGATTGATGTCATTGTATGCAGGATCATGCCACCTGACTATAACTACTCTGGCCATGAGGGCTGACCTACAGCTCAGGGTCTCCTAGTTGACCACTCTCAAACAGAGGCAAAAACCTCCAAGGGCTCACCAGACCTGCTGTAAGAAAGGCCCCAAAGTGGTGTGGAGAGTGTAGATACTCTGTGTTGCTAGCTCTATAATGAAATTTAGATGTCTTTATTACAAAAATTAGGAAGTTTTTGACCCAGCCAAGAAGGAAATTTTAATGTTGCCAGAGCCCCCCAGAGTGAATCTCCATTGCTATTCTTCTGTGTGTGTCCTGTTGTCTGTACAACAGGCAAAGTGTCACCCGTCATTGTGTGCTTTTTCTTTTCTTGACATGCTACCTAACACCCTTCTTAGCCTCAGATGCCCACAGGAGCAGCTGCTGTGCTCCTGCATGACAGGTGTAGCATGGCAGATCCTGCTGAGCCCTGTTGACTCAGTTGAACTGCAGCCTCTTCTACGATGAAGCTGCACCCACATCCCAGAAGCCTTCCACCCTGGGGATGTGCCCATTAGTGGCCATTTGGTGGGGGTTCCAAGTGAAGTATTATTTTGAAAGGCAGTGCAAGGGTTGCCTACAGATGAGTTCCTATCCCTCAAATAAAACCGTCTGAGGGGCTAGGGATGTGGCCCCCGTTGGTGGAATGCTTTCATGAATGCCTGAAGCCCTGGGCTGCATCCCCAGCACCCCATAAATTGGTTGTGGTGACTTACACTTTGGTAATTTGAGCACTTGAAATGGCGATCAGGAGCTCAAGGTCGTCCTCTGATACATAGTGAGTTCAAGGTTAGCCTGGGATACATGAGGACCTGTCTCAAAACAAACAACCCTCTGAAGATACACCATTTGTAGTAACTCAGCTTACCAACAAAAGTTGCACAAAAATTTGCCTGTTAGTAAGTGAATCTGAAACTGTTCAATGGTCTTTGACAGCCAGAGACATGGATCACATAGTGAATCCCTGAGCTCACATAGTGAAAACCAAGAGTATACCCCACCCCTACAAGTTCTACACACACACACACACACACACACACACACACACACACACACACACACACACACACACACAAAAGTTAAGTGTTCTTATTAAATAGCCTTTGAGCCCCTTCCTCTTGTCACACTGTCACTTTCCCCTGTGTTTGGTGTCAGTAGAAATAAGGATGTTGTGCTTAAGGGTTCATAAGAATAGGTACGGTACTTGCCACCAAAGATGACTACCTGAGTTCAATCCCAAGTACCTACATGCTAGAAGGAGAGAAGTAACTCCTACAAGCTGTTCCTCTGTCCTGCACATGTACACCATGGTCTACACACACACACACACACACACATACACAGATGCACTACCAACCTTTAGTCCCAGCGCTCAAGAGACAAAAACAGATGAATCTTTGAGTGTGAGGCCAGCCTGGCTAGTCAAAGCCTCATAGTGAAACCCTATCTTAAAGAAAAGTGAGAGCCAGGGATAGAGTTCAGTGGTGGAGTGCTTGCTTGGCATGTTCAAGCCCCTAGGTTCAAACACTCAATGCCACCAAAAAGGGTTAAGCAATGTAGTTAAAATCCTGTTATTCGGTATGTAGCTGAACTGGTCAGTAGAGTGCTTGCCTAGCATGTACAAGGCCCTGGGTTTGATCCCCAGTTCCACATAAACTGGGCACAGTGTTGCAGACTTGTAATCTCAGCATTTTAGAGGGGGTCGAGTAACAAGTCCAGATGTTCAAGGCCGTTCTTGACTACATAGCAAGTTCAAGGCCAACCTGAACCTGACTTTGTCACAAAAACCAAGTGATAGCTGGGCGTTAGTGGCACACTAACCTCAAACTCCAGCACTCTGTAGGCAGAGACAGGTGGATGTCTGAGTTCCAGGACACAGAAAAACCCCAACTCAAAAAACAAATTGATGATTCCATAGGAGAAATGTGAGAGGAATTTAACATTTGGGGTAACACTTCTCAAACCAAGACTTCTTGTGAGTCTGAACCTGTTCCGCCACTGCAAAATGACACATGTCAAAGTGAGATTAGCCTAAGTCAAGTGCACACTGCAAGGCTTTCTGAGGGGACGCCTCCAGGACAGAAGAGCTCTCAGAACTGCTCCGGGACTTGACTTCCCACTGTCCCATCCCTGTACCTCAGAGCTTCCTGTTTTATGTGCCTTTGCTTTCGACTGTTCTCCTCCCAACTTGGACCAAACTTTTCCTCTTGAGCCCCTCTCAAGCTCCCTCCACTGTTGCGGTTTCCTGGAATAACTGGACTTCAGATCTCTGGCTTCTCCGAGGCATGTCAAAGGCAGAGCTAGAGCCCCAAGTCAATGGAAATCCCACCTGGTACATTCTGTCACTCTCGTTAGCTCCATCTGCTGTGTTACAAAGCAAGCCCTTTGGCTAAGTGTGCAGGCACAGGCCTTTCATGGAGGCTGAGTCACAAGGGTCAGAGTGTGGGAGGCCAACCAGGGCTCCACAGAGAGACCATCCCAAAGCGCAAATAGAAAAAGTAAGCTTCTTTGGTTCAGAGGTTAGCCTGTTGGTGCGTCTGAGGCGGAAGTCACTCATGATTGCACAGATGTGAGCCTCTGTCCAGTCTAAGCCAAAACTAAGGAGTAAGACCAATGGCATCTCTATTTCCCGAGCTTTTGCCATCAGAGATGTTCAGGATAGAAAGCCAAGCAAAGGATTTCTGGTATCTCCTGTCTGAAAGGAAACAGAGAGAGAAATGGGCAAGTTTAAATGTCTGTCCTGCCTGTTTGTCTTGAGTTATTTTAAGGCCAATTAAATCAGGGTTGGTGGTTGTTAGCTGTGATCACTTTGCAGTTTGAGAGACAAAATCAGAAAGACCAGAAGGTCTATATGTAGGCTATGGAGTGTCTGAGAAACATTAGTGAGATTAATTATACCTTTTTAGACCTCTAGAGGGTTTCTGTTGGCTTACATTCCCCCTTTCATCTCCCCTATCACCCTACACAGAATGGGATGGCTCCTCAGTTCCCACTTCCCCAGGGAAGAGCAGGGAAGTTCATCATGGCTCCAGCGAGACCTCCACCATCACAGAGCAAGTCGACCAGTCTGTGTCTCCCAGGACAACAGAGCCTGAGTCCCAGGACATATTTAAAGTGAAACCAGCCAGCAAGCAGAGCCTGTCTCCCAGGGAGAAGGCCTCGGCTCCTCCTGTCTTTAGAAGGACTTGGGCTGCACCTGGGGACAGCTCTCCCGAAACCAGGAGAGCAGCTGTCCCCATGAGCACAGGAGCAACACCAGCTACTGCCATCCCTCATGTCTCCCTTGTGTCCCAAGAAAGGAGTCGAGGTCCCAGCAAGGCCTTGGAAATGACAGGACTCTGTATACCTAAAAGCTGGAAGGATGGTGCTCTGCTTGAAGATACAGCTTGTGTGTCTGGGAAGACGTCACCTGTCATCCCCTCTCTGCCAGTGGCTACTGACAGCACCCTGTCAGGGAGCAGAGAAAGCCCTGTGGCAGACACTGACAACTTCATCAGGGAGGCCTCTGAGGCGAGGTCACAGTCCTCTCAGAAAACCGACTACAGGGCTCACCCAAGTATTTTTGAGGACCAGCCACCAGAAGGAGCCAGGGATGACGGTTCCCACCATGCCCCATCAGTCAGGAGTGAACAGACGTCCTCCCCAAGGAAGGCTGGGGACACAGGCCCACCCCCACCATGGGCCTCCCAGCCTTCTGTTTTGGATTCCATCCATCCTGACAAACATTTTGCTGTGAAAAAGAACTTTCTGAACAACTACTCTAGAAATTTTAGCAATTTCCATGAAGACAGTATCTCCCTCTTGGGCCCAGGGGACAGTACAGAGCCATCGCTCTCATCCATGTATGGTGATGCCGAAGACTCATCTTCAGACCCTGAGTCTCTTGCTGAAGCCCCACAGGCAGCCACCAGGAGCAGCTGGTCACCCCCCCATCCCCATGGGTCCTCTCACCAGGAAGGTACCAGTGAGTCTGAGGATGAGCACATAGAAATTTGCTCCACAAGCGGTTGCCCTGAGACCCCAGTGACTGCCCACCCCCCTGCCCAGGCTTCACTGTGTCGAGTTCTACCCCTACAGCACAGTGCCCTGAGTGAGCCAGTGGGGAGCTCCTGTGAAACCCGGATCTCACACACATCCATCCCAAGCTCTTCCCAGCCATTTTCCTTCCTGGATGTAAGCTCTCGGGAGCATGGGTCATGGGTGGGCACAAACACTTCACAGAGTCACAGACCCTCATGCATGGAAGGAATCCTGGCCACCACCGGCATAAGCTCAGTCATGGCAGACAACCAGCATTCAGACATGACCAGCCCTGGTCACAACCTGCCATTTGGGCTTAGGAACCCAAGTGTGTTAAGTGGTTTGGAATGTGACCTGCCGGCTGAGGGAGTCCCTGGGGAAGCAGCAACAGCAGCAGCTAATGTGACGCACAGTGTGTACTCTCTGGGTGCTGAGGACCCTAAGAATGGAGAGGCTGTTTTGGCAAACCTACGCAATGCCAAGAGTCGCAACCTGGACGACTTGCTACAGAAACCAAAATCGACCTCCAGGAGGCCCATCATGGCCTGGTTTAAGGACATGAATAGAAATAGCCAGGGCACACATTCTCAAAGCAAATCTGAGAAGGAGCAGTCCTCAGCACTGGCCACAAGCCCCGGCTACAAAGCCCAGATAGTGAACGCCTGCCACAGCAAAGGGGTGGCTGTGCTTAAGAGTCCTCCTCCACTGCACAAGAATCAGGAAAATAAAGACCTGCCCAAGAAGAGTCCAGTGGAAACACTAAGTAACTGTCAGAAACCCAAGTGCGGCCCTAAGCTGAGGAGACTGAGCAGCAAAAGCAAAGCTGGTGCCGAGACTCCTGTGGCCAGTTCTGCTAAGGCCAGTGGGCCTGAGCACAGGAGGAGCTTGACTTCACCCCAGGCCTCCCATAAAACGCTCCCTAAGGCGGTGTCACACCGGCTCCATATAGCTGACCAGGAAGAGCCTACCAACACTCTTGTGGACAGTCCCCAGCCTCCCCAGTGTGTGCCCGAGGGCAAGCCACCGCTGGCTGCCTCTGGGTCACCCAGGACCTCAGCATCAGACACAAGCGTCAGAACCCTAACCTCCCCCAACACTGTCCCTGAGCACGGTGCAAGCAGTAGGCTCCACATGGCTGTCTACTCGGAATCTGACACAAGCTGTGCAACCACCTCCAGGTCCCCTAGGTGTGGAGCAGAGGGCAAGGTTCTCCACGGTGACTCTGGGTCAGTGAGTCCCACAGCCCCAAGGAGCAGCCTGGCCTTGGCAGGGATCAGACAGAGCAGGCATCTCGCACCCAGCCGAGTGGACTTGGTGCTGTCAGAAGCAGCAGCCCAGCCCAGGGGAGTCAGCGAGAAAGGAAGTGAAAAAATCGCTAGTGATCTTCTAGAAAGGGCAACCCAGCTGAAGATCGTTGACATTTCTCCTGAAAGAATGCCAAAGAATGCAGGTGGTGACAAGCCGCCTGATGGTGACAGACAGGGAGGGTTCCTGACCCCCGGCAGCTATCAGGAAAAGAGTGGAATTAGTCTCTGGCAGTCAGCAGGGTCAGTCCTAAAGCACCCACCCTCACCTCCCTCTCAGGCCTCCCAGGTAGAGCAGGAAAAGCCCGGGTCCTTCAGCACGGCCAAAACAGCCTCCTCTCCACAGCTGCCTGCTAAAACGCCAGATTCCTCCCAAGGCAGATCAAGTCAGATGCCAGCCTCCCTAGGGATGCCTAAGAATGGTGTACACATAGGCCCCGGGGGAGAGGAGCAACCCTACTTCACCCCGAGGCCAGCCACCAGGACTTACTCCATGCCAGCCCAGTTCTCAAGCCACTTTGGACGAGAAGGTCATTCCCCACACAGCCCAAGTCGCTCCCCTCAGGACCCGCAGGTCCCTGTGATGAGTGCCAGTGTCTCTGAGGCAAAGACAGCCAAAGGTGTATCTAACGGACAGGGTGTATACAGTGTGAAGCCTCTGCTGGAGACGTCAAAGAACCCGCCACCCACGAGTGGGGGAGATGCCAGTGAGGTCCCTGGGATGAGCTGCCTCATCACAGACAAAGGCAAAGCCTCCAGGCGACTTCACTATTATGAGCACAATTGGCCCCATGAATCTACCTCGTTTTTCTCTGTGAAGCAGAGAATCAAGTCTTTTGAGAACTTGGCCAATCCTGACCGGCCTGCAGCCAAGTCTACCACATCCCCATTCTTATCTGTGAACTCCAAGCCTCCCATTAGCAGACGGTCATCTGGTAGCATCACTTCAGGGAGCCTCAGCCACCCCAGCGATGTGTCAGCACGGTCGCTGAGACGAAGCTTGAGTTCCTGCAGTGAAAGCCAGAGCGAAGCCAGCAGCCTTCTCCCACAGATGACCAAGTCCCCGTCCAGCATGACACTGGTGGTCTCCAGGCAGAACCCACCAGAGACCAGTAACAAGAGCCCCAGTTCAGACCCAAAGAAGTCACTCGTCCCTGTGGGAGTTCCCACCTCCATAGTGACCCCAGCCTCACCCACAAAGAGAAACAAGTCTTCAGTGCGCCACGCCCAGCCTTCCCCTGTGTCCCGATCCAAGCTCCAGGAGCTGAGAGCCTTAAGCATGCCAGACCTGGACAAGCTGTGCGGTGCTGAGGATGACTCTGCCAGCCCAGGCTCTGTGCTCTTCAGAACCCAGCTGGAAATCATCCCCAGAAGGTCACTGGGTTCCCCGGCTACCTCTCCAGCTGGCTCCCCAGCTAGAGGCCAAACAGGCCTTGACGGACCAGCCTCCCTGTCATGTCCTATGAATGGTAGAAGCAGAGTCTGCCCAGGAGGAAACAGCCCTCCAGCCAGTGAGCCTGCAGTATCCCCTGAAGCCAGGGAAGGGGATGAGGCCGTGCCGGCCCTGCCTTCTGGAAGAAGCTGGTGGGTGAAGTGAGTATCTACAGTCTCCTCTTAAACTGGCTTGCATTATAAAAAAGTTGCAAAGGTAATAAGAGGAGTCCCCATGCTACCTCTCCCCAGTTCTCCCTAATCAACATCTTAACACAACCCTAGTCCGTTAGTAAGAAGTAAGGACTAAACCCTAAACAACCAACCATATGCACAAAGCTACAGACTTCAGATTCGGCTGAATCCATTCCACCAATGTTCTTTTCTATTCCAGAATCCAATCCAGACCACACTGCATTTTCTTTCTTCTGTTTTCTTTGTTGTTTCTCTGTATAACAGCTCTGGCTATCCTGATTCACTCTGTAGACCAGGTTGGCCTCAAGCTCACGGAAATCTGTCTGCCTCTGCCTCCTGTGTCCTGAGATAAAAGGCATGCACCACCACTGTCCAGCCACATTGCATTTTCAGTATCAGTTCTGGAAGCATAAAACGCCCCAGAAGCCACATAAGCGGCCAGTGTGTGGCTGAGTAACGAGTGAGGGGGAAGGGGAGGAGCAGGCTGTGCCTCGGGCAACTCTGGGCCTCTAGATTGTGGGAAACTCTAAAAATTTCACTAGGGCCTCTGATTTCTAAACATGTAAGCAATTGTCTGCTAAACTCCTGCCCTGGTCCCTTAATATCCTAGAGGGATCCCCAAACTCACTTCCCACAGCCAGTGAAGCATATTCATGCTGGCTACGGTTACTCTGGAGTGGGAGTTTGCCCAACAGGAGGCTGGAAGGTCAAAAAAAACCCACAGACCTTTCAGATTAGTCCTTCCTTAGGAAATGGAGATGTTGCCTTTTAACCTTCTTCGAATGTATTTTTCACTTAGTTTGAATCAACTCCTTGCCTCAGCGAGGGACCAGCAGAAATTACAAGCCGTTTTATCACTGGTGGGGTCAAAATCTACCATCTTCACTCTCATTCAGGAAGCGAAGGCACAATCAGAGGTGAGTGGATACACAAAACCCAGGGATGAAACCACAGGGCAGCATCGCTGCTGTGCTGGGGACAAGTGCCAGGCTCAGTCTGTTGCCTCATGTACTGCCACTGGCTTGAGGGGCTGGACCATGCTGCGACGGGAAATGTTAAATCCCCTACTGCAACTATTCACCAGCCTCTCTACCCCTTGATAGACAGTTTGTAGGAGAAATGCTGAATGACCCTGTAGCTCTGTCCTTCTCAGTGTGGACATAAACTAGTAAGTGGAGCCACCTGCTGGTAAAAGGCTCACACTGTTATAGCCCTGCTTGTGCCCTGGAGTTTGAGTTGCTAAACCCAAGATACAGAAATTAAATGAACCAAAAAAGAGCATGAGTTCCCATCTAAAACACTTCTCAAGGTAGTAGGAAAATGAACCTGGACAGATAAATGTACAAAAAAAGGCAAATAGGAATGACTGATAACACCCTGGGTTACTAATGACATCTGCAAACATTATTCCAGCAATTACCTGCCCCAACACCTGGTACCATCTGGATTTCTCAGTTAAGGTGCAGCCTTATCATCTACTGGGCCAGGATGGCAAGGAGATGGGGCAAGGGAGGGGAGGAGGAGTAACCGGAAACAAATGCCTGTTAGTTCCTACTGTACTTGGATTCTCAACCTGCTTGTTAAGAGAAGTACAGTTGGGACCAGGGACTATTCATCAGTTGGCTACCACACACCCATGCTTTGGAGGGAATGCACTGTTTATCTGGTTTCCCAATGCTGTCCCAAGCTCCTCAGGCAAAATCTGACCTGACCATCAGCCACTAGTATACTTGTTTCCCACCACAAGTTAATTTAAATAAATGAAAATTTTGATGACAACATGCCCATTTTAAAATACGCTATCCATGCAGGGCGATGGAGGTTCACACCTTTATTCCCAGCACTCGAGAGGCAGAGGCAGGCGGATCCCTGTGAATTTGACGGCAGACTGGTCTACAAAGCTACACAGAGAAACTCTTGTCTCGAAAAACAAACAAAAACATAAAAGAAAGAAAAGGAAAAATGCTGTCCCTGCTCTAGGAAGAATGCATATTGAAGAGTGTTCATATCCAAGCATCACACTAGCATCCAGAAACTATGCAAAGAGCATTCTCTAAGCCAGGTGCTTCTGTGTTTGTTTAGAAACGCAGCCTAGAGGCCAGGGTCACCTTTCTGTCCACTGGTCCAGGTGGTGGAAAGTGCCCAAGTCTTCATGACTTACCAACAGAACACTCGTCCATCAGATTTCCCATCAGCTGAACCCACGATGGTTTTCTGCTCCCTTCTCACCCGTTCCTCAAAGGTTGTTAGCTTTGTCTTGTACTTGAGAACATGTTCAAGCACTTGATGATAACTTCATGAAAAACCAAGCGTGTAGAGCTTTAAAATGTTAGTGAACCATGTCTAAAATGGGGTGAAGTCAAATTTCAGAATACTTAGCCCACTTACATGTAATCTGTCTCAAGATCTTTTGACTGATGTTTGAACCAAGACAGTCTAATTTTTTAAAATCTATTTCCAATTTTCAAAAAAGATCAGAAGTAAATCATCACTTTTGAGAACATAGCAACATTTGAGGCCAGTCTGGGCTATATGGGCCCTATCTCAAAATAATATTATATAAAATTAGTAGACTTAGAGAAGTATGGCACAAAGCATTCCCTGTGCAACAGAGTAGTGCATTGTGGTCAATTCTGGGAAGGCAGCAATCTTAAGTGGCTTGAAGACTTGGAGACCCAGAGAAGCTCCTGCATCCACCCTCACTCATGTTCCGCTGTTGCAGGGTGGATCTTCAGGACCTTGCACAGAAGCCCGCCCGGGATGGACATGAGGAGGCTATGCTGCCTCCTCTGCCATTTCTGGGTTGGTTAAATGGAGAACTACTACGGGTTCATGTCAAGCATCTCCATGAGACTTAGAGCAAGAGTTTCTCACTCTGGGTACAAGGAATGCAAAGCAAACTGTCTTGTTTTTCGTTTTTCTCCTCTAGAATAAAGAAGACACTTGTTTCATAGTCTTGCATAAAAAAGAAGGCTCAGGTCTGGGATTCAGTGTGGCAGGAGGGGCAGACGTGGAGCCAAAATCGGTCATGGTAAGCAGTCATGTTACAAGGCTCTTGGGGTATTCATATGTAAGCAGCATCACTTGATCAGGACACCACAAATTCCAATCTGACATCAGCGAGTTTGGGTGGAGCGTGGAGATTGTACGTTGTGTTTCCATTGTCAAAGATAGGTGTTTTTACACATAGCTAATGTGACGTATAGGCCAAATGCAATATATGTCAGCATAATTGTCTATAATGTAGTAATTTGTGTTTAAGCACTAGGAAAGAGTCAAGTGCTCACAATAGTAATACTCTAGAAAATCGCTTGGTGACCATGAGGCCAATTTTTACTGGGCAAGCCCGAGTCTTATCTGTCTCTATTCATGTTACCCTATGGACATAAGTGACAAAAATGGACATATGGGTAGATGCTGCTGCAGAGATTTGTAATCCCACCCTGCCCACTGATGAGTGAGGGCTTTCTGAATAGAAAGCTTGGCATGAAGCTCCCTGACCATGGATTTGCAGCTACTCCTATCAGTCAGTTACCAGGGTTGAGTGAATTTGTTCTTTTCCTTTCTGTCCTAGGTTCACAGGGTGTTTTCTCAGGGTGTGGCTTCTCAGGAAGGGACTGTGAGACGAGGGGATTTCCTTCTCTCCATCAATGGCACTTCCTTAGCTGGCTTAGCCCACAGTGAGGTCGCCAAGGTTCTGCACCAGGCACAGCTGCACAAACACGCCCTCATGATCATCAAGAAAGGGAATGACCAGCCCAGGCCGCCCCTCAGGCAGGAGTCACTGTCCACGAATGGAAAAGGTCCACTCCCCAGAAAGATCGTGCCACTGGAGCCTGGGACTGGTAAGTCCTCACTGATAGTGAGCAGGGTGTGAGAGCAGCAGGTTGATAAAGCAGACTGCACGAGGACTAGACTGAACCAGCAAGAGCAAATAGGCTGGACCGCTCTTGTAACGGGATTCAGTGTTGAAGGAGATTTCTGAACAAGGTGCATCCTTGAGAAACATCAGTCGGCACTGCCTCTTGTTTTTAGTGGAATATAAGGAGGTGAAGGAGTAAGCATGTTTCTGTGCTTGAAAATAGAGCCGCAGCCCTCCTGTGCCAAGAGCTTAGGAGGGGCTCAGAGGAGATTCCCCTTCCACTGTCCATGCTAAAACGAGTTCCGTTCCAAGCCCAGGCTCCCCAGCCTTCTGATAAGGCCTACAAATTCCCTTAGCATCCTGTCCTACTGTCAAGTCTAGAGCACAGGTAGCCCCCAGTTAAAGGTAGGCAGCCCTTTGTTTCCTCTTAGCATCTGTCCTGACAGGGCGGCCAAATGCCTCTGCTCAGTTTGGTTTGGATGTGGCCTGAGCTATCCATAAAGGCTTTGCTGGAGATGCTTTAAGTTTGATTCTGTTAAGCACACAGAAACTGTTCTGTTTGTGTAGATGCCTCTGCAGAGCACAGTGTCCTCAGTAGTCCTGCCCTGCAGTCACCTAGACTCCTCAAAGTGTGGTCCTTCCCAGTCATCAGCCATGGCCATGCTCACCTCTGTCCAAGGAAACCCTGAGCGCTCAATCCTGATGGCTTCCAGGATGTGACCCACATGAGTTCAGTTACCAATGACTGTTCCACTATCGCTTAAATGCAAGATTTCTGGGGCACTCAGGCGCATCTAGCCTGAGTCGGATGGCAGTGTTCAGCAGCTGCAGCACCTTGAGGGCTTGCCTCCACTCACTGGTATTTCATATTACATTGCAGCCTCCCTCCACTCTGCAGTTAGCCCATGCCAGACTGACAGGCATCTATCAGCTATGAGTCTATCTGGACACTGGAGGCACCAGGACAGCTGTTTAAAAACCCTAATGACCAGAAAGTCCCCTGCTAACCAAAAAGTCTGGAGAGTAGGGACAATGCTGCCAGGTAATTCCGGGAGAAAGGCCAAGTTCATTGTGAAAGCCTCCTCTCCCCCTTTTAACAGCAAGTTGCCCATTAAAAAATTATACTGCTCACTGTGGCTTATGCCTTTAATCCCAGAATTCAGGAGGCAGACTGAGTTTGAGGCCAGCCTGGCCTGCAGAGGAAATTCCAGGGCAACTAGGACTACATAGAGAGACTGTATCTCAAAACAAAATGTGTGTGTGTGTACACACAACTTCCAGTATTAGTAAATGTTTTTCAGACCATGCAGATTGACATTAAACTGCAGGAGGGCTGGTTCGACTGTAATCCTAAGGATTACATTAGGTAGTTTCATTCATTTGTGGTCCCTCTCCTACCTTTGAAGCAGCTAAGTACACCTTTCCATTCCACTCCATAGTAAACGTTAAGTATGCAATTCCTATTGAGTCCCAGCCTGGCCTTTCCAAACAAGCCATAGAGCTGATATCACCATGGAAACACTTCTCCCGGCCACAAGAGCAAAATGCCAATGAAGGACGCCAGTATGAGGGAGGCAACCATGCCCCAGGGATGCTGGGTTTCCTCTCATAGAAACACAAAGGGCACAGGGCCAGGAAGTAAGCCCCACCCGGGTCCAGGGAGCTTCCCAATCAATTATGACAGTCTCTCATGAGCCAGGCACTTCAATGTCTCTGCTTTCAATAGCAGATGGTGACATTCCGTTGCTATGGTAGCCAGGGTTGGCAGGAAATCGAACTGATTCACTGAGTGTGACTTCCATCCTCACCGAGATGTGTGTCTCCAGAATGTGAGGCTTGACAAAAGCAGTGTGTCCGCTGGGCATCTCTGCCTGGGAGAAGAAGCATTCTCTGCCCTTGGAGGAACACACAGAAATCAGCGGATGTGAATCCAGCAGGCCACAGCCAAGCAGGGGGCTCCCTCCTGGGAATTCAACCTTGATGCTGAGATCACAGATTGTAAGCAAGTTTCCAGCAGACAAGACTCAGGCATGACCAGAGTCCACAGTTCCCCAGGCAATGCGTTGGGGGCGGGGAGGGAGAATTGGACAGGTGACATGTTGAGCAGCCTGTCGTTTTCCTCATGACAAACATCCTTGCTGCAGGGAGAAACGGAGCTGCTCATGACGCTCTGTGTGTTGAAGTGCTGAAAACCTCTGCAGGGTTGGGACTGAGTCTGGATGGAGGAAAGTCGTCCCTGTCTGGAGATGGGCCCCTGGTAATTAAAAGGGTGTACAAAGGTAAAGTATATGTCCCTGGAAACTCATCCCTTCTGCATGGGAACTGAACGGTTTCCCAGTCTGCAGTGCTTTCGCTGCTCTGGGGCACTGGGTTGTGTTCTGTGTGTATTAAAACTCCCAGGACAAGGTGGGTATTGAGATGAGCACTGTTACCAGATACGCCAGGGAAGGGCGCCAAATACTAACCAGGATTTCCAGTGATTTCAAATGCTAGACTGCAAGAAAAGGAAGGGGTGAACAGTGTTGAATGGTTGCTTCATGAACTTGAAATGTCCATTTTATGACCTTGGGAAACAACTGGGCTGAGGGGAATTCTGGTTTGGTTTTCTGCAGATGTGTATATGGTATGTGTATGGATATGCATGTTTGTGTATACACATACATGTGAAGGCCCAACACTGATAGCAAGTATCTCCCTTGATTGCTCTCCACTCTGTACTGAGACAGGGTCTCTGACTGAGCCCTGTGCGCCCAGTTCTTATGTAGCTAAGCTCTGGCCCTCACACTTGCTTTTATCTTTAATTAATCAGAAATTATATAATTGTATGACTGATATCAGCATGTAAGTACTTACAAATAGACCAGAGTAAGCAATCAAGTCACGAGAATGGTTGTTCTTAAGATTGGTTAGTTTGGTGAATGTATCTGCTTTTGTTTTTGTTTTTTGATTTTTTTTTTTTTTCAGACAGGGTCTCTCTATGTAGCCACTGGCTGGCCTGGAACTCAGTAATCTACCTGCCTCCCTGATCTCCTTCAGTAATCATAGCTATTCTGAAACCTCTTCCCACTCCAAACACATAGATTTATATGAGCTGTGCTTTAATCTGAGTTTGAGGCCAACCTAGTCTACAGAGAGTTCCAGGACAGCCAAGGCCACAAAAAGAAACAGTCTCAAAAAAATTAAATAAATAAATACAAAATAGGGAAAACAGGCAGAGGCAGAAGGCCAACACTCCCAGCTTGTGCACCTCCTCCCCGACAGAAATAAGCAGGGAATGCTGGGTTGTTCCTTTGTAAAATTTCTCATCGGATGCAGAACCTCCATCATCTGGTCACAAGACCATCCCTGTTCTTAACCCAGAACCTGTCACATTTTGTTCTGGTTCTGTTCTCAGTCTCAGTCAAATACATATGAACAATGAATTTCTCACGTCTTAGAGAACAGGTGTAAAAGAGCTCCAGTCGGGCATAGTGGCTTACACCTGCAGTCCCAGCACTCAGGAGGCAGAAGCTGTAGCAAGTCTGAGGCCAGCCAGGACTACATAGCAAGACCCTGCTGACAAACAAAACAAAATCAAATTTCCATGCAAAGTAGACATCAAAGAAGCCCCTGGTGGTGAGCTGATGCCCTGTGTGGGCCAGAAATGAAGTATACAAGCCCAGGAGGAGCTGAGCACCTCCTGGTTCTGCGGGCTGCAGATGTAGGCATCTAGTGATGGGAAAGACTGGGGCTTATGCCGACAGCTTGCTTGATAGTTCACAATAGCATCCAAGACAACAGGATTGAATGGAGTCAGCTCTGTTAGACGTACTACCCAGGCTTGGCAGTACTAGGCTAGAGGAAACCCCCTTACTCACCCATTCATTACACTGTGACAGAGGTAGACAAGAAGAACAGGGAAGCAAGAAGCCAGTCAACTGTATGAGTACCCACAAGGAACTGCTCCCAGGGGAGGAGGGCAATTAGAAACTAATGACTGTGTGCCCAGCTGGCACCAAGGTCTTGGGCCACCCCATCTTAAACCATCTGTGGCTTTTCTGCCTTCTGAAGCTCCCACTGGAAAGCAAATAACCAGTGACCTGAGATTGATGATTACATTGTCTGTGCCTTAAACCAAAGTGAGATAGTGTTTTTATTTATTTATTTATTTATTTATTTATTTATTTATTTATTTATGTATATACACATATATCTACACCTCCTGGATTCCCATCATCCCAAGTGTGTGTCTGAGTACCAGGTGCAGATCAAGCAGTGAACGGTGTGGTGTGTAGAATGGAAATAAAACATACCTTGGGCTATCTCGCAGAGAACCTTGCCAGCCTGACAGATGGGCATTTCTCTCTAGTCCTTTCTCCGTATCCCCCCTCTGTGTGTGTGTGTGCAGCATGCAAGTGCAGAGGCCAGATGCTGTTGGAACACCTGAAGCTCCAGTTATTGGTGGTTTTAAGCCACCAGACATGGGTGCCAGAAAGTAAACTTGAGTCTGATGAGCAATAGCAGCACTCTGACTTCTGAGTCATCTCCAGCACCTTTTTGTAACAGTTTGTGAGTCATCTGATGCAGGTCAGAGCCCAACTTTTTCAGTCTATTACCTTTACCCACTAAGCCATCTTGCCAGCCTTTCTAAGGTTTCTAAGAAAGTCAAGGTTTGCTCTCATACTTCAGATGTTTTCTTTCAATGGTGGCATTTTTTCCTCAGCTTGATCTAGGTATCTTTGCAGCAGGGAGGCAATGGAGGTGAGTGTAAGCTTGTCTTCTAAAAGCCCGTAAGGGTCTCTAACTTCCACAAAGTTGAAATAAATGTGGAAAGTTCTGCAGAGAGGGAGCCATCAGTTAAGCTATGGCCATACTCCCCACCATCTAGTAACCAAGTAACCACTGGAGCTGAGTGTGACACAGACAAGTTAAGCATGAGCTTGTTGGGTTTTCCTTTCCTTTGGCCAACTCTGCGTTTCAAGTTTGTTGTTTTTAAAGTGATTTTACTGATTGAGTACACAAGACTTTATGCCATTATCGCAGAGGCTGAGAATGACTCATTGGAAAGAGAGGACCCACTTGATAAATGCTACTCTATTCCAATCAGGCAGACCTTAGCATCCTTATCCTTTCTGTGTCTCAAGATGCTTGTGAACAACGACTACTTTTTGTTTTGATTTGTTTTTCAAGACAGGGTTTCTCTGTAGCCTGTCCTAGAACTTACTCTGTAGACGAGGCTGGCCTCAAACTCAAAGATCCACCTGCCTCTGCCTGCCAAGTGCTGGGATTAAAGATGGGCACCACACTGCCTGGCACGACTACTCTCAGGAAGAAAAAAAAGTTTAAGGATTTGTGCAACATCACGAATTCCTCAGGGTCACACCAACTTGTGAACTTTCTTGGCCAGTTCGTAAATCTGTTCCTTCACATAATTAGACATCAACTCGAGCCAGTGGGGATGCACTGGAGAAGGGCAGAACCCTGAGGCAGGCCCATCCCTGGAACCTGCACGTGACCCATGATGGCAGTGATCAGGTAGCAAAAAACAGTGGTTTTTGGTTCTTCAGTCTAGATACTCCATTTGAATCCATGCATTATCCTCCCTGCTTATATGGTAAGGGACTGCTTTACAATTATCATGTATTGTTCAACTTACAGCGAGATTCTCTCATTTAAACTTGTAGTTGTGTTTTTTGAAAGGATGCAGGTGTTAACAGTTGACTTTGCACTTGTGGCAGGTGGTGCAGCGGAACAAGCTGGAGCAATAGAAGCTGGTGATGAGATCCTTGCTATCAATGGGAAACCTTTGGTTGGGCTGGTGCACTTTGACGCCTGGAATATTATGAAGTCTGTTCCAGAAGGGCCTGTGCAGTTAGTGATTAGAAAGCACAGGAATTCCTGAGTTTTAACAAGAATCTCCTCCCCCAGATACACTTCTAGCCAGAGGGGCATCTTTTAATGAGTTCTTGAATCAACAAACAGCTTGGACAGATATCCATGACTGTACTTTCACATGAAGCCTGAACTCTGGAAACCTCCTACCTGGACCACCAAGGCTGGGCCGTGTCACTTCGTTCCATTACTGCCACTCCTCTACATTTGCAGTCGGATCAAGAGCTGACCTGCTCCTCCCCAACACCTGGCTACACCTTTTCATCCCTTTTGCCACCTCCCAGCATCAGTCCTGGTGAGCAGGGACCAGAAGGGTAACATAAATGCCCCAGCTAAAATCATGTATGTATGTACATTTATATAATTTTGTAAGTAAATGACATAGTGCTTTTAGGTACGTACATGCAGTGGAAGGCAGAGCTACGGGTCTATGTATGTTACCCTGAAAAAAGAGAGACTTAAAGAAAATAAATTTATGACCTAATAGTTAGGCAGCGCTCAGGAATTATGCAACAGTGGAAAAGATGAGTTTTAAAAAGTGCTATTTTTTAATGAACGTAATGTATGATATGGACTAGGAAGTTGTGCTCATTTTCTGTTTGAGAGCATAAGTCATAAGGCTGTTACAGTGTGACAGTTCTGGTGAACTGCAATAAATGGCTGTGAGCTTCCCTGCTCAGGAGGAGGAGGTTCTAGCCTGAAAGCACCTTGCATCTAGTTTTCAAACTTGCATATATGTTTGAACTCAAGACTGGTCAGCACACAAGCAGGCAAAATTGTCAGTGTTTCCGTTCGCACACACATGGATCACCACCTTCAAGGAAGTTTTGAGAGTTAAATCCTTCAACTAGCAAATGTAGGCAGGCATTCTGTGGTCCAAACTGAGGAACTTCTAAGTATCCTCTATGGAGATTTCCTTGGGTTTTTTTGTTTTGTTTTTCCTTTTCCCCACCAGACCAAAAGCAGCATAGTTTGTAATCCGGCTCTCTTCCCCGACAGAGCTCTGCAGTGGCTCAACATTTTGCTAGTTTGGTTTTTACTGTTTTGCAAATTCTTCCCCTTGCCAAAAGTGGGGTCCCACAGCCTGTTCTGATTCAAGTTGCTTATGAAACTCCTTTGGCTGCCTCGAGCCTCTCCAGAGCCTTCCTCCTCACAATGCTGGCTTTTTCTCCCTTTGCACTGACCCTTATCCCAAAGCCTCTCCAGCTTCATTTACCAAACAAAGGGGGGGGGGGGGGGGAGAGAATGAAAAAACAGGGTGAGTCACTCTCAAGGAAAAGGACTATATGGTGTTTACCACCCAATGCTAGGTCTTGAGGGCTTGGGTGGAAACTGCATTTGTCAATCCCCCATGCATGATGCTACAGTTTTGTTTCTTTAACCCACAACTGGGTCTAGGGAAGACATCAGAGGTGCCTGAGCTGTTGCCTTTGTACATCATTTTTCCTGAGCCCATCCTGCTGGCCATCTGTAGAGTAAACCCAGAGCGGGTCCTCAGATGGGCACAAAACAATTGGCTCACTTTCAGCAGGTTACACAAAGAAAACTACAGTCCAGGAGTTAGCTAGAAAAGCCTGATTTAGCATCTACTTTTCATTACAGTTACAAGTAGGATACTATAAGATGTCAGTGCAAGGTGCATGCTAAGTTGTTGTTTAAGTCTCTGGGGTCAGTTTCTGTTTTCTTACTTGAATGATAATTTTGGAGTCAGCACGAAAAACTTTTTTTTTTTTTTTATTTGCTTCACTCCTTTACAGTCATTCATGCCTATTAGTTAGAAAAGTCCTCTGTGGCCAGAATAGGACTTTCTGAATGTTTCTAGAGCTGTTAGCTAAAGAATACAACGAGGACCTGTGGCTTAGCACACACTGTGTTAAGTCCGCTTCCTGGCTAACAGTGGGAATGTAAAGGGATGAAGCAAATGTTAACTTTTATCTTCGACCCTGAGCTAGGAAGGTATTTATTTGTCTTCAGTGTTAAAGGCATGATGAGTACTGCTAATTAGTCTAATAAAGCCCCACACAGTCCTACAGTGAACACTAATGGTATTGTTCTGTCATTCACAGTAAGCTTTGAGGGTAAAAGTCATGACATACAAATCGTAGTTGTAAGAAAATACCGTGATGGCTCAAGTAGCTGGGTTCCATTCCCACCCTCACACATACTGCATTGTATGGTTGACTTAATTGGCACCACACCTGTTGTATATTATACGTTATTCTTTATTTATATAAAATGCCTTATATATTAAGAGTAAGTGCAATAATGAAATAAATGGCCTGTACATTTAAAAATGTTGTCGCCAAGTTATGTAAATCCACATCTCTGTAAACAATTTTTTAAGTAATTTTCAAAAAATAAACACTGCTTACTACTTGATTTTGGCTCATTATTACGCAATGAGTAATACCAGGTTTTAAAAATGTGTTGTTACCTTATCACCTACATTGTTAAGGGGTACAGAGGTAAGGGGCCTTAGCTAGCTGTACATTTCCATGGCTACACAAGGAATCTGGACAGCCTTAATGCAGTGCACCTCTACCATCTGTTTAGGTCTACTCTGGCCACTTCCTACTACATCTGGTCTTTGACGACCCTAGTAACTGCCGCTCTATCCCCTTCCACCCACACTTCCTCTCACAACAAACATGCTAACACTAGACCCTGCTGCACTGGCCTGCCTTACCAGCCGGTTCTGGAACTTTCCAAATGGCCATAATCATGGTACCTATGTCTGTCACTACAGACAAATCCCAAACCTACAACAAAAATGGACACAATAAATCCCTGAATTCAACATCTCCTAGACCTTCTTTGCAGCTCAGCAATTACTTGCCAGCTTTTCCTCATTGTTCAGGAAAGCATTCTTTTCCTAAGACAAAACTCTTCCCCCTCATACCTTCTTCACAGGGTCCAATAAAAACCATCTTTATTGAATGCCTACAAAGAAGGCGAGAATATAGATCCCCAGTAAATTTGTGGTATGCAGATACTCCTCTCTTGGCCTGAAGGATAAATTCAACAAAGCTGAACAAACTACACAGAATCCACTGCTGACAAGTCCTGGGCACATGGCAGGCTTAGAATTCTCCTAATTTTGCTAAGTAAAAGGCCATGGGAAAAAATAAGCAAACAGACACAAACACACTTGATAGAACACTACTTCTGAGAAGTTTGTGACTCGCTGCTTTAGATGTCTTGTTCCAGTCCCTTGGATCTCTCAGCTTAGGTCTGTGGTAGCACATACACCATGGCCAAGGATGACTACCACATAGTAGCTAGGAAGCAATAGATGAGAAAAAGGACGGGCCCCAAAATTCCCATCAGGGGTATGCCATCTCTCAACAGGGCCTCTCAACAGGGCCACAGTGGCAGCCACGCCTTCAGAATATAGGCCTCTAAGATTCAAACCAACTGGGTGTGGTGACAGGCAGAGGAGGCAAAGGGATCGGGAGCTTTAAGGTCATTCTGGAGAACATGCAGAGTATGGGGCAGCAGCCTGGGGTACACAAGATCCTGTCTCAAGAAGAGGAAGATAGTTCAGGTAAAAGCAGACCTACAGACCTCAGAACCACTCTGCCAAAACAAAGGTGCTAGCTAGAGAAAAGGTGCATGACCTACTCCACAAGAATTCATGTTGAAATAGCAGAATATCATGCACATTAAATCCTGTACAAAATCATAAAGCAGGAGCAAATACAATCTCTACAGACAACGGGCTCACATGAGAAATTGACTGCAAACCTCAAAATGAGTTCAAATACATTAAAAAATATGACATAACACATGACTAAATAACCACACAGAAAATAAAAAAGTACAGTGTTTACTTGGGTGGCAGCCAGGCATGACGAGAGTTCATAACCCCAGCTCTGAGGAGACAGAGGCAAGATCATCACTGCAAGCCTGAGGCCAGCCCAAGCTACATGGTAAAATCCTGTGTTAAAAAACAACTGGGGAGCCGGGCCACTGGGTAGTGGTGGCCCACGCCTTTACTCCCAGCAACTGGATCTCTGAGTTCAAGGCCAGCCTGGTCTACAGAGTAACACTGTCTTGAAATATAAAACAAACAAAAACTGGAAAGATGTAGCAGTCCTAAGTGCTTGCACATATGTGGGCTCAGAAGCCAGGTATGGCCCCACACTTGTAACCACAGCTCTGAAGAGGTGAAAACAGGCAGGAGGGTCCCTGGCTTCACTGGCTCACCAGTCCCAACCTGAAGTATTGAGCTTCATAGCAAGGAGACCAAAGACAGTATGTGCTCCTGAGGATGACAGACAAACATTAAAAAAATAACACACCTACAGTGCTCAGAAAAATGTCAGTCATTTAGAAGCACCCATTCCCAATGAATAAAAATGAAACAATGCCTAAAAAGACAAAAAGGGGAAATGTCTAAAACCCAATACAAAATAGACAGTGAAGAACCCCGTAAAGCTGCAAGCATAGCTCACACCAGTCAAACTAAAAAGTGCCGGGTTCAAGTGGAAGACCTTGTTTCAACAAGGTAGGTGGTGGAGCAAAACTGAGGAAGACACCCTCCATCAACCCATCCTTCACACACACAAATGCACACACCTCCATGCAAAAAACAGAAGATACATGGTAGGGCTGCAGTATACTAAAAAAACAACCTGCCTGAAACTGAAGAAAGAAAAAAGATTGAGACACCCACCACTTAAAAAAACTTACTATGTATACCCAGAATCAAAACACTCTGTAGTAACACTGGGAGAAATATCCAGAAGGCATCCAGACAAGAATGCATTACAAGGAACAAAATATCACCAACTGCCAGGGTTTGACAAAAATGCTTTATGCCAAAAAGAGCAGTCATAAGTTACTGGGGGGGGGGGGAATTTATTTTTTTTTTTTTTAATTCAACTGACTTGCCAGTAAAGGCCAGAAACTCCTCTGCATACAAGTTTGTTTGGAACTACATACAAAAGTTTGGGACTACATTCTACAGGAAGCCCTAGGAAGACATGAGCAATCGAGAACAGGAACAATGATGAGCAGTAAGGGTATGTACAGAGAGGGGGGGGGAGAGAGAGAGAAGAGAGAAGAAAGAGAGAGAGGGAGAGGAGAGGAGAGAGAGAGAGAGAGAGAGAGAGAGAGAGAGAGAGAGAGAGAGAGAGAGAGAGAGAGAGAGAGAGAGGAGAGAGAGAGGGGAGAGAGAGAGAGCGAACAAACCAAAGTATGAGTTGAGAGAGAGCAGAGCAGTCGGGGCTGCTCTTTTAACAAATTCCAAAAGTGAGGGGAGAATACAGCTGCAGTACAGCTTGGCCATACAGTGCTAGACTAGCATATACAACAAGGTCCCAGGTTCAAGACTGCCAAGAAACAAACAAACTCTGCTCTAAAAAGGACATAAGTGTCAAAAGAAAAAGCAAATAAATATATACTACTTTAATTTGATCACCACTAGTCTGGACCAGATTCTTGATATGGATAAGACAAAGAAAAATCCTATAGCTCTAGACAAGAGCGAAGTATCAATAGAAAGTCATGAAGTATTTTTTAAGATCGTTGGTCAATTCCATCACTGGAAAAGTACAATTCAGTAACATTAAGTGTATCTAAGAGTGTTAACACCATCACCGTCTCCAGAACGTCATCATGCTAAACTCAAAATGTTGTATTTTTACACGTATGTGTTTTTATAAGATTGTTTTTCCTCTAAAAGCAATAAATCACAGGAAAAGTATGTGAATAAGAGTACAAATTGTGGCCTTGAAGTACTTTCATGGAAAAAGAATCCATGGCTTGTTGGAGACACTGATGATTCCATATAAGGGGTAGGAATGTACAAAGTAAACCTAGAATCTATTGCCACACGAAGAGGTCATCAAAAGACTACTGGGACTAAGCAATAAAAACTGAGGATCCAGGTTTGGAGAGATGGCTCTGTGGGTAGCATTGTTTGCTTCTAAAGCCTGTTGACCTGAGTCTGACCCCAATGTCTAAGGAAAAAGACAACTCCTAAAGCTGTATCCTGATCCCCACACAAGGGTGACATGCAGGCACCTAGGTGTTCTCCCCCACCCCCAATAGTAACAGAACTTTATTTTTATTTTTTTTTTTAATCCAGGGTCTCACTATGTAACTCTGACTGTCCTAGAAATCACTATGTAGACGGGCCTCTTGCCTCCTGAGTGCTGGGATAGAAGGTATTCGCAATCACACCCAGGCAGTGTTTTTAAAAAGATCTTTGAAGAGAATTTAACTGTCCAAAAATAGGAAACTTGAGTATTAATGAAGATAACTGTAATATAAACATGTCTGCTGCACCATGAAAAACAACCAAGAACTAAAAAAGTTATGATTTCACTTATATAGAAAAGCAGAGAGAAGGCTGAGGTAAAACTAAAAGTGATTAGTGAAAGGATATTACTTTCCAGGAGTGAGTTTATTGCACTGTGATCAGGGTTCATAGCACAAATGCAGTTCAAGGGCTGTAGAGGTAGCACAAAGGAAAGCACAAGGAACTGGGTTCAATCCCCAGCAGCAGGAAAAAGTGTTTCAAAACCACTGAAACATTCACCATTCTCACCAGAGGAAAGCAAGCTGCTGCCTTAGGTTCATTTACTCTTTCCACAATGTATACACAGATCAAAACATAACATTACACCCTACAAATACAAAAAGTGCTTACCAACTACAAATATATACATAGGTACACAGTTCATTCCCAAAAACAGTTGTTTTTTATGAGCACAGATACCGTACCCATGGAGGCTAGCACTGAATCCCCCTTAGTTACAGATGTTTTAAGCAAGCGCCCAATATGGGCTCTGTGAACCAAACTCTAGCCCCCTGCCCAGCAGCAAGCACTCTGAAGGCCTAAACCATCTCTCCAAGGTTCTGTCGCCATAAATTTAGTATCAGAAAACCACTCTTCTTGAAAATAGGCACGGAAACTCTAAGAGTGTGCCCTACTCTCCGTGAAGCATGCTAGAAGATAATGGAGTTATCAACCTGAAACACACATCCTAGCTCATAAAGAAATGGCAAGAACAACCAGGCTACACACAGTTTCAGGGAAGCCCTTTTTCAAAAGGAAAGAAAAGGAGATTGGGGCAAACCTCCAGATGGGGCCCAAAGTGTTGCCTAGATGACGTTCCCACAGGGAGAAGGGATGGTGGAAAGGAAAACAACCAGAAATCCACAGGTGGCTAACATCACAAAGGTGTCGTGTATGTGCCTTCTCATGGAAGTTCACACCACCACTAAGGAAACAGTCTCACCAACACAAGGAAACCAAAACCTGACAGCTTCCAGAGCAGTCCCAGTTCCCAAACTGCAAAAATCAAAGCATGTTAAGTTACACCATGCAGATGCAATCAGCAAAATCTAAACTTTGGAAACTCCAAGGACAAACATTTCAGTTTCAAGAACTTTTTCAAGAGAAAAATGGGAAACATTCAGAGAACCTATACATTTAAAGAAGTTAAAGATCTACCAGGTGAAAAAAGAAAGTCAAAGACACACCAGATGGAGCACTGAACAGCTTCTCCCAGGGCTATCCCCTGACCCTAATGACAGTTTTAAGGGTATCTGTCCTAAATTAACCTATTTTTAAAGTTTTAACCTTACCTTTAATAAAATACTTGGATATAGGTATGTTCAAATCTGGCTCCAGGGCACCAGGCACACATGCAAACAAAACACATACATGATATACATAAAATTTTTTAATAAAAAAATGAAAAATATTTCAATAATTCCATAATCGAGCACTGTATACTTTCCCGATATTAAAGAGAGCAAAAGGAAACACCAACCACACCAACTCTAAACTGAGAAAACTGCCTGGTGGTACTGGTGCATGCCTTTAATCCCATCACTCAGGAGGCAGAGGCAGGTGGTTCTCTCTGAGTTTGAGACCAGCCTGGTCTACAGAGTGAGTTCCAGCACAGCCAAGGTTACCCAAAGAAAAAAACAAAAAGCAAACCCTGAGAAAACAGTATCAAACACAGGGTTTGAATGAATACAAAACAAGGCTCATGAGAAAATATGGGTAAAGGATAAACCAAAATTCACAGGAAAAAAATGCAATCACCAAAAGACACTAACATCCCCCCCACCCCACGCCCACCCCCACACACAATTAACGACTGGCTAGTTCTGCCCTAAGAGCTAGGCCAAGATTGATGATGTACTCTACCTAATTGAGGCAGAAGCCAGCATCCACATTATTGGTGGGGGTAGTACATCAGCAAGCATCTTAGAAACAAACCAGCTGGACTTGATGTGTTATATTTCTAATATTTATTCTCCCGTGCAGTATATTTCTGTGAATCTCCTACCAAAAAAAAAAAAAAATCAAATATAAAGATGTATTCACAAGACTACTTCTAATAACCAGACATAAGAATCTTCACTGACAGAAGCTAGGCAACACAACAGAACCACTCAAAAAGATAACGTTTACTTGAAGCACACTATACATAGTGATATCTGGTGTCTACCTACTATTCTAGTCTGATAATAAATGCACAGCAAAGTCTAACATCAGACTGAGAATGTGTGCACAACCGTGTTACCATCCACACCTCCCTGAAGAACAGCAGGCAATGTTAAAGTAAGAAACAATACCACCACTTGTCTATGACGAGTTTACTTAAGATGGGCTTAGAACTCCAGGCCTCAGTGGATTACGATGAACTACAAAATGAAAATAGAATGGAGTGCTTTAGCAGGCAACAGCTTTAACTTAATACATGATGGAGGCGCCAAGGTTGGAAATTAAACGAACTTCATAAAGATCTCACATAACTTATGACATACTTCCCAGGCTACTGGGGCAAGTCTGGCTATGTCTGGCAGACATGAATCCCATGACCAACAGGCTCAGGGACTCCATTCACACTAGTCCCACGCTTCCCTTTATAGGGGTGGGAGTGAGTGTTGAAAAGGTACTTAGGATCATATATGCGCACCTGGGCTGGAGAGATGCTTCAGCAATAAGAGCACTGGCTGTTCTTTCAGAGGACCCAGGCTCGATCCCCAGTACCCACATAGCATCTGACAACTGTAACTCCAGGTCCAGAGGATTCAACACCCTCTCGCAGACATAAATGCAGGTAAATCAATGCACATAAAATAAAAACACGTAAATCATTTCTTAAAAATGTTCTACCCACCTACTTACAAATAACGAAAAGCCCTAAATGACAGAATAAATCAGAAGTCCTACCTCAGCAGAGCAGTGGCAGTCTTGGCCCTCTAACATATTTATGCTTCTTCTAAAACCAGCCAATTTCTCTCATCCCTGTAATTTAAATAAATTACACCAGCATGTCCTTTAAACTGCTTTGACAACTTTTTGGGTATCTGCTACTCTGGATCTGTCTCTCAGAGAAAAACAGCCTCCTCATAAGTGCCCAAGTAAAAGAAAAAAGCTTCAATTGGATGCCATCCCTGGTTGCTCAGTCACTTTGGGATCAAAAGTTTAAGTAGCTACTAGAGGCTGAGACAATCATCTTCTGAGCACTAGGGATAAGATGTCACAAGGGCTCCCCACACAGCTTAAGACCACTGCACTGGTTCAGGTTTTCAGAAAGCTCATCAATTAAACACTGAATAAAGCCAACAGGAAACAGTAACTGTTCATTATTAGACACAATAGACATTCACACAGGCCTTATGAAATGTCACTGCCATTGGCAGCTTGGGCTAATAGCTTTTGTTACATTAACTGCAGGAATAATTAAAGAACCATCATTCTTGCTTTTAAGAGGTTTGTAAGAGCTGAACATGGGGTTACACTCTAATCCCAACATTTAGGAGGCAGAGGTAGGTAGATCTTCTTCGAGCTCAAGGCCAGCCTGGTCTACATAATGAGTTCTAGGACAGCCAGATGCAGAGATAAAAAATATAAAAATATAAAGAAAGCAAGTCTTTGATGGGAAAAGTTTCCCTTCTGGATCTGAAGGCACTCACAGGCCGAGCCAAGTGTAAACTCTACCCAAAGACACACACAAATGACTGTTCTTGGAATTCTCTGTTACTGCTGAAGCAAGTACCTTAGAGATATCTATTCCTTCTATTTCTACTTCTAAAACCCTTCAAAGAGAAACAGTAAAATCTTCACCAGATGTGGGGCTAGTGACCTGGCTTAGCAGTTAAGAGCACTTGGTGGCTCTTACAGAGCGCCTACCCTCATTCAGCTCCCCACACCACATGGAGGCTCACACCTGATGCACTCTTCGGGCCTCTGGCAGGCACCAAGCACTCTCAAGACTACACATGCATACATACATACATGCAGGAAAAACACTCATACGCATAAAATAACATTTTTTAATTTATTATTTTAATTTCAGTGTACTAGTGTCAGTTTTCAGTATTTATGTTTAAAAAGAAAAACAACAATAACAAAAACACCTACCTTTATTGCTAATAATAGTGTCACTGGGAGGGAAATGGGTTATCTTAATGTCTTTCCTCATGCATCATCTTAAAGGGGATGTCAGCAAACTATTGCCCAGAGTCAGCTGTGTTTCTCTAATATTTTACTGCCATTGATTTGTATCGTCAGTGACAGCAGACTGAGTTTCTGCAACAAACACCATCTGTGGTTTGCCAAGTTTAAAGTACTTCCTATCCAGCTCTAAAGATCGTGTGCCAAACTGTGCACTTGAAATGTTACTATGCCCCACTCAGTAAAACTTCACTTGAAGCAAAGAAAATGAAACAGATCAAATGACATGCTCACTATGATTCAGGCACTTTCAAGATCATAGTTTATTTATTACTTCAGATAAAAAGATAGTATACATATTAGGGAGTCCCTTAAAATTCAACTCTAAAGTTAATATGCATCTAGTATTTTTGCATCAAATGTTAACAAAAGTTTCTAGACACCTGAAAGCCCCACTATTAACATGAACTATGGTAATAAAAAATTGGACATTTAATTTGTTCAATGTATAGTATTTACATTATGAAACCAATGGTACAGAAACAGTGATAAAGATTAAAATCAACATTAAAAAGCAGAGGTTTGTAGTCTTACGATGTGCTAATTATCATAATTGTATATAAAATTAAAACATAGCAGAGCTTTCTGTTACAAAATTCTTAATCATCTGAGTTGCAGTCATTACTTCCTACCAATTTACATGCAACATCTGCTAGGACTGATATCGGATTTTTTTTCCTCAAGAAAGGATAAGAAGATAAATGATATTTTGGAGCAGACATTAATTTACTTGAGAACAGAAAAGGAAAAAAAATTGTACTCAAGATTGGTACTGATCACAAGCCTCTTTCCTACAGAAAAACAGGAAGAGTCAAAAAAAAAAAAAAAAAAGTCCCAAAAGAGATGCACAGGCAGAGTGTACCATTAGGGGCACAGCTTAGAAAAAGCCCTGAATGAATCACACATCTCTCCTTCAATGATGAGAGGTCTATTTTGCCTTCAAATAACAATGAATGAATGAAGCAAATGAGGGGCACCAGGTGCACAATGAAATTTTGCAAAATACTAAGACGAGGCAGAGGTGGCCAGAAGAAGGGGCGATTCATATAATTCAAACTATATACAGCATAAATGGAATGCAGCCCATCTCAAACTGGCTTTGTGAAACAATTGGACCTTTATGATTTAATAGCGAAAATTGTAACAAGTGCAATCATACAACAGATTTACACAGGAAGCAAAATCCAAGGGGCATTTTATATTACCTATTTACTGTGCTGTTTCAATTTAAAAATAATAATTTTGCTAAGTATACATCTCAACTGAGGTCTATGTATAAAATGTCCTAATAGATACAGATATTTACCTTTGGTGAGTTGAAGGCCTTGTTGTGACTTGTCTGAATTGTAGGTAGGATACCAGGTGAATGTGCACATGTGGGAAAACTCAAGCTGAGGTAATCCAAAAGATGTGCAATGAGGTGACTGAAGGTACTCTGATAGTCAAAGTACACCAGAAACCCCAACAGGTAACAGTGAGAATGGCAACAGGGAATGGAGTGCCAATATGGCAATAAGGTTGATTAAAAACAGAAAGAGGAAGGCCTCTCGTACCAGCAGAATCAGTACATACAAAAAGAAATAGCCACCCACCATTTTGTAGAACAAAAGCCAATTATTAGTGTGGGAAAGTACAAACTACAGAAAACCAGAAGTCAATAGAAGAAAAGCTACCGGTTCACATGAGAAAAAGGAAACATTCCACTCTGACAGTTACTTGGTAAACGCAGCTACCACAGCCCATAGAACTTCATTGGTGTTGGCCTTCAGACACTCCACTTCTGGGTCTAAGTCAAGAAGCTGCCGTACTCTCTTGGTGGCTAAATCATACTGCTCGTCCAGAAGAGGGGCAAAGGCATTCTCCAAAACATCTGAGGCATGAGCTAGGTAAATGAGGGCCAGCAAGCGCTTGTCCATTCGGTGAGGGTCATTTACCCATTTGTCAAGAACGGCTTCTTGTACCTTCTTGATGAGGCGCTGCTTAATGTTATTATTGGTGAGAGGATGTGTTGTCATGTCAAACAGGAGGAAGTTCTGTTTCTCTGTTGTCAGTACACCCTTTTCTACCAGGTTTTTGGCTAATCGTTCCCGTACATTTCTTAACTGATAGTGCAATTTTAATGGATTCCACGTCTCACCTAAATAAGAATGTTCCAGAAGTTAGAATTATGGGTATTATTTGCTGAACTGTAACAACAAAAAATGAACTATTATTATGAGCATGTTTTTTCACCGGCCTGGTCCCATAGCCATGCCAGCCCCAAATAACATACAAATACACTGTATTAGATATAATAAACTATTAGATAAGCAAAAGAACTTTGATTCTTGCCCCCTCCCCACTAGATCATCAAGTCCAAGTCTGGACCACTGCGCTCCAGGCACCTATCCTATTTAAATGGAGCTATTTAAATTTTCAGTTCCACAGCTTTGCAAGCCACATTTTAAGTATAAAAAACCTTAAGTGGCTGCCCATTAGTTACTCACTAGGCAACACAAAACACTGTTATCATATGAAAGACTAGTAAACTGTGGCACCTGGAAGGTATTTCTGTTCAGATGGCCACAGAAATTATTTTATTGTCACCTAACAGTAAAGAATATCCTTGACAGGAGCTCAGTAACAGTTTAGATAACATATTAAGAGCACATGATGCTCACACAGCATTGGAGTTTGATCCTAACTAACATCAGGTACCAAACAGCCAGCTATAACTCCAAATTGGGGGGGGAGGGGTGGGGTCCGATGCTTTATGCCCTTTTCCAGGCACTTGGTATATATACATAAAGTCAGAGACACACACATAAAAATTAAAAGACTATCCTGAACAGCAAAGCAATCCTTGCTGTTTATTATTAAAAATATGGGGAAAAATAATTAAAAGTGACTCTTCAGTTATTGGTCATAAAGCATTCAAAAATATGACTTTTGGCTAAAACCTAATTAATGAGGTGCAGACCTGCCCCAAGTACACTCCCTTCCTTGAAACTGCCCCAAGTACACTCTCTAGCATGTCTTAAGGAACAAAAAAGCACAGCACAGCAGTTACCCTGACTCAGTCACCCTGCCCAAGTCTATGGTCAGAGATCAACATGGCTAAAGCAACTGAAAGATACAAGGCAGAGTACAGAAGGTCTAGAGACCTGCACAATATTCTCAAGTCTCAGAAAACTAAGCCACACAAGTTGAAATGAGAAACTGCAAAGCTAAGCAAAAAGCTAAACAATGCCAGGAGTTTTCAGAGAGCTGAGTAACCTTGAGTACCAACTAGCCTGAGGGGAACACTTATTTGACTGTCTGGAACACAAGAGGACCCAAAAAACCACACTTTAGGAACAAGGCTGAACTAGTCTCAAGGCCTGTACTACCCATGCTTTAAAGCACAATGCACAAGTCACTTAAATGTCTTGACTACCAAAGCAAAAGCTAACACTCACCACACCCCAGGGGGAGGGAGACAATACTGATATTGAATTCAGGACCTCCCACATGCTAGGCAGGCACCCTAAATTTAAATCAAACACTCTTTGGACAAAGACAGCAAGTTCAGAATTTAACCTGACATTCACAATGCTAAATGTTCAATTTTAAAACAGTAGCACAACAACAACAAAGAAACATGTCCCAAAACTAATGGGGAATGGAAATGGCCAACCAAATCAAACATGAACAAAAAAATAACAGAAAGACCAAATCAGCAAAGATTTTAAAGAGAGCTAGTATAACACCTACATAATTTAAAGGAAATTAGCACAAAGTGGGAACTACTTTTTAGAAAGAATAACTTATCAGAGACAACCTTTTATTATATTATTTGGCATGTATGTGTGTGCACACATGTATATGACTCATGCCACGAATGTGGAGGTGAAAAGACAGGTTTTTTTTGTTTGTTTGGTTTGTTTGTTTTTTGAGACAGGGTTTCTCTGTATTTCTTTGGAGCCTGTCCTGAAACTAGCTAGCTCTGTAGACCAGTAGACCAGGCTGGACTCAAACTCACAGAGATCCATCTGCCTCTGCCTCCCAAGTGTGAGTTCTTTCTTTCCATCAGGTCATCATGCCTGGCAGCAAATACCTTTAATTCTGAGACATCCCATTGGTCCATACAAGAACCATTAAAATGTAGCAATTTATTTTGGAAAAGGACTTAATGAATATGATTAAAAAGTTAGTACTATGAATTACTAATAAGTAAGGCCATTTTGTTCATTTAAAGAAAAACATTTCAACCAAAAAGTCACAACAAATCAGTGCCTGCAAGCACATATGGTCTTCAGCATGCATACACAAAAGCAAGTTACTTCATAAGGTGGTATTTACAATGTTCTTGGGAATCACAGTACCAAGAATATAAACATTAAGACATTTCTAACCTTTTAGGAATTACAATTAATTGAAAGAAACCTTCACAATTTACTGGCTAGAATAAAATGAGAATAAGGGAATAAGGCACTAAGTACAAAATGAAGCATTAGAAATGATTTAATATTAAGGGTTATCTCTAAGAAAATTACAGAGGATGAGGCACTTAAGCTACATCTAGACTTCTAGAAAGAATAAACATTTAAGAACAGAAGAAACAGCACCAGTGCACAGCAGTGATGATCTTCTCTCAAAGGTCTTGTAACTTCCAACTTTTAATCAATCCATCATCTCCCAAAGTGCCTACTTATCACCTGACAGTTTGGGGTATGGATTTTATTCTGTTTCCTAATGTCAGTGTCAGGAAGGCAAACAACATTTATTAGCTAACTTTGAAGAATTCAAACTACTACAACATCAGATGATAGCCACATTTTTGAAAAATACTTAAAAACCTCCACTTTAACTCTACCATTAACTAACTATGCATACAGTAATCTGGAAGCTATCAATGAAACACTTTCCCTAGCAACACTAGCTAATTCAGTATTACTGACTGAATATGCTTACATTTTCTCAGAACTGCAGTGCAACACAACTGTGTTCTAACAGTCTGTCCAACAAGAGAGGTCTCACACTCCACACAACATCTTGACCATCTCAGGGAACCAGGCTTGGCAGCAAGTGCCTGGTTATCTGAGCCTTCACACTGGCCCACTCTAATCCTTCTGAAAAGGTTTAATCCAAACTCTACTTTCTTTCAACTTCTATGTTTCCTCAGATTTTCTCCTTAACTGCAAAACTCTTAGAGCTGTAAGTATTAAATTATTAGACACACAGGTGGTCTCCGAATATACTGTAAAATTGCCTCATCTGCAAGTGTCTGCTTATCATGTAACACTGGCATTCACACAGTACACCACATACTTTTCTGTTGCTGATGCTTCTACAGTGCAGGGTGGGTGTCAAATCCAGGGTTTTACACATTCTAGATCCTTTAGGGCTATACCTCTGATGTGGACCACTTTGAAAAAGGAAAAAAAAGTCTTCACCACCAAACTGGCCACAGACCTACATACTTAAATTCACAGATTGGGAACACAGCTCGATGGTTCAGCAAGCAAAGCTACTTACAGCCAAGCATGGCAATCTCAATGCACCCCAGAGATCACATGGTGAAGGAAAGAGCTGACTCTTGAATACTGTCCTATGACCTCTACCCTGTGTCAGGATATACTCACCACCACCCCCTACCCCAAATGAACACACACACACACACACACACACACACACACACACACACACACACACACACACACACACCTGTTATTAGCCAGCCAGCTGAAACCTGGCCCATTTAAACAACAAGGAGCAGGTGACTTTTTCCCCTGGGTCTTGCACATGGAACCAAGTACTTCCACCACTAACCAGACCACTGTTCCCATACCAACAATGTGCTTTGTTTCCTTCTCCCAAGCTGGATACTCATCTTTCATGTCAACATGGAAGCTCGTTCTAATAATATATTCCTGATAATAAAATGTGCTAACCACAACATTTTGGCATTTATAGCCAATCTAAAAACGTGGGGCATTGTCTAAATATTTTCCTCATGGGTTCTAACCTAATCCAATGGATAGCCTACTGTATTGGAAAGAGCTTATAGAATCTTTTCAATGCTCACTTCAGTGAGAAACTCACAACAGCAGCTCAAGTTGAAAACCAAGTTCAGCCAGCAGCCATACAATGTTAACTAGTTAAGTACAACCACCTTAACCTATTAACCCAACCCCTTAGGAGAAAACTAGTTTTGAGTACATGCATTGCCAAAGTGATCCAAGACACTGACTGCCAGATTGGACCAAGCCCAATGAGGCCCTGGTATACATAAGAACAAGAGAACTTTATGTTTATAAAGACATCCTCACAGCTTGGCCTGTCTATAAACAGTAAAACATAACAATTCTGATAAACAATGATTGTCAAACAGCATGGTGGTGCAGGCTTTAATCCCAACACTTACAAGGCAAAAGCATGTGGATCTAAGTTGGTAGCTCAGCCAAGACTACAAAGTGAGGAGACCTTGACTAAAAAACAATAGATGAAAGCTTGAAGGAAGAACATCCATCTCATTTAGTATCTGCTCTCTTATGTTAAAAAAAAAAGTATCTCCTTTAATTATCATCCCTGCCACCATTTTCCATACTTAAAAACTTCTCCAATCAGAACTCGATGTTTACTGCTTAATAGATAGCTTACCACTAAGTAACTCAATCCAGTTCTGGACCGTCTCTGGAGGCTGAGTCTCCTTAACATGCTTTAGAGCTTCATCAAGAAGAACATCCCCTGTTGGAGCATCCGATTTACAGATCACCTAAAACACAAGCAATCAGAAATGATCAACTGGTACCATCTTCCCTCATAAACTCATTAGATGAAAAAACAAACAAGTATGCAAATATTTCATGCTCAGAGCAGTTACTGTAAGTTCATTTGTTGCTGAACCTTGAGCTATTTAATGCAGAAATTCATTCACTAAAAACATTCTTAGACTCAAAAACAGACTCAACTATATGGAAAAATTCACCTAGTAAAAAGGTATTTCACATAAATAACAACTAATTTTCCCAAAAATTATCATTAAGCAAACTTTGACAAGTTGGAGCAAAAACAAAGTTAAAAGATATCTTCAAGAAGTGATGAGAAAGGGTTCAAGAACAGGCTGAGAAACCCACAGAAACAACTGACCTAAACAAGGGGGAGCTCATGCACCCCAGACTGATAGCTGGGAAACCAGCTAAGGACTTACCCAGAACCCCAGAACGTGGGTCTCAGTTAGAAGGGCTGGGTAGTCTATGGGACATCTGACAGTGGAACCAGTATGTATCCCTGGTGCACTAACAGACTTTGGGAGCCCATTCCCCCATGGAGGGATACTCCCTTAGCACAGGCCCTACTCCAAATGACTTGACAGATTTTGATGATCCCTCATGGAAGGCCTCGTCTTCCCTGGGGAGTGGATGGAATGAAGTGGTCGGTGTGTGGCATGGGAGGATGGGAGGGAGAGGAAAGTGGGATCGATATGTAAATTAAGAAAAATATTAAATAATAATAAACAAAAAAGAAATAGCTCCCTTGAGCTTATGCTTAATAATAAAAGATATGAAGGGGAAATACAGTTTTAGGAATAAGTTCTATTTTAAATACCAGTACTAACAGAAGCCTTAATGACTGTAAAAACACTATCTCCAGCACCAAGAGGGTGAGGATTGGAGATGGGCAGGCCCAAGGACAGACTCTCAATCTATAGTTAAAATCTGTGTCAGGCTAAAATCTTAATAGTGAAAAGGGGCTCAAGAGTTAAGCACACTGGCTGCTCTTCTAGGACTTGAATTTATTTCCAGCACCAGCTATAAGCACCTATAACTCTAGTTCCAGGAAATCTGACAACTTCCTCTGGTCTCTGCAATTACAGCATGCCTGTGGTGCATAGACATACATATAAACAGAATATCCAGACTCATAAAATAAAAGAAATAAACCTCAAAAACAAGAGTGGAAGATCTTGGGAAGTGGTTAGGAAAGCAGCCCATACTGCCATACTACTCAACCACCTTAGATTCCCATAAGCTTCACTCAGGTATCTCCTAAGCAACACATTTCTAGCTGAAACTTAGTTATACCAAAATTCAACCCTTACAGTACCTTGGAGTGGATACTAAAAATGTTTAAATGCTACTTTTCTCTGACACTCCAAAAAAGGTACCCTTCATTTCTTTTTACTCAATGTCACTAAAGATTAAAAATATATATATAAGACCTTATTTTTCAGTACTACACAAGAGAATAAACTATAACCATAAGGTCAACCACAAATCCAGCCTTGAGGAAAGGAAAAAAGTGAAATTAATTTTTAAATATTGATTTAACCCAATATAACCAAAAACTGGCCCATAATAGATATTTGTTTGAAAGCCGAGATATTGTTTCCACCAATACAATTTTTAAAAATCCAGTGTTTTTACAGCACATATCAATTTTCAATGGCGGCCTCATTATTATGCTGGATAGTACAGACACAGAAATACTGGAATATTCACTCCATGGTGCTTAGTTAGACCAGGATTTATGAAGGAGAAAAAGAAGTTGAGGAGAAAAGAGTACTATGTCTGTGGTGTTGCAGGTATGTAACCTATACTTCTTCCTCTCCTTCCCTCTCTCCAATGTGACCAGAAGCTGGTGTCATCAGCCACCTTTCTCATGCACCCCACTTTAAGACAAATAACCCAGCTATGGATAAATTTTTCTTCTCAGTTCTGCTTTAAACCTTCTTCACTTGTGTCACTCACTCCCTCCATTATCTTTGCCTGGATTTTAGCCCCCAAGTCTGACCATCTTTCACAGTGCTGGCAACCTACCAGTGGTCACACACACCAACCTCCCCTGCAGCCATCAATTGTTCCTCAACTGGAGGGTGGAGGGAGTCTCGTGAGGCCTCTCCACTCAGCCCTGGGAAGCTACTGGCTTCATCTTATGCCGGTAACCACAGGTGCTGTCTGGGAGTGCACAAGGAAATACCTTTTGCCTCTTTCAATCCCATGCTCCAATTTGAGCTCTTCAGGAGGCAAACCTTACTCAAAAGGAATCACAGATTCAAACAAGTTTTAAATTGCTTTTAAATTTTCAAATAAACCCACACTTTCATCTCAGCACTTGGGAAGCAGAAGCAGGTAGATCTCTGAGTTTCTGAGGCCAGCCTGAACTACAGAGTGAGTTCCAGGACATCCAGAGCTAGAGAGAAACTCTGTCTTGAAAACCAAAACAGAGAAATATATCAAGAATATGTGTGGGTTTGAAATAAATATGCTCTATACTTCAGTAAATTCTTGCTACATCCAACATAGAAGAGATAGAAAGAAAATAAAACCAAGACCTCTAAGAAAATGTATTATATAGATAAAAGTTTCAAAAGGCCTCAGGGATTTAACAAAAAAAATTAGATTCATAAAATAAGAAACCCTGTGGGAGTTCCAACCTTAGAGCAAAGAGGCCCAAGGTCAATTGCGCAGCAGATGCGACACAGTGGTGGGCATTGAGGACATGTATGTGGGCAATTGCAGCCAGAAGCTAAGGAATCAAACAACCCAAAGCCAGAGGACTATAAACAATTCTTAGAGCCTTGGAGAAAACACAACACAACTAACTACATCTCCTAACTCAAACCTCCAAAACTGAGAGAATTCTTTCTTGCTTAAAGCCACTATGGTTGTGGACATTTGCTAGGATGGCTTTAAAATGAACCAAAGACAGAATGGTAGTACACGCCTTTCTTTAATCCTAGCACTCAGGAGAATCTCTGTGAGTTTGACGCCAGCCTAGTCTACATACTGAGCTCCAGGACAGATGGAACAACAGAGACACATTGTCTCAAAAATAGACTAATACAGTTGGCTTCCAGGAACAGAAGTAAGGAATGAGGAAAAACAGCTACTTTTGGTTTTCTAACTGTATCATTCTTAACTAAATCAGCAATTACTTTTAAATTTTAACTTACTAAGTCATATAGAATATTTTCCAACAACCTTACCTTCTTCACATCACTCAGAACTAGACTGACTGAAGTTTCGTCACTGTTTCCCAGAGTCTAACATGATGTACTTACACACTGAATGCACAATGAATAAAGGAACAGACAATCACCAGTTGACAGCTCTTGCTCATGTACAACACAAAACTGACTCCTGTTAGCACAATCTTTTTACTTAGGTCAGGACTCTAATGATAAGTTCCTAAATTAGTAATCTATGTACACATTCCATTGATAGCTACAATGACAGCTTCCTCAGGTTGCTTTCCCCCCATAAGTTACTACAATTGCTGACATAAAATTGTAACCTACTTTATGATATAGTTATCTAACACAGTACTTTGTTAAATTCTCTCAATGCAAGCTCACTTATCTTGATGGCAAACGGCTGGATTTACCATAGAGTTTCCATGAAAGCATCTCTCTGGTGTCAGCCTGTAACCTCAGCAGTCCAGAGACTCAGAAGATCTAAATTCAAAGCCTACATGAGCTGCACAGTAAGACTGACTCAAAACACGTCCACATTACTCCACCCATCCAGTACTGAGCTCAAACACATGCTAAGGGAACACTCATCCTGACCTAGCTGCATTCACTCCAACCCAGCAATATTACTTCCTGCATGTAACTTTCATTAACACGTTAACGGCATACCTTCTTACAACATTATCATGTCGGAAAATTCAGAGCAAGGAATGAAGCACAGGCTTGTGGTCACAATGTCCTGCAGATAGAGGCAGGAGACCTCCAGGTCAAGACCAGCATGAGCTACATAGTGAGTTCCAGGTCAGCCTTGGTTAAAAAATGAATACCCTTTATTAGAAGTCTTTATTGTTTATTAAAAAGTAGCAATTAATATCCTAGGTATTAGCTCCAGAATATTTGTTACTATGAATTTGGCTGGATATAGTATACTGGGTGCTTTGTAGTCTCAAATAGACCCTGGAGAAAGGAATTGCTTCTCACCAGGGTGTCACAGTAAACAATGCAGCCTCTAACACTACATAACCTTAGTTTTCCCTTTGATATAAAGCACTGAGAAGCCCCCTTTAATGAGTTAACAGAACATGTTACAAGTCAAGTTCCGCACTGAGACTTCAGTTTGCCAGGACATTTTGCAAGTAATATCCAGAGAAAGATGTAAAGCACCTGCTTTTCTCAAGATCCCACCTCGACTACCTCTAAGAGGTATGCATGTTCTATTGTCAGAAAATTGTCAAATGTATGGTACCTGTGTTATAAAAACTAGAAGCCTTGTGAGATAAAAGAGACCTCAGAAGAACTTTTAGAAGAAATTTCTGGAGACTTTTTAGAAAGAACTTTAGACAATTTTTAAGAAACTTGGAGAAACAAGCTTCTAGAGAGAAATCTTGAGAGCTTTTGAGGAAGCCTCTATCTTTGAAGAAGAGAGCCATGAGAAGAACATGTGTGTGTGCCGGTTTATCTCCCTCTCACCCTCAGACTCCTGTTAGAAAACCCTACCTGCCTGCTGCTGTCTAGCCCCCAGCATGAACCCTGAGAAAGCACCAAGGCTGGAACTTGAATGTTATCATTAACTCTTGCTTTAAAACACTAAATGGCAACAAGATGTTTGATTCTGGCCTAATTTTTGGATTTATACATATAATACAATTACTTAAAAAACAAAACAAAAAAAAAAAACAAAAACAAAAACAAAAGAAAAAAAAAAGCACCACCATGTCCAAAGCGTAAGAACAGACTGGAAAAGAAACAGTCTTGCATATCTGAGATTGAGGTTAAAGTTAAAAATATGAAAACTAGCGTATATATTTCTGTCCTACCACAGCAGTACCTACCTAAAACTTCACTGTGGAGAAGAGATGAAAAGCAATCACATTCTCCCAAAAAGATGGATGCCTTATGAGTAATTAATCTCCACAAAACTCCTGAACTGTCAAAGTTGTCTCAAGGTCTTCAGAAGCAAACAAAATTGAGCATCTTCCTAAAATGCAATGGTCTTCAATCCTAGTAGTGACTGACATCATTTGTGGCGTATGCAAAGAACCAGAAAAACCAAGAATGCAAATCCAATAAAGACAATTTTAAACTATTTAAACATTTTAAAGCTATTAAAATAGTCATCACTTATACAGAACCAATTCTTACAAAGAAGGGTATTATTTAGAAGTCCTCTTACCTTTCTTGTTAAAAGACTTTTTCTTCTCATTCCACAAGCCTCTAGTTGTAACCTTCCTCTCAAGGCTAATTCAATTAACATACAGCCACGTAATCCAGATGATATACAGTCATTCCAAAATGATGTGTAACCCTATTTAAAAAGAACAAGGAAAACAAAACAGCCAATTCACCTTGACTCAGGAGTAGAAGTAGCTTTAGTCAAAGCAACTGTGAGTACTTTTCACCACAAACTTTCTCTTTTAGGCCACCAACCGGATCCCAAGTAATGACATGGAGACTAATTAGTTTTGAATGTTCTGCCTTAATGTATTTCTTTCCTTGCTAACTTTATAACTTAACCTGTTTCTCTTCATCTATGTTTTGCCTTGGGGCTTCTTGCCTTTTCTTCCTATATGTCCTATTCCTGCCTTTCTGGCTGGCTATTGCCTGGTTTTCAACACCAGATGTGTGTCTCTTCTTTTCTCCTTCATTCTCTCTCCTCTTCCTTCTTCCCTCATTCAAGCCTAGATTTCTCCTATTTATTGTCTTCCAGACCCACCCATTTCTCTCCTGCCTAGCTATTGGCCATTCAGCTCAGGTGCCTTAGGCAGGCAGGGTGAAACAAATGCAGCAAAAAACAAATTAACACATCTTTATGTCATTAAACAAATGTAGCATAAACAAGTACAGCACACCTTTACACAGTTATAGTAATATTCCTCAGCAAAAACAAGTATTTGCCTAGTTAAATATTCCACAACACACCTTTCTATAACGAAACACTAAAAATGTACTTAGAATATTGTTAATCTAGAATCTGGGGGAGGGCTGTCTTTTTATCACATATTCTTACATATTCATACACCAAGTAACTTTAGAGTCAGAGTAGCAAGTGTCTAGCACTGGGGATATGGGGCATTCTAATGGCTCAAGAGTTTAAGGTGGGGGGGGGGAATGGCTCAGAGACTCAGTACTTACTGTTCTTACACAGAACCCACATGATAGCTCAAAACTTTAATTCCACTTCCCAATGTTCTCTTCTGAATGCCTTGGGCACCAAGCATACACACAGTACAGACATACATGAACACAATGTCCATACACACAAAATAAATTAAAATTTTTAAATAAATAAAAATGAAACTTCAATCCCAGAATGGAGGCTCATACCTCTAGCAGTCAAGCCTCAAAGTGACCACACCACTTATTTAAGAGAATAGCTGACCATAAGAGCTCATGGAACTTTACTAATGATGTGGGGACTTAAAGAACAACCCCCATCTACCGCTTTTTGTTGTTGTTTTTGGGTTTTTGGAGACAGGGTTTCTGGGTGCCCTGGCAGTCCTGGAATTCACAAATATCCACCTGCCTCCATGCTAAGATTAAAGGCATGTGCCGCCACCACCACCAGCTGGCTCTAACTACCACTTTTAATGAGAGTTTTAGAAAGAAAGCATTTAGATAAAGGGAACTAAAGAGGGAAAACAAAAATAGTTTTGTCAGGCATGGCTTTTAATCCCAGCATTTGGGAGGCAGAGGCAGGAGACAGGTGGATCTCTGTGATCTATGTAGACCAGCATCCATCTACACAGTGAGACCCAGGGCAGCCAGAGCTATAACTGAAGCAATAATTGATAGAAACCAAGTAAGATCTGGAGCAATTAAAGCCTTAGGAAGCCTGGGAATTGATTTCACATGAAATTATGTTATAGCCGTGTGGTTCTCACACACACAATGGGGTTCCTAGATGAAACACCACAGCATAGGCAGAGTGAACTTCATGAAGTGGGGTGGGTGTGGTGAACACACTAGTCTGAAAATGTTAGCTGGACAGATTTAGCAGTTTACCTTTGATGGTGGATAGCAGAGGGCTAAATGTTACTGTCCCAACTGTTCTCATGTTATGAGCCACCCAGAAATATAAGCAAAACAAGGTCTTCGGAGTTCAGAGTTAAATTTTATAAGAAAACTGGATAACTCACACAGGAAAGTAGATGAATGGGAAAAAAGTTGTGGCAAGTTTCTGAGGTTTATCAGAAATAAACAAGATAGATGAAGCTAGCAAAAAAAAAATGGAGCAAGCAACAGAGAAGCCTAATATTTTGATAACCTAATATAAAACCCATCTCACAAAAGCATCATCAGGAATTACCAGGGGAAGACCAGAGGAAGTTTTTGGTTTTTTTTTTAAGGTTGAGTAAAACAGACCCAAAAGAACAGTAGTTCAATGCCAAATGGGATGAAGTATCTTAGGGAAAAAGTAAATCAGGAGAGTATCCAAATTACTCTCAGCCAGCCCAGTTCTCCAAATAATGTACAACATGGTCTAGACCACAAGTCAGCAAGGAAACACTCAGTCAGGAACTAGAAAAACTTGGCCTTGCTTCTCTAAAAGAGAATAGCCTGTTGGAGGATTACAGTATGTCTCAGGTGTGTCCCAGCGAAAACCTTTCCTCTCTCTAGAACAGTAAGCAACCATTTTTTAAAAAGTACCTGAAATCTGTGGAAAAGACTAACAACTGGCAGTTATCAAGCAGATACATTCTTAGTTCAAGAGGTTGAACTAACTAGCTGTGTTTACACATACAGCTACTACAGAGAATAAAGAATCAATGATGTATCCAGGTAGTATCCAACTCTAACTCCTGGAAACCGAACGAACAATTCAACCTTGAAGGGGTTTGAAATTCTCCAAACAGTAATGAAAGAGGCATCTTTGAGGCTGGGTCCTGCAACAAAAGGGAAAGAGAGCTAAGAGGTCAGTGTCACACTCAGGAGAGAACTGGCTAATCAGATAGCTCTGGCAACTACCAGAGACCAAGGGCTGTAAGACAGTACCTCCCTCCTCACTTACCATGTACAAAACAACAAAGACTTGAGCTCGGTCAGAGGACCACAGAACAATTTGAGGCATTACAACTTCAGAAGTATGATTTAAAATTTTTTTTTTTTTTTTTTTTTTTTTTTTTTTTAGTCACTACGTCCTAGTACTTCAAGATCAAGAATGACAGGCATTCCAAGATAAAGTAGGTTATGTACTACCCTTCAAAGAATCCAGACATGGCCAGGGACCAAAATAGGACAAAGCATACAATAGTGTGTGCTGATAGACCTTAATATACAGTACTGGTCAGGAGAGATGCTAGCAAACCAAAAACAAGCATATCCAAAGTTTCACCACACTGTCCAGCTTTTATTAAAGAAACTACTAATTCCCTGACAGATGGCAACTATCTAACAGAGCACCAGCTAATGGACTGCATCATCCTAGCTGATCAATCTCCTGCTGCCGTGGATACTCATGGTCCCAGCCAAAACAAGCCAGGTGTGGTGGCACACTTGGGAGAGAGGCAGTCAGGCAGATGTCTGAGTTCAAGACCAGCCTGGTCTACACAGAAAATTAGGCCAGCCGGGGCAACAAAGTGAGACCTTGTCTCAGTTTTGAAGAAATAAAGGAGGGAAAGGGGGGAGAGGGGAGAAATGCAAATCCTTTGACACAGTTCTATAGACCTTCAGTTATATTACAGAATATCATGGATTTAAAAAAACAAACAGACAAAACAAAAAAAACACTGATCTTGTCACTTATAAGAAAACCTAAATGTGAATAAAAGTAAACTCAGCCATTTGCCAAACTTTTTGACACTGGCTCACTTTTATTTACCATATGCACGTCACACAACATATATAGCATACAAAGAGAGACAAGCACATTTAAAAATAAGGGCCAGGTATGGGGTGCACTTCTTTAATCACAGAACTATGACTGCAGAGTAAGGTGGGCCAGCCTGGTCTACATAGCCAAGTTCCAAGCCAGCCAGAGTTACAAAGTCAGACCGTCTCAAAAAAATAGCAACAGCTGTTGCTACCCTGGCAACAGCTCTCCTGCCTTGGTCCTTCACCCCTAAAAAATATAATGCCGGCTCTGAGGTCACCTTTGCAGGCTCCTGAACTGACTTGAGACACAAATAAGAGCCTCAGCAGCCAGACAGTCCCATGTCCTCTGACCTCACTCAGCCCTCATGCCACAGCTTCCAAACCAGCAAGTTTGCCATTTCAAGAAACATCAACACAGCAGCCAAGTTCACTGGGACTGAGCTGCCACAGTTAGGGTGGCTGGCTCTAGGGCTGGTTTGGAAATTATTTAAGGGAGCCTCAAACAGCAGCTTCTACTCAGGTCTGGACTTTGCCTTCTCAGAGGACATAGGCTCCTTTCTCTAATGTTAGCCTTTGCCATCCTCCTCTCCTTGAGAAGCAGCTGTCTCCACTTCCACCTCCTATAGTCCTTTCTTCCAAGTCTCACCTGCCCTGTACCTCTCTTTTTTTCTGTACCTTCCCAGGAAGTCTGGGAAAAGTGGCTGGCTCAAAGATTGCCAGGGAGGAGACAAATAAATACTGTATTAATTTGGGGGGGGTAAATAAATAATCCTAGTGCAAAGATTATTACAAAACTGGGAAACAAATTCATTTTTATATAAGCATGCACACAGGTATATTCTCCCCACCACCCCAAACACACTCACAAAATTACCCGCTTTGTAAGTAGGTGAGGAAAGTATTAGCAGTAATAACAGCTGACAGTAATGACTAGCTTCGCTTTAGACTTTTCTGTATACATCAGAGAAAATGGAACAAGAAAAAGACTAGTTATTCAAACTTTTAAGGTAAGGTAAGATGCTATCAATAAGACAATAAAGGCAAAGTACTAGAAACACTAAAAATTTGGAACTGACATACCAATTTTCAGTTTCTCAAGGCCAACACAAGGCTCTCATCACTAACCCTGGCTCTTTCAATCCTTTGGCTCTTACCAAACAGTATTTATTAGAAAAGTCTCCATTGAGCCCAACCCCCAAATTCATCGTCACACAGCATCCTCTAATGTTTTCTTCACCACAACCATCATAATTGTTAACTATACACATGTACACACATCTATGTATATGTATCCTTTAGCATAGTAGCTAGCATAAAGCAATTACCACAAGTAAAATTTTGAGGGAATTTTTTTTAATTTCTTCCAATACTACGGAAATATGGAGTGTCACACACATCAGGCAAGAGTCTTTATCAATGAGACAGTCTGCTCTGACAGGAGTGCGCGCACGTGTGTATTTTAAATGTATCTTTTAATGTGTGTGTGTGTGTGTGTGTGTGTGTGTGTGTGTGTGTGTGTGTGTGTGTGTGTGTGTGTATTTTAAATGTATCTTTTAATCTTCACCCAAGAATGGCAACAAATTTCACAAGTTCTAATAATTTCAGGTCAGTGAGATAGGTGCTTGCAAACCTGATAACCTGGGACCCATAAAGTAAAGAGAACCCACTTTCACAGGTTGTAATCTGACCTGTAAATGCAGTAACTCCAAGACCCCAAGGGTCTTGGTGACTCCATGTTTTCCACTTTTTCTAGTCACATCTTTTTAAAAACCCTGTTTATAGCAGTATTGCTGTCTCTAAAGCGCACAACTGCTTCTAATATCAATCCCAGCTTCTTACCATCCTGTGCCAATAATTTTCATATTTTGTATTCCATACATAATCTCCATCATAACTTATCTTGACACAATTTTTATTTGCTTTTATAATCGAGTGAGACTGCTTATTTTCAGAAGAATAAACTTTCTCATATAGATTCTTCCTGTGTGTCATGTCTAAAATGTTTGTTTCCTATTTGCTACGTCACAGCCCATATTTCACTATGCTCAGGTATCACCACAAAACACTGGAGCCTACACTTGAGAGCAGAGGATCACTTGAACCAAGGAGTTTGGGACCAGCCTGGGCTACACTGCCTCAAATAAGACATAGAAGAGGAGCTAAGAATGTGGCTCCATGATAGGGACTCACATGGTATGTTAATACCCTGGGTTCAACCCTTAGCATTGTCAAAAAATTGAGAAATACGAAAATAGGTTAAAAAAAAAAAAAATAGAGACTGGCAAGATATCTTAGTGCATAGCACTGCTTGCTATGAAAGCACGAGGATGTGAGTTCACACATCTAGGACCTGATGGCCAGGTGTGCCCGTAACTTTAGCACAGGTGGATCCCAGGAACTTGGTGGCCAGCCGGGTTATAGGCATATGCCCCTCCCCACCACACACAAGTTACATTAATTTTTTAAAATTATTTTTGAGATTATAATACAATTACATTATTTCCCCTTTCTCTTTCCTCCAATCATTCCATATGCCTCTCCTTGTTCTTTCAAATGCACAGCCTTTTTTTCATTAATGGTTGTTACTTACACTATATGTATGTGTATGTGTACACAAACACACACACACACACACACACACACACAAAATGATTTTTAAAGGGCTATGTACCAGAAGTAAGAGATTTAGCTTAACTGGGAGATTTGCCTATCTCCAGCATGGATGGCATAAACCAAGAATGGTAGACAGTGCCTGCAATTCCAATACTCCAGAAGAGGAGGCAGAAGGATCACAAGTTCAAGGACCTCCTCGTTACACAGAGCTGGAAACTAGTCTGGGCTACCTGAGACCCCATCTCAAAAATAAACAGTGGATAACAGCCCTTGCCACCTACCTGGTAGCCTACTTTGATCCGCAGAAACCACATAATGGAAGAAGATAGTCAACTCCATAAGCCGTCCAGTGGCCAGTGCTGCACACCCACACATAAATAAATATAAAAGATATTCTTTTAAATAACTTTTAAAGGTTGTAGAGTTCCAACCTAACCACCTTCTGTGAAGATTCTGGCCTTGAAGGTAATAAGGCTTATTTTCTTCCCCTAAAAAAACAAAGCACCCCAAAGAGGAAATGAGAAAATCAAAATGTGGGAAGTGCTGATTACAACAAGAGAAGAAGAGGCCAGACATCTCACAAGTTTTCTGCTGGAACCAGAAGGCATAAGGAAACAACTACACCTGGCATTTAGTAAAACACAGCTGTCACAAAAATCACTGATTTGGGAAGTTTGGGGGTTCCTGGTATCTCAGGAGAGGGAATAGTATTCTGGAGAAGAGAAATAATGAAAACAATCAGACTCTGAGCTTACATTTAGGGGAAAAAAACAAAAACAAAAACATGAACTTCAGGTTTCCAGATTTCCCAGCCCAGATGGTCTAGGATTTATTAAAAAAAAAAAAAGGGGGGGGGTAATGGGAGTTTCTGTGAAAAGGCACAGATAAAAATGAGCATTTGACTCATTCAGTTACTTATCAAGTCCAGGATGATCAGGAAATGACAACAACGAAGCTGGGTTCAGTGATAGAGCACTTGCCTAGCATGCTCAAGGTCAGAGTGTGATCCTCAGCATTGGAAGGATGGGAGGAACGAGAGAAGTAGAATTACCCAGCAGTCATCAGTCAACAGCATTTTTTAGCCTAAGTAATATAGCAGCCCTTAATTCCCTAACAAGAGGTTATGGGACAGAACACAAAGAGGGGCCTATTTTACCCAGAAAACAAAGAGGTCTAAGAAATCAAATCATTTAGTTTAGCTCTCCCAACATCAGTCAAAAAAGGCAAGGCATGGGTAATTTGTGTTGGTTAGTGTTACTTGTTAACGACACAAACTAGAGTCACCAGAGCAGAGAGCCTAAACTGAGAAAAAGCCCCCCATAAGATCAGCCTATAAGCATGCCCGTTAAGGTTTTTTTTTTGTTTTTTGGTTTTTTTTTTTTTTTTGATGATTTATGTGAAAGGGTCTGGCCCAAGTGTGGGTGGTGTCATCCTTGGGCAAGTGGTCTTGGAGTATATAAGAAAGCAAACTGAGCAAGTCTGGAGGAACAAGCCAGCATCCTCCATGGGCTCTGCTTCAAATTCCTGACTCAAAGTTCCTGCATACATTTTCTGTCCTGATTTCCTGTAGTGACAGACTATGTTGCAGCATGTTGTTCCGCCAGCCTCCTGGTCCTGCCGCCATTGCCCTGCAACCACATGTGCCCCAAATAACACTCAGAGACTCTGTATTTGATACAATCCTGTTGGCCAGTTACCATTATTGTTAATGGGCTAGCTCTGCCTTAATCATTAACCCATTTCTACATATCTAAGTATTTCCACGTGGTCGTCTTATCGGGGAGCCGCGGCTGGCGTCCTGCTCCTTCCCTGGGCTACATCTTGACTCCTACTACTTCCTTTCTCCTCATCCTGGTCTCCTAGCCCCGCCTATCTTGTTTTCTATTGGCCACAGGGCTTTATTAACCAGTATGAGAAACATATATACAGAATAACATCTCCCATCATCTCCTCTTTTCTGTCTAAAGTAAAAGAAGGGGTTTAACCTTAACATAGCAAAATATATCATACAACAGTTATCAAATAAGAATCACAGTTAACAATATTTAGTCCATTAACATTTTGTAAGACTTAAAGAAAATATCATCTATCCTATCTTTGTGAGTCTAAAGTCCTATATGTAACTTATCTTTAATCCTAACTAAGGAAAACTGTAACCATAACTACCTGTCTTCAACTCCATCAAAGACCACAGAAGGATAATATATAAACTCTAGAAATGACAGAGACAACTCATTGCCTGGTCAGTCACCCGAAGTTCTTCTGTAATGTTCCATCTTCAGCCCATAGGCCATAGTGTGTCTCCAGACTCCTCAACAAAGCAGGAAACTTCAAACTGTCCACCTGTACTGACAGTGTGTCAGTCATTCTTTTCTGTGTCCTGTAGACTGTCTGGCTGTCTGGCAGCCTCTTTCATGAAGCAGGAATCCCGTAGCAATGTCCATCTTGCATCAGCAGTCATCTTTTTGTGGGTCCTGCATGTCCAGTTTCTACAACATAAAGTCAAACAGTCCAGAAGAGCAGTTCCTTGCCCAAATGGCTAGTCTTGCCATATTAGAAGCAAACTCCATAATGTTTTTCTTCAATGTCCATCTTCCTTTCTTCTGTAGGTGGTGTTACCAGGAGTAGTTGTGCCTCATTGTCAAGAAAAACCCTAAACCATTTTAAATGCCATATTCTGTAGGTCTTTGAAAGGTTTGAAGAATGCCTAGCCATCTCAAATACATCTCTGTATATCTAGAAATCCTAACTAACTTAACTCCAAGTTTGACTATCATAGGTAACTCTCTATAATCTGTACTAAATTATACATTACATTTTTAAATGAGCTATATAAACACAATACCTAAACAAGAGGAGAAATATACATATCATAAAATTGACCTTAAATTGTATCAATAAAAGAAAATCCATTCCTAAGCAAAGTATTCATATCTATACCACAATTCCCTTTTTACCTTTAAAAAGATTGTTTGTGGTTATAGCCATTTATAACCAAGTCCATTTAAATGAAAACAAACATTTATAAGCAATATTTGGGAATTTGGGCGTTGTTCTTTCCAAACTACTTCCTGCTGGTATAGGGCGCTGTCATGGGGTTTCAAAGAAGATGCAGAAATCTTGGCAGTAGTCTGCAAGGCTTTGTCTCAACTGCTTTGAATGTTGGATCATCTGAGGAGCTGTTTCAGGGGGTCTGGTCAACTATAGGTCAAAATAAACTCTTTCTTCCCAAGTTACCTTTGGTGATGGTGTTTATCGCAGCAATAGAAATATAACTAGGACAGGACAGTAGTCTTGTGGCTCCTCATCTGAGACTTCCTCCCTAATCCCTAGTCTATGCCCTTTATTTCCTCTAAAGTCAGTATCCAGACCCACTGGAAATCTGTCTCCTGAACAGATTGAATATCCCTTAAAAGGTAAAACAAAACTTTGAAGTATCAGCACCTAGCAAAGGGACTGGACTGGCATATGGGTTCCACATTTGGATTAACTGGGAATACAAATACCAATTAAACCTGTTTTAATGTCAGAATCTGGCAAGCCCTATTCAATGATCAAACTTAAATTCATGTAATTTATAGTTGTTTTGTTTTTCAAGACAGGGTTTCTCTGTATTAAAAAGCCCTGGCTCTCCTGAAACTTGTTCTGTAGACCAGGCTAGTCTCAAATTCTGAGATCCACCTGCTTCTGCCTCCCAAGTGCTGGGAGGGGTTTTTGGTTTTTTGTTTGGTTGTTTTTAATGGTATAAAGCTATTTAACACTGTATTTAAGAACCTGGAATTAGGAATTTGGGGGTGACTCAGTAGTTAAGGACACCTGGTTTTTTTTTTTGTTTGTTTTTTTGTTTTTTTTTTTTTTTTTTTTTTTTTAGAAGACCCAGGTTCAGTTCCTAGCACCAACATGCTGGCTCACAACCTTTCACAAAAGTTCTGATGCTCTCCTGATCTCCTCGGGCACCAGGCATTCACATACTACACAAATATACATGCAGCCAAAACACTCTTGCCCATAAAAAAGAAAATGGAACCAGGGCAAGGGCTCTCATCTAGAGGTAAAAATATAGCAGGCACAAGGCCCTAAATTCAGTCCCAACCAAGAAATGAATCCCAAGTGACAGTAACCACCAGAAGCTGACATGTAAATGCTTCAATCTCTAGTTTTTCTCAGAAAGTCAGGGGTCAACAGATACAGGTAACCTTCAAATGGCCACCAAAAATAACTTTTCCCTTAAAATTTTAACACATAATTTTCTACAATTTATATGCTAGTGTTCCTCAACCTACTAATCTCAAACTCTATTCTAAGTAAAATTCCTCTCAATAAAATTTGTTGTTCTTTAGCCGGGGGTTGGTGGTGCATGCCTTTAGTCCCAGCACTAGGGAGGCAGAGGCAGGCAGGCGAAATCTCCGAGTTCAAGGCCAGCCTGGTCTACAGAGCTAGTTCCAGGACAGACTCCAAAAAACAATACAGAGAACCCCTGTCTAGAAAAACAAAACAAAACAAAAACAAAAAAAAAAAAAGTGTTGTTCTTTGATAAGGAAGTTCACTATGTTACTGTACAGTCTGACCTCCCAACTGAGATCAGCAGTCCCCCTGCATTAGCCTCCCAAGTCATCAGCCATGGCCCCACTACCGCTTTCTAGGCTAGGGATGTAGCTCAGATCATGCAGGTAGGATACCAAGGCCCTGGGTGCCAACCTTAGCACATACACCAAAACCCAAAAACATTTCTGAAGTGAACTCGATGCAAACTCATGTAAGACTTATTTCGCAGTCTCAGATGAACCATGTATTTACATGTTGGATGTCTAAGCTTTAAACATGAAGGGAAGAAGTACCACCTCCAAGATCAGTGTTCATACTCTCAGGAATAATCTTACCTTCATTAACAATATGGTTTACTTAGAATATTTACTAAGTCATAGGTAAAGGTCAAGATGAGATGGTCAACTGTAGAAGCACTACATCTGTTGACACTGAACAATTTCTCCAATAAAGCAAGTATATCAAATACAACTTATTAAGTTTAAAAATAAATTAACTTTAGGGATAGATATGTAGTTTGCCTGCAGAGTGCTGCTTGTTTAGCAGGTACAAGGCCCAGCATTATCAAAACACTAGGAGGAAAGACAGTGCTACTCTACTGTTTTCTATCCCTATCTCATGTATGTATGCGTGAATGTGGCTGTGCCACAGTTCGTGTGGTTCCTGGAGCAACCTCAAATGTCAGTCCCTGCTTTCTACCATGTAGATTTCACTATATTTACTCATTCATTTATTATTTTCAGGGGACACACACTACTTCACTACACAACTTGCTGGAGTTGGTTCTGTCCTATCATGTGAGTCCCTGTGATCAAACTCAGGCTTAGTGGCAAACACCTTTATCGGTGAGTGGAGCCATCGTCACTGGACCCTTTCTCCCCTTTAAGACAAGGTCTTTCATTGTTCATTGCTGCACACACCAGGCCACTTGATTCAGGAGCATCAGAATCACAGAGGGTCTGGCTCTATGAGTACTCTGGTTATCCAAACTGAGATCCTCCACTAACACAGCCAGCACCTTACCCTCTAAGCCATCTTCCAGCCCCTATTAGCTGTATTGTAATTCTAATGCTTATGAAACCAGAAGAGAAATATCCTGCTTCCTTTTTTTTTTTTTTTTTTTTTTTTTAGTCTATCTGTGTATTACTACATGCTACATTGTAATACTGTAGTGTATACACACAAGGTTACATTGCAATAGCCCAGTATACTAACAGGCTGCAATCTTTCCACCTTATTTTTCATATAGGCTATAAATTTCATACTTGGCTTAAAGAGATGAAAATTCAAACCCTTCAAAAATATTAAGGGAAGGGCTGGAAAGATGGCTCAGTGATAAGAGCGCTGGCTGCTCTGAGCTCAATTCCCAACAACCACATGGTGGCTCACGACCACTAGTAAATGAAATCTGGTGCCCTCTTCTAGCCTACAGGCATATATAAAGGCAGAACACCGTACATACAAAAAATAAATAAATCTTTTAAAAAATATGTAAGGTAATTAGTATTTAAAAAGGAATTATAAGATTCAAAATTCTTTTTAGATTTTAATTACTACAAACTTTTAGCACATCTTGAAATTCTGAAAACATGCTGAATTAAAACTAAGTTACAGATTTGAAAGCAGAGCTGTTTGTTATACATTAATTACATATATAAAGAGGTAATTTCTATTTTTGAAAAGCAGTTAAACATATTGGTAAGTAATGTATTCCAAAGATTTCTTTGAAAAGGAACTCATCTTTGGTCACAGTGTGAAAACCACATAAAGTCACTTCCATCTTTTAAACTTCCAAGCTAAGTCTGGTGGCACATCCTGTCATCTCAGTACTGGGGAGGCAGAGGATTAGCAAGCAATCCAAGAAAAGACTGAAGAAAAAAGAAAAAAGGAAAAAAAAAGAAGAACAACAAAAAACCTCAGATTCAAGAACTGCCCAGGCTATACATATACAGTATATTTGAGGCCTGCCAAATGATCATCTTTTCTCTAAATAAACCCACTACTCACTTTTCAAGAGTTACTGCAGTAGAACTGCAAGCACCAGACGTGTTATCTTTAAGACTGATGTTAATAAAGGTTATTAAAGCTTAGAAAAATCAGGTCATTGAAAAAAACAAAACCACACTAGGAAGACTGCACCAGCAGACCAGGAAGAAAAGCCAAAGAACCATGTTCAAGAATGTGATAAACACAAGAACACTGTTCTGAAAAGGTCTTCAGAATACCCACCCCTCTCCACTCCTCAGAAGGCTCCAGGGAAAACAATTGACTGGACAAAATAACGACAACGCAAAAGACGAGGAGAAGACACTTCAAGAAGACATCCTAAAGCTGTCAGTAACCCTAACATTTGGGAGGTAGAGGTAGGAGGATCCAGAGAGAGTTCAAGAAATCAAAAAGAAGCAATCCTAGCAGGGTGTGGTGGCACACAAATTTAATCCCAGCACTCAGGAGGCAAAGGCAGAACCATCTCTGTGAGTTCAAGGCCAGCTTGATCAACAGAGTTCCAGGACATCCAGGACTATGAAGAGAGACCCTGCCTAAATGAGGAAGGGAGGGAGGGAAGAAGGGAAGGAGGGAAGGAGGGAAGGAGGGACAATTCTAGGGCTATGGAGAATCCCACCCCTCCCCCAGCAAAACAAATCAGGAAAGTGTTAACAATAAGCAGCACAAAAGTACAATCCCAAGCATTTGAAGTGACTATTTTCCCACTTTTTATGAGAATTCTAAGACTTTTGCTAGTTCGTAAAGCAAAGGACTACAAAACCTCACTTCTGTTCAACAGGCATACTTAAAAAAAAAAAAAAAAACTATGTGCAGGTATGTGTGCATATATGATCAGGTATATGCCAGATGTCAACTTCAGTGTTGCCCTCAGATGCCAACCACCTTGTTTTATCAGACAGGGTCTCACACTGGTCTGGAAATTGCAGAGTAGGCTAGAGTGTCTGGTTCAGGAGTTTCAACTAGCCACTTAATCTCTGCCTCAACGTGTGACACCACTCTCAGCTTTTCACATGATGCTGGAGAGTGAACTCAAGGCCTTTGTGTGGCAACACTTTACCAAACCTGCTATCTCCCCAGTTCCCATACTGCAGATAAAGTGGTAATTTAAAACAGTCAAATTGGAGCTGGAGAGGTAGCTTAGTGTTTAAGAGCACTGGCGGCTACTCTTCCAGAGCACCAGGTTCAATTTTAAGGACCTACGTGGCAGCCTCCAATCGTCTGTAACTCTAACTCCTGAGGATCAACTCCTGAGGATCCAAAGCCCTCTTCTGGACTCCTTAGGCACCGAGAACACATCACACACACACACACACACACACACACACACACACACACACACACACACACACACACACACACACACGCGCGCAAAACACTCAGTCATAGACAGAAAATAAAAATAAGTAAATCTTTAAATAGGTAAGTAAAGGAAATAATCAAATCCAACTTCAAATATTTATATCAGTCACCAATAACATAATTCAAAAGTTATAAGGGGTCAGTGTTATATGAGATCCTTGAGCTTAATCATCTAAAACCAAAGAAAAATTATCTTAATACAACTTTTTGATTATTTAAGGAAATTCTTACTGAAGTATCCTAAAATTTCTCTAGTGGAGGCATCTATGGCAAAAGCACAAATAATTAAACAAAAATACCTACCACTTGGCCTGCCCCAGCCCACACCATCCAAAGAAGTCTTGCTAACTAATTACTTAATTTGACTTTATGGGTGAACCTATGTGACATCTTAGCAGTGGCATCTAAATATCAGTTAATGACATGTCACCCAGAGTTAGTACCAGAACCCCTTAAAGGGCCCCAGGTATAGGTGTTTCAAGGAAAGGAAAAAAAAAAAAAATGTGAAATGCCAACCTGAATTTAAAAAAAAAAAAAAAAAAAAAAATTAAGACATGACTGCTCCAAGGTATAGGCTGAGGAAAAGGTTTGTTGTAAATATGAGGGAGAAAACAGACAGAGGCATGCAGAAGGGTCCACACTGAACAGGGCCATGTGAGGGTCCCCTGAGGAAAACAACAAGGAGCCAAAAAGGCTGGGAGTGAGCCAGGAAACAACAAGAGAAAGACAACAAGTGGCCAAAGTGGCTGGGTTACATGGGAAGAACAGCTAGGGGAAGGCAGTGAAGCTCAGAGGCTGGAGAGGTTGAAGGTAGGGGACTGTGACAAGTGCTGGGAGGAGCCAGGACTCTGTAACAAGTACTGACGATGCTCAGAGTCAGGCGGACATCATCGGCTTTAATAGGCACCCATGTTATCCATTTGTCCTGAGTTTGAGACCGAACAAGTCTTTAAACAAAGTCTGTGAAGCAATCTGAAGCCAACTGCTTCTCATGTAGCCCAGTCTAACTTCTAACTTACTATGTAGGGAAGACAACCCCAAATTTCTGATATTATTACCACCTAAGTGCTAGGATGAGCACCAAGCCATTTGTGCAGAACTGGAAATCAAATTAAAAACTTCATGCAATGCACTCTACCCACTAAGCTATACTCCCAGCACCTAAAATGTTAATAATAAATTTAACAAACAACTCTACTACAGCTTAAGAGCCTAGGGACAAAGTAAGAAAACTCTTGGCCCTTGAAATGAGTATAAAGCATGCCTATGATCCTAGCACTAGAGAAACATAGGCAAGAAACCAGGAGTTGGAAGTCAGCCTATGCTACAAACTAAGAAAGACCCTGTCTTTATTTTTAAAAAAAAAAAAAAAAAAAAAAAAGGACAAGGGTGAACCTCTCAAAAAAGAGTGGATGTTTAGTTTATAAGACTGGTCGTTAGTATGATAGATGAGATGAAAGAAATATAAGGAATCTCTAAAACCAAGAAGGTAATGAAAAATCCTAGCCTGCACCACACTATCACTTCTTGGACTTGCCTACATTTTTTTTAAAAACAAGCATAAATAAATAAATAAATAAATAAATAAATAAATAAATAAATAAATAAATAAATAAATAAATAATGAAATTTTTGGAAATGCTAAAGATTAGCTAGGGTCTAGCTGAATCTTGGCCATGACTTAGGTAGTAGACTATTTACAAAAAATAACCACAACAGATGGTTTCAACTACCTGGCATCAAAGAACTTCAATTTAAAAGAAGAAAAAAAAACTATGTAAATGTTGTAGTACCATTAAATTTCAACAAATTCTTCCTATTATCCTTATGAGACCCAATCACAGAAAAATAAATACTGACAGTTTTAGCTTACACATTCAGATTAATGCCTCTAAAATAAAAGGCACTTTCTCACCATTATTTCTCAGTGACAATACAAAAAACAAGTTTTTGTTAAGTTTCAGCTCGAACAAAAAGCTCACCCAGGAATGTAGTCTTTGTTTTGCTTTTCTTATATTTCCTAAAAATGTTTCATAATGTGTTTTGTTCCAGAGGGAAAGGAGTAAAGAAAAATGTACGCACCAAGAAGTCTGCCAGAATTCTAAATCTAGTATTTTCTAAGTGAATACTTCCAAAATTACATTTAAAAGCATCTAGCTTTTAAATCCCACAACAAAAACAAAGCACACATACCACCTGTTTTCCTCATTGTAACTGTAATTAAACAGGTACTGTGCCCCTTTACAACCAAAGGGCTATCACATTGTCTTCAAGCTGAACGCTATTAATGGCAAGTGACCATCTCCATTAAGAAATCACCTCCTTGGACAGTATCTAATGTCCAGGGAACACAAACAGTCCGTGAAAAAACTCACCTTTCTACCACTGTTAAGTTTGGGGAACTAGAACATTTTTTTTTTTTTAATAGAAATGAATTGGGATTTTGCTCTCCTTCCCGATTTCTGAAACTTTCTGACTCTCAAGACGTGTTGTCTAGAGTTTCCACACTGAAACAGGCCAAGCTTCCGGGCCACCTCATCACACATGATTTATGAAATATGCAAACCTAGTCTGTCTTTAAAAATAACCACTTTTTAAAATGGATGGGTATGTAATAAGATGAAACGTTAAATACAGAATCCAGATGTTTCGAAGAGACCGTCACTAGCATTTCTTCTCCTCTGTATAAAACCCCTGGATATTTGGGATGCGAACGACCTTTCTAAGTCAGAATACAAAACCTTAGCCTATCTAAACCTTTGCGGCCTTTCATCGAATCGCAAACAGTATTCTCATTACTTCACGACAAAGCCTCCCTTGAAATGGCAAAACTGAGGGCGACAACGGATGAACTAACCGCAATACTAGCTCGTCTCTCACTCAAACCAAGTTCACTCAAAAAAAAGTTACTTCCTAGGTTTCAAAACAATTTTGCATTGATTTTTTTTTAAACAATACCCAGTAAAATAACTTTGCTAATTCTCAACAGCATGTCCTAACTGAAGTTTTACATAAAGGAGGTCCGTGAATGTCTCTCAAGTCTTAATACCTGCAAAACAAACAAACAAAAAACCTCAATAGCTGGGAGCCGCGGTAGCTCTGAGTCTGGGTCTGCCGAGCTGTCTCAGGTTGGAATTGCAATTGTTGGCGCAAGAAAGCGATGAAGAAATGCAAAGACTGCCAAGATTTCGACAGGAAGAGAGCTTGTGAATAGAGGAAGGAAAAATCCCAGCGCTCGGGGTCGGTACCGGCAGGATCTGGGACGCACAGGGCCCCTCCGGAGAGGGCTGACTCCCCACACTTCCCGGGACGAGTTGGGCGCTCCAGGACGCTGGGCTCCCGAGCCAGGGGCAGGTACGGCCTCGGCCGGCGCCCACCGGGGCCCACCTGGAGTCCGCGCCCCCGCCGCCACCCGCCCGGCCCGCCGCGCCAGCCCGCCCGCCCGCTCGCACCTCTCGGTCCTTGAGGCCCAGCAGGAGCACCTCCTCCATCAGGGTCAGCCGCGTTTCCTTGGAGTCGCCCTTGTCGTCGTCGTCCTGCTCGTCGCGGCGGCTCTGCGCCTCGTCCTCGCCGCTGCCGCCGCCGCCGCCCGCCGCCCGCTCCTTGTCGGCAGCGTTCCGTGAGGCCTCGGTGCGCCGCTGCACCAGGCCCGAGCTCCGCTGGGTCAGCGAGGTCATGGCTCCGGCCGAAGCGCCGCGCCGGACCGACAGGGACGCGGGACCGTCCGGCTCTCCCTCACGGCCCCGGCCCCAGGGGCTTCCGTGTTAATCCTCGGCACTGGGGCGATGTCCGTGGGCTGCGGGGCCGAAGGCAGTCATGAGGAGCCGGGGCTGGACGAAGCCGGCTGCCCGGGAGTCGGCGGGGTACTCAAGGCTGCCTTCCGCCCGCGGCCGGGGCCCCACACAGCCCAGGATCCCGAGCGGAGGCGGCAGCGGCGGCGGCGCTTCCCAATATGGCGGCGCGCGCTGACGTCACCGGAGGATGTGGCAGCGCTGGCGCGGGGCGGGGCCAGGGTGCCGGAAGCGGCGCGAGCGAGAAGCGTGGCCGGCCACCTCCCACTCCGGAGATCGGATCGCAGGGCTCCGGGCTGTCCTAGTGTCTCTCGGGCTGGGGACCTGAGGTCGGGGGTCGGTGACGGACCCCACTTTCATCCTCCTCTCCCTTCTCCGTCGCGCTCCGGTCTGGCGCCAGCGACCAGTGAGGCCTCACCTGGATCCCGGAAGCCGAGGCCACGGGAGGGCGGACACCGCCGAGCCCTTAGCATCCCTGTCAGTCCTGGGGGTAGCTCCTGAGCCAATGTGGCCCAGGTCTCCACGACCAACAGGAAAGACTTGACTCTGTCTGTGGGACTTCCTGGACTCAGAAAAAGCCATCTACACTCAAGCGTTTAAAAGCGTTCACGTACCGTGTTCTAGCGTAGAGTGGTTAAACAAATTAACGAATTGTGTTTGTAAAACTTTTTTTTTTCCTGGCTCCAACGGGGGCTGTAAAGTAGCCAAGGCGCAGGAAGCACTGTACAGATAGGACAGCTGACCTTAAGATCCTTTTATGGCGACACTAAACCTCTTGAGTTTCATGCCACGTCTTTGTATCCCTAAATCTATTTCGATGTAATTACTAGGTTAAGTCCTCTTGGCGTGCTTGGCAGTTTGTGTAAACCAAGTTAAAAGGAAAGCTGCCAAGCACGAGAGGGGTTTGGAGGAGCAGAAAGGTGGAACTTGTGAGAAAACATTAGCCAGAAATGGGATCGGAGAGCCATCCAGTGTTATTCAAAAGAAACAATCACCACAGGCAGTGAGTGAATAAGCAAAGTTAATTAGACAAATTCTTCCCCTCCATAAATACATTGTCTCAACTCCTAAAAGGACAGTAAGTCCCAGTTGGCCTTCCCACCCACAGCTCCAAGCTACCTTCCCTTTTCCTGCAAAAAGTTTGTCCTCAGCCAGATTCTCCCATTCACATCATCTTCATCTCTTTGTTCCTTCGCCTCTCTGCCTTTGCCAAATGATTTTAAACTGATTGTTTAACTCATGAGGATAAATCCAAAAGGTACAAAGCTGTGTGTACAGACAGTACCTGTTTGGCTAGTTGCTCCTCTCCCTGTATCAGTTTTAAAATGAAAAAATGTGAAGCCTCGCTGGGGAGGTAAAGGGCTTGAAAACAACTTGGAAACTCTGGGGCAGCAGAGACAGAATCCTGGAGGCTTCCTGGAGCCTAGCAAGTGGGCAAGCCCCAGTCAGGAACCTTGTCTCAGAAACAATGGGAGGCCCAAGTGTATGTTTCAGTGAGTAAACTGCTTGCAGGGCTAGCATGAGTACCAGACTTCAATCACTGCACTAATGGGCACAGACAACAATGCAGTCGTGCAACACCAGCCCTGGAGAGCCTAGAGAGACAGATGCTGGAAGCTTGTGGAACTCTAAAGGAGAACACCTGAGGTCAAGTGAGTGCACGGGCGAGGGCAATATATGTAGCACACGTGTGAATACTAACAGTAAAGAAGAGCAGCACCTAAGAAATGATCACACAGTTTTTAATTCTTTGTTTTTGTAGTTTGTTTTTATTTTTCAAAACACAGGTTCTCGTGCCTCATGCCTCCCAAGTGCTGGGACCGTGGGGTACACCACCACCACGAGGCCATACTTTTTTTTTTTTTTTAATGTGATGCCTAATCACCTTTACCTTGAGTGTGGCCCAAACTTCAGGTAACTTCCAATAAATAAAATGTGGTATAACCTACATGCCTTTTCAAGTCTTGATTGCTCCCCTCCTCCAACAACCGCATCTCTTTATATTCTGGTTCTGTTTACTCATATGCTAGTACTTAATCTCCCAATTCAAACTTTATATCAATTTTGCTGCTTTTTTTCTCCTGCGTGTTTGTGGAATTTCTCCACTGATTTTCCTATGTGGACCCCAAAATCACCTCAGTAAAAGAAAAGGAAAAAAGAGAGAGAGAGAGAGAGAGAGAGAGAGAGAGAGAGAGAGAGAGAGAGAGAGAGAGAGAGAGGAAAGGAAAAAGAGGGAAGGAAGGGGGAAAGAGAAAAGGATTTAAGAAACAAATATGTGTTGCTAATAGTGACAGTGACTTTTTGATTGACTGATTGCTAAATATATGCCAGGTGTGTTTGGTTGTCACAAACCCCCACCCCAACCTTCCAGGATAAGTCTGCCAATTCTTTAAGAGCACCATGTATGGAATTGCAGCCTAGGGAGCCACACCTGTGACTGTCTGAGGCTCTAGAATCATGGAGAATTGGCACTTAGAGTTGATGCCTGTTTGTTACCCTTCCTTCCCCAAATGAGTTTTATTTTGTTCCCAGGCTGGCCTGGAAACTCTCTGTGTAGCCCAGGCTAGCCTCAAACTCACACTCCTCTTGCCTTGATCTCCCCAGAGCTAAGATTACAGACACACAGCACCACTGCACCTGGCTTCTCAAAAAGATGTTGGAAAATATGTTACATAACTTCTCAGAAGCTGAACCATACTGATCCCCAGTCCCTTTCCTATAGTTAGTTACACTCCCTAACAAAACTGTGCCAGGAAAGCATTTGCTTCAGCATTGCTTTCTAGGGAAATCAGACTGAGATGCCCTTCTCGCTGGAGAAAAGGGAGCTCCTAGGAAATTAAGGAATCTGAACTACATAGCACATCCGGCAAAAGCAAGGACTTCTTATTTTCCATTTATTTGGTAATCGAACAAATACTTATACTTGTTTTCTGTAGGCAGTCATTGTGCCAAGCAGTGGGGTTATGGTACTGGGTCAAGACATACATCGTCATAGTTTTCATGAAAGCTGATGAGTCATGGTACTAAGTAAGTCAAAACATAATGAAGTTGGCCTGGGAGTGTAGTTCATTGTTAGAGAACTTTCTCTTCTTTTTCTTTTTTTCTTTTTGAGAACTTTTTCTTGTTAAGGAGTTATTTATGAGTTTTATGTATATGGCTTTGTCTTTCATCTACATATATCAGCACACCAGAAGAGAGCATCAGATCTCAGGAGACTTCAGGTATAGGCAGTTGTGAGCTGCCGTGTGGGTGCTGGGAATTGAACTCAGGACCTTTGGAAGAGCAACTAGTGCTCTTATCCACTGAGGCAACACTCATGTCCATGGTAGAGTACCTGCATGTGCAGAGACTTGGGTTTGAGGCCAACATGGAAGAAAAAGAAAATGAAACACATTATAGAGATATCACTTCACAACCACCTATGGTGGCTTTAATAAAAAATTACAGTGACACATTACCAAAGATGTAAGGAAACAAACATTGATATAGTATTTGCAGGGATTAAAAGATGGAGGCATTTAGGAATGGCTTGTCAGTTTCTCATAGCATTAAACAGGATTCCCACATGATCCAACTCTTCCACTTGTAGGTAAATATCCAGATGCACAAAAACCTTGCTTACACAAAAGCAAGCATACGTGTTCACAGCAGAACTGTTTGTAACAACAAACAGTGAAGACAACTACGTTCATCAACTGATGGATGGGTCAATAATGTGTAGTGTATCTATACCACAGAATGTTGTTAGCTGTGAAAAAGAGTAAGGTACTGAAACACACTATGCCATGGATAACCCTTGAAAACATGCTGTCACAATTACATATTGTGGGACTCTATTTATTCGAGATATCCTGAGTAAGTACATTTGTACAAATAGGTTGTAAATAAATGTTTGCCTGGCATTGACAAAAATAGGCAGCAAATGCTTCAGGAGTATGGGTTTCTTTTAGGGATGATTAAAAAAAAAAGTTCTAAAACTGATCATGGTGACATATTTGAATATGTTAAAACACTGAATTCTACTTTTCAGAGGTAAATTTTGCAGTATGTCAATAGATAGGTTGATATATATATATATATATATATATATATATATATATATATACATACTTTGGGGATATGTTTTTCTTTGTTGCTGTACTTTTGTTTGGGGTCTTTGAAAATATTTGTATCTATATTTTGAAAAATTATTATGTGTATATAATGTGCCTTGATTGTATTCACCCCCCAATTCATCCTTCCTACTCCCCCCATCTCCCTGACATACCTCCATCTGCCCCCCTATTTCAAAAATAATCTACTGAGTCCAATCAATGCTGCACACATGCATATGGGGGTGTGGGGCCATGCACAAGAACATAAGCAATCCACCTGTAGCCATGCCCACAAAATGACACCTCTTCCTCCAGAAGCTATCTATTGCCAGTATCAACTTATAAGTCTCACTGATACTGTTACCCACTTCAAAAGCACCTTCTCTGCCCAAGGCTGAAAGCAGCATTAGTCTATGGATATAAACGTGAATCACCAGAGACCAGCTCCAGAAGTGTTCAGGTCCCAAAGAGGAGGTGTGGGGTCACCGACGGGAAGGAGGAGACTGACACTATCTGAGGGTGAATCGGGATGGCTGTGTCTTTATGGGGGAAAAGGCTACACCTTTAATACTCTGTAAGTGTGCAGTAGTTTAGCCACAGGCAAGATTGAAAGCAGGCTCAAAGATTCAGGGATAAAAGAGGCCATTAACTTTATTGGAGCATTTTTCCTGACACAAAAGCAACAAGTTCAGCAAGGATCTAAATGCTCATTGTTCTCCACGATTCATTGACTCAGCCAGCTCCCTCCCACATCAGTGGAAGGGCCACATGTTCCACAAGAATGGCTCCCTCAGCAAGCAGGAACTTTCCTCAAGAGAATGGAGGCCCTTGTCCAAATGCCTGGCCTCTGGAAAAGGGCTTCCTCTGGGGACCAGAGTTACACAATTTTTGTTTGGCTGTTTTTCAGACAGGGTTTCTCTGAGTAACAGCCCTAGATGTCCTAGAACTCACTATAAACCAGTCTGGCCTGGAACTCAGAGATCTGCCTGCCTCTGCCTCCCGAGTGCTGGGATTAAAGGCATGTGCCACCACCGCCCAGCTAAAATTATTGTTTAAAGTATAGCACATACCAGCCAGGCAGTGCTGGTGCTCTCCTTTAATCCCAGCACTCGGGAGGCAGAGGCAGCTGAATCTCTGAGCTCGAGGCCAGCCTGATCTACAGAGCTAGTTCCAGGACAGCTAGGGCTGTTACACAGAGAAACCCTGTCTCGAAAAACAACAACAATAAACTAATACACACTAATACTAATCTTACTTAGCCTGTAAGAGTATCCAGTAAAAAAACACAGTTTAAAACTGAAGTGTCTGGGTAAGGCTGCAACCCTTCAAGGAATCACCCTCCTTGCTCCATTTAAGGATTTACTTCGCATTGAGAATGTGGCACCTGGAGTATAGTGTGATGTTTTACTCTTTTGACTTTTCGAGGGACCCTCCATCCAGCACCCCCAAATAAATCACACACAGAGGCTGATTCTTATTTATCATTGTCCCACCTTAGCTTGGCTTGTTTCTAGCCAGCTTTTCTTATCTTTAAATTAACCTATCTACCTTTTCCCTCTGGGCTTATCTTTCTTCTGTGTATTTTCTTCTTGCTCTGTGTCTGGTTGGGTGGCTGGGTGGCTGGGTGGTTGGGTGGCTGGGTGGCTGGGTGGTTGGGTGGCTGGGTGGCTGGGTGGCTGGGTGGCTGGGTGGTTGGGTGGCTGGATGGCTGGGTGGCTGGGTGGTTGGGTGGCTGGGTGGCTGGGTGGTTGGGTGGCTGGGTGTTTGGGTGGTTGGGTGGTTGGGTGTTTGGGTGGTTGGGTGGCTGGCCCCTGATGTCCTCCTCTCTTGTTCTCTTGTTGCTCTTCCCTCCTTCCTTATTTCTGCTTCTCTTTAGTCTCTGTGACTGTCATCCCCACCTGTCCTTGCTCCTGCATTGCTATTGGCCATTCAGCTCTTTTTAAGACCACCAGGTGTTTTAGACAGGCACAGTAACACAGCTTCACAGAGTTAAACAAAATGCAGCATAAACAAAAGTCATACTCCTTAATAATATTCTACCTCACTTTAGAGCACATGCAAAGGACTTAAATGAAGTACACTATACATGTGAACTCATTAGCAAGCACTTTGTCCTCTTTAATTACCCTTTTTTTGGTTGGAGTAAAAAGGAGAAGACGAGCTGACCATCAGCATGCATCTCTCTCTGCTTCCTGACTACAAATGCAACAGGACCAGCTGCCTCCTGATTGCCATGCCTTCCTTGCAGAATAGTCAGTATTTGCTAGAACTGCAGGTGGAAATAAACCTTTCCCTCTTTCCTTCCTTAAGTTGCTTTTGCAGATACTTTGTTGCAACAATGAGACAAGTCGTCATCAATGCAGTTTACCTAGTGTTGTGTTTCAGGTGCTCACCAGTGTGCCTATTTCAACTTTTAATTTTAATAAATAATTCAAAGTACTTGGTAATTAAGTCATAAATGAATCACAGAGCAGTATGACTGGATTGTTTTATAACCTTAGAGATGTGAAGTCTTGGGTTAGTGAGATGACTCAGTGGATAAAGGTGCTTGCCACAAAACCCACAAAACCCACAATGGGCTGGGCCCTCCCCATCAACTAAGAAAATGCCCTGAAGGATTTCCTACAGTCCAATCTTATGGGGGCATTTCTTTCTTATTTTTATTTTTAGGGGTTTTGGAGACCATTCCCTCCTCTCAGATGACTTTAGCTTAGTTGATCTAAAACTATCCAGCACTCCAATCTACAAGCAAGTAAACTCACCTGGCTTCTAACTATAAAAATACTCATCTTTACTATTCATAAAGGAAGTACTTTAAAACCTTATTGATAATACTCTTCCTCCAGTTCCATTAAATTTGGTAACATGTAGGCAAAATAGCAGGAAATGAGAACTGTTATACATTTCAGGTAGAAATATAAAACACTGCTGTAACTGTCCCTCTTCTCTGACTTCATACCCTGGAATTATCTGCCTTTGTATAAAATGACATATAAATGTGATTGATGCCATGCCATTGTTTGAGGAAGTAAAAGGCTGGAAATAATCATCAGAGAAGCTTCCTCCCACGGCAGATGGGAACAAATACAGAGAACCACAGTCAGACATTATGCAGAAAGTGAGAAAGAGATCTTGGAACACAGCTCCAAATGAGACTGCTTCATCAAATCAACTCCCCTCAGAGCTCAGGGGACCCCAAAGTAGATGAGTCAGAGGGGGTGGAGGACAGCAGGAGAACAAGGCCTCTGAATTAATATGTGAAAAGCTCGTAGGAACTCAAACACTGAAGCAGCTAGCAAGGCTGGCACGGGTCTGCACCAGGTCCTCCTCATATATATTAGAACTTTCAGTTTAGGGTTTTTATGGTACTCTTGAGCATGTGAATGAGTGGGTCTCTGAATCTTCTGTCTTCTCTTGGGCTCTTTTTCTTCTATTGGGTTGTCTTATCCAACTCTGATGTGATGGTTTTCATTTTATCTTATTATAGTTTATTTTGTTATGTTTTGTTGTTATCTCTTAGAAGCCTGATCTTTTCTAAAGAGAGACAGAAAGAGAGTGGATCTGGATTGGAAGGGAGGTGGGGAGAGGGGCCTGAGAGAAACAGAGGAAGAGGAAACTGTAATCAGAATATATTGTATGGGAAAAGAATTTATTTTTAATAAAATGGGGAGAAAATATCAACTCACAAAAAAAAAAAAAAAAAAAAAAAGAGCAACAACCAAACAGCTCAGCATCTCACCCTGTTGTATGAGGCATTTATTGTACATTTAAACTACCAGGTCCCCTTTGCTAAACATCCTTGAAAAATTCCTTATGCTATCAAGGAGAACTTAGATTGAAGAATTAAAGCTGAAACTATCTTTAATAAATGTAACCAATACAAAAAAAAAAGAGCAGAAATATGTTACAAGCAGTTTCCTGCCATCCTGGTGGTCCCAGTGCTTTTCAGTCCCAAAATAACAGAGACACTGTACTAGTTATGAAACTATTGGCCAGTTACTAGAGTTTCTTATTGGCTAGCTCTGTCTTAAATATAAACCCATAATCACTAATATATGTATTTCTACATGGTCTTGTCTTACCAAGAACGCCAGACTCAAGTCCTCTCTTCCCAAGATCACATCTAGACTCTCCTACATTTCCCAGAATCCTCCACCTTCCCTAGTCCCACTTATCTTGCTTTCCTATTGGCCAACAGGGCTTTATTCATTAACCAAGAAAAGAAACATATTTACATAATTACATCTCCCATCAGAAATACAAATGATATACTACAAAATATACATTAGTAGGACCTTGTAATTATAGCCTACACAAGGTGAGAGTTTGTTTGTTTGTTTGTTGTTTTTGTTTATCTTGTTTTTCAAGACAGAGTTTCTCTGTGTGGCTCTGGAGCCTGTCCTGGAACTTGCTCTGTAGACCACACTGAACTTGAACTCTCAGAGATCCACCTGCCTCTGCCTCCAGAGTGCTGGGATTAAAGGCTATTAAAGTGCTATTGATTAAAGTCAACTTAACTGGACTTGGAATCAGCTGAAAGACAAGTCACAGGGCACCCCTGAAGGAGGAAGATGTCCCCTCAATGTAGACAATGCCTTCTGGATATCTAAAATCCTTAGCTTTTTGCCTGCTTTTCTTCCACTCTCACTACTAAGTTCATCTGCTGCTGCTGCTGCTGCTGCTGCTGCTGCTGCTGCTGCTGCTGCTGCTGCTGCTTCACTGATCCCAGCACACAGCATCTTTGGACTTCCAACACCAACTGCAGAACAATGGCTCTCCAGAAATCCTCCGAGCCAGTGGTGCCAGACTGACATCCAGCCTCAAGGAATGAGCAACTATTGAATTCTCCACCTATCAGGCACAAGATCGCTATCTTTGGAAGACCCTAATTGTGCCATGTAAGCCGATCTAATAAACACTCTTGTAATATACATTCACTCTATAGGTTCTGTGCCTCTGTAGAACCGTGACTAAGACATAACCTGGAAGATCTTTTATTAGAACTCAGATGTAGCATAAAGGGAAACAGCAAACAGACTCCAAGTTATAAAGGTACATGCAAATCAGCAATATTTAGTTTTGGACCACCAACATGATTAGCAAGAGAGACCTAAGTTTCAAAAGCATGGTTAAGGTAAAAGAAACATGAATCATAAAAGCGGATATAAACCTAATTTTTTTTCTTGTTTTAACTTTGAAATTTTTTCCCTGTTAGATAAGTACATCCAAACAAAACTGATAAGTGGATATGTAAAATCCAGTGTGAGGCCTCATAGCTTGAGAATGGCTGTCCTAAGTGTATAGAAGTTTGTTGAGATGTGTACTTTGGATCTGGCTAATCTTGCTAGATGATGCTATTTTTTTTAATTTGCAAATTCTGTGTATTAAACTTTTAATTAAAAAGAAAAGGCTGGAAAGAACTCAAGACGTTCATCAGTAGAAGGGAGGGTTAAGTAAACTGCAGAAACGCCTGCTTGATGGAAACCGCTGAACTGTGAAGGTGAATGAGGAAGTGCCCGTGTGCTAATATGGAACAGTCCCAGCATATGCGGTATAGACAAAAGACAAAGGATGACAAAGAACAGAACTGTTTGCGGTGTGTGGTGCTTTGTGTAACAAGGGGTGGGGGGGCGGGCACGGACATTACATGGATGAACACACACTCATATTACCTTTATTTATACATGCTCTTATTTTTCTGTTTTTGACAGGGTCTGAATGAATAGCCCTGGTCTGGCCCGGAACTTGTTGTATAGACCAGACTGGCCTTGAACCCAAATACTGGGATTAAAGGCATGTGTCTCTATGTTCAGCCATATATGCCTTTAAAAAATTCTAGAAATGTAGGAAGCCCTGAGCAAATAAAGTTCTGAGTGAATGTGTGTTGTTGAGATGGGCAACAGGCATGTCAAGGACCCTAATGCCTTCCTTCCTGGTCCAACTGCCAATGTTGATAGTATGTGCAAAAAATGTCCATGGTAGCTCTCCTTCCCACACTCTCACTTCCAACCCAGTGGTTTTAAGGCCTGAAGATGACTGCTCCCCAAAAAAGACTGCTCCCCAACAAAGCCTGCCTCTGTTAAGCTTAACCAAACCTGCCTCCTCATTCAGCTTTGTGTAAACACTGCCCCCTTCCTCCATAGATTCCGCTTTCCTTGCTCAGCTGTACGCAATATTCTCAACTCTGTTTAACTGTATATAATAAACACTCTGACCTTGTAGAATTGGGCTTAATAATAAAAACCTGCAGTCAAATATAGGAGTAAATGCTGAAAGATCAGAGAAGCAGAGCAGTCAGCCACTAGTTCTTACCTCTACCAAATCCTCAGACCAAAGGGGCGATCCTGTCCCTATGAATCCTCAGACTGAATGCTCTGAGTATTATATTCCTCTCTCTGCCCAGCCATATCACTCCTGTCTCTACCTCCCTAGTGCTGGGATCAAAGGTGTGAACTCTCTTTGTTTTTGAAACTGGATCAATCTAGCAAATCCCAGGGTAACCTTAAACTCACAGAGATCTGTCGGCCTCTACCTCCCAAGTGCTGGGATCAAAGGTGTGTGTCACCACTGCCTGGCCTCTATGGCTAATCAGCGGCTTGACTCAGCACTCTGCTCTTCAGGCAAGCTTTATTTGTTAGATCACAAACAAAAGTCACCATGGTAGAGTGCTGAGGTTTCTCCATCAGAGAGACCAGGCCACCTGATTGCAGCCTTTCTGTGTTTGTTTGTTCTTCCTTTCCTCAACTCCCCAGTCATGTCCATCCCTGGAGTCATGCTGGGTGAGGCACAAAAAGACACAGAAGAAATAAACAGGGATCACAAGGTGTGGGGTAGGTACAGATATAGATGGTCACTGGGGCCTTATGTTATTTGTTCTATGGAGCAGATTTTAAAAAGTCTATACAGGTGTGTGTTTGTATTTGTATTCAATCTTATGCTTGTCTTTTGAAATGTCAGTTCTAGTGAGACATAATCCATATACCTCATAGTTCATCCAAATGCCACAAACGGCTTTTGGTATATTCACAAAATTGTAAAGCATCATGCCAAACAATTTAGAATAGTCTCATCATTCTACCTTCTCCCAAAGTGCATGTCCACTAGCAGACATTTCTCATTCCCCAACCCACCTGACACCCCCACTCTACTTTCTGCCTCTGTGGATCTGCCATTGTATGAGGTGTTGGCTCCTGCGTTTTCTTCCTGTGCAAATTAATCCATGTGTTCATTTACAGCTACTTCTGCTTACTTTGCAGCAATCCAAACATCTCCAACTGTCACCATACTTTATTTAGCTTCACTTCTATAAATGTCCTATGGCAGTAACAAACGACATCTGCCAACTTCCCCCATGGCCACTGTCCTTAGCTGACGTGGGATTTCTCACTAGTTTTCTGCTGTTTCCCCTCCGGCTCTGGCTCTGTGTCTCTCCTGATACTGCACCTGCCACAGAGCAGTACTCCTCAGGGTACAATCCTGGGACCACTACATGCAGCTCTGGGACCACTACATGCAGCTCTGGGACCACTACATGCAACTCTCTCTCTCTCTCTCTCTCTCTCTCTCTCTCTCTCTCTCTCTCTCTCTCTCTCTCTCTCTCTCTCTCTCTCTCTCTCTCTGGGTAAGCACTCTTATGTGTGGAGGTCAGGGACAACCTTGGAGAGTCTGTCTCTCCTTCCACCATGGGTTCCAGAGATCTAATTCAGGTTGTCAGGTCTGGCTGGCCACTGCTTTTACTTGCTGAGTCATCCAACCAGCCCTTTAGTTGTTTCTAGTGCATCATACAATGTAAACATTTTGTACTGTGCATAATGTGCAGCTGCCATAATGTATTTGTCAGGGAATAATGACAAGGATTTGATAGCTTGTTTTTAGTTGGACATTAGCTAAATTTGCAGGTTCAAAATCTGTGAAGGCAGAGAGACAACTGGATTTACCTGTATTCAACTTGAAGCTTACTAACCAAGCCTGTCTGTGCTACTTTGCAAAAACCAGAGTGTGACCAAGAGGTGGTTTATACGCTTTTGAATATTTACTCCCTTCCCAAATCAAAAGGTGATATCAATTTCTCCATTTCTTAAGCCAGAGCTTAAGCCATGGGGTTAAGTCGGCTTCAAGCCATGGGGTTTTATAAAAATTACCTGCACAACTTCTTGGGTTAGACTATCAAAACGTGAAGGTCTGCTTTGTTATCTTAGAGTGCTGACTCTAGGATGGCACCCAGCAAGTTGTGAGGAAATACGATGCCCTGTAGGAAGCTCCTGTAGACAGAAACCGAGGTTGGTAGCCCTAACTGAGCTCTCAGCCAGCTGTATAGGTGAAGTATCTTGAAAATGAAGCCTTTAGCCCTCGGTTGAGTCATCTCTGCCAATACTGTATGAAGCACATATGACCACCGAGTCATGAGAAACAGAGAGCTAGAATAAGCCATTGGTGCTAGAAATATAATAGCTCTGTGGTAGAGTGCTTGCCTGTGTGCAAAAAGCTAAGGCTGTGATCCCCAGGGATGCAAAACTGAGATAAAATACATAGAATTGAATCAAGATGAGAAGGAGGAAAGGGAAAAGGAAGAAAGAAGTAAAGGTGTTTTCTTGGTTCAACCTTCTCCAGAGCAGGATCTGATACTACATTCATGTTCTACTTCACCACAGGACAGTTCTGAGAAAAAAATGTCTTGTTTGCAATGGGGTTAGTTTGGGTCTGGTATAGTCCAGGCTGGCCCTAAACTCTCTGTGTAGCTGAAAATGGCCTTAAAATCCTGATCCTCCAGCCTCCACCTCCAAAGGGCTAGAATTACAGCTGAGAACAGTGTCTTAAGTGATTTCATCTCTGTGCAACTATCTCAGTATGTACCCCTGTAGTATAAGACAGCTAAGATTTCATTAAAAATGTACTCTTGGGGGACAATCTGTAAAATCATCTGTGGGCCATGTTCACTGAATAGTGTTTTACATTGCTTCATTGCTCTGGAAGCCAATCCATGTCAGTAATGGAGAATTGTTATAAAATTGACTATAGGGTTCATAACTACCCTACCAGCTTTCAGGTAACTTAGCAAGAGTGGACTTTGACCTCATTTTGTAGGCTGGAGGCTTTGGGAAAAACAGTCAGCAGTGGACACCAGGGCCAGGAGCCATCAGGCTGAGAAAAATAAATGGATGAATGCTAGAGTTGTAGTTGTCGTAGGCTGGGGAGATGGCTCAGTCAGTAAAGTGTTGCTACACAGGTCTGGGCACTGGAGTTCAGCTCCTAGAACCCACATAAAAACCTGGGCAAACTGGGTGGTGGTGGTGCATGCCTTTAATCCCAGCACTCGGGAGGCAAAGGCAGACGGATCTCTGAGTTCCCTCCCAGCCTGGTCTACGAGCAGGTTCCAGGACAGCTAGAGATACAAAAATTCCTGTCTCAAAACACTCCCCCAAACAAAACAAAAACAAAAACATGGGCATAATGGCATAGCACTTGTGATCCCAATGCTGGGGAGGGAGGGAGGCTGAGACAGCCAGATCTCTGAGGCTCACTGACCAGCCAACCTAGCGTAATTGGCCAGCCCTAGGACCTGATGAGAGAGAGATCCTGCCTCAAAAGGCAAGGTGAGGACTGGGGAGATGGATCAGTGGATAAGGCACTTACTGTGGAAGCATGAGGACCTGAGTTCATTTTCCCAGAGCTCCTCCTGGGAGGTGGGAGGTAGCGATGTGAGAACCCTCAGGCTGGGAGGCCAACTGGCCTGGCTTCCAAAGGAGCTGGGTTATCTCAACCAAACACACACACCCTGCAGAGCTCATGAATCAGGGTCTGAAGAGATGTCTCAGTTAAGAGCAATGTTTGATCTTCCAGAGGACCCAGCTTCACTTCACCCACAAGGCAGCACATAGCCACCTATAATTCCAGTCCTAGGTAGGTGATCTGATGCCTTCCTGTGGCTTCTGTGGGTATTAGGCGTGCATGTGGTGCAGACATGCAAGCAAAACACTCATTCACTTAAAATTAAATGATTTGCAAAAATAAAGACGATACTCTTAACATGACAATGTATAAATCTTGAACTGTATTTTCTTTTTCAATTTTATTAAAGTTTCACTTTCTCTCTCTCTCTCTCTCTCTCTCTCTCTCTCTCTCTCTCTCTCTCTGTGTGTGTGTGTGTGTGTGTGTGTGTGTGTGTGTGTGTGTGTGTGTGTGTGCGCATGCGCATGCGCACATGTATGCAAGTGTGAGTGCAAGTGTGTGTCTGTGCATGTGGAGGCCAGAGGTCAACCAAAGCTGTTGTCCCTCCGGAGCCATCCTTCTTGTATTCCAAAACAGGCTCTCTCATTGGCTTGGATCTCTGCAGGTAGGCTTCCTGGCCAATGAAAAGCAAGGCCCCATCTATCTCTGGCCGTGCTGAACTGGGATTATAAATGTTACCACACTCAACTCTTAAGGAGGTGCTAGGGAGTGAACTCAGGCCCTCATGCTTTCTTTACATGGCAAGCACTTCACCTTGCTCCCCAGGTCCTCATCTGAATTGTAGTCTCTGACGTCATGAAATTTTTATGGTATGATTTAGGGCTTTTCAACAACATTTTGGCTTGTATGACTAAGTAAAGCTTACTGGTTTATTATACAAAATATAAACTTAGCTGTGCAAAAACATACACTTGCCATATATAATTGGACTTAATGGCTATCCTAAGCCTTACTTCTGCCTTTGTCTGAAAACATAATCCCTATTTTGGGGCAGAACTGCCAATTTACTTGATTTCATTTATTTTTTTTTCCCACTTCTCAGAGTTGCTTTAGAGGGAGATAGGCTCAAGTCCTACAAAGGGATAGCCTGGAGGCAGAGCCAGAAGTCCCTGGAATTTTACTCCTCCATATGCCTTTTAAATGTGAATTGGAAAGGCTTAGACTTCAGGGGAAGAACACTTGCCTAGCTTGTGTAAAACTCTGGGTTGAATATTCAACATTTCAAAAACTAAACAAACACAGAAACAATTAAACATAAGCTTGACTTTCTTCAAACTGACAGCAGGCTTTGGTGTCCACTCTATGTCCTCCTGATTCTTCACTGTCCCCAACTCAGATATTGGCCTTAGGTAACTCTCCTGGCAGCCCTTGATTAGGACTGCTGATCCCAGAGATAATGAAATGGCTTTGAGGGTAAGGACGCCTGCTGCCAAGCTTGAGGACCTGAATCCCACATGGTGGAATGAGAAAACGGGCTCCTGTAAGTTGTCCTCTGGCTTCCACACAGACACTGTGGTACATTTGTGTCCTCCCCACCCTCACAAAAAAGAATTATTTACATGGTGGCAGATAAATGTTACAAGACTTTTATCCGACCCTCCAGCCGGCTCCCAAATAACGATAGAGATGTATTAAGGAAAGCTTGGCCTTAGCTTAGGCTTGTCCCACCAGCTCTTATGATTTAGATTAACCCATTTAATCTACATTTTTGCCTGGTGGGTTTTTAACCTTATCTCTTTACTGCCCATCCTGCTTTCTCTATTTGTCTTGCTTTTCCTGAGCTTCTAGATTCCTCCTCCTCTTTCTCTCCACCTGGAAGTCCCGCCTACACCTCCTGCCTAGCTATTGACCATTCAGCTCTTTATTAAGCCAATTCCAGCAATATATCTCCACAGTGTACACGTAGCCCACAACAGATATGTGTAACCCCTGCTTTCTTGATAAGCTACAGCATAAGGATGAGTAAGGTTGAGGCTAGCTTGGGCATAAACTTAGCAAGATCCTACTTCAAAATAAAAAGGTTTGAACAGGTTGGGAGTGATCTCTGTAGAATCATGCTCACCCAACATAATCAAGGCCCTGGCTTGATCCCAGTATTTCAACCAGCCAATTAAATTGATTCCTTAAGAGACCCATCACAAACCCACATAGTGGAATCCCCCCAAATCTGCTACAGTGTTCAGCTACTTCAGAGAGCACTCAAGCCCAAACTGAGAACATTTTGACAGGAAGGCCCTTTCTTGGCCTTTGAAACTCTCCTTCTTCACAGGACTCTTCAGATACCATGGCCTTCTTTCTTGACTCCTCCAGAGTGCTGTGAGGGTGGGGAGAAGACCTGGTTGTTTTCTTCTTCTCCTCACAGCCTACCTCACCACCTGTTTGGTCACCTCATGCCCTTGGGCCACAAAGGGAAAGTGAGACTAGTGTGGGGTATCCACAAGAAGACTGCTCAGAGTATTAACCAGCTGTCAATCATACTGGGTCAGACCCAGTGTAGCACTGAGTCTTTCTCAAGGTGAGCTTTTAAGTGTAAAAACCGTGTCCTAGGTTGACATACTTCAGTTAACAAGAACAGTCAGCCAGAAGCAGAACTATAGAAGCCAAAAAGCAAGGTTGGTACATTTTGGGACTTTCCTGGAACTGTGTTTTTTTGATGGATTAGGTCTTTGTTCTGTTTGGCAGGTGGTACTATCTGTGTGCTGACCTGAATGAAACTTCCATTATGGAGTTGTACTAAGGTCTGGGGGGGTGGGGGGCCAGGACTATTACAGCAATGACCCGCTGATCTGAGATTCCTCAGGTCCTAACATTCTTCTGTTCACTAATGGAACCCTGGGAGCAGAGGAAATAGAGGCCAGACCCTGCCTGTGCTTCCTGCAGACTCTTGTTCTCAGTGGACAGATCTTTTCTTTCTCTTATCATCCCTTCTCTTGCCTTTTCTATTTTCTGAGACAGGATCTCATGTATCCCAAGCTGGCTTTGCACTAGATATGTAGCCAACAATGATTTTAAATCTCTTGTCCTTCTGCTTCCTTGGATGGCACATTCACGTGCCACCATACCCAGTTTATGTGGTTTCAGGATCCCATGCGTGCTAGGCAAGCATTCTATCAAATATACTACACTCACAGACTGAGGATTTTTAGTCAAGACTAGTGATAGGGAAAGGGACCCTGATGCCTTCAGAACCTTCTCTGGACATTTACACTGGCCTTCCTGATAGCATAAAGGAAAAGCTAACTGCAGGAACAAAGTAACACGCCCATTAAGTGCTTGAAGTACTGACAACCACATTTTCTCCAACAAATGAAGCATGGTCTGTGTCCCATGTACATGATCTATATCCTTGTAAAAGGCTGTGTCTGTCTTCTTAACATCAGTTACAGGGATCAATGGCCTTGGAGATCATTGAGGATCGATACCTACTGCACATAGTTGGCTTTGTAAGAAATAAAATCTGGGGCTGGAGCGATGGCTCAGTGATTAACAGCTCTGGCTGCTCTTCCAGAGAACTGGTTCAATTCTCAGCACCCACATGGTAGTTCACACCTGTCTGTAACTCCAGTTCCAGACATAAGTGCAGGCAAAACACCAATGCACATAAAATAAAAATAAACAAATCAATTTTTAAAAGGGGAAAGAAAGAAAATCTGATGTTCATTATCAAAATAAAGTGTCTTGAGTTAGCTTTGGTTTAATTAAAAAGTCCCACCAAACACACCTAGCCGTCCCCCCCCAAAAAAAAACTAGGGATTTAGGGCAAAAATTATTACAGCCAATCTTGCCCAACAATCTTCAAATACAATATGATCATGTGCCTAACACATTAAAACAAACAGGATGTAGAACAGAGACAAACCCATTATGCTGGCTGGTATTTTGTCAACATGACACAAGCTAGAGTCATCTAGGAAGAGGACTGAACTAAGAAAATACCCCCACCAGATTGGCCTGTGGGCAAGTCTGTGGAGCATTTTCTTGTCTAGTGACTTATGTGGGAGGGCCCAGCCCATTATAGGCAGTGCCATCCCTGAGTTGGTGATTCAACATTCCTGCACAGCTTCTGCTGAAGTTCCTGCCCCAAGGTTCCTGCTTTGAGTTCCCTTCTGGACTTCCCTTAGGGATGGAATGTGACTCTCGTGAGTTAATAGCTAAAATAAACTCTTACCTCTCAAGCTGCTTCTGGTCTTGGTGTTGTCACAGCATGGAAATTCTAACCATGACACACGGTACACTCTTTGTTAAGAAGGAGACGTGTGAGGCTGCACCTTCCTGGTTACTCAGCCGATGAGGAAATCCAGGACGGGACCTGAGTTGGGGTTTTAAAACTGTCCTCTGCCCTCAGTCAGCAGGCTTGCCATTCTGTGCTGGCATCTGGCTTTGTACAGACATAAACGCAACTGCCCTGTTCTCATTAGCCTGTCCCTAGTGCTCTCATTAGGAAGTGAGGGCTCTCTTACTGGAGGGAGAAAGTCTTTGCTTCCCATTGTACATTCTCAGGTTGGCTTTTATTGTGTGACACTATTCCTCGAGAGATGTAAGCAAACAGCATCCCAGGTAGGGAATCAATAACAAAATATGGTTACCACTGAAGTCCAGTTTTGGGAAACCAATAAAGGGTTGATGAGATTTCTTACAGAAATATGGGTGAGAGGTTACTTTCAGGACTCAAAGACAGGCATATCACCAAAGTCCCACCCCAGCGTAAGAGCTCACTAAAGCTGGAAACTTGAAGTGCACTGCCCAGCCACAGGCAGCTCAATAGATGGAAGAGCATCCTTCCTGGGCAGTGCAGTTGAGGTGGACCTCTTCCATGCTGCTCAGCTCTCAGCTCTCTCAGCAGTCCTTACTGCTTATGCATGCTTGGAGAAGGAGGAGCCTAGTGTATCTGGCCAGTTTCAGGGACTTCCTGAAACTACTGAGTTGTTTACTTCCTGAGCTCAATGCGTTTTCCTGCAGCATGGTGTCTCACCTCCCAGCACACATCCTGCTGTGTTTTACTGAACTTTGCTCCAAGATAAGAATTTTCATTTTGGAAGAAAATGATATATGGTACCTCTATTTTTCTAAAGACTTTGGAACAGACAGTAGTGTGCATGTTCATATGCATGTGCATATTTGTGTGTTTACATAAAAATGGTATCTCAATTCCTTAACACTATCCACCTTGGCTTTTTTGGGCCTCTCACTGGCCTGAAACCACAGGCTGGAGCTGAGCAGCCCAGTGACCCTCTAGTCTCTGCTTGCCCAGTGGTGGGATCATAGGTGTCCATCTTACCTGGCTTTTTAAATTTATATATATGGATATTTTGTCTGCATGCATGTCTGTACACCATGTGCATACCTGGTACCTGGGATGCACAGAAGAGAGTATCAGATCCCCTGGAATGTGAGCCATGCCATCACTCCAGCCCCTTGGATTTAAATGTTTGTCTTAATTCATTTATTAGTGTGTCTATTTATTTAGGATGTGTGTTGTGTGCTTTTGTGTCACAGCATCAGTGTGCAAGTCAGACAACAGCTTTCAGAAGTCATTTTTCTCCTTATGCTGTGTGGGTCTTAGGGACCAGACTTAGATCAGCAGGCCTGATCAGTTTACCCTGGGAGCCATCTTGCTGGATGCCTTCTTTCTTTTTTCTTTCTTTCCTTTCTTTCTTCCTTCCTTCCTTCCTTCTTTCCTTCCTTCCTTCCTCCCTCCCTCCCTTCCTTCCTTCCTTCCTCCCTCCCTTCCTTCCTCTTCCTTCCTTTTTTAGTGAGGCACTAGAACTCAGGTCCTCCTGCTTGCTCAGAAGCACTTTCACCAACTGGGCTTCTCTCCCCAGCCCCAGACAGCATTCTGTGTTGTTTGCTCTGTATCCCCGGCTGGCTTAGACCTCTCTGTAGCTCAAGCTGGCCTTTAACTAGCAGTTCTCCTGGTTTTGCCTCTCATGTGCTGGGGTTACAGGACTGCTGCACTATACCCCAGTCCCTTCTAATTAATTCTTAAGGGATCTGGCAACTGTATTTATGCCTTTGTTCCTTGCCACAAAGCCTCCAGCTAGATAGTAACTTTGTGCTCTTTTGGGCAGTTTAGGGTGTCATGTCTCCATACAGCACAGGGGAATGACTCAGATCCATTCTTTTGACCACAGTCCTACAGGTTCAGAACTAGTTTTACAAGCTGTTGATTATGAAGGAGAGATAGCCCCAGTGACCCGCTAATATCTGACTAGTTGCCTAATGCTGTTGGCTGGCAACAAGCCCAGAGTGGGCCACTCTGAAGCCTTACCCTGGTGTCTTGGATCTGGAAACAGATGAAAGCAAGTCTTTGTTAGTCCCAGAACTGACAACTAATGGGTAAGTGTCTTTCATTGCCACATTTTCTTCACCTGAACCAGCAAAGACCAAAGAAACAAAGTAGATGAACCGAGAAAGCCTGAAGATGAAGACCCTTGAGATGAACCAGCATAGGCAACATTTGTATGTTTCCAGTAACTGCTGGGACGCTGATGTTTTCTCATTGAGTTCTTGGTTTGGAGCAGATGTTCATGGTGACTTCCTCCTTTGGGAAATGCATAATGAGTTGGGTTTCTGTCTTCTGCAGTCAAAGAGGTAGAGCGAAATATAAGTAATTCCTGAGTTCACTGTAGGGGGGAAAAAAAAAAGAAAAAGAAAAAGAAAAAAAGAAAAAAAAAGCTGTTTCAAACTGTATGAAGAGGTTCCTGGGGGCTGGAGAGATGGTTCAGTGGTTAAGAGCACTGGCTGCTCTCCCAGAGGACCCAGGTTCCATCCTCAGTACACCCATGATGGCTCATAACCATCTGTAACTCCAGTTCCAAGGGACCCAATTCCCTCTTCTGGTCTTTGACAAGTGGTACACAAACCACACATGCAGACAAAACATCCATACACAGAAAGTAATAAAACAAAAAAACAACAACAACAAAAAGAAAAAGTCGTTGAAAGCCAGCCAAGACTACTTTTGCTTTCTGGTAACATTTTAACATTTTGGAATATTTTTCCTTCCAATTCCTTATAGATATACATAAATTAAATCATGATTTTTATTTGTGTGCTTTTTTAAAAACCCATGACTTTATCACTTATAGATTATACTGTAGGCATATTTTTCTTTCTTTCTTTCTTTTTTTCAGCAGAGACAGCAAGCAAGATGATTTATTGAATATGAGTTACACTTGGCCACAAATGAGCACAGAACTAGTCCAGAATGTCATAGATCCAGGGCAGAGGGCCAGTAAGACGCCTTTGATTTTAATGAAGACAGTCGATTCTCCAGGTGGCGTCTATGAGCAGATGGTGATGATCCAGGTCCACTGTGACAGTAGCACACAGTCCAACAGCTAGTACCAGAGTCCTGACCTTCAGCATCCCTCACTTCTGCTCCTCCGCCTCACTGGGACCTCTGCCTCATCTTTCTTCTCTCCAGCCTACGCATTTGCTTCTTCCTCCACTTCTCTCTCATGGTGCACAAGTTTAAAGGTAGACGGTGCTATGGCTGAGAGCACCATAGGCATTTCTATGTCAATGTCCTTCAAAATGTCACTATTACCCATGGTAATTAATGTCTTTGATGTGGATCCAGCTACCAGCTATGTGCGTATGAGTGCAAGGAATGATTCCACTTGACTCTTCCCATTTCTAAGAGTAAGATCTGTGATGTAATTAATCGGAAAGAAGAAAGTTGGTCAACACAGAGAGGCAGCATTGATCTCTGTCAAACAGGAGAGAGTTTGCAGTTTCCTTGGGAAATGTATCACTGGTAAAAGGGCCATGGTTTTCTTTCTTCTTTTCCAGTGACCCAAACAGAGGGAAGTGGTTCTAGAAAGAAAATGTCAACATTTGCTAAACACCCCTGTAACAGGTACTGGATTGCACACCTTACATCTGTGTCTTCTGAGACTCCTTCAAAAGTACTCAAATATTTATCTGTAATACTTAGTTAATAAATGGATATTTCTAAGTCCCTTATTGATACTGTAAGAGAAAAGACACAAGTATAAGCCTGGGTAGAGTTTTACAGAAGATGAAACGAGCATTACGTTAATATAAAAGCTACAGTGAAGTGTTCAGGAGGGCTCCAGGCTGTCTGAACTGCCTTTCCTGGAGGCCCCAGTCTTCACACCTCATTGGTGGCAGGTGAGTAGCACATAGATAGCTTCCTTCCTAGGAGCCTTTCTCAAGGCTCTGGGCATTGTGAAGGCAGAAAAGGGATGAAGGTCCCAAAAGGGAACTCAAGTCTTTGTCCAAAAGTAATCAGAAGACCCTGTACAATGTTTTGTGAGCTGTTAAGCTGCTAAACACACTCTCTCTCTCTCTCTCTCTCTCTCTCTCTCTCTCTCTCTCTCTCTCTCTCTCTCTCTCTCTCTCTCTCTCTCTCTCTCTCTCTCTCTCTCTCTCTCTCTCTCTCTCCCTCTCTCTCTCTCTCTCTCTCTCCCTCTCTCCCTCTTCTCTGATTGCTTCCAGGCTGAGAAAAACCTCTAAACAGGTACAGTATAATTGGCAATATGCTTTGATACCAAAGAAAGAAAAGAAAATGAGTAAAGATAGTCATAGAAAAAAGTTTAAAAATAATAGTCTTTAAAGAGAGAGCAAAGTAATGTACAAAGACAAAGCCACATAAGGATGGGAATTACACAGAGCATCTGGATCCTGTATGTCACTGTATTGACTTTGAATTTTTTGAATGCTAATGAGTGAAGGACAAATGTTGAGACACATAGGATTGTAGGGAAAATATTACATTAAACCAGCCTATATATTTTAAGGATGTCTTAACTCCAGAATGGAAGTCAGGGAATGTGTTGCATTGGAGAAGAGGTTATGCTTTTGTTTCCATAGGAAACAAAAGCTATTGGTTCCTTCAAAATTAATACAGACAGGATTTGACCAGGAGAGGCAGCCTGAAAATCTTGGCTGAAGACATGAAGAAAAAAAACAAGAAAAACTACAAGATGGGTGACATATAAGCTAATCCCTCTACATGAGAACAACTCTGAGACTAGATGAGACATGATAAATCTTGTTGGCTACAGAGTCCTCATGACTTATTATATGCCACCCTTTCATATGGCATGGATAGAAATTCATACTACAGTTTGGTTATACAGTCCAAACAGACTTATAAACTTGACAGATGCTTTTACCAATTCAAACATAGAACAGAAGATCATCTTTAGCTGATTTGTGTACACTGCGCATTCCATACTTGTGTTAATGCAGATATGCATGTTACCGTTAAGAGTTTGTATGTTTTCAGAGCAAAAGGACTAGACACCAATGAAGAAGACAAGTAGCCCAAGTGATACAGCCTCTCAGACTGCCTCTGTTGCAGTTTCCTCAAAAGTCTGCATCCAGAACAACTTCAAAGCTGCTGGCTGAAATGGTCCAGCTTCACAGACTATTCCAGCCAGGACTTTACTTAAGCCCTGTACTTTCTATCGCATAGAGTCTTGACAACAAATGATACAGCTAGATCCCTCAGGGCTTGACCATTATTCCAGTTTTCTCAAAGCCCCCCAAAATGTCATCACTCTCAGACAGCAGGAAGTAATTTTAAGAACATGATGCCCTAGGCCAGGCAGTGATGGCACATGCCTTTAATCCTAGCACTTGGGAGGCAGAGGTGGGTATATCTCAGTGAGTTCCAGGTCTGCCTGGCCTACAAAGTGAGTTCCAGGACAGAGTGAGAACTGTTACACAGAGAAACCCTGTCTCAAAAAACAAACAAACAAAAAAACAGGGTGCCCACATTCCCAAGAGATGACATGTAGTTTTTGGCCATTCTGTTGGTTATGGATGTTTGTAATTGTTTAAGGGGGTTGGTTGCAAGTTGTTATTGGTCATGGTAAGAGAGGAAACTAAGCAAAAGGTATTAGATTTAGGGATTTCTTTCTGAAAAGATAAAAGGAGGAATACAGGAATGATAGGATAAAAGGATAGACTATTGAATCTACTTTTAAACTAAAAAATAACTATTAATCTCAAATATTTTACATTGGTATAGATTTTTGCACACTGATACAAATTTAAGGTTATTTTTGTCACAACATGGTTAAGTTATTTTACCAATGGAGCTCATTTAAAAATGTAATGTAAAGTTGTAGTCCTTGGTAGCTATTATTTTAAACTATCTAGGGCAATTAAGAAATACAAGTTAGTAGTTAGTCATCTGTGACAAACATGTAGTCATGTTAGGTTATGTTTTCAAGGTCAAACAGGTATATTTTAAATAGATGGTCTTCAAATACTCCAGAGACCTACAGAATATGGCATTTAAGATATTTTAATAACATAAGGCTTTTAATGATGATGAGATGCATCTTCTGGCAGCACCAATCTACTTTTAAAAAAAAGGATGGGCATTGAAGAAGCTTCATATGGAGTTTGCTTTTACTTGGAATCTAGCCACTGGGCAAGAAGCTGCTCTTGTCACAACTGCTGACAGTATGCTGTCCAAACTGGACAAGCAGGACACAAAAAAATGGCAACTGCACTTTGCCAAGACAACGTAGGCCAGTTCTTGGAAACTTCTGCTTCACAGAAAAGTTTGTCAGATATTCTAGGCCTGTAGACTAAAGATGGATTTGACTCCTGCCAACCTCCAAAAAGAAAGTTTGGCTGGACAGTAGAGGGCAGTCGTTGGGGGTGGAGGCCCTTGCTTGAAGGAGATTGAAGGTGGTGGACCAGGTTGATTGCTGCTCACTGACAGAGTGAGGAAATTAAAGAGCTGGGAAACAAAAGAGAGAACAAAAATTTCCTGAACAGACAAGTATGGCAGCCAGGGCTCAAATGCAAGGACTAAGTGTGGATAAGAGGCATGTCTTCCACCATAGCAATGGGCACAGAGAGAACAGGATAGACACATTAGGAATCCAGGGTGATTCAGAGAGTGCACTGGGAGACATGGCGCCATGAATGTCCCAGTGGGATATGTGAAAAGAGTAAGGGCTCCCCTTCCTATCTCCTCTGTAATAGAACTGTTCTTTTAATCCCTAGTAAGGCCTCCATTTCCAAATATCAAAGGCCTCTTGTAATAACATAATATACCTGAGATGCACATCTCCACATACATGGTTGCTACTTTTTATTTTTCTGTCATTACACTTGTTTTACTGAATCTCAAAATTCTGTGACAGATTTTTGGCCAAATTGTTTCTATTAAAAAATACTGATTTTAAAAACTAATTACTTAAAATTGCCATACACATACAAGGTTCATAAGACATTCTCTTTCCCAATGGACAGTGGTGGCACACACCTTTATCCCCAGCACTTAGGAGGCAGATGCAGGTGGATCTCTGTGAGTTCAAGGTCAGCCTAATCTACGGAATGAATTTCAGAACAGAGAAACACTGTCTCATACAAAAAAAAAAAAAAACAAACAAACGACAACAACAAAAACATTCTCCTTCCCTTCTTACAGTGTTATGACTCACTGTTATCATTATCCTGTCTTTGACTATGAAGCATAAATGCCCAGTTGAGACAAACAGGTCTGGGACTGTTCCTCCACCAGTGATTAAGACATCAGTGGCAGGTGTTAGGGACAATATTCATTTATCCTCTGGGGATTTCTGGGCAGCTTGGTGACCTTGCCAGCTCCAGCGTCCTTCTTGCCATGGCTTTAATGACACTTACGGCAACTGTCTTCCTCGTGTCACAAACAGCAAAACCCAGTGAAGTATAGAGAAAACTCTCAGCATACATAGGCTTGTCCAGGTCATTCCAACAATGGCTCCATCTCCAGATTCCATTTAGGGCCATCCTCCAGCTTCTTACCAGAAAAGCAGTTGATCTCTTTAAGCCTAGCAAACTTACAAGCGATGTGAGCCATGTGACAATCCAGGACAGGGCCATAACCAGCACTAATTCTCCCTGGATGACTCAGAATGACCACCTGAGCAGTGAAGCCAATGGCTTCCACTACGGGTCACTTTGCTGCCACCAGCAACACTGCCACATCTAACATCTTTGACAAACACCGTATTTACATCAGAGCCTACACTGTCCCCCTAAAAGAGCTTTACTCACAGCCTCATGGTGCATTTAAGCAAACTTTACCTCAGTTGCCAACACTGACTGGAACAAAGGTAACCAGCATGGCTAGGTTGGAGAACATCAGTCTCTACTCTGCCCTAATACCACCAATCTTATAGATATCTTGGAGGGGCAGCCAATGAGGTTTGTTGGCTGGACGAGTTGGTAACAAGATAAAATCCAAAGCTCCCAGCAATGTGGTTCTACTAGCACCCCATTTTTACAGGTGACTTGCCATGCCTTGAACCAAGGCATATTATCATTTGCCTCCAGCATAGTTCCAACCAGAACTTGGCATATGTTACTGTATCAGAGTTGTAGCTGACTCTCTCTCTCTCTCTCTCTCTCTCTCTCTCTCTCTCTCTCTCTCTCTCTCTCTGTATATATATATGTATATATATATATATATATTCTTATTTTACATATCAATCCCAGTTCCATCTCCCTCCCTCCCATGTTCCCATGTCCCCCAACCCCCCTCCCATTCCATCCCACCCCCACTCCACAGGGAGGGTGATGCCTTCCAGGAGGGATCATCAAAATCTGTCAAGTCATTTGGAGTACAGACTAGGCCCTCCCTCCTGTCTCCAGGCTAAGGGAGTATCCATCTATGGGAAATGTGCTCCCAAAGTCCTTTGTGTACCAGGTATAGTAGCCAACTCTCTTAATGTGGGTCCTGAACTCCTTAACAGCATCCTCCCATCTCTGGCATGGACCACATGCCAACTACTGCTGCTTGACAAAGTTCCAGCATTTCAGCATTGCCAATCACAGCTCTCTGCCACCTTTTGACTTTCATTTTTTTAATGATTCTCACTATGTTATGGGAGGCTCCTTGTGCCTTTTCCTTTGGGACATTTTGTGAGAGTTTTAGTGAAGGGTGAGAATATATACAATGGCAGTCTCTAAACAAAATAATCCTTTGGAAAAAAATCTCCACTACTGTAGAACTATATAGCCTGACAACCCTGCCTACTCCCTACACAGGACATCCCATTATGCCTTCCCCTGATTACACCAATAATAGAGAAGTTAAATATTTAATAACTGGGCATACAGGTCCCAGGGATAAAAAAACACATGATAGAGAGAAGCAATGGGTCCCGACCCACAGCCTGAGGCCATTAAGGGCAAGAGTTCAGTTAATGAGTATAGGATAATGCCCACTATCCATGGCACACTGGATGACAATGGCAAGATCTGGTCTGCCCCACGGGGAGCAGATTCTGTTGAGAAGTTAGGCTGGCTTGATCCCCCTCTGCCATACACAGGAGCATATACTGAAGGAATCAGAATGGTATAGTGTAATGAAAAAAAGAGTAAGGTGTCAGAACCACCCCCTTTGGGAGCTTATGAGGGGAATAAGCCCATATTAGAAGACTAAGGCACAGAGGAATACAATTAGGACACAGCTCAATGCTTGTTGTGCCTCATGATACAAACACTACGTCATGCCCCTTGAAGAATGGAAATGGCTTTCATGGGTTTGTTTCTCAGGACTCAAAGTCTGACACCTTCTAACCACAAGGGCTGAGAACATGCAGGAGAGAATATAAGAGGGCACCTGGCAAGGTTACTGAACTTCAGAGGACAATAGGCATTTAGATTCTCATTAAACTTGTTATTATTATTATTATTATTCAAGAAAAACACTATAGACAATGATGACCACTTTCATCCTGGAATCATTAAGTCTGCTTTCAGTATGTTTATGGTTAAACTATGATGCAATTATAGCGTATATAAGATGTAGCCTATTTTCAATAAAAGAACAGCCATGCTGATTCACCCTCAGATCGCGTGTCAGTCTCCTTCTCTCGAGGACTCCACTCCATGCCTCCTCTTTGGGACATGAACACACTGGAGCTCGACTCCAGCAGGAATTCATTTTGCTAGCAACAACAATTAGCTGTTTGGGGCCCAGCATGTAAGCCAGAAGAGCATACTCAAGGATCTGCTCACTGTTGGATATACCAACTTCCAACTCACTAACTCCGGTGGGAGGAGTGGCAGGGAGCAGTGAGCAGGCTGGTGAGTGTATGGATATGGAGCCAGCCCAGGACTTCTGGGGACTGTGGGCCCAAGTCCATGTGAGTTCTCCTGGTGGTCGTGAGCAGAGACCCAAGTTAGTGAGGGATGGGTACAAGGCTGGTCCCTGGGTGAGAGAGAGGAAAGAGACTTGGGGGATGCTGGGATACCGGTTGAGGAGAGGCTGATGGGCTTGCCTGGCTTGAAGGCAGCTGAGGAGAGACGATGGCTGTGGCAGCAACTGAGGGGTTCTCAGCAAATAGGGGAGGCAAGGGAGGCAAAGCCCAGGACTTAGAGCAGGGAAATGGGCACCTACATACATCTGAGCCCTGGGGTGTAGGAGAGCCCTGCTGGGTGCTCAGAGAACAGGACAAGGGCTGTGGCAACTCTGTATTGGGAGTGAAACTTGCAAAGGCTGGACCTGGAAAGCCACACAAGAACAGCTACTAAGAGGCCTGAGGAGGGGAGGAAAGAGCTCCAGCAACTCAGGAAATGATGTGGTGCAGCCTCTGGAGACTCGTCTCCATTTTCCTCCTTTGGTTTTACCTAATCCTGCCTATTCTGTCTCCTGGCCTACCATTCTGGGGATGGAAATTAGAGCATTGTACATGCATGCTGGGTAAGTGTTCCATCTTGGAGCTACACCCTAAGACACATATCCAATATGCTGCTTCAAGGAATTGTGAAGTTCTGGCTTTGAACCCTTAGTTGGGTAAAACCCTCCCACCTGTGTGGGTCAGGTGGGAAGTCAGGACTCCTGCCTTGACTCCCCTTCTGACAAGAGACCATCAATTTGTGGCTCCTCTTTCCTTATCTCTCTGAAGTGGTATGTGCTGGGTGGGCCCACAGTCTAATCCAGCAAGAGCCTGTTGTGTTAAGTGCTTGGCTGCCTCCCAAGAACAGAACTGAGATCTCCTTGTGCCTCAGAGGGAACTACTGTCCCTTTACATTGAAATAACAACATTCCCATCAGGCAAGTCCTCATAGTGACAGGTGGCATGGGTTATAACTGGGGCAGAATTGGGAACACAGGGAGCAAGGCTTGGGATGAGGAGGATCCATTATGTTTTCTCAGAAAAAGTAGCTGACTTCAGCCAAACATGGAAAGTCACGTCAGTGATGAACCCATGAGGACAGGAACAGAGACCATATAGCTCTGCTCTTTGGGACACTTGCTGTGGTCCCTGCTTTTGCTTGTCTAAACTGACTTTTCCAGTCAACCACCAAGGATAGGGTCCTTCTTCCAAGTTTCCAATTCACTAACACCAGCAGCAACAGTCAAGACCGCACAACCTACCTAATTTGTGTCTGTAATGATGTTTTTGATAAAAACCTCTATATCCTGGAGGATCGATGATAGCAATGTAATTTTTGCTGGTCTTGGATTTCCATAGGGAGATGTCAATAGTGATACCATGCTCATGCTCAGCTTTCAGTTTGTCCAAGGCTCAGGTGTACTTAAAGGAGTTTTTTCCCATCTCAGAATCCTCCTTTTCAAATTGTACAATGGTTCATTTGTTAACCCACCATGGCACTATAGACTAGAAGGCCAGCAGTGGTGGTAGACAAGATGGCCAGCAATGATGGTAGACTTGTCTGAGTAACAACAATGTTGATCATGTCTTTTCCTTTCTGGTTTTGGCTTCAAGTTAGAAATCATGGTGATTTTTACAACGCCTGTATTCAGAGGGAAAGCCCATTGCAAAGACAAAACAAAACAGACATGGTTTCTTCCATGTGTATTTACTAAGTTGAACCAGATAGCCTGGTTATAGTGCTGAACCATTGTTTCTGTATCCTATAGAAGGCCTCATGTTCAAGTGAAGCTTGATAGCCAGAATGGGAAGAAGGACCCAGAAAAAGAAAACCTGGTCCAAGTAGAGTCTAACAAAAAAATGTGGGGCACTGTGATCCAAACTCAGGATTCGTCATGGACTGAGTGGTCCTGTGTCTCAGTCACTCTTTGTCTTGACAGCTTGGCTGTTCTCTGCCTGAGTCAGACCTGGATAAGTTCGCCTTGTGCCAGGGACACACTGAGCCTTTATTCCCTGGCATCTGGTATGTTGTTATGAAGAAAACCCAACAATTTTTGAATCTGTTCACACAGGAGATGTATGTATCAAACTGGTTCTGCACAAAGCAGGAAATGGCTTGTTATGTTTTCCTTACCACCTACTGTAAACAAATGCTGTTTAATTTCGCAGCTTTTAACTAATCTTGCAAAAGTCACAAGACATTTTCTAGTGCTCCAGAACTTAGAGGATTTTGGGGTGGGGCAGGGCTGCCTCCCATGATTCAAAGGTTGTTAGAGATTCTTAAAATCAGATGGCAGCTATGGAAGAACTCTGTATTTTAAAAGCATTATAAAGATATTTTATTTAATAAAAGTTCAAATTTAGATTAAGGACTAAATCCCTTACTCATTTAGCTAATGCAGTGTGTTTATAAAGCAAGAGATGTTATGGGTCCAATCTTCAATTCTGGACAATCAGCCCTGTTACCAGAATCCTGAGGCTGGGTACAAGTACCTCTCTGGTAGAAACAGGACACATTGCCAAACACCCACTGGGCCTTGAGAATGTAGAACACTGCTCTTTTATGAAGGAGGGGCTGCCCTACATTCCAGACTGGGCAGAAACCAAGTAACTTAGATGGAAGCAGAAAAAAACTGGCAGTGCCTGTGAGGCCTGGGCGTGGGAGGAGGCTGCCACCACCACCACCCCCCCCCACACACACACACACACACTCCGTGTAAGAACATTGGCTCTTTACTCCTGACTCAGTGTGGTGAGAAAAGCAAGAGGAAGAGATGTGGACCTAAACAGCGTTTGACCACTCATGTTTTAACAGAAGCAACCTGAAACCACTGTTTTCGTAGTAGACAAATGTCGGCGATCTCCTATTGTATCAAAGTACACTTACTTGTATGTGATTATAGAAGTATAGTGAGAATTCTAAAATAATATTGTGATGATTTGATTGACAATGGCTCCCATGGGCTTGTAGATTTGAATGCTTGGCTGGTCTGCAGCTGGTGGAACTATCTGGAAAGAATTAGGAGGTGTGGCTTTGTTGAAGGAGGTGTGTCACTGAGGATGGGCTTTGAGATTTCAAAAGCCCATGCCATTCCCAGTTAGCTCTCTGCCCTGTGCTTATGGATCTGATATAAGCTCTCAGTTACTGACCCAGTGCCATGCCTACCTGCCTGTTACCATGCTCGCTACCATGGTGGTCATGGACTTAGTCTCTGAAACTGTAAGTTCCCATTAAACACTTTCTTCTACAAGTTGCCTCAGTCACTGTGTCTCTTCACAGCACAGAAAAATGTACTAAGACAGAGAGAAGGGAGAATAATAAACAGAAAAGCAACTTTAGAGAGAGCTCACAGGAGACACAGTACCAGCATATACCATATGATCTTACCTGTGAAGGCAGCATGCCTGCATAAAAGGGGACACATCTGAATGTCTAACCCAGTTATAGCACCAGCTCCTCTCTCCCAGGGGGGCCTATGTCACAATAGGCTCCTCTTGCCCACACTTGCCTTGTTCCTACAGTACTCCACAGAAGAAAACCCAGACTCTTTTCAGGCATTCTCTCGCTCACCGGAGCATCATAGGACCAAGTCAATTTGGAACTTGCTGGGAATCAAAAAGTCATCTGTCCTGCATTTTAAAACTCTGCCTTAGCTGGAGGATGCCACTGAGGTCAGAGGCCATAAATATCAGAAGTTTGATAAGGGGGCTGGGGGAGATGGCTCAGTTGCTAAAGTGCAATGAAAGCAATTAGATCTGGCTTGGAGACCCAGAATCCCTTTTCCCAGTACGAACAGGAGGAACCCTGGGGCTTTTTCACCAGGCAGCCTAGCTGAATTGTTGAGCCCCAGGTCTCAGTGAGAAACCCTGTCTTAAAAAGCCAAGTGGATGGCATCTGTGAAAAGATAATCATAGTTGACCCTGGTCTCCACATGTACACGTACTCACATACCTGCACACATGACACACAAAGAGGTTTGATGAGAAACCTTAGAAAATAAGAGACTGTTGGCAACATTGCTTTGAAAAGACAAAGTCCTGTCCCAGCCATTATGCTTTCTGAACAAATAGCTAAGATAGCTAAGGCACATGTTATTATCTGCATGCATTATAAAATCCAGGTATGTCTGTACCTATTTTTGATTATATTATCATAAATCAATTGCCCTAAGTCTCTTATTATGAAGGAGAAAGTACTTTCCTATAATATTGAAAGTCTGAATGTCTCAAGGGCCTTTCAACTGTAACAGAGAACCTAAAGACATGGGAATGAATTCAGACCAGTTTTTCCACCTTGAGCTGTTAGCATGCAGGGTTAGATACATGGTGTTGGGGGTGGGGGCTGTGCTGTACACTGAGGGATGTTTGGCACCAACCTAAGCCACTAGAGGCTAATAGCATTCATCTTACCCCCAAGTTGTGACAAATATTCCCTGCAGGTGGGAGGGTGACAAACTGAGGAGCAGTGAGTTTGTTGAACCTCATTTGCTGTACTAATAAAAAATACTATGGTGAAGCATGGCAATAATCACAGCATTCATCTTAGTCTCAAGTTGTGACAATTATCCTCCGGAGGCAGGATGGGGACACACTGAGAAAGAATGAATTTGTTAAATTTCTTTTGTTGTATTAGTAGAATACATGGTGAAGCATGCCTATAATGTTAAAACATATGAATTAGAAGGGAGATATATATCCTGCTTGGATAGATAACAATGCTTCTAGAGTCAGTATATGACTCTTATGGACTATATTGGTCAGGGAGGCCCCAAAGGCCACTAAAACAACATCGACTGTAGCCATCCCTCTTGGATGTGCACCACACACTTTGATTGAAAGATAGAGAGAAATGTACCTGGAAATGAGCTGGGAGCTTCATCCTGGCTAAAGAGTGTTCACAATGCTGGAAGGTGCTATGCAGGCTGCTAGGGAGAAAAGGCGTGGATGATCTTATCAAGACGTGAGCTTTATGAACTATGATACCAACCTACCTGGCAAGATGTGCCCACTGTTGTCAGAGTGGCCCGACTGTTTTAGAAGCAACCAGCTGCTTTATGAGCGGATCTGGCCAATGTGCAGGAAGGACTTGAAGTTTGTTACTGTAAACCCACTAAAAACATCATGGTTAGCTGGGCAGTGGTAGCACATGCCTTTAGTCCCAGCACTTGGGAGGAAGAGGCAGGTAGATTTCTATAAGTTAGAGGACAGTATGATCTACAAAGAGAGCTCCAGGATAGCCAGGGCTGTTACACAGAGCAACCCTGTCTCTAAAAAACAAACAACAACAACAACCCTCATGTTTGAGGGCTGTAGGCCCAAAGGGGAAACTCACTATGACTCCTTAGCTAAGTTGACTTGGTGTCAAGCTGTCTGCTAAACTTCTGTTTATGGACAAATGCTTCCCCTAGCTTTAATAAGAGAAGCTTCTCTTTGCAATAGATGGAAGTGATTGAGGTGCTAAGAAAAAGGGAGAGTTGAGTGCTCGGTTCTGAACAGGGCATTCATACCACCCTCTCAAAGGAGCACTGTGGCAGAAGGGTGGCAATAATGTAAGAGCCAGAAGACAGGGAAAGGACTAGAACATGCTGTCTTCTGGGTATGACACAGCAATTAAGTCATGAACACAGAGCAGCTGTGGTTGCCCACAGCCAGTTAATGGGGGAGGGGCTCGTGGAGCCTTACTTTCCCTGCTTAACCATGGGTTACTGAAGGATTCTAGAGGGGGGTGATGGTCAGCTTTATATGTGGATCCACTATTGAGCCTATTAAGGATAGTTGGATAGTGTCATATTCAGGTTGCATAGATAGTCTTGATTGAAATCATTAGGTCACAGAACAAAATAAAAATACATGAACACAAAAACAGAACTTGTAGGGAGGAGGGAGTGTTGATAGGTTTGGGAGAAAGCCAAAAGAGAGTAGAGATGAGAAGGCATTACATACATGTATGAAATTGTAAAGGAATATAGTTATTAATTTTTTTTAAGTAGAAAGGCTCTGTTTCGTGCAGGGCAGAACAAATGGCTTTGGCAAGGCAGTTCTGAGCAGGGACAAGGAAAGAGTGGGCGGTTAACACTGGATTGTTTTTCTAGTGAGGTTTTAAAGTGCAGGGACCTTCCCTACATTAGCTCATGTTGCGTGGGCCCCTGCAGCTTAGGTGCTGTCTCTTGGCTTAGGAATAATGGCTAGTCTGTTGGGGATTTTTGTCCTTCCTGAGGACTGCAGTTTAATTACATGGCATGAATGACTTCATTTTGGTCTTCTGGGGCCTGGTGCAGAAATTCAATCTGGAATAGTGGCCTCCCCAAAATTCCACTGGACACTGATACATCTTCTGATACCAATCAAGGCATTTACAGAAAAGGAATATACATGCTGGCTTTGCGACACTGAGAGAAGTAGATAAGACATCCACAGGCCTCCTTGAGACTACGAAGAACAACTAAATATTTGGGGATTGTTTCATGTTGTAGAGGCCTGGACACCTGGGTTTGTTGGGGGAGGCTACTAGTGTGTTAATCTAAGATAGACGGTGCTAGTTAAGTGTCATGCTTAGACGCTTTGGCAAACCTGCTGTCCATGGAGGAAATTATGTCCATCTTCTAAGGGGCCCTTCTGACTGCAGCAAATGGTGCTCTGTCCATATCTCTGGTGGTATTTATACATACCAGTGGATTTCCAAGAATAAGCAGGCCTCAGAGAGGAAAGAATTGATGTGTCATCTTCCTCTGGTGAGGTAGCTCTGAGCATATGCCACACACTGCCCAGAGTGTGCCAGGGCTTTTTAAAATCCCAGATGGCCAGAGCAAGTGTTCATGTATTTACACACCTGTGCACAGGCACAAGCACCTGTGTGCCTGCACACATATGCATGTGCGCCCGCGCGCGCGCGCGTGCGCGCACATACACACACACACACACACACACACACACACACACACACACACACACATCTATTTTGAAACAAAGTCTCATGTATCCCAGGCTGGTCTCAATTTACTATGTATCTGCAGATGACCTTAAACTTCTGATCCTCTACTTCTGCCTTCAGTGCTGACATTGGGGCATGCACCACCACTCCTGACTTTCATTCACACACTACATCTTTTATTTTTATTGTACACATGTGAGTGTTTGCCTGCACATGGTGCTCACAGAGTCCAGAAGATACCAGATCCCCTGAAACTGGAGCTACAGACTGTTGTGAGCCACCATATGGTGGTATCTAAATCCAGGTCTTCCACAAAATTATGGGACCAAATTAAGACATCTGGATATTAAACAAAGCCTTTCTGTAACAGCCATGGTGCAAGGAGACCACAGACTAGGACTCTTATGCAATTCTGTCTTAGTTACAGTACCTATTGTTGTGATGACACCCCATAACTGAAAGCAACTTGGGGAGCAAAGGGTTTATTATGTTTACACTTCCTCATCACACAGGTCATCATCCAAGTCAGTCAGGGCAGGAGCTAAAGTAGGGCAGGACCTGGAGGCAGGAGCAGATGCAGAGGACATGGAGGGGTGCTGCTCACTGGCTTGCTCCTCATGGCTTGCTCAGCCTGCTCTCTTATAGAATCCAGGATAGTCCAGGGATGTTCCTCCCCACAACAGGCTGTGCCTTCCCATCAATCATTAATTAAAAAAATGTTCCACAGACTTGCCTGCCTACAACCTGATCTTACAGAGGCATTTTTCCCAACTGAGGTTCTCTTCACTCAGATAACTCCTACTTGTGTCAAGCTGACATAAAACTAGCCAGGATCAACTCTAAGGAATGAAAGGAGTCTTGCAGATAGAACTATGATAGAACGTCTATAGTAACTGCAATCATGAGTGCATTCCTTGTAAATTTCATAGCATGTCACAAACTGACCTAAGTGAAGGTGATGGTTAACCTTCATTATCCAATTGGCTACACTGAAAAGTGCCTATAAGTAACATATACTTGTAGATGTGTCTCGGAGGTGTTTCCAGATATAATTTGCTAAGAAAGAAAATTTTTTTAACTGGTGCCATCTCACAGACAAGGACCCAGGTAAAATTCAAGGGTAAAAAAGAGGAAGTCCAGGAGTATAGGCATTCACTCATTTCCTCCTCCCAACTCCCTTTTTACCATGAGAACAGCCTCCTCATTTCCATGTAACAGTCTCCATTGAGCTGAAATATTCCACCCCTGAAGGAAGCTCCTTAGACTCGGGGAGTTCTAAAGGAAAGCTTCTTAAGTCTCAGGAAAAACCCAGGAAGTCCCTGAAATGGACTAAATAAATACACATGGCTGGGCTGGAGAGATGGCTCAGATGTTAAGAGCACTGGCTGCACTTCCAGAGGTCCTGAGTTCAATTCCCAGCAACCACATGGTGGCTCATAGCCATCTACAATGAGATCTGGTGCCCTCTTCTGATGTGCAGGCGTACATGCCAGCAGAATACTGAATACACATGATAAATAAATTTAAATAAATAAATAAGCATGCATGGTTCCTCCATCCCCAAGGTTAAATAAGCAGTAAGCATTAAGAAGGTGCCTGGAAGACTTCATCTCTTGAGCTACCTGCAAGTAGTGCAGTGAGCTCCAGGGCCCTCACTCATGCTGGGGTGGACTTTTATTTATGCAGCTGCTTTTGAGTCATCCCTGCTTTTACAAGTAATGCCTCACCCACATTCCATACTAATCCCAATAAATTCATTGGTTCACCAAGTTAAACTTTGGTAGTAGCATTACTTTGGTCTTTCACCAGTCTTGGTATAAGGAAAATTATATGCTGCACATGTATTACCTTTGATATATATGTGCATATATATATAAATGTACATATATATATCCATAACACATATGATTTATGTAACATATAACATATGATTTAGATTATGTCTGTAGTAACACAGTCAAAATTTGATTTTACATTATGAAAGCCTTATTTCTAACACAGTCAAGAACAAGGAATGTTAAGATCTGCTCCTGAATTCCTGCTTGCTGCTATAGTTGGGAAAACAGTCGCTTACAGAACCATCTTAAAAGAAAACTTCTGCAGAAACTTTTATCAAAACAACCCCACTTCCACAGACACGTTTAACAGCAGAGGAACTTCACCTCGGTGGCCATGAGATACTAGGAAAAGCACAGTTAATTCTAGCAATGTTGCAACAATGTTAAAGCAACCCTGCTCAAAACTGTTACATGGACTTGCAAGAAGGGGGCCCAGTCTTCAGCAGAGCACTGGGTCAGCTGAGTGACACCGGCCTAATTTAATAAAGAGTTTCTCCTTTGCAATCTCCAGCATCCCTGCTGCCAGATGTACTGCCTCACTAGATACCCATACACAAGGATCATGGACTGAAACCATGAGCCACATCCATCTTCCCCACTTTCAGCTGGGAGGTACTACATCATGGTGATACAGTCTGGCTGACAGGGTGTGTCTGGTCGTCCAGCCATTCCTGCCATTCTTCTAGCAAATACCAGCAGCTCGTAGAGGGTCCTGGTGGGCAAGGATGGCAGCTCCTTAGCAGCTGGTGCCCTGCAGTGGAAGCCAGCCCTAGACTGAGGATTCCAAGTATACATTTATTAACATGTTCCCAGCTTGAGTGAAGGCCCACTCTGTCTCAGGTCTCTGTACATCTTCTGGGGATGCTTCCCTCCTGAGACCATGCAATACCCAGCATGTGCTACAAACTGTGACATGGACGGTTTAAAACTTGCTCTGCTCTTTAGGTGGCTGGTCCTGTGTGGGTTTGTGACTTCCAGGAATGAGGATGGGGTCTCTGCAGTTTTCCCAGCTGACCATCCTCCTCCAGTACTTGCTCATCCCACCTTTGACATGGTTTTAACATACCATCTTAAACCCTCTGGGGCCATTTTCAAATTTGTATTTTTATTATTATTTTTAGTTATGTCTGCATGTGGGTGTAGGCACAGGAATATAGGTGTCCTCAGAGGCCAGAGGCATTGAATACCCTGGAGTTACAGAGGGTTGTGAGTTATCACACAGGTGCTGGGCATTGAACCCTGGTCATCTGGAAGAGCAGCAAGTACTCTTATCACAGAGCACGTCCAGCCCCTCACTCCCCCTACACTGGGGTAGATTTTGAAGCACTCAATTTTTATAACTACCTTTGGAATTTGTTTCTGCCCAGGACACCAGGATACATCAATGCTAACTGTTCCTGGAATGGAAATTTTTATGAATATACTCTATAATAGCTAAATTTATTGAGTATTTATACCACAATAGACATTTTACACAAACCTATTTTTAATCCTCTAGAACTTCCCAGAGGTCAGTTCCATAAATGCCATAAATGATGACCTTTTACCTGGAGAAAATGGAGCTGGAGCGATGCTAAGTGAAGCTTCACAAGTTACAAATCAGGGGGCTTTGAGCTTAGTGAGCCCAGGTCCTTATCAACTGAACTTTGTGGCCTCTCATGAGAAATAGGAACTGTTACAAAATGTGAGCATGGCAGGGGGAGCAGGTGGCTTGGTGATAGTAAAAGACAAGCTCTCAGAGTCTGTGTATGGATTCAAAGACACCTTCACTGGAAACAGCATCCTCCATCAAAGCTGTGTCCCAAATGAACACCAGCCCAGACTCCCATCACCAGGGATCTGAGATGATGAAAATGATCTCTGTTGGAGACTGGGGAGGGGAAAGACTTGGTCTGCCATTCAAGACAGCAAGAACCCCGTAAGGAAAGGCCTCTCTGCCCATGAGCACCGAGAGCAATTAGCATCTCAAATGTCCTACACACAAGTACAGACACACACACACACACACACACACACACACACACACACACACACACACAGAGAGAGAGAGAGAGAGAGAGAGAGAGAGAGAGAGAGAGAGAGAGAGAGAGAGAGAATGCTTTCTACCTTAAGTAACAGCAACTCTGGGTTTTTAAAATATCTTTTCATTAATTTATTTATTTATATGAATGTTCTATCTGCATGTACACCTTTATGCCAGAAGAGGGCATCAGAACCCACTATGGATGGTTGTGAGCCACCATGTGGTTGCTGGGACTTGAATTTATGTCCTCTGGAAGGGCAGCCAGTGCTCTTAACTGCTGAGCCATCTCTCCAGCCCAAAACTTGCCAAGAAATGTGTGTGTGCCTCAAGAAGAATCATGGATGGCATATAAATAAAATGTGACAAAAGAGGAGGGCCCAGAGTGGAAAGCTGAAGACAGTGATCTAGATGGCAGATGATGATGCAGAGACCAAGAGAACAGGGGAAGAGCTGGGGGAGGGCATAAACATACTAGTTCTTTCTTCAATTTCCCAAATGACATGAACCACTTTCCTCTCCTCCAAATCCTGTGGTGACTTATTGTTTATGATCTAATAAAGCCACTGGCAATCAGCTTGTAAAGCCAGCCACACTAGTTAGCTACATAAACTAGACAGTGGCCCGGCATTGGTAATGCAGGCCTTTAATCTCAGCACTTGGGAGGTAGAGGCAGGCAGGTCTCTGTGAGGTTCCAGGACAGCCTCCAAAACCTCAGAAAAATCCTGTCTTGAAAAAAAACAAAAAGAAGAAGAAACTAGACAGTGGTGTTACACACCTTTAATCCCAGGACTCCGGAGAAAGGCAGATGAATCTGAGTCCAAGACCACCATGGACTACCGGAGACTGAATCAGAGCTCACACCTTTGATTCCAGGATTTGAGAGGTATAAAAGGTACAGGCATTCAGCCTGAGAGTGAGTCTCCAGCCATGTGGAGGAGAGCAAGGCAGTCTGAGAGAACCTGCTGAGCAGTGAATTCAGGAGCAGTTTGAGGATTACCCCTTTGGTCTGAGCATAGGTAGAGGTAAGAGCTAGAGGCTGGCTGCTTTGCTTTTCTGATCTCAGTTTGAAGCTTGAAGCCCATTATCTGTCTCTAACTCATTTTATTTATCGTTCTACAACATCCCATTATATCCTTCTGGGGCCAGGTAGCTTTCTTTATAAGGCTGGGACATCTCTCCTCCCTTAAATAACCAGTAACTCCCATACATTACCCCTCCTGTGTCCAATTCTTTCTTGGAGGATTTAAACTTCTTCCAAAATTAGTATAAAAACTATAACCAGGCATGGTGGTACACGCCTTTAATCCCAGCACTTGGGAGGCAGAAGTAGACAGATCCCTGTGATCTCAGTCTACATAGTGAGCTCCAAGACCATGAGGGCTATACAATAAGACCCTGTCTCAAAGAAGACAAACAAAATGCCTATCAACACAGGAATATAAAGAAAGTGGTAAACACATATATTGCCTAATTACTACTTCTACATAATTTTACTGTTGCTATTTTTTTTAAATCTAGCTGGTAGTCTTCTACAGATCCATTAACCCAGCTTAATTTTAGTAGCACCTCAAAGTAACTATAGACATCACACTCAGAACATCAAATACCTATGTAGTTGCATTGCTACTTTTCCCCCTTTCATTTTATTTTCACTTCCGGAGACTGACTTGATCCTCACACATGATAGCTGGAGTACTCTACCTTGAGTTATATTATCAGCCTTTTTGTTCTGTTGTTTTGATGTAAAATTTCATACCCAACTCCTTAGTGTGCACTTGCTGGGTTCACACACACACACACACACACACACACACACACACACACACACACACATACACACATTCTGCATAAATCAGCTGCTATGAGGATGATATATACAAACAAGCCCTCTTATCCAGTCCTGTCCCCACCTGCACTCCTTGGGAATCTCAGTAGACTGTAAGAGACAGTTTTGGCACAGGTTCTTTTTGTTTCTCTTGTTGAAACAACTGCAGTAGATTCCAATCAAGGTCCGCAGTGATAACCTTGGCGTGCCCGCACCCTTTCCCTACCCAGGAAAGGCATGCACTGTGCCTGTTTTGCTGCAGTTCAGTGAACATGGCATACTCACCAGGCCCGAACTGCTGGGAAGAGGGGCTTTTCTTTTTTTCTTTTTGTTTGTGTTTTAAGCCATGGTTTCTCTGTGTAACTGTGCCTGTCCTGGAACTCATTCTGTAGACCAGGCTGGCCTTGAACTCAAGAGATTCACCTGCTTCTGCCTAAAGAATGCTGGGATTAAAGTTGTGCACCACCACTGTGAAGAGAGGTTTTTTGACCATACCTTCATTTAGGATTCCAAGGCAACAGTTTCTTGTTTGCTTTCTTTATAAAACTTTTTTTTTTTTTTTTAAGTGGCCAAAAAGCCCATCACCTTCATGACTACACACTTCACATCCTTTACTTGCTAAAGACAGTGTAAAAGACAAAAGATCAGGCCTACACAACAAAGTAGGCTACCAATGCCTACCACCAACTGAACAAGATACTTTCCTCTTGAGTATGTAAATGACATGTAAAACATTGACTGCATTATCCATGCTGGTCAGGCTACCAGTCTCACATGTAAGCACTACGGCAGTTTCTGGTAAACTGGAATCCACAGCAAAACAGGACCCCTCTCCCTTGCTTATCCTAAATACTTTTCAGGATGGGCATGAGCTGTGGGCAGTAGGATGGTGGCAGATTTTTGATAGATTAATTAGCTTGTTTGTTGCTGTTACAAAATGCCTTATGAGAGAGAGAGACAAAGAGAGAGAGAGAGAGAGAGAGAGAGAGAGAGAGAGAGAGAGGAGGAGGAAGAGGAGGAGGGGGAGGAGGAGGAGGAGGAAGAAGGAAGAAGAAGAAGAAGAAGAAGAAGAAGAAGAAGAAGAAGAAGAAGAAGAAGAAGAAGAAGAAGAAGAAGAAGAAGAAGGAGGAGGAGGAGGAGAAGAAGAAGAAGAAAAGAAAAAGAGTTTGAGGCTGCTATGCATTATAGCAGCCAAGAACATCAGATGGTTGGTCATTTGTGTCTGTGGTAAGAAAGGAGAGATGGATGGCAGGTACTAAGCTGGCTTTCTCCTTTTATTTGGCCTAAGTTCCACCAGCCCACAGATTAGTGTTGCCCATGTTCAGGGTGGGTCCTCCCATCTCAGTTAAACCTCTCTAGAAATGGCCTCACACATGTGCCCTGAAGTTTGTCTCCTGGGTGAATAAAGTTATAAAGTTGACAGTCAAGATTACACAGCATGGAAGAGTAAATGTTGGGGTAAAGACCACACAGCACTGTAGAATCCTATCCTGATGCAGGGTCCGTGTGCACATATGTGTGTGTGTGTGTGTGTGTGTGTGTGTGTAGGCTCACACGTGCATGATTCCAGATGCTTAGCTCCAATCCGTCCTGCCCCAAGGATGGCATTATAAATGAGCCACAGTGGGGGCATAACCATAGCTCTGGAGAGCCACTACAACCAGATGGGGAGCTCTGAAAGTGGGCTTTAGTCAGCTTCTTTCTATGGTCTGCCCCACAAAAGGACAGGAGTAACAAGAAGCACCCAGCTAGTTCTCAACAGGAACCATTTGCCATTGTGTTTCTAACTGGATAGGAAATACTCCATTTTATTCCCTCATTAAGTGTCCCCCACACCCTTGGCCAAAACCAAGAAAGAAGCAAAGTTGAGTGAGAAACCACAGATTGCACAAGATCATGAGAGGGAAAATAGGGAAGCTGTGATTCCCCAGGGTCTTAGCCAGTTAAGAATATAATACAACTATCTAAGCAAGGAGTCTGGGAGGGAGACGCTGGAGAGATGGCTCAGTGGTTAAGGACATTTGCCGCTCTGGCAAAGGCTTTGGTTTAGCTCCCAGCACCTACATGGCGATTTCACAGCCATCTGTGGCTCTAGTTTCAGGGGATCCACTGACCTCTCTTGGCCTCTGCAGGAAACAGGTACACATGTGGTACACACAGAATATAAATGCAGGCAAACTCTCATGCACATAATATAAAAATGAATTAATCATTACAAAATTAAGTCTAAGAGGAGTGTGGCAGCAACAAGAGCCTATTAGATTCCTGGAGAGTCTCAAGGCTGGCTTCTGGACACAGGAGAAGAGGCAGGCCAGACAAGGAAAGGTGTTTCAGGGTGTGGACAAAGGCATGGGAAGCCTGATCTGCAGGTAGGACAGACCTTCTCAGGACAAAACATGCAACACCTTCCAATTTGATAAGTTTTTGTTTGTTTTGTTTTGTTTTTCGAGACAGGGTTTCTCTGTGTAGTTTTGGAGCCTGCCAAAACTACAAGTCTACTTGCTCTGTAGACCAGGCTGGCCTTGAACTCACAGAGATCTGCATGCCTCTGTCTCTCATATGCTGGGATTAAAGGTGTGTGCCACCACTGCCTGTTGGTAAGTATTAAACAAAATAGATGAAAATCCTATTCTACTAGGTCATTTGCTCTGGGTAAGCTCACTTTTCACATCTGGAAGAAAAAATAAAGACTATCTCCAGCTTTAAATGAACTAAGATCCCTTCAAGCATAAAATAAAACTATAACATCACAGATCCCCACAGAACAAAGGTGCAATGCTAGCTAGTTTCAAGGATACAAAAGAAGCCCTTTCTTTTACTCTCCCTGGAGGGTTCCTGGCCCTATTTACTTTTTCTTCATAGCACTAGAAATTACATTTATTTATTTTGTGTGAAGAGCACAGACCAGAGGGTGCTTGCCGGGGGTCAATTTTTTCCTTTCACCTCTTGGGTCCCAGGGATAAACTAGAGTCATCAGAGTTGGGGTAAGTTCCTTAACCTGCTTGCCATCTCACAATCCCTTTGCATAGCATTTTGTTACCACCTGGAATTTTAAGTATTTGTTTGGACGCTGGTATCCCATTTCCTGCCAACCACATATGAATGTACACATACAGAGAGGAGAGAGAAGGAGGGCAGTCTAGAAAAGCACAGCCTTGAGCTTCCCAGGGCTTTGTGTCTGCTGCAGGCCTGCCAGAACCTAGGCCAGGCATATCATGTCCTGAATGAATGAGGATGAAGCAGGAGTCCAAGCACGCACATCAATCACAGTGCTGCTTTTAAGTTGTGCTTTAATCTCTGCAGTCAGCTACAACGCAGTGAGACAGGAGAATAAACCTTCATTAACACCAGAAAATAAGCTGCACATTTATACTGACTCAGCCTAACTGCTTTTGCCCTTAAATTGTTTGAATGTAATTGAAGCTATTTATCTTCAGTGTAAAAACTTGGAGGTATAAACAAAAGCCAGGTATTATACACAGTAAGTTATTAATATACACTTCCAAACTTGCACAGTACATTTTAAACAAATGGTCTTATTTTATCTTTTAATGTTAAGCATAATCCACATCTCAAGCTTGGATAAAAATTCACAATATATAAACCCATGGAAAGTTCTATACACAAATACAAGTTATAGAAATCTGGTTTCAAATATAAATACATAAACTGTCATAAATCACACAGGTTACAACAGCTTGCTTACTTTTTCTATTGTGATTTTAAAAAAATAGAAAAATATTCAATGCACATTCAACTGCTATAACAAGGGATATGACCTTGTGCCTTTAAACCATACCTTGTGAAGGATAAAACATCACATGAGGCATTTTTGGAAAGGAAATCATAAGACTATAGAGGCTAACATATAAATATTCCCGTTATAATATGGTAACAAAAATAGTTATCTACTGAGTTTTTGGGAAGTAGTGGCAGAGAGGAAGTGGCGGATACTGATAGTTTAGAATGCTTGAAGAACTCGTGTGAAGGTAACTAAGAATGTGTATGCTTTAAAATTCCCTATGACAAGTTGACCACGGACCTGGCCTGAAAGACTCTTAAGGCAACCAAGACTGAGTGCATCTGGCCCTCGAAACACAAATTCTCGCCTCCCCTCAACATGCCATCTCAACACGACAACCTGACTTGTGTGTTAGTGTGGAGGGGAGAAGAGGAAAAAACAGTCATTGTGTACAAAAGACGACTCAGTGCAAATCAGAAAGAACTCTTTGTAAAGTTTCAAAATGCCTTATTGCCTATGAGCAACAAAGATTTCCTCAACAGGATCTCTCCAAAACAGCAACTGTAGAAAGGCAAACCCTTGAGATATTCTCAAATGAGGTCCCTCACCCCCTCCTACTCTCCACACTCCCTGCCTTTTGAGGGGTTGCACAGGGTTCCATTAAGAACAATAGGAATGATCCTTACAAAGTATACTTTCAAACCCTAAAAAAATATATTATCTTTAAAACAGCAGATCCAAGGTGACCAGGCAGAGATGAGTTTCTTCTATGGCTTTTAAATTACTGAGGCATCCCGTGATAAAAACATGTGACACAATAGCTTTCCTGTGAAAGTGACCTGCCTGCCCCAGTGTCCATGACAGTAAGGGGGAAGGAGTGGGGAGCAACTGAGTGGTTGCAGAGAGGCAACAGTCCAGGTGCCATGAGCCTCTGGACATAAATAGAAGACCAAATGCATGCTCAAAATGGAGGGACTCCAAGGAATGGAAGCTCCCCTTGGAAGACAGAGGGATTCCCCAGTTTAATCCAGAGGTCAGCAGCAAGACACTGGGACAATTTGCACCATGGTGGGCAGTGCAGATGGCGTGGAGCAGGAAGAAGGAAGTCGGGAATGTCAGCACAGGAAAGAGGAAGGGTGGCTGCCACCACCCCACCTTGTTACAGTCAAGGGAGGAGTGTCTGAATGTTAGGATGAACGACACCAGTGGAATTTTCCAGCTTTTCTATGGGGGGAGGTGCTGGAGTACACTATGGTTTAAGTCAAAGCACATATCTTCATACCTCTCTCTCCATTTACAGACACTACATAAAGCTGACCTTGTTCTTGTTCCCAATGGCTACATAATTATCTTGGCACAGAAAATAGAAGGAAGCTCTCACAGCAACCTGGCCATGAGGCATTTGTGTACATGTTACACAAGTGTCAGGAAGTGACTCCAATCCTATGGCAGGTCAAGCAGGAACTCCATCCTCTGAGTACTGGAGGCACAGCTTTAATTGCATCATCTTTCAGGACTGGGAAAGAAAGAAGAACCAGCTCTCTTCCCGGGAGCCTGAGCTTTCTCCTCCACAGTACTGGACTAACACGGTGATACCAGTCCAGGAACAGCTGTCCCACCCTCTGGCATGCCTCTTTCAGTCCCAAAGAGACAGGTCACACATCCCCTAGGTCCATGAACTCGTCTTCTTGTTTGGCTAGGTCATCTTCACCTCCCAGAGCTTTCCAGCCACTGGTGGGTAAGACAGGTTTGGAGGAATGTCGCTGGAGCATGGCAAAAGGGAACAAAGAGGACAGGCGGGCAGAGTTCCTGAGCAAGCACGGTGCCTGTGTGCGGACAGCCTCCTGTCTGTGGTGCTTGGCATCAATTTTTTCCTGTAAGCTCTGCACTTCCTCCATCATCTCCAACAGTTTGCTCATAGTGGCCACTCTGCCACCACCCAGGATTTGGGCTTCTGGAATCCAACGTAAGTAGCGCTGGGCCCACACCTTGATTTCTGGCCCCTCGATGTGTGGCAGTAACAAGCCATGGTAGTCTGTGGGCTTACTATGCCAGTTGTCATAGAACTCTCTAGAGTTGTCCTGGAACTCGTCAGAAGAGTTAATAAGCTTACTAATTCTCTTGCCTAGAAGGTTTTTGATTAAATGATCTGTTTCTTCTCTGAAAAATCCTCTTTTGGGAGATGACTTCGACTGGGTGAGTGGCAAAGAAAGCTGTCGTTGATGCTTTGAAAGAGAACACAAAAGAGGAGAATACCTGGTTAAGAGCTGAGGTGACAGTACTAATGATGATAATAGTTATTTTTATAATAATTAATGATAATAAAGAGCATCATCACTCTGCTTCAAGCCGTGTCAAGAGACATCAGATCTGCCATTTCATGTGCATCCATTAAAATGCTGTAGCACATTGATAGAGAAGACCTCCTGTTCCTGGTGACTCTGATGTAATATCAACAATGAAAGAAACCAGGCACACATGGAGCTGCACAGAAAGGCATGCTGGGTCAGACTAGTCCTCTGGTAAGAGGGTTATCAACGGAACAGAGTACTTCAGAGAAACTGGTTTGACACAGTTAATGATTTACGTCAGTCTCCGGGGCTTTTTGTTTGAGACAGTCTCTCATTACGTAGCTGGAACCCACTGTGTAGACCAGGCTGGCCTGAAACACTGGGCTCCTCCTGCTTCTGCCTTCCAATCACTGGCATTACAGATGTGTGCTGCCACTCTTAGCACATCAGTTAAAAGGAAAGAAAAGTTTCTTTTCTGAGGACTTAAGAGCTCTAAACTGCAGCAATATTCTGAACATCTTCAAGGTATAGTACTGACCACAGGCAGTGGGAGCAGAGGCAATGGCTAAGAGGAACAGGCTAACTTGGCCAGATATTCTTGTTTGGCAGGCTGCACAGAACAGGAAACATGAGAGCATTTAAGTTTTGTTCCTGCTTTTGAGCCTTCTCAGTAGCTGAAGCAAGGCACACCATGAGAGGGTAATGAAGATAGGTCAGAGGTTGTGGGTTTCATGGATGCCCAAAGGAAAAGGTCCAAATGTGAGGAGAAGCTGTTTCCTGTCAACTGTTCTGCTCCTAAGAAGCTCAAGCAAAGGAGGACCAGAGAGCAGTGGCTGACTCCTGGAACCCCATGCTGGGAGACTGAGACAGGAGACTGCCAGGAGCTTAGTGCTAGCTTGAATTACATAATGAATTTCATGTCAGCCTGTGCAATAGTGTGAGACCTTACCACAAAGTAAGACAGCGTAAAAATATTATCTTCAGACTAGCACTCCAATTTTCAAACATATTTCTACTAGTGTAAAAATTTTACAAAGAAAATATTTTCTCATTATGGAATAAGTATTAACAATAAAAAATGCACACACATAGGCAGTTACCCACAACAGCACAACTAAGAGATGACCAGAAGCTTTGACTCTCCATCCAGATACATCAAGGATGAAAACCAGGCGTCAGTGGCCTCTCTTCTTCATAATGACCACGGATAGTCGGGCAGGAATGTGGAACCAAAACAAATAAACAAAAAAACAAAAAACAAAACAAAGAGCCAAGGAAACCTAACTGTCTCCAAATGTTGCTTGGTGTTGAAGCCTCTGCTCCCATGTGTCCTCTCAGCATGGTACCCGAGCTGGTACCTCCTGACCACGTCCCTTGTCGCTCACCTCCAGTCCTGCTTCACTTACACAACCTCAATCCTCCCGCCCCCTGGCTCACATCATCAGCTACAGTCTATAAGAAGAGACAGCAAGGACAGCAGACAAGGGGTGCTTAGCTGTCTCTGTTGTTCCTTGCCCCACGGGTACCTGACAGCTCTGCGACTTTAGTCAGGCTGCCACCAGGGGGCATGGCACACCAAAGGAAAGCTCATCCCTGGCTGAGTTGTGCTGACACTGCAGAAAAGGGAAGCATTTGCTTTGGGCCTGAGGAAAGCTAGAAGGGCAACATGTGAACTCAAAGTGTTCAGAAACTGACTTGGTCTCCAAGTGCTAGCCTTGGCTCACTTGAGCCTATCTTCCTTAGACTAGAACCCTGTTCCATGCCTAGGGCCCCTGAGGATCAGGCAGGGTAGGAAGGACAGTGGTGGGAAAGATGTTGGCAAGCATGGACTCGGATTTTCCATCACCATCAGAGACATTCCAGGTCCGGTGACAAAGCTGTTTAAACCGTGTGTTAGTTAAGTGAATTTCAGAGTATGATTAATAGTAAAATCAGGAAGAAAAATCTAAAAGAAAAGTAGACTTGCTGTTTGTGGTTTATGGTACAGGGCTCTTTTCTGGGCTCTGAGGGCACCAGGCACACATGTAGTACACAGACATATATCAAATAAAACACACAGACTCATAAAATAGTGAAGTTTGTTGTTGCTGTTGTTGTTGTTTTTCGATATAGGGTTTCTCTGAGTAGCTTTATAGACCAGGCTGGCCTCAAACTCACAGAAATCTGCCTGCCTCTGCTTCCCAAGTGCTAGGCTGCTCAACAAATAGTGTTTTTAAGAAGAAAGAAAAAGAAAAGTCTTGCTATGAAATACAAGCTGGCATATGAGGAGTAAAACCTCCATAATCAATTCCATGCAGCACAACCATGACAACAGCAACTTCGGTGGCATGTCTCATCAGAGCAAAGGCAGATTAGCTGAAGGCATCACTAATGAGCCCCATTAACCCAAGTACCACAAACCCCGACTGCACACTATGTTAAGAGGTAACACACCAAAAGAGAGATCCATAAAGTAGCCTTTGTCCTCACATGCATGGGATGGAGGAGCTGATGCTGGGGGAGGGTAAGGCATGCACATCTTACTTTGAAACGTGATCCTTTCCGCTGGCCTTTGTCCAGTTTTGGCTTTTCCACATAGAGAGGGTTTCTGAGCAATGTCTGTGCTTTGGGTTCAAACTGTACTGACCAATCCCACACGGTGAGCAGAGTCAAAGGCTTGCTTTGTGTATCCAGGCTTTCCCTACCCTGCCAAAACAAGCACAGGTCACCACGGTTTCCAGGGACGGCTGGAAAGCAAACACACATTTTCAGAAAGAGGTTCCAGGAACAGTGCTCTGCTGGGACCAGGCATGAATGCACACAGGCTTCGTTTCTTAAGGCAGAAGCTAAGCTCTTGGTGGGGAGGGTGACAAGGGTCCTTATTTTCAGTACCCTATCGAGGCTACATAACTGGGCACAGTCTTTTAAGTTAACCCCTACTTTCCCAATTTGACATCTGAGGAAACTGAGGAAAGCAAGTGAACTGCCTGAGGGTATGAAGCTGGCAAGCTGCAGGGCTGAACCCAGGGCTGTGTGCCTAAGATGCCAGGTTCCATTGTTCCCTCTTCCTCCTGAAACTTGGCACTCTACCAATTCAAAGCCAGTCCCAAGGCAGGAGAGGCCTGGATGAAGTCATGGAGAGTAACAGAGACACTTTTCACCGGGGGCACAGGCTGAGCGAAGGCAGAAGGGCTTTCAGGTGTAAAACCAAAGCCTGGCTACTCTGTTCCTGTGTCCATTCATATGCCAGAGTTAACTCTAGGCATTAAGGTAATGAAGAGGGGCTTAAATATTTACTCTATATAACCTTGGGCTAGATGATTATTGTGTTTCTGACACAATGTATGTATGTATGTATGTATGTGTAACTAGTGCACTACAAGGATTAAATACTGCCCCAGGTAGGAACAGCTAGCAATCACTTGAAACAATGTCTGATGCTTAAGCAATATTGAATACATGCCATTTTTAGGAATCACTCTTATGTATCAAGTTTGTAAGATGCAACTTTTTTGGCATAGGGGTCTCTAAAAGGGACTCTTACCACGTTAGTATCTTTTTGATGAGGCGAATTGAAAAAGAAGGTGCTGAAAATAGGTATATATAAACTATCTGACAGAACAGTCAGGAAAGTCTCTGTGAACTCAAATGCTGGAGGGTACTGGTGCACAAGCTGCCAGACACAGTCTAGGAAAAGCAGGAACACGGGGACCTATGTGGAGACAAAACACACATTATTTACAAGTCTAGGCCTAGCATGAGCTGCCCTGAACTCACTGACAGCCATTAGGAGCTTCTGAGCCCTGCCTCTCTGGAAAACAACAGACAACCCTTTCCAAGTGACGAGCATTCTCAGGGGAGACCACTCGCCGTGGGTTAGCAGTACTACTGTGGCAAAGACAAGTATCTAAAACCTCGTAATGAATGTGCACTAACACATGAGGGTCTGCAATCAGCTTTGGTGATAGCAACACTAATTCTGAACTCCAATTAAATGAATTCCATTCCTCTTCACTGTGTTCAGATGCAAAAACAGGACTTAGTGATGACTGCCATTTTACATTTTGTCATTAAAATGGGGGTGTTCATGCCTGCCCCGAGGGAACAGGTGGGGTTGGTTCTGGAGACAAGTCTTTGTTGACTACCACTTAGTGGAACTTCTATCTTGATCCACCAGTGAGCCTGTAACAGGGTAAGGCAACTGTGTGACAGTGTCCACCTTCTACAAGAGTAGAAATATAGGCCTCACACAGAGTTGGTAGGAGGAAAGCAGTAAGAACTCCTGGAAAAAGGCCAGTTCTACATCAGTAATATCATGAATCACACCAGCTAGTTCTCCAGAACTCTAGCATGCTGGTTCTAAGAGGCTTCATACCATATATTATGGAAAATATCACTAAGTAAAACATAAAAGTTTATCTAAACTTCCCTGTCAGGGAAAGGATTCTTAATGTACAAGTGAGTGATTCTAAGTGTTGGATGAACATGCCTTCTTTTGGATCCTATTCCAACTAGACAAGTCTGTCAGCCTCCCTTTCTCAAGACATGCAAAAATCACATCTTTCCAAATGGAATTGCTACTCTCTGCTTATCAAAATATGGAAATAGCATTAGCCTTTCAAACTACTTCCTCCAAGTCCCTTCCAAGACTGAACAATGATGGTTTCTCAAGTTTGATAGAGCACAGGTTTGGCCTGAAAGAACCAGCTGGCATAGTGACAGAGGCTTGAGTCTCTCCAGAAACCTGACAAGCCCTGAAGAACAGAAGCCACAGGCCCTCTATTCACACAGCATGCCGTGCCAAGCTGTTCTGCATCACAGACAGACACAATTCACACTACTAGCATGTGTTCATTCTAGAGATAATTTAATTAAAGTTACGTCCATTTTTCCTTTCATGAGTTATCAAAGACAATCAAGAAATTTGTATTGATGATGCTGAAAAAAGCCCACCACAGTCTGGAAGTGAACTAATGTTAAGTCAGGCTGGGATGTGTGGGGGATGTGGCTCTGTTGATAGAACATTTGCCTAGTATACGAGGCCCTGGAATCAATTTCCAGGACTATATAAAACTGGCTGTGGCGGTATATGCCTATAATCTCAATGCCTGGGTGGTAGAGGCAGAAGGATTAAACTTCAAGTTCATCTTTGGCTGCATAATGGGTTTGAGAGATACATAAGACCTTGTCTAAAATCAAACTAAAACATAAAACAACTCTCTGAGATCTGATCTAAAGAGAAGTGTGGTAGTGCATGCATGCAGCTACTTGGGATGATGAGATGGAATGCTGAGTTCGAAGCCAACGTAGGCAACATAACAAAAACTCCATACCCAAACAATGCAGCAATGACATCAAAGAAAAGGCTGTGACTCAGAGCACACCTCTCCCAGCACTGCAAAGCCTCCAGCAAAGCATGGCACCAGCACAAAGAAAACTTACTGTTAAGTATGTTTTCTGTAGCAAATTTATACACCACACATCACTAATTACAAAGTTTAATTTAGCAAGATTTGAAGGATTCTTTCTTCCTGAGTTATTTGGTAAATAAATGTTACAAAACCAATGTTTCTCCTAGTATGAAATGCATATATAGCCTTACTCTTCACCAGTTACAAGACTTTGAACATGCTTATTGATATTGTTCAGCCCTTGGAAGGATTTCCATTTTGTTTAGAGCATTCAAGTCATCTGAGATGAACTGACCAGTTTCCTGATATCTGTCAAATATGAACTTGAGAAGCCTACATCTGAGGACAGTGACCAGGCAAAAGGCAGTCTTTCTCCCCAGGACTGCAACAATCTGCAGTGAGGGCACTCACTTCCTCTTTGTCGCTCTGTCGGAGATGGTTACAGCGATCCAAGAAGGAGTGGCAACCCATGACCCACTCCTTTTGGATGAGGCTCTGGAACCCAGTCCTGGTTCGACAGTGGGGATCCATCATCACTTGCACCAGAGAGGAGAGGAGGCAGCAGAGGTCAGAGGCATTCTCTTCTAGAAGGGTCCAGCAGCAGCATCAAGGAGAAAGACAGAGTGTTACAAAGAGGCAGTATTCTCATCCACACACTTAAAAGCAGGGTTCCCAACACCTAGGTCTGCTGTTACTTTCTATAGACAATAGCCAACTTGGGAGAGACAAACCACTTCCGGCTTGTTAGGACAGGCTCAACTCACAGTAGTGCTGAGCAGGGATCTGCTTACTGAACAAACACAACACTGAAAAATCCACTTTTAGGACGTGGCATCCACAGCTGCCTTAAAAGAGGAGCAACACTCATGCACTGATGGTCTGCCTGCTTGTAGGTGAAGTCTACTTCCCTTCTTTCCTGGATAGCTTGAGCCACCGTTCACTGCTCTAGGCTCAGCCTCTTCACCTCAGGCTCTTTCTCCCCATTCTTCACAGACTGCCCAGTCACAAGACTCTTTCCTGTTCTGTCTGAGGAGCAGAGGCGCCTGCTTCTCCTTGCCAAGCCTACAGGAGGAATTCTCCTTGGTACTCTTCCATGTGCCTGCCCACTTGGAGTGAACTTCATTCAGCCCACAAGGCCAAAGTCCTTTCACAGACTTACTTAACACTGCTGACTTAGAGCAAATGCAGACACACAGCCACAACCATGCTTTCTTGGAGCTTGAATACAGTAAAGTCAGGTCTACATTTCCCATACCTTCCTCTCTATTCCCCTTCCAAAAGGGTGCAATTCATATTGCTTTTTTAAACTGTCCTGAAGGAAGATGGTGACTGTATCACTAGGGTTAGAGAACTAGAACGACACTCGTAGTGCCAGCACTCTGTCTTCCTATGCCCCAGAACTATAATGTACTACTAAAGCTCAGGTTCACACTCAATTACAGCAAACACACAAGAACTACATGCAGTTAATAGAGAGATTTGTGGCTGGATGTATGCCTGAGTGTGCACGTGTGTGCAGGTACATGCAGAGGCTAGCATGGAGGACAATTCTGGGTGTTATTCCTTGGGTGCCATCTACCTTTACCCTGCCTGGAAGGCAGGGTCTCTCCCTGGCCTGCAGCTCAGAAATGGGCTAGCCTTCCTGTCCAGGAATCACTAGCAGCCCTGTCTCCTTCCTGGGGCTGGGCTTACAAGCACATGCCACCATGCCGCCTTTTGTTTAAATGAAGGTTCTGGAGATCTAACTTGGTGCTTCCAAGGCTACCAACTGATATCTATGTATCTGCTGTCCAGTGCTGTCAGTCTGACAGTTCCATCTGCAAGGCCATCTTCCTCTTCATCTGAAGGTGCTGTTGGCACACTTCTGGGGACAGCAGTGAGGGCTTGAAAGTAAGACTGCAGAAGACAGGCAGCTCAAAAGTCCAGAATGGAGGGTCATCTGCTTCTGTCAGAGCCAGATGTCACACTACACAGCTCTGTAGTTGGTACATCTGGGCTTTCCCGCCTCTCAGATCTTCATGAAACATTCTGAAGGGAATGCTTCCATTAGTTTCTAAGTGTCCAGAAGGGAAAGCATGGAGTTCTGTGTACAGAAGGTGATCAACAAGAGCATTCTACACTAAGCTGGTGAGCTAGCACCAGGTGGTTCAGAAGCCTTGAGAAGGAACATTTTTCACTTTGCTCTCAGGAGCTATAATAAGAGAAGCATCAGGATGTGATAAACATCAGGGGTAGAAATCCAGGAGATAATCTACTCCTGGATCTCTTTGTAGCCCAGGTTCATCTCAGCTGGGATTTTTCCATATTGCTGCAATGCTACAGTGTCCTTCATTTACACAGCTAAATAATATTCCAACATGCGCATAGGTGCACATATAAATTTATTCTCTATTTGTCAGTAAACTCTTAGGTTGCTTCTATGTTTTGACTAGCATTAATAATGCTGCAGTGCATGTGGAGGTGTAGAAATCTAAGATACTTCTTCTATCCTGGAGTGGCAGACTGGAAACTTAAGGTCCTTTACAAAGTTGACCAGGATGGGGATGATGGCAGATGTCATTCTGTAAATATGTTTCTCTTATTGGTTAATGAATAAAGCACTGTTGGCAAATAGGAAGGCAAGACTGGTGGGACTGGGAGACAAGGATGATTCTGGGCGAGTGGGAGAGTCAAGATGTAGAGACTTGAGAGAAGAGGTCTGGACCCTCTCTCCGGTAAGATAAGACCACATGGAAACACTTAAATTAACAGAAATGGGTTAACATTTAAGACTGAGCTAGCCAATAAGAAATGCTAGTAACAGGCCAACAACTTTATATCTAATACAGTGTCTCTGTGTGTTATTTGGGGCTGACATGGCTGAGGGACTAGGCTGGTGAAAAAAACAGCTCATAACATGGGGATGCATTTGTAGTTCCAGATACTGGTGGAGCTAAAGCAGGAGGATCACTTAAGCCCAGGAATTTGAAGCCAGCCTGGTTAACACAATGAGACCCCATCTCCTGAAAACAAACTGAAATAAGAGCTATCGAGCCAGTAACACTTTAGCTCCTATCTAAGCACTCACAGCACTCTCTGCTGCAGGTAGTTTATAGGGCTTTCACAATATCACTGTGTGATACTGTCCTGCAGCGCAGCAAATACCCCACTGAGGAGAGGAAAGCCACAGCCCAGCACAAGGCTGCCTGCACACAGGCAAGAATAGTACTCTATGCATCAGCAGGTCTGGTCTCCTGTGTAAAAGGGCATCTCAAAGACTGATGGGTAAAGACACCAAACAATTTCTTCTTGGGCTATAAGTGGGTCTGCCAAGTTCCAAGAGAAAGGATTTTGTTTTAAACTTTAACAGTGAAAATTGGGGCAAAGGATTATAAGCCAAGGAAAAAAGAAGAGGGAGAAAAAACAAATCTACTCCATAAGTTACATATACAAAAGCTGACTCTTAGCCTGGTGGTGGCACACACCTTTAATCCCAGCACTTGGGAGGCAGAGGCAGGTGAATATCTGAGAGTTTGAAGCCAGCCTGGTCTACAAAGCAAGTTCTAGGACAAACAGAGCTGTTACATAGAGAAACCCTGTCACAAAAGCCAAGATTTAAAAAAAAAAAAAAAAAAAAAAAAAAAGCTGACTTAGTGAAGGAAACCACCCCCTGTGCTTTCTTACCCAAGAGAAGGACATTCATGCTCTGAGCTTCCAGGCATTCTGTAATCTCTATTGCTTTCTTCAGGCAGCGTCTAAACATGGGAGAGATGAAAACAGAATGTTAGCTCTTAAGCTTTGTGCTACGGACAACAAGTTTACAGGCAGTTTGAATTGTTCTTCAGTTCTCTCTTTATTTCTTCATGTTAAAAGGCTGGAAAAGGAAATAATCACTATCTACAGATACTCATTATGGATATACCAGAGTACACATCACACACACACACACTAATTACAAGGATAGAAGAAGTATCTTAGATTTCTACACCTCCACATGCACTGCAGCATTATTAATGCTAGTCAAAACATAGAAGCAACCTAAGAGTTTACTGACAAATAGAGAATAAATTTATATGTGCACCTATGCGCATGTTGGAATATTATTTAGCTGTGTAAATGAAGGACACTGTAGCATTGCAGCAATATGAAAAAATCCCAGCTGAGATGAACCTGGGCTACAAAGAGACCCTACCTTAAAAAGGGGGGGGGGGGGGGAACAAAAGAATATAAGAGAGAGCAGCAGCATTAAGGTGGATGGGAACAGTCTGTTTCCTTGGGTATGGCACAGGGTGGGCTAGTCTCTTGCACACATCTCTGGTTTGTATCTTTGTTGTGTCCTTTAGTTAATGGCAACACGGCTGTGGGTTAGAAAAGGCAATGTAATTCTTCTCTGAGATTCAATTCTAAACCAAAACGATGCATTAACATTAACAGTGATTTTTCTTTAAAAAAAAAAAAAAAAAGTAAATAATTTTGAATAGGTATAAACAAGAAACACATAAAGTTCAGTTCAGGATAATTTGCAGTTGGAGGTCAATGTCCCCTCCTCAGCCCCAACAGGCCAGCACTGCGGCCTCAATTGGCTTTGAACAATCACAGCTTTTCCTGTAGTCTCAGAATGTCTGGCTTTTAGAGTGCACTTCTTTGTTAAGCGGTGAGAGTGTTGGACAATTCATATCAAATGTACAAAGAAATGATAAAGAGAAACATAAAAGGCAGCCTAACTCAGAGGGTGGTGCTGACACATAACTTTAATCCTAGCACTCAGATCTCGAGTTGAAAGACAACCAGGGCCACAGAGAGAAACCATGGAGGTGGGGGGAGAGAACCTCTTGGAGCCCAACCCTGAACCAAACATATGATCTCAGAATAATTAACTGTGACAGACTAGGTATCTGCCAATTCCTCTACAATTCAGAATTAGGAAACTGTACAATTCATGTGCAAAACAATGGGTTGAAATACCTGATTATATCAAGCCAGCTGCTGCTTTCTAACAGAGAAAACCACTTTATATCTGTGTCCCAAAATTCCGTACTGTTATCTAAAAACAGGAAAAAAACCAGGAGACTTCAGGTTACTGACCACAGCCATGCCTCCCACACCACACCCACAATGCCCCTAGGCTGTACATCTCAGGGTTCCAAGTGAATGAAATAAAATACAATTGTCAGTCCTGAGTTAAACAGTAAAATCATCTACTTCAAATCTACCTTACAATATGTATCACGTTTTGGTTAGAGGTATACAGTGGTGTTTCTTTTTCCTTTCTGTGTCAGTCCTCTTTAGCACAATACCAGCAGTTAGTATATGCAATGAAAATTCAATGTCAGCTGAACAAACCCTAAAATGAGTTTGCTAAGCTTAGGAGTCAAAGTTAGGAAAAGCTATCTCTAAACAAGACAAACCCAGAGAAAAGGCTGGTTTAAGAATATGAATTCAGTTAGGCATGGTGGTGCACACCTTTAGTCCCAGCACTCCAGAGGCAGAGGCAGGTACATCTCGGGAGTTTGAGGCCAGCTTGGTCTGCAGAGCAAGTTCCTGAACAGCCAGAGCTACACAGGGCTATAGACAGAAACCCCGTGTCTCAGAAAAACCAAAATCAACAGACCAACGTGTGTGACTAAGTCAGTCACGTTTTCAATTGTCACTAATAGGTTGGGAGAGAACACAAATGTAGCAAGGGTGGGGTGGGATGGGGTGGGAGCTGGAGAGGTTGGAATGTGTTTTCATATTTCTTATTAACAAAATTGTTTGGCACTGGAAGAAATTGTACACGCCCAATGAAGGCATAAAGTCCACCAGGGAAAAGCAACAAATCATTCACATTAGAAATGATTATGGAGGTCAGTGGCTCAAAACCTTTGAGAGGAGCTAAAACATTCGCCACAGAGGCTGGCATGCTGTGGGGAGAGGGGCAGGGGATGGCTATGTGACCACTGAAACAGAGGCCACCCTGAGAGCCTGAAGAGCTGGGCAGGAGCAGGATCTCAGTGGCAGCTGGAACCCTGGACTTCTGCCATAGCCTGACACTGCTTGTCAATGATCTCCACTCAGAGCGAGCTGCTGCACACTACCATTGGCTTTCTCCATGTGACAGGAAGATTTCACTGTTCTTACCTATCAGAAATAGCTGCTTAAATTTACAGTATGCATTCTGGATTTCCTGCAGGGACAGGAAGTTGCTTGATAAGTCTTCAGTTTTAACAATTTCATAGGGTGGCCTGTGGATGGTCTTGTAAATTCTAGGTGTCAAAAAGTAACACAAGGTTAGAAGAGCAAACATAAATGTGAATAGTTTGTCCTGAGCACTTGCCACCAGCTGTGTTAAGAGCCCTGCAGCTATCACCTCACTTAATCCTCACTCACAGGGCCAGTGGATGTGGAAATGGAGGTCATGTTTAGATCAAAGCAATTTAACATAACCTATTCCTTTTGTTTATTTTTGAGGGACTGGGGAGATAGCTCAGTGGTTAAGAGCACTGGCTGATTTTCTGCAGCAGCTGGGTTTGCCCACAGAGGCTCACAGTCATCTAGAATTTAAGTCCCAGGGAATAGGCACATGTGCTTCCCAGGCAAAATACCCACACACATGAAATTAATTAATTAAAATTAAAATTATCTTGAGAAACTTCTACCCCATATAATAACAGTACAGTGATATACCCTATGATTTAGATTTGAAAGCTGCTGACATTACAGCCATGATGCCATCCCCTATACCCTGCCCAATACTTCTGTGAATCTCTTAAAACAGTGCTCTTGACCTTTCTAATGAGTATTATTACTGGTATTCCTCCAACACAAAGCTACTGTGCTGGGTAAGCAGAATGGACACACAGGAAGAACTATCCTACCACCTGCTTCTTATACAACAGCGGTTAAATGCATGAGTACTGACCCGTCCAAAAAGTTCTTCTGGATCTGCAGTGCGCCATCGTCCTGCTCTTTGGGCAGTGCTGACATTTTCAAAAGGGCGCTTCCATTGTGGCAGGACCAACACCAGATCTACAGAAAGGAAAGGAAAAGTGTTTGTCAGATGCAGATGGAGGAAACTTAGTCAAGACTGGATGACAGTATCCAAGAAATAAATTGTTCCTAATCATTTTAACTGCTTATATGGGGCAAAAATGGCAGGCCTTTGGGGATATATAACTATATCTCATTTTTCAGTTGGGACAGACATAATGATAATCTTTAATCAGAATTGTCTCATCTCCTCTGAGGAACAAATAGACAACTTATTACTACTCTTTATTTCAGAGTAAACCAATACAAGCAACTTAGCAAAGTGGCAAGGATCAGAATGACCTGATGCGGTAGAATATTCCTGTACACTGTGTAAATTATACTCTGATTGGTTTAATTAAGACGCTGACTGACCAATAGCCAGGTGGGATAAGGTTAGGCAGAAAAACCAAACTAAGGAAGGGAAGGAAGAGTCAGAGAGACTGGAGCCAGATACCAGGGAAGCAAGATGCTAGTAAACAGGTAAAGCCACGAGCCACATGGTAATAAATAGGTTAATAAGTATGGGCTAATTTAAATATAAGAGCTAGTTAACAATAAACCTGAGATACCAACCCAGAATTATGTAATTAATATAAGCTTTTGTGTATTTATTTGAGACCGGGTGGTCAGGACAAGAAAACTCTGCCTCTGTAATGATATTTATACTCTAACAAATAAAGTTTGCCTGAAGATCAGAGGGTAGAGCTAGCCACTAGTTAACCTACAGGTCTGGAGGTCTGTACCACTCCAGATAGATAGGAAGTGGTATGACTGAGCAGAGAGAAAATGATGAGGTGGGAGGAGACAGGAGCTCTCAGTCTCTTTTCGACTGGGAAGCTAAGTAGGTAAGGTGGCTGTGGTTTTGTTCCTTCATCTCTCTGATCTCTCAGTGTTTTCCCCTATATCTGACTCTGGGCTTTTATTATTAAGACCTATTAGCCGGGCGTTGGTGGCACATACCTTTAGTCCCAGCACTTAGGAAGCAGAGACAGGTAGATCTCTGAGGCCAGCCTGGTCTATAGAGCTAGTTCTAGGACAGGCTCTAAAGCAATATAGGGAAACCCTGTTTTGGGAAGAAAAAAAAAAAAAAGACCTATTAGAGCTCTTGTTCTGTTTACACTGACTAATTGTGCTGTGATCGCTGAGGAGTTAGTGAAGAGAAAAACAGAAGAGGGTCTAGAAGTTCAGGAACAGAGCACCTGCCAAGCATCTAGAGGCCCTGGATTTGAGCCCAGGTAGAGAAGGGGAAAGGACTGGAGGGAAGTGGGGTGGAGAGAGACTGCTCTGTGTCCTGTGGTAGACACGTGAGCTCCGTCCTGTGTAATCTCTCACTGTTGTTCATGCATATCCCACTGAAAATGTTAGAACATGTAACTGAGGCAGATTAGGGAATACTTCCCTAAAGCCCCACTCATTCCTCTCAAGCAAGTGTGCTTTTCCAAGCGTACTATACACTGTCCTGAGACCCAAGGCCCTTATGGGAAGCCTGCAATACCACCACCATTTTCCACTGTGCTGACATGTGCACTGAGATGCAGTAGCCATGGTTGGTGACCCTGACAGTGGCTCAGCACCAGTCCAAGTACAACCATACAACTACACAGCTTGTTAGTAAGTTACTGCTTGCAGGAAAATAGTCCAATTTACTTGAGAATGTCCTTAACAGAAGGTTAAAAATGGCTAATTTTAGGGTCCAAGTGATGGCTTCGTGGGTAAAGTACTTGTTGCACAAGCCTGATGACCAGAGTTTAATCCCCAGACCACGAGCAAGGCGAAAGGAGAAAACCAACTCCACAAGACTGCCTCTGACCTCACACGAGTACTACAGTATCCATGTCCATAGCCCTCACTAATAATACAATTTTTTAAATGGTCAATTTTATAATCTTGACTATGATATAAAGTATCTGTCCTACTGAGTTTAGAGTAACTTTAGCAAAAGATGTGCATATTTAGGCTTTTAGCTTGTAGTAGTAGAAGGAGCTAGGCAAGCCATCATGGAAAAAACAGCCACCAGTCTGTCTAACTGTGATGCTTATAGACCACAAAATGGCCAGCCCAGAAGACAGTGTCAATGATGCAACTGTGGCACCTGGGGGTAACCCAACAGTTATCTAAATACTTATTCTTATGTCCATGGATAAGTGTAACTCTCACTCTTACCCTTATCTAAGAAGTCTCCTTTTAGAGAAGTTGGTAACTATTACAGAGGTCCACCAGTGATTAAATGCAGGAAAAAAGTGAAAGGAAATTGATGTGCTCAACCCTAACTGTTACATTTACAAAGATGCAAAGTTTTTAAGATCCAGAGGATCAGGACACCTGCTGGGAAATAGTTGTACCGTGAAACCACAATAGTATGGTTAATTGAGTAAAAAAAAGATCTGCATAATGAGAATACCAGTTGACATGCCAAAGTGCATGGGGGAAATTTCACAAGGCCCCTACCCTAGATAAAGAGCTATATGCTGCAATCAACAGCTGCTGAGAAAGGGGGAATCATCCCCAATGATGATCCCCGATGGGTTACCTAATTCCAAGGGGTCAGCCATCAACACACGTACATACAACCAACACTAAAGGACTCAGTGGGTTGTGTGTGTACATGCATACATACGCACATTTATGTGTATGTGCATACATATATGCATACACATATGTAACTACAATAATTAAAGAAGAGGTCATGAATTTAAGGAATAGGGAGGGACATGGGAATGGTTGAGAGGAGAGAGAAAAGAAGGAAATAATGTAAATACAGTGCTCCTGTATGAAGTTTCAAAAAAGTTAAATTTCTTTAAAAAAAAATGTAAAAAAGTAAATACAGAGAGCTTATCATTTCAAAGAAAGCAATTTACAAAATGTTGCCAATGACAAAAATGATTAAGCTTTAAAGCAAAAAATTAAAAATGTGGAAAACTGGCACCCGACATTACTTGAACAGCTGCCCACAGTTACTCTTCTTGTGAGAGGATGGTATTGATGGGTCAATATTTACATGTATAACCATGAACCAGCATGCTGTATCTTAATGTGTAATAGAACAAAATATATTCTCTAAATTCTAGTCAAAGTATAAGACAGTTGGTGGATTTTAGTAACTGTTCCTTGTGTTTTCAAATTTCTTACTGTGGCTAACCTTTGTGAAAGTGTCACAGACCATGTTCTGGTACACTGTCAAATAACAATATTCTCAGTCCAGCTATATGTACGGTGCACATGTCTGAAGTTGTAGTTTCTCTGTGTTCTTTAAGATCCCCAGCATACCACAACAGACTGAATAAAAAAACTCAGCTGGCATCTGTTTCCCATAAAAGTATGTTACTTGTGCTAACACATGTTACTTACATTTTTTCCATTAAAATTCAGTTTGGAAAAAAAAATTAACACGGTCTTACTCTACAGCCTATGTTATCCTCAAACTCAGAGCAATCCTTCTGCCTTAGCCTCCTGAGGCTGGGGATTACAGGCAGGAGGCACCACTGCTCAGCCTCAACTGGAATTTCTAATACTACACAACCTACATAAACAAAACTCTTTCACAGACTAATTTTTAAGAGTGTAAAGGTAAGTATGTAAACAGCAGCTGTCACCTACAGGCTGAAACCTGGTGGAATGTGATCCTGCTATATCCCAAAGACAAAGTTTTTAAAACTTTTCAACTTTGCCACATCTAGTTGGGTATGGAAAACTCACATAAAAATCTGTGTCTCTGGCTTCCTCTTGTGGAGGAGCAGGGGTGGGGGGGGTTGGGGGGGAATCGGTTATTTGGCAATACTCAGCCAACAGTGATATAGTCTGGTGCTGCAGAGCTGCCCTCCTAGGCCAGGCAGAGGGACTTTGCCCCTCTGCAAGGGCCATACTCACATCTGTCCAGCCTCTATGGGCTCTGGATGTATGATGTTAGCACCATGTTAGCACACATTAAAGATTCTTCTGGCAAACCAGCCTGTGTGCTGCACAGCACTTTTTTATAATTCTTACTTCTTACTAAAGTTCCACAAGCTGGGTAACTCCCATCCAATAATAAGAAATAGGGGTGTCACCTAGTCTTGCTTTATTTGATCAGTGACATACTAAATATGGTTCCTAGCCTATTCTGTGGAAACTAAGTTGTGCTTCATGTTGTCTCTAGCAAAACACTTGACTGACCCATATCAAGACTAACAGCTGGCCAAAACAAATTAAAATCCACTCTTTGTAGTGTCACCTCAGGTTCAAATGAGTTAAGTGTTAAAGCAGGTGGGCCCATTATGCTCCCAAAGCTTTTCAATGTCTCTGCTAAAATTGTTAAGAGCATTTGTGACAACTTTAGCCTTGTCCCAGGGAGTCTAGTATTCAGGAGACTGCTCTAGGGGGTCCCTGCGGTGTTTTCAGATTGCTCTTAGACAGATTCTGGAGCACCAGAGCCAAGGGCTTTACTGGGACCACTGCTAGGATGGCTGAGAGTTGCTGCTGTCCCCTCTCCCAGGGCCCCAGATGCACTTACTGGTATGCCATGGCCCTGAAAACGCTGCACATCCTCTTCGAGAAGGGGAGTGGGGACAACAAAGTATGCTGGCAACCTAGAAGAAAGAGATGGCATCAGCTGTAACTGCGTCTTTTTCTGTCCTACCTGCAAGCTCCCAAATGACACAGAGACTTTTTTATTAATTATGAAAGCTTGGCCTTCAGCTTAGGCTTGTCTCAACTAGCTCTTATAACTTAAATTAACCCATTTATATTAATGTAGGTTATATCATGTGCCATTACCTTATGTTTCCTCTCCATTTCTCCTGACTTCTCCTAAGTGCTTAGATTCTTTTTTCTCCCCAGAAATCCCACTATACCTCCTGCCTAGCTATTGGCCATTCAGCTTTTTATTATAACACAGCAACATATCTTCACATAAGAGATATAAAGTTTATAAAGTTAAGAAACATAATAGCTTAAGTTGTTTATCTAAGATGTTTTTAGACCTAAAAAGATAATTTTAGTATGAGAATAAACGTTATGATAAAAAGTGATTTAGGTATAAAACTTTGGATCAATAACATAGGGTAGGCAACAGAGTAGTTTCTCTGAATTTATCAAATACAAATAGACTGAACATTGTAAATGTAATTCTTAGCTGATAATTATTCTTATTGTATACAGCTTTACTATATTAAAGTTAAAACATTTCATTTTTATTTAGCCCAAAAGGGAACTGTTGTGGGGCATTTGTGCACTGTGTGAAGATGTATTTGCTGTGATTGGTGGAACAAAAAGCTGAATGGCCAATAGCTAGGCAGGAAGTATAGGTGGGACTTCTGGGACTTGTGAGAGAGAAGATAGGAGATAAATCTAGGTGTGCAAGAGACACCAGGAGACATGGAAGAAGCAGGTGGGCAGCATGTGACAGAACATAGATGAATAGAAATGGATTAACTTAAGTCACAAAAGCTAGTTAAAAATAAAGCCTAAGCTAAGGCCAAGCTTTCATAGTTAATGAAGAGTCTCGGGATCGTGATTTGGGAGCTGGCTGATGGGACAGGAAAGACAATCAGCTTTCAGTTTGACAAATTCACAGAACATGAAAGGTCACATCAAGGAATTAACAATGACTACAAAAAGACCACACTTCCCTGGTAAGAAGATGAACTGCCACCCCTAGGTTGGTGACAAGTACACTGACCAAATAGATTAGGAATCCAGACTCAAACCCTAACTCTGCCTTTGGCTCTGCACAGCCTTGCCTCTGCTGGCAAGGAAGGTAAATTGGTCTGCCTTTCTGGGTCTGTGTCCTATTCTACAAGATGAGGGAGATGAGGGGTGTGGGTACAGCTCTGCAACAGAGCCCCTGCCTAGCATGCACAAGGCCCTTGGTTTAATCTTCAGCACTGAAAAAGGTAGAGACTGGAAAATGTTATATCTAAAAGTATATGAAGTCTAAAATCTTGTCCAACAGTAACAACATAAACACCTGTGTTGCTTATAATTCTACTAATAAAAATCAGTAACCATGAAGACTGTGGTCCATTTTATCAAAAAACTCTGAGAAGGTATGACAGCACATGATTTTAATCCCAGCACTTGGGAGGCCACATCTCAATGAGTTTAAGACCAGGTCTCAGTTAAGGCCATTTTGATCTATATTCTGAGTTCCAAGTCAGATGGAACTACATGAGAAATACTCTTGTCTTAAACAAACAAGCAAGTTCTACCAACAAACATTTGAGGTGTGTTTCTCTGTGTGGGACATTGCTCTAATTCATCACCTGAGTGACTTGTTTAATCCAAAACTACTAACAGATATGTAGTATGATTATTGTCATTTTATACATAAAGAAGCTAAGAAACTGAGACACCACAGTGACTGAGGTTCTTCCTGGATTATGCCAAAGACCTGGAGCCACTGTGATTTCATTATCTACAGGAGAAATTTCATCTCTACAAGAAAAAGCCTGCTGAACTGTAGGACATAGGGAAGCTGAATTTTTCAGAGGGATCAAAAAATACATGGGCACACTGGCTCCAAGTCAAGAGATCTTGTTTACAGACCCTAGCTTACAGGCTCCTAGTTTACAGACCCTACAGAGCTGTGAATACCTCTCTCGCAAAGAGTTTGAAATAAAGCCTACAGAGATAGAAGGCGCCTGAGCAACTAAGTTGCCCAGAAGTAATCAGAGATGTTTAAAGACTCACTGCAAGCTTGACCTCAATCTGATAAGCACCAAATCAAGGGAATAATATTTTCAGAAAAAGAAATTTATGTGTAGGTATGTGTACCTAAGCTTATATCTATGCACCATGTCCATGAAAGTGACCACAAAAGCCAGAAGTGGGTGTGGATTCTCCAGAACTGGAGTTACAGACAGGTGTGAGCCACCATGGGGGTGCTAGGACTCAAACCCCAGTGCTCTGCAAAAACAGAAAGTAGTCTTATCCACTTTGCCATCCTCCCCAAGCCTCATGAAAAGATGTATCTTTAAAGCACAAACACAAACGACTGTTCTATCCGTCGTTCCACAGGAGGTAGACTAAAAAACCAAAATATCACCAGGACGGTGGTCCTCAACCACCACACTGTGGGAAACAATTAGCAAACAGCTTAATATCAAGAAAAATACAATGGTATGAGAATCCACACATAAAGCAACTTAGGAAACCCATCACAAAATGGCAAAATGCTACTCTGAATCGTTCTTAACAGTAAGATTAAAAAGATGAAAGAGAACTGGGTGGTGATGGTGCACACCTTTAATGCCAGCACTCAGGAGGCAGGAGCAGAGGCAGAGGCTGGTGGGTCTCTGTGAGTTTGAGGCCAGCCTGATCTATGGAGTGAATTCCAGGACATCCAGGGCTACACAGATAAATCCTGCCTTAAAAAAACAAACAAAACACCCAAAACAAACAAACAAAAAGGATGAAACGGAAATTTTTCAAAAATGAGTTAAGAATTGGTGGTGCACTCCTATAATCTTGGCAGCTGGGTAGCCAGCTTGGGATATATGGTGAAATTCTATCTCAAAACAGATATACACACATAAAACAAAAAACTTCTCTCCACCCCCAAGCCAAACCAAACCATGGGGAAAAATTTAAATACTAATTAGATATCAAAGAAATAATGTGAGGCTGGGCATAACACATTCCTTTAACTGCAGAATTTTGGAGGCAGATAGGCAGATCTCTAGTTTGAGGTCAGCTTGGTCCTTATAGCAAGTTCCAGGGCAAGTACTTCACAGGGAGACCCGGTCTCAAAAAACAAAACAAACACAAAAGTAGTGTCAATTTGAAAAGTATGAAAATGGTTTCATTGCTGTGTTTATTAAAAACAATCCCAGTCCTTTGCTCTTTGTAATATATACGAATCATAAATGAAATGAACTTTGAAAATCATTTCTAAGCAATCCAAAGGGGAGACAAGTAGGTGGGAGTGCAGAGAAAACAGGGTTAGCTATGAATTAGTCATTGTCACACCTGAATAATGGATAAAAGGAAATCTGACATACACTTTTTCTATACTGCTTCAAAATTTGTATAATAAACCTTATTAATCATTTTAAAGGGGTGTGTGTGTGGGGGGGTTGGATTCCCTGGGGCTAGAGTGATAGGCAGTTGTAAGCAGCCAGTCACAGGCACAGGACACTAAATTGGGGTCCTCTGGAAGTGCTCTTAACCACTGAGACATCTCTCCCGCCCCCTTGCAGACAATTTTAAAAGGACAAAGATCCTATGAGACCGTGATCTATATCCAGGTCTGTGAACCACTGGTGATGGCTAAGGCCTCAAGTCAGTTAGGGTTGTGTGTGTGTGTGTGTGTGTGTGTGTGTGTGTGTGTGTGTGTGTGTGTGTGTGTGTGTGTGTGTGTGTTGGGGGGGGGAGGGGCAGTTGAGACAGGGTTTTTCTGTGTAGTTTTGGAGAATGTCCTGGAACTCACTCTCTAGATCAGACTGGACTTGAACTCACAGAGATCTGCCTATTTCTTCCTGCCGAGTGCTGGAATTAAGGCATGTGCACCACCACCTGGCAATTCAGGAAGTCTTAAGGCTCTAACTTCTGAAGAACTCAGATTTTCTTAGGTACCTGCCTGTGTGCGTGGACAGTAAGTTAATTTCTCTGTAGGGATAATCACTAAAGTAAAAACATTTTCACATATCAATAGTTTTTAAGTTCAATATGTCCATTAAAAGCACAGGGAAGGATTAGAAAATTACCAAAATCCAGGCTTGACCCTGTCATTACAGAGCAGAAGTGCAAAGCTCTAGGGGAATGCAGTGGGGATTAAAGCTGCTGCTCTGGGACTCCAAGCTATGGCGGGGGGTGGGAGGGGTGTACAGCAGCATCAGGCTGTGTGGCAGCATCACCTGAGCTCAGAAGGATGCAGACTCAGTCCCACCCCACCTGCTCAGTCAGCACCGGATTCCGACAAGCTCCTGAGTGACTGAGGTTCCTAACTAACTGTGGGAAGCACTGACTGGCCAGTAACTTCCCCAAGGTCACCACTGTAACACCATCTCAGGAGCTCTCTGGGCAGTCTCCATAGTATAAAGCAGCCGTGGCCCCCTGTTCTGAAAAACTTGCATGCCTTCCCCAGTATTCTACAATGTTAGCTCCTTGGTTAATTTGAGCCTCTGTCCCTAGGCAACGAGGAAAGCACCACACCAGGCACAGGGTGGAGGGTGTTCTGTCCTGTGCCACGGGCAGCCTCTCTCCTCAATAACTGTCACTTTAGGCAGTGGGATGAGTTCGGAGAGAAGAGCCTCTCTCAGGGCAGCTTCAGTCGTGGGAAGCTGGGTGACCCACTCAGGCACAGCTGTTGTCTGGGGGAAGTTAAGCCCAGGCAGAGCTGCATCTTGCTGTGTCAGCATTAGCTCATGGGCCCCTCTGTGAAGAGCACACCCCGAGGGCTACACACCTTCTTGTATCTCCACAAGGAAGTGGGATGAAGTAAGGGTTCTAGGAGTGAAGTGAAAAAGAAAGCAATAGGCCTGTGGCACCTGAGCAGCCAGTTCTGACAATGCTGTTTCTCATTCTCACCCAGACCAACCAGGGGAGTGGGGTCATCTGAAACACTCAGATATAAAAAGCGCTACAAACCCACAGTATTTTATGTAGCTGTCAGCAGAGTGCTAGGAAGCTATGTTCCCAAATGATAAGACTTGAGTTTCTAAAAACAGATCCACAGAGTCATCCTTTAAAAATGTAGGCCAGATCACTCCCTGCCTCTCTCTGCTCAAACTCCCCTCACTGTTCTCAGATTCAAAAGAGATAAATTGTTCTGGACGCATCCAACCATTCCTTTCTTTGCCCTCTACTCCCCTTACCCTGGCTTGCTCCTCCCCAGTCCCTGGGCTCCTGGTTGTTCCTGCCTACCAGGCTTCTCTGTCTTCCCTTCCTCGGCTTTCCAAAGGCTACTTACTCCTTCCTGGCCACTTGTCCACACCTCCAGCTCTTCTGACCTTTTGCCTGATCTGTTTCTCCACAGTTTTCTTTCTGATGCTGGCCACTGAACCTGGGGCTTCACACACAACAGGCAAGTATCCTACCTCATTCAGTGTCTTTCTCAATAGCGCTCTACCTTGAATTTTTCTATGTATTATTGTGTGGCTGGTGTGTGAGTGCATGTGTGGTCAGGGGCAATCTTCAGAGTCAGCTCTCTACTTCTACCAGAGGTTCTGAGAAACAAGCTTAGGATCGTGCAGCAATCAGTTTTACCTGCTAAGCCATCTTTTCTTCACATAGGGTCTATCCCTGAACCTGGAGCTAACCAACTGGCTACAAGGGCTAGCCATCAAGCCCCAGGGATCACCCTGTCTTCACCTCCCCAGCACTGGGATTAAAGGCACACACATTTCTTTACACGGGTTCAGTTCACAGCACCCACTTCACCAACTGCTCTCTGACACCAACTAAAACACAAGCTTCTGGATATTCCTGTGAGGAATCTTATTCATCATATTTGAAGTAAGAAACCACACTAAATGTGGACAGCACCTTCTAGTAGAAGCCTGGACACAAGGACAAGGAAGCACACACACACACTTTTGTTTTTTTTGGTTTTTTTTTTTGGTTTTTTTGCCTGCTTGGTATTCCTTTGCTGGTATCAAAACCAACTTCAAGAATCGGGGTGGGGGGGGGTAAGAGGGGGGTAAGAGGGGGGGAAGGGGAGAAAGAGGGGAGGGGAAAGGGGAGAGAGAGGGGAGAAAGGAGAGGGGAGAGGGAGAGAGAGAGAGGAGAGGAGAGAGAGAAAGAGAAGAGTTGAGAGAAAGAACATAAAAGAGGGAGCAATTATTGGTTTGAAGAGAAAACTGAACCTAAAGAAAGGTCTAGAGACCTACAAGACTGACTCCAACTAACAATTTGAGCAACCATGGAAAGGCAACCATAAATGCCCTTCCCTGATAGTGAGATCATCAACTAAATTATCCACCATCATGGAGCCCTCATCTAGTTATCTGTTGGAAACAGAAGCAAACACCCATAACCAAACACTGAGTCGGACTAGAATCCAGATGCAGAGAGAGGAGATGAGACCAGGTTGCAGAAACACACAAAGACAGCTGACCTGAACAAGGAGGAGCTAATGTCCCCCCTCCCCCCGCTGGTAGCTGGGAATCCAGCATGGGACTGACTCAGACCCCCTGAATATGGGTCTCAGCTAGAAGGACTGAGCAGTCTGGGGGACTTCAGACAGTAGAAACAGGATCTATTCCTGGTGCACAAAAGGGCCTTGCGGACACATCCCCCATGGAGGGATACCCCTTAACCTAGAGACAGGAGAGAAGTCCTAGTCCCTACTTCAAATGACTTGACAGACTTACATGACCCAACCTGGATAGCATAGCCCTACAAGTGGAATGAAGGTGGGGGGATGGGAGGGGAGGGTGGCCAGGGTGCATGTCACAGGGAAGAGAGGAAGGGAAAGAGGGAGGGAGGGAAGGAGGGAGGGAGGAAGGGGAACCTGGGATCGACATGTAAAATTTTTAAATTATATATATAAAAAAAAGTTTAACATAGACCAAAGATCAGCAGCTCTCCAGGAATCCTCCAGTTCTTTAGTGCTAGACTGGGATTGCTGAGACAGCCAGTCTTGTTGACTGAACAATTGCTGGATTCTCAACTTCTCTAATATGAGGCAGCCATTGTTGGACTACTGAGACCACAACGCTATCAGATTTGCTTCTTCAGAGAACCCTAATATATGATCTGAGGCCCTCTTCTGGTCTCCAAGGGCACCCACAGACGCATATGCACATACCCACACATATATACACATGACTAATGTTGAGAGCCAACATGGAGAGCTTACCTGTCACAGATTTTGTAGCCTTCATTTACATGCACTGTTTTGTACTTCACACTACCCTTAGTCCGCTCCAGCTCCCAAGACCAGTCTTTAGGTGTGTCAAACATTACAGTATGATTCCTGGGATCAGTGGCTAAGAAAACAAAATTAGCATGCAGTGAAGTCTTTGCATGACACTGGTATTTTGTTCATGTAGACACACAAGCTCTGAACCCAATTCACTATACTGAGTCTATTTTTATCTAAGAAGAATAAATCCACAGCTTAACTGTTTCATTTTTCTCTATTTTTCTATCATTAATCCAAAAACTGTAATGGGAACTTTACTGAAATTGTCATTACATTATTTACTTTGTGTAGGAGGAGGGAGCATGGCATGCCTGTCAGAGTGCACATATGCTGGTGTGAGGACAAAAAGCAGGAGTCAGCTCCCCTCCCACCATGTGGGTTCTGGGGGACAAAGCTCAGTTGTCAGGTCTGGAGGCAAGCATATTTACCTACTGAGTCCTCCCAGTGACCCATGCTCTCTTTATAGTGCAGGAAAGGGGTTTTATTTTTATTATTTTATGTGTATCTGTTTCTGTATGCCAAGAGTATATGGGCAATTGTGGAGTCCAGTAAGTCCAGTAAATGGTGCTGGATCCCCTGTAGCTGGAGTTACAGGCAGCTGTGAGCCACCCGATAGAGATGCTGAGATCTGAACTTGGGCCCTCAGGAAGAACAACATGTATTCTTAGTTGCTAAGCCATCCGTCCAGCCCCAATAGGTTATTCTTGTTCCATTCCTTGCAAAAGTAATTTCTAGCTCTATTTTCAGTCATCTGCCCATGAGATAATTTATATAAAACAAAAATTCTGTGAAGCACTAAAAGATGGGCTTGGCACAAAAGCTAAGAAATGAAGTATTTTTAGCCCTACCACATGTGTATAACATGGCACACTGATTCAAATAGCATGTCTGATTCTGGAATGTAAATCCTTCTTCAGTGTGATGCTTTGCCTGCGAGAGGCCTGTCCAGGATGGTACTCAGTTACTGAAGGCCATAAACAGATGAGAGAGTCACAGTGGAGGAAGTGGCCAATGGCCAAGGCCTGCATCATGGTGGTAGGAACTTTGGATACTAAATCAGCACTGTTAGAACAAAATGTCTAGAAGCACTGCCCAAAGCTCAGCAGAAATGGATGTCTGTCTGTGGCCTTTCTCTAGGTCATCACTGATTGTTGGAAGTGACATGCACATAAAAACACAAACTTCCCAGAAAAAAAGCAAGTGTTTGCTAAAACTACCCCACCTGCTTTTATTAAAGAAAACGAAATTATAGTACAAGTAGTTAGAACAACGACAATAATCAATATTTACATAAATTGAATATTCCTAATCTAAAAATAGAAAAGAAAATCTGAAACTTCTTGACTACAAGGTGGAAAATTCCACACCTGACCTCATATCACAGGCAAAACACAGGCACATTGTATTCTATAACCAGGCAGTGGTGGCTCATGCCTTTAATCCCAGCACTTGGGAGATAAAGACAGATAGATCTCTGAGTTTGAGGCTAGCCTGGGCTCTGGAGTGAGTTCCAGGACAGTCGGGACCCCACAGGGGGGGAAAAAAGTGTAAGTGGCATAGAAAGTGCTCTGTGGTTAAGACCACTGGCTATTCCTCCAGACTACCAGGGTTCAGTTTCAAGCACCCACACAGCAGCTCCTAACTGCCTCGAGCTCCAGTCTCGGAGATTCAATGTTCTCTTCTGGCCCACAACAGGTAACAAGCCCACATGCATTCATGTAAGCAAGCTATCACATAAATAAGAATCAATAAATCTAAAAAGATACATACATAAAGACAGGAACAGTACTCATGTCTACAGTGTGTCAACATTTAGAAACTAAAGTAGGATCTTGAGTTTAAGGGCAGTCTGAGCTACATATTGGGAACCTGCCTCAATTAACACCATAGCCTAATAAACAGATATCTATCTAACCAGCATAAAACTACTAGGTTGAGGGAGAAAGCTCAGTCAATAATGTGTTTGCCTTTCAAGCGTGAAGACAAAAGTTTGGTCCAGGCAGATGCTTATATTCCCAGCAACGAGGAAGTAGAGACACAAGGATCCCAACTGTAACGCGCTCATACTAACCAAACCCATACTCAAAAAACTAACGGCCACCAGGCAACGGTACTGCACACCTTTAATCTCTGCACTGAGGAGGTAGAGGCAGTTGTATCTCTGTGTTCAAGGCCAGTCTGGTGTACAGAGTGAGTTCCAGGACAGCCAGGACTACACAGAGAAACCCTGTAACAAAAAACAAAGCAAAACAAAGACTAATGGCCAATTAGAGTTATAATCTTTACTAACCCATTCCCCCAGTGAAGGTTAGAAAGAAGCTCAGAGAAGGGTGGAATTACAATTCTATACACCTGGGTACCTGGTACAAAATAACACAAAAATCAAAGACAAACAGAAAACTTACCAAGAATCATGAAACTGCCATGGTCTGAAAGGTAAGGGCTTAGCACACTGAGCATGTGTTGGCAAGCCCAGAAACTGCCCTAGCAAGTCCCAGACCAAAACATCAGAGTCAATGGTACAGACCTTTAACCTCAGCACTCAAGGGGACAGAGAGGCCTGCCTTTTGTACATAGTGAGTTCCAGGCCAGCCAGAGTTACACAGTGAGGCCTGTCTTTAACACTTTTTTCTTTTTACGTCAGGATCTATGGAAGAAATATAACTCATAAAACTGGAGTGTGAATTTTCTAATGTGAATCCAAAAGAAGCTAATCAACACTGCCTAAACACCAGCATCCAAGAAAGAATCAGAATTGTTGTAGGATATTTGGTTGCACTGTGAAACTCCAACTGTTAATAAAATTAAAATTAACCTTGGATCAGGGAGCAAAGCCAGCCACTAGTTAACAGGAATTAGCTATAGAGAGAACAGAGGAGTCAAGAATACAGATAGATACACGCAGGAAGGAGGAGGGACTTAGAGATCCTCAATCTTTTTGGTTTGGGACAGGTGGATAGATGCTCTCTTGATGGGTCTCCAACCAAACAAAAAGGGAGGTCAGATAGTTGCTTCTCAGCTTCTCTTATCTAGCAGGTTTTCACCCCAACATCTGACTCCCAAGTCTTTACTGGTAAATAGAATAACAAAGACTTAGTTAAAAAATCTACATTTGGTGGCCACAGCCTAGCTGGTGCTGGCAGCTCAAACCAGAAGTCTGAGCACCCCAGTCTGAGTGGCAGGGTGCTAACTGCAGGACCATAGGATGCATGATGGAAGTTAAAAATTTCAGGATATTCACATGCAGCCACTAAGCCAAAAGAAAAACACTACAGAATAAAAAGAAAGGCAGAATTTCTAAACACAGAAATGCTTATTTTTCAAGTATGAGCCCAATAGATTTTTATATAAACTGTATTAATAAAAATAACAACAAAAAGCCATTTTATGCCTACCATACTGTTACAACATTATAGCTACAATACAAATATCTGTCTGTAACAAAGATGAACTACAGGGACCTATTTCCTGTTTAGCTTAGTAGTATTAATGTGAACTATAATTCTCATGCATAGCCCACCATGAGCGATAGTCATCTTTTCTTTTCTTTGAAACAAAGTCTCTGTATGTAGCCCTTGCTGGCCTGCCCCATGAAACCTAAATCAGGTTGGCACTGAACTCAGAGAGATTCACCTGCCTTTGCCTCCAAGCACTGCATACAGATGTGTACCACCATGCCCAGATAACAGGCACTTTTATTCTCAATTAGCTCTCATTTAATGATTGTATCCTATATGTCATGAATTTAATGCTTAGTAATCTTCACAGGAGAGGTGGCAACACTGCTGTTTTTAAAATGAGAAAACACAGACATACGAGACATTTAGAACTCTAAATAGACATCACCAAGGAAGACCATCTCTACAATATCTTATAGTCAAGATGTCAGGAATACAAAGCAGAAGATAGGGAGATGGCTCAATGGGTTAACTGCTTGGTATACAAGCATGAGTTTGGTTACTTGAACCTACTTAAAAGCTGGGCTGGGTGTAGTGTGGCCCCTGTCTTTAATCCCAGCAGAGGCAGGGAGATCTCGGTGAGTTTGAGGCCAGCCTCGTCTCCACAACAGCAATGACTACATATAGAGCCCTGACTCATAAAGCAAAAAACAAACAAAAAAGCTAGGCACAGCAGCACACATCTGCAATCCCAGCAACAAGGGAAAGCAGGCTAGTAAAGATAGGTGCATCAACAGCCAGTTGGCTGAGTCAAAAAGCTCTAGGTTCAGTGAGAAACCACGTCTCAAAAAATAAAGTGGAAAGGAAATGTAGAGGCTATCCAATATCAACCACTGGCTGGGACATGTATGTTTATCTACATACAGAACACCTACACACAAAATCACACAACAATAACTGACAAAAACAGAAAAAGAAAAAACAAACAAAAACCCCAACCAGTTAGGCATAATTGTTAATATCTATAATCCCAACATTTGAGAAGTTAAAACAGGATCGCCCATTAGTCTGAGGCCAGCATCAAGTTAAAATCATAACAGTGTATAAAGAATGAAGTTTATAACAGTGGTCATAAACAAAGAACTAAGAAAAAAAAAAATCTATCACAGCCAACATACTAAACTAGCAAACCCATATACTTCAACAAAAGAGACCCACCAAACAATAATCCATTCAACCAGAAAAACAACCAATCAAATCACTAGAATTGGTGAATATCTCTCAATATTAGCCTTAAGTGTAAATGGTCTCTCCCAATTTACAAACAAACAAACAAAGGTGCAGACTAGCTGAATGTGTTTAAAAACCAGCTCCAGGGACTAGCAAGGCGATTAAGAGCAAGTACTGTTCTTCCAAAGGACCTGCATCCATCACCCGTGTCGATGGCTCACAAACACCTATAACCCCAGCTCCAGAGACATCTTACACCCCTGCTCTCCTCAGGCAACACCCACAAATAATTGCATAGTTAAAAATAATGAAAAATAACAGATCCAATCACCTACCATCTCCAGGAGACAACTTACTGGCACAGAGTGAAAATTAAAGAATAGAAATCAATCTATCAACAAATGAAGTCCAACAAAACAAGCTGGGGTAACCATTCTGTTATCTGAAAAAGTATACTTGAAACCAAAATAAGAACAGATAAAGAAGGCTACTACATAGTAATAAAGGGAACAATTCATCAAAGACAACATAAAAACAGTAAACATACATGTGCCCAATGTTAGGGCTCTCAATCTCATAAAACAATCACTCATGGAGCCGGGTGGTGGTGGTACACACCTTTGATCCCAGCACTTGGGAGGCAGAGGCAGGCGGGTCTCCAAGAGTTTGAGACCAGCCTGCTCTACAAGAGCTAGTTCTAAGGACAGGCTCCAAAACTACACAGAGAAACCCTGTCTCAAATATAAAAGCAATCACTAATGGGCATTAAAGTCTGACAGGTCTTGCTAACACAGGGCTAATTCAATACTCCCATCTCATCTTTAGATCAGTCATCCAAACTAAAATATGATGAGGAAACCACAGAGTTAAACTACACCCTAGATCAAGTGGATCTAACAGATATCTATAGGCTGTCCTTCTTGATTAAAAAAAAAAAGAACACACTTTATTCCCAGAGCCCATGACTTGCCCTCTAAAATCTAAGCTGCAAATCAAGTCTTAGCAAATACACAAGAATTGAGATTGTTTTGTGTACCTCATCAAATCATAGTGAAAAAACTAGAAATCAACAGCAACAGAAACTACAAACACTCAGAGACTGGACAATACACTGCAGTGGCCAGTGGGTAATCAAAGAAATCAGGAAAAAACAAAGAACACAGGCTGGGGAGATCGCATACATAAGTATGATCCGCACAGCATACATTAAAAAATAAAAAAGCCAGGTGTGATGAAATGTACTTGTAATCCTAGCATTGGGCACTGGGAAGGCTGGAAGGGGCTTTGCTGGCCACCTAGCCTAGCCAGCTTGGTGATTTCCAGGCTACCTGGAACTGGAGACCCTGTCTAAACAAACAAACAAACAAACAAACAAAACCCAAAGCAAACTAAAGGAAAAGAAATAAAAGGGGACAAAATGCAGACAGTGCTGTTGTAGAATATCAGCTTAAATGTGTTACGTTCATTTATGCTGTAGAATATCTGTTTAATGATGCAAAAATATCTTGCATTCTTTTTTTTAATGTTGCATTTGTTTGACTAGGTAAAGCTGTGTTACTTTGCCTGTCTAAAATACCAGATCAGTTTAATAAAGAGCTGAATGGCCAATAGCTAGTAAGAAGGAAGGAGAGGCAGGGCTGGCATGCAGACAGAATAAATAGGAGAAATATAGGCTCAAGAAAGGGGTAGGAGCAAGAAAAGGAGAGGACACCAGGGGCCAGCCACACAAAAGGAAAGAAAGAAAGATAGAATAAAGAAAGGTTAAGCCCAGAAGTAAACATAGTTAAAGAGAAACAGGATAATTTAAAGTGGAAAAGCTGGCTAGAAACAAGCTGCGCTAAGGCTAGGCATTCATAAGACTAAGTCTCCATGTATTTATTTAAGAGCTGGGTGGTAAGCCCCCAAAGAATAATAAATAAATAAACAAACAAACAAATAAATAACTTGAAGAATGACACCAAAATCTTTATCCTTTCATCTAAATCACAGAGTGTGGCACTCTCTCTGAAATCTGCACATCTGAAGCCTACCACATGCTGCTACCAGCCACACTTCTGGCTGGGGTGCTGCTCACTCCTTCAAATAGCCGCCTCTGCCTGTGAAAAGGAACTTCTTCACAGATCACATCAATCTTACATCTCTGAGTCCTGTTTATGCCTACCTTCCACAGAGTCAGGCCCACAGCAAGCACTCAATAGATGTTTACTGAGTGGTTGTCAAGCTCCAAAATCTTTCTATGTCTACACCCTTAAACAAGCCAGCCAGACATCTCTGACATGGGAGCCAGATTCACTAAGCATCCTCTAATGTGGAGAATCATGGGCAGAGCAGACACACGAAGGGGAGAGAAGTGAGGGGAGATGACAAATACTTAAAGCACATCCATGATGGACACTGTTCTGCTTGCTGTAAATTAAATTTACACATGTGTTTTGTATGTGTGTGCACATGAATGTGGAGCCACAAGCAAGCCCAGAGGACTCAGGTTTTCTCCCCCTACCATGTAGAAAACACTCAGGATTTTAAATAATATTCATCTCACCTCCCCCAGATACACACTATGCATGCACTGGTAGGCCTGGCATGTTTTCTCTTACCAAGCCAAACTACTGGAGTGCTTTTCTTATGAACACATGTCATGTGTCCAAACATCTACTATATATTATTTTCTCTTTATTTCAATCTTTAAATACAGGGCATCCTCCAGAATCTTAAATAAACAAATAGGATTATTTTAAATTTTGTCTTAATTGTTTTTTTCAATAGTTTCATATTTCTAGTACAACACTGATTTTAGATTTTTTTTAAAAATCCATAGGGATTAAAGTTCACCTGGATGTGTATGTACTCACCTATACATACTTATGTGGGCTCCAGAGGTTGACGCCAGATGTCTTCCTCTACTGCTTTCTGACTTATTTGGGGGGCAGGGTCCCTCACTGAACCTAGACCTCCATCTTTTGGCTAGACTGGCTATCCAGAAAGCTCCCACAATCTATCTGTTTCTGCCATCAGGATTAGGTTCTAGACATGCACCACTACAGCTGTCTTGTACATGGATGCCAGGGATTCAAACTCAAGTCCTCATGCCTGCACAGCAAACATTTTTGCCCACCAAGCCATCTCTCTAGTCCCTGATTTTACTTTTTATAAGGAACCATGGAAACAATTCATTGCAACATGAAAGCAAACGGACCTAAAAAGTAAGATCACAGGAAAAGAAAAAACTCCCAAATGAATCATGTATTGGATGCTTACACCCAAATGCATGTTGTCAATTGGGAAATGTCCTGGATAATTTTATGTCAATTTGACAGAAGCTACATTCCTCTGAAAGGAGGGAATCTCAGTTGATAAAATGCCTCCATAAGATCAGGCTGGAAGGCATTTTCTTAATTAGTGATTGATAAGGAGAGTCCAGCCCATTGTGGGCGCTGCCATCCCTGGGCCGGTGGTCTTGTGTTATATAAGAAAGCAGGCTGAACAAGGCATGAGGGGCAAGCCAGTAAGCATCACCTCTTCATGGCTTCTGAATCACTTCCTGCTGCCAGGATCCTGCCCTGCTTGAGTTCCTGTCCTGATTTCTTTCAATGATGAATACAATGTAGAAGTGTAAGCCAAATAAACTCTTTTCCTCCCTAGCTTGATTTTTGGTCATGGTGTTTCATCACAGCAATATTAATCTAACTAAGAAAGGGAGGACACTTGGAGAGACTGGGCATTCCCAGAGGAAGCGGGTCACTGGGGTGTGTCTTTGAAAGTTATATCTGGTTTCCAGTTCCTTCCTTTTCTATTTTCCAAGAGGTGAACAACCTACCCATCCACAGACAGGCACATGGACCAAGCAACCATGGAATAAACCCTCTTAAACGGTGAACCAAAATAAATCTTTCTTTCCTTTTCTGACAACTATTTGGTCATAGCAATACAAACTCACTAAATGGGGTTTCTCCTCTATTTTATAGGTGAGAATAGTAGGAACCTTAGGGAATGGGAACACTTACTGGGAATCCCAGCATTCAGGAGACAAGGCAGAAAGTTCCTGAGTTTGAGGTCAGCTTGGGCTAAAGAGAGACAAAGCCAAAAATGAATAGGAAGAACTTACCTGTGCTGTGCACTGCAGCTGCATAGGAAAACAGAAACAGTCTTTTCAGCAGTTTAGGAGATTGGGTATGATGGATTATGCCACAGACAATCTAGAGAAGAAAGGACCAATGGATACTGTTATACTTCTGATAGATCAAGGCTAAGAAAGGTAGCCAACTCTGTTCTCTATCACACTAGTGGACTCTGGGGTCAACACAACCCTTGCTGAACTTGGATGTATGAGTTAGCTCTTAGAATAGTGCCAAGGCAACAGAATACTGTTGTGTCATGTTTTCTAAGACTTCTGAATTTCTAGGGAAAATTTAAAACACAGTTTAATTTCCCTGAACCAAGAGTTGAACATCTCAACTGCCCAATTAGGTCAGATCCAAATATCCAACATGTCGAAGATTCACAACTGATAACAGACAATAAGATGACACTTAGCGGACTCACCTGTGGATACTCTAGACAATGAAGGAAGGGGCTAGGCATGTAGCTATGTCAGCAGTATGCTTGCCTAACACACACAAAGTCCAAGTAGCAAGCACATGCTTACAGTCCCAACACTCAGGAGGTAGAGGGAGGAGGAGCAAAGCTCCAAGGTCATCCCCGGCTACAGAGAGCATTCAAGGCAGCTGGACTACGTAAGTAAGACCTTGTCTCAATAGGAAAGAAAGGAAAAGAATTCTGTCAGTGTGCTTTCTGGCTATTCTAATCAGAAGCATGTTTGGATAAATGACTAAAATAATTGTTCAAAAGGAAATGCTTTGTTTCTCGGGGAATTTTCTCTATCTATAGCTTTCATAACAATAACATTTACTACTCTAACTGAACTACCACATTATCTCAAAAAAATTAAGGCATTACCCATAATTCCATGATAATTGTCTTAATTACAGATAAGACAGTATCAGTAAACTGGCTTCTTATTGGGCTTTCCCTAATGTGAGCATCATGAGGCAAGTCAGTTATTGAGCTTCACTGTCTCAGCGAGAAAAACCTTGGAGATTATAATGAATTGCAGCAAACTAGTACAGCCATTTCCTGACTGCAGCTTGATGTGTCCACCATGAAATGATGCTTAATCTTTACAGGTGTACTTAGTAAGCTAACTTTGTAATGGAACAACTGCTATTTCGTAAAGGTAAACACCCTCAGGAGTCAGAAGCTGGCACACCTGTGTTAGACTTACTATGTGGGAAGGACCAACCTTAGCTGTCCTTTCCTCCCCGTCCCCAAGCAGACACTGAGCTCTTACTCATCAACCTCCCATCCTTAAGTAGTTCTCAGTAACTGGCACTATGAATTCAAGGACTCAAAGTGATACATGCCAAGTGAGAACATTCATGCTTATCCCAATTCTCATTCTCTCTCTCCCTCCCTCCCTCCCTCCCTCTCTCCCTCTCTCCCTCTCCCTCTCCCTCTCCCTCTCCCTCTCCCTCTCTCTCTCTCTCTCTCTCTCTCTCTCTCCCCCTCCTTCCCCCTCTCCCTCTCCCTCTCTCTAATCCAAGAGTGAGATTACAGCTGATTTTAGTTTCACAGAGTGCAAACACTCCCTTCCACCTTCAGGTAATACAGGCAAAACCTACAGTCAGTGGGGGGGGGGGACCTGATAGGAAATAAACCTAAAAACACATGCAACTAGTTACCCTTTTGACTTCCTCTTCCTTTGTGTACCTCAGACAAAAGTGTAGCACCCGCAGATCTTTGCAGTGGATAACAAGCTTCTCAGGGTATTTCTTCAGTTGTCCAAACAGAGGTTTTTTTTTCTCATCAAATACTACAGATCAATGACAAAATCATGAGTAGAAATGAATATTACATGGGAACAAATTAACACTAAAGGAAAAGGTATAGTGTTAGCTTCTAAGGTCAGAAGTCTCTCTCAAAATTTTTTGATTGTTTTTAGTTTTTTCGTCTAGTTGTTTTGTTTTTGGGTTTTGGTTTTTTTGGTTTGTTTGTTTGCGTTTGCTTTGTTTTGGTTTGGTTTTTTTTTTTTTTTTCAAGACAGGGAGGGTTCCTCTGGGTAGTTCTGGCTATTCTGGATCTAAGTTTGTAGATCAGACTGGCCAGGCACCTGCCTCTGCCTCTAAAGTGCTGGAATTAAAGGTGTGTGCCATGACATCGGGCTTCCAGCAGGATTTTTAATTCCTCTGGAGTAAGACTCAAATGGACGGACCAGACTCCAACAGCCTGAAGAAAGTCAAGCTCTGATGGGCCTGAGAGACAGCTCAGCAGCTATGAGCACTTCCTGCTCTTCCAAAGGACCAGAGTTCAGTTCCCAGCATCTACGTAGGTTGTTTAAAACTGCCTACAACTCCTGCTCCAGGGAATTGATTACCCTCTTCAGGCTTCTACTCACACAAGTACACAAACACCCACACAAAATAAACCTTGGGTCCAGGGAGATGGCTTAGTGGTTAAGAACATCTGCTGCTCTTGCAGAAGAGAGGGTTGGTTTCCAGCACACACATGGAGGGAGGTTCACAACCATTTGTAACTCCAGTTCAAGAGATCCAACACTCTCTTGGCCTCCTCAGGCACCAGGCATGTATGTGGTACACACATATATAGGCAAACACTCATACACATAAAATTTAAAAATAAATACTTAAAAGGGGAAAGTTGAAAAACTGCAAAAGTTGAGATCATAAAGGATGGGAAAGAGAATATTAGGGATATACTTTTATGCTAACCAACTCCTACATTTATGGCTAGAATCCCTCTTGACATGTCCGTCCCTGCTCCAGAGCCTGGACTCACTCAGTACCTACTGGTATTGAGAATACCACAGATGACTAAACAATTTCTGAAAATGTCCTGAACTCCAAAACGGAGAACAGAAAACAAAGCAACACTTGGAAGGACAGTCTTATTAAGTCAGCAGAAAAGACAGCCTAATGTTATTATACAAACAATGAACCATAACTGGTCAGCATCTGATAGGGGATGTCCTTCTGTATATGTTTCTCTTATTGGTTGATGAATAAAACACTGATTGGCTTGTAGCCAGGCAGGGAATATAGGCAGGGCTACCAGACAAGGAGAAATCAGGGGACAGGAAGGCAGAGAGAAGCAGACAGAGACCATGTAGCTGAAGAAGGAGTAACATGCCAGATTACTGGTAAGCCACAGCCTCATGGCAATACATAGTTTAATAGAAATGGATTAATAACTAAGAGAGAGCTAGACAATAAGAAGCCTGAGCCATTGACCAAATAATCTATAATTAATATAAGTGTCAGTGTGTTTATTTGGGGCTAAACTGCGGTGGGACTAGGCAGAACAGAAATTTGGTTTACAAACATCTAACAGACTAATTTTATATGGAGTATTGGAAAAAAACAGGCTTCAGGCTATGTATGATGGCGTGCACCTGAAAACTCAGCATGCAGAAGCAAGAGCCAGAGGCAAAAAGATCACAAGTTTGAGGCTAGTGGGCTATATTAAAACAAGCAAACAAAAGAAAACTATCTCAAAAAAAAAAAAAAAAAAAAAAAAAAGAGGTGAGTCACTTAGATGGTTCAGTAAAGGGGCTTTGACACTAAGCCTGATGACCTGAGTTTGATCCCCAGGGCCCACAGGGTGGAAACCCCTGCATGCTACCCTCTGACCTCCATATGCATAGTCATACAAATACATACACTCACACACAAATATAAAAGAAAAAAGAATGAGAGACAAGAGGACCCAAGCCCAGCTTGGCTCACTTCTAACCCTAACTCTGAGTGAGCCACTCCATGCTGCACTTCCCATTCCCCAAGCTGCTTTACACAACAGTTTAACAGACTATAAGAGCATCATCAGTATTGCTGCATACTCTGAGGCAGGCAAAGCAACAAGGGAAAGAGACACTCACCTCCATAAATCTGATCCACACAGTGAAGTGGAACGTCATTTTCTCCTACAATCTTATTCTTAAACTGAGTTTCCTAAAAAGGAGAAACAAATCAAAAGGAAGTAAATGTGTCTCCTTTCAATGCACTCCGACATTCATGGCAAAGCAAATCATTGTTCTCCACTGCACATGGAGAGAAACTAAAAAAGACACCCCACACCCTCCAAGAAAGGGATGCTGCAGTACATGTGAGAAAATCCCATGAGCACCATCTGTTTGAATCCAGGGAGAACATGTGCTGCGCCCAGGAAACCTACTGTCCCTCTGAAAGCAGTGAGAGGTTAGCATTTCTGCACACAGGCAGAAGACAAAGCTACCTGGGCAGCAGGGAAGCAGGGGAGAGTTAAGTGTTTGTCGAAAGCTGTCTTTGCTTAGGACTAGGAGCCATGTCCTGCAAGAGACAGTGATGCAGGAGGCCAGCCTGGGGAGTCACAACAGTGTAGCTTTATAGGAAACAAAGGGGTCCAGGGCAGCTGCCACAAGGGGTCAGGCGGGGAACCTGTGAGGTTCCCACTGGGACACTGTCCCTTCTCTAGCGCTCCCTCCTAAGTAGAACAAGTCCCACAATGATACTGCAACTAGGTTCAGATCAAACAGAAACAATCCAAGCGCTAAGGCTGCACTCCAGACCTCAGTCCCCAAATCTGTGAAAGAGCTTAGTAGAGGAAAACATGAGAAACTGTACATGGGAGAGGTTGTTCCACCATGTGACTCAGGCTGTGCTGAATTCAGAAGAAATCGGGAAAAGTTGATGAGGTCAGCTTAGAAGGGCAAAAGCAAGCGAGTGAGTGTGAAGCACAGGTGATTTCTAGGCGGTCTCCTGGTAGGAGGAGCCTCTGAAGGGCAAGAGTAGGCCACCAATGGGAGAGATGCCCTTCACTTGTGTTGGGAGGAATAAGCTGCTGCGGGGACAGCGTCGGAGTCACAGCTGCACTTTCCCTACTACTCAGCAGAGCAGTTCATACGTACACCTCCGTTGTCCAAGGCTGAGTCGTCATCTCCCAAGAAGGCGATCTTGAAGTCCGTGCAGACCAGCCTCCCATAGACGCCCCGCTGACAGGAATCTTCCTGCACATACTTCAGGACTGTGCTGGCTTCACAGAGCAGCTGTTCACCTGAAGGAAACCAAAGTGAGCTCTCCTCAGAGGCCACAGGGGTGCACACAACTGCAAGCACTAAGTTTTCTCACTGTTTACATAAGAACAAACACACAGAGCAGCACTCTACAGCAGCCCACTCCAGAGGGGCAGGAACTGTAAGCTGAGGAGAGACAGTGAAGCCCAGCAGGGACAATGGCTCAGAGACATTCCATGCTGGGACTTATCTGACTTCTCACTAAGTCAAGCCTCTTCTCTCGCCTTTGTTTGAAGACAGGGTCTCACACTATATTACACTGACTGGCTTTGAGTTCACTACATGGCCTGGGCTGGCCACCTTAACTCATAGTAATCCTCCTGCCTCAGCCTCCCAAGTGCTGGGATTAGAGTTGTGCTCCCTTCGCCTGGCTTTCAGCTACCTTCTCTAGTGTAGATCTTGGTGTTTTCATTACTTTGACCCAGCAGGTGTCTGCCAACAATGACAGGAGAAATGGAGCAGGGGCATGCAGACTGGCAGGTAGGGCCTGGGTTCTGTGTAAACCAGGGCTTCTGTGCAACTTCCTCAGATGACAGAGGTGCTGGCTCATGTTGGAGGATGAGAGGGAAAAGGAGGTCATAGGAGAGGCATAGTCTCTCTTCCTTGGTTCAAAGCTTTTCCTCTTGCTGTGCCACTCACCCCCCAGCCCTCCACACCCACCCCAACTCCATCTGCAGGCACCCAGCCCACATTAGAAACTACAGTTCCTGAAGACAGACTTCACAGCCAAACATCACCAGGGCTGGAGCTTGGTGAATGTCCTCTGCTCTCTAGAAGCAGAGAACACCTGCTGGTGTCTGGGTGAGGACAGGAAGAGGACAGGAAGGAAATAAGAGAGCCAACTTTTCAACAATAGCAGGGGCATTTTCTTCCCCACAGGGCCTCCCTCTGGCTTTCTTTACCTTTGAATTCTTTTGTTGGATAAAATTTATTTAATCTATCTTTAAAGAATAACAGGAGGGTGTGGCTCAACCTTTAATCCCAGCACTCAGGAGGCAGAGGCAGCTGGATCCTCAAGCCTGGTCTGCACAGTGAGCCCCAGGACAGCCACACACAGAAATCCTGGTGTGTGTGTGTGTGGGGGGGGTGTATAAAAAAGTCAGGCATCTTCGTTATAGGAAAATACACATTACAAGAAAAACAAAAACTTTTTGAAACTGGATGCAGCAAGCACATTTGTGATCCCAGTATTCAGGATACAGAGGCAGAAGGGTCACAAATCCCATGCCATCCTGAGCTGTGTGAAACCTAGTTTCAAATAAACAAAACACTTATAAAAGAAATTATTTTTATATAGTTGGCAACATTTTCCACATAAGAGGGAGATGAACTCAGAGTGATTACACTTAACATGAGAGTTAGCCACTCTCCTCTGTCTCATAAACACTCAACCAATCCAGGCTCCTCATAATGAATGACTTCAGAGCAGATCCCCAGTATGCCCAGTGGCCCCAGTATTTCTGTGCTGAAATACACCAGCAGACAGACAGGTGAGCCCCACCACCACCACCAGCAGCCCTGGGAGATCCAAGCAGCAGGAAGAACATGAAGACTATAGGATTCTTCCAGGGACTAGGATTTTCTTGACTGGAGACCAGAAATACTGGGCACAGCTAAGTAGGAGACCCTCGGAAAGGGTTCACTGGTTGTGAAAGAAGTGCATATTTCCCATTCATTCCCATCAGGTTGAAGGGAAGGGAAACAAGGAAAATTCTTTCCAAATGTCGTAACACCCTGAGCCAGGTGTGTAGTTACTGAAGACCTTGACATCTTTGTTATGATACATCATCACTGTTATGTGTGTGCCAGAGGATGAAAACAAAAGAGCTTATAATAGCAACACTAGGGATGATGTAATCAGTCTTTGGCCCTGAGCTATGTATGTGAGATGTGATGCCAACAGGAACGTTACCTGGCAACAAGTGAAGAGTGACTTCCTTCTCTGTTACTTCCTTTTCATTTGCATGAATTTCCTAAAAATAAACAAATAAACACAAGAGCAAAAGGTCACAATTTTCTTTGTTTAAGGGCTCAAAGGCAAGCTTTGAGAATATATATTTAATTATCACCTATGATCAGGAAGTTTATGTTGATTTAATAACCTACTTATTTACTTATTTTGTCTATATAGACACAAAAGCATAGGCATGTGCCACAGTGTGTGTGTGTGGGGGGGGAGGTCAGAGAACAAATGGTGGGAGTTGGATTTCTCCTTCTACCATGTAAGTTCCAGGGATCAAACTCAGGTCATCTTTTAGGCTTGGTAGCAAGTACATTTATCCACTAAACTGTCTCACTGCCCTTTAACAAGCTACTTTTAAATACATGTTTAGGGGGCTAGAACTTTTACCTAACATGCATAAATCCCCAGCATGAGAAACAAGCAAAAAAACAAAATGTGGAGAGAGGGCTCTTTCAGTAAAGTACTCTGCAAAAAGAGAGCACGGGGACCTAAACTTACTTGCCAACACTCATGTAACAGCTGGCACAGCAGCATGCACCTGCAATTCCAATACTGGGAAAGCAGAGACAGGAGGACCCTTGAGGCTTATTTGATAGCTAGTCTAACCAAACAGGTAAAGCCCAGGCTCAGTGAGCGACTGTCTCAAAAAATAATATGGAGAGAAACTAAAGAAGACACCCAATGTCAATTTGTGGCCTCCACAAACACACACACACACACACAGACATACATGTATACATGTGTACATATGCAAACAGGGCTTGGTAGAACATGCCTGTAAAAACAGCGCTCAGGAGGTAGGGAGGGAGGTCAAAAGGTTCAAGGTCATTCTTAGCTATAGCTTAGGCTAAATGAGAGTCTCTTAAAAAATAAAAATAGAGTTTCCCAAAGCACTTTGCACTTTGGGAGGCAGAGGCAGGCAGATCTCTGAGGCCAACCTGGTCTACAGAGCAAGTTCCAGGACAGCCAGTACTAAGGAAAAACAACAATAATGGAACTGAATGGTTCAGTGTAAAAGCACTTGCTAACAATCCTGATGACCTGTAGTAGAAGAGAACTAGGCCTACCAAGTTGTCCTCTGACTTTATTAGTGCCATCACATGAAAATGAATGAACACACACACACACACACACACACACACACACACACACACACACACACACAAACACATACACACGTAATTTTTAGACATTAAAAACAAAATGTGTTTTTAAGAAAGGTTGTGGTGGCCCTAACTGTAAACCCAGCATTTGAAAGGCTGAAGCAGGAGTTCAAGGACCTCACTGGATAACAGAGTGAGTTCCAGGCCACAAAACTGTCTCATAAAACAATAAAACTAAAATAAATGAACAAATATATCTTTAAATAAAAGTGGACAGAAATTCCAGCAAGTTTTAGTGACAGTCAATGTATTAAACTAAATTTTAAGATTTATATCTATTATCATTTAGTAGGCAGAGGCAGGCAGATCTCTGTGAGCTCAAAGCCAGAGCTCCAGGACAAGTCTCCAAAGCTACACAGAAAAACCAAAACCAACAACAACAAAATTTGTATCTATTAATCGTCCCAAGCAGAAAGACATAGGCAGGTATCCCTTATATGAAGGAACAAGCTAAAATGACACCTAGGCAAAGAAACATAATTTGGACAGTCAGGAAGAAATATGAGACATGTCAGAGAATAACCTCTCTCTGCAAAAAATCAAGGGTTGAAAGCAAGAAAGACTGAGTCTTTTTATGAAGGAAAAAAAGCCTATCTATAATTATCTATAAGAGGCAAACATAGGGACACAGGACAGTATGCAGTCAGTACAGATAAAATATCTGCCTATAAAGGAAACGTTGGGACACAGGACAGTATGCAGTCAGTACAGATAAAATATATGCCTATAAAGGACAAACATAGGGACACAGGACAGTATGCACTCAGTACAGATAAAATATCTGCTATAAAGGACAAACATTGAGACACGGGACAATATACAGTCAGTTCAGATCCAACTAGTCTACACAGCACACTAGGTTAGGATTCAATGCAGATACCTGCAATTCCACTGCCTACTCCAAGTTACTTAAAGCCACAAGATGTTGCCAAGATTTGCAGTCACTTAAAATGGGAAATCAAGGCCTGGCTCAGTGTCAGATTTTTAATAAATATATCCTCAGGTCCCTATATTTTGTGTGCTGAATTTACTGGATATTCAAGGATACTTTGTAAACTTTAATGAGTGACTTAGCACAAACACTTGTTAACATAACAAGAGACTAAGCCTCCTAGTGAAGTCTGCCAAGCCATCTAAGAAGTATTCCTACCAAAATACCTAACCTCAAACACACCCTCGGCTAGAGAGGCAAAAGGACTCATTTCTGCTTACTTCTACATTTGAAACAGCAGGAGCTACACAATAAAGGCCAGGTCAGCCTAGGATACAAACTAAGACTCAGCCAAGGGCAGAAGGCTAGAAGAAAGGAAGGAGGGAATAACAGCGGGGAGGGGGAGGTCAGGATGGTGATGGAAGCCTGTGATGCTGGTCACTCGGGAGGCTGAATGATGCAGGAGGACAGAGAGTTCAAGACCAACCCGGCAGACCTGATGAGACTGTCTCAAACTAAACAGTACAGAGGCTGGGCTTCCAGAGTAGTTCAGTGAAACAGCACTTCCCTACAATGTAAAGTCCAGGGTTCAATCCTAAATACAACAAAAAAAGAAAGAGAAACAAAACAAAAACAGGACACAGAAACACATTAAATGACACCATGGGACGATGTAATCAGTCAATTTCTGACTGGAAAATACTAAACGACACAACACTTTTGTCAGTAAATAAACTGGGTTTATTTAATTTTATGTAGGTAAAAGGCTATGGATAGAATGTCTGGCTGTATTAATTCAGACTGAACCATGGCAGCAGAATAAATGTGGGTGAGGCTGAGGCAATGCAGGGGAGGGGGGCAATGAGGGGGTGGCAGTGTGAGGACAGTCAGCTGCCTAAAAATGAGCTAGTACCCTGTTTCCGTAGAGAACTCTTTCAAGACAGCCTGTTTTGGAGGTAAATATGGTTTCTATCCAGGAGATGCCACAAACCTGGAGACAGGTTTCTTAAACTTGGAGTTTGTTAGGGAGTCTGGGGAGCCTCCTGTAAGAGGGGGCTGAGTCTGTTTGTAGCCTTTTGGAGGCTGAGCAAGCTATTCAAGTACATGTACAGGTAATTATTTGGTAATTTAGGAATTCTTACACAGAGTTTTCATTCTCCATCACAGAGGAAGAAATGCACTAAAGCACAATTATTTTGGTCAGGTTCTATCACACTCTGAAAAGAAAGCAAAGGGAATCACAAAATTCTACCAGCTGATGAAAACTGCAGCATTTGTCTTGACTAGTGCTTAGAATCCTGTCCCAACACTAGGGCCAGCTGGGCGAGGACTTCCCTGCTCTCACAGCAGCAGAAGTACCCTGCAAAAATAATACACTATGTAGCCCAGGTTGGCTCTGAACTCAGGATTTTCTTGCCTCAGCCTGCTGAGTGCAGGGGTTACTGGTGAACAACACTACACCAGATATGAAATTCTTTCATTAAACTCCAGAGACAGTCGTTCAGAAAAGCATTGTAGTATACTGTCCATCACAAACTCCCTTTCCCAGACCAACTCCTGGTCCCCAGCCTCCTGGAAGGACCCACTTTTTCCCTAATAACTGCAATGGGAACTAAAAAGAAGAATGGTTTTACAAACACAAAATAATCACTTTATCTCTCCCATTGATTTCCCTGAAAGGCTCAAAGATGCTAATCAAGCTGGCAGCTTCAGCTGCAGACTTGAAGACTAGGCCATAAGCATGGGGAAGCAGATGAAGCCATTCTACAGATAATGAGACACATGAAAAGACTATAGGAAGACCCGGGAGGTACAAATATGGCTCTTAGAAGCTCTTTGAGTCATCATACCTGTGCCACCATGACCAATTCCCTTGCTGGCATACATTGGCCACAGTGGAATTCTGTTCATTGTCAAAGATGCTGATTCTGGTGAGTTTTGTAACAGTGAGAAATCAGTGATTCTAGAACAGTATCACCCAACACATCAATGTTACAATATTCTTTAGAGCCACAGGATAAGGATCTATCGTCATAGCCATCACCTCAGGAGATTGGCAGGAAGAATCAAAAGTAGCATCTGCAGTCTCAAATACATGTGGGTCTCCAGCTGGTATTGATGCTGCTTGAACGGGTTCCCTTGGTGCAACCACATTCCCATCATGACTGAATGTAGACAGGCACATCTGCTCTCTTACCCCAATACACGCCAGGCAGAAAACAACTTTAAAAACTTAAAACTCCATAGGTATGGTTGTATTCCATAAGTAATCCCAGTACTCAGAGTCTGAAGTAGGAGGAATATTAATTTGATGCTATTATCCTAGGCAAGCAAATAAAAATCTTAAAATTTAAGAAAGACTGGAGAGTTGGCCACTTGTCTGTCTGAATAAGACCTGAGCTCAATCCCCGGGAAGTATTAAAAGACTAGGTATAGTAGTTCAAGTTTACAATCCCAATTGTGGGTAGAGACTCTTCATTAGTCAGCCAGCTTAGCCTCAAGCCAGAGAAACCCTGTCCCAAACACAAAGTGGATGGTGCCGCAGAAATAACACACATTGACTTCTGGCCTTTACAGCAGAACACTTAACAAAATTTCCATTTTCTCAACCCTGTCATTTCCAAACTAACTCCTACATGTATGCATATACACAGAGACACATATATTTTAAATTTTTCTTAAAATATAATATACTATACTTCTTAGGGTAGATAAAGTGTGTAAGTACACAGAAAGCTCATTTAAAGAAGACTGGTCATTTAAATGAGTCCTTGACACCAAAAGAAAAACAGGCACATGTAGACCAGCATGGAAAACAGTGCCAAAGTCCTTTACAGTACACTGTGAAGGATGCTCACCTAGGAAACCCTTTACAGTACACTGTGAAGGATGCTCACCTAGGAAACCCCTTACAGTACACTGTGAAGGATGCTCACCTAGGAAACCCTTTACAGTACACTGTGAAGATGCTCACCTAGGAAACCCCTTACAGTACACTGTGAAGGATGCTCACCTAGGAAACCTTACAGTACATGGTGAAGGATGCTCACCTAGGAAACCTTTACAGTACACGGTGAAGGATGCTCACCTAAGGCCCTACTCCAGGGCTATGGGATCATGAAAGGCACAGAACTGCAAGGAGACCAACAGAGGAGGTAGAAAAGAGACTAGCAAACATCTTTCTAAGAAATGACAAATGAGGTATACAAGCAGAGAGTCAATGTAGAGAAGGCACTAACAGTGGCAGCTGACATCTAAAGAGGTGAGAAACAGGCTGAGGCTGGGCCACTTCAAAGAATTTGTGTACCATCTTAAGGGATTTAGGCCTCATCCCATGGGCAACAAGAGACAGGGGGAGTAGGGAATAAACTGAGCACATAGTTTTTACCATCTTGAATAAATGTCATTCAAGAAAAAGTAGAGGGCTAAATCAGGAGCATGAATGGACTGGAGCTGATAAGGACAAATGCCCCACTCTCAGAGAAGGGTCCAAAGGGAAGGAATGAAGAGCTGTCCTGCCTACCTTGTGACACCAGTATCAAGAGAGCCTGCGCAAGGGGCAAGTCATGTCATTGAGGTCAGTCCGAGTATCTGCATCCAGGATGGAGGTGGGGTGCTTTGGCTGAAAAGAAAAGGCTGGGGTATAACTCAGTGGTAGGCTCATTTAACATGAGACCATGGGTTCAAGCCACAGCAATTAAAAGAAACAAAGGAGGGGATGTGGTAGAATATTATTTTAAGGTGTGTGACTTTTGTTTGCACTGCATTTGTTTAACTCTGTGAAGCTGCGTTACTTGGCCTGTCTAAAACACCTGATGGGCCTAATAAAGAGCTGAAGAGCCAAAATCGAGGCAGGAGAAAGAATAGGCGGGGCTGGCAGGCAGAGAGGATAATCAAGGAAGAAGAGCAGGAGAACAAGGAAAGGAAAACTTCTGAAGCCAGCCACATAGCCACACAGCCATCCATGGAATAAGAGTATGATTTACAGAAGTAAGAGAACAGGGGAAGCCCAGAGGCAAAAGGTAGAAGGGTTAATTTAAGAAAGGCTGGATAGAAATAAGCCAAGCTAAGGCCAGGTATTCATAACTAAGAATAAGCTTCCGTGTGTGATTTATTTGGGAGCTGGGTGGCAGGCCTCCCAAAAGAGGAAACAAAACAAAACAAACAAACAAACAAACAAAACACTTTACTACAAGAGGTAGAGACAGGGAAAAAGTAACTGAAAAGGAAGACCCACTGTCTCTGTTCAGAAAAACAGGTCACACCTAACATGGTGTTCACAGAAGAATGCTCTCAACCAGTAGAAGAGGCTATGTTTAAGTACAACCTTTTACGCTAAAGCATTGACTTCTCCCTTGAAATAATTTTAAAGTCAGTACCAAGCTGTTAAATGAAAATCTATCTTGTTTCAATCTTGGGAAAACCCAAAAGTAATAAAATCATCCAGGAGCCACACATTTTCAGAAGCATTCAGCAATTTCAGTGTCAGAAGCTCATAGCTGAGAAGCCAACGGATCCCTAACCTGCTCAACTTCCTACTGAAACTGCCTCTATTCATCACACTTCCTCAGCGCTGGAGCCAGGAAAGGAAAGGTCAGAACACGGTAGGTGGCCTCGCTGCTGCTGCTGCTGCTGAAAACAATCTTATCACCAAGTATATGGCAAGTCCTTGTCTCAAATGACACTAAATTAACTACACCAACACTCTGCTCACCCCTCATCTAGATCACACAACTACCTCACCTGTTTGGAATACTGCCAAAAGTTCTAAACTCTGAGCAGTAACAATGAAAGAGTAGAACTTGGACTTAGTAATGAAAGTCCTCCCTAGTGAGTCTGACAGACTCACCTGCATGCTTTAACAATAAGACAACATCTAATACGCTTTTCTTCTTACCACATTCATACTCTCCATTCACCCACAGCTCCAATACTGTGTCCACTTCACACACAGGAAGAAACTGAGGTTTAAAGAGGATCAGCAGCTTAAGTTTTAGAGGAAAATGGAGCATCAACATGGGCTAAAGGGGATCCTACCTCAAAGAAAATCCTCACATGTGCATCGTCCTCCCAATCATGCATGTTCTGCCAAGGCAAAAGTTTTTGTCCGGAAGTGAACCCCTTGGACAAATGACCACAGGCTGAGCAATGTGACCTTTACCAATACATGAATAAGTCCAATCTCTTTACTGTACTAAGTAACAACCCAGTAGACACTATGGACTCAAAGTTGTTCCATCTTTGAATGCCACTCTTTTACAGTGAGCACAGGACCAGCCTCAAGCGTTTCTTGAGCCCTAAGCACCTGGCTTGTTTACAGGGCTTTGTATTTGTTAGCTCATTTAATCCTCACAGCAAGACTCTGAAATAACCATCAAACCCTAGAATATATTTCTACAGATGAAAGCACCAACTGGCGTATGGAGCAGTAAACTCTGCCCAAGTATCCGTCCTGCAAAATGCCACAATGTCTCTCGCTCTCTTATCAAGAGGAAATAGAAGTAAAATAAAGACAGGACAGGTGATCAGTCAAGTGGCTCTTAGTCCACCTGAAGTCAGATCAAAGCAAGTACTACAGAGAGTGCCCACAGAAGCTGGATGTGTGGTGTGTGCCTGTAATCTCAGCATTTGGAAGGCAGACAGGTTCAAGAGTTCAAAGCCTCAGCTATGCTCAGTTAGTTCAAGGTCATCTAGGGCTACATGAGACCCTATCTCCAAAAGAGGAGGTAGAGGGCAAGGAGAAAGCCTCAAAGAATACTGAAGAGGAAACAAATTTTGAGAAAGTCAAGGGAGAATTTATTTACATTCCCCACAGTCTAGTATCACTCATTCCATCATGGAGAGAAGGTATGGCAGAGCAGAGGAGTTCACATCATGACGGGCAAGAAGCAGAAAGAACAGTCTACTACAAGACACCAGGGCAAGAGCTAGCCCTCAAGAACACACCCCAGCAACCTATTTCCTCCAACCAGACCCAACTTCCCATCTTCCACCACCTCCCAGAATGCCAGCATATCATAAATCTATCTAGAGATTAACCCATTCATTAAGTCAGAGCCCCCATGACTTACTGACTCTAGAAATTTTTCACTACCACACCCAAAGTAGGCTTTACTAATCTCCTAGGCATTTCTTAATCCACTCAAACAGAAGCAAAAGTAACCATCATACCTACTTTACACAAGTAATAGACCAAAGTGACACTGGCCAGCTATATGGGGAATAAATCTTGGGCTTCGTTAACACCAGCTGATGGAGTAATCCCTTGCGACACACTCTGTTGTGCATCTGTTGTCTTTATAATCTATTCTCCACCCTCAAATCAGAATGATCTTTTCAGAACACAGCCTGTTGTGGCTTAGGTATGGGATAAAGATAGCATCATCCCAACACTATGAAGTTCTCTTTAACCTGGCCCACACCTACTTGACCAGTCTGGTCTCCTACCATTTCCTCATCACCATATTAGGCCCTCAGTCTTCTCTCAGCCTCCTGTGTCTCCCTCACACCCTCTCATCCGGAGCTGTCTCCACAGGCATTTCCTCTTGCTTTGAATGCCTTTCTATCCATCTTTGGTAGTGAGACTTTTTGTGTGTGTGTAGCTCGGTACAAGATCATTTCCTCAGGGAAACCTTCTCTGTTGCCAAGTCCTTCCAGCTCCCTGAGTCTCCTCTCCTATAATTATCTATCTCTATGAGGTCAATAAGCCCTTTGGGGCAAGTCTTTGTCCCCAGAATCCAACACAGCTGATACACAGTAAATACTCAAAAGATTTGTTGGATTAACTAATAATTAAAAGTAAATTTTATACTTCTTATATTTCATTTTTAATTTCCAATCAAAGAGGAATTAATTCCAGCACTTAGGAGGGAGAGTCAGGTGGATTACACGTTCAAGAGCAGCCTGGACTATTGAGTGAGACCCTGTCTCAAAAAATCTGGAATAAAGGGGCTGGAGATACAGCTCTCTGATTAGGAGTGCTTGCTGCTCTTGCAGAGTACCTGGGTTCAGTTCCCAGCATGATAGCCCACAGCTGTTTATTTTTACAGTTCCAAGAAAACTAACATTTTTTTCCCAATCACTAAGGGTACTGCAATGTACATGCTGCACATACACGCAACCAAAAGACACACATAAAATAAAAATAAATTTAAAACACATATACACACACATGCATTTTAAATAAAAAAAAAAAACCAAGCATGGTAGCTCATACTGGAAATCCTAGCCTTTGGCAGCTAGGCATAGCTAGGCAGGAAGAACAATGAGTTTGAAGACAATATGGACAATGCAGTGAGCTTTAGGCCAGTCTGGGTTACAAGTGAGATTCTATCTCAACTAACATCTAAAAATTGAAAAATAACTTTATATTTCCTACTAGGCAGATCTTGAAATCAGCCAGAGACAAAGAAGCACATGAGAGATTAAGGAACAACAGCTAGCTGGGCAGTGGTGGCACATGCCTTTAATCCCAGCACTTGGGAGGTAGACGCAGGCAGATACCTGTAAGTTCGAGACCAGCCTGGTCTATAAAGAAAGTTACAGGTCAGCCATGGCTTTGGGGGTGGGGTGGGGGGATTATTGAAAAAAAAAAAAAAGCTAGATGTGACCATTATTAGTATGGCTGGCATCACCAAATGCTCTAACCATGGCACAGCATACAAAGGAAAAGCATCCCCTTAAACACTGCCATGCCATGTGTGGCACTAATCCAGACTGTCACTCTAGAAGCTCATCTTGAAAGTCAGTAGGGTTGACCTGGCATCATTTCAGGACCCCACAACCATTTTATCCAGCAGCCAGTGAACCAGTTCCTTGCATGGTGGAAGCCTTTAATCCATCTTGGTTTCTCAGACAGGCCCTGCATTCTTCTTATGCCCCTGTACCTCCTATCACCTTCAAGTCTGACAGCCACTGTCAGCTGTGTAATCAGCAAATGGTGAGCATCTTATTCCTATAGCTATGAACTGTGACATAAAATTCCTCATGGAAAATACATAGTTACTCACTGACCTTGTTATTATGGGTGTTTAATAATTAAGCAGAAATGGTTCTACTGGTTACATGACAGACTTTTCAAAAGCTAACCCATTTCAAAGAAAGACAAATTTTCAACACATTACAAATGGCCTATGTGCTCTGACCTGCATCTGTCACAATTCCACTTGTCAAAGCTTGCTATTATGCTATTTAGGAAAAAAAAAAAAAAAAAAAAAAGCAAAGCACTGTTATTACTGGGGTCACGGTTATCTAGGTTCTTAAAGCTAGGCAGTGTCAGTGGCATGGACCCATTTAAGTGGCAGCAAAACACAAACTAAGACTGGTTCAGCCAGAGTGGCAGGATCAAAGCTGGGCTTTCTTCCTTTCCAATTGCAATGGTTAACGCAGTGCTTTGGGGCATTCCTTCTGTTTTAATTTGAAAACAGGACAAGGGCATGAAAAATAAGTCCGCCAATTTCTGAAGTGTTCCTCCACAGATTAAAAGGAGTTTGCTACATCTGTTCTGGGTCCCACTTCAAGAATCAACAATCCTAGGGCCTGCAGCTGCCAGTACCCCATCTTCCAAGATACCCACCCATGCTCAGCCAGAAGCATGCTCTTTCTAGCAATGTCTGTGCCAGGCAAGATGAAAGCTTGAGAACTGTCATCCAAAGGAGACATACCTACAGAAACTCCCAGTGCCATAAGGGCTCTCAATCTGATCTCTCCTTGGATCTGTTTCTGAGGAGTGGCCCTAAAATCATAGGGTTCCAGTAAGGTTGAGTCAGTACTACATGCCATATGTCTGATAACAGTTGCAAAATGACCATCTCTAGTATGTAGCAACTCTTTTTAACAAAAACTGGATGTCCTAAATACCGAGTGCTAGGGATAAAGAAGAATAAGCTGGGGCTGGGGACATGGCTCAGTGATGAAAGCATTTGCCCCACAGGGATGAGGGTCTGAGTTAGGATCCCAGAACCACCAGTGGGGTGTGGTGGCCCACCCTTCACTCTAGCCCTGAATGGTAGACACTGGATCCCTTGAGTAAACAGGCTACCAAGACCAGCTGAACTGGTGAGCCCTTCTGTCTTCATGAGTAAGATGGAAAAGGAACCACCTCAGTCCTATACATACATACACATTAATACTAACACACATGGGTACAATTAAACACACACAGGCCTACACACATGCAAATATGCATAAGATCACATCCTAGTTAGGGTTAATATTACTGTGAGGAAACACGACAACCAAAAACAACTTAAGAAGGAAGGGGTTTATTTGGTTTACACTTCCACTTCACTGCTCATCACTGAAGAAGTCAGGACAGGAACACGAACAGAGCAGGAACCTAATGCATAGGCCATGCAGGAGTAATGCTTTACTGGCATGTTCTCCATGGCTTGTTCAACCGGCTTTCTTCTAGACCCAGGACCTCCAGCCCAGGGGTGGCACCACTCACAGTGGGCTGAACCCTCCCACATCGATCACTATTTAAAATGCCCTACAGTCTTGTCTACATCCATGTCTTATGGAAGTCTTGTCTCAATTGAGGTCCCCATCTCTCAAATGACTCTAGCCTGTGGGAAGCTGACATAAAACTAGCCATTATAACACACTAAAAAGGGGGGTAAGAAGGGGTAAAAGATGAATTGATTTTATTATGAAATTCAGACAAAAAAGTCATTGGCTCCTTGGATAATTGAGGCAACAGTTACTGAAAGCCACAAAAAAATTATATTAGCACATTTCATTTAATTTTCATGACTCTTAATTACCCTTACTGTTCTCATTGTTCAGATTAAAAGTAACAATTAATAATAATAAAAAAAAAAAAGAAGCACTGAGCCAGGAAAAATACAGTGGGCCTTTAGCCTCAGATAAACAATTAAAGCTGTGCTCTGACCTTTAATCCAACCTGCCTGTCTTCAGACTTCCTCCCCGGATGCTGTCTCTGCCCATCAACACTCACTCTTTGAGTTACCAAGCAGCCATCCCTTATGATCTACTCTAGTCCAGGCACAGGAAACACAATCTCTACCTATTTAGAGTACACCATGACCACTGCAGCATAGCACTTGAGTGCTAGGATAAAGCAGATACAAGGGAACACTGCAAAAACATCTTACTGCATTCAGAAAGGGTGAAGCGCCTCACAGAGCCCAGACCGGCCTCTCCATCAGACTGTATAGCTGATGACCTGGGACTCCGATTCTCCTGCCTCTGCCTCCAGAGATCACAGGTATGTACCTGCCATACCTGGCTTCAGAAAGGGATTAAAGAAGACAGTAACCCTCAGAAAAATGTCATTATCCGAGACCTGAGCAATGGGCAGAGGTGAATTGATGACCAGCACTCTTATGCACATCCTTTTCTGAGAAGGCTTAACACCTCTCCACCAGCCCTGTACTCTCTAGGCAAGCACTCTCATGAAGTCTTCTGGATGATGATCTGCACACACTTCCTCACACAGATCTGCTGTCACAGCTCCAGATCTAGATATCGCAACAGTCCTATGGACACTCACACTGGAATATCCCTCAGTCCTTCCAGCTCACACTTCAAAGCCAACTCATCACCACATCCATCCAAGACTCTTTTGAAGCGCTTCCTATGGGATCTGGCTAACTGGACAAACCACTCCAGGAAACAGAGGGTCATTCTCTAATTCCTGCCTGTTCCTCAGGACCCATGGTCTGCTTTCCCAGTATATCCAGATCAACCCTCCCCCATTACTCTTGTCAGGCAATCCTCTGTGTGAGCCCCAGCTCCTATGCATATACTGAGACCACCCCATACACACAGGTCCCCAAGCCTGTCTAGCCAAAACTCTGTGCAACCCACTATCCACACAGTACAGCTCCTTTGTAGAGCTTTCCCTGACCCAGTCACAAGACTGACAAGGAGCTCTTTTCTGGATGCCCAAGACACTCTATACATGCTTCTGTTACAGTACTTCCCATACTACTGCAGTTACCTCTTACCTAGTCTGTCTCACCAAGAAATGATGGCAACTCGGGGCTTAGATTGTATCTTCTTGGGGTTTTAGCTTCAACTCCTACCCCTGACAGATAGTAAATTGTCAGTGAAAGTTTACTGGAAGAGCATATACATCGAAAATACAAAAACAAGTAATTCCTTCTTCAGGTAATATTCTTCAGTGCTAGGAGATGTTATTAAAGAGTAAAACAATAACTCTATTTGAAATTCCTACGTGCTATAGTTAGACTCTAGACTGTCCACCAAAGTTCCTTATGTTAAAGTCTAACTGCTATAGGAAGGCGATGGACTGTTAAAAGAAGGTAAGAGAAGGGAAGAGAGTGGCAGAGTGGAAGTCTTTAGGCCTTCCCCCAAAGGGGGATGATGCAGATGATAGGACCACGGTCCCTCCTGCCACGAGGTCAGCAGTTTTGTCCCACCGGACACTCCCACTATGATGTGTTACCTCATCACAGGAAAAAACAAGGTCAACCAATCATGGACTAGACCCTCCAAACACATAAGCCAAAATAAACCTTAGCTTTTTATTATTCAGATAATTGCCTCAAGTATTTATTACAGTGACAGAAAGCTAACTATAAGAATGGCTAGTAGCAGGTCTCTGACCTGACCTCATGAAACATGGTCTAGTTTTACTAAGAGAATAGGGACACATTCAAGTTTGGATTTTAAACACAATTTTTCTCACTGATGATACAGATCAGAGCCTGAATGAACCCACAGTTAATCAATTCTAGGTAGCTAGATTCTTCCTGGAGATGCTTACAGACAGACTAGCTCCCTCGGAGCCTCCCAATTCAAAAAAGCAGGACTTTGCTGCTTTGCTGATGATCACAGCTCTACTCTACTAGCTATATATAAGATTTTGGCCATTGCAGGCACCAATTACTCTGATAATAAGCCAACAGAACAGCATCTGAAGGCAGACAGTAGACAGGCAAGACATGAAGTAAGAAACTGACTGACAAACTGTCTGCTTCAACGTAACAATACCTCACAGATAACTACATACCTAGTCTTTAAGGACTCTCCTGTCCACTCTTTATATGAATCAGTTTCAGCCAAATGTCTTCATTTAAGAGGCTGGCTGCAGATTTCCAGACTAAGCATCTGCTGTCTACAAACATATGAGTGCAACTTGATGGTGTTTACAATGTCCACTCATAGGTATCTTGACTGTATCATTTATTTTCACATATGTGTCCAATTTTTTGACACTGATATCGTCATCTACAAATGTGTTGAATAGCATTTACAATTATCCTGGAATACAGTCCTTGTGCTCCAGGTTGGACACACCTGTGAGTGTAAGTTTTCATCCCCACTTTACAGATAAGGCCAATAAAACTTCAAAAGGTTAAGTAATACCCTAAACAATGAAGTTAGGGTTCACCATCACTCTCAGACACAGATACAGACACAGACACACACAGAGGCTCCAGGCATCTAACAAGTCACTGGCTTAAAAACTAACAAGCCCTTCCAAATGATTAAATGATAACCTCCAGGCAGCTGCCTTATGAGGTCCTATTCTAGAACCAATCTCATGCATCATGCTCTTTCTGAAGCCACCAGAATTCAAGAAGACCAGTGAGAGGATGGCACAAGAGCTCAACCTCAAGCAGCTTCTGGCTCTTCTGGAAACAGACACACAGAAATTGATATGCAAGACAGATGAGCAGTCAACTGCACTACCGAGAACCAGAGCCACCTGCATTCTACACCACAGGTGAAAACAAAGGCAGATGCTGCCAAGAACAAAGACTGAAGAACACAAAGGGGAGGGCTTGGCACTGCCCCTCCAGGAGCTTTACAAACTGCACCTCTCCTTTTCTCTTCTCTCTCTGAGTTTCTCATTTAGTTGCATTTGAAAGTGCAGTAAGAAAGTCCCTCAAGGTTTGAAGTTTAAAAAGAAGTTGAAGTTTAAAAAGAAGTCTCCCTACCCAATCCATGACCTTCCCCACCCCTGGGGCATATTTGAATCTCTTGATTTTGTTGCTGTTGTTCTTTTATTTTGTATATTTTATTTTGTATACGAGTACCAAAAGTGTCCTTTGGTAGTGCATGCCTTTAATCCCAAATTTGGGAAGCAGAGGCAGGCAGATCTCTAAGTGCAATGCCAACATTGTCTACAGGAATTCCAGGACACCCAGGGCTACATGGAGAAACCCTGACTCAAAAACAAAACAAAACACCCTCTAAAATCAGGAAATCTAATTCTCTAAAACCAGGAAATAAGACCTTGGGTCACACAGAAAAGAAACAGACCTACAAAGCCAAGCTCAGGCTTTTTTTTTTTTTTTTAATCCAAACTACAAGTATTGGGGTTCTGAGAGAGCCTTTACTTAGCCTGTTAGATGTAGATGGGTGTAAAGGCTGACAGACAAGGCTCTGAGGTGGCAGATGCAAGCTACACTAGACAGGACCTCTCCTGCTGGGACATGCAGAGATCTCAAGGCAGTGCAGACAGGAAGCAGAAGAGGCTCTAGACAAGGAGGTTGGTAATACAAATGAAGACAACTGTCACAGAGGCTCCCGAAAAGGGCACTCTGGGCTGTGACTGCTTAACTACCGCATGATGAGGGAAAGGGGAGTGAACTTGAGAGGCTGACTTCAGAGAAGGAAACCAAGCTGAACTATACCAGTGCAAGACTGCTCATGCTGCTCCAATTCCAGGCCTTCCCCCAAAGTCCTGGACATGATACGGATGCAGAAAGACATCAAAGAAACTCTGAATTCTCAGGAAAAGGCCCAGGTCCAGGCAGGGAGGCCTGGTGGAAAGTGAGAACAGTCACAGGGGGAAGGCACACTTCTACTAGACAGAAGGTACCTATCAGGTCCTGATCTGGGTCTTCAAAACAAACCTTCAGGGAAGACACCTGTACAAATTTTACTGGGAGAAGTCTCAAGGTAGTGACAGTCCCAAGTCTAAGGTCACCGTCAAGTAGATGAATCCAAACAGGAAACCTACAGAATCATGGGCTTGTCCACAGTATCAGGGCACCTCCTTCCCATCCCACTTCCTGACACTCAGCTTAGGAAAGGCAAAGACATGGGCAGGTATACATGTGCACTCTCATACACACACATGCACACGCACACAACTAACTGCAGCTTCTGAGATACTGAGGAATAACTACAATTAACAATACAGGCCTGGGTGGGGTGGGGTGGGGTAGCACATTTGTGTATCATGAGGCAAGCCCAGGTTCAATACCAGAGCCAAAAACATAAAAATAAAACAATAAAAATAAGACAAAAACAATTAACAGTATCTACCAAGTATTGTGTTAACAGCATCCTTTTGAATTACACAGTATTATTATTATTCCCACTCATAAGTGTTACTATGTTGAAAGTCATGGTCCTGTTTGAATGTGCACAAGTGCCGGAAGAAAGGTGACAGGTGGCAGTACTGGGCTGACACTGCTTTATGACCTAAGCTAAGGGATGAGATTAACAGCAGCTGCAGAGACATATGGTGCTGCCTGCTGTAGCTCACTCTCCATCATCTTCCTCAGAACTGCTCTATGCTGCTTAAATATCTGGGAGGAGTTAAAAGCCTTAGAGCAAGGGACAAATAGAGTTTGCCTGTCTGAATCCTTCCAGAACTAGATGTTCCTGCAGATTTATTCCTTTTTCACTGTCATGCAGAAAGCATATGCTTGTGTGGGGACAGATGCTCCAACCACGAATTCCCAACACACCTGTAAGCTTTCAAGCTGTCCCTCTTGTCTGCCTGTCTCATTAGCTCCCTCCTTCCCACACCAAATCCCACTTATGACTGACCTTTCCAAGTCCCACACAGCCTGTACATCAGCCCAACGCTGCTGGAAGAGCCTCCTCTGCTCTAGGCATTCTGGGCATGCCTCCCTCTTAGGCAGGCAGCTCCTACCTCCATACTTTAGAGCCATCTGGAGACCTGTTGTCCCTCCAACACAATGTGAAACTCCTACATACACAGTTTCTTTGGATTCCTAATTTTAGGCAGTGTTAAGCAATGTAGGTGCACAGAAATGCTGAACAAATGAATCTTCCAGATCTAGCTATTATTAATAATAAGAGCATCTATAAGCTGTCAGGCATCTGCCACAAGGCCAGTATGGAGCCAAATATTCAACATGTATTTCTTCTCATCCCCAAAATAAGCCTACAGGGAAGACACCAACCCATGTCACAGGAAAGTAGAAGAGACAGAAAGATGAAGTCCACATCTAAAGTAACCATCAAGTAATTGGACCAGAACCAGAAACCTCTAGAATCATAGGCTGAAGCTCTTCTGTGATATCATGGCACCTCCTTCCCATCCCCAAATTCCCACTATGACCAATTCATTCCTCAGCTGTCTGTCTGTTCTGGTATGTCACAGTAGCAACCTTACCCACAACACTTTGACGGGCTTCCAGGCATCTCATGGTACCCCTGCCTTCCATCTACCACATACTGAGTGTTTGACATACTGAGTTATTAGCACAACACCCAGGGACACAGGGGTTTCTCTTGTTACTCTGGGCAACACACTACTTACTCAGCAGGTAGAAAATAATCAAATAAGAACAAAAAGGGAATGCTGAGCATGGAGGTGCACACCTTTAAGGCCAGCACGGGAGGGGGCAGGGAGGATACGCACTCAGAGATAGGTGGATCTCTGTGAATTTGTTGGGGTCAGCCTGGTCTATAGAGTGAGTTCTGGGACAGCCAGGACTGTTACACAGAGAAGCCCTGCCTCAAACAAACAAACAAACAAAGAGGGATCAGTCAAGAAGCTAAACTAAGCAAGCTGAGGTGGAGCAAGGAAGCTGGGAGGCAAGACACACAAATGTGACAAGTAGGCAGGTGGGCCAGCAGAGGTGAAGAAAAGTGGTCAAGAGACGCTAGCAAAGGAAAGGCATGAAGTAGAAACAAGAAGTCCAAACAAGGAGGCCCGCCCTGGAGACAAATCTGAGGCACTTGTAAGGGACTGGTCCACAGCCAGAGCCCCAGATTCTCTTCTTTAGCAGTATCCCCACCATGGACTGGGAAAGTGTTGCAGTAGCAATCTGCTTACAGAGGGAACATGTGCTCACAGACCAAGAGAGAAGGAATCAGTCTCTCCCCCACGCACAGGGACACAGATGACCTTACGGGACTTGACTGTATTTATAGAGAAGGCATCATCTTTTTTATTTGAAAAACTGGGTTCAGCCAGGTAGCGGTGGCACTCGCCTTTAATCCCAGCACTTGGGAGGCAGAGGCAGGTGGCTCTCTGACTCAAGGACAGCCTGGTCTACAGAGTGAATTCTGGGACAGAAAAACCCTGTCTTGAAAAAGAAAAAAAAGGAAGGGAAAAGAAAAGAAATACTGGGTTTATTTATTTATTTATTTCAGGCTGTTTTTACGTTTTTGGTTTGTACAGCTTTTTTTTTTTTTTTTTTTTTTTTTTTGGAGACAGGAACTTACCATGTAGTGAAGGCTGGCCTTAGAACTCACTGTATAGCTGTGCGAGATGCCCTCAAACTCAAAACCCTCTTGCCTTGTCTACTAAGGTGCTTAGCACATAGGCTTGAACCACAACACCATGTTCTTAGGTGTTTTTAAACTCCTAGCAAAGGCGAATATCAGCACCCAGCAGGTGAGGACTACTGTCTGAAACAGGCTGGAAACCTGACCCAGAGAAAGGTGTGCAGACCACTCTAGCCAGGGCTTCCTTGCCTTCACCCATACTTAAGCCCTGTCATTTTGGCTCCCTTCTCCAAAAGCAAGCAATAGAACAGGTAAAGGCTACCTGTGAAAGGCTACCTACCAACCCGATGATACAGGATGGACACAAGAGACAAACTGGTATAATCTATGCTACTGAAATGGTAAGCCAAAACAGCACCATCTTGGAAATTTACAGAAATCATTTATTTTTCTTAAGCTAATTATGATTTCTTTTGATTCACTCATACCTTAAATGAGTCATTGGACACATGTGATGAATGGACAAAATTTGGCCTTTGACAGAAAATCCTGATAGAAATGAGCAAAGAGGAAAAGTCAATCTCTACCACACAATGAAACTAGCAAAATGCCAAAGGCCAATGTTAATAAAGAAAAATGCTGATGACTATGTTCTCATTAGGTCAGAATTTTAAATATAATCAAATCATTCTCAAATGTTTAAAAGAACAAAAAAAGGAAAAGAAACTTTCAGAGATAGTGAAAAATATTGTCACCACAGTGAACTTCCCTCTCATGTCACTATGGCAACCACCACAACAAAACACTCCACTTAACACCTTATCCAGAAAGAGTTCTGTCCACTAAGATGTCTGAGCAAGCACTGTATGAAAAACCTGAGAAGCACAAAAATAATAATAACAACAACAACAATAATAATACACCTATACTTATTGAATGCTATGTGACAAGAATTCCACCAAGGCCTTCCTAAGAGCAGTCAGTAATGATCGTGAATGATCACACACCTATGATATAAGGGTCTTATTATCATTCCAACTTTCCAGCTGGAAAACAAGAGAGGCTTAATTAAAGTAGCGGCCTCCCTGCTAGCACAAAGAGCCACTGACAAACATTTGCTTTATATAGTTTCTATGTCCCACAGGTATGCAGGGGTTGGGGATAGGTGGGCTCTGGTGTCCTGCTTCATTACTTTCTGTATTCCTCTCTGTCTAACCACATATTAGAGGTTAGATCATTCTAGTTCAAAGCCAGGATGACCTTCCAGTACCTGGGAGGCTAATGCAGGAAAGTTAGCAAGGGTCTGATGCAAGCCTGGGATACACAGTTTGTTCCAGGTCAAGTCTTGGCCAAAATATGACATTCATGAACAACTAAAAATAAAATATATCAGGGCTAGAGAGATGGCTCAATGGTTAAGAGAACATACTGCTCTCCCTAAGGACCTGAGTTCCATTCCCAGCACCCACATCAGGCAGCTTATAACATCCTGTAACCCAAGCTCCATGGGGACCTAACATTTCTGACCTCTGTGGGCACTTGCATTCATGTGCAAACTCCCACACACATACAGATAATTAAAACAGATCTTTAAAAATAAAATACATTTTGCAGAGCATGGTGGTATACAACTTTTAAAACAACACTTGGGAAGTAGAGACAGATGTTTGTGAATTCAAGGTCAACCTGGTGCATATAGTGACACCCTATCTGACATAAAAATCTTTTTTTTTTTTTCTTTCTTTTTGAGATAGAGTGTCACTATGTAGCCCTGGCTGGCCTAGAACTATGTATACAAACCAGATTGCCCTCTAAGTCACAGAGATCTGCCTGCCTCTGCCTCTTGAGCTCAACTAGCTAAGATAAATCTTATAAAACAAAGTAACCACATTCATGCAGTGAACACCTACCTCTGCTATTTCCTAACCCTCACAGGAGTTAGTGCCACCCTGTGCATAACCCTAGCAAACTGAAGAATGGAAAGAGAGGGCGATTTCCTGCTGTTAAAACAGCCTGTCAAATTTGACAAAGGACACACATACTCACTCGTACGCATGCACAGACAAGGCCTGGACAGACACCTGAGTGGAACCTCTGCTTTATTTGTGGTACTATGTCTACTGGTAATCTAATTTTCCTAACTTTCAAACTGTAAGTTTGTTACATTGATTCTTTCATAATAAGATATTGTAGTTTTTTGGTTTTATTGGGGGGGAAGTCTGCCTGAAAAATAGATTCTTTCTGAAATCCACTTTTCACAAGGGATGAGCCATCCTCCCATGCAGACCAGTCTGGAGGCATCAAACATTCCTCTGCAGACATGCAGAAAAGAGTAACAGTTTTAGCCTTGTAACTGTGGGCTTCCTCCATCCTCTGGTTCTGACAGTAGCCCTGCTTGTTAGACTCTGTCTTTTGGTGCTGGATGGAATCCTGGCCCTTGCACATCTACCACTGACTGAGCTTCACTGCAGCCCTGGCAGTAACACTGGAGATGACAGCAGGATGTTCGGCTCTAAGAGGATGGCAGCGTGTGGCAGCTGTTAGGTCAGAATGCAGGAAGTGCAGCTTGGCAGAGCCTTCGGATGCACAATCTGCAAGTTGTATGGTGTTAGATCTGACCCAGGGAGATGCCACAGGAAACACATGTAGGAGAGAAAAAAAGCAGAAGCTTGGACAGATCATCAAACTAAAGCCACAGCTAAGAAAGTGATTATTTTAGGAAGAACTTTTAATTGTCCTTCTATGGCCTATTAAATCACTACCGGCAACCACCAACTTTGAGGTCATTTGGTGGAGGCAATGAGGATACAACTCAGTGCTAGAGTGCTTGCCTAACATATGCAGACCTTGGGTTCAATCCCCAGCTCAATTAATTAATTATAATAAATAAATAAATACTTGCCATTAACCGAAGAAAAGCAGTATGTTTCATACTTGTAGATGGCAATCACTGAATACATTGAAAACCAAAAGGGGCCAGGCGTTGGTTGTGCATGCCTTTAGTTCCAGCACTCAAGAGGCAGAGGCAGGTGGATCTCTTTGAGTTCAAGGCAATCCCAGCCTAGCCTACAGAGCTAGTTCCAGGACAGGCTCCAAAGCAATACAGAGAAACCATGTCTCAAAAAACAAAAACAAAGAAAACAACAACAAAAGGAAAAGTTTCTAAGATTAAAAAAAAAAAAAAAATGTTGAAAATGGAGAAAACACTATGGAATTATAGATTTTTTTAAAAAAGCAGGGCCATTGAGATGCTGATGCTGAGTAAGTAAATGTACTTGCCTCCAAGTCTGACAAGATGAGTTCAATTCCTGGGGCCTAATGATAGTAGTGCCTGCCTTTAATCCTAGCACTTGGATGAGGAAGATAAATTTCCGACTTTGAGGCCACCCTGAACTACAGAGCAAGTTTCAGGAGAGCCAGGATACAGAGAGAAACCCTGTTCACCCAAGAAACAAGAAAAACAAAGAAATAAACAAAAAAAACCCAATAAACAAAAAAAAAAAAAAAAAAAAAGAATTCATCTAAATTTTGCCTTTAAAGTATGTTCACTGCCAGGACTGTTTTAGGGTAAGTTAACTTCTTCTTCACAGTATTTACCCATCAAAATCATCAAGTGATCCGTTTCAAGCTGCTCATGGTGGTGGTGTACATGAGGCTGAGGCAGGACCAACCTGTCTTGATGTCCAGGTCAACCTGGTCTACATAGAGAGTTCAAGGCTAGCTGGGGCTCCATAAGTAGGCACCTTCTCAAAATATACATAAAACAAAATGGTTTTAAGTTTCATGATGTCTATTTTGTAGACCACCACAAGCTGGCTGGATGCCTGGAATGCCTGGGACAAAAAGCAGATGTTGAGAGAACATCTGCTGGACTGGAAAATGAGGCCTCTAGAGACTAAAACAGCCACAAGATCCCTGTACCTGCTCAGGAAGTCTCAGAGCAGCAGCTAACAAAAGTCAAGGAGGAAACTGTCATGGAAAGACACCAGTGAGAAAGCACTTTAGTGTGCCACGGCCATGTAGACAAGCCTGTTCTGCTAATGAACATCCAGAATCCACAAAAATATGGACACATCCAAGGTTAAATACTGTGGGACAGAATCAAACTGTTAGAAATAGAGGGTCATAGATTGTTCTCTTCTCACCAAAGAAATAGTCTCAATGAAGGACTAGGAAGTAATGCATTCATTTCCCTGGGGAATAAAGAAGAAATGTACATACAGTTCTTACAACTTTTTTTAAAAAATCCTTTTCCATTTCCATCTCTCTTCTTGTCTTTCCATTGCTGTGATAAAACCACTTTGACCTAAAGTAACTAGGGAAAGAACAGCTTTATTTGGCTCACCTTATGGGTCACAATGCATCACTAAGGAACTCTATGGAAGAAATGCTGCTTCTCGGCTTTCTCCTAATGGCTTGCTCCACCTGCTTTCTTATACCACTCAAGACCATACAAAACCTTTCCTGAATTTCTATGGGCCAGGCTGGACCCTGCAGTGCTGGCTCTTTAGGAGACAGTTCTTTGTTCAGCAATACTGCTGGGCCTGTGTGCAAGGGTATTTAATCCTGCAGAGCCTTGGTTTACATATCTGTAAAATGGAGAACAAATTATATTTTCTTTCTAATCTAAAAAATCCACAAAATAAGTTACTGGTACTATTATTAGTAAATTCTAACCAAACACTGACTGAATTCCAGGATCAAGTACATTTTAACCATATTTGGAATGCCTTGTCAAAATGGGTAAATGGGTGTTCGTGGCAGCACTTTGAGAGCTAACACTTTCCAGGTCAGTTTTAAAAAATAGACAAGCACGCTATCCCAATGGAAGGCTAGTATTGCCTAGTTGTCCTTCCTATACAAGCTTCTAGGCCCACTATATCTAATCATCCAAAATGACCAAAAGGGCTGGGGAAATGATTTAGCAGTTAAGAATACTTGTTGCTCTCACAGAAGACCTGGATTTGATTCCCAGCACCCAAATGGTGACTCAGAACCATCTGTACCTCTAGTGCCAGGGGATCTCTTTTGACTTCCTTGGACACCAGGGAAACATATGGTACATATTCAAGAAAAACACTCATACACATAAAATCAAATGAATAAATCTTTTTTCAAATGTCAAGACAACTTAGCAAAGAACTGGTAAATTTAAAGAATCAGAGCTGTTGCTCGGCATCAGTTTCTACGCACAGAATCGTCCCATTGGAAGATCAACTACTTTAGCTGTTTGTGCTGCCAGGTCTCTCCCATCACTGTGTCTCTCCATTGAAGAACAAAGGCCTAACTGTAGCTTAATAACTGATATGGAGAGATGTACAACATGCATTTTTGGTGGAAAAGTCAGCTGAGAATATGATTACTAATATTAATTCCATTTTGGTAAGCTCCACTCATACGTATACAATGTACACATTTACCTAATAGGTAAATTTGCTAATAAGTTAGCAAGTTTGTAATTTTAGAGAGTGTGTATACATGTGTGGGTGTTCACATGCCACAGTGTGGAAGTCAGAGGACAACTCATAGAAAATGGTTCTCTCCTTCCACACCATTTGAGTTGGAGGAATGAATTCAGGTCCTCAGGCAGCAAGTTCCTTTAGCCAGTGCACCATCTCCTCAGCACAAGTTTATTATGTGGATGGCTAACACCACATCCAGTCATGCCTGCTGTACACTGCCAGGCACTTTGTGCAACCTGTGCCTGAGGCTGGGCTAGGGGTGCTGAGATGTTTCTAGGTAGCAGCTATCACGTAGTAAGGTAGCCCCAGATTCCTGCCTCTTATACACCTCAACTTTCACAACCACCAGCTTTCCACTTACCAATAACCCTCTGAACAGATTATTAAAAATGACCAAAGGTCCTAAGCTATGGTTTGGGATTTTACCTACCACGGTCACTTAGGAGAATTGATGACAAAACAACTCAGGTTACTTTGGCAGAGATCCAACAGCTGGAGTTAACTATTACCCTACACTTTAGACTATCAAATGTAGTCCCTTTGGATCACAAGGGGGAAAAAAAGAGATCATATTTAACAACTTCATCAAATACTTCAGTGAATGCTTTTGAACAGAAAGTGTTGACCCTTGAAGGATTCTATTTTGGCTTACTGAAGCTGCCTTTGCAAGTTCCAAGATCTGATCCACAAGCTTATCTCTGGGAGTAGGCATCATTACACTACAAGGTGTAAAGGTTCTGGCAACAAACAAGAAAGCACTAAGAAACTGCAAATTTACCAACTAGGAAAGGCTGGTATGAAGAAAGAGGCAGTGGGCTGGGAATGTGACTCAGTAGTAGAACAGAACACCTGGATTTTCTTTCCAGAATTGCACAATGGGGAAAAAGTAATACCAGATGGGACAGGGCCTCTTCAGTATAGTGTGGCTCAAGGTGGTAAAGCTGAAGATCAAAATTAAATAAGATATCCATACCCCTCAGGACATACAAGAAAGACAGTAAAGTAGGAGGAAAATAGAAATAGTGGGTACCAGTCTTAACAAAAGTGTTATAAGGCTCCCATTGGGTGAACCAAAAGGGTGTCAGACTTGAGATTCTGAGCCACATACTCAACACTCTCGAGGCTGCTCATCCATTTCTGGTAGCGTGATGGCTAGCAAATCTATCTACTTCCAAATAAACTGCTTTCTCACCTCCTCCTACCATTATCTTTTAATAAACCATGCACAGTTGAGTTGAGAACATTATCCAGTATTACAACCAAGATGAGCCCCCTCACAAGACTGTTTTAAATGAAAAAAAAAAAAAAAACACAAAAGTGCCTTCTAAAAAGACCCAAAATCTATGACCACAGTGAGCTGAGCCACTACCTTTCCTACCACCTCTCAGAGGAAATACAGCAGGGCCTGTGGGCAAAGAATGCACTTTCAAATGAAGGAGTTGAGCATTTTTTAACTCTGGCCACACTTCAGAAGACTTCCCACTTGTAGTTTACTCTCACAAAACAGGAAAGGTTAAAATCAGTTACCTTTCAACTAGGGTGCTATCAAAGAAAGACAATGAGAAACTGACCACATTACCACTAGGGGACACAGGGAGAGACTGGTGAAAATGGAAGATAGCCCTGCCTCTCTATCAAGTTCTGACAGAGGAAGTGGTTTTTATTTGAAAATTAAGACTAAAACTAGGACCCATTTTAATACTGTCCACTAGATGTCTTGATTTCCAGACACATATGCAAATACTGCCAAGGCCCCAGGTATAAGGTGAAAAGTGGAAGACATTGGGAGGCAGGGAATTTGGGCATAGAAGTTGGGCATAGTAAGTAGTTCTGCCTTTAGTCTCTGGAGGCAGAAGCAGGCAGATCCATGTTGAGTTCCAGGGCAGCCATGCTAAATTAGAGACCCCGTCTCCAAAAACCAAACAAGTAAACTTGCTGAAACAGAAAAAAAAAAAAAAAAAAAAAAACCCACAACCTTCACAAATCCAAAATGAGAAGGCGTCTATTAGAACATAAAGAAGTCCCAGAAGTCTTCAACATGACTAGTTCTGATCTCTCAAACCTCATCTTCTTATCCTGCTCATCCTGAAACACAGTCAAAGGTCAGCGTTCCCTCGGCTGTCCAGGACCCCTTACCTAGACCACTCTTCCCAGGTACCTAACATCTTCCCTGACTTGACTGAAATACCACTTTTGTAGGAATGAAAGGATGCCTTCCCCCCATTATCTTCTAAATACCATACAATTAACTTATGTATATCGTTTACTGTTTCTCTTTTTACGTAAGCTCCCAGGGAACGCGATCTTTGTTCTGTTCACTGATACTTATCACAGCCTTCAGGAGCGTACCTGGCACACAGTAGGTGCTCAGAAAGTATTTCCGGAATCAATGCAGTTCTTGACTAAAACTGCACAGATTGGAAGGGATGAGCGTGAAATGGAAAGAAGCGGGAAGAGGATTCTCTGGGGAGAGACCGAAAGAGGCCAGGGCCGACCCACATTCTCTACAGCAGCTCCGACCGGAGGCAGTGCACCATGTCCCGCCAGCGGCATCAAATGGCACTAAAGGCGGTAGGATCCGCGACAGACGAGCTCTCAAAATTCACGGAGAAAATTCCAGAGCAGAGCATACCCACCAGGCTGCGGGCTGCTGGAAGAACCCTGCAGGAGTCGCGACCACGCAGCCCTTCGGATACCTGGCCGCAGGACCTCCCGGACTCCCGCTCCCGCCCATAGACGCGGTGACGAGCGACAGGGCCCTGCCCCAGCACCTGCACCGCCAGCCGCAGGGGTCCGGGCCGCGGCCCTCCCGGAGGCCCCAGGGCGTCCAGCCGCCTCGCCCCGCCCGGCACCCGGGCAGGAAGCGCCCCTGCCCCGGCCGCTCCACCCGCCGCCGCGCTCGCCCCGCGCTCTCTCACCTCAGGGCGCACGTACGATACGAAGGAAGGCTTGGGCGCCTTGGTACCGCCGCCACCGCCGACTCCCCCTTTCCCCAGCATCACCCTGCCTGGCGAAGCAGCGACGCGAGGCAGCAGAGGCGGCAGCTCAGGCTCGGGCTCCGGCAGCGGCGGCGGCCACCAGCACTAGCGCCCGGGGCTCCGCCCATCCCTAGGGCCGCGGCGGCCGCGGTACCGCCCGCATCCGGCTCCACCGCTGACACCGTTCGCCCCGCCCAGGTCGCGCGCCCCGCCTACCGACCGTGGGGCCCGCCCACAGCGAGCAGGCCACGCCCGTTCTCCTGTTGACCGGAGCGTCCGAGCGCCTCTCGCGTTCGGCTGTCGGAGGCAGAGCCCGCCCCCCGGGCGATCTGATTGGCACGGAGAGCTACCTGATTTGCTCTGGCCAATCCTGAGAGCGTTCTCTCCGGACTTCCCCACGATTGGACAGCGAGAACGTCGCCGTTTGTCTAATGATCCTGCGGTCACCAAGTCGTTGCGGTCAGTCAGTTCTTCAAAGCCCCTGCTTTATTTATTTGCCAGCCGCTCTGAAATTGAGCGTCCGAGAAGCTTGCTGAACAGGATCCCTCCGTAGAAGCTTCAAATCCACATCGACGATGTTCAGACTTTAACTTTAGACAAAAGAGAGACACAGAGCAGACAGACACTAAGTAGTAGTCTGAAGTGACCATAAAGTGTTTTGTCACTCCGGAGGCAGAGGCAGGCGGATCTCTGTGAGTTCAAGACCAGCGTGGTCTACAAAATAAGTTTCAGGACGGCCAGAGTTGTTATACAGAGAAACCCTGTTTCCCTATCAGAAACAAACAAACAAACAAACAAAAAACCCACAAAATGTTTTGTCAACTTCAAACTTGTTTTGTTTGTTGCTTTGTTTCTAATTGGTAAGATATTAAAAGCCCTTAAGACTTATCTAGTCTGCCAAGTTATGGACAAACTTCTCATTATACGTCAAGATTGCAAATAAAACACACACAATTCGTTTAAATTCCACCTTTGGGGCACCTGCCTCGCGTGAGCAAGACCAAAGTGAATTCTGCCTCTAGAGTATTGCCATTAGACAGAAGACTGGATGCAGTTCGCTACAAGTCCATCTACTGGGACAAGCCAATAAACATTTGCACCTTGCATTAGTCTAACCAGTAGGCTTGGCTTGTTTGCTTGCTTTAAATCCCAGCTGAGTACTACTCCTTCCCAAAGCTCTCCGATATAAAATATAATTGACAAAGTGGGGGTGGCAGTGCACACCTGACATCGCAGCACCGAAGAGGCCAGACAAGAAGATTATGAATTTGGACTCAGACTACTTTGGAAGTTTCAGGTCAACCTGGGCTACAAATAAGACCATCTCAAAAACTAGCAAAAGATTAACTGAGTTTCTCCAGATTGGTTCCCAGGAAGAAGTCAAGGGACCCCCAGTTCAGTTGTAAGAATTTGCCAGACAAATTCTGTTGTTTTAGTTTTCAACATCTGGCACAATCCCTCCCTTCATGCCATCATACATTAAACTTTACATTATTATCCTAATCTTTAATATCTGCCGATGGTCAAGCCCAGTTGTAGTTTGATGCTGTAATTTTCACACTGCCTCTGGATCTATACACTTCCCAGAAATTAAAGCCAACAAATCAGAGTTTTTAAATACCAAAAAGCCAGTTGATTTGCCATCCTCTGAATATGCCCTCCCCTTTCCACTTCATATGTTAGAGCATAATCCCATGTGATACTGTTAAGAGATGGGGCTTGAAGGAAGGTGATTAAGTCTTGGAATGCCCTTGTAACAGAGATCAGAGGGTTCTGGTTAGCCTTTTCCCATAAAAGGGCTCAGCAAGAATGTGTCATTGTTGAACAGGGCCACTCTTCCCACTTAGGAATCTACTGATACCTTGTTCTGGACTTCCCAAGCTTGCAGAACAGTGAGAAGCAATTTTCTATTATCTATAAATTATCAGCTGTGAAATACTCTATTACAGCAGCAGGCAGAGACTCATACATGCTTCCAGAGTCAATTTTCACTCACTGATAAACACTGGGGTTTTTAAGTATTGTGTGTGTGTGTGCGCGTGGGTGTATTCATGTGTGGGTGCCCATGGGAATGTCTTGTATTCACTGGGGCTAGAGTTACAGGCAGTTGTAAAAATACCCAGTGTTAGTACTTAAAACCAAATTTGGGTCAAGAGCAAATGCTCCTAATTCCTGAGCCTTCTCTCCAGCCCTGAGAGATAAATAATCTTGATTGTCAACTCTGGAATCTGGAATGAGCAACAGACACGCCCATGGACAGGTCTCTGAGGGAATTTCCAGAAAGACTCAACTCAGGTGAGAAAAATCCCTCAAGAGCAGGCTGTCCTTGGAGCAGGTAGCCCAAATATAAACACCCAGAGAACGTCAGTGTAGCTCCCTTGCCAATCTTGGTTCTGACTGGAGAGTGTTCCTGACCTCATTGCTGCAACGGTTGTCATCCTGCACTGGCATCAGGTTCTAACCTGGACCTGTGGCTCTCCAGGAATCTCCCAGGCCTTCGGCACCACACTGGAACTGCTAAGGTGTGCAGCTCCTTGGACTGAGAAGATACCAAGGTTCTCAGCCTCTCTAGAATGCAGACGGCCATTTCAGGGCCACGCAGTCCATATCAATTGTCAGCCTTCCTAGTAAATTCTCTTAGTATAATCAGTTCTGCTTAGAATAATCAGTTCTCTCTTAGTATAATCGGTCCTACCTACCAGACATACTTTCTTTAATTAAGGGACAGTAAGAAAGGGAATGAGAGTGAAAACAAACTAAAAGCAGTTTCTATCTTGCCCTTATGGTTTTCCAGCTGGCACAGGATCAAGCATAGGTTTGATCTTTAGTATGTGGGTCAAATCTCATGAGAAGAGTTATCCCCTCCCCCCCCACCCCGACTGAAAAACCTACCCTACTGAGGTCAAACTATTCTTTATCTATTGGTAAGCAGCTGGGTCTGGGGATGACTCAGCAGATAAGAGCACTTGCTGCTCTTCCAGAGGACCCAGCACTTACATGACATCTCACAACCACCTATAACTCCAGTTCTAGGGGATCCAATTGCATTTTCTGGCCATATAGGGCACAAACACATATGTGGGATCCATCAAAACAGGTGGAGGCAAAACATTCATATAAAATTAAAAGATAAATATTTTTAAAAGAACACGCAGATGGTAATTTGAAAATTGTCGAATGGTTTTATTTACATCTGAGAGTTAAAGGGTTAACCCTTTCTCCCCTTGTCATCCTAATTTCTCAATGGCTTTGAAACAGGAACAAATCTTAGCATGACTAGCATTGAACACCTGACACATGTTCCTCCCAGATGGCACAACACTTGATTATGGCACACAGCTGCATGAAGCATAGCCATTGACATTTCTTCCTCTCTAGAGTTCCATGATGCAGTCCATTTATATGTCTCCTTCATCTTGACCTAACAGGTGTTTCACACACAATAGGAATTCAGTAAATTCAGTACATATTTGCACTTGAATGGGTGAAGTTGCTTTGTGTGAACAACAGATCAGTAAGCAAAGAAGCAAAATACACAAACTTTTCTGTATACACATGTGTGTAGAGGCCAGGAGTCATTCTTGGGTGTCATTTGTTGGGCACTACCCACTTGTTTTTAGAGACAGCATCTGTAACTGGCCTGGAGCTTGCCAAGCTGGCTGCACTAGCTGGCCAGAGACCCAGGTTCCACCTGTCTCCGCCTCTTCTTTTTGCTGTTGCTGTTTTGTTTGTTTTTAAACTTGTGTCCCTAACAATTTCCCCAACTGAATTAACTTCCCAGTCTTATGTGTGTATGATTTTGTGGCAACTATCCACATTTCAACTTTACCAAGTAATCTGGTGTCTTCAGGCTTCTTTCTTTATCCTGGATATTGAGGCAAGAGGATCACAAATTTAAAGCCAGCTGTGTAACATAACCAGACATAGACAGCCAGCCACAGAGAGAGAGATTTCTTAGCTTCTTGCTAAAACCAAACGTTTTTCTACTCTCCTCTGAATATGATAAAGCATTTGGCACTTGGTCGGTGTCAGTGGCACATGCCTTTAATCCCAGCATTTGGGAGGCAGAGGCAGGCAGGTCTCTATGAGTTTGAGGCCAGCCTGATCTACAGAGTGTGTTCCAGCACAGCCAGGGTTATACAAGGAAACCCTGTCTCAAAAAAACAAAAAGAAAATAAAAGAAGCAGTACCAGCATTTGGATTCTTCATCTTGAAGTATTGTAGCGAACATAGTGAAAAAATACCTTTTAGTGAAGTAAAACTAGCTTAACCAGGAGACCCAGTACACCAGAACTCAGTAACTGCTCACTCAAGATAACCAGATACAGTCCAGTAAGCCCATAACAGTATATAAGCAGAGGTCAGGAGCAAACTGTGCTCTGCACATCTGGAGAGACATCACCTTGATCTGCCCAGTGGTTGCAGAGCCTCCCCCAGTATCCTGACCCTAGAATTAGAGACTTCTGGTAGAAACTGGAACTGACCTTAAGCTAAGATCTTAGGCTTAGGCTTAGGGCTATAGTTAGGAATTTAGGGTGTGAACTTAGTGAGATGACCCTCAGCATAATAAAATATAACTTGTTATACTAACTACGGGTGTCTACCTTTTTGCTCATGGCAGGTGCCATCAATACAGGACAGCCTGCTGGAAATGTTAAATTTTTTAAAAAATATTTTCTGTTGTGTTGTCCAGACTGGTCTCAAACTCCTTGGATCAAACCACCAACTTCTGCAATAGCTTAAACTACAGTAAGGGACCATCACACTCAGCTTATTTAGTTTTTTGCTCAAAATATACAGCCTAAGCTTCTCATATGGTTAGAAGCCTAATGAGTCTCCTTATTGTATACTGCCTTCTTCAAGCCAGTGGCTTGTTGTACTCATTAAATAAAGGTTGACCAGTGGTCCATTGTGATTCATTCCAACCTGTCTAGTGTACAGAATTCTTGAGAACAGTATTGTTCCCGTGTCCTTCACAACAAGACCAACACTAGCCACTGAGTATTACACTGCCAAGCAAATCCACAGCAAGGATCAGAGGTACAGGGGTTCTCACTGGCTGTGGATGTGAGGATAGATTGAAGAGGCAGGGGATGGTAATTCTATAGTCCCTATTAAACATTTTCTTCAGTGTAAACATTATAGCTCAGCTCAGATAGAAAGGTATCCTGGCAATTGGGAGCAAGGGAATACCACAAGGTCACACTGTAGGATACAAAGGACACCTTGGCCCTGAGACCAGACCCAAAGAAACACACCCTGACCCTAACCAACTCAAGATATGAAATGTAACCATTTTGAGCATGAAAACCAACCAATCAGGGAGCACAAAACCAAATAATCCTGGAGCACAAAATCTAACCAATGTCTGAGCTTACCCCAAACTGAGGAATTGAGATCCTACCAATTCCCACCCTGAAAAATCTTCTCCCTGGAAAGCTCTATTCCTAAGAAACCCTATATACGCCCTATTCACTTTAGGACTACCTTTTTCCACCCTGGTAGAGGCAGCCACTTGCCTGGATCCTTCCAATAAGTCTCTTAAGTAAGGTTTGTTGTACCAACTTTCTTTTGCCAGAGTTGAACAGAGCTGCAACAACTCTTGCCAGAGCCAGCGTGGAGCAGGAACCAACCAGAACTGTAATACTGTAGATGGAGAAACTGTCTTGCTGGAGCATACTTGTTCTACTTCAGAAAAGCTGAACACTTCTGAGCAGAGCTTTAACAACCTTGCTGTGGGGGATGGGGAAGCAAAGCTGTTACACTTGTATTAGGGAAACCTTTCCCAGAGCAAGGAAGTAACACTTTGATAGGGAAACTCTCATGCTGTCCACCCCACCTCAACCCCTCTGGATAACTTTCCCTTCAGAGCTGTAGGTATTCCTGGGCTTCCAACTGCCAAGATACATTCCCTTCAGAGCTGTAACACTTACAGGTATTTCTTGGCTTTAGACTACCAGGATATCTTTTCCTTCAGAGCTGTAACACTTACAAAAAGGGCACAACAAACCTCACACGAGAGATTTATTGGGAGGGAAAAAAACCCAGGAGGGTAGCTGCTTCTGCTTGGGTGAAAAACAGCAGAGAACTGGCAGAAAGCAAGGCTTCTGTGGAGTTTCTGGGGGATGGAGAGTGTGTGTGTGGAATTTTTCCAGGTGAGCTTTCCAAGGTGGGGATTGGTGGAATTTCAAGTCTAAGAGATTGGGCTTTTCACTCTGTAGGGTGGGGGCAGGGTTTAGCCATTAGAGCAGTTAGTGTGTTGGAGGTTTTTGGGGGAGGAGCTAGGCACACATGTGGCTTGAAGGGCTCATAATGAGGAGCTAGGGAGGGAGATGGTTCGGCAACTGAAAGAGCATTGCTGCTCTTGTAGAGGACCAGTGTTTGGTTCCCAATGGCCTTGATGGGTGGCTTACAATAGCCTACGACTCCATTTCCAGGGAACCCAACACCCTCTGGTGGCCTCCATGAGCACCTGCACACACTTGTGCACAATAAATAACAGAAATACACAAACACAGACACAAATGGAAAATAAAGTAAACCTTTTACAAATTGTCTCAAGAGCTTCAATTCTAAAAATGTCTTAAATAAATGATAGTAAATGTGGTGGTGCATGGCTTTAATCCCAGCACTTGGGAGGTAGAGGCAGATGGAACTCTGTGAGTTTCAGATCAGCCTGGTCTACAAGAGCGAGTTCCAGGACAGCCTCCAAAGCCACAGAGACTCCCTGTCTCAAAAAACCAAAATAAATAAATAAATAAATTATAATAAGAAATGTATCACACAGATAAACATGTTTGAAATGACATACAAGCATGCTTACTAATTATAATGTTTTTGGTCTGGGTTTTTATGATGTTGTGTTTTGGTGTGAGACAGAGTCTTACATAACCTGAGCTGACCTCAGAGTCTGAGGGCTGGACTTCTTCCTCCACTTCCCAAGTGCTGGGGTTACCACCACACCCACCTACTAACTGCAGTTTAGTGTGAAACATTGGGTTAGAAATAGCATAAATGTTCATTAATTGGAGTGAGTCAAGTAACTATTTAATTGGATATTATCCGGCCATTAAAAAGTAGCAGCTGTGCAGTTTGGTGGTTAGAGGGGTCAGACAACCTGGCTTCAAATCTTCAAATTCTGTGTTTTCTTTCTTTCTTTTTCTTTTCTTTTCTTCTTTTTTTTTTCTTTCTTTTTTAGGGGAGGAGTCTTTTTGTTTTCTGTTCTTTTATCTGTTTTTTTCCTAGTCTAGCTTTTTTGCTTTTATTTCATCTTCTTTTCTCTTTTCTTCTTTTCTTTAAATGCCTATTTGTTTTCTTTGGGAGGGGGGTTACGAGACAGGGTTTCTCTGTTGCTCTGGAGCCTGTCCTGGAACTCACTCTGTAGACCAGGCTGGCCTCGAACTCATAGAGATCCACCTGTCTTTGCCTCCCTAGTGCTGGGACCAAAGGTGGGTACCACCAATGCCTGGCTACCTATTTGCTTTCTAATGGGAAAGAGAAAAAAAGAATGTGAATTTGGGGAGGTGGGGAGGATCTGAGAGAAATTACTGGAGGCAAAACAACCAAGATGTATTGTATGAAAACAATCTATTTTCAATAAAAGATAAAAGGTTAACAGTTATATTAGATTAGCCATTTTATAGTAATTAAAATCATTTGGATTTAAATAAAAAGCAAGGGCCTTCATGAAGACACTTGTACTCTGTACACATTAGCATAGATTAAGGTAAGGAAATCAGTTGCAGGTTCCTTGGCTACATAGTGAGTTCCAGCCAGTCTGGATCACCTGAGACAAGTGTCCCCTCAAAACCAACCAACAGCCAAACAACTACAAAGAGTCATAACAATGTCTCACCACTTTCTGTCTCTGCTTGTCTAGACATAGTTCCCCTAATCATCCTATCCAACAAATCCGGTTCCCAGCGTCAACAGGGCTTAATATCAACAGGGCATGTGACAGCTCCAAGTCCTTTCATCCTCCTAAGGTGTCTTTTTTCTCCCCACTCCCCTCTCCTTTCCTCCATCTCTTCAACAGGGTCTTACTACGTAGCCCTGGATGGCTTGGACTGTATTATGTAGATTAGCTAGCCTCAAACTTGCAGACCATCCTCCTGCTTCAGCTTTCTGCATGCTTCCCTGCTGCAGCTTCATGATCCTTCCCTCCGACACCGTCCTTAGTGTACTGAATACTCGGTGGGATGCCTTCTGAGGCCGCTTCGGAATGAGGAAACTGCGCCCTCTACAGGACTAATTAAAAAATGGTGTGCTAATCGGTAGACTGGACCAGGTCCTGCTGGTTGCCTCCCTACTCGCTCTGTACAACAATATCTCCTCTGAACAACACATCTGCTGTGGCGTAACCACTTGAAACTTGTAGTACAAACTTAGCCTAGGTAGCTTTAGGGCACCCCAGGAGTTACAGAACTCCGCCCCAGCTTTCAGAGAAGGGTGTCACATAGTGGAGTTGGAGCTCAGTTGGCATAAAGTCCTGAGCGTGACTCCCATAAAACAGCCAAGATGATGCAAGCTTGACCAGCTCGATGTCTGAGGTCATACATGAGGCCAGGGTGGTGGAAACAGGAAGATCACCGGGACTTGCTGGCTTCCAACTTAGCTGAGAAAACCTGGCCCTGAGTTTTCTCCACCAAAATGGAACAGGTAGAGACTGGTAGAAAAGGACACCCAGACAAGTAGTGGTGGTGTACTCCTTAATCCCAGTATTCTGGGGGCAGAGGCAGGAGGATCTCTGTGAGTTCAAGGCCAGCCTGGTCTACAAAGCAAGGTCCAGAACAGCCAGGGCTACATAGACAGACATTATCTCAAAAAGCCAAAAAGGAAGAAGAAAGAGGGAGGCAGGGAAGAAGGAAGGAGAGTGAGAGGAAGGAAAAGAAATAAAGGAAGGAAGAAAAAAAGAAGAGAGAGAGAGAGAGAGAGAAGAAGAAGAAGAAGAAGAAGAAGAAGAAGAAGAAGAAGAAGAAGAAGAAGAAGAAAAAGATACTTAAAGTTATTTGGCACAGAGACACACAAATAAATAAATAAATAAATAAATAAATAAATAAATAAATAAATAAATAACATTTTGGTCAGGGCTACACAGAGAAACATTGTCTAGACCCCCATCCCCACCCCCACTGGCCTTAGCACCATCTTTCTTGACTCCTGCTCCATGAGAGACAAGTGGAGGAAGAAGCAAATGCGCAAGATGCAGAGGTTCAAAGTAAACCTTGGTTGGTCCACCCAGAAAGGCTGAGGAGCAGAAGTGAGGATGCTGAAGGATGGGACTGGATGCTGGTACAAGCTGTTGGGCTGTGTGCTACTGTCGGCATGAGTCTCCATGGACCTGGACCTTCACCATCTGCTCGCAGAGAGACCAACCACCTCAGAGACTTGCCTGCCTTCCTTACAACCCAAACAGTCCCACTGGCCCTTGGCTCTGGACCTTCGAGAGGAGAGAGAGAGAGAGAGAGAGAGAGAGAGAGAGAGAGAGAGAGAGAGAGAGAGAAAGCACCCCTCCCCTGCAAATCCCAAAATGTCTTTAAAAAAGCAAGCAAATGTGATTTAAAAGGGGCTGGAGAGATGGCTCAGCAGTTAAGAGCACTGGCTGCTCTTCTGGAGGTCCTGAGTTCAATTCTCAGCAACCACATGTGGCTCACAACCATCCATAATGAGATCTGGTGCCCTCTTCTGGTGTGCAGGCAAACATGGAGGTGGAACACTGTATACACAATAAATAAATAAATCTTTTTTAAAAATGTGATTTAAGAAACAAACAAACAAAAAACAACCCTCCCAGAATCACACTGAAAGTGAGGACCACCTCGGGAGCCATTGAAGACAATGTGTATGTGAACAAAGGCAGAGTGAGTTCATTTTTAAGTCCTTTTGTGTTTTCTTCACCCTCCTGCCTGGACTAAATGGAAGCTAAGGGGTACCCAAGACCCTGTCCAGTATGGAAGCATGGGGACACAGACCCAGGTGCTTGTTTGTTCCCCAGGAGAGGTATTCTACTCCCTGGATGCTCACTGGGGGGGTCCCCATCACCTTTTTCTGTCCCAGTGAGCCCATGGGCTTGGTGAGCATGCCAAGGTACAACCAAGCCATCATCTTTTGGTTTATTTATGCTGCTTCCTTGAGTGGGTGTGTCCATTTCCGGTTTCCTTAAGTAGGTGTGACCAGCAGATATGGCGACTCTCTTCCCTGATTACCTTCCTTGTCTCACTTGAGGGCCATGGAACAACTAGGAAGACAGGCAAGTAACTGAAAAACTCATGTCACCCTTCCAAATCTTCTGTTGCCCACACAAACAGGCCTGCTGGGGTCAGGCCTCCTCTTCTCTTTCATGCCCCCAGCCATGGGGGAAGGCTGTGAGGCAAGTGGCAAATGCGGGGACAGGGTCCCCCCTCACTCTGTGTGTGTGTGTGTGTGTGTGTGTGTGTGTGTGTGTGTGTGTGTGTGTGTGTGTGCACACAGAAGGACAGCTGACAGGAGACAGCAGCCAGAAAAGCCTGTTTTTTTCATGGCTCTTTACTTAAATGTCTCTTGACTCCTTCCCAGATGATATATAACTCAAGATCCTATATCTGGCCAGGCGACTGTATCTGGTGGCGCTCGCCTTTGATTCCCAGCACTAGGGAGGCAGAGGCAGAGGCAGAGGCAGGCATATCTCTGAGTTTGAGTTCAGCCTGGTCTACAGAGATCCTATATCTGTTCCAGAAAGGCTGTACAGGAAGAAGAAGGGGTCTCAAATGATGAAGATTCGCACAATGTAGTGTTCTTATGTGTCATTCAATTACATGAATGCTGTCTAGCCCAAGATAAAAATCAATGTAAGTGGTACAGTGGGGCATGGGAAAGTGAGGAACCAGTCATCCAGCTATCCTCTTATTTCACAGAAGTTGGACCCAGAGAACATATTTTCTCTTCCAAGTTCGAGACAGGGTTTCTCTGTATGACAAGCTCACCTTGAACTCACAAAGATCTACTTTCCTCATGCCTTACAACTGCTGGGATTAAAGGCTTGTGCCATTGTTGCCTAGCCTCTCTCCCAAGTTTTGTTTGAGAGTAGATACAAGGTTTGCAAGTCTGAAAGCACAGTGGGAGGGAGGGCCAAGAGGGTTTGGAGTTTAAAGATCTTAAAAGGAAGCGCTGGAAGCTTCCAGGTCAGGAGAACCTTCTCGGATAAAATGCCACATGTTGCCCTGACTCCTAGGGATTTGATCTTTGCTCAAAATGCAGTCAGGCCTGTTTTGAGTTTGGCTCACCATCCCACTCCTGAAAACTTCATAAGCTTATTGTTCAGACAGTTGTAGAAGAACACAGAAGTCAAAGACACCCTCATATCCCCATTTCCTGTTAGAAACAGTCACCTGTTCCAAGGTTGAAAATGCAATTTTTGGCAATTAGAGTTGTCTTTTATCAGCCAACACTGAGAATCACTGAGTGGCAATCTGTGTTTTTAGCACAGTAGCTTTTCAGGTGGAGGCCTGTTAATGATCAGCCACTTTCTGGCTCCTTACCTTTCTCCAGAACACTGGAGTCTATTCACCATTCATCCACCTGGCCTCAGGAACATGTTCTCAGGGCAGCCAAGGAAAGCACGCAATGCCGGACTCTGTAAATATCTCACACAGGCCACAGAAATCAGAACAGGAAGGGCATGGCTGGGGTGGGGGTGGGGTTCTACTGCCTGTGAGGAAATCAGCTGCAGAGGAAAAAGTTTGAAACCACATGCCATTAGAGAAGTAATCCATTCGCGTGTAGAAAGATGGCTGTCTGCTCTGCTTTCTCTTGCTCTCGTTTCATTAAGGAAGCACTGTTTACCTTTTCCCACTTCAAAGGAGACACCCCCCCCCCCAAAAGACACACCTCACATAGGCCAAGAGGCCGGAAAGAGCAAATGTATAGAGATGATGACAAGGACTTGACTCTGGAGGTTACACTAGGGTTACACTGGGAGACACAGATGAAAGGACTAGTTTTAGACACATCTACAAGCCTTGTAATAAATATACAAGGAAGTCTGGGAGAGTTGTAACCACGTTCAGACCTGTACTTTCTCTGTACTTTCTCTTGGCTGGCATCTGGAATCCCTCAGCCTTGGGGAGAGCTTGTGAATTCAAACACTCCCTGGAGCTGCAACATTTTACAGACCTGTAATGACTCTTGAGAGCATCCCACTGCTACTGAGAGTTTGAACCTCTTTGATTTAAATCTCCAGCATGGCAACCTGCTTTAAGTAGTTTTATCCCATTTTAAAGCTATTAGTCCCAACTTGTATACTTCATTGTCTGCTTACCTCATTCTTGGACAGAACAAGAACCCACTAACTGTCCTTTGACTTCCACACAATAATAAATGTAAAGGAATTGATAGTTTTACAAACTTACTGAATATAATTCTTTAGGACAAAATCTTTGATGTACAGTTGCTGAGTCAAAGGCTCTCTATTTTTGTCTAAAAACAAAAAACAAACCCAAAACCAAGATGCTACCTGAAGCTGGATATGGTAGTGCATGCCAATAATGCCAGCACTTAGAAGGCTAAGTTGAACAAAGATCATGGGTTTGAGGCCACAGCTAGTTACAAAACAAATTCCAGGCATTATGCACTGGATAGTGAAACTGTCCTAAGATATAGCTGTAAATAAAGGTGATAATAGTAAGGTAGATTGAGCTGGTATTCAACTTTGGCCTGGTCTACAGAGTTCTGTGAGAGCCTCCAAAGCTACAGAGAAACACTGTCTTGAAACACAAACAAAACAAAGAGATCTTGGTATTGATAGCTCAGACTTTAATATTTTCTTCTGTTTTTTTGAGACCACAGGTTCTCCATGACTCCAGGCAACAGCATGATGTCTGTGGAGTCTCAGAGATGGCCCAGAATTGATGGTGTGTCAGAGGCCTTGAACCATAAGTCATTGCAATGAACATTTACAAGTAAAGTGTTTGGGAAAAAGGTATAGTGTGTGACACCTCGCACCTTCCGATGCCACTACAATGAACATGTAATGAGGCAGCAGGCAGAAGAGCAGAGTGAACTGGAGATGCAACAGCTGTGACTGGTGTGAGTGAAGGCACAACAGATAGAGGAACAGGCAGGCCATTGGCCAGAGGGATTAGAGATTTTTTTAATTTACATTTACTTTCTTTTGGGGGGGAAGTTACAAGGCAGATGTGGAAAGCCTAGGAAATGGCTAGGATTGGGGTATATGTCAAATTCCCATAGAATCAATAAAGAATTATTTATTTTTTTTTTATAAAAAAATTCATTTGAAGAAAGAGCGCAGAGTACCTCTGGAGTGACCTGGCAGAAAATAAGCTGCCAAGGTGTTTTCACAGATTCAGCCAGGAAGCCACATGGAGCTTGATGAAGCTGTGTGGTTCAAAGGGGGCAGTTTACACATTGAGATAGCAGAATTTGGCATCCTGGTACAACAGTTACCAGGTTTGAAACAAGGTTCTAGAGAGTCACTGATGCTGGGCAGTGTAGCAGGGTCAGATTCCCTGCATGGACTCCTCAGTGGGCTGTGCCGGAACCCAGGAAGGTGAGATCCAACTGACACTCTAGGGTTTCGATACCATAGATGTGGGATGTTCACTGAGGGACGCTGTCAGCACTGAAGGGGATGGACAGAGAAAGAAGCCACGTGAACCATGAATAGCAAGTTGCAGGGGGATAGGGCTGCCTAGCCTGCTGGAGCTTACATCATGACACAACTTGGACAGAGTCTTATTTTTTATATGAAGCAGTCTGTGGCCCCCAACCCCACAACCAGATGCTATGTTTGAACATTGGTTCCCAACTGGTGGCACCATTTTGGGAGGTTATGAAACTTTTAGGAGGATAGGGTCTAGGATGACAAAAATATTGTCCTGTCTCTGCATCCTGCTCTATCTGCCAATATGTGGAGTTCCAGCCTCACCCTTCTGTTATGAACCCACTTGCTGCCACACCTTCCCCATCAAAATGGTTACCCTCTCAAACTTTGAGGTAAAAACTCTTCAAATCATCTGGATATTCAAATAGTCATAGCAAAAATACAAACATAAAAAATAAAGGTGTACTGAAGTCATACAGATACTATTAAACCTTCAAGAATGCCCAGTCTTCTATTCTTTAGTCTGGGGGAGGGTCCTAACCTTAGAAAAATGAACCAATATGGTGGTGAAAATTTAAAAACTTTCAGAATTATGTGACCAGCCAACATACATTTGGCGGGAGTAACACATCTATACACAGTATATATGAATATGGCTTTACTGAAATGTAAGTAGTATCAAGGAACAGGCATAGCCATCAAGTCTACTACATAATACAATGAAGTCATTATATGAATTTAAGTTTTTATTTCTTTATCTCACTGTAGTGCTGTGACAACAAAACAACATCTGTGTACCAGAGCATACATACATCAACAGTAAGATGTAACTTCACATTACACCACTGCTAAGGATATTAGCATTTTATATGAGACATAAGCATGTAAGATGGCCACACCAAATAATTTTCTGTTTTTTTCCTTAGATAATCTTATTTTTTAAAATCAGTAATACTTTATCAATCTCACTGTTAATAGACCTATAAATGATCTGGATGATGGGATGTGTGGGGATCATTCGACTGTGTTACGCTGTAAGAGCTGTTAGAGTAATTGCACACACATTAATAAGGAACTGTCACCATAATTAAGGGCTAGTTATTGTTAGTTGCACAATGATAAAGTTCTTTTGAAAACAATAGCCCACTTATATGTGAAAAATGCCCTTTCCACTTGTACAGAAGAGAAAGTATTCAGAAAGTTATTTTTGGCCTTGCTATGTCAAAAAGTCAACTGTACAAAGATCTACGTGTTAAACCTAAAATTATAATTTTAAAAGTCTATTAAAACAAAAATGTCATGCATTTTATTATCAGTTATGCAAAGGCTTTAAAACTGTTGCAAGACCATATAGTATATATTAGCTTTTATACTGCTAATGCACAACTATCAGCAAACTTGATTAGATTAACGAATTTGTCTTAATTACACCTTTATATATCACACTAGATAGACAAATGCCACAAGATCTGCAGAAACACCCAGTTCTGAGCACTCAAATGGCAGGGTAGCTTTTTGAATTGTAATCCTTCACATAAAGAAAAACAAAAGAAAAAAAAAATCCTGCAGTTTCACATTACCAAAACCAAAACAAAAAAACTGTACTGCTGTAAAATATTAAGGGCTAAAGGATATTATCTATAACACAAAGTAACTTACAGCTAGTGTCAAAGCAAACAAAACTTCTAAATAAAAGTATCAAAATACATGGAGCAACTGAAGCACAAATTCTGCATTAAATACAGTAAAGATTTAATAACACAACGCACTAGTTAAGTAAAGGACACAAAAATACAAAGAGCAAGGGCAACCAGTAAATAAAATCAAAATAATGGGAAAAAATGCAATCACTATTTTTGCTCTATTGAATTTATTTTTTTGGTGTCTTTCCATCCATATAATAATACCTAACACTGTACATTAAGTTTTTTAATATCACAGAAAAACTTGGTTCTTCTATGAAACTCTTTATATTCTTGATAAATTTTTAAAGTAGACATTATTATGAATGGAAAACAGCCAATAAACCGGCACCTATTTTAACACTGAAGATTTACAGAAATTTTTTAAAAGTTATCATAATCCTTCTTGTCTTTTTTCCCCTCGGCTTCAAATCCATCTACTCCATCACTATCCCTTCTTCGTTTCCTGTTGTTGTGGATGTTAAAACGTTGATTCATTTGTGGTAATGGATCCATTCCTAGAACTTTGTGTATCTGACGGAATGCGAGGAGTCTCAGGGCAAACTGTAAACAGAGTTAGAATATAGAATTAATTTAAGAAAGAAACATTCTAAAATTTGTACTTTATATTTATTTATTTATTTGTGTGCGCATTTATGCCATGATCAGAGTACAACTTGGGGGTCATTCTCTCCTAACATGTGTGTGTGTTCTAGGAACCAAAGCTCAAGTCATCACAGACACATGGATTCTTATTAAGTTTAGTTCCCCACAAAATGAGACAAAAAAAAAAAAAAAAAAAAAAAAAAAAACATATTACCATTAGCCACATCTCTAATCCCTTAAGAATCATTTAATTAGTTCCTCTTTGGGGTACAGTGGGGCTGGGAAGGAAGAGACTAGCTTTGTAAATGTTACCTTGATAAAAGTATGTTGCTCAACTGGACACACTATAGGAAGGGATTAGACTAATAAACAGAGGGTCCATCTGACAAATTGACTTAAAAAAAAAAAATCACTGGATGGTCAAAAAAATGCAGGCTAGCCTGGCCAACATTGGAAGGCCTAGTCTCAAAGGAAAAAGAAAGAGGGAAGAACAAAAGCTCTCCCAAACCAATCACTGAATCAAGAGAAAAACAAGAATGAAGGTGAACATTAAAGAAGGAATGCAAACATAGTATGGATCCAGAAAAAGGAAGAAAAACACTAACACGAGCCAATGTGACACTAGACAAAATTGAGACCCTAAAAATAACACTGGTACACTATAGAGCCACTTGGATTTCACCAGTTATGCATTTGCTCATTTATGGAGGTGGACATACAAGGCTGAGATCCTACTGTATTTAACAGCACTTCATAAACTATTGCTATCTCACGACCTAACAGGGCTCCTCTAAGAACCATGCCACCCTTCTTACTCCCAATTTCTCTGTAGTCCTCCTCTTTACCTTGTAACTTCATGAATGCCATACAAACAGAAGTTATAAAATCAGTAACTCCTTCACTTTTTGGAGAGGAGCTTTTTTGAGAAAGGGTCTCCCAGCCCCAGCTGGCGTTGTTCGGCTCTCTCCTGCCTGCATCTATCTCCCTCGTGCTCAAGAGGCAGCACAAGCTTGTGCTGCCATGCCTAGGCTCCTTCACTTTCAATAAAGGATAAATTTTAGGGCCGGGTGGTGGTGGCTTATGCCTTTAATTCTAGCATTCAGACGGCAGAGGCAAGTGGATCCCTGTGAGTTCGAGACCATCCTAGTCTACAAGAGCAAGTTCCAGGACAGGCTCTAAAGCTATACAAGGAAACCCTGTCTCAAAGAGAAAAAAACAAAACAAATAAAAAACACAAAAAGGAAATGGACATCTTATAAGCCTGGAGCCTGCACAATGCTCTTATACCACGGTCTCTCTCCTAGTTCATCTTCTGGTATTAACAATTTAATCCTGGCACCTCCTTCAAGACAGGGTTTCCCTGTGTAGCTTTGCATCCTGTCCTGGAACTAACTCTTGCAGACCAGGCTGGTCTCAAACTCACAGAGATCCGCCTGCCTCTGCCTCCCAAGTGCTGGGATCAAATGCGTGGGCCACTAACACCCGGCTCAAATTATTTTTATTAGCACAGACAACAACAGCTCAAGTCTAACAACTCTTGTTTACCTTGGAATAGAATATTACCACTCCTAGACAGTACAGCATTTCTTCTCAAATTCAGTATATTCTAGATGATCAAAGCAGCTACCAAAACTCATTAAGCCCATTTCTCCCTAATTGATAACAATGATGATATTATATAAGATTTATAAATCATGTGCTGTTTGAGATGGCAGAGTTGACATAAAACGCAGGGAAGTCTGACTCTAGCGTCCACAGTCATTCTGGATATAAAGAACAGTGACAAGAAAAGGCAAAACTTCAAGAGTCTCTAAAAGCACAGTTCACTCCTGCATTAACCAGAGACATTTGACAATCCTAATATATAACCTAATTGCCACACTTAATGAGGTGTTGAATTTTTTTGGTGGCATACATGAAGTATATACACAAAATTATGTAATAATCAGATTCCATATAATGAAAATATTTAAAATACTATCAGTAAAATTTAAGGTAAATCCTTTTTTGTTTATTATTTAGAGACATGGTCTCAATGTGTAACTCTGGCTGATCTCAGACTTAACAGAGATCTGCTAGGATTAAATGTGTCCCACCAACTCTGTTGAGGTCTTCAGTCTCTCTCCTCTCTCTCCTCTCTCTCCTCTCTCTCCCCTCTCCCCTCTCCTCCCCTCTCCCCTCCCCCCCCTCTCTCTCTCTCTCTCTCTCTCTCTCTCTCTCTCTCTCTCTCTCTCTCTCTCTCTCTCTCTCGGCCTCTCTCTCTCTCTCTGGGTGTGTGTGTGTGTGTTTTGAGACAGGGTTTCTATGTGTATCTTTGTAGACCACAGTGGCCTTTAACTCAAGAGATCTGCCTGCTCCTGCCTCTGGAGTGCTGGAAGTAAAGGCATGTACTACCACCACCCATCAAGGTTCATCTTTTTAATATCCTCTTCCCAAATAAGTATCACAATGACTAGTATGCAATACTCTTTGTAAATAAATAATTATAAAAACCCCAAACCTTAAGGACGGTAAACCAACAAAAATTCAATTACCTGTGCACTGGATGTAATGTCTTCCCGTTGTTGATCAGTCATTGTTGCCAAAGTATCAAAGGGATCCTTTTCACAAGGATCCAGAAGTCCAGGACTGCCTATAAGCGATCATTGTAAAGAAATAAAAGCATTTTAGCACTATCTACTTGGGAAAGTAGGCCTTTTATTCAGTAAGGAAATAAATGTAAATTTTACTTAATAAAAACACTGAACTCACCTTTGAGAATAATCCCTGAAGAAATGCACTCAAATACTCTTCTCAGGGCATCTCCAGGGCTTTGAGGACTGGACGCACTACTAATTGCTTTCTCTACCAGTAACTCCATAGCCTAAGATTAAAAACATAAAATACATTCAACATCTTAAAGACCATTTTCATACACTATCAGAATGATAGGCACATTCAAGTGTTGTTAAAGATTTTTGAAGATTATGGAAGTTATGATAGTAATGGGCTAGTGAGATGGCTCAATGGGTAAAGGGCACTTGATGAGCCTGACAGAACTTCGATAGGAGAACTAATTTTTCCAAGTGGCCTTGAGACAGACACAAACCTGATGGAACCTTAAAAGGTAGAAAGAATGGACTTTTCCAAGTGTTCCAACACATAGACACAAATGTAAAATAATAATTTTTATAATATGAAGCACAATTATTTAAGCCTACAAACTGGTTGAGGTCTAGGCAACATAGTACCACCTCAATAAAAAACAAAAGAACTGGCTGGACCCCAGGGGCAGAGCCAGGAGGATCTATCTCTGTGAGTTCAAAGCTAGCCTAGTCTACAGAGTGAGCTTAAGGACAAAGAGAACTACATACAGAGAGACCTCCATTTCAAAAATAAATAAATAAAATAAAATAAAATCAAGGCAAGGCAAGTGTGGAGTCCCCAAGCAGAAAAGTTAAGGGACACAAACTTTACATTCTAAGATCTGTGCTTAATGAAGAAAATAACCACAGGTTAGTAAATACAGACTGAAGGAGTTTGGGCAGCTCAATACCCCACTACTATTTCAGTTCTTTCTGTGCTATCCCTCTGGTTTTTCAAGACAGTTTCTGTGCGTAGTCTGGCTGTCCTGGAACTTGTTCTGTGCATCAGGCTGGCCTCAAACTCAGAGAGTAACCTGCCTCTGTCTCCTGAGTTGCTGGGATTAAAGGTATGCATCACCACTGCCTGACCTTTCCATTTTTTATTTGTTGCTTGTTTTTTGTTAAAGGCTAGGATCTCACTTTGCAATCCAAGGCTACCCTAGAAGCCACTATAGAGCCCATGCATGCTTTGATCTCAGTCATCCTACATCTCAGTCTCCTGTATACTTGATTACAAGTATGAGCCTTCACTCCTGGCCTATTTCTAATTCGGAGATATGGTCTCACTCAGGAGCTTGAGATCTATCTCCTGCTTATTTTTCTTGAATGCTGAGATTACAAAGGCCTGAGCTATCTCATCTGATCTGTTTTTTTCTTTAGAAACAATGGGTATTATCTCAACTTCCATTTAATACACCACTGGAATTCTATTACCCACAAGGAAATGAAACAATAATAACAATACTTTCACTGTATTGTACATTTAAGAGACTAAAAACTCTTAAACCAATGAAAGACAAAGATAAAAGGATAGGCTTGAAAAGTAGTTAATCTGGGATTTTGGGAGAGGTTTTATTTAGAAAAGTTTATATTAAAATTTTAGCAGTGTTTATAATTTATTTGATTCATTCTTCCAAATTTACCAATTCCAAATCCCCTCACCCCCGCAGGACTGAACCCAGGGCCTTGAGCTTGCTAGGTAAGCACTCTTACCACTGAGCTATATCCACAACCCCCCAGATTTTTTGTTTTAATCACTGTGTATCTACTAATAGACCCCTCTTCCTCTCTGCCCTTTCTTCCAATCTACTTTCAAGTTCAACAGAGTTGCCTACTCTTGACATTTAATACAAAATGAACTGTATAAAGGCTATCTTCTCCCATCTAGTATAAAGCTTTGGATTCATCTAGTATAGCTTTTGAAAAAAAAAATTACTTTTTATTTATTTTTACTCATGTGTATGCTGGGTGTCTGCCACATGTATGGAGGTACCCACTAAGCCAAGTGGGGGTGTTGACTCCCCTAGGAGCTGAAATTACAGAAATTTGTGAACAGCTAGAGGCAGGTCCTCTATAAAAGCAATCAGTGCTTTTAACTGTTGAGCCACCTTTCTAGCTTCTGTTTTAACTTTTATTTAAATTGTAAATACGAATTCCAGGGTCTGTCAAATGGCTTAGCAAGGTATGGCATTAACGTCAAACCATATGTCTTGAGTTAGATGCCTGGAATTCATGGCCAAGGAGAGAACAGACTACTGCAAACTGTTCTCTGACCCACAGAGGCACGCAACACAATGCTCAAAATATACAAGCAAAACATGTGAATGTAATAAATAGGAGCTCCAAAGCAATTCAAAGAAACTAATAACTGGAAACTACAACAAAACCCTGGCTGAAATGGTTCAGAAGCTGAAAAACTCATGCTCAAGTATACAAAAAAAAAAAAAAAAAAAAAAAAAAAAAATTATGTGGGAAAAATAGTGGCTGAGAAATGCCTCAGTGGTTAGGAGTACTCATTGCTCTTGCAAAAGAGCCAGGTTTAATTCCCAGTATCCACACAGTGGCTTATAACTGTCAAACTTCAGGGGCTCTGAAACCCCACTCTGACCTCAAGTAGCAGGCATGTACACATGCACGTGTGCGTGCGTGCATGCGCGCACACGCGCGCGCGCGCGCGCACACACACACACACACACACACACACACACACACACACACAGGGAAAATAGTCATACACCTGTAATCTTTAACAACAACAACAACAAAAAGATAAAAGCCAGAGGTCAAACAATGACAGAACAATCCAATCTTAGGATGAAGGCACAGAGTCAAACCTCAAGATCTCTTACTTCCCCAAAACATAATTGAAAAACATGTTACAATGAACTTGCTACTGCAAGCAAAAATGCAATAGCTTGCACCAAATAGGAAAGGACAAAAAGACCACCCCCAAGATAGTGACTGTGCTCATGTAGGTCTTCCTGCACTCTCCATGTAAAACATGGGGGTGGGATTTACAAGTGAGTGAACACTTTACTAATAACCTCTAGTTGAAGTTAGAATGGATTGTGCCATAAGACATTTTCCAAAATTTCCTAAAAGTATAGATCTTTTCTGATCATTCTCACTTTCCTGGAGGTAGAAGCATAGAATTTGCAATCCTGGAGCCCTGGTGGAACCCAGCCTTTAGAATACAAGGGGTATGTACACTTTACCCACATCTAAAGGCCCAACAATAAACACACATTTTAAAGTATAGGTTAAAAACAGCCTTTCATGCCAGGCATTGGTGGTGCACACCTTTAGTCCTAACACTCAGGAGGCAAAGGCAGGCGGATCTCTGTGAGTTCGAGGCCAGCCTGGTCTACAGACAGAGTTCCAGGACAACCTCCAAAGCAATACAGAGAAACCCTGTCTCGGAAAAAAAAAATAAAAAATATAAAAAAAATAAAAACAGCCTTTCAAATTGGCGGCTAGAAGACTGAATGTTCCCAGCATAAAAAAAAAATTATGTTACCTGATTAATGTAACAAATGTGGTGGTGATGCATGCTTTTAATCCCAGCACCTGAGAGGCAGGCAGAGGCAGGGGCAGGGGCAGAGGCAGAGGCAGAGGCAGAGGCAGGTGGATCTCAGTGAGTTAGAGGCCAGCCTGGAACAAAGTGAGTTCCAGGACAGCCAGGACAGTTACACAGAGAAACCCTGTCTTGAAAAACCAAACCAAACCAAACCAAACCAACCAACAAAACCCAAATGCATCTCTCTGGTACAAATGTTGACATCACGGCTGTGCTTGTACAGAGGCAAAATGTGTATGGAAACTCTTTTCAATAAGTATTTCTGTGAAGAAATCATAAAATCTAACATCAAAAAAAATATGTCTAGATGAGTTTAACTTCTAAGAACAGTAATATAAAGTTTTTAATTCCAAGAAAACTCAATGACTACATAAAGCCAATAAAATAAAGTCAAAGTTCAGAAAACAGGAAGGTTCTGAGATATAATACTAAGCTAAGATCCAAAACATCATTATGGAACGAACTATGGTGGTTTGAAGGATGGCCCCCACAGACTCATAATTTAAATTATAAATTGGTGGAATGGGGAAGGATCAGGAGAAGAGATCTTTTGGAGAAGGTGTGTCACTGGGGGTGGGCTGAATTTTCAAAAGCCCATGCTATTTATTCCCAGTTAGCCACCCCAACCCCGTTGTTGTTTCAACATGGAAGCTCTCTAGCATGATATCTGCCTGCCAACCACCATGCTCCCTGCCATGATTGTTGCTGTGGAATAATCCTTCGGTTTGCTGTAAATAAGTATCCCACTCATTGGTTGTTAATAAAGATGTTTGGGTCTATAGCAAGGCAGAATAAGCCTAGGTGGGAAAGCCAAACTGAAGATACAGAGAGAAGGGGAGAGTTAAGGGAGACATGAGAGAGCCACTCAAGAAGCAAGATGCCAGAGGTATGTGGTAATATATAGATCAATAGAAATGGGTTAATTTAAGTTTTAAAAGCTAGTTAGTAATAAGCTTGAGTTATTGGCCAAACATTTGTAATTAATATTAAGCCTCGGAGTGATTCTTTAAAAGCAGCTTTGGGTCCGGGCTGCATAGAAAAACCTGATTACATAAATCATGGACTAACTTTCTGAAAGTGCAGTAAGTCCTTGTTTTTGTTTTGTTTTGTTTTGAGACAGGGTTTCTCTGTGTGGCTTTGTAGACCAGGCTGACTCAGAGAGACCCTCTTGCACCTGCTTTCCAAATGCTAGGATTAAAGATGTGCACCATCATTACTCAGCTTAAAGCCTTCAATAAAATGCCTGGTCATGATATCTCTTTCATAGCAACAGAAAAGTAACTAAGAACTAATAAATAGCAAAGAATAAGGCAAAGGTGAAAACCAAATTAAGTAACTTCTCAAACTCTGTAACATAAGAAAGTGGCAAAAAAAAAAAAAAAATGAAAACAAGTAACAGAAAAGATAGCAGTTATGTGAGACAAAACTAATCTAATAATAGGATAGTTTCTAAATACAGATTATATTAATCAGACATAATAGAAAACTGCTTTCCTTCCTGGGAGGTGGGGATTCTGCAGGACAAAAAATATTCAGAAAATATAAAACTGCATTCATTTTTATGTATTTTTGTTTTATTTGGCTTTTTTGACATAGGGTCTTACAATGTAACTCACAATTCCCTGCTTTAAGCTTCCCTAGTGCTATGACCACAGATGTGTACTATATACCTGGATTCCACTAATAAAAATTTAACCATACTAGTAACAAACACAGGCATCTCTCCTTCCTCCAATAAAAACCAAACATTATAGCTCTTTATCTTAATTCTCCCACTCCCCTTAGAAATAATCACTAAAATGTGTAACACATCCTTCTAGGAGTGTTTGCAATACAATAAGTACATAATTTGTAGTTCTAAAAAAATATTTATTGCCTGGCGGGGGCGGCACACACCTTTAATCCCAGCACTTGGGAGGCAGAGGCAGGTGGATCTCTGTGAGTTCAAGTCCATTTTGGTCTACAGAGCTAGTTCCAGGACAGGATCTAAGTCACAGAGAAACTGTCTTGAAAAACAAAACAAAACAAAACAAAAATCAGGAAAATTGACCCTACAAGTCCTAAATCCAAAGTCCAGGCTTTTGTTTGTCTTCTCAAGACAGGGTCTCTCTGTGTACTCCTGGCTGTCCTGCGACCAGGTACACCAGGTTGGCCTTGAACTCATAGAGATTAACCTGTTTCTGCCTCCCAAGTCTGGGACTAAAGTTGTGCACCCCCACACCTGGCAACTCTGGCTATTTAACTTTCAATGCCCTAACTTAGAAATTAATAGATTAAAATTTCTGAACAAATTTCTATCTGCATTTTTACTATTCCAGAATAGTGTGCCTTTAAACAAAGGCACTGGGTCTTTTTAAGATGGCTCTTACACACTGAAATCTCATTACCCCATTTCCTTGAGAAAGGAACTTTCTCTGAACCAGGAGCTGGGTTAGTTAGTAGACAGCAATGCTGCAGTTTTAGACAGCACAATACTATCAAGAGTGTATACACCATGCCCAGTATTTTGTGTGTGGTCTGGGGACTTTATCAAAGGCTCTCAAGCTTGCACAGCTCAGCTGTCACCTAGTCTAGCATAATTTCTTTTTTTCTTTTTTTTTTTTTTTTTAACAAACATTCATTGGATCAGTCATTCACTGTGTGTCTCCCCACTCCTCTGTGTACTGTGGTGTACATACTAAGGTCAAAGGACAATTTTAGGAGTCACTTCTCCTACCATATGAGTTACAGAGATGAAATTCAGGTTTTCAGGCTTAGTACCAAATGTCCTTACTCAATAAGCTATTTCACCAGCACAAGAATAATTTTTTAATTAGTAAATCCTAAGAAAGTAAGTATCCCCAAGCCCCTAGGATTTATCATCAGAATAGAAACATATGGTATATAAATAAAAATGTCGGGTCAGAGGACAAAGAATAAATGAGGAGACCTTTCGAAATGCTCATCTTTATATGGTGCTGTCACAAGCTACTTACCCAGCTGGGAAAATCAGACCAAGTTGGAACTCGCTGACAAAGGTCTCGGAGAATACGAATGATAATCACACAGGACTGTAGGCCATTAGCTCTAGCCTTGAGGGCAACACAAAAACCAACTTAATTAATCTTAGAAATATCAAAAATATCCCTTGATGAAAAAAAGTTAAAAAATACCACTGTTCAATGGAAGCTCAAATTAAAAATAAAAATAAAAATAATTACATTTAAATTGGGTTCAATGAGCTGCCATTTACAGCAGTATTTTATGCCAGAGTTAGTATTTAAAAGCTAGTATTTAGGTCAAAGTAAACAGATTATACAAGAATAATATTTCTTGATCCCCTGTGAACCTTGACCTGTGTTCATACAAAACAGTAAACTGAAAAAAAAATCTGCCTAAATTAGAAATAAAAAGGAAAAGTAAAGAGCTAAAAAGTTTGTCTAGGGACTGGAAGGCTAAGGAGATCTGTTTGGTTTCCTGTCTGTGCCTTTGCACGTCTGCAAAGTCACTAAACCAAGCAGCTGCTTCCTCACCTTTCATTCCCTACACTCATGAACTTAGAGAAAGAGGGGGAAATCTTAAAACTATACACAAAGCTTTAAACACATATTCCATTATTTAAAGCAAAGTTAATCTGCAGCCTTATGGAATATAATATATATACAAAAACATGTGATGTTCCTGAAGAAGTCAACTTTAAATAAATATAGCCACTAAAAATAAAAAACCCGGAGTACTAACACCCCCATGCCTGTTTATTGTCAAATTAATAGTAACCGCAAAATGCAGGTATTTATACTCAGCTTTCTATGATACCTTGTTTTCTGAGATTTAATTTAAAAGTGTTGCTTAGGCAATCGTTTGAAATGTTTAAGCACAGTTAAACATGTACTGAACTACTCTCTCATAAGGCTACAAGAAAAAAGTAAAATGATGTTCCGAACCTGGAACCACTTAGCGTGGCGTAGAGCAGCCAGAGCGTCAAGGCATTTTTGCCTGTCCAAGACGTCCGGGGGGTCTTTCACCATACCCGAGGTTACATCTAAAACGGATTGAATTGGCAAAATGCAGTGAGGAATGGGTGTTTGACCAGGTGAGCGAGACACTTCCTTAAAGTAGCATCAGTGTCACGTAAGCCATTTGAGAGCTTTTCAGTCTAATTCATCCAGGGAGTAACTTTCAACAAAGTTACATAATACAGTATGAAGAACATAAGGAGAATTAAGATAAACTCCTCAGTGATACAGTAATTTTCTGGAAAAAGAAACCTTACTCACCAAAATGAAATCTACAGGAAAGATTATTGGACACAGGGCACCAGCACAAAGAAGACAAAGACAAAAGGGAACACAAAAATCCACCTTAAATGGGAATGTACAATAAACTACCAAGTTGGTAAAGTATTCTAGGTTATTCTGGGGGCTAATGTAAGAAAGAAAGAACTTAAATAAAATGGAATGGTCAATACAACAATTACAAAAACCCCTGGAAAAAAATGAAAAAACCAAAATGAGGTTTAGTTCTATGAGAATTCAATTCTTTATGTTCAATAGGAGATTTAGCATGTCATAAGAGAATATGAAATGCTTTCTAAAATAAAAAAGGTTTCATTAAAAGTACTCCAAACAGTAAGCAGAGAGAAACAAAGAGTAAAGCAGAAAAAGGCTACAGGAACTAGCACAGTGAAATACAATTAAGTACAGAAAAGAAGCCATAAGCAGCTTTCATGGTAAATATGTAGGGTCTTTTTAAAGTTGGTTAAAATGTGTTACTTTAATAAAGCTTGAGAAAATAGGAAACTAAATTAGGTCAAGAAATTAACTTTACATTAACAAATACCAGTTTACATGAATAAATCATTCACAAAAGTGAAGATCCAAAGGCCAGCTACATGTTTATCGGAGATATCCACAAATGTGCAGAAGATAATAATTTGCTGGTCAAATTATTATAAACCAAATAGTAAATACTTCAATCTAATTTACAGTTGCCATCAACTTTATAGTATATTCTGCTTCTCTGGTTTTTGAAACAAGGTTATCTATAGCTCAGGCTGGCCTGGAACTCATGGTTTATCCTCCTCCCTCAGCCTCTGAGAGCTGGGATTAAGAGTGTGAGCTATCATGCCTGGCTTATAGTGTATTTTTTTAAAATGCAGGACAATTATAGAAAGTAATCTGTTGAGTATTAGCAGTAGCTAGAGAGCACCAAAATCCATGACACATTTAGGCTACAATAATTTACTACATATTTTAAATGAGCATGAGTGACAGAAGAAGAAATATAAAAACTAATGAGTACTGTAAGTCTGAGTAAAGTGCTTAAACATCCATCTTACAAGTCCAGAAGGCCAGGGCCAGGAATCTAGTTGGTTGTGGGCTGCCTAACCCTAGGTGCTGGGAATTGAATTGGGGTCCTCTACAAAATCAGCAAGTGCTCTTACTCTATGAGCCATCTCTTTGGCCCAGAAATTTAGAAGTCTCAGGAGGAAAGTTGTCATTCTTATGAATAGATAAAATATGAAAAGGTATCCAACCACTTCCTTCTCTCTACAACATGAAAACTATGAGAGGAAGGACCTCTGACTACTGCTGTTATTTAAGTATGTTAAAGACAGAATGTAAACAGACAACTATGGTCAGTGTATAGGTTTCTAAGATTCTAAATTTCAGAATCTTAAAAATTCTTCCAATAATTTTTTTGTGCACAAGCATAACTTTGTAAATTTTAACCTACAATACAAATTCAACGATGCCAGAAAACCTATTATAAGTTTAAAAAAAAAAAAAAGCTATCTATATAGGTAGGAAATTTTTGTTAAATTTAGAGTGTGGATTTTTGTACCCATTTTTAAATTTTAAGTAGATTAACCCCTTAGATATATTGTGCTAAAATCACACTTGTTCCTAACAGTCAATGAAAAAAAAAAAAAATTTTAATTTATTAAAACAAAATACAAATTCTTTTCCTATATGAAGGTATTTCACAAACTTTAAGGGGTTAATCACCAATTAGAAGACATGCTGTGTCCACACTATTTTGGATTAAAAGTTAATGGGAACATATTAATTTCAATTAACATGGTTATGTAAAATATAATTCACCGACTATTTAAAAACTAGTGTGAACACTGCTCAATTCTAGAAGAGACAAAAGACACACAAAATAGCCACACAAAGGACAAAAAAAATGCCAGACTCTGCATCCAAAATCCCCCCTTAATCAAATGGCAGATGTGACACTGAGCTTTTGAAAACCTTGGTCAAAAATCCTTCCGATGTCTTGGCAGCAACCCCTGACAGGAATCAATCCCTTCTGCTAGAAGGCTTTGGACCGGGCCTGATAAGCTACAGGTAGAAAAAAACACACACAATACTTGATTTGCTGCAGAAAAGATTCTGTAGCAATGGTTAGAGCATTCTGAACATTTCAAGCTTTAAGTCAATTAAATGTTTACTGCATGTTAACTGTCAAACACAGTACCAGAAGACATCTGTCATGTGTTTAACAGTTATTTTGACAATTTAGTTATTTCTTTTATTAAATGTTTTTCATATCAAACAGAACCACTACATATTAAAGAAGCTATCACACTACGTGGAAATATAATAGTCAAATCTCATGATTTACAATGTTCTTCCGGCAAAGCCTTCCTTAAAACCCTGTACTAACTCCCCAAAGCAAGCTATAGGCTTTAAATGATTTGAAGACACAGAGCACCGGGAGCTGCAGTGAGAGAGGATACATACCGATATTCTGCAGCTAGAAAGAAGCAATCTTCATGATAAAGCTAAAAACATGGGTTTACTGCAGTCATCTGCAGCAAGGAACACTCTTAACAATGTTTCTACACTTTTGTATATCCAACTTTCCAGCTCAGTGTCTTGAAGCAAAATCTTTCAATTTTAGACCATTTCCTTCATGAAGATCATATTAAATCCAGAACTGCAATTCTATCTCAGTCTGGGTCAGACAAAAATATAATTTTGTTTCCTTTAGAAAAGCTTATTAAAGGATTTACTACAATAGGACACTATTAACTTATAAAATGGCTTGATAATGAACTGAGGCTAAATACACAGAAGCATTCTGAAATAAAGCTACATAAGCATAACTTTACATTAAATACAGCAACATTAATTTATAAAATATCATACTACATTTTAAAATCGCAAGTAAAGGATCGTATGCTATATACAATCTGGCCAAATAGACTCAGAAACTATTTTCTTCAACAACATGGAAAGCCAGACCTTCCAGGGGAATTCATGTTCAGGTAAATGATCCTTTACATAAAATTCACCTATTTTTTTATGGTTCAAAGCTTAAGATACAACATCTGAAAATCCTAATATGGTACATATATGAAATATACAAAATCAGACATGCCTCCAAATGAAAATTTGACTAAAACATTCTTTTCTTTGGCTATGAAAAGCCCAGTTTCTTGAAAAATAATTGCTTTGCCTTAAGAAAACAAATTTAAAAGAATAGAATTGATAATCTTTTCCTCCTCAACCTACACTACAAACAAACACTGTGAAATTTAATTCCACTTTTAGTAACTTAAGATGGATAAAAACATCAGGAAAGGAAACAAAGTAAATTTTATCTGACCCATAAAATAAGAGAAACGACATTACTGCAGACACTGATCATGCTTTTGGCTTAAACGCTTTGGAAGCTTTGAAAATGTTACAGAACAGTCAGTCCCTAGAGCAACATTGCTGGCACCAGGAGTTTCATGTTCTACAAATGCAAATTCAGTTAGAAAACAAAAACAAAAAGGAAACCCCTGAACTGTACTGTAACTCACTTATCTATATCATTTGTTAAGAGCTCTAGGATGGTATACAGGTCAAATGCCCAAATCCATGTGCATTAGCATGTTCTGCACTTATCAAAGTACGCAAAACCAAAGCGCAACCTCAGAGAACTAGAAATATTTACTTCAGGACAGGCCAGATCCATTATTATATACATAGCAATTGTAAGTAAATGTAGATAGTTCGCCAATTTGTAAAACACTTTTCATTAAGACAAGGCAAGGCCATGATTGTCTTAGCAAAAGTTAAATTGAGGCCCTAGTTATTAACAAGCATTTAACTTTTTTTTCATGTGTCAACTATATAAAACACAATTTTTGAAGTTTTTTTCCAGAAATCTGAGGTTTGCAAGAAAAAAAGAAAACAATCTGTCAAGAAAACCAATCACATATTATGTTTTCTATAATAGTACATCACTAAGAAGAGCATTCACTTTGTTAGAAATGATCTAAAGCAAAACTAATTAATTGCTGAGTAAGTTAAATCTATCAAATTCATATGTAATGCCAGCATGTTGCCTTCTAGGGCTTAATGCCATCAAAGGGTAGGTAAATGGGAAAAAAAAGTTAATAGAAAAGTAGAATGTTTAATTGGCTTTCCAACCTCCTTCCCTCATGTTCTCTTCTCGAATAATTGGAGATGTCAGGGTGATAGTGACTTGCATTTTGGGCTCCACACACGAGTTCAAAATTATTGCTGCTTCAGACACAGCACATTTTATGTCATACTTCTCAGGACTTATAACCTATGTAATGAAGAGTATGAGAAATTAGTTGAATCTTTTGCATTAAAAGACAAAAACAGTTTTATTGTGGCTTTTATTATATTTTATTATGTTGACCATGACCATTCTACAAACACTGGATTCTATTCCTTCTAAAAAAAAACACATACAAAAGATTATCCTTACCACAAATCTCTTGCCTTTCCTTATTTTCAGAATTCTTTGTGGAAGTAATATTTTCCTCTATTTTTAGATATTTTTATTGGCTGATTATTATTATTTTTGAGACAGGGTTTCTTTGTATAGCCCTTGCTGTCCTGTAACTAGCTTTGTAAACCAAGTTGGTCTTGAACTAACAGACATCCGCCTGCCTCTGCCTCCCAAGTGCTGGAGTTAAAGGTGTGTTACCACCACCACCACCACTCAGCTTTATTGACTTATTTTTATGTGTTTGAGTATCTTGCCTGCATGTATGTCTGTGTGCATGCATGTCTTGTGCCCACAGAAGAGAGAAGAGGGCTCAGATCCCCGAAACTGTAGTTACAGATGGCTATGAGTCATCATGTGGGTGTTCTTAAATAATTTTTCATTATTTTTAATGAAGTTATTTTTACATGTGTATGCATTATCTCCTTTAACTGAGAAATTAAAAAAAAAAAAAAAAGCTGCTGCCACCATTTATTATAGACTTTCATGAGAAGTAAAATAAATGAACACCTCAAAGAGCCTGATTCAACAACTACTCCCATAGTTCATTCTCGGCGACTTTTTAATTTATTGCTTACCCAGAAGAGGTCAAAAACTGATCTACTGCAATTTGGTAGACATGAATTCAGCTCCAGTTTATATGAACAAATGAAGCCTTTATACAGACATTACAGAGAATGGAGACACAACTTAGTTGATAAACCACTTGGTGTGTGGAAGGCTCTGGGTTCGAATCCCAGTACCTGCCCATGCCCACCACTAAAAACAAGACAGAAACATGCAATTTTTAAACAGTACTATTTAGGCTCGAACTGTACATTATTTTTTACTTGTAACACCATACCTAACACATACTGGATTGCTGCAAAGTTAAAACAAAACTAAACAACAAAAAACCACCAACAAAAAGACTGTATGTGCATGAGTGTTTTGCTTACATATTATCTGCACCACATGCATGCCTGATGCTTGTGAGGTTAAAGAGGGTGTTGGATTTCCTGTAACTGGAGTTCTTTTGTGAGCAGACAAGGAGCACTGGAACTTAATCAGGTCCTCTGCAAGGACAACAAATACTCCTATCTGCTAAGACAGCTCAACAGCCACTCCGATAAAAAAAAAAAAAAACTCTATTCTATAGTGTGTTTGTATGTTTATGATGTGCCTACCATCCACACATACCACAACATAAATGAATCGAAAGACAATTTTTAGAAATTAGCTCTTTCCTTTACACAGCTTCTGGGAATCAGGTTTAAGTCATCAGGCTCTATAGGCAAACATTTTACCCACTGAATCATCTAGATGGCTAACTTAAAAAAACAAAATTCTTTGCAGTATAAATAAGTGCCAAATAGCATCAAGCTATTACTTAAAAAAAATTTTGTGACATCCCCCCCAAAGTTTACCTGCCACTGTTCTTGCCCCCTTCATTGCCCTACCCATATCAAAACAGAAGTGACAAAAAGAAACCCAAAGCTAATTCTACTGGCTCCTAATACTTGGAAAGCAGGCAGTGGTGGCAAATGCCTTTAATCCCAGCACTCTGGAAGCAAAAGCAGGCTGAGTTTGAGACCAGCCTGGTCTACAAGAGGGAGTTCCAGGACAGCTTCCAAGACCACAGAAAAACCCTGTCTCGAAAAACCAAACCAAACCAACTTAATTAATTAAGAAAACTGAAAATATAGTAGTCACCCCTCTATCTATGGTCTCACATCCCAGATTTGTACTTATATGTGGTCAATTACAGTAAGAAAATATTAAAGGGAAAGTCACAGATAAAAAGCAACTTATATATCTTAAACTGTATGTTGATTGGAATAGCACTATTAAATCTAAAGCTATCCTGCCCATCTGGCCTGCTTTGTGAATCATCCCTTTTACAATCCACTACCTGTTCATTATTTACTTACTGGATCAGTCATTATGTGTGTGATGCTGGCATTCATATACAACTACCAACAACAAAAGAGAAGCTTTAGTGAAAACGTGAAAGTTCTCACCCTGAGGATCAATGGGATGGGGAATGCAGCTTTATGGTACAGCACATGCTTAGCACGCACAAGGTCTTAGGTTTATAAACAGTATTCCCCTGGTGTAGGGATGAGGACATGCTGAAGTTGTTGCTACTAAGACATACAGTGGAGAATCTGCCATTAAATCTACTATGCTTAATTATAAGTATTTGCCTAACTTATTAACACTTTATCTCAGGTATTCAGGAGTAGAAAAAACATGACATATATACTGTCTGAGGTTTTAGGTATCCTGGGGGCTTCAGGGAATCTCCAGACATCCTTCCAAGGGTACAGAATTCAAGTAAGATACACTTTCATTATATCAAAAACATGAATTCAACTAAGAAATTCATGAATTAAAAATAAATATATCAAACTTGCTATATTTGAGCTTTTTATTTTTTGTTGAGATGATCAGTGGGTAAAGGACACTTACTACCAAGCCTGGTGATCTGACTTTGATTCCTGGAACCCACACAGTGGGAGGAGAGAATTGACTCCTACATTTTGTCCTCTGACTACTATACACACACCATGATATATATACACACACTAAATAAAATAGGGAAAAATATTCTCTGCTATATCTTCTCAAGAGTCCAATTTTGGAAAAACTGACATATGCTGACTTTTTTTTCTATTTTTAAAATAAATTAGCAAGATGGTGTGCTGCCAAATTACAAGCACTGCAAAATCCCCAAAAGCTTAAGAAAATAGTTTTCTCAGTGTGCACAATTAAGGGGGGGGGGAAAGTAACCATCCTCTTCACTATGGAGTTCTGCCAAAAACTTCTAATCTAGACAAAGGGTAAATTTAACATTTCCATAATACTTACAGCAAGCTGTTTGGGTAGGTTCTCTGCAATACGGCTTAATAATGTCTTTGAAGGTTTTTCTGAGCACAGCAAAACAAGGTTGACATTTCTGTCTCCTCGGAGAAGTAATCCTTTTGCCAATACTCCTACTCGTAATACCCCTTTTAGAGCTCTGTAGCAAAATCAACTTACATTAAAATATGACATTTCTCAACTACAACTATAATTTTCTCTAAGCAGAATAGTAAACTAGATGACTTTTGCACTATTGAAAGTTTCTTCAACTACACTGGAAAAATACACAGTATTTTAAGCTCTATGTCATTTAAATAAACAACATACACTAAAAACAAATCAAGGTTGGACACATGGCTCAGTGGTTAAGAATGATGGTTCCTAAGTAACAGGGTTCAAACCCCAGTACCCACATAGTAAATTCAGCAAAACTTGCAACTTCAGCTCCATGGGATTGGATGCCCTCTTCTGGTCTCAACATGCACATATACACTCACACAGACATACACAAACAGAAATATTTGTAAAAACCCAAAACTGTGATCAAGGTCTAAGTTTGTACAGGGACAACTAAAACAAATACTGTCTTTCTTACAGAATCTCACTATCTCACAGGCTGGTTTCAAAATTTGTGATCCTCTTGCTTCTGCTTCCTGTGTGCTAGGTTTTAAGTGTGGGCTCAAACATTGAGCCCCTTGTGTTTTACAAGTCAGAACTAAAAGGGAAAGGTTAATACAAAAAAATAGTCCCCAAATTAAAAAATCATAAATTTAAAAGGTGTTAAAGCTTGGCTAACTTACATTTGTTTTATGGTCAATGCTTTTAAAAGGTACTAAAATACAGACAAATTTGTGATAGATTCAACACATAAACAAAACCAGAAAAGAGAAGCTTAATATACTTGAAAAGTTGTAAGGGTTACTTTCAAACAGATTTAATGTTCTTGCAATAAACATTTAATAAGTTTTAAAAAAATTAACAAAAAACCTGTGGTAGTTGGGCAGTGGTAGTACATACCTTTAATCCCAGCACCTGGGAGGAAGAGGCAGGAGGACCTCTGTGAAGTTTGAGGCCAGCCTGGTCTACAAAGGAAGTTCCAGGATAGCCAGGACTGTTACACAGAATAACCCTAGCTTGAAAAACAAAAAACAAAACCGGTGCTGGTAGAAATGCAAAAATACTAGTATCGTGGGGACTAACCAGAAATTGAGTTTCTCTCTCCCCAATTTTTATATATATCTGTAAATACTTAATGTCTGCCATCAGATCTCCTGAAGCTGGAGTTATTAATGGTTATAAGCTATATGATGTGGGTGCCAGGAACCCAACCTAGGTACTCTAGAACTATAGCAGCAAATATACTTAACCACCGAGCCATCTTGCCAGCCCCTAATCAGTCTTGTTAATGTTTAAAATAAATTTAAATGTCCATGTAAAGGAAGTAAGTAATTTATAAGCTCACCTGTCTTTACCCCCCTCTTTTTTATCATCTCCCTCTTTGTTCTTGTTCTTCTCGTGTTCAGACAAACTGTCCGACACGAGTTTTAAAGCACGTTCAGTGATAGAAACGATTTTCTGAACTGCTTGTAACTCTTCCTCAGTTGGATAAATAGTTGCATGCTTTGTCATTACGTAACGATCATCAGATGAATCAGGGCGACGTAAGGGCTAGAGAGAGAAAAGGTTACTTTTCTGAATAAAAGAAAATTTTAATTTTTCTATTATAGTCACTAAACTTTACAGTAAGAAAGTCAATTAAACAAAATGTCAACTTAAAAATTTATTTTCCCCTTTCAGCCAGGCATTGGTGGCACACGCCTTTAGTCCCAGAAATTGGAAGACAGAGGCAGGTGGATCTCTGTGAATTCAAGGCCAGCCTGGTCCACAGAGCTAGTTCCAGGACAGGCTCCAAAGCAATGTAGAGAAAACCTGTCTCGAAAAACCAAAATAAATAAATAAATAAATTTCAATAAAATGAGAATGCAAATATCTCTGTCCTAAACATGCAAAAATATCTTCTAATGTTGAAAGAGGCTTAAATTTTTATCCCTTCTATAAGCAAAGAAGATACTCACTGTGGGACCCTGTGGCTGGGGAGGCATGCCTGGTCGAACTCCTAAAAGACCCAATGGGCCTGGAGGACCATGAGGATAGCCTCCATCAGGCATTCGTCGGCGATCATCCCAATGATGCTGTTCTTCCTCCATTCTTCTCCAGTACATGTCCTCTTCATAACGTCTGGTGCACAAGTGATATATCAAAAACAAACAACATAACCAGATTAAGAATGCCCATCAATAGCAACATAAAAGCCTACTTACAAAACAAGTACATAAGCCAGCAAAACTAAGCAGGAAAAAGTGCCTGTACCAGACTGATGACCTCAGTTCCATCCTCAGGACCCAATGAAAGCAAAGAACAGATGCCTTCCCTGCAAGTTCCCCTTTGGCCTCTGCTCAAGCTCAGTGGCACACATGCCCATAACCATTCTGACACTGGCATTTAAGTACACACGTATGCATACACATACAATGATAAAAAACAAAACAACCCATCCAAATTACCTTACAATCCCCCATTTTCTCTGACTTCCATTATTTTTTTAAATTGAGAAGTAATGGAGTGAAAAGTAGAGACAACAATAAGAACAAGACCTCACACCTCAAGAACAAAGTCAAAACAAAACAGACACCTCAGTTTAATCATTTAAGGTAATGATTGTAAATCCAAATACCTACAACTGAAGGAGCCTAACTGATAATTATGTGTGTGTACATGTTTGTGAACATGTGCTATGGTGTCCGTGTGCAGGTCAGAGGATAACCTTTAGCATTGGTTTCCCTCTTTCCATCTCATTTGAGACACAGTCGCCACCCCTCCCCCCCACATGCCAGGCTAGCTTGCCCACAACTTCCAGAACTCTCCAAGGCTAAGCCTCCCATTACAGACATAGGATCACGGATGTTTAGATTAGTGGTACCATGGTACTGAGATGGGCAACATGGAAGACAAACTGGGAGTGATTGTTAAAGGGGCTGTGATTTCATTTATGGGTGGTAAAATATTCCAAAACTGATGGTGGCTCAAAATCTTGTAATTAAATTATACAGTTTAAATATGAGATTTCTGCTGGTTCTAAATGCATGCACTTAATAAAGTATGACATTCCTTCAGATGTTTCAATTTTTTTATAATTTTAAATTATATGTGTTTGTCAGTGTTAAGACTATATACACATGATACATATTTGAGTCTAGGATCCAGAAGACCACTGGAGTCCCGAGAGCTGGCATTATGAGCAGCTATCTGATGTACAAGAAATTTCAAGAGTGCCATGTGCTCTTAACCAGAGCTACTTCTACAATCTCCAATTTCTTTATAGTTTAACATATATAATACCATTTATCACTTTTTTTTTTTGGTGTGTGTGTGTGTGTGAATTCTTGACTGGGCTTTAACTTTGGCCTTGAAATCATATGACTTTGCTGGGATTGAAATTGCGAGCCGCCACTGCCACCATCAAATTTTTCATACCAAGTTAATCAAATGTATGTATACTAAGCATTCTAATGTTTATCTTTAGGATCTTAGTGAATACTGAAAGTACATTAAATCAGAATAAGGAAGTCATATTCACAGAATAGTTAAGATTTTTCTTACTTAGGCCAGCCTGGTCTACAGAGCCAGTTCCAGGACAGATTTCAAAGGTATACAGAGAAACACTGCCTCAAAAACACAAAAAGTTAAAAATATTACCTCATTTCCATCCTCCAGCGCTCTTCCTCTTCTCGTCTCCGCCAATATTCTTCCTTCTGCATTTGCTTTCTCATTTTCTCTTCTTGAATCTTTCTTGCTCGAATGCTGGGCTTTACTTCTACTTGCAAATCTGGATTTACTTTTTTCTGTTAATTCCAATAATATATTTTTAAAAAGGAGCAGGCCCCTTCAACAAACAATTCATTAAATGCAATTCATTTGTCTGTGTGCATGTATTTGCAACAATGCATGCATGAAGATCAAAGGATAATTTGTATGAGTTCTCTCCTGCCATATGTACTCCAGTGATCAAACTCAGGTCAGACAGATCAAGTGCCTTTACCTGCCTAAAACCATTTTAAAGTACACAATTTCACAAAGTCTTTCATCAGAGGTGTACAGTTACAAATTTCATGTACCACAGGTATATATTGGTTTCTTGTTTTCAGTTGTGACTTCAAACTAGATTTGTAACTGATGCTCTTAAACTGTTTAATGTATCTCTACCCAAAATGAAATATTGAGATTATAACCATGTGCTACAATGCAGTGTTGTGAATTCAATCTTGTGCGTGTCAACTCAGCACTGTCCTGATTTTTTTTTTTTGTATGAAGGTATCACACATACACTGTATAGCTCAGGTTGCTCTTGAACTTGTGATTAATCTCAGTTAGGTGCCAGAATACTTCTGTTAAAATTTTCTACTAAAGAGTACAATTTAGTAATTGTACTAATTTAGTAATTAGGTTCATTCAGAAAAAAAATCTTTTCATATGAAACTAATGCCCTATACCTACCCCTCTGCTAGTGTGTTCATTTATTACTTAATCTAGTTGGAGACAGATATGAGTGAATACGGCCTGGGACATGGATTCAAGTTACCATGAATGACATATTCCCATCCCATGTCTTTAAAAAAAAAAAACATTTTAGCAACTTCAATATGTTAATATCTGAAGGTAGGCAATGATATATTCCTAGCATAAAATAAATGAAGAGATTTTTCCAGTAATATCTCCAAATTAATTTTACCACCATAAAGAAGGTAGGTGAAACGGTACTCTGTAGACTCAATGTGAAACAACTGTCATTAGATGACTTCTTGACCCAACCAATATTTTATTTTGCTAGAGTCTAGATTCTACTTTTGCTAGTTATTACAATTATGAAGAAAAGGGTTATACTATTATTACTTATGTATAACTAATATACCTGATTCTATGAAAGTGAATGTGTCATCATTAGGACAAGCTAATTTTAGGATGGGAGATCATACACTTGGTAAGTTGTTTAAATGCTTTCTTTTAGTATACAGAATGCTCTAGTTGTTTTACAAAAGGACAATTAAAGGCTGTAGAGACAACTGGCTTAGAGGCTAAGAGCACTGGCTGCTCTCTCAGAAGACCTTGGTTTGATTACTAGCACAAAACTATAACTCCAGTTCCAGGAGATCCAACGCCTTCTCTGGGCCAGGAAGCAAACATGTGATGCACAGACATATATGCACGGAAAACACCCATACACAATTAAAATGTATGTTAAAAAAATCTTGGAAGGACAACAGTTCAGCAGTCAGCATTTACTTACTTTATACTGAAGTCTATGTCTTCGTCCTTTTAAGTGCATCTCTTTAGCATTGGGGTCATTAAAGCTGCATTCACACAACTTACAATGGAAGCGAATGACTTTCCCTTCATCATTTCGTACCTTGGTGTAGAAAAATACAATCTCTATAAGTTAGGAGCAAGCAGAATTTGAAGTGAAGTAAAAACAGGAACATCTATAATTTTTCATTTTTTGCATTTTCAATTCATTTATATTGTTTTTCAGCCAAGAATGGCCTTAAACTCCTCATCTCCCACCTTTCCATTACTGGTACCACCAAGCTGGGCTATTTTCAAGTTTGTTTTAAATTCCAACCTCCATCCCCTTCTCAAGCCTGGAATTATCTATATAGACTGATTTGACCTTGAACTCACAGAGATCCACCAGTTTCTGCTTCCTAACTGCCCAGGCCTAATTTTTAAATCATAAAAACTGGGACTGGGATGAGTACTGGGATATACTTGCCTTTGTAAAATATTTTTTACTTCAACATCTGTCTATGTTTAAGCATTTAATTTACTTTTGAAGTATTTCTATTAATTCTTTGACTAGTTCATAAATGAATATAATATATCCTGATCATATCCCATCCACTATTATTCATACCCATCTTTACCAACTCCCCCTCAGTAAGTTTCTTTTTATAATTTCATGGTTTTTTTGGTTTGTTTTGTGAGCTACCAAATTTAACTGGGACACCTGCATGGCTACATGTATGGATTTATTTATAGAAGCATGGGCAATGTGCCAGTGTCTACGTTACTGAAGACAATGACCCTTTATTCCTTCTTATCAGTGAGCAAATGCCAACAAATCTGCAAGAAGTAGCATGGCTCCATAAGGCCCTGCACCTCCATGACTCAATGTTTACTGGCTTCGTTTTAAGCTGATCCTGTATAGGTCAACCATGCTTCACTAATTTAGCTAGATGTCTTAAACTCACATTACTGATCTGTTTCTTGGAAATGAGGATGATATACAAACTTCTCAAAGATTTTGATGCATATGAAAAGATGCAAATTTTTTCCCCCCTAACTATTCAGTGAGACAAACACTGAGAAGTTACTATCACATTCAAATTGTGCTATGAAGGCTGGGTTTGAATCAAACTGTCTAAAGATTAGATTTAATTAACCTAAGTCATTAAAAATAAAAGTGAGCCAGGCATTGGTGGCGCATACCTTTAGTCCCAGCACTTGGGAGGCAGAGGCAAGCAGCTCTGTGAGTTCGAGGCCAGCCTAGTCTACAGAGCAAGTTCCAGGATAGGCTCCAAAGCAATACAGAGAAACCCTATCTTGGGGGTGGGGTGTGTGTGTGTGTGTGTGTGTGTATGTGTGTGTGTGTGTGTGTGAGACTGAGAACACATTTTAATGGGTAATCAAATCTTACCTTTGTAAGGTAGTCATTTATAAATTACTCATAAGCTAAATGTCCTAGTCATATACCTCACAAACAAGGAGTCAATATACTATGTAATCTCTTTTGATAGAGAAACAGACTAAGGAATAAAGTTACCAAAGCCCTACATGTCACTCAATTTTACCTAACTGTCACAACTTTATTGACAGCAAACATCCCAATATACACACACCAGAGTGTGGAAAGTTATGCATGCTATCCAAAAGAGTGAAACTGGACTGCAGTGTTATACCACACGTAATCTTTCTGTTAACAGAAACTATTTATTCAAGCCTCTGTGATGTTCCTTTGTTCCTGCATTTACTGGACTTATTTGACCTGTAAAACAGGAAGTGTTCTAATCATCTCTCAAAACCAAAGGAATGATACCCATTAGATCAGCAACTTAATTTTATAAGTAACTAAATCTCAACTATAACTGGGTACAGCTTCATTTTACACATCAAGAGTGCAACATTTTCTTTTTTCAGCCTAATTTCAGAGCAGTGGTTTTCTCAGATCAATACCTCTTCCACATAATCATGTCCCACTGGTTGTACATCACTCTGCAAGGCAGCAAGGGATGCAGGTGTGACTGGTTCTGACACTGCATCTTGCTTTACTTCTGGAATCTGCACAGTAGAGGCAGCAGGAGTACTTTTAACACATTCTGTTCCTTTTAGGTCTTCAGTTTTACTTCCTGTTGACTGTAGCTTATTACCACCTAAAAAAAGCAAAAAATTCACAGTAATTTTATTTTTGTAAAACTTGTTATACAAACTTGTTCAAATGAAAACAAAGTTATCTTTACTATCGCTGGTTAAACATACAGAATAGATTACAATTTCTTAAAACTGTATATATTACATTGATTTTTGTATCCCATTAATGAACCACATTTCTCGTATTTTTCTCTTCTCCATCTGTAGATACAACCCATATCTATAAAGCCTATCTTGGTTCTTCTACCATTTAGCACCCAAACCAGACAGAAGAAACCTGAAAAGGAATGGAGTATATACAGCCTGTTTGTACTGAGTTCCCTAAACCGTCATTAATAAGAAATAGTATCTACCTACCCCACAGAGGCTTTTCTTTTATTTATTTACGCATTAATTTTTTTTTTGCATATCTCTCAGATGGGGAGTTGTCAGGCTATAATTAAGCTACATGTGGAATTAACTATGTAGGCCAAGTTGGTCTAATTATTTTGGCAGTTCTATCTCTACCTCCCAAAAGCTGAATTACAGACATGCGTCACATAGTGGGTTTTATGTGGGGGCATGGATTAAACCCAGGGCTTTCTGCATGCTATCATATGTGAAGGTCAGAGGAAAATCTGAAGAAGTCAATTCTCTCCTACCACATGGGAACCAGGCATAAGGCTTGGCAAGAGCCTTGTATCCACCATGATCTTTCCAGCTGAGATTTGTTTTTATTCTAAATTGTGTGAATAACCTCAAAAAACGAAAAAGGAAAACTACAAATCACTTACTTTCATTTTAACCAATTAAATTTAACACTTTACTCAAGAGAATAACATACTATCAATGGTCTACTCTTAAACCTCTTTCAAATATATTCTAAGAACTATCTACCGCAAAAATAAGACAATTACACAAACATAGAAATCTGTCAAAGAACAAATTCAGCAAAATTTTACTAAAACGTCCAAGAATGTAACTGTCATTGACCTGCTCACGATTTAAAGGAAGAGGCAAGTATTCATTACAATCTGTGCTAGGCAGGAACTGGATGGATATTGTAGGAATGAAGCAGAACAGAGACACAAGTCTTTTCTTCATCCAGTTAGAAATGAATTTAAAAAGGGTATATCATTTGAACTGGGCTTTGAGAGAAGGTTAATGAGAATGAAACAGTCAAGGAGACAGCAGATAATAATGACTAATCAGAAAGCACAGCATGTGTAAGAGTTAGCAATATGGACTTAAAAGATTGTAGAAAACTGAAGTCAGTAATTTAGTATCAACTACTACTCCCCAGGTAAAGGTGACATAAAGTAAGAAGTTAGAAGTCAGTTATGAAGGCTTTTACATGACAGTCATAAACAAACTACATATAAAGGCCAATGAAGATTTTAAAAGAGATGACAGTTTGATATTTTTTCAAAAAGTGACTAATAAGAACAAAGATTATAATGAAGAGACCAGATACAGAAATTGAGCTCCAAGGAAGAAACTAAGTGTCTAAAAAACAAGTCATAACAATGAAACCCTTTCTATCATAGAAACACTGCATAGATGATAGGGAAATAGCAGGAGGCAATTAAGAAGAAATGTTAATGAAGCTTTTCCTTAAAAAAAAAAAAATCACTTTTATGTATGAGTATTTTGTAGTATTTTTGTGATGAAAGACAGTAGGAAGGGAGTAGCTACTGGGCAACTAACAAGCAACCAAAATTATTCTCAAAACTCAGATGGGATTTTGAATTTGCCAGATTTTATAGTTGCATACAATAGAATGCATAAAATCATCTAGGAATGTGCTGCAGTGAGAGATAAGACGCAAAAATAATGTCTTAGAAATAATGTCATTTAGTAAACATATAGCTACAGCATCAGTAAAACACCCACAAAAGGATGGGTAGACATATATACTAGGAACTAAAATGCACCTTAGGTTTTACAGTACAGCAGTCAATTATGCCAAGTCTAAGTTAAGGCAGTCAACAGGATGAAATTAAAAACTGACCACTAAATTTGGCAGGGCTGTTTTTTTTTTTTTGTTTTTGTTTTTAAATGTTTTTGAAATAATGTTTCTCATATTAGTTTAATATAGCCTAGAATGAAACTCAGGCTGGCCTCAAATATGTCAGCCTCCAGCTTAGCTGCAACTAGTTAGGTACCTGGTGAGTCCTGAAACAGGTTTCAGAAAAGGGTAGTTAGAAGTAGAATGAACAGAGGCTGATCAGTAGTACAGTGTTTGCCTGGCATATGGGAGGCTGATTCAAAAGCCAGCAACACAATGGAAAAGAAAAACCACTCGGACAGAGTTAGAAGGAACACAAAGAATCAATCTTTAGTACTTGCCAACAAAGTTTATTTTGGGTGTAGATGTTTTCTTGGCAGCCATATTGGTAGGTACCGCTGACACTTTAGGGTTGGATGTGCTATTAAGAGACGAGTTTCCTGGAGTTGAAAGACCTTTCACTGAAGAAGTTGCAATTGATGACGTATTCAGAGTACAATTGCTTGCTCCAATACTTGAAGGAGAGGCAGTTGGTTTTGAAGCAGATACAGCTGTTGAAGAAGTAGCTTGGCTAACAACATTTGGTTCCGTTGAAGGAATAGGTTTACCAAGTTTTGTGTGTAATTTAACCACCTACAAAACAAAAAGCACACCTGTCAGGAAACTCAAATGTGTTGACTTTTAAAAGTTTGTCTGAGTGAAACTATATAATGAAAAATTTTTCTTTGCTATTTTTTTCAATTATGGTTTTACAGACAAAACTCTTTATTTTTAACATGATCTCTGTGAAGCAGATATGGGTTCCGTAGCTTACTGATGAAAAGACTTGACTATGAGCAAATCAGTCTGTAGTTAAGCAAGACATATGAATTAGTCCCAAATTGTGAAGTGGCTTAATTCAATTTAAAGGTCTCTAGTGATTCTCTTTTAAGCAATGACTATTTGATGTTACCTTGATGTATGTTAATATATAAGCAAAGTTTATAATAAACTCAAAGATTTCAAAAATTGAAGTCATCTTTTCAAACCCCTGTTGAAAAAGTGAAAGTAAGTAGAGTAAGACATAAGGCTGTGTGTGTGGGTAGGAGGGGGGACCAAAACACCTACTTTCTGATGCTTAGCACCACGAATGTGGGCAGCATATGCATCTGCTCCTGTACAAGACACATCACAGAGCTCGCAACGTAGCTGATTTTGTGTCCCACGAGTTGAGTTGTTGCTGCTGCTGGTATTTTGAGAGGCTTTCAATGCGGCTTCTTTTTTTTTATGTTTCTGTCCTTCTAAGTGCTCTTTATAAGTCTGTTTTGAACAAAAAGTACAGATTTTCTTTCTATAACATTCTATTCAACTTTCAGACTTCTAACACTCATTTAAAAATGAGATTATAAGTTGGGTGTAGTGGTACATGCCTTTAATCTTAGAGGCAAGCAGAATTGCACTGAGTTCGAGGCCAGCCTGGTCTACATGGTGAGTTCCAGGCCAACCACAATTACATGATGAGATCCTCTCAAAAAAACAAAGACAGACACACACACCCACCCCCAAGCAACAACAAAAAGAGAACACGGTAAATGTGTGGTGGTGCAGACCCGTAATCTAAAGCACTCAACAGGCTGAGGAAGAGGATCACTGAGTTCAAGGCTGTCCTGGGCTATGTAACAATATACTGTCTCCAAAAAATGAAGGTAGAGGAAGTAAGGGAAGAATGGGTAAGAACTGCTATTTAAAAGCAACTATGAACGCAAGCAATTCTGTACATACAATCTGTGGTTCTCTGCAGTTTATTTAATAAGAATACTCTACTATTTGGATACCAAGAACTGAGTTCAGGGACTTGAGTATGCCAGACATGCATTCTACTGTTGAACTACACATCCAACCTCCTAAGAGTTTATTCAATAATCTGTACATAGATGGGCATGAGTGAGTGGGTATGTGTGCTGCAGAGAGCAGGACAAGCACAACTTAGGTTTCTGTTCCTCAAGAGTTAGCTCAGCCTTTTTTATAGACAAGGTTTCCCAAGGAGACTATCCAGGGAGTGCCAGGGATCTGCCTATCTTTGCTCAGGCCACATTGGGTAATTTTTTTTAATATGACTTCTGGGGATTCAACTTATAGTGGCATGCTTCCAAAGCCAATATTTGCCAACTGAGCTTTTCCTTATTTCTTACCCAATAGGTTGAATTATAAAGCACTTTTATGTAGTTAGAAAATAAGATAAACTTCCTGTAGTTTCAAGAACTTTTATTGCTTGTATATAATATTGGGCAAAAAAGGGCATTGGCTAGCAATCATTCCACACACACACCACACACACACACAAAAAGAAAGAAAATCTAATTACAGAACTAAAATGGGGGGGGCAATTGTACCTATATTATTAGGAGGGGCAAAAACTGCATAAAATTCTTTATAAAAAGGTATATTTATAAAATTTAATTTTTAAATTCTGAATGCATTTTGACACTTAACCATTAGAATCTATAGTTAAATATATTTTATAAGAACAAAAGTATGAGTACATTTTAATACTCTCTAATTAGGGATCAACAATTTAGAAAACACTAAAAATTGAAAACATTCCAGCATTATGCATTAAAAACTAATCCAGTAAATTAAGTATATAGATGCCAAGTATAGTGGGGCTCAATTAAAAAGTATATATAAACCAAGCATAGTGGCTCATGCCTTTTAATCCCAGCACTTGGGAGGCAGAGACAGGCAGATCTCTGCGGGCTTGAGGTCAGCCTGGTCTACACAGTAAGTTTGGGGCGGGGGTGGGAGGGGGTAGGAGACTCACAGAACATACTGAGACCCTGTCTTAAACAACAACATCAAGAAAAAACCAACCAAACAAAAACCCCAAGATCCCAAAACAAAGTACATACTGGTAGAAAAGGGCTAGAAAAATAGACATAATGTCAAGAGTCAAATTTGATCTACTCTCCCCAAATATGCTTTCTATACATCAAGCTGCTGGTTTAACTTTTTCTTAAATCTAAAAACTAGTAATTATTTATGCCTAGAATCCTCATTTTCTCCAAACTTTAGCTATAGATGAGTAATTATGTGAACCGGAACACAGGCACTGAAGACCCAACCCAGGTTCTCTCCAAGACCAAGTGCTCTTAACCTTGGAGCCATCCCTCCAGCCAACACTTATGTTTTATATAAAAACATTCTTTTTAAGAAGAAAGCCTCTTGTTATGCAGGCCAGGCTGGCCTTGAATTTGTAATCTTCCTACTTCTGCTATATTGGTTGTTAGGATTACAGGTGTGTACCCCCATACTTGAAAAAAATTGGACTCTCTTATAGTAAAAACAAGTATGGTTTAGGAAGGGATGATCATTAACAGACCCATGCTTGAATCACACATTTTAAGGTTTAGATGGCAGGATCATAACAAAAACAAACAAACAAAAATTAATAAAAGACTCACATTCTTCATAGGTTGATCTTTTCTAAGCAAGTAGAGAGAGACAGGGCCTTTAACCCAGACTGGCTTCATACAGACAATATAGTCAAGGATGACAATGACTATTTTTTTGCATCTATCCCTCAGCACTGGGATTTCAGGTGTGCAACAACTACCATGCCTGATTTATCTAGTTGTGGGGATTTGAATCTAGAGCCTACTGCAACTGAACTACAACCCCAGCACCATAGTTCATCTCCCTTATACCTTTCTAATTTCTAAGTTCCTAGGCCCCTCATAGACAAGGTTATAGTGTTACATTCTATAAAGCATGTACAAAAGTCTCATCAGAAATACAATCCTTAAAATTATAGATTAATTTGGATAAAAAAATCTTTTAAAGTTATATCTAAAAAGCAAAGGAGGCTTCCTAAAAAGAAAAGGGGGAGGAGGCTCAATTTTCTCCTTTTTCATACATTTACAATCACTTTTACAGTTTCTCTGATTATCACCTTTATGTTACAATACAAACAATTTTTAAAAAAACGTTTAGAGAAATACAGCCATTGCTCAGTACTTGCAGGAAATTGTTTACAAAAATCCAAGCATGCTCAATTTCTGTAAGTAAAATAGCAAAACTTATTTGCATATAATCTACGCATTCTACCTGCATACATTAAGATTCCCTGGATTATTTATAATACCTGTTATAAATCCTACAGAATAGTTTTACTGTATGGTTTAGGAAAAAATGGAAATTTAGAAATGCAGGCACTCTACAATGATGCAGTCTTCCACATGCATGTTTTTGATCTATGGTGAATCACTGGATGTAGAATACACAGATGTGAATGTGCTTTGTAGGCACAGGAGTTAAAACATCAACCCTATTCAACTATGAAAAATAATCACTGAGACTCATGGTAAATACACAATATAAGTACCTGTGGTCCAGCACAGCTGATCTTACAAACATCACAATAGTGAATCTGGGGTGGTTTGGGAGGCTGTTTTGGTTTCAGTTGTTTATTTTGGAATGGTGTTTTTTTAGTAAAGGTGGTCCCTGTCCAGGCAGCTGTTGCTGCTGCAGCAGCAGCTGCTGCTGCTGCTTGCTTCTGTTGCTGCTGCTGCTGTTGGTAGTAGGAAGACGCAGCTGAATATACGGCTGCTTCATAACCTGAATAAGATGTACCTTACAAATAAAACGAAACAAAGATTATGTTATATGATTATAAAAGGACAAGTTAAATGTCAATTATAAATTTAAATTCAATAAATGCCGACAAAAGGTAGATTTACATGTCCACATTTACAGTATGTATAGATCTTTTCTCATGAAATCTTCCCCAACACAAAACTTACCGGTCTTCTATACCAACTCACTAATACATTTACTTGACACATATCAGATGTTACAAAGGTATAAGAAAGCATATGATTTAATCCTTCACTTAAAAGATGCTTACTGTTCAACTGAAGGTTGTTTGACAACTGCAGTTACAGAAATTAATCCTCTGAACACATTTTAGAAAGTATTGAATTTAAAGAACTTCAAATAGGAAAAATTCAAAAGCACTTTATAAGGTAAGATTTAGGGCTGAAGAAATGGCGCAGCCCTAAAGGTTAGTTTCACAACCAAAAATAAAGATTTGAGAACAGAAAAATACAAAGAGATAAATGGTACATGATTTTAAGTTCCAGTGATGAATTTATGGATCGTACAAATAGTAAAGCAAGAAACGAACAAGCTAATTTGGGAGGCAAGGTAATAAAGTTTAATTAAAGGACAAGTCACAAGACCATGAAACTAAATAAAAACAGATAGGGTTCTTTCTTCCAAAATATGGTATTTTCTGGTTTAATGTATAGATATAACCTGTCAATTTACAAGGTTGGAAGTCTATACTGAATAAACACTTTATATGAATGACTTATACTAATGATTGAGATACACTGATGTTCAGTAAGTGACATTCAGGCTTTAAAATTTGTAAGACTTAAATTAGAAATGATTTTCTTGAACCCCAGTGCACTGCATATTCACCGTAGTCGGCTCCTTTAGCTTCTTAAAAATATGTAACAGGTGGGCAAGACGTGAAGAAAGACCAAGATGGCAGCAACAGCACAAAGCTAATGAGAACTGGGATTGCAAATATTGCTCAACAGTAGATGGCACAAGGACATAGGTCCATTCCTCAGTACAGAGAGAGTATGGGGAACGGGATAGGTGAAGAGAATATGCATGAATGTGTAACTTTATGTTCTTAAAAGCTATAGTGTATTATAATCAAATGACTCTAACACATCTTCAGAAGAAAAGATGAACTGGAAGATGAAAGCTAAGATATATGAATAACCAGAATCATAAGAATCTCAAAACTGACAAGGCTAACCAAGATAAAGAAATCAGGTAACTTTTTGAAAAAAGTCTTTTTAAATTTTTATGTCATATTATAAAATGCATATGAAATTTTAGGATAGGAAAATGTAGTAGAAGACAAGAAAACACCCAAAAAAGAGGGAAAAGTCAGATATACCTGTGATGACTATATGATCAGATAAGAGAACACTTGGTGTGACTGTTTTTAAGAAAAATTCTATAATCCAATGAACTTTATTAGCTCTATTATAGCTTCTACTCAATAAACCAAATAAATCAAAAAACCCAAAATTGACTTCAAATAAATGTAATCAAAGAACATTAGCCAAATGCATTCAAAGTTATAGACAGAACCACAGTTTAAATTTCATTGTTAAAAAAAAACCAAACAAACAAACAAAAAAAAAAAACCAAAACACAATAAGGCTAGCAAGAGTGCTCTGAGGTTAAAAGCATTTACTGCTCGTGTCTGACACCTGAGTTCAATCCCTGAAATCCATGGGGGAAGGAGAGAACCACTCCTAGATGCTGTCCTCTGACTTCCACTTGTAGCAAGAGTATACCTGTGAATATTTGTAGGTGCATACACACACCCACACCCCAAAACCAAAACCAACCTCTCTGGCTAAAGCCAATGAAGTATGGCAAGTATGGTGATATATGCATGGAGTCTCATCTACTTAAGAAGCTGAGGCAGGAATAAGACTTGAGCCGTTGGAGCTCAGGCCAGCTTGGGAAACATGACTAGAATATAAACGTACGTGTGTGTGTGTGTGTGTGTGTGTGTGTGTATGTGTGTGTACACGTGTGCACACATACCACGCATTAAACTAAAAAACAAACAAAAAACCAGTAAAACCTACTTTTATGTTATTACGTAAAACAATTTGGTAGGCATATCTTTTATACAGAAATTATAAAATGGAACTTATGTGTCCATATACATCTTTGGGGTATGTGTGCACACATGCAATCACTCCAGCCCTAAAAATGTAGTTTTTAAGTTTACAGCTTGGTGGCAAGCATCTTTACTCACTGAGCCATCTTGCTGGCCCATAAATTTATTTTTGACTCACTTTACTACTGTATACTATCCTAGTATACAAAAGAGTATATTTACAGGATACAGTGTAGCATTTTAGGTACAGGAAGAATATCTTCTAATGTTTAATAAAACATAGCAGAATGACTATGGTTAACAATAATAGATCAAATATCTTACTATAGGTAGCAGAGATATATTTGAATACTTGCACACAAAGGAATATTTAAGGTATAGGTATGCATATTATCTTGATCAATCATTCCACACTGTCCACGTGTTGAAATGCCACACAGTGTCTGTGTGTGGTTTATGTGCATGTTAGTGCAAGTGCTGAGGAGACCAGATGTTGAATCCTTGGGAGCTGGTATCTACCTGACATGGGTGCTGGAAAAGCCATGAGTCATCCTAGCCATCTCTCTAGCCACAAGCTGACAAATGAGAGAGAATCAACTCCCACAAGCTGTCCTTGCACATGCACACAGGTATACTGTATATTTGCCCCTTCCATTAACTATAACAAAAAATTTATAAAACAGCATATACATTAGAAATGCTGTATACACATACTTCAATCACTAACATTTTACTGTCTGCCAATCTCAATCATTTTAATTTTACATTTTATATAAAAATGTTGGGGGGAAAAACACACCAAATTTAATCAGAAATTCACATATTTTGATTTCCATTATTAAAATCGTGGTTCAATTCCTGCTCTTAAAAAACAAAACAAAACAACCCCCCTCCCCCAAACCAGTTGATAAGGTACTGCCTTTAATCTGAACAAAAAAGAAAGTTGCCATTGGGGGTGAGGCTTTACAGCCAGTCTGAAAATCTGAGTTCAATTTCTGGGATACACATGGCAGAAGGAGAGGGCCAACTCCTGCAAGTTGTCTTCTGACTTATACATATACTCTCTTTTATATACAAACATTAACAATTCTTTTCAAAAGCTGTCATTAAAAGTATATAAAGTACAGTCAACCTGAGGGTTCTTGACATTGTGACTAAGTAAAAGAGTATCTTTATTCTTAGGAAATATTTTCTAAATAACTTAGGGCAAAGTACCAGATTGTATGATTACATCTTACAGAACATACACAAGAAGGAAACTATGACCAAATATAATGTAGACATTTAAAAATATATCCAATAATATTCCATTGCAATAATTCTGACTACAACTGTAACTAATCAACCAAAGAAGCAGAGAAACTTAACCAGGAAGTCCTATTTGAGTAGAAATACTAGCATCTTGAAATTGAAAAGATCCATTCCCTAAGTAAAGAAATCCTGGACCATGTCTTTACTCTTAAAGAAAAATGATTCTCAACCCAACTTCTTTTAATCAAGTCCCTATCATTCATCAATTTGGTCAGACTTCTCAGACAAGACCCTTTTCTCATTCTAATCTGTTTCCACATGTTGCCAAGATAACAACCACATCAGTGTACATAAGGCTTTACACACACACACACACACAGAGTCTCATCTCGCAGTATCTTAGGTTGCTCTCCCCAAACTATTTGCTTGCCTAGTTCCACTGTATTCCTAGAGTCAGGGCTAAGAAATCTGAGAAACATGTTATCTTTAAAAATTCATTAGATAGGCTTCTGATAAGATACAGTAAAGCAGCAAAACTGTCTATGTCATCTTAAAGTCTCCACAGAACATGATAGGGAAAGGTATTAAATACAAGCAATATACATATAGCAGTTCAAAGTCAAGAGACTACAGACACAAACATGGAATTTTCATTCCTGAAAAATTAACTACTCAGTCAGAAATCAAGTCACCGTGACAGGTGTGTCAGTCATATAACCACAATCTCATGGATGTTTATAAAAACAAAAAGTTGCTGACATTTCCAGGGACTATTTATTTATGACAATAAATATAAAAAATTAGCTCACCAAGATCCAAAAGAAACAATATAGGTAATTTGTCTATCGTAATCTTCAAGTGTTAACCATGAGTTTTCAAATTCACAATCAGAAAGCAATCCTGCAGAAGACTGTATGCTATCTCTTCTAACTAAAAGGCTAGATCAGAACACATGACTAGCTTTCAAATTCACCCAAAGAGCAGTATATTCTGCCAAGGGCTTCTACTACCACTACCACCATCATCATCAACAACACTGCTTATAATAATATAGATCTTTTGTCACATTAGGTACAAATATTTATAGTAACAACCATCAATTAGTTCAATTATTGCTACAATAAGTAAAATAACCCCAGAGAAAAATCAGCGGAGTCTCTAGTCAATGCTTTGCAGTTTATTTACCATTTAAATACACTTGTCAGTCTTACCAGAATAAGTAACTGCTGTGGTACTGTAAGTAGCACTCTGAGTATAGGACGGCACCACAGTAGCCGCAGCTGCCACTGGCTGTACAGTGGAGGACACAGGATAAATGGAGAACGTAGTGGTAGCTGGACTTGGTGTGGCTGGTTTTATGGCTGTCACTTGTCGAGCTTGCTGGGCTTGAGTATACTGTGTTGCACCTTGACTATAACCTGCTTTAGGAGCTAAGGCAAGAAAGACATCAGAAAAAAGGAAGTGTAACTACAGTCACTGTAACAATATACTTAAAAAACTAAAAGCAATAGCTATCAGAAGTCCAAGCAATTTTCTCTAACTGAACAATACAATTCTTATTACTAATATGAATAAAACATGTAAATTTATTTATTACCTTCCCCAAAAGTCTCATTTCTGGCAAGACATCAGAATTACAACCTGAACACCATACTATTTACTTATAAATGGCAGATAAAAGTTTTTGTATAACTTGTGGTTATGTGAATATTTAAACCAATCAGTCTACTTGATTAATGTTGCAAACAGAACAAAAGAGCTAAATTTATATTTCAATTCATATTAAAATTTTCACTGTTTAATCCTGAAACTTGCTCATATACCATCAATTACATTTTGCTGATTTATTCAGTAAATTTAACTCCAACTCACAAATGTCACTTACTCTTTAAATATCTGGGGGGGGGGGGGAGAGGGAGAGCTATTCTTTTTTTTTTTTGTTTTGTTTTGTTTTTCAAGACAGGGTGTCTCTGTGTCCTAGCTATCGTGGAACAAGCTCTGAAGGCCAGTCTGGCCCTGAACTCACAGAGATATGCTTGCCTCTGCCCCCCAAGTGCTGGGATTAAAGGTGTGCACCACTACTGCCTGGCTGAAAAAAAAGCTATCCTTAAATGGCTACTATTCATGTTTTACTAAACTTTGTTTTCAATAACTCAAAATATGAAAAAAAATCTTATCAATAATAGTCATTGCTAGTCACTCATTAGTGATTCCATTTTTGAGAAATGTCCAAATTCAAGAGTAAAAAGTTAATCAATGCTCACTTAAGATAAACTTAAACTTACCTATATCTGATCCAAACAACACAGATGAAAACAGTATTTTACAGAAAAACCTAATATCCAGGACCTAACTAAAAAGTCAGTCAATGTCAAAACTTAAAAATCAATCAACATCTTCTGACTACAAATATAGAGGCTTCTATAAAGACCAAAAAAAAAAAAAAAAAAAAAAATTCTGCATTTGAACTATTATAGGTTCTGTATTACACATTATGGGTGTTCAGTGGCTCAATGCTCTGGGCATAATAATGGACTGGAAAAGATTTGTGGGGGTGTTTAATAAGTTTTACAAACTGGGGAAGTGAAACCCATTATCAGTGGTTGGTAACAGAACTACCTGTCATTACAGATTAAAATATGGGCCCATAAAAAAAGTCCCAATTGTTTACTAAGACAGTCAGCATTGTAAAATGAGGTATGTCTGGTATAACATGTGGTTACAAGTTAGTGTCACAGCTTCTTTTGTACAGCTAATTTCAGCTAGAGGAATCCCATGCTGTAAACCACAAACAGCATACACTTCCAGAACAAAAGGACATTAACTTATCTCCCAATCATCTCTCTTTGTGACTTAATGGCATTACAGTAGGAAAACACAAGACATTGGTAAGACACTATAGATGAACTCCACAGTTTGTTTTTATCAGAATACCCCAAATCTTACATCAATAACTTATAATAAACTGTTCATGTTCATAAAGCCCACCTGTCTGATAGTAGGTTTCTGCAACAGAAGGCTGAGGCTGGGCAGCGGCAGCTACAGCAGCAGCAGTTGCTGTTGGCTGCTGGTAGTACTGCTTACTATCATAAGCTACAGCAGGGGCCGTGGATCTTACATATGAATATGAGTCCTAAGAGAAGAAACAAAAAGTAAAAACAAAAGCCTTAAATGGCAGAAAAACTCCTTACTTTGTAAAAATATAACAAAGAAAAATAAGAGTTAATTATAGGCCTAGACATATAGTTATAATACAACTATCAATAATTGATTAGTTTATAGTAAGGAAGTAGAACATTAACAATAAATATAAAAATAGTAAATAGTAATACAATCGAGTTTCAATACAAATACAACTAATTTTTAACTTTTTAAAGTAAAATCAAGCACTTCAAGCAGTATGTTTTACTTCAATAACAAATTTTAAAAACATTTAAATATATTACTTAATCAAGTGACCCATATTCCTAAAACAAAACAAAACAAAAACCAACTGACTGTAATTTTGCCTTTAAAGATGAATCCTATAATATTAGAAAAAGAATCTCCATGGACTAGATGATAGAGCATAAAAGTACAAGCAAGAGAACCAACAACTCATCAGTTTCAAGAAGAAAACACATAATATTTATTTAATGTCGCTTGAACTTCAAACTACCCTGTTCCAAATGGACAAGTCATGCCCACTTGTATATACAAAGGACATTTTTCCTATGTAATTTCTTTTTTCCATAAACTTATGGTAAACAATCATTTACAAACAAACGTGTAAATGTCTAAAAAAAAAAAAAATAAACACACACACATATATGTATTAGATTAAAACTAGCAAAGGAGAATTAATATAAAATCCACTGCAAAGAAATCGAATGCTTGGATTATACCCTTCAACACCCAGGAAATCATTCACTTTTCTCTATCACTCTAAGTACATTTAGAAGTACTTTAGGACTTCTATTATACTTAAAGCCATTAAGTGTATACATTGAGGCTACTGAAGCTAGTTGCTTTCTTACCTGGTAGTTTTGTGTAGTAGCTGGGGGCGGTGGTGGTGGTGCTTCTTGTTGCCTCTGGGTGTACCCATAGTCTGTTGCTGTGTGTGCAGTGGGGTAGCCTCCATAAGCAGCAGCTGTTGCAGCCGCTGCAACAGCTACTGGAGCGGGTCTGGCAACTGCAACTGTGGCGGCTGCTGGTGCGTAAGCAGCAGTAACTGTGTGAGCAGCTACTGGAGCCTGATGGACGGTGTAGCTAGCAACTGTAGTTGGATGAGAATAGGCTACACCCGAAGCTGGCTGCTGGCTATATTGTGAAGTAGAAGAATAAATATAATAATTTATTTTTAAAATCAAGCAGTTAGTCATCTTAAAATCATTTATCAACTTAAAAACACAGGAAGTATGATTTTAAAATCAAGGAATCATCTTAAAATTACCAATTAAAAGCATATTTTTCAAGTAATGTAATTACTGACTACAGAAGGCCAAATATTTGAACTGAATACTTGCTACTCAATACTCTTGTTGGTTACTGTTTTTTAAAAATTAAATTTCCAATCAATTACAATACCTTATATATTCACTAATGCGTCAGATCATGAATCACATGGCCAAACAAGAGTAACAGATATATGAAATATCAGTAAAGAAAAAAACTTGAACCAAATTAGGAATTTTGAAAAGCATTTGTATATATAGTTCTTTTATTCTATGTAATTCAAAATTTCAACAAGACTTTATACAACTTACAGTGAAATATATGATTAAATTTCCAGCTTATAAGTAGCATTTCACTAAATAAGTTCTTTTAGAAATTTAATAGAGGTTGTTATAAAAGGCCCTAAGGCAAATAAATGCTTTGCAATCATTCCCATATTTAAGCCTCAAAAGGCCAAAAGCATTTTTCAAAATTAGTAACCAAATGAATCCACCTAAAATTCTTGTAGAAATTTTACTTTAACTTCTAAAATAAGAATCTATGTCACATAAAACTCAAGTCATACAGATGCTATCACAAGCCAGCACAGTTGTCATTAAAGGTTCACTTGCTAAAGCTTTACTTACTACCAAGGTACACACACCTTCTCCAAAGCAGAGACACCCAATAGCTGAAAGGCTTTGGCTGACAACTAGGTTTAGTATGAGCCAACAGTTAAGAATAGCTGGGGGGTGGGGGGAAGAGCTGCTGATAGCACTAACAAATTACAAGTATGTGATTTGCAGGTTATAAGGTACTATGTATTCTGTATTGATGTGCAAGGCAGCATAGGAAGGCTGCATAGAATTAATATTTTGGGCCACCATATTTAACTTGCATTATGGAAAACACCAACCAACTACAATTTGACCAAAAGGAATCAATAATGAATGGAAGATTCTAGAAAAGATGATAGCTGCCTTCTAAAAGAAGACACTTACTCCATGCTGCTCCAGAGAACAGAACTAGAACCAACAGATGGAAGTTACAGGGTGCCAGATTTCAGTCCAATATGAAAAAGAAAACAAAAAACAAAAAACAGAAACAAAAAACTTAGAGTCCAAAGAAACTCACAATTTCTATTTGGCTGAAGTCCCCACATTTTAATATAAAACTAGACAATACTTTCTGCATAAATGACAATTACAGAATAAGAAAGATAAGCTTACATTTTTACAATGGGAAATGTACCTAAATAACACTTCATTTATTATGGATAATGTGGCATCTAAAAATTTTTTTATTCATTTATTTACTATTTTGCAGTGATGGAAATTAAAATTAGGTCTTGACACGCTAGGTAAAGGCTCTACTAATGAGCTACATGCCTGGCCTCATTTGACACTGTTTAAAAAAAAAAAAAGGAAACTAGAGTGTGTGTTTGTGTGTGTGTATAGGTCAGTGTAAACAAACTGTGGAGTTGGCTCTCTCTACCTTTATCACCTGTACTTTTATCTTCTTGATGGTCCACAACTGAACATTCTTGAGAACAGACTTCCATAAGTTCTAATTTGACATCCATATGCATGCTGTGGCAATGTGCTACTTCCCTCCTAGCCCCCACAAAAAGTAATAACAAAGTTGGGAGGGGTAGTTCAGTTGGTAGAGTGTTTGTCTACCTAATGTACTGAAAATCAGGGGATCAATCAATACTCAAATGTGTGTGGAGACACACAACTGTAATCCAAATACTTAGAAACTGGAAGACAGGAATCAAATATTCAAGGTCATCATTGGTTACATGAAATCTAGTCCCCAAAAAACTAATAAAAACAAACCAGGTCTATGAAATTTGTATTAAACATTTAATTAAATTTGATTTCACATTTACAGATCATACTGTCTAAGAAGAAATTCTGTTATGTTAAAATTAATATGTAGTCTTTTGTTCTTATATAATCACCCTTTGATATATGTAGAAGACTGGCTCCAGGTCAAAATAAATAACAAAATCCAATAATGCTCAATGCTCATTAGTACAGGCATAATTGCCCATTCTTTATCCATGATGCATAGCCTGCACATACAGTCAACTGTGTTTCCATTAATCCCATCATTCCTTTTTCAGTACATGCCAACATTTCTTGGCCCCAAAAGATGTTCTATAAGACAAAAAGTAGGTGGGAATGGAGTGGAAACAAGTCAACTAGGTAATTTGACTTATACTGCCTGATCCTAAACCTTAGAAATTTCTATGACTCCGGGAGAAAGACTGTATGCTTTCATTTATGCCTCCTGTCTCAGTGGAATTATTCATATTACTTCTGTCACTCTTCCAAAGTGTCTCAGTGTAAACAATAAATTACAAACATTTCCAAGTACCTTATAAAAATGATGCCAGGGCAGTAAGCAATTGTGTGCAAGCATGCATGTGTGTGCACACAAGCAAAACACACACACACACACACACACAATTCTTACATATATTAATTCATTCCCAGGGCTTCCTAACCCAGTTCTGTTTCACACAGCCAGGTCCCTACACTCATCATCTGAACTGGAACCTTAACTTCTGGCCTGAAACTTACTAAGTAGCTAACTAAGGATGACCCTGAATCCTTCACTTTCCTGCTTCAGTCTTTAGAGTGCAGGATTAGAGGTGTTCATCATCTCGCCTAGTTCATATGTGCTGGGGAATCCAACTGAAGTGCTTCCCACAATGCAAGCACTCAACTAACCTACACCCACCAATCCCCGGAACCATAACTTCTACCAAAAAGTCCCATAGGGTAGCTGAGCCAATTTTCATTCAAATTAAAGTCACCCAGAAAACTCTTTAATTCCAAACATGCACCCTGTCCCCCAGGATGCTATGATACAGATGACCAAACTAGCTTACACTAATCCAATCAAATGCACAGGGGCCAATAAATTTACCTTAAAATTCAGGTCAAAGGAGTGAAGCCTATTGTGAGAGGCCCTGATTTTGATCCCTAGCATCTATTATTTAATTGCAGAAACAACAGTTTAAGTCAATATCAAGTTCAAAATATCAAGTTAAAATAAAGGGTAATTGCCTGGTTTAGAATAGTAAAATAAAAGGTGTCATTTCCCTGCATACAATGTAAAATTTAACTGACTTCAATCTATAAAGACAAAAGCTTCTGAGTAATGATCTTTTGTGAATACCAAATAGAATCTAGTCAGCTTTAAATAGAGAGAAACTAAGTAGAAAATAAAAGTGTGAACTGGCTATGGTGGGATCCTGACCCACAGGAGACAGTCAGCAGCAAGCAGCTCTCTGTGAGTTTGAGACCAGTCTGGTCTACATAGAAAAATCCCAGTACATTTGGACTACACAGAGACCTTGTCTCAACATTCAACAAACCAACCAACCAACCCCCCAAACATTAATAACGGTATGTGTAGTGAAGTTTAATAAAAAGGGCTGGAGAGATGGCTCAGCAATGAAGACAGCACTTGTTACTCTTCCAGAGGACCTGGATTTGATTTCCAACATCTACATGGTGGCCTGCAACCATCTGTAACTCAAGGGATGCCTTCTTCTAGCCTTGGAGGGCACCAGACACACAAGTGGTACATAGATATAGATGTACACAAAAAAAGTTTTAAATTAAAAAAAAAAAAAAGAAAAAGAAACACTCCAAGAGTTAGACATAAAAGAGGTTACTTCCTTCAATGTCAAACATGGAAAAGAAACAAGGCATGGTGGTATAGGCCTGTAAAGCCAGTATCTGGGAGGTGGAGGCTTCTAGAGTAACCTCAACTAGATGAGATCCTGCCCCAAAAAAATCAAAAAAGTAAAAATATAATATAAAGTACCTAGAGAATTATTAATGTTACACCATAAAATTACTTCACATTCTTGGATTTATTCTGGATGGTAGTAATGACTAGTTTCTTACCTACCCACTTATCAAAAACTAAGCTAGAAGCCTTGAAGTAGTTCTTTAGGGTGGTCATAGTGGAACATGCCTTAAATCCCAGCACTCAGGAGGCAGAGGCAGAGGCCCCTTTGCTCTGTGAATTTTAGGTGAATCTGACCTACAGAGTCCCAGGCCAACCAGTGCTACATAGTGAGAGCCTGTCTCAAGATAAATAAGGGTTTTCAGGCAGCCTTGCTACTTCCTTAAAAACAAAAACAAAACAAACAAAAACCTGAAGGGTGACAGGCAATTCATTATCAGGTATTTAAAGAAAGCATATTCTCAACTGCAAAGCAGTTAAGTCTGACAGTGCAGGAAATACATCAAAAATCTATTTTCAAAACCTCAAATTTGTATTATAAAATAACTTTACACTAGTCAGGAGGTAAGCTTAAGGAATGTACATAAAATAAAACAAAAATACAAGAAAAAGAGGTTCAATATCTAAAAAAAGGAAAAAAAATGAATGAAATTAAGAAAAATTTCAATTACTAAAGGGAATCATATTTTCAAATTCAATCAGCTGACCTACTACAAAAGAACCAAAGAACCAAATTGGAGACATTTTTCAAAAAGAAATCCTTCAATTTTTCCAGAGAGGTAAAGAATAGTGTATTATTTTTACCATTAATAGAAAATTAGACACTAGTGGGTCATATAGCAGGCTAATGTCTTTAGTTATTCTGTAGAATTCTGTACACAATTTAACAGAGTAAGTACTTTTTAAAGGCACCTGAGGCAAAGTTTTCCTATTACATATGTACCCAGACTAAACAAAAAGTAAACCAAGATAACAAATTCTGCATACCATGGAGGAAGATGAAAGCCTAGGACTACAGCTATGCAGCAGGCTAGAGATCAGAGTAAAGTCAATGGTTTAGAATCAAACAAAGTACCTTTGAGAAAAAGATAAAGATAGGAAACAGAAATAACTAGATATAATCACTAGGCCTGGTGACCCATGCCTATAATCCCAGTTCTTAAGATCATTAGTAGTTTAAGTCATTCTTGACTACATAGTATGTTTGAAGACAACCAACACTTTCAATAAACAATGATAATCGTGGCAATAACAACAAAGGTATGATCTCAAGAGATCTTACAGTTGGACAGAAAATACAAAAAAAAAAAAAAAAAAAATCCACCTTAACTTAGATTTTCCATGAAGTGGTACAGGACTATAAATGGTTTCTAGTAGGTTTTAGAATCATAGCCTGGTATCTGACTCCACAGTGGCTACTATTTACTGTTAGGATATGAAAAGAGGAGAAGCAATGCACAAATGTTTCAAGATTATTTATTTATCTATTTGGTTTTTGAGAAGGGTTTCTGTGCAGCCCTAGCTGTCCTAGAACTTGCTCTGGAGAGCAGGCTGGCTTCAAACTAAGGGAGATCCACCTGCCTCTGCCTCCTGAGTGCTGGGATTAAAAGAGCACACTACCACTGCCTGGTTATGTTTTAAGATTCTTAACGAAGAGAGTAAGATGCTGTTATCTTCAAAGGAACTAGAAATGCAGTACTCTATCAGAATAAACAGTCTATCACAGAATTCAGGAAAAGTACATATGAAACTGAATGCAGAAGATAAAAATGCTTAAAGATTAGGAGAAATTATATATAATAGACATTTAGTGATATAAAATTAATACTAAAATATAGAATGTATTGAGTGTAGGCATCTATAAAGTGGAAGTCTTTAGTGTTTTTTCTTTTTTTCATACAAATGAATGTTTTGCCTATATGTATATCTGTGTACCATGTGCACAGTTGGTGCCCATGGAAGCAAGCCACCCTGGGACTGGAGATATAGATGGTTATGAACATATGCCACCACTGCTCAACCAAAAAGTATTTTAAAATATTAATTCATGTGTACGGCCTGTTTTGTTTATGAGCTTATGTGTGTACACACCAGTTATGTATGGGTACCTGGGAAGCCAGAAAAGGGTGTTGGATACCCTGAAGCTGGCCTTACAGGCAGTCGTTAAGTCAGCTGGTATGGGTCCTGAGCACTAAACACTGGTGTCTCAACTATTGAACTATCTCTCTAGACTTCCATAAAAACATTTTTAAAGTGAGGAATGGTGTCTCACACTAGCAAATACCTTGAAGGTGAAGGCAGCAGGATTATCTCAAGTTTAAAGGTAAATGGACTACTTAGTGAGTTCTAGGCCAGCCTGGACCACAGAAAACAACTGTCTTCAAATATAGTAATACTTTTTAGTCAGATCCTCCAATTTCATATTTTAGTATTTCATGGAAAGTCAAGAATGGGGGGCTTGAGAGATTGCTTAGCCATTAAGAACACCTGATGCTTGCTCTTCAAAAGGATCCAGGTTTGGTGTTCTCTCTCTCTCTGTCTCTCAAAAAAAATTAATGACTGCTACCACAGCGTAGCTATTTATATGAAGCCACACTCATCTCTACCTTTGAGCCCCACAAGTGTAAACTCTTTGAGAGTGCAGACTTCAATAATCAAGTACCAGTATTACATGAATTATACCTTTCAAATGTCTTTTAACATACAGAATATTCAAAGAAACAAAAAGCACATGTTTATTTTATTGACTTGACTTTTATGTATTAAGAGTTACACTTCACTGGGCTTTATCAACATTAAAAGATGCTACACCTGAAAAATGATGCTAACATTGTAATATAATGGTACCAAAAACAACTTATGAATGAGGACTGTGTTGACCCTTCAACCTTTACTAAGTAGATTAAAAATGTATTTAAGTAATTCTAACAGTGTCAGTTATTGAATTTCTAAGTAATAATGTAGTTGTATGGAAAAAACAAATACATATCTTCAAGTATTTTATACACCATACATTCTAGCTCAACTATCTATATAAGCATAGCTCTCTCTCTAAAAGTCTTTATCTTAATCTAATGGCCTAATCCTTTTATTTTTCCAAATACGTCTTAAACATTTCTTACAAGATGTTCTAACACTTTTAGGATAACCCTTGTTTCACTACAATCATTAAGATCCCTTTAAAAACTGAGATTTTTCGCCAGGCACTTGAGAGGCAGAGGCAGGCGGATACCTGTGAGTTCAAGACTAGCCTGGTCTACAAGAGGTAGTTCCACGACAGGCTCCAAAGCTACACAGGGAAACCTTGTCTCAAAAAACAACAACAACAAAAAGCTTTTCCTTTATAAAAGTTACAGAGAAACTGTCTCGAAAAACCAACCAACCAACCAACCAACCAACCAACCAACCAACCAACCAACCAACCAACCAACCAACCACATTTCCTGAAATCTCAAGTCTGGAATTTAATGGATATTTTAAAACTCCATTAATACAACCTCTTTTTAGGACTATACTTTTGCTCTTTTTCCTTAATGTGTCTTGCAGATTTCATTGTTTTTATTTCTATTCAATTGATTTAGGGCTGTATATAAACATGGGCAGAGCTGGGGATATGACTTAGCTGTAGAACACTGACAAATAAACAGGAGTTTTTGAAATTTAGTAACTTAATTCCTGCAACAGAAATGCTAATTTGGTTTGTTTTATTGAGACAGGCTCTCCCTATGTAAAACAAGTTTGCTTTGACTTTACTCAGGCTAGCTCAAGTACTGGGATCACAAGTGTACACCAACCACTACCATATCTAATTCATGAAACTTATTTTTTGTATGACTTAGTTACAGAAAATCTGTGGGGTGTTGGTGGCACACATCTTTAGTCCCAGCACTGAGGCAGAGGCAGGTGGATCTCTGTGAGTTCCAGGCCAGCCTGGTTTACAGAGCTAGTTCCAGGACAGGCTCCAAAGCAATAGAGAGAAATCCTGTCTGGAAAAACAAAAGAAAGGGTTATTTTTCTGCCTACTGGAGGACAGACATTACTTTATAATAATTTCATTACATATTTATATATGCCATAACCCCTTTAAAAACTTTACTGCTGGGAGTGGTGGTGCATGCCTTTAATTCCAGCACTAGGGAGGCAGAGGCGGGGCCAGCCAGGTCTACAAAGTGAGTTTCAGGACAGCCCATGACTATCCACAGGAAAGCCCTGTCTTAAAACACCCTCCTTCAAAAAAAAAAAAAAATGTGTGAAAGATTTCTATTAGGAAAACATTAGAAACCTCCCCACCCCAGCCCCTATTAAGAATTATCTTAGCAGGTAAAAGCCTACTGATAACCCAAGTTTGGTGCCCAAACTACATGGTAAAAGGATAGAATTAACTACTGAAAGTAAAACTCTCATCTCCATACACTTAACTGGACATGCACACCCACCCACACAAAACAGCATACAATAATAAAAAGCAAATGAAAAAGAAGTATGCTAGCTAGATAAGGTGAGTTTGGTTTCTAATAGAAGCAACTGCAGGTTATAAGGCAGGAGGATCAGAAGTTTAAGGTTAACTTTGGCTATATAGTAGGCTCAAGATTAGCTTGAGATATGAGATCCTGCCTCAAAAAAAAAAAAAAAAAAAAAAGGAAGAAAGGAAGAAAGGAAGAAAGAAAGAAAGAAAGAAAGAAAGAAAGAAAGAAAGGAAGAAAGAAAGAAAATCAGCTTGGCTTGATAGCAGTGCCTATAATCCTAATACTTGAAAGGTGGAACCAAGAAGATCTAGTGTTCAAGGTTGAGTTTAAGGATAACATGGTCTACATGATATGTATGTACATATTATATATGTGTATTTTAAGAGCACGGTGTTTGTTTCCTCAAGCAGTAGTCCACCCTAAGGTTTTCTTTTTAAAGTTTTTGTTTGTTGGTTGGTTTTCGATACAGATTTTCTCTGTGTAGCCCCAGCTGTCCTAGAGCTCATTATGTAGACCAGGCTGATCTCATACCCAGAGACCCACCTGCCTCAGCCTCCCAAGTGCTGGGATTAAAGATGTGCTCTATCACACCCCTACCTTTTTTTTTTTTTTTTTTTTAAAGAACTTTTTTATTTTATGTGCACTGTATGTTTTGCCTGCATGAGGGGGTTAGATCTCCTTGAACTGTAGTTACAGACAGTTGTGAGCTACCATGTGGGTACTGGAAATTGAACCTGGGTCCTCTGGAAGAGAGGACACTGCTCTTAAGTATGGAGCCATTATATAGCAGGATGGTGGTGGCTCACACCTTTAATCCCAGCACTCAGGAGGCAGAAGCAGGCGGATCTCTGAGTTCCAGCTGAGCACGGTTTACAAGAGCTCATTCCAGGACAGGATCCAAAGCTACACAGAGAAACCCTGTCTACAAAAGCAAAAACCAAACAAACAAAAAACCCAAAAAGAAAACTATGGAGCTATCGCTCCAGCCCCCTTTTAAGTTTTGTGTGTCTAAAAGTGTACCTTTTCAAACACAAGAATTCTCCAACTAAGCTCACTTTCTGCCAGGAAACCATCTTGGTTATTTTCCATGAGAGAACCTGCTTTGTCTTATGCCTCTGCCCATAAATGAAACATCTTATCAGAAATATATAAACACATACAAATTCAAAAAAGTTTTTCTAATAGGAAGCAATTCTTCGAAAGACAAATGGCATTGTTAGGTTTACTTGTCCTAAAAAAAAAAAAAAAAAAAAAAAATACATAAAACAGGAAGAAAAATAGAAAGTGGGACTTTGCAGCAAAGACTGAATAAATGCTCAACACAGAAATGTTTAATATTATCACAAATAAAAATAATCTAAAAGCTATGTGAAACTTGTATAATCCCTATAATATACCCAACTAACTCTTTAGTATGTTTTTACAAATAGCAAACCTAGGGCTGGGGATGTAGTTTCCTGGTAGAGCAAGCCACCAGAGAATGTAAAAGACCACAGGGTTCCATTTCCAGCATGAAGGAAAGGTGAATTTAAAGTAAATTCAGTGAAATATATTGTATATAGCTGTGACTAAGAAAGCTGAGAACCAGAATTAAATTGAGATTTCAGATGTTCACTCTGAGTTATAAAGTCAATGACAATGAAACAATTCATTTACATTTAAGACTTAAAAGATATTTCAAACTAAGAAACATACATGCAAACTAAAACTCTTCCACTTCTTTAAGTTACACTTTAACTATTTCTAGTAAAAATTAACAACATTGCTAGTATTAATATTTATTCACCTTCCTCGAGACATTAGCATTACTAATGTTACATGAACTAATTACATAAATTCTTGTTTTTTAAATGCCAGTAACTTTTATAAATGCCTATGTAAAATGACAGAGTCTTAGCAATTAGTTTTGGTGACATATGCATACTTATCATCAAGACTAGTCTGTTCTCTGAATACATAATCAATCAACTCAGTAAGCTGGATGATCACTTTACTCAAGCTGGGATTCAATATTCTAAACAATACTGACTAGAGTCAAATTTTTAAAAAAATCTATAGGCCTGCACTTAAAAAAAAAAAACCCTAAAAACTGCATCAAAACTACCAATTTTCAGTAAACAGTTAATAATGCAAATATCAGTCAGTGGGTACTAAGAAAACAGAAAAATACTGTACCAAATGAACAAATTTTTAATAAACACACCTTCTAGAACACATAGTACTGGCTAGCAGATTTACGACCATAGATGCCATCAGCTTTTGCATCCCCCTCCCCCCAAATAGTTTGACTATGTTCTATTCCTTCACAATAGGTTTTTTGAAAAACTGTTTAATACAAAAAATTATAAAAGTAATGATATGTTATCGTCTGCAATGTCCCAAGATTTGGCTTTGACAATACAATTTCAGTCCTTTTTCTCAATACAGGCCTCAAGAGATGAGACTTGTAAAATGCCACGAAGGATTATGGTTTGTAACAATCAGTATAATACCAATGTCAGCAATATAATACATTTACAAAATTTAACACCTCTTATTTTGATTGGCAGAGATTTTCTTTTTCAGTAATATATAAAATAGTAACACTTGCAGTAAATTGTATCTTAGGATTCCATAAAATCAGGTAACTTTTTTCTCCTTCCGAATGTAGAACCCCCAAACATTAGCCAGTACCCCATTTTACAGGTAAGGCAACCGGAAACTCAAAAATACATGTCCCAAATGCCACAAAAATCAGGAAGATATTGTTACTCAAATTTCCTGTTTTCCACTGTGCCCTTATAAATACACAACTCCCCTAAGGTAAATAAGAGGGAAAAAAACTACCTGAGTTTAGACATAATGAACCTAATAAAGATAACCGATGTAATACATAGACAATACTCAAGAGCTGTGTGCTTATGACTTAAACCAAGAGTGTCTTACTTTGATCCACAAATAGTACAATAAATCCATCACCTTGTCTTTTTTTTTTTTTTTTGTGGTAAGATGTACAAAGAATTACAGCTACTTTAGCAGTGACAGCTATCTGAAGGTAGAGGTTTCATCCCGTGCATCACAATGACTCAGAATAAAGTCACTCGCATTTCTTTTCCCCGAGGGGTGGGGGAAGAGAGACCCCAAAGAAAATTCACCAATCCACCTGGAACCGTACCCAACGGTTAAAAAGGCGATGCACTAGAAACTTCGCACATCTTTCCCAGTCTCACAGCTAAACAATTCACAGGTGGTTAGCGTATTAACATCCTCTCGGTGCAAGAAAACCAACGGGAATGGGGATGGATGGATGGATGGGTGGATGGATGGATGGATGGCTGGCTGCGGCGACACTAGCCAAGGGGCAATCACTCTGGGGGACTAGCGGGGGAAGAGGGCCGGGAACTCAGGACCTAGGGAAGGAGCCCACAAAGACACGTAAGGTGGGCTCCGGGGCGTCGCGGTAGAGGCCGCAGCGCCTGAGACTCGGCAATCGGCCCCTTCGCTCACTCTCTCCATCGCCCGAGCCAGAGGAAGATACGAGGCGGGGGCCGGCAGGGCGGAGGCGAGGAAGGCGAGGGGCCGGGGAAGGCGAGGGGCCGGCGGCGGGCGGCTCGGCTCCGCTCCAAGGCCGCGGGAGGCCATTTTACCTCCGGGGCCGTCCAAGGCCCCAGCGGCCTTCCACGTCCCCAACCCTCCTCGGTAGCCTCTCCTCCCCCACCATCGCCCCCCGGGGGGCCGCTCCCCGCCGCCGCCCGGCCTGGCAGGGTGGAACCGGGCAGGGAAGGAAGGGCGGGAGTGGGGAGGGTGCGGGGCTGTGCCGCGGGCTCGGGGCGGTGCGGCGGGGGCGGGGGCTGCCGCGGGCCGCGGTGTCGGCGGGACAGGGACCGCGGGCGCGGAGGGACAGGGCCGGGAGAGAGTGGGGAGCCGTTACCTATACTGGGCCGCAGCCGCCGCCGCCGCCGCCCCGCTGTGGGTGAATCCAAAGTAGTTGCCGGTCGCCATTTTGGCATCTTCCCCCAGCCGGCTGGGCACTGCGGCGGGCACGGAGAGTCGGGTCCCATGGCGGGAGGACAGCCGTGAAGGGGTCGGGGCGCCGAGGAAGGGCGGGGGAGAGAAAGAGGGCCGTGAGAAGCCGCCCCGGCCGGCCAGGCCGCGGCCGCACCGCCGTCCACCTCCCTCCCCGCACTCCCTCACTCACTCGCACGCCCGGGTGGCGGCCGCCGCCTCCTCCCCAGCGCTGGCCCCAACCCCCGCGCCTACCCGCCGCCCGGGGCTGGGGAAGGGCAGGGCAGAGGCCTCCACGGGCCACATTAGACTCACCATAGGTGAAAGACACTACCGGGCATATGGGAATCATGGGCTCGGGCTGCTGCTGCTGAACTCTGAACTCTCACCCGCTGCCTCCCTCTGCCCCACTCCTCCTCAGCGGAGAACAGACCGCCGCCTCCGGCCGCACTGCGCAAGCGCGCTGGTGCGCTGCATCCTGGGAAATGTAGTCCTCACGGCCCGCGCCAACCTCCTCTCCACCTCCCCAGCCCCTCCCCCCTCCCGGGTGCTGGCGCAGGGCCCCCTGAGGGACCGATTTCTGGGGTGTCGGTGTGGGGTCCCCTCGCGGGACCACGGACCCGGCCTTCTCCCAAGTGGTGTTGACCCGCATCCGCTGCGGCGCGGCTACCGGGCGGAGGAGGAGCGCCTCGCCCGGCCGCGGGGGAGTCGGGGAGCGTGACCAGATAGAGTGACGTCTGTTGGCCTTTTCGCCGCCTTACTTTTTCACCCGTTTCCTTTACTTTTGCGTCTGCGTTTGTTCTCTGTGTTTCAACTCTCCTCTAATTTCCTTTAGATTTTGAGCTGGCCTAATTCCTGTTGCTTGTCACTAGCTTTTGAAAAGGGGAGAGGGGAGGAGAGGAAAATAGCAGAGGAAGTGCTGCACCTAGCACCTGCCCAGAACCCTGCCTGCCACAGGAATGCATCCTGCCAAGCCCTCCGCCCCACCTCACATATTCCTTCCGTTTTCAGGGTCCTTTAGCCACTACCCCCCCAACAAGGTGTCAGCGTTGTAGATGCTAGTGAGCAAAACCAAATAGCCCATTACATGCAAATCTTATTCTGGGAAGGCTTATGAGAGACGAGGAAAATGTAATGGATGGTTATTGGAGCTTTAAGAAAAAAAGGCAATGGAGATAGGGGAAACAGTGAGGGTAGGGCAGGGCGACCACTGCAATAGAGACCTGACAACAGTGAGAATACCACCCAGGTGGATACCTGGAAGAAGGACAGTGGAAGGACAGTGGAGGGAAATTCAAGACCATCAAGAAGGTCATTCTGTATGAACTGAGGGAAGGACCACTTCATAGGTTTTGTGAGAGTGCCGTATGCTGGGTGTGGTGGGTACCTATAGTCCCAGCATTCAGGAGGCTGAGACAGGAGGATCTCTGAGTTCTATGCCCACACTTTGAGAGTCTGCACTACAGAAGGACCCACCAACCCATCAACCTACCCACCCATCTACCCACTCCTACCTGTGCTGCCAAAAGAGTGCCAGCTCTCTCTGGGTAAAGATCAGTACATTATAAACAGTTCTTTACTGCATGCAACCATGTCTCCTTGCAGCAGCTTTACTGTTATCTCTTTGTTTTCATAGGCTATTTTCTGTCACCGCCCCTCTCCCTCACCCTTTCCTCCTCTTCTGTTGGAGACAGAACTCAAGGCACCCTGCAAAGTGCAGGCAGGCACTCTGACCTGAGCTATACCTCTCTCTCTCTCTCTCTCTCTCTCTCTCTCTCTCTCTCTCTCTCTCTCTCTCTCTCTCTCTCTCCTCCACCTCCTCCTCTCCATACAGATACATTTATTATTTATTCTAGGGGCAGGGTCTTGATGGCTGCTTCTATGACTGCCACTCACTCTACCGCCTCTGCTGGCCTCCATTCCCCAGTAATTCTGGAGTGCTGGGATTAGGAGTAGGTGCCACCTCACTGCTCAGTCCTCTCCTGGACTGTTTCTCTCTCTCTCTCTCTCTCTCTCTCTCTCTCTCTCTCTCTCTCTCTCTCTCTCTCTCTCTCTCTCTCTCTCTCTCTCTCCTGTCACCTTGCCTTTTCCCTGCCTCCACCAAGGCATAAGAACTCAAGAACTCCACCTCACCTCCTCCTTACCTTCTCATTGCCCTTCCACCAGCCCCCTGCTGTTATCTCTTCTCCCAGTCAGATGTGAGCCTTAAAATATTCACTGAATCAGAATGCACCCATGAAATTCAAGGCTTTATTCTACCTCTCTCTCAAAGCAGAAACAATGCCTCCATTCTTGTTTGTGTCAACCCCCACACCTCCTACAAAAGCACAGGTTCTCAGAACCTGTCGGATTTGTCCTTTTACTCCTTTCAAAAGAGAAAATGTAGAGCATTTGGGGAAAATCACTGTCATTGTTTTTGAGAACACTGATGTTTCTCAGTTGTGTTGCTAGGGGAGAAAAAAAATCTCCTACTCATAGGGGTATTAGAACTGCATTTAAAACATGACTTGCCTTGAACTTCACAGAACAATTGAGCATCCAGACAGACTGCAGCTGCCTTTATAAACTCACTACTATTAAGCTATTTGCACAAAATTGGAAGGGAAAAGTCAGGTGACAATTGCTGAGATTCTGTTGAAACTGTTTTTCTGTTTGGTCTTAAGAGGATGGAGTGTGTTGAGAGCACTGAACTAGAAAGTAAAAGATGGACTTTTTATGGTGATTGTCCTTAGAGGTGTGGCAGTGGTAACATTGTTTGCAACAGTGCCATTGTCAGAGGTAGCCTACAGGAAGTTCATTAGCTTGCCTTCACCTTGAGCTTGTTTAGGGAAGATATTTTGGAAAGGACTACTATAAAAGACCTGGGTCTTACTTGGGGGGCAGCTAACAGTGGAATGTTGTCCTGATTAGATTTTATTTAACATTTTGGGATCTCTTAAGGTAGGAGTAAAATAGTATCCTCTTCATGGGAGCTAATGAGATGGTCAGCAGGTAGAGGTGCTTGTCACTAAGCCTGATGACCCCAGGCAGGCAGAAATTGTCTCTGACCTCCACACAATTGCCCACCATATACACAGATATACACCAAATAATAATACAAAGTGTTCTTCATAGAGCTGTGATAGGGGTTAAATGGGGCATCTAACCTTATTAAAAAAAAAAAAAAAAAAAAAAAAGACAGGGACCTCGAGAGATGGCTCAGCAGGGTTACAGTGCTTGCTATGCAAGTACAGAAGCTCATTTGACCTGCTAAGCAGGAGAGAACTGACTCTCCAAGGTTGTCCTCTATCTTCTACATATGTCCATGGCAAATGTACCAAAATACACATCATTCTGTGTAAAACACACACACACACACACACACACACACACACACACACACACACACACACCAAACAAGGCCAGATGTTCTTTTTAAAAATCAACTTTCTAGTAAGTAAATACTCTATGAAGAATATTCATTTACAATCAAAGAGCCTATGGATCAAAACTGGAGGAGTATGTCCCAGAAGACTCAGGCAGGCAAAATGGCAGCATACAATCCCCTGGGCCAACAACAGAACAAAAGTCTTGATTGAAGCTGGGGATGTAACTGAGTTGGTGGAGTGCTTGCCTAAGCTAGCATGCATGAATCCCTTCACCACATAAACTGAGCACAATGGACTACTTCTACTTGTACTCCCAGTCTTGGAAAGATAGAAGTAGGAGGATCAGAAGTTCATGGCTATCCTTGGGTACACAGGAAGTTTGAGATTTAAACTTCAGGTATGTGAGACTCTACCTCCAAACAAAGCAACGCTGGCAAATAAGCAAGCTGGAGAAATGGCTCAGTCCATGATGTTCAAGCATAAGGACCAGAGTTTGGACCCTTAGCACCCATGTGAAAGCTTGGTGATATGGATGTTGCACACATCTGCAGCCTCTAAGTGGAAACAAGACAGGAAGATCTCAGGGGCTCTCTGCCTAGCCAGTCGAGCCAAAATGGTGAGCTTTATCTTCAGTAACAGACCTTGTCTCAAAAAATGAGGTGGCAGAGCAACTGAGAGAGACATCTGACATCTACTCCTGGCTTCTACATGCAGACACATACATGCACATATGTGTACAGGCACCCACAAGCATACACGTACATAAATACACAAAGAAATACTTGACTGAGGGCAGCTAACCATATTATCTAGCATCTTCATTAGGGAATGGTTCAAAATGCATATCTGGTCAAGGTCTCATCCTTCTCAGGACAATGCAGAATTCTTTTAAACAGCTTAAAGACTTGACATAGACTAGCCTTCCTGCCTATCCATATCCTCTTCATTCCAACAACTTTGACCTCCTGGTTACTGTGCCCTGCACCCCACCATAGTGTATTTCACATTCTCCTTGCATAGAATTCTTATTTCTGTGTAGTTAATTCTCTTGTGTGAAGGACTAAACTCAGTAAGCCCCTCCACATCCCTCCATGATGTCTCCTTTGTGACCCCTTCAATTGATCAGATTGGTTTCGGTTTTTTGTTTTTTGAGACAGAGTTTCTCTGTGTAATTCTGGAACCTGTCCTGGCACTTACTGTGTAGATCAGGCTAGCCTCAAACTCCCAGAGATCCACCTATCTCTGCCTCCCTAGTACTGGGATCAAAGGTGTGAATTGCCACCACCACCCAGCTGATTAGATTTTTTTTTTTTTTATGCTCTCAGAAGACAAGGCAAATTTGCTTAGTTGCCTCCTCACATTTACAACCTTATACTTATTGTGTGATGGTTTGATTGATGTGTATTACTCCCATCACACTATGATCTTTCTGGGGGCAGAATGCTGATGTTGAATGCATAGTGACAAGTGACCAGAAAGCACCTGAAGATGATCAAAGCAGAGCGTGCACAATTTAATCATTCTTTGATGATTCAGATTGCAGTTCTAGATCCCCATAGTTCCCAGGGTTATAATTCCGAACCTCAGTTAGCATCAGAAGGCAAATTAGGAAATGTTAATTGACAGTTCTGTTAGCCACAAGGTGGTGCTAGTCTGAGAAAGCCTGTCTTCAACTGCACCTTTGAGTCAAGGCCTGGTGTCCTGAAAGGCCTTATGGAATACAAGATACAACAGCCAAAAAGTAGGCCGCATTAGCTACTATATGCCAAGAAGAATATATAGAGGTGTGCTGGTTGGCTTTTGTCAGTTTGACATAAACCTACACATGTTTGGGAAGAAGAAATCTTAGTTGAAAAAAGTGCCTCCATAACATTGGCCTGTAGGCGTGTTTATGGGCATGTATGTAGGTGTGTCTCATCCTGATTAATGATTGATGTAAGATGGATGGTCCCAGATCTTCTGGGTGGTGCCATCTCTCACTGGTGGTCTTGGGTGCTTGCTGAGGAAGCCACAAGGAGCAGAGCCAGTGAGTGGTGTTTTCCATTTCCATTTCTGCCTCCATGTTCCTGCCTTGAGTTATGCTCTGATTTACCTTAGTAATAGAGTGTTAATCTGAGAGTTGTAGGTGACATAGAACTTTTTCTCCCCATGTTGCTTTGGGACATGGTGTTTAATCACATCAATAAAAACTCTAACTATAGTTGACTTGTGGCCAACCTGGACTAAAACATAGTCAGTTTTAGACCAGTTTGAGCTACAGAGTAAGACTCTGTCTCAACCTACCCTCTCAAAAAGAAGGGTGCCTTTCACATACTGTAAGAATCCCTCCTTTAGCTGGGTGGTGATGGCACACGCCTTTGATCCCAGCATTCAGGAGGCAGAGGCAGCCGGATCTCTGTGAGTTCAAGGCCAGAGTAAGTGCCAGGATAGGCTCTGAAGCTACATAGAGAAACCCTGGCTTAAAAGAAAGAAAAACAAAAACAAACAAATAAACAAACAAACAAAAAAACACTACTACTATCTAACTACAGAATACTTCTGTCACTGTAGTAATGAATTCTATGTCCACTAACAGCTATTTGTCTTCCTTTTAACCCCTAATGGGCCATACAAATAATTGTTTTGAGTATATTGTTGATTTTTCTTCAAGTACTAGGATTGAACCCAGAGCCTAGAATTCCAGCACCCCACCCCCACTCCCTACCCCCCCACCCCCCACCCCCGCCTTTGCTTTACAATGTAGCCTTACCTAGGCTGGTACTTATAATGCAACACAGACTAGCAATAATCCCCCTGCTTTAGACTCCTGAGCTAAGGGATTACAGGCATATACCACCAGGCCTGCCCACAAAAATGCTTTCTGTCTCTATGGATTTGTGTATTTTGGACATATGAGTGGACTTTAAGGATATCTCCTCTTTGGTCTAGTTCTATTCACATAGCATAATATTTTCAAGTCTGTTTTTGAGAGAGCTTTGTTCTCTAGCCCATGTTGAAGAATTTTCTTTCTTAGTCTCTCAAGTTCTGGGACTGTGGGTGTGCACTACAACATTTGGCTGACCCAGAAGTTCTTGGGAGGAACCGGACCCCAACAGTCTAGTGATCTTTTTTTCATAAGGATCAGATCCTCTAAAGCCATATCTATAGAGATATAAGGAATCTATGCTTTTTAAAAACAGCAGTATGTGAACAACTATGTACATTATAATACATTCTCTTAATTGGTTCTTTATAAAACACCTGTGGGCTAGGTAGAGACAGAATTTAAAGTAGGCTGTGTCCCTGAAATCCACCTGAGGAACATCTCACTACGTGTCTAAAGTGAGAAGTATGCTTTTGATAGCAAGTCACCACAGTTACATTTGTTTCCACTTTTAGTGCCTGTGACTATTTCTCATTTATGAACTTCTAAAACATTCATTGTGGTGGTTTGAGAGAAAATGGTCTCCAAAGGAGTGGCAATATTAGGAGGTATGGTATTGTTGGAGTAGGTGTGCTCTTGTTGGAGGAAGTGTGTCACTGTGAGGGTGGGCTTTGAGGTTTCATATGTGCTCAAGCCAAGCCCAGTGAGACAGACCACTTCCTATTGCCTTCCTATCAAGATGAAGGACTCTCAGATCCAACACTAGGTCTGCCTGCCCTCTATCATATCACACCAAGATGATAATGGATTAAATCTTTGAGAATGTAAGCCACCCCAATTAAATGTTTTACCTTATAACTGGTTAGTGGTGGCACACTGTCTAGAGACAGAGGTAGGTGGAACTCTGTGAGTTCAAGACCAGCCTCGTCTACAAAAGCTAGTTCCAGGACAGCCTCCAAAGTTACACAGAGAAACCTTGTCTTGAAAAACAAAAACAAAACAACAACAAAAAGTTTTTCCTTTATTAGAGGTACTGTGGTCCTGGTATTTCTTCTCAGCAATAGAAACCCTAACTAAAACACTCATCAAACTTGTTATTCCTAGTTTGGTATCTTTGTCTTCTTGGGAAAGAACATAAACTCCATAGGGTCAGGAACTGTGTCCAACCACTGAGTTTCTGATGCCTATAGCCATGCCTAGAATCAGTAAGCACTTAAATACTTGACAACAATAGCCCTCTGACATGTCTTTGGTACTTTCTGCCCCCTGGCTGCCACCCATTGAGATAATAGACATAGAAGTAAATACCAATCTATTTTAGTCCTCCCAGATCCCTTGACATTCTCACTCACAGTGTTCCCTGCCAAGTCTCAATACCAAACACCAGCATTCTAAAGGCTTTCACTGTGTCAGTAACACATTCCTAAGAATTTGAAGAACTTGTAGAACTCAACACAGTTACAAGAAGTGACTACCTAGAGGCATGGATGGGCTGGGCTCTAACTAGCATATGCTTGGATTCCATTCCCAGCACCGTTAAAAATACACAAAAATATACGAATGAATAAAGCTTAGAGAATACCTCAGCCACGCTGTGCTCTCACGGAGATACTGATAATCATATCAGTAACATCTGCTAAAGGGCACATTGATTTAGAGATGCACTCTAGAGCAATGCTATCCAATAGACTTTTATTTCAATATGAAGTTATTCTCTAACTGTTCAATACAGCAACCATCACTGAGTAATTGAAATTCAACGAGTGTGTCAGAAACTATATTAAAATAAATGTAAAGACTTACATATGACTGATGGCTACTGTATGAGATAGTATAGTAGCAGATTCTGACAATCCAGGTTCAAATCCCAGCTCTGGTAGTAGCTGCCAATGATCTTCTGTGTAGGATGTGTGTGTTGCTGGGGATTGAACCATTGTGCATGCTAGACAAGTACTCTACCACTGAGTTTCATCTCAGCCTTGATAAGATAACTATGTTCAAATTCCTTAAATTCCTGCACTCTCTCCCTACTAGGAGCTCCTTTAAACCAGTTAATAAAGGCTGGTTTGATAGCTCACCAGGTGTTGATGTTTGCTGCCCAGGCTGATGGCCTGAGTTCTATTTCCAGGACCCATAGATGGAAAGAGAAGGCTGACTCAGGCTGTCTTCTGACCTCTACATATACATGGTGGTTGGTGTGTGTGTGTGTGTGTGTGTGTGTGTGTGTGTGTGTGTGTGTATGTGTATGTGTGTGTGTATTAAAATAATAAATAAAAGAAGCAAACATTTAAGAGATTGTCTACAAGCATATCATCAAAGCTAGCAATGTAATGTCTCTAGATAGGTCTCTGATTCTGACATTCCTGTATTCCTCTTGGGATCTTTTGCATCTGCCTGGATAATTCAGGATCAAGTCCCTATGTTAAACTTCTAATCATATGTTCAGAGTTCTTTTGTTTTGAACATTGGTATATATTAGTCTGGGGGGCCTAAGATACATGAAACATGAGCATATTTACTTCCTGTGACCTTTCTAAAAGATTCATAATATGTCTGGATACCTTTTAGGGCCGGAGAGATGTCTCAGTAGTTAAGAGCATTTGCTAGTCTTCCAGAGGACCTGAGTTTGGTTCCCAGCTCCCACATCAGGTGCCTCACAATCGCCTGTAACTCCAGCTTCAGGGAATCTGATGCCCTCTTTTGGCCTCCTCAGGCAATTGTACGTATGTGGCAGACATTCACAAACACACACATTTTTTAAAAATTGTATTGTCTAGTTTAGTCTCCTTTTTCCTTTTCTTCCTGCCCATCCTCCCAATCTCTATTTCCTTATGAAGAATGTTATACATAGAGACACATGTACTATATACAAGTATATGAATTGTCAAACTTTTTAGCCTTATTTTTCCCAGTTCTTGATAAGCTAGCCAACCCATTAGCTCATGCTCATTTCCAAGTCTAAATCCATGCAGTCTGTCTACATGGGAAATAAACAATAAGGCACACTCCTGTAGACCTGCCTTTGACTCTATATTTCAGGTGCTCACTTTGGTGGCATATGTACTAAAATGAGAACACTGTGTCTCAGAATGTCCCCAAATGGAGCAGGTGTCATATACAGTATCAGCTCATGCCAGCATTCCATGTGATTGGTCACTGATTCAAGCCCTTCATTTCTCCCTTGTTTGCCTTTTTCATAGGGAACTCTCAGGGTTATAAAAATAGCTAGAGGAAGAAAGCTAAAGGGAAAAGGACTATTACCATGATATTCTGCCTCCCTCCTTTTTTTCCTCCCTCCCTCTCTCCCTCCCTCCTTTAGTTCTTTTTTCCTCCACCCCTTCCCCCTCTCCCTCTCCCTCCCTCCTTCCCTTCCTTCTTTCCTCCACCCCTCCTCCCTCTTCCTCCCTCCCTTCCTCCCCCTCCCTCCCTCCCTTCCTCTCTTCCCTTCTTTCTCCCTTTCTTGTCTGCTTGCTTTTGTTGTTGTTGTTGTTGTTTTTACACTAGGGATTGAACCTAGGACCTCCTATGTACTTCTATCACTAAGCTACATGCCCTCTTTTACTTTTCACTTTGACACAGGGTCTTACCCTGTGTCAGCTTGGCCTTGGATTCACTCTAGTTCAGGCAGCTTTTGAATTTGTAAGCCTGCTGGTCCAGGCTTCTAAATAGCCGGGATTGCAGGTCTATGTCACCATGCTCAAGGATTCTGGGTCATTTGCTTTTAATAGTCTCCTTAGAGTATTGTGGACTGACCCACCCTGATTTGGACATGTGTATTTCTGCAGGAGATTGTCTTGGAATGCTGCACCTGTTTAATTTTATGGTTGGGATTGATTTATCAGATTGATAACCCTTGGTTTGTGGTTGGCAGTTCTCACTGTGAGAACTCGGTGTCTGCTGTGGTCTGGATGCGGTTTAAGTGTCAGGAGCTTGGTCCTCAGTGAGCAAGCAGTGTTGGGAGATGGAACCTCTAAGAGGAAGGGCCTGGTGGTGATGCTTGGGTCACTGGGTTGGAAGGGATGAAAGAGGCTCCTAGGCCCTCTGAATCTGAAGGGCAGAGGCTGTCTATTGTTCTCTGGCTTTTGGCTTTGAGCTGTGACCTCTTCTTCAACCATGTACTTCTCCTAATGTGACACAGCCTACCACCTGTCAAAGGCTTCCCAGTGTGACACCACCCACCATCATCTGCCAACACTCCCCATAATGTGCCCACCCCCTACCATAGCCCCCCCACAATTTGACACTGCCCACACCTGCCACAAGATCTCCAGAGCTATCTAAACATTTTTTTTATTTCATAAACCTAAGTGCCTCAGGTTTTTTGTTATAGTGATAAAGAATGAGTACTGTAGAGTTTCATACTCAGTGGTTCAGTTTCTCCAGGACTTAGACACTTCTCACGACGACTAGCTGTTGACAGAGATGACTCAGTCTAGTTCTAAAACTTGAAGGGTTTTCTACTTTGTTTTGCTGCTGGTATTTGCTAGAGGACTGAATGTTTGTCTGCCATAGAAATTTCCAGTACTGATGTATCCTCAGCTCATAATACCCAGTGGCACAACAGCTGGGACAGGAATCTGGATCCATTTCATTGCCTTTTCAAGATCTGATTCTTACTAAAAGCCAGCCTTACAGATGTGGGGCAGCATAGCCAAATGTAGCCTATGTTGGCTTAAAAATCCTAACGTGTCCTAAGGACTGTGCTCTGAGGTGATGTGGGTTCTGGATGCAGGTGGATGTGGGTCTCCAGAAGAGACATTAGTTTGTGAGGAGCCTCAGCATTGAAAAGCTTTGTTCAAGGGAAGCTGGCTCCTTCACTACAGCCCAAGGAGTGGAAGGGGTTGCATATTACCGCTCTGCCTGACCTGCCCACGTGGCCCCATTCTACTGTGGGTCCTTTAACATCTGTGTCCTAATTTCAAAACTTACTGAAATCTGCCCTTTAATTGGTGCCAAAACACTGCAGCCCTTATCATTATGCCCCCTTCCCACTGTGACTTCATAGCAGAGGGGCTTAGTTAACGTGCCACCTGAAGATTTCTGAATGGCTGCTTCCTTTCTTAGTCAGGTAGTCACTTGGTTTCCTGATGCCTTATTCTGCCCATTCACTTCATCTTATGCTCTCAGGAGCCACAAGATGAGAACCTGTGATGCCAGCCTACGCCAGGTTCTCTTCATGCTGGAGCAGAATGAAGCTGCACCTGCCTCCAACACAGGTGAGCAAGCTAATTCTATTCTTCTGCTGCTTTGACCACCTGGTATGGGACACAGCACTAGTTAAGATTTTAGAAGAAAACAGTGGCATCAACCTAGGCCCTCTGCATGTGTGTGACTGTTGTATAGCTTGGTCTGTTTGTGGGACTTGAACAGTGGGATCAGGACCTGTCCCTGGTGCTTGAGCTGGCTTTTGGGAACCCAATTCCTAAATTTGATTGCTCCACCCAGCCGTGGATGCAGTGGGAGAAGCTTAGTCCTGCCTCAACTTGATGCACCATGCTTTGTTGACTCCTATGGGAGGCCCCTGCCTCTCTCTGAATGGAGGAGGAGTGGATGGGGAGGGGGTAGAAGGGAGGTGGGGGGGGTGGAAGGGGAGGAAAGGAGGGAGGAGAAACTGTGGTCAGTATGTAAAATAAATGAAAAAAGTTAATAAAAATAAAGAGAATGAGAGAGGAAAAAAAAAACAAACAAACAGAAAACAAAACAAAACACAAAACCCCAGAATAGTTTGACCTGAATTGCCAAGGAATAGAACAGGCTCTGGAAGCTGAGAAAGAGGCTGTGTGAAGGCTCCTGGACAGAAAATGACCTGATTTGTACTTCGTGAGCAGTTCTTCCGTGGGAGAAACCCTTATCAAGCAGCTCCTCTCTAGTTTTGTGTCCTAGGCCTTTGCCAGTTTCATTTGTGTTATTTATCCAAGCTGCGATTTTAGCAAAAGCCTAATCAAGCACTTTACCTAAGGAAGGCTCTTTGGGATATTTTGGTCACATTCTGACTGTTAGTATTCAGGCATCTGTACTGGCCTGTCCTTGGGGTTCTGACAGGATAGGCCCTCAGCTGCAGCCACTAAGAGCACCACCTGTGCACATTCAGTACATTCCCTTTTTAAAAGGGCCCTGCCCATCTCCCATCCTTTCTTCTTCCTTCTTTCCTTCCTTCCTTCCTTCCTTCCTTCCTTCCTTCCTTCCTTCCTTCCTTCCTTTCTCTCCCTGTCTCTGTCTGTTCCCCCTTCTCTCTCCCTTTCTTTCCTTTCTCGTCTCTGCTGCTGCTCCTGTTTCTGGAGGCTGGTTTCCCCACTTCCTTTTCCCCCTTTTTGATCCCTTTCCTAATTAAAAAAAAAAACAAAAAAACAAAAAACAAAACAAAACAAAACAAAAAAAAAACTCTACTTCAACCCTGTCACATGGCGTCTTTCTGAGAGCTGCTTTTCTTAAATCACAACATCACAAGACTTGCCAATAAAGTTAAACCTTAAATCAGGGGGTGGAGCCAGTAACTCGCTGACCAGAATTTGCCATAGAGAAGTCAACAATATGGATAGAGAAGCCAAACAGGAAGGAAAGGCAGAGATGCCAGGAGATGCAGAGCAAGCCAGATATGCAGGAGGAGAGGTAACAGCCACAGGTCACACGGCAGAATGTAGATTAATATAAGTGGGTTAATTTAAGTTATGAGAGCTAATTGGGAACAGGCCTAAGCTAAGGTCGAACGTTCATAGTGAATGATGTCTCTGCCTTGTTACTTGTGAGCTGATGGTCCCGACAAGAAAGTACTGCTACAGAAGGCTTTAGTCGGCTTTGTGTTGCCCACAGCCACCTTCAAGCTCTCCTTTGTCCATGACTATGTAGAAAAGCTCCATGTATCCCATCACCATTGAGCCAAGTTCTTCACCAAGTTGCTTTGAAAAGCTGTTCCTCTCTGTGAACCCATGTCAGAGGAAGGCCCCCAAGTGACCAGCAGTCACTGACATTTCTGTCCAAGGGCCAGATGGTGGAGTTCGGTTTGTTCGTTTTTGTTTGGTTTTTAGTATTTTGAGAAGGGGTTTCTTTGAATAGACCTAACTGTCCTGGAACTAGAACTGGCTCTGTAGACCTGGCTGCCCTTCAATCATTGAGATTCTCCTGCCTCTGCCTCCTGAGTGCTGAAATAAAAGGTGTTCCCCACCACTGCCCAGCAGGTGGATTTTAGGCACTTAAGACACATTTTCTTTATTTCTTTTGTGTACTTGTGTGGGTTCCAGGGATTGAACTCAGGTTGCCAAACATGACAATAAGTGGCTTTACCAGATGCCATCTCACCAGTCTTCAGATAATGTTTTTTTTCTTTCTTCCATTTTTTAAAAATAATTGTAATGAGTTACCATGACATCACTTTACTTCTTTATTGCTTAGAAACTTCCTTTAAAAATTATTACATTTATTTATTGTGTGTACATGTGTCTATGCATGTGCACTTATATGTTCATGCCACACACATGGAGACCAGAGGAGAACTTGGGACAGTCAGTTCCTCCTCCCATGTGGGTCCTGGGAATCAAATCATCAGGCTTGGCAGCAAGCACTCTCATCTGCTGAGCCATCATGCCAGCCTTGAACTTCTTATCTCTATAAAGTAACATCACACTTGGGCTCCTAAGTTGTCCATGTTGGAGAATCTAAATCCAACGTTTCCCCAACTTCCTGATGATAAAGATCACCTAGGGATTCTTCTATCAGAACAGATCCCTGAGTCCCAGTGTTGTCTCACTGAGCCAGAATTCCAGGGCTTTGGAATGAAAAGCTTAAGCTGCACAACAGGCTGCAAAAGTTGTGTCTTCCCCCCACCCCCGGAGGTCTTGCAGACAAACAAGCTGGGATGCATTGTGCTCAAGCCACATTGTTCCATCTAACTGTATGGGTTTTGTTCTTTCCAAAACTCACATGTGGGAACAATCCCCAACACCACCTAATGAGAGTTGCTTAGGGTTAATAGGTTGAAGCCACTGATAGAATTCAGATTTAAAATGTGCTCCCAAAGGCCCACAAGTTAAAAGCATGGATGCTCAGTTTGTTACTATCTGGACATGTTGGAAGCCCAAGAGGATATGCTTAGTGGAAAATCTGAGGTCACTGGACATATGTCCTAAAGCAGACTGTGGGTCATTGTTTGCTGCCTTTGTTTCTCTTGCTTCCATGAAGTATGCAGCTTTGTCTGCCAGGTTCTCCTGGCAAAATGTACTGTTTGCAGTAGTCACATTTCTACTCACGGAATTACTGAGTCTACCAAACAGACTATGACACAGAGAAACTGAATAACTGCCTGAAGATCCCTGGGTATGCACCCCCAGGCAAGGATGTTTCCAGAAGGAACCAGAGGACAGTGAATTTGAGACTGTCCTTTTCCCATTACCTCCTCTTGTTGTGGTGCCTATAAGAAGTTCCCACTACACAAGGAATTAATCTGTCAATTTCAAACTTAGTTCCCTACATGTGCTTGCATACATCTTGGGAATACAGTCATTTGTACCCTGGCATTCCTCACTTCCTCCTACCTTGGGTCTGTTTTCTAGCTGCCAAGCAGCACCCTCATTTCTCTTTCCTCTGCCTTCCCCCACTCCTCCTACTCCAGGAGCCATAGCTGGGTTGGAGGCACTTCCTTTGCCTGGAGAAGTCTGGAGCGAGTCATCCATTTCACAAGATAGAGTAGGGCTTCTGCTCTGCTTGGGTGAGAGCCTCCGCCTTTGCCTTGTAGGATTTGCCAATCCATTAGCCCCTACCTAGTTCCCTGTCCTGTGTATCCAACCACTTCCTCAGCAGTGCTGGATTCCAATGCATTCAGAAGGGACATGAATGCTAACATGGCTGCCCTATCATTTTGCTAGTTTTGTGTAGCAAAATCACACAGTCCTACAGATGACATTCTCTGTGATATGGGGTCAGAAGAAAACATTGAAATGTGGAAGTAAGAGCATGTGGGGCAAGTAGAACTGTCAGGAATCTGGTGGAGATGTCAAATGTTTCATTTGTCACATGATTATACTAAAGTTCAATGATGCATACATATGGCCCAGTGTTTCTGCTCCCACACATTAGAGAAATATGTTTATGTGTCTGCTGATGGATATATGCAAGAATGTTCATATGAACAGCCATTCAAATTAGTTCCCAGTTGGACACTACTCAAGTGTTCACTAATAGTCAAATGGCCAAGTAAATTCTGCTCAGACTTTGGCACCAAGAGTGAAAGATCTACTGCCACATGGTGACTCTTGTAGATGTAATTTGAGCCTCTGAACACACAGAAGTACATATTCTGTATTATTGTTTGCATTGAGACTGGAACATAAATAGCATCAGTCTCTGTTGTAAGTCTGGCTAGTTGGTGCAAAGAGATTAAAAAAGGACTGATAGGAGTCTAGTAAAGGAATGGATAACTTACTAAATTTTAATTTATAAACATGTATGCTATGAAAAATTAAATTAACTCATGACTTGTATATTCTTGAATGCATCTTTACTTTTAATAAAGCTTACTTTGTAAAAACAAAATAATATTTTTTGCTCTCTAGAACAGTGATTCTTTATCAAATTCAAATGTGTTTTGTTTTGCATTTTTTTTTTTTAGATGAAGGCTCATACAACCCATAGACTGTGTAGCCAAGGATGATTTTGAACTCCTGATCTTCTGGCCTTTATCTCCCATGTGCTGAAATTATAGGCATGCACTACTGTAGGCATGCCCAGTTTTATATGATGCTGGGGACCAAGCCCAGTGCCTCATGCATGCTCGGCAAGCATTTTACCAACTGAGCCCTGGTTTCTTTTGTGTGTGTTTTTGAGACAGGGTCTCATAGTTTAGGCTGTCTTTGACCTATCTCTGTGGCCTAGGATGGCTTTGAATTCCTATCCTCCTGCTTCTGGTTTCCAAGTCCTGGGATTACAGATGTGGACCTACAGTATCCAGCCTTACATCTTCCTTTGTAACAGATGTATTAAAATATCCTATTCTCATCTGAATTAAAGTTATAGACCATTTTACACAGTGCATGTATAACTGCTATTAGGATATATTAATTATATATAATAATGGGTTTCATTATGAAATTGTTATACATATGTATAAGGTATTTTGATTATACTCATCTCCTTCACCCTTTTTTGGTTCCCCTCACATTCTGCCTGATCCCCTTTCTCACATATATAATTTTAAAGTTTTCTTTTTATCTTTCTCTTCCTCCTTCCTTTTTCCTCTCCCTCCCTTTCCTCTTCCCTTCAAGTCTCAATATATAGATAGGCCCAGCTAATTTGAATCTCGAATCCTCCTGATCTTCCTGCCCCCACCTCCCAGAACTGGAATTACAGTTGTGTCCACCATGGCCACACCGTGTGTGTGTGTGTGTGTGTGTGTGTGTGTGTGTGTGTGCACGTGCGCACATGCACGTGCTCACATGCAGACAGACATGTCATGATGTGCATGTGGAGGACAGGACAACTCTTTGGAGTTGGTTTCTCCCTCCACCATGGGTCTGGGAATCATCTCAGGTCATCAGGCTTGCTGGACGAGCACTTTAACTCCCTGAGCCAGCTCACTGGCTCCTAAATTTGCCCTTTTTGAAATAAAGATTTGGCCAGTGCTTGGAAGGCAGAGGCATGAGTATTAGGAGTTGAAAGCCAGTCTGGGTTCCACAGCTAGGCCATGTTATGATTTGAGTGTCAAACGCCCTGCACAGGTTCGTGTGTTTGAACACATGATCTGTAGTGGTGTGTTGTTTTGGGAGGTTGCACCTGTTTGGGGAACTGGGGCCTAGCTAGAAGTAATAGGTTACTGAGGGAGGGGAAGGTTTGAGGTTTACAAGTGCATACCAGCTTCCCATCAGATCTCCCTGCTTTCTGTTCCACTGCAATATGAGGAGTCCCAGCTCCATGATCCTGCAGCCATGGGGCCACCACCATGGAGCGGCCTGCTGCTGCTCTGTCTTCCCTGCTATGATGGACTGGATCCCCTGACACCATGAGCCCAAATCAACCTTTAGCTCTTAAATTGCATCTTGTCAGACATTAGCCATAGTCACAAGACAAGCAATGAGTACACCTGCTTTCACAAGAAGGCTAAATGAATAAAATAAAAATGTAATTTTATAATTAAAAATCAATACACTGCCTTAGTTGAACAATTAAAAAGAAAGATGAGAGGGAAGAACTTTCTAATAAAGTCACACTCCTTCCTGTATATTACCGTTTGGTGGCACCTTCTCTGGAAGACACTGTTCACACCAGAGCTTGTGCCTTTTGTAAACATATCCAGCAATGCAACAGTTGCAAACACTCACTGAAGCAGGCCCTGCACTGGCAAATTAGGCCAGGGATGATGCAATTTTCTGAAATGGTGAGATGGTCGGTTAAAGCATCAGATAGAACTCAGGGTGACCATCTCTTGCTCTACCCATCATGGTGTTCTCTAGGGGTTATGTTAAAAGCATCAAAAGTGTTTGTATGGTGAAGCCTGCTGGGATTCTAGACATGTTCAGTTCCCACAATCCCACAAGGTAGTGACTGCTGTTGGTATTTCGGTGCTAAGCACTGACTCTATAGCTTCATGAAAGATGCTGCTCTCACACCTAGGTTTTGCTGAGGAAACTGAGCAGAGAAGTCAAATAACATTCCCAGGCACACATCCTTAATAGACTAAACAGCTAGGCACAGATTCCAGGTCCCTGGTCCCAAAGCTGAAGATTTTGTCCCTTATGGCACTCTGCCTCCAACACAGATGAATATTCTTTTGCAAAGAGGTTTTACACAGGGCATAGAGAATTGTAGTCTTCTTTTATCTAAGTTCCTTTTGGCATCCAGAGTCCTTGGGGCAATCTGGTGGTTGCCTGTGTCAGCAAGGGTAAGACCTCAAACCTTATCTTTCACATCCCTTAATCTTTAAAATTACATTTTCATGTATTTGTGTATTAGTATGAATGTTGGTTTGAATGTGAATGGCCCCCATAGGTTCCTATGTTTGAATGTTTGGTCCCCAGTTAATTAATGAAACTGCTTGGGAAGGATTAGGAGGTGTGGCTTTGCTGGAGGAGGTGTGTCCCTGTGGGTAGGCTTTGAAGTTTCAAAAGCCCATGTCAGGCTCAGTCTTGCTTTCTCTTTGCATCCATCTTTCAGTTATGATGTAAGCTCTAGCTACTGTTCCAGCACCATGCCTGCCTGCCACTGTGCTTCCCACCATGATGATCATGGACCAACTCTCTGAAATTGTAAGCAAATTCACAATTAAATGCCTTTGTTTGTACCTTACCTTGGCCACGGTGCTTTGTCACAATAGAAAAGTAACTAGGACAATGTATGTATATGTATGGGCACATGTGTGCCATAGCATGTATGCAGAGACCAGACCAAAGGACACATTTTGGGAGTCAGTTCTGTCCTTCTGCCGTGTGGGTCCTGGCCATGTTGTCAGGCTTGGTGGCTGTTTCATCAGCCCCACATCACCTTATCTGTATTGTTTGTGTCTGCCTTTATATTAAGCCTATAACTATAACTAAATGTTTATATGTGTTCTATGAGCCTCTCAAGCAAATAGCTGATCTCAAGTATCCAGTTGTGGATCCTATTTTTAGTTGGTTGGTCAGAAGCACAGGTGAAACTGTGCAACTGGCATCTAAAGAAGAATGAAGGACAGCCTTGGGACCCAGCCTGCAATCTGGGATCTGTCTCCAGGTCAGTAGTGTCAGATCTGAATTCAATTAGAGGATGCTCAGCCAGAGCCCCCTGCTTCCACATTGCCCACTGTTGAGAAGCCCTGTCACCTCTGAGGACACAGAAGTCTTCTGTGTCGGCTGTTGTGTCATGAGAACCATGGAAAAACAGACGCTGGATCTTACTAACATTGAAACCACACATGATAATCTGTATTTATTCATTTAATGTGGATATGTGCCCGGCTATATGTGTACCATGTGTATGAAGGTGCCCACAAAGGCCAGAAGAGGGTGTCAGGTCCACTCGAACTGGAGTTAAAGGTAGTTGAGAGCTGCCTGATCCGAGTGCTGGGAACAAAACCTGGGTCCTCTGAAAGAGCAGCAGGTGATTTTTAACCACTGACCACTGAGCCATCTTTTCAGCATGCCCCCCCCTTAAATAGATAAATGGCAAGTGTTAGAAAAAAGTAGGGGCTCAGATGCAGCTTAGTGGTAGCTCAGCACATATGAATGCTGGGTTTGATTGCCAGGATCATACAGGCATTGTGGTGCATTCCCACCATGGTGGTGTAATCCCAGCACTTGGGAAGTGGACGCAGGAGGATCAGAAGTTCATGGTCATCCTTGGCTGCATAGTGAGTTAGAGGCCAACCAGGGACACATGAGACTCAGTCTCCAGGGGAGTGGGGGTGGAGAAAGAAGTAGAAAGAGGAAGAGCTTTATCTAAGCATGGCTCATTCTTTTACCTCAGCACTGAGGAGGCTGGAGGCTGAGATAGGAGGGTCACATGCTGGAGGCCAGCCTGGCTTGTAGGGAGAGACCTGTCTATGAAAAAAAGTCTAGCCAGATGGTGGTGGCACATGTCTTTAATCCCAGCACTTGGGAGGCAGAGACAGGTGGATCTCTGAGTTCAAGACCAGCCTGATCTACAGAGCAGGTTCCGGGACAGACAGGGCTACACAGAGCTATCCTGTCTTGAAAAACAAACAAACAACAACAACAACACAAAGTCTAATACATCTAATAGATTCCTGGTGATCATTTCTACCCTAGCAACAGTGAGAGGCTTATTTTAAAGCTTAAATTCTTGCTAAAAAGATAGTTGAAATTTTCATATGGTATGAAATATTCGTCCTCATTTTCCTCCTCCCACTCAGCATAATTGGCATCCTTGGCCACAGAATGTGTGTGAAATCATGCACAACATGAAGTAAATTGTCAGCTCCCTCTGGATTGCTGGCTGCAGCCCAGCCGTGGTTTGGCTGGTTCTTTTGGATTCAAAGCTACAGACCAAGCTGAGACTCTTCCTGCTTCAGACACAAGCCACAGCCAGGACTGTGCATAAATCAGAACAACCACCAAGACCCCTGAGGCCTCCACCTCCTCACAGTTCACAGGAATTTGTTATGTTCTTTATAAAGTGCTAGAAGAGCATCTGGAATCTGGGTCTGGTGTTTCATGTACTTGGGAGGCTGAGCTGTGGAGATTGTGGTGAGTTGGAGGCTAGTTAGAGACCCTATCTAAAAAAAAAAAACTCAACAACAACAACAGTAACAGCTCAGAAGAAAAAAGTTCAGAGTTTCCTACTCCAAAGCAATGAAAAAATTCAAAAGAAAATACTTTCTCCTCTGATTTGAGAACGGTGGAATATCATATATTATGCCCCTTGCACATATAATAATTATGTATATTGTCAACTATAAACTAAAAAATGAATAAAGCACACAGTAACACCAAGGTTGGTTGTTATAATTAAAAAAAAAACAAACAAAAAACAGTGCTTGAGAGAAAGATGCCATGTGACAGAATTTGGGTGGAGGGCATTTTTATTGGGGGAAAGTAAATGGGATAAAGGGGGAGGGGGAGGGTAGACTGGCCTCTGGGAGCAGGAACAGCAAAAGAGAGAGGCAGAGAGATAGGCAGAGAAACAGAGAGAGGGAGAGAGAAGGGTGGGAGGTGGGCAGGGCCCATTTGAAAGGGAATGTAGTGAATGTGCACAGGTGGTGCTCTTAGTGGCTGCAGCTGAGGGTGTATCCTGTCAGGACCCCAACTACAGGCCAGTACAGATGCCTGAATATTAACATTAACATTTAACTTTCTTAAAGTTAAAATTCTGTGTCAATGCTCTGTTAAACTATAGGCTAGATGGGGATTAAAAGTACACACTAATTATTTTTCCTAAATTATAGTTGTGTGTGTGTGTGTGTGTGTGTGTGTGTGTGTGTGTGTGTATGTGCACATGTATGCCACAGTGTATGTGTGGAGGTCAGAGGACAACCTGAGGGAATTGATTTTCTCTGTAGCAGCCTTTCTCACTGGACTTTCCTGGACCACCAGCAACCAAATAATTACACGGAAACTTACTAATTATAAACGCTTGGCCTTTAACTTAGGCTTGTTCCCAACTGGTTCTTATAACTCACAGTAACCTGACTTTATTAATCTATGTTTTGCCCCGCGGCTCTTTACCTTCCTCCAAAATGAACATCCAACTTCCCTAGTGTCTCACTGGCCTGGTGTCTCTCTAGGGCCTCGGATTCTTCTCCAGTTCCTCTCTCCCTGAAAGCCCCACCAGTTCTCTTCTGTCTAGTCATTGGGCATTCAGCTCTTTATTAAACCAATCAGAAGGCGCCTTTCACACAGTGAGGCCCTTCTCTGTGTGGGTCTTGGGGACTAAGCTCCAATTCTCAAAGGTATCTTCTATCTGCTCTGTATAGAAGAACCCTGTGTCTTCCAGTCATTTAGCTTGTTTTTAAAACTGTACTTAAATGATGTATGTATGGCTTTAACTTCTGTTTCATTCTCCTCTTCTTCCTTGCATAACCTGCGTGATGGGTCAGGCTTTGTCTCTTTCCATTTTGTGTCTGTAGTGTACAGTACCACAGCTGAATTAAGTGCTCGATGGATGCATTGGTGAGCGACTGTTCCAAGCCCGGACTGCCAGGATCAGAGCAGCGCTTTTCCGCCTTCCCAATGCTGAGACCCAAAGCACAAAATTATTCTCATTGCCATTTAATAACTGCAATTTTGCTACTGTTATGAATAATAACGTAAATATCGGGGTCATGACCAGCTCTTCTAGAGTTTGGAAGATTGTAATGGGAGTGTTATTTACTGACCTCTTGGCCCGGGTAGGGCCCATAGGTGTAAACTTAAGCTTCAGAGGTTCTTCTGATCTCTTCTGTAAAGAGATCCTCATGCACAAAAATTGTCAGCTGGGCCCCAAGGATATAAGTCACATTCAGCTAAAGAGCTATGCCTTTGCTTTTACTTTCTTAGCTGTCTTCTAGAAAGCAAGCAACTCATCCCAGCATAGTCCTGTACTGAAATAATAACAATGACAATTATTTTATTTTTAGTATTACTAATATATCACTGCTACTAATTAGTACTATACATCAGCCAAACTGAAGAGCTCTAGGTATCAGCAGAGAGGCTCTATTTTATGGTCTCATAGTGAGCAACAGGCAAGAGCACTTGGCCTCTGACTGCAGAGATGTTGCAGAGACGATGGCGGTAGTCACAACAGGCAGGTGTATACCTGTGCAACAGGAGTCATAGTGCTCATAGTCATAGCTCCTCATAGTTGAGGAGGGACTGTTGGAATGACATGGGAACATCATGATAAACACTGAGATGAGTCCAAGGAGGGGGCTGGAACTGTCATGTTTTACCATAATGAATCTAGTTACAAAAACAGACCAACATTCAGTGGCTCACAACATTAATATCATGTATGTGTATCCTACTTGAAAGTGTTCAGATCAGTGTGGTGGTTCTGTTTCAGGCTGTGGGTCCAGTTCAAGGCTGCCATACAGATTTTCCATGTCAAGGCTGTCAGCCAAACCATGGAAACAAATTTAAAAAAAAAAAAAAAAAGAGAGAAAGAAAAAGCCTCTGCATTTATTAACATTCCACTGACAAACACATTACATAATCAAGCCCAATGCCAATGGATTATATCATGAAAATGTCTCTGCCTACCCTAGAGAGATCCCAAAAAGTCACATGGCCAAGGCCGTGATACTTAATTCAATTGCAGAGAGGGAGTAAGGAAAGCAGAGCAGTAATCCAATCTGCCTCAGGATGGCTGTTCAGAGGCACAAGTGAGTTACCATGGAGACGTCCTGAGGAAGAGAGACTAAACCATGAGGGCTGGAAGCTCAAGACGATTCCTTTATTACTGTCACCTTGAAAAATTATTCTTGATTTTTACCCTCCTGGCTACCCTCCTTGATTTTTGCCTAAACTTAAAGTTTTGGGAAGCTGAAATGGCAAAAGGCAGTCTGCATGTAGAGCTTATAGCCTGTGGCTTTAACCCAGAGAGCCACACACTAATGTAGTGAAGTGAGACAACCAGGGCTGGCTGGAGAAAAGCATGCTCATACTTCAGGCTTCTGTATGATTACAGAAAACGACAGTTCTTTGTTCTGATTTGGATGTGGGTTTAAGTGTGTCCCCCAAGGTTCATGTGTATGAAGGTCGGTCCCAATGCAGCAATGTCAAAACCCAGTAGGAAGTGATATGGCTGTGCAGAGAAGCAAATATAAGGCCAGAGGAGACAGGAGCTCAAGCCCTTCAGTCTGAGGAGACGGAGAGAGGTAGAGCATGCTCAGCTGCTGTCCCTGCCCTCCCCAAACCGGTGTCATTTTTCCAGGACACAGTTGTAGTGAGAGAACTGTTAAAGAGAAGCAAGCCTAGACCTGCTCCTACCTCCCTGGCTCCTTATTTCATCATGAGGCTACTCACCATGATGTTCAACTGGATGCGCCCTGGCAGAGCCACCGCCATGCTGTTGGCTGGTCAGCCTTCTGGGCCGTGAGTTAAGTAAAATCATCTTTCTGCATTGCTCAGCTTCAGGTGTTTTTGTAAAAGAAAACTAAGGAATATACTCTTCCTTGTTTTTCATTTATAGCCTGGCTCTATATGAATTTATTTTTATATGTAAGAATCATTTCAATACTTCACCCAATATTGTGGGGGGAATGAAGATTAGACATAATTGATATTTTTGATATTAAGAATATGCTCCTCCAAGTATCAAAACTGTTTATTTTTAACCACTTAAAAAATTAAAACAAAAAAATTTATTTTGATGCTCTCTGTAGTGCAAATTCTAATTGATCTTAATAATAAAAACCCAGAGTCAGATATTAGGGCATGAAGACTGAAAGATCAGAGACAAGCAGAGCAGCCAGCCACTAGAGTTCTTACCTCTACCGAATCCTCAAACTGAAGAGGTGAGCACAACTTTTCCTCCTGCCTTATATTCCTTTCTCTGCCCAGTCATATCACTTCCTGTCTCCACCTCCTTAGTGCTGGGATCAAAGCTGTGTGCTACCACGGCCTGGCCTCTATGGTTAGCTAGTGGCTAGCTCTGGCTTCTGAGATTCAGGCAAGCTTTATTTGTTAGGGCACAAACAAAATATCACCACAGATCTCACTTCTGATAGAAGCCCTGGAGACAATGAAGAACAGCTATCAGGGCTCTGTTGAGGCCCATTAAAGGACAAGAGAATAGAATCTGAGGGCTAAAGAGGTGACTCAGGAGTTAGGAGCATCTTCTGCTCTTGCAGAGGATCCAGGTTCAAGTCTCAGCACCTACATGGCAGCTCTCAATCACTTACAAGTTCCTGGGGGTGGGGCTGGGCCCAATGCCCTGTTCTACATGCTGAGCAAACATACAGGTAGGCAAAACATCTCTCTCTCTCTCTCTCTCTCTCTCTCACACACACACACACACACAGAGAGAGAGAGAGAGAGAGAGAGAGAGAGAGAGAGAGAGAGAGAGAGAGAGAGAGAGAGAGAGAGAAGAATCTACCATCTACCTCTGATGTTGGATAGAGAAGTGATATTCTGATCTGCTTCAAAGATTAGGATACTACATTCTATTGGCTCCTCCCTTAAGAGTTAACTCAGCTGGGCCTGAGGCCACTCTTTAAGAAAGCTGGTTCACCTAAAGCCACATTAAGGATATGGGAAGAATAAGCATCCCTTTAATGATAATAAACAGCCTTCTCAGAACTCTTTCTTCCCTGCAATTGCTTGTAGAGTTCCGACCATGTGAATCTTCAGCCTGCCCACTCTTCTGAGTTACTCAGAAAAGTGTATCTTTTCTTTTTCTTCTATCTCTTTTTTTTCCCCTCCAGGTACTAAGCAAAACATGGACATGCTTTCCTGGACATTCTGGGCTTTGCCACTCCTCCCCCCCCCCTTGAAACTCCCCTCTCCTGCATGCAGCTGCTTGTCTGCCAAGTGTCTGCTTGCTGGCCTCTATACTGAACCTGTCTGCTTTCTTAAAGGCGTGTCATTCTCTTTTCCTCTTCTCCATCTCCCTCCTCCGGAGAAACGCTGAGGTTTACAGACTGCCTGTCTTGTTTTTCTCTCAAACCAACAAAACTGTCCTCATTCCAAGTCTGCTTCTAAATTCTTTATTAGCAGACTAAGAACCCAAAGAGGGGAAGTGCCAGTTTCCCTGGCAACATCACGTGTGGCCTTGAATGTGTGATCCTTTAGCCTCAGCCTCACTGTTGGATCATGGGCCGGTGCCATCGGACCTGGCTCTGGGCTAGATTTTGAAGAAACCCATGATAGAGTTTTATTATTTTAAGAAGAACAAATCTGATAGCATGGATGAAATTAACCTGGGTGAAAGGGCCCAGACACAAAGAATGCATATATGTACCTACTCCTCTGAAGTATGTAGAATAGCCAAATTCCATCCTTGCAGGGGAGCAGACTGGTGTTGGCGGAGGCTAGGGGGGAGTGGAGAGTCACTGTTGAGCAGACTGGAGCTTTATCCTGAGACGATGGTGATCATTGCAGAGAGATTACATCATGCAAAAGCTTGACTAGTCAAAAGGATCTTTCTGGATGCCTCTGTGAGGTGGCTTTTGTTGTATTTGTTAGTATTTGGATCGGCAAACAGGAGAAAGCAGACAGCCTTCTCAAGAGTGAGGGGAATTACCCCATTATCCTACCCCTGAGGTACCTAAAGAGAGCAAAACGGTGGAGAAAAGGTGAAGGTGTTCTCTCTGCCTGAGAACACCTTTTCTCCCACCCTGGACATCATCAGTACATTGTTTCTCAGGCTTTCAGACTCCAGACTGAGTTCATCATCCCTAATTCTCCCTTTTATGACTGGGAGCAGATAGGGGGACAGAAAATTAAGGGGTGGGAGAAAAAGGAGATTTTTACTGCAAAATCTGGTTGAAGTCTCTCTCCAGCTGAAGTCAAGAATTCCAACACAACTAACCAAACTTGCTGCAAAGCTAGCCTACATGGAGCTGATATTTATTTTAGAGGTATTTCAAATGAGAAGGTTAGAACAGCAATGAGCCACACTTAAGGCCTAACTGTGAATGATCTTTGAATGTGATTTTACTCTTTTTCCCCCCTGGACATAAAACTGCAATTTTCTGGGAACTTTACAGTGAGATTAAAAATTTTGTTTATGGAAAAAAACCATTTTGACTCTCTTGTAAAGCCCTAATTGCCCATGGTTTTACCTTGTCAGTTGTAATCATATCCAAGACACCTCAGGAACCTTCTATGATCTCATTTGTGTCCCTTGGTAACCCTTCAGGTTGTGAGTTTAGAGGCCACTGTATGTGACTATTGGAAGTCACATGAGCATGGCTGTCTCTGGAGAAATGCACACCCATACTGGGTATATAACGTTTTCCTAAGTACCCTTCTTTGTACTGACCTGTCCTAAAATTCTTTCCTGCAGATAATCTGGCTTCCTTTAGTGGAAATCTCCGAAAAGAACTGTCCAGGCTGCTAACACCAGCAGCATGACACTGTCTCCATCACTGGTCCTGCTGTTATCCACAACTCCTTTGTCTGTTTCATCCAACCTTGCCTCACAATGTTTGTTTGTTTGTTTTGTTTTGGTTTGATTTGGTTTTTGGAGACAGGGTTTCTCTATGTGTCCTGGAACTCACTCTGTAGACTAGGCTGGCTTTGAACTCAGAGATCTGCCTGCCTCTGCCTCTGCCTCCCGACTGTGATTAAATGTTTGTGCTACAACTGTCCTGCTAACACAATGTTTCTAAGTATACAGTGTATAGCAATACAGAAAATGTATGAAGACGAGAGACGGAGACTGTGGCAAACCAGAGAGGAAAGGAAGATAGGCAGAGAAAGCTGTTTCTAGACCTGTAAGGAGGTGGCTCACTCAGCCAACATGGGGGTTCACACTTACATTCCTAGCACTTGAATTCAAGGCCAGCCTAGCTATGTAGTCAAATCCTATTTCAAAAAAGAGGAAGTAAGAAAGCAAGGTTGTTATTCCATGCCTGGAAATCATAACCTGGTCAAGAGGTGAATTAGAGAGCCATACATTGATATACATGGAAGAAAACTGTCCCCTCCTTTGGGGACTACCATTTGATACAACCCTGTTTCTTTCAGTTGCTGTATTTTATTTTTGGTTCATTTCTGAACCACCCAACTGGTATCAAACTTTTTGTTTGGTTATTTTGTTTGTTTGTTTGTTTCGAGACAGGGTTTCTCTGTATTGTTTTGGAACCTGTACTGGAACTAGCTCTGTAAACCAGGCTGGCCTTGAACTCACTGAGATCTTCCTGCCTCTGCCTCCCGAGTGCTGGGATTAAAGGCGGGTGCCACCAACACCCAGCTTTGTTTGGTTATTTTTGACATGGTATCATTGTGGCCCAGGCTGGCCTAGTACTTGTCATGTAGCCTGGGATAGCCTCAAACTTGTGGCAATCCTGAGATGCCCATGGGCTGAGATTATAAGGTGTCACTCTCATATCTGGTTCAAACATCTTCCTTTATATTTTATTATTCATTTACTAAGTATATATAGTGTATATGAGTGCATAGTGTGTGCCCACAGAATCCACAGGAGGGCATTGGTTTTCCTGTTCTGGCACTGTTGGCCTTATCCCCAAGGCAGAGTCTCTCACTAAACTGGCTAGCCAGCAAACTCTCCAGATCTGCCTGTATCCATCTCCCAGCACTGTAGTAGTCGACAGGGCAGCTATGCCTGGCTTCCTTCTTTCCTTCCTTCCTTCCTTCCTTCCTTCCTTCCTTCCTTCCTTCCTTCCTTCCATTCTTTCCTGTGGGTGCTGGGGATTCGAACTCAGGTCTTTATGTTTGTACAGCTAGTGTTCTTACCCATTTCTGTTTCGCTGTTTCTCTCTTCTCATGTGTGTTGTGTATGTGATGTGCACACGAATGTGTTGGTAGATGCACCTGTGCATGCATGGAGGCCAGAATGGGAAAATCATCCTCTTTTGTCACTTTTCCTCATTCCTTTGAGGTGGGGCCTCTCACTGAACCTAGAGCTCTCAGTGTTTGATTAGTTTGGCAACCAGCAAACTCTAGGGATCCTTCTGTCTTCACCTACCACAGCCCAGAGGTTACAGGTGTTTTTGGAACCACATCTGGTCTTATGTGGCTGCTGGAATCTCTAATGTGGTCCTCATGATTGGATAATGATTAAACTACGGAGCCATCGCTCTAACACTCAAACTTCTAAGTCTCACTTTCTCTGTGTGTCTCTGGCCACATCATGCTCTGTCCTTTGCTAAAGCCTCTATACTGTCTCACATGGCCCAAGCCAGCCTCAAACTTGCTAAATAGCAGAGAACATCCTTGAATTCCTGATCCCCCTGCCTCTTCCTGGAGAGTTCTGTGATCATAGATGTGTGCCCCACACCCACCTCGTGGACATTTTCAGCCCTGTGTTCATCTTTTTAAAGTAATTTATTTATCTTTAGTTTATGCACATTGGTGTTTTTCCTGCATATTTGTCTGTGTGAGGGTGTCAGATCCCCTGTAACAGATGGTATAGATAGTTGTGAGGTGCCATGTGAGTGCTGGGAATTGAACCCAGGTCCTCTGGAAGAGCAGCCTGTGCTCTTAACTGCTGAGCCATCTCTCCAAACCCCTTCTCCCCACATGATCCTCTAGCAGGAAGATTGTTCAGGCATTTGCAGCGCTGAGATGCAGCAGGAGCATTTGGAAAGCCATCATGACTGCTCACCACCAGCATTCATTAGGAATTAATTGCTCCCGGTTCCTGGAAAACTGCCTGCTTCCCTTCGTCCTCATACTTACTCCAGCTGGAATGACGTTCAGTACACTGTGCTAATACTGTGCCTCCACCATCTGTTCACCCTTAAATCCTGGGCTTGTTTCTGTGTCTCACATTTTCCACATCCTGTATTTGATTTTCAGGTCTTGAAGGACTTTCTTCTGTCTTTTCCTGGAACAGTTGGGTTTTCTCTGGAACTCTATCACTCTTGTAGTTTCCAACTCCTTCATGGAGGCTTTGAGTTTAGCCAGCTTCTTAATCAGGTCATTCTTCTCTAATCCATGCTGTTCATCAAGCATGATTTACCACCACACACCTTTTCCCTTCAGGCCCAGATGTTTTCAACACTGGGGATAAAACCCAGGACATTACACATGCTAGGTAAGCACTTTACCACCAAGCCACATTCCAGCTAACATTTGCTCTTGTAACAAAATCCTCTGCTATTTATTTTGTCGCAGAGATCAAGCCATAAAATGAATGAGTTGGTATATCAAAATACAAAAATACTTTATAAAGAAAATAAAAGAACTGGTTTACTCATAGTTCTGGAGCTTCAAGAACACACTGCAGGCATTGACTTGGTTCTGAGGCCCTCATGGTAGATGTCATCATCTACCACAGAGAGAGCCTAGTGCTAGAGAGAGGGGAAAGAGAGAGAGAAAGAGCCAGAGCCAGAGAGAGAGAGAGCCAGAGAGCCAGAGAGAGAGCCAGAGAGAGAGAGAGAGAGAGAGACAGAGAGAGACAGAGAGAGACAGAGAGAGACAGAGAGAGAGAGAGAGAGAAAGAGAGAGAGAGAGAGAGAGAGAGAGAGAGAGAGAGAGAGAGAGAGAGAGCCAAAGATCTAGAGAGAGCAAGAGAGAGAGGGGGGTTGTCCTCAGGGGCTCAGCTAATAAATAACTCATTTTGTGAGAGCTAAAAAAGATACCAGGAGAACAGATTATTCCCTTTTAAAGTTGATGAGTTGATGCCCCAATTTCTTTCTAATAGTGTCCACTGCTAATAGGTTCTACCATTTTCAACATCACTATATGAAACAGGAACGACCATAGAAGGAACATATTCGAACCACAGCCAAACCACAGAATGTATTGCCTATTGGAAATGCTTGGCAGGGTCCAGCAAGATGGCTGATCAGCTCAACGCACCTGCTGCTGCCTCTGACAGCCAGAGTTGCGTTTCCCCCAGATCACATAATGGAAGGAGAGAACTGACTCTTGGAAGTTGTTTTCTGAATTCCACATGTGAGCCACAGTGTGTGTGTGTGTGTGTGTGTGTGTGTGTGTGTATGTGTGTGTACATTAAGTAAATAAATAAATGTACTGCAAATAGATGTAACAACAAATCAACAAATTTTTTAAAAAGGAAATATTTGGCTGGGCTGGGAATACAGCTCCGTTGATAGAGTACATTCATGAGGCTTTGTGTTTGATCCCTAGCACTGAATAAAATTGGGAATGATGGTGTATGCCTATACTATTAGAATTCAGGAGGCAGAGCCAACAGAAGTTCACCATCATCTTTGGCTACATAGTGTGTCTGATGTAAGCATGTTCTATATAAAAACCTGTCTCAAAAAAAGAGGTATCAAGAAAATACTTGATAAATCTTGGACTTGCCTTATTGTGTTTTTTTTTTATGATTATTTCTTAATGTTTTCTCCTCCCCTAATTTTCCTTTATATTTGGGTGTACAGGGCCCCTATCAAAGGTTCTTAGTCTTGCTGTTGCTGATAAAAGAATTTAAAGTGGATACAAGTCTGCATGGTGCCAGCCCTGCTCTACATAGAGATCTCCAAGAAAGTCAGGACTATAGCGAGACACCCTGTATCAAAAAAAAAAAAAAAAAAAAAAAACCGACTCCTCCACAAAAAAATGGATACAGAAGGGTACCTGAGGACAGATTATTGGAGTTAGAAAACATAATAGGTCAGACAAATTGAAGATTTTTTTGAGCTGAGGCAAATGAAAAAATGAAAAGAGAAAAGTTATATGTTAAAAAGAATACAAACACAAAGATATATTTTAGAGGAAGGAGATCACAGCAGAAGAAAACGTTGCCACACTCTTTCTAAGTAAGTAAAATGAAAATGTAGGGAGCAGTTAGAGGACTTTGTGGCTGCACATGCCACCAAGCCTTGAAGACCTGAGTCCAATCCCTACGGCTCTCTTGGTGGAAGGAGAGTTAGTTCTCAAATTCAGGACAAAAGGTAACTGAGGTGCCTATTGCACATATCACATTGGACCTGGCCACTAAGTCCTCCCAGCATCCCCCAGTGCCTACTGGTACAGGCTGTGGCTAGCATCCTTGCTTTCTACCCTGAACTCTCCAGTCTAGGGGCTGGGTTGCTCTTTCTTCCTTAAATAATGCAGCCATTTTGGCTATATTGGTCCTTTTTACTCCTTATCCTTTACCTTCCTGGACTCTTGGTCTCCTGGTTTCATGGCTTGTCCCTCTTATCAGTGGCCCAGCTCAGCATCTTGTCCAGTCTGGACTCTCCCAGGTGTATCTGCCTCCCTCGTATAATAAACACTCTCCTCCACTATACCCAGGAGCAGTCATAGCCTCCTTTTTACCTTTATTCATTCAAGAACCAAACTGAACAGGTTTTCCTCCGACCGATACCCGATACTATAGCATGTATGTACATGCACATACATAAATTAATAAAAATCTCAAAAGAGTAGTAAACATTTTGAGCCAGTTATGAGTAGCTTGGAGATTTTGCTTCACAGCATTTGAAAAAAATATCTCCTTTAAAAAATTGTAATATCCCTATTTACCAGGGTATTAGTAACCACAGATCAGGCCATTTGTCTTAGATATTTTTGTATTAACATAATTTCTACTCTCACCAACTCCTCCTGTGCCCCACCCCACTCCCTCTCAAATTCATAACCTCTTCTTATTTATTATTCACACCACACACACACACACACACACACACACACACGACACCTGAGAAGTCCATTTAGTGTTGCCTGTATATATTTAGGGCTGGCCGATTGGGATTGGATACCCTGTCAGGAGGCTTGTCTCAGGAGAAGATAGCCATCAATTGCCCTATAAGAACTATGGCATCTTACCTTTCACATTGTCTCAATACAGTCTAAGGAGGCTGATAGCTGCAAATTTATCCCAGAGAAAATTTCTGTGTGGATGTTAATAAAAGAGACATGAAATACAAAAACAGAAAAGCCTTGTGATTCTCTTATTGTAAATTGTAGTTTACCTCCGGACCACCAGGGGGTGCATGGGTTTTGGTTAAAGACAGGCTGCGCAGGAGCCAGGTTGAGATAATTAACTGCCTTGTGTATGTGTGTATAGGGATGATGGGAGAAGCGATTCTGCCGCCCCTTTCTACAGGCCCTGGGAATTAACCCTTCAATTGGCAGAGTGGAACATGTCTGATTTTGGATGCTGCCTGTGGCCACTGTTCTAACCTGGATTTACAAAGACAGGACATTAAGCAAATGTGCTTATTCTTGGTTTTTGGTGTTTTCATTTGACAATTTGAGCAGGTTTCTGTTGCTTCTGTGTTTGCTTTCAGGCCACATCACTGGTCCCGTGCAAAAGCCTGCAAAAGCTGAGTGGGAGAACGATTCATGATTTAGTCTCAATTTTGCCATAAAGGACTACCTCACAGAGAAGGCCAGATCCCTTCACATACAAAAAGAAATGGCATGCATGGGAATTCCTAGAAACAATGTTCCATCCTTTATTTATTGCTTTTGTTTGTTTTGTTTTAAGGTTGTGAGCAGATGGCCTGGCTACATCAGTAACAAATTAAGTCAGACTGATTAGGAAAAGGAGCTGGGGGCTGTGGAGCCAAGAGGGGCTGACTTAATGGCCTCCCATCTCTCTGGGGCACTATTTCTCCAAATATAGTCTCCCCCTACCCACACTGAGCCACCTGGAGGAGAAGAGCCTATAAAAATGCAGCTTTCTGGACCGCATCCCTGTGTGAACATCTGGACCACAAATCTCATTCCACTTATTTTGAGCTGAGTTCCCCAAATGACTTCTTACGGATAAACCTGGAAAATGGAAGGCAAGCCTCCTGGGGTGAGTGGGAGGGGAGATGTGATACCCAGATGTGATATTTTTGCATCCAGCTTCAAGCAACTTTGCTGTGATACATAGGTCCCACATTCTAGGGAAGCTGCCCTGTATAAAGATATAGATAAGTATCTGAACGTTAGGGGCCAGATAGGAAAGTTTGCGAGATGATAGAAGTTTGTGTCTGAACACCATGAGGAGCCATCAGAAGGATAAAGTGGGCCTCTGGAAGGGACTCTGAGTGTTCCCCACTCTGTGCCATTGAGAAGCTCCCAGAACCCCAGTGCAACATTGAACCATGTTGGTTGTATCTGCAGAGTGTTGCTGGAGGTTTTCTTTGTCCTGCCAGGTTCCTCCGCCTTTCTCAGACACAAATAAACACACAGATGCTATATTAATTATTAAATTGTTGACTGATTGCTAGAGCTTCTTATTGGCTAGCTCTGTCTTAATTATTAACCCATTTCTATTAATCTATGTATTTCCACATGGTCTTGGCTTACCAGAGAATGTCGGGACATGTTACTCTTTTGTGGTCTACATGGCAACTCTCCTGGCAGGCTCCCTTTACCAACCTTTCCTAGAATTCTCCTCGTCTCCTAACCCTGCCTATACTTCCTAACTGGCCAATCAGTGTTTTATTAATCAACCAATAAGAAATATATATAGAAGAACATCTCCCATCAGCAGAGCGTGTATGGAAATCTCCCTAGCTCCAGAATGTCATTCATATTGCAGGCAGGCAATCACCTTTCTTAATTTTCCCCCCTGAGCTTCACTGGTGTCAGATTTTGTCTTGTTTTTTAATCTTCTTTTCAAATGCAAATCCCCTGGGGAAAAATAAAGCTTCTATAGAGTTGAGGGAATTTGCTTATTATGATTTCTCACTCTAAGAAATACTTTCATAAGTTAAAAGGAAGAGGTAATTTTAGATTTTTTTTTTTTTTTTTTTAAACAGTGCCTTCTTGTATATGGTTGGCCTGAACCTGCTATGGGGGACTGGTTGGCTTTGAACTCACTTGCCTCTGACTCTGAAGTGCTGGAAAGAGACAATTTTAGAACTTGGAGAGCTGGAGCAGGTGAGAGAAGGGGACTGAAACATTGATTTCAGGGACACTTCAAGAAGAGTGAAGTTGGAGAGTTACTTCTAGTCTCAGACGATGTAAGCCCTGGCACACTACCAGCCCACAGAAATAAGAAATAGAGCGCATTATAAAAGGAATGAATCTTAGTTTCCAAACTGCAGAACACAAGACAGGGAGCTTTGTTTCTGTATGGATCCTGACTTCTCTTTTGTGTCTCTGTTTCCACATAGACTAGGCTGTGGAACAATAAAGATATCTCCCCCCCTGCCCCCCCCCCCCGCCCACCACCACCAACTTAGTGGCTTAGCAACTGAGGGGTCTGTGTTATCACTGGATAGAGGGTTCATTGGGAAACTGAAGGAACATTCAGATTCTTGTGTCTTAAGCCAAGAAATAAGGCAGGGACTTGGAAATAGTAATGAGGGCAGAGGGAATCTATTAAAAAAAATTCACTTGGTTAGACGTGAAGATACAGGACCTGGAGGGAGAGGCAGGTAGATCTCTGTCAGTTTGAGGCCAGCCTGATCTCAGGCCAGCTGAGGCTATATAATGATACCCTGTTTGAAAAACAAAACAAACAATAAAAAAAAATAAATAAAGGAAGGGAGGGAAGGCTTCAAGAGAAGCAGATGAGAGAGTTGGAGGAAAAGTTAGTAGCGTATAGGCACCTGGTATACAAAGGATTGAGACCACTTTAGATTGTTTGCATAACATAGGCATTTTCTGTACAAGCTCTGTTACCTGTGGGCCTGATGCTAGGTGGGGTGGCAGTGTTCCAGTCCTCCTCCCTGCCCACTGCTTTCTTTCAGATGCTAATGCATAGCCTGTGTTGCACTCCCCTCTCTATTCTCCTGCCTCACTTGCTTGGATTTTACTTGCCATTGTCTCTTGGGGACTCAGCTTGAAGAAATTAATTTCCACACTTGCTTCCAAGGTTACTGTGGCAGGGAAAAGAAAATATGAATAATTTCATGTAGGTTCTGTTTTAGGGTTCTCCAGAGAAATGGAAGCAATACACAGCAGAGGATTGTGTGTGTGTGTGTGTGTGTGTGTGTGTGTGTGTGTGTGTGTGTGTGTGTGTGTGTTTTGTGTGTGTGTGTGGTTAGAAAAAAGAGAAGTACAGAGAAAGTCATAACCAAAAATTTCTTTGGCCCACACAGTTGAGGGGGTTGACAGTTATGAGATCCAAAGCACAGGCAGGCAAAGAGACTGGGGACCAGGAAAGAGATGGCAGTACCGCTTGAGTTTGAAGGCAGTCCCAAAGAAGAGTTTCTTTCTTAGGAGATCAAGTGTTTATCCCTTATGATCTTCAAGGGATCAGATGGAGCCTATCTACACTTTAGAGGGTAATATTTTTATTCAGTCTACTGATCTAAATATCAAACACATGTAAAGTGAATTCACAAAGGCATCTACAGTATTGTTTGACCAAAAACTGGATACTATAGCCTAGCCAAAATAAGACATAAATAAGGCTATCAGAGACTCTTATGTTTAGTTTGGATGAGATACAACTCATTTTTGCTTAAAGGTTATTGACTAAAAATATATCATTCTGACACATGTGCACATGTAACTTCAAGGGAACACATAAACGCAAAGCTTGCCATTTTCCTGTAAGGAAGACAGACAGAATATTTGCTAATAGCTCTAAATGGCTGTCACATCCTCATTTCACTAGGGTGGTGGGGACAAGTTTTAAGCTAATTCAGAGTCCTCTTTTCCTGGGTCCCCTTTGTTAGGATTAGAGGAAGGCATCTGGACCTCATTTGCCATCTATTCAGGTTGGCATCATCACAGAGGCATCTATGCAGTCTCAGTAACCTGCCTCCCACATCCCAGTTTGCAAGACTTTTTGAGAACCAGAAGTTTCCATAATCACATCAGTACCTCCCCGGGGCAAATAGAATTGTCCTGCTTTTCCTGGATAATACTGGAGCACAAGGCATTCTTGGAGGCTAGGGTAGGAAGGACTGTTAGTTTATCTTTAGCGTCTGTTCTCTTTCTGTAGAGCTAGAACTCCCATTTAAAATCTGGATACATGTCCAGGGTAGTCATTACATTTCCTGGGCTTCTTTGCAGAAGCCTGACTTCCTTCCTCCTGCAGTCCTTCCCTTCCTTCTTTGATAGAGTCATAGGAGTAGAGGCTGGCCATTAGTGTAGACTCACCAGACATATACAATAACCATCAAGGGGTCTTACAAGTAGAGGGGTCTCTTTTCCTTTACTTCCTCCTCTCTGCTGTCTAGGACATAAATGGGGTGATTGTAGCATGAATAGTCACTTATGAGGATGAAGAGGCTTTAAGAATGGTGGTCATGCCTCGTGGAGCAATTTTTGGAGTGCCATATCCACTGAGAGAGAGGAAATATAACTCCCTTTAACTCTTACAAGCCCCTTGTTGGGATTCTGTAATAGAAGACAGATTAACCAGAGAAATAAAAGCAGATGTGTTTATAGTAAGGTCCCTATGACACCAAAGAAATCCAAATGAATTGTGAATAAAGGTAGTTGCTTCACACTCTTGTCTAGCATCTTCAACAACAACAACAAGACAAAGAAAAGCAATTCTATACTTGTAAAGGTGGGGAGTTGTGAGGATAAATATATATAGAAAAAAAACTAGTGGGTTCTGATTAGTTTTCATATTCCTCTGATGCCTCCACAGGCTAATGAGGTCAGCAGTCATTAAAAATGTATATCTTGCTAGGTGTGGTGGCACACACTTTTAATCTTAGCACTATGGAGGCAAGAAAATCTCTATAAGTTTGAGGCCAGCCGGGTCTGCATAGTAAGTTCCGGGCTGCCAACAGTTACATAGTAAGACCTGTCTTAAAAAAAGAAAGAAAAGAAAAAAAAGACTACATCCTGCTTTGGGTTAGTACAGACCTTTTCTGTACCTGCTTCTTTCTGTCTCCAGCTCTACAATCTTCCTGTTTAAGAGGTGGGGTCTCCTTGCCTACCATCTGCTGGGTGAAAGACACTTAACTTCCTACTCTTTTAAGCCACATTCCTGATTCTTCTATCACATGCAGAACAAACAAATGAAGCACTGTACTCCCCCCACTTTGGGAACCCATCACCCAGCTCCCAAATATGGAGACATATCCTTACTTATGAATGTCTGGCCTTAGCTTGGCTTATTTCTACTCAGCTTTTCTTACCTCAATCTATCCTGCCAACTGTTTGCCCTTGGGCTATTACCTTTCTCTGTTTTATATGTCTTTCTTTACTTCTTATTCCATTCCTGGCTGTGTGGCTAGCCCCTGGCTTCCTTTTTTGATTCTCCTTTTCTCAATCTTGCCTCTCCTCCTCCTCTCCTCTTATTTATCCTTTCTACCTGCCAGCTCCACCTGTTTCTCTCCCCTGTCTTGCTATTGGCCATTCAGCTTTTTATGAGCCCAGTCAGGTGTTCTAGACAGGCAAAGTAACATTGCTTTGCAGAGTTAAATACAATATGCCTTTGACTCAATAAACAAATACTCATAGCATACATGGATGTAATACATCTTTAATATTCTACAACAAAGTGCAGAATGCCCTACATGCTAGGGTCTAGGTGCCTGAGTGGCACAAAAGACAAGGGATCTGCAGCTTCAGAGCTGCCTGACAGGACCAACCCTCAGAGAGGCATGCAGAAGGTCCAGTCTCTCATCTTCTTTTGCTCTTTGTTTGCTGACATGGATGGAGAGGAAGGAGACATAAACCAAGTCTAACTTAGAAAGCTTTACTAGCTACTGGGGAGGAAGAATAATTTCTCTTCAACCTTCAGACACTCTTAGTTGGGAGTGTCTACATTAAAAAGCTCCTTGAGCTGACCCTAGATGTCATGATAAAGCTTGCTGTACGTGTTGAAGTTCCCCCAGAAGCAATCTCGAGTGAGGATTTGAGTGCAAGTAGTACATTCATGAGTCAGATGCAGATGTGAGATGAAGATGCAAAGGAATTCAATAAAGTTGTTAGTGAGTTAGGATGTTTTCCCTGTGAGCAACTGGAGCTCTTTGGAGGGAATGCTGAGAATAACAGAGTGCATGCTCCAGAATTATCTGGACGATCCCTATTCTGGCTAAAGAAGCTGAGGACCTTGTCCACTTATTTATTCCCTGTTGGCTGATGTTGCTTCTGGAGGCATTCACTCCCCAGAATTTCCTGATTGCTCCATCTGCAGGCCTCAGAGGAGTCTGTTGGGGCCAACAAAGCTTTTTCAGGGGAAGCTGTAGTGTCCATGGTCAGAGACAACAGCCCATGGGTCCAGCACTGGGGACCAATTTGATTTCTCTCTAATCCTATCCCCACTATGAATAATCTGAACAAGTCGGGGAAGAATCTTTTCAGAAATGAATTAGGTGCCAGAGAGATGGAACTTCAGTTAAGAGCACTGTTGGTCTTGCCAAGAACTCAGATTCTGCTCCCAGCACCCATATGGTGGTTTACAACCATCCATAGCATCCATAGATCTTTGGAACTCAGAAGGCACAAGGCACACACGGATGCACAGGCATATGTACAAGCAAGATGCTCATACCACAAAAATAAAAATAAATAACTCTTTTTTTAAAAAAGAAGTGAAACATGAACTAAGTATTTGGAACTTCTGTTTTCTGAATTCCACACAGTTGTGTTTTTACCAGGACTAAGCTACATAATTTACACAACTCAGCCCAAAATGAAGATGGTTGTGTCTTATGCAGAAACAAGTCTTTCAAGACATCAACAGCAAGGCATGAACAAGGTCTGAGGCCATCCCATGCATGTGTCCTGTGCAAACACACAGCTCATGCTCTCTGGACTGGTCAGTACTCCTGCTCTGGGGTGTTTGCAATATTTTACAGGTGGCTTGAAAGATCCCGCAGTGTTAGCTCTAGGTTTCCAACTTAAATTTATTGTTCTCCATGCTTTTCTCTTTTATAGATTTATTTTTTCCTCTCTGATTCCTAACACTGAAGATACAAGAGGGTTGGCATTCTTTCAAAGTGCTTCAGAGTCCATCTTCTTGTTTTTTTTTTGACCTGAAACAGCCCTGTTTCTTGATGAACTGTGGGAGATAAAGTCATGCAACATGACTGAGTGTAAGACAGGTTTTTAATCTCTTAGTTGTAATGAACTTCCAGGTTTTCTGTGTATTCCTAGCTTTACTTGTCTCCTGCATCTTGTTACCCCCTTAGTCTAGTGGTTGAGAAAATAGATGGTATCAGGCCTATGGTAATTATGGCCATGGCCTATCAGGCAGTCCCAGTGGGAAATAATGGGCCAGAGGAAGTAGATTGGAAAGGGTTGACTTAAGAGAGTGTGGAAACATCAAGTCAATAGGGTTAGCTTATGAATCTGAAACAGGATCTTGATATTCTTGTCTCCAGTCTCCACTCTCTGTCCCTATCCCTATAGTGATTGTAGGAGTTGAGGTGGTGGAAGGGTTCTATATGACTCTTTTCTCCACTCAGGCTTGGAGCAGTGTTGAGATATGCCCCTCCCCCAAATAACAAAATAACAAAAACAAACAACCTCCTCCAAAACCTCTCAGTCTTCCGCCTCACTTTCCCATCTGTCTTGACTACTTACAGATGTCCAGAGGCCATTCTTTGGTGTTTTTGCACATTTTCCCATAGACTCTCTTCTCAGCATTATTTAGCAAACATCTTAGGAAGTTAGAAGTATTGACTCCCATAGATCTTAGGACAGCTGTTATGTCTGACCACTGCAATGTAGATAACAATTTTCTCTGGGGCAAAGGAGACACAGGCTTGCTAGTGGCTCCTTCGTTAGCTGGTTTCACACCTGGCCACACCTTTGAGGGTTGAGGGGCAAGGGAACTGATGAAAGCATGGGGTTATGGGCCTGTAGGGCTGTGAATGGATAGACATATGGGAATTTCAGGTCAGGAGACCTCGCAACTGCAGGAGAAGCAGGTGTTCAGGGACAGCTTGACCACTTGACCTGACTGCAGGACTGTCTGTTTCTCCTCTGGGTCAGGTACTTCCTGTGTTTTTAAAGGTAGCATTTCAGTCTATGAAGTGTCTAAGCCGCTGATTATTTTCTTCTCTTGTCTTCCTTTTCTGTCGTCTTGATGGAGTATCAGGTGTTGATGGTGCTGATTACTATTGTGTGTTCTTTAACTTCCTAGCAAAGCTCCATGCGTGGGTCAGTATGAATGAGAGTAATACAGGGGATCTTTTTGAGCTCGTTAGTGGCCTTGTAAATATATTCCAACATTTGACTAGTAAATTGCAAAGCATAATGAATCACAAAAAGGAAGGTTTTGTTGGCTTGGTGGTCATGCATGCCTGTCTGTAGTCTCAGAACTTGAGAGGTAGAGGTGGGAGGACCAGGAACGCTGTCACCTGTGGCTGCTAAGTTTTTGGTCAGTGTGAGCTACATGTGACTCTGTCATACAACAACACAGCACAACACACATAGACACACACACACACACAACATGCATACACTTTTGCGGATTCCAGAATGTCTCCCATATGCTAGCCCAGATTTTCACCCCAGGGACGACAGAGCCTTTTCAAGATCCAAGATCAAAGGCTGTTTTCTTTAGGGGCATGAGAAAGTGGAGCCTCAATGTGCTTCCCTGCAGATCTCAGGGCCACCCCTGTGGATTGGCCCTAAGAGCATCATTCCATGAATTCCTGCACATAGGGGCTAGGCAGCTGCAGGAATATTGTTCCCTTGTAGCAGTTTGGAAGGAAAGACAGAGGGTGGTGGGACAGAGGAAGCATCCCTAAAGTGACCCAGCTTCTCTAACTGGGCCCCACTCCCTAAGAGCATATTCAGCTATGAACGTATTGCATTTGTTATTTGTTGCTGTGACAAAATGCTTTGGCAAAATCAAGTTAAAGAGGGAAGGGTTTATTACTTTGGACCACAGTTTGAAGGGGAGGCATGGCAGCAGGAGTATAAGGCATCTGGTCACACTGTGCCCATATTCAGGAAGCAGAGAGATGAACATTAGGGTCAACTCATCACCTCCTATGATGCTTTGTCTGCTAAGATCTAGAGTCACCTGGGCGTGTCTTTGGGAATTACCTTGATTAGATTAATGGAGGCAGCGAGACCAGTCCACTGTGGGTGGAACCATGCCCTGGCTTGGGATCTGGGATCTGCAGTGGGGGGTTCAGGAGGGAAAGAGGAGAAATTGAACTAAGTATCAGTGTTCATCTCTCTCTGCTCCTTGGCAGTAGATGCAATGTGACCAGTTGTTTCAAGTGCCTGATGCTGGGGCCAGTAGTTTTAAGTATCCAGATGCTGTGACTTCCCCATGATGATAAGCTTGAACTTTGTGCCAAAGGAAACCCTTCTTCCCTGAGTTGCTTCTGTCACAGCATTTTAGCACAGCAACAGAAAGATAATCAAGGGAACTCTTTTCTGGATACTTCTGACCCACATAGCCAGAGGTGATGTCATGACTGTGAAGGTGTTTCAACTTTAAATTTACCCCAGCAAGGTCCTGCCTGAGTGAGGGGACTCACCTTCCAAGGTGAAGGATTCTGTTTCCTTCTGGAACAGCTATGGTAAAGTCTCTATTGCTTCATACATGTTGGCATGGCTGCTGCTAACTTGTATGACAACCAGGAAGGGGCACTTGAGCCTCAGTATAGCTCAGTGATAGAGTGCTTGTTTGGCATACAAGCACCTGAATTTGATCTGCAAAACTGGAAAAAAGAGATGTAGAAAATTACACCCAATTCTGCTCAAAGCACTTTAATACCATCTGTTAAAAAGACCGCCATTTGCATACTAATATATTAGAACAAGACACCATCTGCTGGAGGCTGTAATAAATAAACCTAAGATGTCTACAATGTGACTTGCAAACCTGTGAGCTATGTATGCTTCAGAGGTATACAGTGTCAATAGCCAGGTATCTGTTAGAAGATTCTACCCCACTTTTTCCCTAGTCCAAGGCTGGTTACCTGGTTTCCTGAGAAGTGCTTATGTCACAAATAGGTTTTAACACATCCCTGGTACTTAGTGCTGTTATGTTCATGTGGAATGCGCTCATTGGTTACTGGCTTGGCAGCATGGAGTGTGGCAGGAACTTTGAGAGGTAGGGCCGGTTGGCAGATATTTAGGTCTTTGGGGGTGTTCCCTCAATGGGAACCATGGTCTCTGCCTCTTTCTTTTCCTGCTCACCCAGGATATCAGGTGACTCCGAGTGAACTGTGCCAACATCTCCTGCTGTGATATGTTCCTTTACTACAGACTTGAAAGCAATAGGACCAACTCACCACAGACTGATGTGTCTAAGATTGTGAGCCTTTTCTCTCCATCAGCCGATTTTCCTCAGGCATTTTTTTTTTTATAGTAATAGAAAGCTGACTTAACGGAGGGTTCCAACCTGCTAATAACAGCTGCAACACAGAGGGCTGAGAGAATGATAGCGGGAAAGGAGGGAGGATGAAAATTAGATGAGACTCTGAGTTTTGTAAAAGGAAAATAAACATTTCAGAAGAAGACCCACAGAGAGGCTGGTGAGTTGGCTGTGTCAGTCGACTTTTGTGAACTTGACACAAACCTAGATATCCTTGGATAGAGGGAATCTTTTCTTTTAAAATTACTTTTTATCTTTTGAGGTTATAACGTAATTACATTATTTTTCTTTCCTTTCCCTCTCTCCAACCAATCCCATTTTTGAAAGAGTACCTCCCTGTTCTCTTTCAAATTTATGGCCTTTTCCCATTAACTGTTGTTTTATATATGTGTAGTGTATGTGTATATATATATATATATATATATAGTACTATATATATGTTTACATACACATATGTATTTTTAAATATAACCTGAGTTTGTATAATGTTACTTGTATGTATATTTTCAGTGCTGACTTGGAGTTAGTAGCTAATTGGTGAGTTTATTTCCCTTGCTCCCAGCATTCCTTGGTTGCCTTAGTTCCTGTGGGGTTGATCTTGGATTTTTTTTTTGTCACTTTAGCACCCTTGTTCAGCTCTTTATGCAGTCATGACAGTGAGACTTCATGAGCGTAGCTTCTGACATTGCTAGGAGGCATACAGCAAACTCCACGGTTCTCTGGCTCTTACAATCTTCCTGCTTCAGGAAGATGGAACCTTTTTTTTCTTTTAATTGAAAATAGATTCTTCTTCTATATAATACATCCTGGCCACAGGTTCCCCTCTCTCTACTCCTCCCAGGTCCCCTCTCTTCCAGAGCCACTTCCTCTCCGTTTCCTCTTCAGAAAAGAACAGGCCTCCAAGGGGCAGCCAGACAGGACAAAACAAGATTCAATAAGCCAAGGCAAAAGCCCTTGTTTTGAGGCTGCACAAGGCAACCAGTAGGAGGAAAAGAGTCCTAGGACCAGGCAAAAGGATCAGAGACATACCCACCACTCAGAACACCAAACTAACAGCCATAACACAGGGAATCTGGTGCAGACCCATGCAGGCCCTCAGCTAGCCACTTCAATCTCTGTGAGCCCATGTGAGCTCTGCTTAGTTGATTTGGTGGACCGTGTACTTCTGGTGTCCTCCATCCCCATCCCCTCTGATCCCTACAATCGTTCCTTTCAGGAAGAGGGAATCTTAATTAAGAAAATGGCTCTGTAAGATTGGCCTATGGGCAAGTTGGTAGGGCATTTCTTGATTAATGATTGATGTGGGAGGGCCCAGCTCATTGCACATGGTGTCAACTGTGGGCTGGTGGTCCTGGGTTCTATAAGAAAATGGGCTGAGCAACCCATGGTGAGCAAGCCAGTAAGCAGCACCCCTCCATGGCCTCTGCTTTAGTACTTGACTGTATTCCTATATGATTTGTAACTTGAGAATTGTACTCTTGTCTCCCTACATTGCTTTGGGTCATGTGGTTTTTATCACAGCAATGATAACCCTAACTAGGACAATAGCTCAACAGCTAAAGTACTTGCCACTAAGCCTGATGAATGGCCTCATGGTGGAATGAGCCAGCTGATTCTTAGAAGTTGTTGACTGACTTTTATGTGAAGTGCACATAGCTCCCTCCCCCAGGTAAATAAATAATTGTATTAAAAAAAAACATAAAAAAGAAACAGCACTAGAGATGTCAGCTTCCAACCTCCAGCACTTTGTGAGGCTGAAGTAGGAAGATCTTCCTTGGTTACATAGTGATATCTTGTCTCAAAAAAGAAACCCAAACATACCTACACACACACACACACACACACACACACACACACACACACACACACACACACAGAGAGAGAGAGAGAGAGAGAGAGAGAGAGAGAGAGAGAGAGAGAGAGAGAGAGAGAGAGAGAGAGAGAGAGAGAGAGAGAGCTCTTCCTTATAGAGAGAGTTCCTTGGAAAGGACACATAGTAAGTTCCATGTAGGAGAGCTACACGGTCAACAGACAGGACAACCTATATTTGCTTGAGAAATAAGTACAGTAGAGATCTTGAAATCAGCAAAAGTTTCCTCTGTGCAGATTTACAACCCACCATCTTAATGCCTTTAAAAATAAATGCCTTTATAATCGTCCTGGTTTACCCCTGTGTTGGAAAGGAAATAGCTGTCTGATCCAGCCTGCAAATGGCTTCCTGATGAAGTGCAGACTCAAGTCTGGAAGGCCTTCCTTAGGAGGGTCCCAGGAGCTTCTGGGCCTCTGTCTTCTCCGGCTTAAGGTCTTCCTTCCAGCTTTCCCATCTTTGTATGCCAGACTCCAGTTTTGAACAGTGTGAGACAGCTTGCTTCTTCTTCCTTTGCTTGCTTTCTCTTTACTCACCCCCACCCTTCCCCAACCCCATCCCTGTCAAACATTTGTGGTGCTAGGAGTTGTAACCACTTGGTCCTGCATGGTAGGCAAGCACTATACCCCTGAACCCTAACCCTGGACTCTTTCTTCCCTAACTGCCTTTAATCATTTTGTCAGTTCTGAAACTTGCAGTAAAAACTAAGTAGGGGAAGGGGCAAAGCCTTGATTTTGTTGGAAAGACTCCCTCCTTCTATGGGATGCTTTGATACTCACCTGAAGGTAGTGGGGCGGGAGGAGAGCTCCCTGAAGACAAGAGGGAACGAACACCGGCCTCCTCTGCGTTCTACCGTCCTATGCTCCTTGCTCTCACCTTTTTGTAACAGGTTTTCCCTCCCAGAACTCTCAACCCCTCCCTCAGCCTGAACTGTCATTCTGGCAACTTCATCCAGGGTTTTCTTGAATGGACCCAGGGCTTTGAGCCAGGAAAGTGCTGGAAAGAGAAGACTCACCCTGGGAGAGTGGCAGAGGGAGGGCTCCAAATTCCTGACTTACCTCAGTTTAAAAAGTCACTAGGAGATTATGCTAAGAGACCTGTCTGCACCATTGTGTGATCTGGATCCCTTTTGAAGTCAACCCTTGAAGGAAGAAGGGTAAAAGAGAGAAAGAGGAAAGAAAAAAGAAAACAAGAACAAGGAACTCTTTCTTGCTACAAATAAAATATTGCAGATGTTAACTGAAGATTACAAAAGACAGTAAGACAGGCCAAGAAATGGTAGGAGTTGGGAGTGGGTGGGGGTGGGGGTGGGGGTGGGGCATGGACCAGGACAAAGGCAGTGCTGTGGAGCTCATTCATGAGGCTGATGCTGGTGGAGGCTAAAGTGTACGCGCGCGCACACAAACACACACAAACACACACACACACACACACACACACACACACACACACTCCTAGAATTGTGACCTACACCCAGCCATTTTCTTCCTTTAAAGGCACATTATTTTTCGTCCTTGTTTTGGAAAATGATACCCAGCTCTGCAGTATGTGGGTGTCTTTAAACAAACAAAGTGAGGTGTTACTCAGGGGTGCAAAACTTGGCATACAGGCTGGGGTATCTGTGTATTTTGCCTCTTAGACAGCTATGCCCCACACCCCCTAATAACAGTGCCATGGTTTGGGGGAGGGGAGGGATAAGTTTGCTTATTTACATTTTGTTCATGTGATTTTGGTGAGAGGGGCTCCTACCCCCAGTCAGCCTAAATGTCCTTTCTCAAAGCTGGGTGTACATGACAACTGCAGAAATTTTTGACACTTGGAAGGTTCCCGTGACTTCCATCAGATGGAGGACTTCTTACATGGTGGTGAAAGAAAGGTTTACTTTCTGTTGTAGGTACCAGACATCCTGTGATATTGAAGGGCCCAGGCCCTCACTCAGCCCCCTGCTTTGGCAGCCATGACAGGCTGTAGAAAAGACCCAGCAAGATGTAGGCCCCTGACTCAGCAACATGTGCTGAGCTTCCAACCTTGCCCGACATTGCCAGATACCCTCCAAGTGGCAAGGAACCAATCAGAAGTTAGCTGGTGGGCTCAGGGTATGCTTTACTGATAACAATGAAATGCAGAGCTTAGCAACCACCCTGGCAGGGCCTCTAGGCATAGCAACCTTCCTGCAGCTGCAGTTAACCAATCAACACAGGACAGGTTGCCCAAGCTGGGAGTTGCACCAATCCTGAGACTGTTGCTATGCAACTAATGGACTCCCAGACACTGTCCTTGCTCTACCCCATTATCTTCCCACTGCTGATTTAGGTCCTCCTGCTTCACCCGCTGTGTTGCTGTGTCAGATAGATGTGAACCCGAGTTAACTCGTAAAATTAAAGACTCGTTGCTTTTGCATTGGACCGGGTCCCTTGGTGACTTTTGAGTTCAGAAATTGAGCACAACAATATTAGTGTGGCATTACCTCTAGCTCATTTCGTGAGATCTTGCCTGAGAGTGAAGCAAAGGAAGCGGCCCACCCCCCTAGGAAGGAAGAGAGGTCCTTGAGGACACTGTGCTCATCTGGACTTATCAGTACCCCATGCACCGGATATCAGTCCTATGTGCTGGAAGCCTGCTCCCATGCCTTTGCTTTTAACCACTCCGCAATTACGCATCTATCACTTGCTATCCAATATGCCCTACCTAATAAAGGTGGCTTTAGAAAGCCCAAGAGAGGTTTATCCAGGTCTCTGGCTTGGGCAGAACAAATAAGAGCTGTTGCTAGTTGCCTTTGCCCAAGCAGCCCAGAGACTTATTTCCAGATCATGTTTGACTCCCAGAATACAGATCCTCTGAGAGAGAGAGAGAGAGAGAGAGAGAGAGAGAGAGAGAGAGAGAGAGAGAGAGAGAGAGAGAGAGAGAGAGAGAGAGAGAGAGAGAGAGAGAGAGAGAGAGGAGAGAGGAGAGAGAGAGAGAGCTCCAGCCAGGAGCTGACAGCAAGAACTCAACTTAATAATCACTATGTTCAGTCTGGGCCGTTGTATAACTGCTCTCCGAGGACACTCCTGAGCAAAAATGAATACACATAAAGGTCCAACCGGCATTCAAGGAGCCAGGGCCTCCTCTTGTTCCTGTATGCAAAGGAATAATTGTTCTCAGACTCCCTGGAAAAGACAGCTCTTGGCTCCTGCACAGAAGCCCATGTGAAAATGTTCTTTGAATGGAAAGCAGCAGGAAGCAGCTGTTGAGGGAATGGACAATCACAAAGGAGAGGCCACTTTAATATTTATCCTCTGGCCAGCAAGGATTGATTGATGGCTTCTTTTATGCTAGGAATGGAGATTGGAATGGAAGGCAAAAATCCCATGCCCTGAAGAAGCATGTTTCTGGGTTAGGAGTGGGCAAGAAAATCAAAGGGTAAATAATGCAAGCCGTGTACCTACATGTAAATACAGTAATGGAAGAATGCTCTCAAACAACGACATTACCCTCCTCCTTAGCTTCTAGAATGTCGTTCACTCAAGGAGGCTGATACCTAGGTAGGATCAGGATGAACCATAATTTGAAGTCAGTCATATAAAATTCTAGGCTTGTGGAAACCCAAAATTCTGGACTCCACCCGCAGAGTTTGTGATTCAGTTACTCTAGGTAAGGAGTTTGAATTTGCATCTCTGTTAAGTTTTGGAGTGATGTGGATGCTGCTGGCCTGAGGATGCTGCCTTGAAGCATAATCATCCACTGACACCTAGTCCAGTCAGTGCTCCATAGTCTGTGGGCTTGTTTACTTGGGGGTTGCTGTCTGGACCAAGAGTTTACAGATTCTTGACATCAAGAAATCAAAGGATTGAAGAAGCTCATACAGATTGCAAAGCAGCAAAGAAAAGTAAAGTGTTAGTACAGATGGGATCCACTGCTAAAGACCCCAGGGTTCCTTGAGGTTAGAGTCCTTAAGGCAGCTGGGGATGTGGTTCTGTGGGAAAAAACACTTGCTAAATAGGCCTGATGAATAGGCCTGATGAATAGGCCTGATACCATGAGTTTGAACCCTGGATCCCATAGTAGAAAGCCAAGAAAGACTCTTAAATGATGTTCATTGACTTCCACATGTGTGCCCCCTACACACACACACACACACACACACACACACACACACACACACACCACTCACATGCACTTTAAAAAATATATTTTTTTATTAAAGGATCAGCAAGATGACTTGGCTTCAGTAAGTAAAGGCATCTGTGGCCAAGCCTGATGACCTGAGTAGATTCCCCAGAACCCACATGGTGGAAGGAAAGAATTGATACCTCTCCTCCCACAATAAGTAAGTAAGTAAGTAAATAAATAGATAGATAGATAGATAGATAGATAGATAGATAGATAGATAGATAAATAAAATACTCAAGATCCCCAGGTTATATTCTGGGGCCTTCCTTTCCAAGGCCTAAGAGGAAGTGGAGTTTTGTCCCTGATGGTTTTTGCTTTGGCTGACAGGCTTGGATTACATAAACCTTGGCTCCTTGCACGTACCCTTTTCTACGAGACATCTGATTTTAATTGTATGTGTGTCCAGTGATGTATAAGCATAAGATGGTAAATAAGGAATTCTCCCTAAAAGTTCATCTGAAGGACATGGTAACTGTGTGTGCATGGAAAAGCAGTCTTAGCTGAATTGCCCTCCTGCTTTCCCATCTGATATATCCATATTTGAATGGATTTGGAATATTATTAAGAAGTTACCAAGCAGAGTGATTTACTTTTATTGTTTAAAGCACACATATAGGTGTAGGTTCAGGTTGCCAACAGGTTGCTAGGTGCACTTTTAGTTAGAGTGTATGTGTACAGCCTAAGCCAAGTAAGTGGTATCCTAGGTTGCTAAATTATTCCTATGCTTGGCCTCTTCACCATCATCCATGGATTTATTCAACCATGGTTTAAAATGAGTTGGTCTGTGAAAGTTGCATCTGTACTGAACATGTATAGATCTGTTTTTTCTTGTTATTATTCCCTTAACAATATAATAACTATTTACATTGTATTAGGTATTTTAAGTTATCTAGAGATAATTTGCAGTAGACAGTAGGATGTGCATAGGTTATATGATGAAACTCTGGGACTTTGGTATCCTCAGAGAGGTTTGGGAACTCCTTTCCCTCAGACACAGAGAGATGACTGTGTGGTTTAATAAAAGAACACCCCCAAGTTCTGGATGATGGAGAGAGCTAGAGTCACTGGACAGTTCCAGGAAGACTTTTTCCATCTTGGTAAATGCCAGGTGGGGAGGCCTTGCCTCCTATCCCATCTGGAATGGAGGTTAGGTGAGGAGGTGCCTTTTAGAGCTGTTGTGGTCAGGCTTTGTCTTACCCTAAGCCATTCCATGTTGTATAAAACTGGTTTCCAGGCTGTGCTTTCCCAGAAGAGATTCTATTTTATAAGCAGCACTTGATTGACTTCTTTTGGGTGCAGATGCAGAAACAGACTCTGCCTTTGTTGGCATATAAACAACACTATCTGCCTGGCATGATGGAGAAAGCAGAAAGAATGCCCCCCTACAAGTTTATCAGGGTTAACCAAGATTAAAGTAGTACATGGGTATTTTGGAATCATATTCGGGAAACTAGGCCCAATAACTTACTGGATGCACCAGACTGCGGAAAGGATCAAACTCCCTTACCTGAATGCAACAGAGAACTGGACATTTAACACGTTGATGGCATGATAGCCCCACCCCACCGAGACCTGTCATTTGAGTACCTGGTGTGCACATCGAGGAATAGACTAAAAAACTCCCAACTATCCCAGGGGGAGCTTAGCTTAACTCAGCCACCATTGTTTATCCTGCCTATTCAAATTGCTGTCCACCTGTCTGTCTGCCCATTTGAACATCTGGACCTGCCATCAATCTGTCTGTTTGCTTGTCTGAACCCCAGCTCGCCTTTGGCTTCTGTAGCTTCCAAAGTTGGGCAGCTTGCTCCAGCAGCTCTAGTTGAGCTCCTCTCAAGTCAGACCCTACAGCAGACCTCCAGTCAGCTTAGTCAAGACTCTTTACCCCTCCCTGACTTTTGCCTCTCAGTGGTTCTCAACCTTCCTAATTCTGCAATCCTTTAATACAATTCCTCATGTTGTGGTGATTCCCACACATAAAATCATTTTTGCTGCTACTTCAAATCTATAATTTTGCTACTATTGGGAATCATAATGTAAATATCTGATATGCAGGATATCTGACATATGAGCCTTGTAATAGGGTTGTTCAACCTTGAAGAGGTCACTACCCACAGGTTGAGAATCACTATTCTGGATGAATTCTGCTGTTGCAGCCTTTATCACCCCTTATGGAAGTTCTTTAACTACACACACACACACACACACACACACCCCTATTACCTATATATACGACTGATAAATATCCATATATTATTGCATGATATGTAATGAGTGATTTGAAAATATTAATAGTTAAAGTTGAATTTAAGAACATGAGTTTGTCTTGGCCAGCTATCATGAAAGTTAAGATTACTTGACAAATTGCTGCCAAGAAACCAATTTAGCCTGTGAGTGTTTTGTTATTCAATAAATTCTGACGTTATGGAAAGACACCAATATGTGCATCTGTTTCTGACATAGTCTGCTCATGACACTGACTCAATTCCCTGAAATTGTTGAGAAGCTATGCAAACCTAAAGAGCTAACATCTTCAGATTATTTGTTTCTACTCTCTGCTCCCCCCCCCACCAGTGTTGACTACTGGAGATTGAATTAGGAGCTCATGCAGGCTATAGTTATTTGTTATATAAAATTAGCATTGTCACATGAGAACCCACGGCCCCCTGTTCTGGGGATTTAACCCAGGGCCTCCCACATACTATACAAGCAGTCTACCACAGAACTATATGTCCAGTCCACAAAATAAATATTTCTATTAGAGCTGAAAGTATTCCTAACCCAGTCAAAAGTGTGTGGCTGGAGTAATGAGAGACTTCCAATGGGAAGTGATGCATTCTTTTTTCCTGGCTCTTCAAAGAAGAGTTCTCATCTCTGTTTTGGTCAAATGACAAATGATGACATTTTGTAGACTTGTTTGTAGAGTAATTTTAAGTTGGCTAAATGAGGATTGTTGAATTTATAAATGCCAAGGGTTTGTTCCATTTATAAATAACTGTTGCAACAAAGAATGAGGAAACTATTAATTTTCCCTGAGTTGATGTCAAGGAAAAGTTTTTGGAGGAGGTGACATTTGGTCCAGACTGCCAGAGTTGATGGCTGAGGAGAAGACATAGAATGCTTGGTGCTCATGGACTTATATTGGGGTTTATCTGACCTGAAGATGACTCATCTAGAGGAAATGGCATGGACAACAGCCCAAAGGCATGGTAGTTTGATGTCTCGTGGTATGTGTTAAGAGTTTGGTTTGCTGACTCCCAGTGGTGGTGTGGATTCAACTGATCCAAGACATGAAAAATGTTGGGAGAAATCAGACTCTGTTACATTGGAAAGCAAAATCAAGGCTGTCAATTAGATCAACCAAAAAGTTTGACTATTCAGGGAGCTTGTTGACATACACGTGCGCTCCCAGTACTGAGGAGGCTGAGGCAGGAAAATCTGGGAGTTCAAGATCAGACCTGATCATGTAGAGGATGAGACTAAGGTAGGTGATAGGAGACCCTACCTTATCCTTTATCCAAAATAAAGGAAGTAAAGGAGGAAAGCTCTGAATGCTTTGATCTTTAAAGACTTGGACTGGCATTGTGTCCTTTTCCCCTTTTCTGTGCTGGGATTTTGTCTGGACTGAATTTGTGCGGTCCTTGTGCACGATGTCACAGTCTCTGTGAGTTCATATGAGCATCTGTCCTGTTGTTTCTGCAAGATTCTTTCCTTGGGGTCCACCACCTCTGGCTCTCACAATCTTTCTGCCTCTTCTTCCACATAGATCTCTGAGTGATGAGAGGAAGGGTTTGACAATGACCTGCCCAGTTTTGGATCTGTATTAATTACTATCTACTGCTGGGGGTTGAGTGTAGCACTGATCTATAGGGCTAGCAGTATGACATTAGAAGTTGTTTTATTGCTGTGTTTTTTTTTTGTTTTTGTTTTGTTTGATGTTTTTGTTTGTTTGTATTTGAGAGAAAGAAATATGAAGTTGGATGGGTAGGGATCTGGAAAGGTTTGGGGAGGAGTTGGGGGAGGGAAAGATCAAAATATATTGTGTAAAAAATGTAAAAGGAAACTTTTGAAATGTAATCTGAGATTTTCTGCATCAAGAAGGAGTATAGCTATGGGAGTGGAGAACTGTAGATGCCAAGAAACTAGTCAGAGGCCCATGATGAGGAAAAGGAGGGCTTAGGGAGGGATTGGGGGAAGGTAATAGAATATATAATATATAAAAATGAAGGGGCCAATACAAGGATCAGAAGGGTTTAGATGGGGATGAGGAGGAGGAAGATGTAGGCAAGCAGAAAGTGGTCTTAAATAATAAAAAAACAAAAAAGCAAAATAAAGAACCATGTGCAATGGATTTTAATGTAACAAAAATGTTGCTAAGATGCTTGACTTCAGGTCAGGGAGTTGGGTCATTGATTAAGAGCATGTGCTGTTCTTGCAGAGAATCCAGATTCAGTTCCCAGCACCCATGAAGGGCAGCTCACAACTGCCTGAACCTAGCTCCAGTTCCAGGGAAATCCTGTGCCCTCAAACTGGCACAGGATACACACAGAGGTGCACATAGAAACACATAATTAAAAGCTGAATGATTTATACCATCTGAAAAGAAACCAGAGTGTGCATATTAAAAAGCCGGACAGTGATGGCGTACACCTTTAATCCCAGCACTTGGATCTCTGTGAGTTCAAAGCGCCTGGTCTATAGAGCTAGACCAGGAGAGCTAGGGCTAGGAGAGCTAGGAGAGCTAGGGCTAGGAGAGCTAGGAGAGCTAGGAGAGCTAGGGCTCTTACACAGAGAAATCCTATCTCAAAATAAACAAAAAAAAAACACATAATTAAAACTAAAAATAAAATCTTTTTAAAAAATGCTTGAGTTTTCATATGAACAGAACTTTAACAAATAAGTTCTTGCCTAGTTTTAGTGTAGTGCTACAGGATAGTCATACATATATATGTAAAAATTACATATATATGTAAAAGTTACATATATATGTAAAAATTTTACATATATGTATGTATGTATGTATGTATGTATGTAAAAATTTTTTAAATCTGTTTTCCCCCTATTCAATTAGGTATCTGTAAGATTTTGGATTTTCTTCACTGGATTCACACAAAACTATAAATGCAAAAGATTCAGTGAAGAGCTTATATGAAAACCCAGCTTTCTCATAGTAAGATTGACATAAGACTTGCTAAGACAGAAAACAATGCCACTCTTATTATGTTTTATTTTGAAAAGTGTGTTCTCTAAAATGCCATTCATGTTAACATGTAAGATGTCACAGATCCTTCAATTTCTTTTAAAAAGGAATTAAGAAATATCTATATAGTTATTCAATGTTCATTTTTAATATGGTATCAGCAAGTTTACCTCACACACAGAGAGAAGCCCATTGATAATGGTCTTTCTAATCAAAGGATCCTGACACCAAAAAGTGGAGAAGTTGTGGTCACATGAGCAATTCTGCCAGCATATCCATGTCCATATTGGCTGTAGAAGTCAAAACAAGCATCTACCACGATGTGACTGAAGCCAGCCAAAGCTTCAGGTTTGGTGAAGAGAGGCCTAATTTGTGGCATCGTGGTAGTCCCAGCTTCTTTAATTCACAGGGCTGAGATTGGAAGAACACCAAATGGTGTACCCTGATGTATTCTGAAACCTTTTTTTTGCCTTTCAGAAACACAGGGACCATTCACTCTGGCAACTGTGTGTTGGAGTGTGGGCAAAGGGAGAGACATAAACCTTTCAGGAAGTAAGAAATATTGGTCCTGAGTTACCAGAAGATCCCTAGAGTGGCTGTGTGGGTTTCATGACCACCCGGTGGAAACTAGAGTTTAACCTGGCTCTGTACATAATAGGCTCAGTGATTAGCACTGAGTTGGAATCAGTAGCCTCATCTGTTGGAATGCTCCGGCTGGCTGCCTGACCTTGGTGGTACATACCTGTAATCCTACACTTGGATGGGTGACTCCAGTGGCTGGGCTACACCACAAGTCTTTATCTCAAAAGCAAACTAAAGCAAAGAATTGAATGCAATTTCTCTAGAGAAACAACACGACTAGCTAGTTAAGTACCTGAAAAATTACTCAACGTCATCACTGATCAGGGAAATGTGACCATAATATAGGGTTCTAGGCCAGGTCTAGGATTTAAAAACTACAAATGATAGTCAATGGTGAAAGGTGGCCAGGATGTGGAAAAATAAAATCCTCCTACATTGTTGGTGAGAGGTGGCCAGGATGAAGAAAAATAAAATCCTCCTACATTGTTGAAAGAAATACATGTGTAAATGATGCAGGCACTTGCAAACACAAACTGGCAGTTCCTCACAACAGCTTAATATAGATTTACCACCATATAACTCCTAGGTATATAATATCCAGTCAAACTGAAAACGTATGTCCAAACAAAGACTCACATGTGAATGTTCCTGACCTTCCCAGCCTTTTTCAGACTAGCTGACACACGGAGGCAATCAGCAGCTGACAGTAAACAAAATGCAATGTCTCCAGACAGCAAGGAAAGGATTGAAGTATTGCTTCCTGCTATCCTGTGAGCAAACCTGGAAAACATTAGGTAAAATGAAAGAAGCCAGGTGCAAAGCTCCCTCACCAGCTCGGCACTAGATGGAGGTCTTGTCACTGAGACAGAAAGAAGACAGCTTGTTATGTATTGTCGGGCTCCATTTGTATAAAGTTTCCAGGATAAAGCATCATGGGAGTGGAAGTAGATTAGTGGTCTTGAGCTTGGGGCGCGGGGGGGGTGAGTGGGAAGTGATTGGTGACTAACAGATTCAGGGTTTCTTTTGAGAATGAAGAAAATGTTTAGAGAAAAATGCTTGTATAAATATGGATGAATTGCTAAAGCCTACTGAGAAGTACATTTAAAATGAGTGTGTGTGTGTGGATTTTATTTATTTTTATCTCATATGTATGGGTATTTATCTGAGTGTATGTCTGGTACCATGTGTGTGAAGAAGCCAGAAGAGGGTGTCAGATTCTCTAGGACTGGAGTTACAGATGGCTGTGCGCTGCCATGTAGGAGCTGGGAATCGAACCTGGGTCCTCAGGAAGAGGCTTTTAATCAGTGAGCTCTGTCTCCAGTCTCCTGATGTGTACATTTTAAAAGGTGAACTTTGTGATGCATGTTATATGTGCTGAGTAATGTTTCAGGTGTCCATGGGTCCCATATTCCAATGGGCGTCCCTTAAGATTGTGTAACCTAGGGATGGCAAGATGTCTTACAAGCATGGCAACCTGAGAACCCATGTGGTGGATGGAAAGACACACACACACACACACACACACACACATTTTAAGAGATTATATTACCTAATGATAGTATTGCCATCCTGGTTTGTGTATGTGTGTTCTGATATTCAAACAGTGACGGCATTATCTGCATTTTCTAGAATGTTGCTGTTAAGTGACATATGACTATATCTTATTAAAATTATACCTGTGCCCAAGATGCTTCTTTCCTGAAACCAAGTGTAAAAGGGTCCTTGGTTCGTAGGGAGTTCCTGCCCAGGCCAATTACCTGTAGGTTTGATGAGATCAAGCAGGAAGAGTGATGGACATGGCCCTTCCACTCTAGGGTGATCAAGGAGGTAGTGGCCAGAAGAATCAGAAGCCACACCCATCTCCTCTGTGGGATGACTAGCAGTCAGGGAAGTTCCTGGTCAGCACATCCAAGTAACCAAGAGAGACTTGCCATTTTAAATTGTTTAATAGATGCCTAGCGTGGTCAGAAATCACAGAAAATGGGCCTGGTGGAGACAGACTGGCAGGGTAGTGGAGGATGCAGCCACCCAGCTCTCTTCTATGAGTTCTTCCTGGAACAAACCAAGCAGAAGGAAGGAAGAAGGCTTAATTTTCCTAACATCAAGTGCTCAGAATTTCATATGGGGCTAAATATACTAAATTCTAAAACTGGGCTTTTCTAGTGGCAGACAGCAATCAGAATATTTTTCTCTTCTTGGGGTAAGTGATAAAATGTTTTTCTCACACAGTAGCAAGGACCAGCTAGCACTCTCAGGCACTTAATTCTTGCTGTGCAGAAAAGAAGTTACCCTAGTAAATAACTCCAGAGAATGGCAGGTGCTGTGAAGGAATAGTAGCCATTCAAAGATGAAAAGGCAGAGGTGAATGGTGATAGAAGAGAAAATACAAGTTAAAATGGATTTCTGGTGGAGGAAGAGGAAAAACCAAGTTAAAATGGATTAAGTTTTGGCAGCAGATTAGACGTGGGAAGCAAAAACGTTCTTTAACCATGACTCTAAGCTTTCTGGTTTGGGGGATGCGATGCCTGGTGAATGGAGGTGCAAAAAGGAGGAGCAGATTGTGTTGTAGGAGAAGACAGAGTTTTGTTCTTGGGTATGGGGATGTAGCTCTGTTGGTAGGGTACCTGCTAAGGGTGCCCACAGCTCTGGGTTCAGTTTCTAGAGCTGTATATCTGTAAGTCCAATATTCCAGAGTCAGGAGGATCAGAAGTTCAGTGTTACCCTAACCTACATACTGAGTCTGAGGACATCCTATGTTAGAGACACTGACAGGAGGGAAGGAAGGAAGAAAGGAAGAAAGAGTTTTGTTTGACACCCCCACCCCCAGAGTGACCTGAGGGAGCCTGTCGGGGGCTTGCCTCCATCAGATTGGCCTGTGGTGTGTCTGTGGGGTATCTTCTTGACTGTTGATTGAAGAGGTGGGTACCTCACTGAGGCCGGTGCCATCCCTGAGCAGGTGGTCCTGTGTTGTGTGAGAAAGCAAGCTCAGGCTCCGGAGGCGGGGAGGCAGCACTCCTCCATGGCCTCTGCTTCACTCCATTTCCCCGGCTCCTGTCATGAGTTCTCTCAGTGACGGACTGTGACCTGGAAGGACAAGCCAAATCTTCATTTCCTTCAGTTCCTAAGCAGCTTTTGGTCAGAATGTTTTATCATAGCAACTGAAGGACAAACTAAGACAGAGCCCCATCTCAAAATATAAGGTGAAGTCCAGTGTAATGGCCCACGCCTTTAATCCCAGCACTTGGGAGGCCCGCACGGTCTACATAGAAAGTTCCAGGCCAGCCAGGGTCACATTCTGAGACAATGTCTAAAACAACTGCAATAATCATTTAATCCAACACACAAACAATACCCCCCCCACACACACATACACAAATCCCCAAACAATCTTCACCCAAATAAGGTGGAGGTGTGATTAAGGCCAACATCTCAGTGTTAACCTTTGTTCTTCTAATATATTCACATCTGCCCTCCCCCACACACACACACTCACACTCATTGGGGGCAAATAGAGCATTAGGTGGGCAAAAGAGTGGAGACAGGATCAGTATTTAACAGTTAGCAGCAGGAGGTAGCAGAGCAACTGTAAAGGAGAGGTAGATTCAAGGCAGTGCTTTTCAACCTTCCTAACGATTCGACACTTTAACACAGTTCCTCATGCTGTGCTGACCCCAACCATAACATTTTGTTGCCACTTCACATCTATAATTTTGCTTCTGTTATGAATCCTAAATATCTGTGCTTTCTGATGGTCTTATGCAACCCAGCCAAAGGGTCATTTAACCCCAAAAGGGTTGAGCCCCATAGGTTGAGAATCACTTATCTAAGGAGAAGGAGAGGGTAGTAACTCCACTGCTAGAATAAAGAGAGAGTCTTTCTGGCCACACAGCCATGCCTCCTTTCACCAGCACAGACATATATATATATATATATATATATATATACATATATATATATATATATATATATATTACACTGTACACGCACAGCGGCAACAAGATGCAGTTCCTAGGCACACATGTCTATTTTCTTCTTTTTCTTTGACAAGGCAAGCACTGTACTAGCTAGTATACAGCCCCATGCTCGGGCCTTGAACTCGTGATCCTTGTGCCTCAGCCTGATAGGATTATAGGTTTGCTGCTGCTGCCAGGCTCTAGGCAGCTACGCTTTGGAACAAGTGATAAGGAATTTTGATGGTGTTGATAAAGAATGTGCAGTGTCCCACGTGCTCACTGACCAGTTGGTTGCTTGGAAGTTATGACTGGGTCTTTCAAGATGCTGGGGATATGGTTGGGTTTTGGACAAAGGGTCAGAATAAAGTCCATTGTTGATTTCTGTATCTTTTGTGAGACCCAAATCCTGTGATAGCATATGACGTCCACATTAAGTTCCTTCTTTGACCCCTGTGTCATTTGTAACCCAGATCTTACTATTCTGTTTATGCTAGTCTCCAAGTAACCCTAACCCTACTACTCAAATCGACAGATGCTTCTTCTCTCCTTCATTCCTCCTCTTTACCCTCCCCTCTTTCTTCTTTTTTGGTTTTTGTTTGTTTCGGTTTTTGTTTTTTTTTTGAAACAGGATTTCTTTGTGTAGCCCTGGCTGTCCTGGAACTATCTTTCTAGACCAGGTTGGCCTCTAACTCACAGATATACACCTGTATCTGCCTCCTTAGTGCTAGGATTAAAGGCGTGCACCACCATGCCTAGTCTTGTTTTGATACAGGGTCTTGTTTGTTACGTGGCCTGGGGTTAGCCTTGAATTTGAGACAATTCTCTTGTTATAGATCATGAGTGCTGGGACTAAGGGTATCAACTGAGCTTGGCTTTCTTCCTCCCCCTGTCCTCCTCTCCATCTGTTCCTCTCCCCTCTATCTCTGCCTGGTCCTCTTTTTCTTTTTAGATAGAGTCTCATTACGTTGCTCAGGTTAACCTCAAACTTCTGGGCTCAGGTAATCCTCCTGCCTCAGCCTCCTGAGTGGCTAGGATGACAGGAAAAGGCTACCACACCCAGTCCATATCCCGCAGTATGCTGTCTCCTTCTGCTAGCAGTCTCCAGCTAAAATTCTCTATCTGCTCCCTGTCAGTCTTGGAATAAATTCAGATATAATCACATATGGCCATACCTTCACTCACTGAGGAGGAAAAGCAGCCCCACAGTAGAGCTACTTAAACTGCCAATGAGGAAAAAGTTGAAGTCTCAGCTGAATCTTAGCTCATTAAGACTGCTGGATGCCTTGTGCAGGACACTGTGTCTGTGGATCACTCATTTTGTGGGACACTGTCTCCCGCTTGATCCCTGCTCTATTATCGTCTTCTTTGAAGTCACGCTTCTCTTTGGAACAGCATGCACCCTTCTCCCCTCCTCAGGTTCCACCATCTCCTTTCTCTCCCACAAGTGTCACAAGACAATTCTCCGTCAAGGTCTTAAGTTACCTTTGTTAAAAGGTTAGGTTAGAAAGCAGGAGGGAGGAAACTTTGTAGCTTTCTTTCCTCAATTCTGCAACTTCATTCTAATCACAAGAAAAACATCAGACCAAGTTAAAGGCTATTGTACAAAATACCCACCACTGTTTTAAGAGTGGCACAGCCAAGAAAAATCAGGAAAGCTGAAGAAAAGGAGACCACAAATGACAGGGCGTGGGGTGTTGGCATGTGTCCTGAGATAAGAACACAACACAGCGAGGAACAGAGAAGCCTGAATAAACAGAGGTTAGTAGTCAACACCATCGTGCTGAAGTCAAGCTTTTATTTTTTTTAATTTACACATATACTTTATGCACAACCATACGTATGGGGACTTGCACCCCATGTAGTACATGGGTACAGTCAGCTCTTTTCTTCTGCATTGCGTGTCCCCAGGACTGAACTCAGGAGGTATCAGGCTTGATGGCAAGTGCCTTACACAGTGAACCATCTCACCGGTCTCAATATTTATTTATTCATTTGTTTGCTTGTTTATTGTGTATGTGTGCATGTGTGCACACACACACACACAGTTGCCTGGGGGATCCAGAAGAGGGGATCCTCTGGAGCTGGAGTTACAGATGGTTGTGAGCTGCCCAGTGTATGTGCTGGAACCTAACTTTTAAGCACTGAGCTTTCTCTCTGCCTTCTCCTCCCCAGTTTATTTATATTTTTGAGAGATGTACCATGATATGTAAGGTGTGAATGTTAGAAAGCCAATAATGTGGTGTATTAAATAGTCAGAATATTGTGCTACAAGGAGGGGTGTGTGTGTAGCTCATGCCAAGTGGAATCCCAAATTGCTAAGCCATTCCCATTCGTTTTGTGTGCCTGTCTCAGAGCTAGGAAAGAAATTCTGAAATAAGTTAGCCAGGTTAGAAGTCTGGTGACTATCCTGGAGGGCAATCAGCTGTAATCTTTGGAGTTATATTATGTATTGAATGGAAATCATTTGCATGTCTAATAGACATCTAGCTTTCACAGAATCTGAACTCTAATAATTAGTAAATATGTTCTCCAGGAGAACTATGTTTGTGTGGGCTTGCCACACAATGCTCAGGCATGACATTGAAAGGACATGCAATTATCCTTTTGGCATGATAATAAGCTTTGGACATTAAACCTAAAGAGCTGGTAGTCTAATTGGAGCTTGGTTTGCACATCTCTAATACCAAAGAGCAAGTCACTAGATGTCTGTTTCATTACATCGTTCTTTCAGACCATCACCCTTTGTCCCAGCATCCAGTCTTCGAGAGTCAGTTTTGCTTTCTCTCAAGTCTGGCCAGAGTTCTCCTTCATTCCTTATCAGGTAAACTGATACGTGCAATCCATACTATAGGGCGGAGCAGCCTAACGGCCACAAACCTACAATCTTAGCCCTCAGGATGCAGAGGCAGGAGGAGCGGGAGTTTAAGGCTAGTCTGGTGTACTCGGGACCTTGTCTCAAAACAAAACAAAACAAACAAAAAACCCAAAACAAAAACAAAACAAAAAACAAGCTGTATTGACTAGGAGTGTGACTAAGTTGGTGGAGGGCTTGCCTAGCATGCACAAAGCCCTAGCTTCCATTCTCAGGGCATCATGCTCCAGGGCATGGTGCTAGATGTGTGTAATCCTCAAAAGGTTCTGGCAAGAGGAACAGAGTTCAAGGTCATCTTTGGCTAACTGATAAATGAATGTACAGCCAACCTGAAACATGTTAGGCCCTGTCTGAAACAAACAAGCAAGTAAACAATCTAAAGAACAACAACAAAGGCATTGTTATTGAGGCCCAAGATGTTTACCCCCCTGAGATTAGGGTATCTGTTTGTACCAAGACACCCTGTATCTTTGTCAACTGAGTTTCCAGGCAATTTTTTTTTTTTTCTTTTTGCTGCTAAACATGAAACCCCAACTGGGGATTTCCAGAAATAACTGATGTAGGGTGGGAAGGAGAATTTGAAGGTGGGGACCCAGTTCCTACAGCCAACATGTGAATACTAGGGGTCTGGGCAGTGCAAGCAGGGAAGGAAAGATGACCTTATTTGTACTATGGCCAGCGAGCCCAGCTGCATGCTGGCTAGACAGGTATCAGAGCCATCTTGCTCCCATGAGTTGCTACTCTGGAAACCAGGTCTGCAGGCCAGCTTCCCTTGGAGGCCGGTTCTCTAAATTTAGAACTTGCATTCTTCAGGTAGAGGACTAACTTCGAGGCTAAAGCACTAATCGGGGACTATGGGAAGAAAGCATTTTCACAGCAAATATGACCCAAGCCGAGCAGTACACAGTCCCTTTAGCATATCAGAAGGGTTGGCTCTGCAAGTGGCACCTTGCCAGGGAAGTAACTCAGAACAAATCCCTTACAGCCCTGAGGTACTAGAGGGTAGTTTCAGAAAGCGTCAGCCTGGGAGGGCTGTGCAAGGGCTTACAGGAATTGCCTCACTTGCACTTTGATGGTGGTGCTCAGCTGAGCCTGTGCCACTGGGAAGGGGCACGTGGGACCAGAGAGCTACATCAGGTAGCAAAGATAGAGACACTCCACTGAGGAGTCCAAGGCACGGGAAGATTAAAGCCTTTGCCCACAGGCATGCGGTGGAGAGCTGTAAGGTGAATCCAGGTCTCTCCTTTCCAGGTGTTTCCAGCCCTTATACCTTATAGATGAGCGAGGCGGGGGACGTGACACCCGCATGGCGCTTGCTCCTTGGGTGACAGCGCACTATTTCTGGCGCAGACCCGAAGCATCAGTCAGCAAATAGCAGGATGAGATAAATGTAGTCCCCCTGCATGGGAGCAGCATGTGACAGTGTGACAAGATGTGTCAGCACCGGAGCCATTAAAAGCAGTGCCATGGCAACCAGCATTCACTCTGGGCCTAGTCAGCAGTGGTAATTGCGGGTACCGTTCAAGATGGCTTCTTATCTGCTGAGAAGCCTGCAGACTAGAGGCTCTGAGCTATATCACACAGAGAACACAGTCGCAAGCAGACTCCATCCTCTTCCCCAAGGCTTGAGAGTTTTCAGCATAACTCACAGGATGAAGAAACCCAGCAGCCTCGGGAATTCCCCAGAATTACCCTGTCTGTTGTAAAGAATGGTTTTGCTTCCCCTTAGAGGGCTTCTGTGTCCCCTGAGCACTAATGTTCCAACAAGAGGCTCAGAGTGTGCAGAAGAGGATGAACTCCTCCCTCCCGCCTCCCTCTTTCTTCTTCCCTTTTCATTATTTGAGACAGGGTCTCACACTGTAACCCAAGCTGGCCTGGAACTTACTATGTAGCTCAGGCTGGCCACAAACTCACAGAAATCCTCCAGCCTCAGCTTCTTTTGTGCTGAAATTACAGGTGTGACCACCATGTCCAGCTTGCACCTTTTTTTGTATATTGCAGGTACTACTACTACCCACCACCACCATTAAATTATTATTATTATTATTATTATTATTATTATTATTATTATTATTATTATAATCTCCAGCTGCCACAGACAAGGTAAAGGTGTGGCATGAGTTCTGCTTCATCTGAAGGACTCATTAGGCCACTGAGCTTGGCTGCCTTGCTCTGCCCTAATTTTAACTTTGATGACTGTACACTCTTTCCTGAAGCACAGCTTCTGATATTTTTTACTGTTATTTTTATTTTTGAGTCAGGGTCTCACTGCAGCCCAGGCTGATCTTGAACTCAGGATTCGACTGCTTTGGTTCTTTGTGTACTGGATTTACAAGGATGTACCACCACGCCCAATTTCTCTCTTCTTTAATTTTTTTTCCCTTTAAATTTCTAATTGGGCACCTTGCAGTAAAGACTTCCAGCTTCCCTGAGAAGAACTTGTGGTCCTGTGACCAGGCTTACCACACTGTGAGTGAAAATGCAGCTTTCTGGGGTATGTTCTTGGCTCCACCTTCCTCTCTGCTGATGGGCCGACTCCAAGTTAGAGTGATGTCATCTTGGGTAGAGAAGATGAAGACACAGGGATAGCAGAGCAGTAAAACATGCTGGGCTTTTTTCAATGTAAAGAAATTGCTACTTATTTTTTCACTAAAGACAAGAAAATGTGAGGCATCCAATAAGGCAACTGAAAGAAACTAGTTTGAGTTAAGCTCCTTTTCTATTGTGCCGTGCTGGGGGCCAGACTCACTGAACCACACTGCTAGCTTCTGAACAGCATGCCTGCGGCCCTACCAGCTGTTTATGATATTGTTGCAGTTGGGAGTTGGGGTTCTTTGCACGTACAGTGGCTCACATCTGAAGTCCCAGCATGAGGGAAGCTGAGGCAGGAGGATTGCTTCAAGTTTGAGGTCAGCCTAGGCTACACAGTGAGTTTTAAAGCCAGCCTGGGCTAGAGAGTTAGATCCTGTGCCAAAAGAGGGGCAATATTAAGTAAAGAAGAAACTTATTAAGCAAGGAAAATGGGGAAATTATTAAGAAAATAACGGCAATGTACAGCAATGCAAGAAGTGGGCATGAACTCTCAAGAAGGGATTTTGGATAGCTCACTTTACGAACTCATTTTAATCAAGGAGATGCTCATTCATGAGATAAGGTAGGAAAACATGGGTACTGCCAGAAACAGGTTAAGATTCCCCCCCCCCCAGATTAGGGTTTGTATCTGTATTGTATCCTTACATAGCGTTTTTAGAATGAGCAGAAAATTTGCTAGATTCACGATGTAGAGAAGCCAGTATAATGATGCAAAGGACAGTTAATGGTTGTCACAGCCATGTTGGTCCCAGCTGATTTAGGATGCTCTTGTGTCTTCAGTGTTTGAATGGTCACATGGTATCTTACCGTAATGCAGGCCTATGTTGCATCAGCCTCCATGTAGTCACCATGTAGCTTGCTCTTCTTTTCTAGTCAAATTTATTCCTCCTCCAACCTCTAAAGATGTCTCTTAATCTGTAGGGCTGAAGAGGACCAAAGATTCACTTTCCAACTAAATGGAGGCAATCCCTCATTGAGACTTCTTAATTAAGTTAATGGATGTGGGATGGCTCAGCTCACTGTGAGTGGCACTGTTCCCTAGGTGGGGGTGGTCCTGAACTGTGTGAGATCAGAGAAAACCAGTGGCTGAACATGCATACATTTCTCTCTGCCCTTCCCTGAATGAGATGTGACCAGCTGTCTCAGGCTCCTGCAGTGGCGTCTTCACCACAAGGATGGACTATTTATTACCTAGAATTGTGAGCTAAAATAAATCCTCACTCCAAGTTGCTGTTTGTAGGGTATTTGAGTCACAGAAGCAGAAATGGCGCTAGGGAATCAGAATGAAGCAAGTTGGGTTATTATGTAAGGGAGGGAGTTATTTTATTTTTTGGTTTTTTGAGACAGGTTTTCTCTGTGTAACAGCACTGGCTGTCCTAGAACTGGTTCCACAGACCAGGCTGGCCTGGAACTCAGAGAGCTGCCTGCTTCTGCCTCCTTAGTGTTGGGGTTAAAGGTGCTGGCAAAGAAGGAAGTTATTAAGGAAAACATTAGGTTTATCAAGAAAATGACTATGGCACACACTCAAGGCAAGGAGTGAATGCAAGCTCCTCAATTAAAGTCACATAAAAACAAAACCAAAACAAAACAAAAACCAGGGTTAGTGATGGCTCGCAAAGGTGCTTTCCTGTGGATCTGGAAACCTGACTTCTGTACCTGGATCTCACAAGGTGGCAGCCGTACAGGGACTCTCTAGAGTTGTTCTCTGGGCAGACACAACGGACAGGGAGGGAGGGAGGAGGGAAGGAGAGGAAGAGAGAGAGAGAGTAGTATGACAATCCAGGTATGGTGGCACACATTTGTAATTCCAGCACTAGCCAGTCCAACTTCATACATAGTGAGTTCCAGACACTGTGAGTGAGTGTGTGTGTGTGTGTGTGTGCATGCTCACGCGCACTTGAGGATGTGCAAGCATGTGTGTGCACATGTGTGGAGGCTGGAGTTTTACATTGATATCTTATTTTTTGACAGGGCTACTCCTGTCTCTGTCTCCTCAGCACTGGGATCACAGACAAACACTGCTCTAATCAGCTGTTTGCTTCGTTGCTGGGGATCCAAACTCAGGTCCTCATGCTTGCATGGCAAACACTTTACCTGCTGAGCCATCTCCCAGACCCTGTGTTCTACCTTAACTATGTATTGTGACTCTGGCTCAAAACAAACAAACAAACAAAAACAAAAAGCAATACCCCCCCCCAAAAAAAACAAGCAAACAACGAATCTTTTTATGTTAACAGCTGGTTCAATATCTGTACTCAAGCTGTCACAAATTATGCTTAAAACATTATTTAGAATGTTTCCAGCTCTAAGTAACAAACTGCTGAAAGTAGCTTAAAAGTCTAGGTATTTTAAAAATTATGTCATTTCACATGAAATCTAGAAGTAGGTTGTTCTAGAAATTTCTTATTGTAGCTACAATGAACATCTTGGCTACTATTCTATTGCTATGCAGAGATACAATGACCAAGACAGCTCTTATAACAGAAAGCATTTAATTGGGGTCTTGCTAACAATTTAGTTGGTTTCACCATAATCATCATTGTGGGAAGCAGACAGGTGCTGCAACAGTAGTTGGGAGCTTTACATCTGATCTGCAGGCGGCAGGGAGAGAGAAAGAGAGACTGGGCCAAATATGGGCTCTTGAAACCTCAAAGCCCACTCCCAGTAACACATCTCCTCCAACAAAGCCACTCCCCCTAATCCTTCCCAAATAGTTCCACTAACTAGGGACCAAGCATTCAAACATACGCACTTATGGGTAGCCACTCCCATTCAGACCACCACAATAACTTACCACAAGCTTGCTTGTCTTAATAACTCTGATCAACCCCCCCCACCCTCCTGCCAGAAGTCTGATATCAGTTACACAGTGGTAGACTTGTTGGCAGAGATATTATTTTCTGGAAGCTCTGTAGTCTGCTTTCTTGGCGGTGTTGGCGTTTGCAGGCCATCTGGCTTCTTTGCCTATGACTCCTTCCTTGAGTCATCCCAGCCTCTTGCTTCCACTATCGGATCTTCTTCATCTTTGGTCAGATCTGTCTTCTCAGAAGGACGCTTGTGGTTACAGTTTGGAACTTACAAATGACTCAGGATCATCTAATCTCATCTCAAGATCTTTAACTCTAGAGCAGATAGCAATGCCCCGTCTGTCATATAAGGTTAAGAATGGGAGGTACCGGTGTTTAGGATGTGGCTATTAGCCTACTGAGTTTAAAAACTTTTATTCTCTTCTTCTGCCACACCATTGTAGGTGGTTTTAAAGGTCATTTGTGTACACAGAGGTTCATTCTGCCACCGTCTTCTGTGTAAATAAGTAGTCAAGTTGATTTAAAAAGCATTCTAAATGGCTTGTGGATGACAGAAAATACCTTAATTATTTCCATATTGGTATATGTGTGTATAAAATACCAAACATAGTGTTCCACACTATATGTAACACATGTTCATGAAGGATAATGTGTGATAATCAAGTTGTCCTTTCAATTATTTTATTTATTAATTTTACATTCCAACCCCCAGCCCCCTCCTTCCCCTCCCTTCTTCCTCCCCACCTCCCCCAATCTCGCCCACCCATCTACTCCTCAGAGGAGATAAGGCCTCCCTTGGAGAGTTACCAAAGTCTGGGATACCAAATTAAGCAGGACGAAGCCCCTCCCCCTGATTCAGGTTGGGCAAGGTATCCCACCATAAGGAATTGGCTCCAGGAAGCCAGTTCATGTACCTGGGGTAAATCCTCTTTTTTAAAATTTGTTTTTGTTTGTCCTTTCAATGATTAAATGTCCTTTGAATTGCCTTTGTGCTTGACCATACCACCAAAATCTGTATATAATAGGTATAGAAAATGGCTCCCAGTGCCAAGGAGACCTTGGATGGTTGTGTGAGAGAGAGCCTGTGTAAGTGATGTATGCTGTAACTGGGATGGAAGTGTGTGCTCCTGGGATGACGCTCAGAGATAGATGCCTTGTGGATGCAAAGGGCTGTTCAGCTTCAGGAAGTAGGAATCAGGAAACGAACCACCAGAATCCATGGCTGTCTGGCTAGCTCCCATTTTCCCACCTTGCAGTTAGTTTCTTCCAACTCTGCCTCCTCTCCCTTCTCTGTCCACATGACTGATACCAGCCGCCCTAGACTTGGGCTCCCTTACAGTTGGCAGTCCCTCTCCGGTGTGGTGAGATCATACTGTCATGCAGGTACCTCAGCCAGAGCTGCTGGGCTGGTAAGGCAAGAGGCCCTCACACACCTCCCTCAGAAATGACATAAGGGAAGGAAGGGAAGCGGGGACAGGCTGAGGCAGTGGTTGTGACTTGAGTCATTTGTGGTAACTGTTGGTAGTCCCTTTCAGGTGACTCATTCTACTCCTTGGCTAGGTTTTCCTCAGAGAGCCCTGGAGCAGGGTACTGGTGGAGCATGGGGCTGATACCAGGAGAGACCCTGGGGGAGTTTCTGCCCAGAAATAACAGACTGGCAAATGTGAGGGGGACTTCATGAAGGAAGAGGTGCATGGCCTCTGAGAGGCCAGTGTTACTCCTTGAAACTTACACTAGATGAAGTTATTCACTTTAATGCAATAGTTTTTTTTAGATCTTTCTTTCCATTTTTTCCTCCCTTTCTTTTCTTCCTCCCCCCACCTTTTCTTTTCTTTTCAGGTTGTTTCTCTGTGTAGCCTTAGCTGTCTAACTGCTAACTGTCTGTCCTGAGACACTCTCTATAGACCACACTGTCCTCAAACTCAGAGATCCACCAGCCTCTGCCTCCCAAATTCTGGGACTGAAGGTGTGCACCACCATTCCTGACAAATTTTAAAACTTTATAAAATAGAAATTAGTTTCTGCAGGGCTGGCATTTCAGGTTGTGGGGATCTTGAACCTAGAAACGCTGAACATGGTCATTGAGAAGTTAGGGAGGTAGAAGTCACCCCTGTCCAAGTCCCAGTTCTTTCTGCTGAAACTGAACAAGGAAAAGACACTTGAGGAGACCATGACAGGAAGATCATGAGTTTGATCTAACCTGGGGTATGTTTAGTGAAACCCTGTCTTAAAATTTCAGAAAATTATTTTTTTACAGTTCTGGGGGTTGAGAAGTTCATGGGTCATTTGGTGAGCATCTTCTGCCTGGATGAGACTCTGCAGGGTACCATGCAGTGGGGTAGGGAGAACTTGCTGCTGTGAGTCTCTGCGTAAGAAGCCACTAATGTGATCAATAGGGCCTTACCCTCAGGAACTCATCTAGTCCTACTTACTGTCTGAAGGCCTCAGTTCAAATACCATTAACACACGGCTTTGGGGACTACATTTCTTAGTGAATTTTGGAAGAGCCAGACCATAACACTATCTTTTTTAAAATTTTTGAAAAATAGTGATATAGTGGTAGTGATTATAGCAGTGGTAGTAATTATGGTAATGGTGGTGATTGTGATGGTCTCAGTGATTTAGTCTTTTATGGTAATAATGGTGGTCCCTGACAGAGAGGAGGGTCAGCCCAGGAGCAGCCTTAATGAACTGATATGTGAGGGCAGTCCTGTCAGGTGCCTTCATGGACAGAAGACTTAAAGATCCAAATAGGCCTTCACTCCCAACATAGCAATTATCATCAAAACCACAGTCACCACCAGTGACCACCTGTGGCTCTACTTAAACTCAAATAAAGAATTGGATGTCTGTAGATTTTGATTTGCTAATATGCGAAAGTCCTCTTTGCTCCTTGGAGAAGGAGGTATATGAGACTTGAACTCAAGTACAAAAACATGATAACGGAGCTGGTTCCCCTACTCCCACTTTTGTACATCATTATAACTTCCAATACTGTATTACATTCCTATGATAGCCCAACCTTGGGAGAGCTGAGGCTGGCATCTGATACAGGCAAAGAGAAACAGGGAACTCGATTCTTGTCTGTGTGGAATTCATTCATCCTCCCAGGGCTTAGGTGTGGGTGGGTGGGGATAGAAGAGTGTCGAGATTCTTTTCTCTGAGAACTTCTGACGTTCAGACTAGCATGCCTTTAACCCCCGTTAGTTAAAAATAAGAAAGGAGGCCCAAAGTAAAGGACTGACCTGTAGGTCCTGTCTGACGCGGATAGTCTGTCATCAGTCATGTTGAAAGCTCTTGTCAACCTAAGTGACAGAGAGTGGCTCTCCATGAGAATGGGCTTAACCGGGGAAGAACAGTGAGCAGCAATGCCATGGCAACTGTGGGCACATTCAGGGAGGCTGAGAGAAGCAGGGATTTTTGAAGGTAAAATGAGAGGACACATAAGTTGTTTTGAGCTGAAGAGAACATTGATTATGGACCTATTGTGGGAATTGACGTCAGTTCAGTGATGGACAGTGTACCAGGCAATTGTTTTTAAATGTTTTTGTGACTCAAGTAGCAAAGAACAGTTTAGAAAGCCCTTTGTCAAGGTTTTGACTCCAGGATTTAGTTCTGAGTAGAGCCCTTCAGTGGGTCTTTGTGATGGTTCTTACCACAGCATGTGTGCAGGAGGACCTTCCTTTCTCGGTGTCCTGACCCTTCGGTTTAGGTTTGTAAGAAGAATAACACCGTGCTGGTATGGCAACTTACACAGTCTAATGGTGAAACCAGCAGCAGTCAGTGGACTCAATGGCAGTGAATCTAAGAAAAGATTCCTGGCTGCAGAGTTGCTGGAATGTATCTGGGGTTCAGAGGAGATCTCCCCAAACTAGGAAGGTAACTATAGACAGTTACCTGGTAGTGCCTCTCTTAACAGATACACTGTGAGTATATAGAAATGGCTGGTAGCATCATCTGGAGAGATGTAACAGTGACTCCAAATCCCACCAGAGAGTCTTGTTCAGAAGGGCCTGGTAAAGTGTGTGTGCTTACATAATTTGTAGCATTTTTTCCTATTGAACTCTATTTTAATATATTCTTTGTGCAATTTTTACTTTGCCTTTTGGGAAGCAACACCTTAGCACAACAAATGTTGAAAGCATCTTAGTTTGGCAAAAATGTTTTCAGTTTTTCACTAGAAAAACTTGGTAAATACTTATTAAACAACTACTACTACTCATGCATTGTTCTATACCCTGGGTAGATATTTGTGAATAAGGTGGCAGTGTCTTCATAGAACTCCAAAGTAATTAACATAGTTTAAAAAGAGAAGTAGATTTCTGGATTTTAAGATTCTGCTGGTTGGTTCCAAGTGCTGTAGTTGCTACAGAGTTCTTTGGCACAGAACTCTGGGAACCCCTGTTTTTAGGGTCCTGGGTGGGGGTGAAATAAAGTCAACACTGGCCTTTTAGGTTTCTTATTGATCAAATGGGGACAGACACACCTGCCTCAAGTCTTATCATGGGTTGCAAAAGCAAACAACAACAAAAGTCTAAGCATATAAACCATGGACTCTAGTGCTTGTTACATGGCTTTGCTCTCTTGTTTCATGATGGGCTCCAGTTTTTTTCTTTGTTTGGGGTCAAATTGGAGAACACATGAACATGTCTGGAGAAGTCTTGAGAAATGAACCTGAGGCTCAAACAGGATAATAAAGAACATGAAACGAAGAACTAAGAAGAATCTCTGCCACCTCCACAGCGTGAGAAATGCAGGTGTACATTGGGGCAGCTGCTCTGGGAGTTCCTCAGGGAATAACACAGAGGTCACCAGAGCGTTCAGTAATTCCATTTCTAGGTATATGCCCAAGACAGCCATAACACACATTACACTAAGACCTATACACAAAAGTGTACATCATCATAGCACAAAAGCCAAAAGCAGAAACAACCCAAATTCCATCTCTACTGATGAATGAATAAAATGTATGTGTGTGTGTGTGTGTGTGTGTGTGAGAGAGAGAGAGAGAGAGAGAGAGAGAGAGAGAGAGAGAGAGAGAGAGAGAGAGAGAACTTTTAAAGTAAAGTAAATAGAGTGGAATACTACTCAACCATAAAAAGGAATGAAGTCTTGACCATGCAATAGCATGGATAGACCTGAAAACACAAATGAAGAAAGAAAAAAATATCATATATGTATGGTGTTACTTATACAAAATGTCCAGAATAAGACAGTATGTAGAATCAGACTGGATTTGTATGGCATAAACAGGGTGTGGTAGGGCATGCCTATAAACCCAGCATTCAGGAGGCAGAGACTGGAGGATAAAAGGCTAAGGTTATCCTCAACTACATAGAAAGGTAGAGGCCAGCCTGAGCTACCAGACACCGTGTCTCAAAAAGACAAACGATTAATTTTATACAATCTATGAACTAAGATTGAGGCAGCCTGCTCTGCCTCAGTTGGCACATGCATATGCTGCAAAGAGAATGCAGAAGGGTTCAGATGAGAAAACCCCTTGCCCAAGACTCCCTTTTGGCCTTCTGGTGCCAGAAGAATGCAGCAGCTTCTTTGCAATGAAGAGGAGGCAGCAAATGAAACAGTACTTGTTATATCGCTACCTTGTTTACATACATTTCTATCACAGCCACAGAGAAGGCCTGGTTTGTGGTTCTCAGCTTCGGCTCTAGAAGCCCCACTTCTTTCATGGTGCCGGGGTGGGGGTGGGGGTGGGGCTTGAAGTGGTCTTGGGTGGTCCACTGCACCAAGGGGGCACAGCTTTGACTGGGTGCAGCTCCCTGAACCAGCACTATAGGCTCCTGTTGACCTCCTGTTTTCAAGGGGTGGAAGGTGAATCTTCGCTGTGTGAAATGTGTTAGAACAGAAGGTGTTTTCAAACCTGAGAAGTGCTTGGATGAGGAGGGATGTCTGCTAGAGAGTGAACCGTACTTAGCTTTCTGGCTCAATCCAGTTTCAGGTTCCCTCTTTGTGTGGTCCTGACTGTATGCCGTCATACAGAATGTGTCATTGTCACTTCTGAACGGCCACATATGCTCTGCTGCACGTTTGGAATTACCGTGTCAGGTTTTCAAAACCGATTTTTAAAAATGATTTTTTTTTTAAGTTTGCCTTTAGCATTTTGCAGGAAGCCCACTCACCAGCTGTTTGTTTATACCGTCTTGTGATTATTTTTGCACATTATCAATGAATAGTAAGTAATTACATCATTACCAGGGAAGCAGTGAGTTGAATTTCCCTGCAGGGTGTTTCTAGGGGGAATGCTGTACCATATCTATTCTTAGAGCTCCAAGGAGATTCGTGGTTAGATACTCAGTGTCTCCAGGGAGAGACGGGTCTTCTGGCTAGCTGCTAAAGCCCCACACTTTTGGCACCCTAGGGCAGGCAGTGAGCCTGAGAATTTCGAAGGCTCCTGGGACAGAGACAGAGAGTTGCAAAGGTGATCTATATGAACTTTTTTCTACAGCACTCCAGGACCCCAGGCATCTTCCTTCCCTTATATTTATTTTACTTAAAAAGATTGACATATACAAAGTATACACGTTAGTATAAAGTAGGAGGACTAGTCAGTCTAACACATGAACTCATGGCTTAATGTTCAAGTCTGTCCCTTCCAGCGTTTACCATTTCCTTGCAATGAAAGCACTAAATGTCCTTTCTTTTGGGCATATTGCATGTCATCATTTGCTATAGATCCCAACTGTGCAATAATACATCAGAATCTTTCTCCTGCGTGTAGTTTGGTACTCACTCCTTGATCAGCCTTTACTCATCATCCCCAAATGCTTCTTTACACCCATTAGCAGCCACACTTACTCCCTATCCCCTTTGACCCTAACTGGCCACTAATCTGCTGGGTTTCTCTGTGGATTTGCCTCGCCTGGATTTTTCATACAAGCATAGTGTTCTTTTGTTCTTGATTCTTTCACTTGGTGTAATATTTTCAAGATTGGTGCATAGAACAGCGCATATTGCTATAATCATTCATTCCGCTCATATATATATATATATATATATATATATATATATATATATATATATATATCAGGTAAGGTTCATCATGTAAATCAGTCTTAACTATACAGCTTAGAGTGTTTTAGGATATTTAGTATATACACACTGTTCTCCAACCAAGCTCTACTCTTTCATCTTGCAAAACTAAAATCATGTCTGTTAAGTTACTTCTTATCTCCCCCCTCCTTCCATGAATGTGGCTGCCAGGTGGATGATGGGTGTCTTCTTTTACTTTCCACCTCATTTTTTTTTTCTTTTCTTTTTTTCTTTTTTTTTCCTTTTCTTGAAGCACAGTTTTTCACTGAATATGGAGCTTAGGACTGGCAGTTAGCACCAGAGATCCACCTGTCTCTACACTCCCAGCTCTTGATTACAGATACACTGGCTGAATTTCACTTTTACATGGGTGCTGGGCATTTAAATAATAGTTTTTATACTTGTACAACAAGGCTTTACACACTGAGACATCTCCCTGGCCCTTCTCCCCACATCTCTTGGCTATTTCTATGTTTCTGACTAACCTAGATGACCACTTAATTAATTTAGTGTATGTGTGGCCATGTCACAGTAGGTGTGTTGAACTCAGAATACAATCAACTAGAGGCCCCCTCTCTTCCCAACATGTGGCTCTCAGTTCATCAGGCTTGGAAGCCATGTCAATGGCCTATTTGTTTTTTGTGACTGGTTTATTTCGTATAATATCATGCTGTCTAGGATTTATCCATTTGGTAGCATATGTCAGAGTTCCCTTTTTAAGGCTGAGTAATGCTTCACTATATTTCAAATCAATCCATCCATAAATAGACATTGGGACTATTTCCACCTTTTGGCTGTGAATAACACTGCAGTGAAATGGGGCATACACATCCTGCTTAATTCCCTGCTTTCAGTTCTTTCAGGTATATAGGTGGGATTTCTGGATGGCATAGTATCTTTGTTTTTAATTTTGGGGGAACCACCATGTTTCCTGTAAGCTACATTAATTTTACATTCTCACAAACAGTGTCCAGAATTCCAATTTCTAACAGCTGACTTGAACACTTGTTATTTTTGGGTTTGTTTGCTTTGCTTTTGTGTAACGGGTAGTAGCTCTCCTAACTAGTAAGGGATGACATTCATTCATTCCTAATTGACAATGGACATATTGTGCTAGGTGGGTAGAGTGAGACCTTCCAATAAAGAAAAAGGTAAACAAGATATTAGACACCGTCCATGCTTCAATATTACAATCTGCCTGGGGAAGTAGAATCATATTTGAGCTTCAGCACTCACACATGGCAAGTGCCTTGTGCTAGGCATTGTGCTGCGTGCTCAATGTATTTCTTTCCTTCAAGCCTTCCAGTGTTGGCCTGTGAGGGAGATAAGAGCACCATCTCATTTAACAGGGAAGGGAGTGGACACTTGAGTGATTTACCAAGTCTTCCTAGCCAGTTGTATGCTGAGCAATCTCTTACTCTGAAGTCTGGGTGTTCCTCGCTAGGCATGGAATGAGATTAGACAGACATTGCAGGGCTGGAGGAGCCAGACTGGCCTTCAGAGAGAAGGGCCAAGCTTCCAGGGCCCTCATTTGGAAAAGTGGTCACCTGGACCATTTTATCCTATTATTCAGAGTGTGTCCAACCTGTTGGCTCACCAGTCCTGGGAGTACTAAGAATGTGGACCATCAGATCTTGCAAAATATCAAAAAATTGGACACCCCTGATAAGAGTGAAAACTGAATTTATTAATAGATGGAATAGAGAGTTTTCATATTTCCTCCTCATTGTTTCCATTGCTGTTTTAAGAGAAGTGAAGGAGCTTCTCTTAAATAACATCAGCCAGTGTTATTTATTTTAGCATACAAAGTCATGGGATTCATTTTGGCATCTTCATACACAGGTACCATCATACCTTGTTCTCATTAATGACTCTCCCTACACCTCCCACTCTGGCTGCTTCCCTTCCTCCCTGCACACTCCCAGTTTGTGTCTAATCCACTGTCATAGAGCTAGGAGTAGAGAGATCCAGAAGTTGGCCTCATTGACAAATCCTCTTTTTTGTGTGTGTTGGGGTCATACCACCATTGAATATTGACGTGGGGGTCTCCCTTTGTCAAGGTTTTGCTTCCAGGGTTTCATCTACCTGTGGGAAACAGTAGTCTTAACATATCAAGAAGAACATTCTAGAAATAAACCATTTGTAAGATTCTTTCTGTCTTTCATGTATATGTGTGTGTGTAGGTCGGAGGACAAGGACAACTTGTAGTGGTTATTTCTTTCCTGCCATCTGAGGGTTCCAAGGATTGAATTCAGGTCACTAGACTTGACAAACAAGTTGTAAGGCTTGCTGACAAGTGACTTTACCTGATGAGCTATGTAGCCTGGTCATTCCTCCTTTATTATTATTATTTTTATATTTTTGTCTCTTCATATAGCCCTGACTTGAAGCTTGGAGCTTGCCATGAGGACTGGGATGATTTTGAAGTCGGGGTGACACTCCTGCCTCTACCTCTGATATGCTGAGACTATTGGAGTGCACTAGCATGAACAGCTTAATAACTCATACTCTTATTATAATATTTTCCTGTAACCATTTTATTTAACCAGTAATTATTGGTAATCTCTCTCTTCTGAATCTACAAATCAGAAACTCTACCATAGGGATGTATAGCTAAGAAAAACGGTAAACGAGTGCTGGAAAACCAAAGTTTTCCTCTGTTCTCACTCCACCATCAACGCAGAAGATGGGTGCTGACCTCAAAAGCCGTGGGGGATTTGTCCCCAGAAGTAAGCAAACAACTCTGCAGCAGTGAACACCAGCTGCATGCCCTGCAGCCTAATATCATATAGACTGTCACCTGCAGCCACGCCCTAAAAGGAAAAGACATGTGACAGTAACCAATGAGAACTGAATGCCCTTTATGTTTTACATTCTGTGCAGAAATGGTCTCCTGATAAACTTCCTTTCCCACTCTGTTCCTACAGTCTCCTTGTTTGTACCTCTTTCAGCCTCTTTCAACAAAATGTTCACCCAAGACAAAAACAAAACAAACAAACAAACAAACAAAAAACTAGAATATGTCACTTCAAAAGTATGCCCCCTTGCCTTTAAAACAGCTATTCGTGCTAAAGCAAAGTGTAGAAAATGTCCCCCGTGCCCACTCTGTGTGAGAAGAGTATTATAAACCTCTTAGCACTCCAAATGAAAGCCAGATGGCTCTACAGTCACACCTTTCCCTATAGACAACCTCTCTGTGTTCACCTCCCCACAGTTCCCCACTGCTGGAAGCTGAAAAACCCTTTTCATTGTCCTTTTTTTCTCTACATAGTTACTGTTAATTTTTAAAAAGATGCCAGAGTACACAAGCACTGCTTTCAGATGCTTTCACTAAGGTTCCTTCTGCCCAGCATGTGCTGTCCACGTTAATAAGCTTGTTTCTGTTTCTCTTCATAATTGTCTTTTGGTTTGGATAGTCCAACTGAGTACCACCTATAGAGAAGAATTGCCTGTCCTCATCACAAAGTGAAGTTCTGGGTAATTCTCTCTCTCTCTCTTTCTCTCTCTCTCTCCATATATATATATATTCATACATGCATATAGAGATAATAATATACATATTTTTCCTATGATTATATAATAATCTGAATTTCTTTTGACTTTATGTATAGAAAAGAAATACATATTTTCTCCTTATAAACATGAATTTTCCTTTGGCTATACATAGTAAAGAAATATATTCTCCCTGAGAACATATGAATCTCTGTGTATACATACACTTATATGTGTGTGTGTAATTTATTTCTCACCCTTCGAGCCATTTTCTTCTTTCTTTGGTCAACCATCACCAAAGCATTCTGAGATAAATCATAACAGGAATTCCATTTCCCTGCAGCAGGATTAGTCTCTGGTGGGGACGTATGACAGAATTACAGATGAAAAGACAAGGGGCATCTTTTGTACATTTGCCAAGAACTCTTTCCTGGTGAAGAAAATCAGAACCTATCAGGCAAATGGCCCTTCAGGTGTGTTCAATTCCACGTGGCTCCATAGGCTAGTACGAAGAGAGTGACTAGAGGCTGTTGCAGCCATTTTGTGACCACTAGTGACAAGCCTAAGGACAAGAAGCTAAAAGGCTGTTGAAAAGAGATGTGTATCCGATGAAGTCTCAGGTACCTGAATCAGTCCTGGAACCATTAACTTTCAAGTGTTAAAAAAAGAAACAAAACTGTTTACTTGCTAGCAGGTTTAGGTTCCTAGCAAAACTAGGAGGATGCCCAGAAACTCCCAAGGCTTCCACATCACCTTCTCCACTGCCAACATCCTTCATGAGTGAAGGACACACCACAATCTCCTAAAATACATCCTTTTCACTCTTGATGCTATCCACCTGTGTATTTGGACAACATGCAAAGCTATATGTCCCACCAATACAGCATCATACAGAGACATTTCAGTGCCCTAAAAATGCTTAGACCTTTATCTACCTCTTGCTGAATTCGTCGTCTCTGAATCATTCCTCCATTTGATTTGAAATCACTTGAGGCAGGGATACAGTCTGTAGTTTTATTGTATGTTGTGTACACAATACCAAAGTGTTGTCAGTTTGGGAGTGGGTAAGGCCCCCTATTATCAGACCCTGCTGTACAGCAAGCTAATGGGATGAAAGAACTTTAAAGCTGGAATGGAACACAGCTTTTGCTTGCTGGGTCCAGCCTTCTCACTTTATATAGAAAAATAGGTCACATGCTTAATATTTGTTAGTGACAAATATAGTGCCTGGCCCCTTGCCTAGTCAGCTTTCTGTTATAGTGTGCTTTCTTATCTTGCTATTCGACTCAAATCATGACCTTTCCAAACAGCTCCAGGCTCCTCACATTAACACTTAAGTTACTTGTGGTGTGGGTCCTCTTGGAGGATCTACTGTCTGCCATAAAATAGCAGCAAAGATCAACAAGATGCCCTGGGGGCAGGGAGGGGCTCATGATTGTACAGTGATCTTTTGCTTTCGCGAAGGAAACCAGGGTTTCCTGTAGAGCTGTGGTTTGAACAAGATAGGAGTGAAGAGACACACACAAAAGACAGACACTACCATCTTCCCATGGGGGTGTCTGAGTCCAGACTACTGCAGAAATGCTCCAGAGGGCCAGTTACCCCTGTCTCAGACCTGAGTCAGATAAGGCTGCAGGAATAACCAATGGGAAGCTTAGCAGGAAACAATGTACAAAGGCAGCCCCTTCAAAAGATACCAGGAATACCAGGAATGTATGCAGCCTGCCTGAAAGAAGAGTGCATGTTTCCAAACCATTGCTCTTTCTCCCAGGTGTAGCTCTCTTCTATTCACCCTTCTGCTACTATTCACCCTTCTGCTACTATTTGCTCTTCTCACTCTCTCAGGGAATCTATAAAACAGCAACCTCTCCCCACAGTGACACACTTTGGGAATTAATGGTCCATCTCTGTCCCTTCCCAGAGCTAATCACTTAGCCAGCTGTACAGGAGGTGGGAGAGATCGGCTTTGCAGATGCTCAGAAGCCCAGCCTGAAGCAATAAAAAATTGATGCTGCTGGAAGGAGTGAGCTTTGGAGCCCCGAAGCTGCAGGCAAAGCCAGTAGGTGAGGGGAGGGGGCTGGAGGCAGGAAGGAGCCTGGGCCTGGCACTGTGCATGTCCTTATAGAGGGCAGAAGCAGTGTCAACTCTATTTTTTTTTTCTTTTTTTCTGTAGTTATTATGGATGCAGGATGCACAAAAAAAGACATCAATCACTTCCCATTTTGTGTATGAACATTAAGCAACACCACCATCCATTTCCCTGTTGTTTTCCATATCTAGGGAACAGCAACTCCTATAGTTGAGTTGCTGTATGAAATGATTTTGTAAATATAAATATTCATGTATATTTTAGAAGTTCATATATGCCAACTTTTTATGTGTTCGGGTAAGGTTCAGTACTTAAAAACAAATTTAGCTGATAGACTGTTGTAATTTCCTAAATTATACAGTTTAAAACATGACCAGTTGCAGCTGTTGGCATCATTTTCAGCCAAGAAAGGCAGAGTGAGGGAACATCTGCTTTGGGGTATGTGGAGGTGGGTGTTGGCTTAGAGGTCTCTGTGAGAGGTGTAGCAGGTCTCTTACCCCCATTCCCCATTAATCTGCTTCCATATAATATAGTAAAAATACAGTTGTAATGTGTCTTTGGAGATTGGTCTATGGTAATGGGAGTGAAAGGTTACTTCTCTGTGATGAGCCAGCTAGAGGAGTCCTCTTTTCAGAGTTCACAGGCATTCTATGATGTTCTGGGAAGTTCCCAGAAACTAAAACAATGGAAATTCTGAGAAGTTGTGGTTTGGGTCAAGAACTTTTTCCCTACAACTCCAGGGGCAGTTGGGAATGCTTGGGAGACAGTTTTCAGTTATTACTGGAGGTGGGGTAGGTGACACTGGCATCCAGTGAATAGAGACCAAGGGATGCTGCTTATTATCATACAGTAGTGGCCCCCACAGCAAAAAATGACCTTAGTCAAAGTGCAATAGTGTTGAGGCAGTGGAACCCAGCCCAAGAGAAGGTCTGCCATCCTCTAGCCTGGCCTGTTTCCACTCCATGTGTGGAGCCTGAGCTTACAGTAGAACCATCAAACATCTCTGGCCTGCTTTCTCTATTGCTTTTTTAAAATCCCTTTTGAAATCTTGTCTAGGGGGTCTCCAGCAGCAGCTGCTGATGTGTTTTAAATATAGAGAGAACAATCATTCCTGTTTAGACATTGGTGTCTTTGCTATTTTTCACATTCTGCTTCATTTCATGACCAGGCCAGCAAATGAGTCATGTGGGGCATCCTCTGGATCAAGATCTTGCTTGGGTGTGAAGCCTCCTAGGTGCCTCTCTTGCTCCCCAAAGAGACTTGCTCAGGGGGACCCTGCAGGCTCACTACAGGGAGAAACCCTCTGGAAGGCCTCCTTTTGTATCTGCTCAAAGCTCTTGAACTTTGATGTCTTAAAAGTTAACTTAGAACAAATGGTAAGAGACCTCAGTCTTGGTCTGAGAGCTCCCCAAGGGTGAACAGATGTCTTGTTTCATTGAAACTTTCTAGACTCAGAAATGAAGGGGGCAGCTAGGGGTTATATTAAGAAGATTCATAAATTAGGCAGTTTAAAATGTCCTTCCTCAGGACTGGGAATGTAGCTTGGTTGCTAGAAGTGCCTGTTTAGTATGGAGGGAGCCCTGGGTTTGGGCCACACTATAGCATAAATTGGGCATGGTTGTACAAGTCTGTAGCTCAACCTCCCTAAACCTGGGAGGTTGAGCAGGATGATCAGAAGTTCAAGGTCATCCTCAGCTACACAGGAAATTATAGGTAGACTGAGTTATGTGAGACTGTATCTTGACAAAAAAAAAAAAAAAAAAAAAAAAAGGCCTTCTTCGATTTGTTATGGTTTTTTGAATTTGAGGAGGTAAGTCCTGTGTTTGAATGCTTAGTCTTCAGGTTGTGATGCTGTTTAAAAGGCTATGATGCTTTTAGAAGTCTGGCTGATGGGGAATAGATGACTTGGGATGGGCCTTTGAATTTTATATCTGCCTCTGGTTTCAGCCTGTGTTCTCTCTGCTTCCTGTTCTATTCCATGTACTTGCCGTGTGTTCCCACCTCAACCAGTGGAACTATCCAGTGTCATGCTCGAGAACTAAATCCTCCTGAAACTGTGAGCCAAAGCAGACCTTTCTGTCAGCATGGTGCTTCTTCCTGATGTCTTGTCACAGTTGATGGTAACACACACACACACAGGCTTAGTATGTTCTTTGAGGAGATGTTTATGTTTCTCAGAACTGGAATTGGTAAAGCAAGGAGAGATGCCACCTGAACACACAATTTAAGGACTAGGAAGGCAGTCACTCTCATGATGCTCCATGTTCAGGTGTCTCAGTTAGGGTTTCTATTGCTGTGTAGAGATGCCATGACCACTGCAACTCGTATAAAGTAAAGCATTTAATCAGGGTGGTTTCCTACAGTTTCAGAGGTTCAGTCTTTATCATCATGGTGGGGAGCATGACAGCATGCAGGCAGATGTGGTGCTGGAGCTGAGAGTGCTACATCTTGCTGGCAACAGGAAATCAACAATTATACTGAGGGAAGCTGGAGTAAAAGAGAACTTGAATCCCACCCCCCACAGTGACACACTTCCTTCAACAAGGTCACACCTCTTAATAATGCCACTCTCTTTGGGGAACGTTTTCTGTCAAACCCCCAGTGTGTCCATCAGCTCATCACTGCCTTGTTTTTACTTGGTGTGAGCATCCTGGCCTTAAGACACCCAACCTTCATGGAGGACCAGTAGGTTATTTGTTTTTATTGCTGAGAAGGCCATAGAAAGACACAAAATGCTTAGATGATGGGTCTAAGGTCATGAGTAAAACTGTATCTCCTTGTTTCACTTAGAAATAAGCCCTCAGGAGGTTCCCTGGTCTCAAATTCCTCCCTTCAGTACCCCACAAACCCTGTCAGCCCATTCAGGATTATTTCCCTACTTCTGAGCACTGTTGCATTGTCTTTCTATTTCCAAACAGTTTATACTCCTTTGTCTGTCTAAGCAGGGTTTCTCTGTTTTCCAATCTCACTCTCTCTTTTCTTGTCCTCATTAGTGCATGAAGGCAAGTAATATTCATGTCCTAGTGGCTGAGACCATTTTTACCATATACAGCAAAAGATATTTGCAGGTATAATTAGATTAAAGGTTGGAGATGGTGAGAATTTTCCTGAATTAGCCAGAAGGACCCTAAATGTAATCACAAACACATTTTTGTTCTTAAATGTATGCATGTCTAGGTATATGAATGTGTATGTGTGTGTAGGCACTCATGGAGGCCAGTCACAAAGCATGAGTGCTGAGAACTGAACTCTAGTCCTCTGCAAGAGTAGCAAGCCCTCTTCACTATGAACCCATCTCTCTTGCTTCACAGATTACCTTTAAAAGAGGAAGGCTGTGATGGTTTTGAGGAGAATGGCCCCTATAGTTTCATATATTTGCATTCTTAGTCCTCAATTGGTGGGCTGTTTGGGAAAGATTAGAAGGATTAGGAAGTGTTAAGAAGCCACTGGTGGGGCCAGGTGTGGTGGCACATGCCTTTAATCTCAGCACTCAGGAGACAGAGGAAGGTAGATTTATGTGAGTTAAAGGCCATCCTTGTCCACAGAGTTAGTTCCAGGACAGCCAGACTGTTACACAGAGAAACCCTGTCTCAAAAAACAATAACAACAAAAAGCCACTGATACAGTACTTGCCAAGTGGTTATTCCTGAGAGTGATTACAGAGACAGCTCTTTAAGAAGAGAACCAAAGGGGCTGGGACGTACATGAGACCTGGGGCTCTATTCCCCAGAACTGCAGAAACTGGGCATGGTGCCAGATGTCTACAGGAAGGAAGACCAGAAGTTCAAGGTCTTCCAATTACACAGTATGCTGACAGGTTATGTCAACTTGACACAAGATAGAGTCCTTTTAGAAGGGGGACCCCCAACTGAGAAAATGACCCCACCAGACTAGCCCATGGACAAATTTGTGTTGCATTTTCTTGATTGATGATTGATGTAGAACGGTTTAGCTCACTGTGGGCAGTGGCTCTCCTGAGCTGGTGCATCTTGAAAGCAGCTGAGCAAGCCGTGAGGAGCAAGCCAATAAGCAGCACCCAAACACCGATTATATAATGCTTTATTAACATTAAATTTTCTTAATGCTAATGAGAAAGGAAAAACAGCTGCAGAAAGACACTGGACAATAGAAAAAAAAACTTTTGAACTAAACCAGTGAGTGTACTTCAAGGATGTATTGACCTCAGTATGGAAACCAGGATATGTGCTATGTCGGGGTAGGGGTTTTGCCTTTTTATCTACAAGAGAAGAAAAGCTGTGGATCTAAGTTGATCAAGATCAGAGTTGAACAAGAGAAACATCTTAAAGAGGAGAAATAACAAGTCGTCCACCAAAGTAGTTCCCACGAGTTGTGTGGAGACCTCTTAAGGGTAGGGAAAGTGTTCTGTTCTTTTCTTCACAGGAAAACAGAAAACATCCATCTTCAAACAACCAAAAGACCCTGAATGTGTAGGTACCTACAGAAGAGAAGATAGCTTTCCAGAAAGAGCCATCTAACGGAGAGAAATCTGATATATGGTACCAATATTTAATTCTAGTGAACTATTTCTATACAGGAATCTATTTCTCTTTACTTCCTAGTACTCCTTTAGTCCCAGTTCATGTAAACTGGCTGGCTTTGGAGTTGGAATTGGCTTTCCTCCACTAAATTCAAGCATGTTGTTAAGATTAAATTCATAGTTTCTGCCTTATATCAAGAAGCCAATTGGTATATGATGGGAGATGTTATTCTGTATATATGTTTCTCATACTGGTTAATAAAGCTCTGTGGCCAATAGGAAACAAGATAGGCGGGGCTAGGAGACTAGAAGGAGGAAAGAGGAAGTAGTAGGGAGGAGTCAAGATGTAGCCCGGGGAAGAAGCAGGACGCCTGCCGCGCCGCTCCCCGATAAGACGACCACGTGGAAATACTTAGATAAGTAGAAATGGGTTAATAATTAAGACAGAGCTAGCCCATAAACAGTAATGGTAATTGGCCAACAGGATTGTATCAAATACAGAGTCTCCGAGTGTTATTTGGGGCTGGCGCGGCTGTGGGCCCAGACTGGCGGGCTGGCGGAAACATACATGCTACAGGTATAAGGCAGAAGAAAACAAAATGCAGGGACTGTCGTTTGCCTACATTTGTTTTTTTCTCTGAAACCCTAATTTTCCTCAAATACATTTTCATGCTTAATGTTGCCTTTCCCAATGTGCATACCTATAAAGGTTAAAATTTTTATGTTGATATTGATGTTTAAGTTTTCCACAAGGAATAATAACAATTCTTAACAGCAATCTTTGAACTCTCTGGAAAGAAGATGGGGCCCCACTTCATCCTTTCTACTTGATTCAGCGTCTGGACTACAAACATCACCCTACAAACTGGTTTGGGACTGTAATGCTCAAGACAATTCCAGACTAGCTAGCTGAAATGGTGCACCTTCTTGTTACACCTTGGCCAGAGTTTCAGATAGAACTGTAGTCAAGTATTTCCTGCTCAGAGACTAGCTACAAATGTTAGAGCTAGTCCCCTTGAGAAATTTTGTTGCTAAAAATTTTCTTCCTACAGGATCCCATGGAGTCATTGTGTCCAATTTCAGCAGAAAGTAATTTTAAGATAACAAGGCCACCTTTCCCTACTGTTCGCTTTTAGGGATAATATTCATCTGTATAGGGTTGGAAGGTGATGCTCAGGCTTGTGCATCTCTTTTAGACAGGTATAGGGTATGGTTGGAAAAGGTATGGTTTAGATGGGATATAGGTATATTAACTTATTGTGAATTGTCTTAGTAATTATTAGTTATATACAACTTACATTGTTATAGATTCTTAAATGTTGTAACCTATGTAAAATCAAGTTTGTATTCCTTTTTCGGATGATTTGTATAATATATTTTGTCATAGTGTGTAAAATCTTTCTGTTTACAATGTTTTGTGCACAATATCCTTATCATATTTTATGTATGTATACCTTTTCTTATGTTCAAAACATTTTGTATATTGATACAATGTAGGATATTTTTTATCATGTTGCACTATACAGGTCTACTGCTGGTCAAGATATTTCAATTCTATCTCAGATATATAAATAACAATATAAATATTATATTAATTGTCCTTGCTATTACTCATGGAAGTTTCAAATTTATATAGCTAGGTTCCTGAGTATAACAGATTATCTTCACCCATGTTTCTTATACTTATGAGATTAGTCAGACATAGATTTTTCAAACACTTGATTTTCAAACACTTCATAGACTTGTAGAACATGGCATTTAAATGTTTTCATGTTAGTTCTCTGCTGACATTAGACACTATTGCTCCTGATAGCACCTAGCATTTCCCAAAAATAAGTTGGGCACTGATGTTGCTCCTTCTGGAGTCCATCCACTTCTTGGCTAATGGCCTCTTGGCCAAGAACTTCCCCCACCTCAACCACCGACTTGGAAGTGCAGTCCTACTGTGCTTGCAAGAGACAAACACAGAAGACTGCTGAGTTTGACAAGTCAGGGTAAGACAGCCTTTCTACCTCCCTGCTTCTGTAGTGGTCTGTCAGATACTCTAGGCCTTAGCCAAAACTGGTTGCACCAACATCGCTGTGAGACTGTCCAGGTTTCTGTCTTCACTGCACCATTTGGAAGTGGCCTGTCTGCACTTCAGCACCTTCTCAGGTCTTTGATGAGGTTGAAGATTAGGCTATCATAACAATTATTCTCTCTTCATAGATAGAAATATTAGGTACTAGACTTAGGCTTCCCAGCTCAGGACACTGTAGAGAGCTGCGAAGTGCCGCGCCTTAAAGATGGCGCTGGCATCCACCTTCCACCTCCCCGAGGGTGAGCGATCTCTGGCGTAAACAAGCCCTTATTTGGTTAAGTCTGTTCAGCCTGTGTTGGGGCTAGGCAGTCTGTGGACCCCGCCTCTGGGCGGGACGCCTATGGCCACGTAATTACTACATCAGGCTTTACCTAGCTGCTCAAGCTTCTACCTGGCTGCGCAGAGACCGGGTTATGCATGCACAAGCTCCCCTTTTAAAGCAAGCGTGCCAAGCGCACCTCTCTCTCTTGCCTCTCTCTCTTGCTTCTTGCCCCTTCTCTCTCTCTCTCTCTCTCTCCCCGCTTTCGGTTGGCCACTAGCTACCCCCACTTTTCCTCTCCCCTCTCTCAATAAACTCCACGTGGGCTCTGAGTCTCCTGTTTGTGTTTCTTAGGCCATAGCAGCTACATCAAAAGAACAACAGCCTGTCTGCTTCCGCATTAGAGTAGCCTATCTGCAGGGATTTAAGCCTGTGCAGGGGTCCCCCGGGGTCCCGCGGGTCAGAAGAAACATGTTCAAGGATCCTGATTAAAACTGCATGAAGAAGATCTTCCCGGAGTCGAGTCTTCCTTGCTGGTTGAGGCAGGCGCTGCACAAATGGTGGCCCGTACGGGGATTTCTTCAGATCAGAACTTTTTGCAGTCAGGGTAGCGCTAGCAAGTTCCCAAGGTAAGTTGGGACCAAGCTAAGGCCCTTGGTAAAGAGGCAATAAGGTCTCCAGTAAGGAGCAATAAAGTCCCAAGTAAGTTGGGACCAAGTTAAAGACCGCGGAAATAAGCGGCAATAAAGTCTCAGGCATTGAGCGAGAGGTTATAACGAACCGAAAGTAAAATTTTATAATGGGGACTTCTCAGTCTCATCCAATTTTTCTGGCTCTTCAGGAGCTACTTTTGTCAAAGAAACTTAAAATAAAGAAAAGCACACTAGAAAGATTCCTGAGCGAATGCGATGCCATTGCACCTTGGTTCGCAGTTTCGGGAGACCTCACAGTAGCACACTGGGACAAGTTAGGCAGGGATCTTGACTTTGCTTGGGAACAAGGGACGCTAAAGTCCGGAGTCCGACCTGTTTGGAAGTTAGTGTGTAGCTGTATTGAAGACCAGAGGTACTGTAAAGAGGCGATGGAAAAAGGGAAAGCTGCGCTAGAAATGTTACAAGAAGAAAGATCAGAAGAGGTTGAGAGCACAGGAGAGTCAGGTATGGGCGAAACAGATTCTGAGGAAGAATTACAAGCCCTCGTAGAAAAGGTTCAGAAACAGTCCCTTAAAGAACGGAGAAGGGAAGGAAAGAAGAAACGGCTATGTAAGGAGGAGGAAAACCCTCCCAGGACAATGCCATTGGCACCTTCTCCTGATCAGAGTGAGGAAGGGCGGGGCTGAGGTACAGGGCGTTCCTTTTGCCCTGAGGTCTGGAAAGCCGTAGGAAATGAATTAAGCCTGGCCTATCCAGTTTTCCAGGATGCCCAAGGCAATAGATACTAGGAGCCTTTAGACTTTAAGGTCATCAAGGCCTTGGCTGAGTCTGTGAGAACATATGGAATTTCAGCTTATTTTACTGTAGCTCAAGTTGAAGCCCTAAATAGGCATAGCATGACTCCTAGTGATTGGAGTGCGCTGGTTCGAGCATGCCTAAGCCCCGGGCAATATCTGGATTGGAAAGCCTTTTTAATTGAGTATGCCAATGAGCAGGCTGCAGCTAACCTGGCAGCCGGAAATGCAGCATGGGACAGGGACATGTTGCTTGGACAGGGACACTTTGCCAACCAACAGACAGGATATCCATTACAAGTTTTTGAATAAGTAAATCGTATTGCCATAAAAGCATAGAAGTCATTACCCAATAAGGGAGAGGTGAGTGATAACCTCACTAAGATACTGCAAGGCCCCAAGGAACCATTTTCAGATTTTGTGGCCCGTTTGGTAGAGGCTGCAGGGAGAGGTTTTGGCGATTCCGATGCTGCTATGACATTGATTAAACATCTTGTCTATGAACAATGTACAAAAGAATGTAGGGCTGCTATTACCCATTATAAAAGTAAAGGATTTGAACCATGGATGAAGATTTGCAGGGAGATAGGAGGGCCATTGACCAATGCTGGCATTACAGCAGCCATAGTTGCAGCTCTCTCTTTTGCAGTTGTGGATTCAGTCATGGCTGCCGTGGCTATGAGCACATCAGTGCAGACAGCTTCTAAGCTAAATGAGATGTCCAAGAATGTGGCTACCACCTTGGATGCTCAATCCAAAATTGGTGCTCAACTAAAAGGAGGTTTAATGATTGTAAACAAAAAGAATTGATCTGGTGCAGGAGCAAATAGATACCTTATGGCAGCTGGCCCAATTGGGATGTGAAATGAAATATCCAGGTTTGTGTGTTACCAGCATTCAGTATGAGAACTTTACACGTGCTGCTAATTTGTCACGACAGTTGTCTAGCTATCTTTTAGGAATGATACAGCTGCTAGTGGCCATCGTTGCAGTAAACTCAACACGTGTAGATGCGGGATTGGCTGCCGGATTGTCATCGTGGTTCCCGTTGCCATGGATCATCTGAAAGAGTGGGCAGAAATGGGAGCCATGGCTGTCCTCTTGTTGCTTATCTCCTTCATGGGCCTGTGGTGCCTTTGCAAGATGAGGTTTGCTCAGAAGCGGTATGCCGCTATGGTTGTCTAGGCATTTACAGCCATTGAGGCAGGACAGTCTCCCCAAGCATGGCTCGCAGTCAAGAACAAGAATTGATCCTTCACGCTCAGGTTATATGGCTTAGCACTGCACTCCGAGTTAGCTCTGGAAGTGAGCAACTCCAAGAAGGGCAAGTCTGGTTGCATGTGGGTTGGTGTCCGAGGCCCCACCTCCAGGAAAAAGATGCCGGATGGGTGTGGCACTGACTTGGCTGGCTACCAGGATTCAGGGTCATTACAATGTCCACTGCTTTACTGGAGACCAGACCACTACCCTTGCCTGTTGCATTATTAAAACAAAAAAGGGGAACTGTAGAGAGCTGCGAAGTGCCACGCCTTAAAGATGGCGCTGGCATCAGGCTTCCACCTCCCCGAGGGTGAGTGCTCTCTGGCGTAAACAAGCCCTTATTTGGTTAAGTCTGTTCAGCCTGTCTGCTTCCACGTTAGAGTAGCCTATCTGCAGGGTCCAAGTAGCTCACTGGGGTTGGTCAGCACAAGGGGATTTAAGCCTGTGCAGGGGTCCCCTGGGGTCCTGCAGGTCAGAAGAAACATGTTCAAGGATCCTGATTAAAACTGCATGAAGAAGATATTCCTGGAGTCGCGTCTTCCTTGCTGGTCGAGGCAGGCGCAGCACAGACAACTCCATAGTAATCTCTGTTATACCTTTCTTTACCCTAGGACTGGATATGTAGGTCTTAAGTTTGTGTGTTCTTGATTTTCCTTTTCTTAGAGCATACTTGATATTTACTGTCTTTGTATACATTTTTGTATCAAGCCTAAACCTTTTTTTTACACTAAAAGGGGAATTGTAGTGAGATATTCACCCTGGCAGCACCTTTTGCACTGACCACATCCATTGCAGGTGGGGACAAGGTATGGATATGACCTGGAAGGACTAGGTCTGGGATCTGGGACTCTAGAGGTGCTCTTTTGCTTCCTGGTTGGAGACAGATAGCATCTGGAGGCATCCTTGGGATGGAAACCTGCTGATAGTTCCCTGTCTCTGTTGTGATTTCTCCTTGAATAAACACCCATCAGTCTGTTTTCCCCGATCCTTGTTTATCCACAATATGGGAGTGGATATGCCTGGCATACACTATGGTTGCTGTCCGAATTTGTCTTCTCGAACTGGCACATGGAAAAGGTAGTAGGTAGATGTAGCTTGGGTCTCTAATAGAATCTTTGAGATAGTACTTCATTTCTGTACTGCTTGCCTCCAAGTTTCTTGCTGTGTGAGAGCTAGCCCCTTTCTTGGCTAAGCTGCTGTTTTGTGTACACTGTTATGTTAAGCTTATGGTCTTTTACTTACTTTATTTATAAGGAGTTTACTCATTTCTATGTTTTGATTTCAGTGTTCTGGTGCATTGTATCTTTAGCTATCATTAGATTTAAAGACCAACAGGTAAAAGTGAGTGAGCACACTGGGGTTCGATAGCTCTGGTCTATTAGTTAGGGCAAGTGAATTCAGGCATTATACCAGACATAACTAGAGTTCTTTGTGGTTCACACAGAGAAGCCAACTTTTTATCTATATGGAGTGCTTTTCTGGAGTGTGTTGTCATTCATGGATGTGGACTTTTGCCTTTTTGTAATTCTTCCTTGCATAGTCTAAATACAATATATAGTCTGACCAGTACAATGGAGAAAACAGACACACAGTTCCAGTTATGTTGAGCCATAAGAAAGAGATGATGATCTGGGCAGTGGTGTCCAATGCCTTTAATCCCAGCACTCCGGAGGCAGAGGCAGGTGGATCTCCTTGAGTTTGAGGCCAGCTTGATCTACAAAGTGAATTCCCACACAGCTAGAGCTGTTACACAGAGAGACCCTGTCTCAAAATACCAAAATAAGAACTGAAAAAAAAGGAAGGAAGGAAGGAAGGAAGGAAGGAAAGAAGAAAGAAAGAAAGAAAGAAAGAAAGGAAGAAAGAAAGGAAGAAAGAAAGAAGAAAGGGATGATGTTTGAGCTGGATGTGGTGATAAATTTCTGTAATCCTAGCACTTGGGAGGCAGAGATAAGAGGACCACAAGTTTGAGGATAGCTTGGGTTATGTACTAGGACTCTGTTTTAAAAACTAAAATATCATGCCTGCAGGGTCAAGCCTATAATCTCAATTACTCAAGGGGCAGAGGCCAGAGAATTGCAAATATGAACCTTACCTGGGCTATAAAGAGTGTTCAGGGCTAGCCTGGGCACTTAGTGAAATCCTATCTTAAAACAAAAGGTGTATGTGGGTGGGGGCGGGGGTTGAGCAAATTTAGCTCTATGGTAAAATTTGTCTAATTTGTGAGAGGTTATTGGTTTAGTCCCCAGTATCAAACCAGCCAACCAACCAGCCAAACCAGCCAGCCAGCCAGCCAACCAGCCAACCAACTGATGGCATCTGACCACAAAATCAGCTAACCAACCCATCAATTAATTCATGACATGTGATCACAAAATCACCTACAAAATGGCAGATCACATGATTTGATCTAATCGTCATACATGTGTGATTTTGAGCAAGGGGTTCTGTGAATCTGTTCTTTAAGTAAGGTCTCAATGCTCAGAAAACATCTGCAAAGAATTTAGGACCACATCTGACACATAGTGACTCAAGAGGATCAGCTTTTTTTTTTATCCCAGCATCTAATACAGAATCCTGGCACATGCTAGCTGCTCTTTATATCTTCTTTTTAGAAGATATAAATAGAACTCGCTTACCCTCTGAAAGATTATGTGATTTGGAGGGTTTTAGTGTGTTTTAGAAGATATGCCACCATCACCAAAGATCCTGGCTCAGTTTCATCTCTGTGGAAGGAGACTTCACACCCATTAGGAGTCTTTGCTTTTGTTTCCAGGCTGACACAGCACCTTTCCATGCTAATCAAGCTCAGGAGCTACTAATTTTATTTTATCGGATCAGAGAAAGAGTTCCTGTTTATTCAACAACTGGTTTGCAGCACAGGTATACATAACAATGCATACTTTCTACCCAATAACAAAAGAGACAAAACAACAGCAGCAACACTATGGCTAATAATGACACTGGCTGTGCATTCACAGTGCAGGCAGGATGCCACTGTGATGTCCCAAGCCCGTGGTTTGCCTCTGTAATTTGGAAGGAAGATCAGCAAGAATAGCTACAGTCCCCACATTCTCACAAGCACCTCTGCCTCCCCTATCCCAGTCCTGACAGCCAGTGATGGCTCTGCATGAACAGAGCCCGAATCAACCTTCAGGGAATTGCCTAGAAAGCTGCCTTAAAGTATTAACTGTTTGATTTCAGAAACTTTTATAAATAGCATTATTTTGGTCACACACAAACAAGGGTGAGTCAAAGTGAAAATGGCCTGGTTCTCCTTCTTAGCTAAGAATGCCTGCTTTTCACACCTGTCAGACTGCACAGGATGTGTTGTCCAAAACGGTGTCAGATGAGGTTCAGGCAAGCTGAAGAAGGAAATGCTTTTTACCAATTGATTTTTTTCTTTTCCCCTCTAGAAGGGAATTCTTTCATTTTTATCACTCAACCTAACTTATTGCCTCTCTTCCATCCCCCTGCCTCCAATTTCACATCTTTTAATGTTTTAGGAGTTATTTTTATTTTTGCATGTGTGGATACGTGAGTGCAGATGCTTGTAGAGGCCAGGAGACAGAAGTGGATCTCCTGGAACTGGAATTACCATTGATTATTGTGAGATGCATGAGATGGGTGCTGGGAACTAAACTTAGGCACTTTGAAAGAGCAGCAGGTAGTCTTAACTACCGAGCAATCTCTACAGTGTCCCCCCACCACCATTTTTAAAAAATGTGTTATGCATATGTTAGTTGATAAATTGGTTCGCCCCTTCCTTCATGTAGGTTCCCTAGACTGAACTCAGATTGTTGTGTCCAAATTCTGAACCCCAAAATCGCCAAGAGACCCGCCCTGATGCAAAAGGAAAGAGTCTTTAATTATTTAATGAATTAACTGTAATAATTTGGTTTCTCTATCCATCTGACACAGCAGGTGGGGTGAGAGGGGCAGGGAAATTATTGGGTAGAGCAAGGGGAGTGTCTAGGAGTTCAAAACAGTCTCAGGATTGGTGCACTTCTGGGTTTCAGTGACCTGACCTGTGTTGATTGGTCAACTGGTGGCTATGCTCTGCATGTCGCTGTTGCTGTGTTGCACATCCAGAGCCTGCCACCTGAGTTCTGATTGGTTCCTTGCCACATGGAGGGTATCTGACCTCCTAGTGACTGCAAGGTCACTGCAAGGTCAGAAGGCTGGAAACTCAGCAACATGTGCCAAGTCAAAGGCCTACTTGTTGGGTCTTTTCTGCACCCTGTCATGGCTGCTAAAGCAGGGAGCTGGGTGAGGATCTGGTCCCTTCAAAGTCATCAACTCTGGTGACAAGTGCTCTTAACACTGAGCCATCTCACCTGCCCTAATTAAATTATGTAATCATACATAATTAATTATGTATGATTTACTGTTTATTGAGAGAAACAATCACATCTCACTAGTTAGCCCCACTAGCATGAAATTTGGTACCTCAGTGCCTTGAGCTCATAGAGGTCTGCCTGTTTCTGCATCCCTACCCAACTGCTGGGATTAAAAGCAGGTATGTAGCATCATGCCCAATCTTTCTAATTTAATTTTTAAGTAATTTAAGAATTATTATATTGGGGGCTAAAGAGCTCAGCGATTAAGAGCATATACCTACCCTCCATCCTACATCATTACCTCTTTTTGCTCTCTTGATCTACTTTCTAGTTTTAGATTTTACCTTAATCTACACACACACACACACACACACAGTCTCTCTCTCTCTCTCACACACACACTTTAAAGGCTAGACACTACATATGGGATAGAATATATGGTGTTTGAATTTTTGAATTTGGGTACTATCTTGCTTAATATTATACTTCTTAAATCTACCCATTTTCCTGCAAATTTCATTTTTTATAGTTGAAAAAATTTTCACTGTTTATATGTACCACATTTTCATTATCTGTCCATCAGTTGATGGACATCAAGACTGGTTCCGTCTCCTCGCTATTTCAAGTAGAGCAGAAATAAACACAGGCTTGCAAGTATCTGTGTGATAAGGTATGGGGTCCTTGGGGATGCCCAAGAGTTGTATAGATGGGTCATAAGGTAGCTCTATTTTCAGTGTTTTGAGAAACCTCAGTACTAATTTCCATAGTAGATATACTATTCTGCATTCCTATCGGCAGTGGGTAAGGGTTCCTCTGGTTCCTCTTTTCCACATTCTCCACGGTGTTTCTGATTGGATTTCTTAGTGATGGCCATTCTGACTGGGGTGTGATGTTATCCTGAAATAGTTTGAATTTTCTTTGTCTTTTTTCTTTTTTATGACTAAAAGCTGTTGATGAAATGTCATCATGGAAAATAAGTCAATTTAATTTTGGCATTACTCTGTGTGGTTGATGGTTTCAAAATGCTGATTGCTGTCTATACCCATGGGGATTGTTCATTGCTCTTGTTTTTGAAATAGCCCAGTTCTCTTTTGAACCAGCTGAGGCTACAGGGGCACTGCTCCAGCTCTAGCCTTCTTTCTGCCCTTTTTAGTTCTTCTTTCAAAGTATGAACTGCTATCTTTTGAGAAGGACCAACATAGTATTGGTTACAGTTTCTCCCTTTGGGTGTTGGGATGTATTGTTTCGACATTTCAAGGCATGGCATCTAAAAGCTTGTTTACTTAATTTCTGACATTCAAGCACATGTAACCAGAACAAGGATATTTGTACAGTTACAGAGAAGCAGAGCTTCTTGGAGAGGCAGCAGTCTATATGTCTGTCTTGGTTCACTGATTACAGTTAAAACTGAAAAACAGAAAGTGATAAAGTCAACTGCTTTTAAGCAACAATCGCATTTATTAAAGAAAAAGCACTCAATATCATCAAATGGGATTAAATCTTGACCTGGCTATTCCTTTCTTTGATAGTTGGGAGTTGAGCTTCCTATTTAGTGGCGTATAACTCCTAGGATCCCAGAGGTGTTGTTGCCCAACTGTATTCTATTTGATTTATTAGCATGGATGCCACTCAGGTCTGTTGTCCCTGCTCAATCAATTTGCAGGGCTTGTAGCAGAACCAGTCCTTATTTCAACTGGAACCATGACAGTGTTGGCCACTGTTCAGTAACTATTGCAGTTCCTGCTCTGGTCCTTGCTAGGGGTATGATCGGTCAATGCTAGTTTAGCATTGGATCCTAGGTAAAGAGAGGCAAAATTGGGTTGGTTTTCTTCAATTTGTTCCACCAGCACAAGGATTGCAATATAGTATGCATGTTAAACATGAAGAACTATGAAAATTCTACCCAAGTAATGCCCCATGTAAACTTCTTCCTACTGCCACTTTGAGAGGTTACATATTTATTCAGACACTGCTCCCACAATTGCATTCATTAAAAAAACCTTGTTAGTGGGGTTCATTAGTAGTCTTTATAAGATCATTATTTTATGAATCTCTTCATTATTCCCACTACTGATCTTATTTCTAGAAAATAGTGCTTTATAAGTAGGAAATGGTCTTAAAAGCTAAGCATTTCTTGTCACAGGGACTTAAAAAGATGATTCGTTAAGCCAGCTACTTTCTCAAAGGCAAGTTCTAAAAATTAACTTTGGCCAATGTCAGGACCATTGTGGTGCTTGTACAGACTCCAAGATGACTCTTTGAAGAGAAAGCACTTTGAGATGTGAGTTATGGCGTGTTTACTAGAAACTGATTACACTATTTTATAGTACATTAAATAATGCAAGTGTAGCCAATGAGAGACATATACTGTTCGTCCACTCAAAATGGCATACATACGTATTTGCTGTTATAAAGTGCATTCTTCTATAAAAAAGTGATACAGGATTTCTAATGAAAGTTGGAGCTAAGAAGAGCTTTAGTACTGAGTTCAAAAAAGTCAACTTAGGAAAAAAATGCTCAGCAGTTTGAAATGTAAATGCTTCCTTAATATAGTTTCTGTTACTCATTACATATGACCTTCACAGAACATATGTCTAATTATTTGTTTGAGAACATTGAACCTTAGGAATGACAACTTTTTCATATTGTACTATGAAAGTTACTTTCCAAGAGCAGATAAAATGTGAACCTGTAGTAGCGTGTCTGAGAAATTTTTAGTGATTCATGGGTCTGCCTTTTGGGGAGCAAAGACCAAGTTTCATTTTCCTCTTCTCACCCTCTCAACATTGTCTCCTTTAGGATCCAAATGAGCAGCATTGCCCACAGCTGCTGGCAGAGGGTTGCATGTAGTTTTTAGGGGAGATGATCAGCAGCTTATACCAGGCATGGCCCCAGTGGCCAACCAAAGGAACCAGTGCTTATATAGATCACTGAAGAAACCGGTTCTCACCCTCCCAGTAGTCATCAACTGTCTAAACTTCCTGGGGTGGGGGATGGGTGGAGTGAAGTCTCTTCCCTCCCATCCCCCAGCAACTGTTAACTGCCCATAAAACCACTGGGCCTTTCCCCCTACAATGGAACTCAAATGTACTCAGTCCTGTTTAGTTCCTGTGCTGGTAATCACAGTTTTGAAGAGTTTAAATGGCCATGTCACGCCCAGAGGACAGTGTTTCAAAACAGGGAGTAAATGTTGTTCTCTTGCTTTGTGACTAAAGCTGACTTTCTGATCTGAAAATAGCCTATCCAACCAGAAGCCATATAACACGAGGTGAATATATAGCACTAGCTCTAGCTGGGCCTTCCTCCTCTGTCTCCAATTGTCATTTTCCAGTGTCTCAGCAGATAAGACAGCAAGTGTGCTGGTTTGAGTGAGAATGTCCCCAAGAGGCTCATGTGCTTAAAACTCCTGAACCCCAGTTGGTGTGGCTATTTGTGGGGGCTTAGGAGATGCAACCTTTTGGAGGAAATATATCATTGGAGGTGGGCTTCATGCCATTTCCAGTTTGCTCTCTCAGTTTCATGCTGTTTAGGAGATGAATTCTCAGCTTCTTGCTCTGGATACCTAATTATCTTCCAAAGGCCTTCCTTCTAATGTCATCCCAGTGGCAGCTGAGATTACAATGAATGAATGAGAGGGGATAAACATTCAATCCACAAGGACTCTCTTAGTTGTACCCTCTCTATTCCCAACCCTTCAGAATGACCACCTTGGAGGACATCCTGGTTTCCCTTTCATTTGTTTTTCTTCTTCTGTGTGATCCTGATGACCTCTTCCTACATGTCTCTAAAATCTCCACACATCCAGAGGCAACACATCCTTTCACATACAGATGGACCATTGGTGTTACCATCCCTCACATCCTTTTACATACAGATGGACCATTGGTGCTACCATCCCTCATCCTTTTACATACAGATGGACCCACTGGTGCTACCATCAACTTGTGATCTTCAGCAGCATTGTTGCTAGGCTTTCCCCAAGGTTTTGTGGAGGAACTATGCTCTTCTAGTCCTTCTGTGCTGAGATCTGTTTTCCTGGGTTATCCTGGAAGCCAAACCAGAGGCTGCTGACCTCCATCTATGTGACCTGGATTCCCAGCACAAGTACCTCTCTTCTCCCTTTAGTTCTTTCTTTTTCCTCTTGGTGCCTTGCTGACATGACTCTTTTGCTACTTGTCTAAACTCTCAAGAATTCTGACTTCCTTGATTTTTCTTTTTTGTTTTGTTTTTTGTTTTTTTGAGACAGGATTTCTCTGTATTGCTTTGGAGCCTATCCTGGCACTAGCTCTGTAGATCAGGTTGGGATTAAAGGTGTGCTACCAATGACCAGCTCCCTTGATTTTTCTATGACTGTAATTAATGATCATTGGTTTAGTTAGTGTAGGAGACTTATTCTTAGCTAATTTCCAGTCAAACTAATGACTCTTCCTGCTTCTTTTCTTCCTTCTAAATCATGTGTAGATGTGGGTATGGACTGCCATGATGTCAGAGCACCAAGTGAGGGCCTGGGGCTGTCACATTTCCCCAAGGGCCCATGTTGCTCTTAAGAGTGCATGTCACCTTGTTCTTGTCCTTTTCTTCACAGTGTCACACTGACATATTCTGCCCACTCTATGAGGTTGGTGAGTTCTTAATCTGACTGCCAGGCCTATTTTGCACTCCGTGGCAAGATTCTGGTTCTTGGTGAAGCTGCCTCAGTCCTCCCACTCCAGACACATTTTCTTTTTCTTTCCTTTTTTTATTCCCCCCTCCTCCTCCCCCCCCCCCGTTTGAACCTGGCCTGGAACTCACAAGGATCAGCCTGCCTCTGCCTCCTGAGTGCTGGGATTAAGGCATTTGCCAGCACCGCCCAGCCACAGAGACATTTCTCCATGCAGTCTGCAGGGTTTGGAGGACCTCTGTGAACCTGATGAGCTGGGAAACAAAATACTGGCTCGGTTTACTTTGCTCTCAGACCCATGAATGAGATTATGTCAAGATGAACCACTTGAAGAAGTATAACTTCAGAAACAGTTGATCTGGGAGATAGTTTTTACATACTACAGCCTAAAAATAGTGTTGATCACCAAAGACTAGTAATTAGGATTGCAATGATTTGAATAAATGAATTCTTTGAAGCTATTTCCCTCAGCTCTGTATCTCCCCAAGTCCCCACACATGAATTTCTTAGAAATATCACCAGAGTTAAAGATTCTGGCCCAAGTAGCGATTGTCCATTACTTTTTAAAAATTCATTTTTCATTTAAATTAGAAACAATCTTATTTTACATATCAATCCCAGTTCCCTCTCCCTCCCATCCTCCTATGCTCCCCTCCCACCTTCCTATCCCATCCCCCATCTACTCTCCAGGGAGGGTGAGGCCCTCCATGGGGGATCATCAAAGACTGTCACATCACTGGCAGCGGGCCTAGGCCCCCCCCTGTGTGTCTAGGCTGAGAGAGTATCCTTTCATGGGGAATGGGCTCCCAAAATCCATTCATGCACTAGGAGTAAATACTGGTTCCACTGCCAGAGGCCCCATAGACTGCCCATTACTCCTAACTGATACCCATGTTCAGGGGGACTGGTTCATGTCCATTATTTCTTGACAATTTTCTTTGTCTAAAAGCATCAAGATTTGACCTTTTCTTTGAACATCACTGTCTTGTAGATTTTATTAAATAAATGTAATAAAATATTTGTAACATGAAAAATAAATCCCAGAAACTGATATATCAGAAAAGCAAAGCTGCCTGACACTAGCTTCTTCAACTGAATGGGCTGATCAATGAATGAGCTCTTCAAGTCTCAAACCTTTACCCCTCCTCAGTGTGAGAATGAATGCCTCCTACTGAATACTGAAGACCCTGCTTCTATCTTTTATAACCTTCTAGTGCTGGGATTAAAGGTGTGTGATGTTACTCCTTTAAACAGATTCAATTTCATGTGTCTCTGGGTGACCTTGAACTCAGAGAGATCCTTCTACCTCTTAATCCTGAGTCCTAGGATTAAAGGTTTGTACCACCACCTCCTAGCTTCTGGCTGCTGGGATTAAAGGTGTGTGTCTGGCTTCTGTGGCTTGTGGCTGACTTTACTTTCTGAATTCTCAGGCAAGTTTAATAAATCATAAACAATATATCACTATAAATGTGTATGTGTTTTCTCTTGTTAATCAGACTAACCATTAATTAGGTTCCTAAATTCAGCCTGTAGCACAAATAATAAAAACCCAGAGACAGATATTGGTATTAAAGCTGAGAAGCAAAGTGGCCAGCCACTAGAGAGTTCTCACCGCTACCAATGCTCAGGCTGAAGGGTAATTGTGTCCTCTGATTTCATCTCTAAACTGCACTACTCCTCAGACTGTCTAGGCTGCCATTCGTTGCTGTTTCCTCCTGCCTTATAGTGCTATCTCCATCCAGCCACATCACTTTTGCCTCCACATCCTTTGTGTTGGGATTAAAGGTGTGAACTGTTTCTCTTTAGACTGATTCACTCTCCTGTAGCCCAGGGTGGCCTGGAACTCACAGAGACCCATCTGCCCCTGCTCCAGAGTGCTGGGTTTAAAGGTGTGTACTACCACTGCCTGGCCACTATGGCTGTGACTAGTTTTGCATTCTGATCTTCAGGCAAGCTTTATTAGATCATAAACAAAATATCACCACACCAGCATCAGATCCCACCTAAGAGCTAATGGAGGTTGGAGGGGGAACTCTTCCTTTCCTATAATACCCCCAAACTGTTTTTGGATTTCATGGTTTCTTCCCCTGAGCTGTTCTGCATAAACAGCATGAGCTACTTTTCAGACACAGAGGAGGAACTGTCCCTTCTGACTCTTCCTTTTCAGTTTTAGAAACATCTGAGTGGAGTGGGGGTGGGAACAGATTTTTTTTTTTTTATTTTTTTTTCTGACTAAGCACATTTTATTTAAGTTCATAATTTATGCCTGGAATCCTAATAGTTTAATGGTCAAAAGCCCAACATCTGACTCCAGTGATCTATTGTGTGGATGTAACAATGGTGTGGGGAGGGCAAGGGTCAGAAAGTAATGGCAGAGGCAGGTGCTGTCAGCTACAGGCTAGAGCAGCCTGTTAACTGTGTGTGGTCAGAGGCTGGGCCAGGTGTTTCCAGGTTCTTAGCTTCTTATTGAAGGCATTGAAGTAAAAACCAACACAGATAGCAAAGTAGCAAAGAAACTGCTTTCAAAAATGAAGAGGTAGGACAGCTCAGAGAGAAATACCCTATGAAGAGTGACAGCAGGCCACATGAGTGAGAATATTCATTATTGTTTGGGGCTTCATTTTGTGGGGTTCAAAGGAAGGGGAAGAGTGGTTACTAGGCATAATCTGGGTGGTTTTCTATTTTGATCGACTCAATAGTTTTCAAATTGTATAACCTTTTTGATATGGAGCATGTCCCTATCTGGAATGTATCTGATCTTAATTACATGCATGCTCAATTATGAATATGTATAAGGTGGTAAGTAGAGGATTCTAAGAGTTCACTTAGATGACAGTTTTCCTTATTGTGCATGAACTCAAAACCAGTTCAGACTTGATCAGCTCCCCTATCTTTATATCCTGACATAACAGGAACAATTGGACATAATATGCACAAGTTTAATAGTTGTTAAGGGGAAGAAAAATTCATGTCCTTGTTCAGAGCAGACTGAATATGCAAAATGATGCAGGTGGAACTCATTTTTTTTTTTAAGATTTATTATTTGTGTGGGTGTGTTTCACCCACATGTATGTGTATCACATTCATGTAGTGCCCATGGAGGCCAAAAGATCCCCTGGAACTGAAGTTACAAATGTTTGTAGTCACCATATGGCTGCTGGGAATCAATCCTGGGTCTTCAGGAAGAGCAGTCAGTGCTCTTAACTGCTAAGTGGTCTCTGCAGCCCACAGGTAGAGCCTAAGTTGCTAAGTTAATGGAGATGTGCATTTGCATAGGGCCTGTAAGAAACTAGGCTGTCAAAAGCATTATTGTAAGTGTGTGCATATTGCAAGCCAAGTGGAGTCCAAGGATGTTAAGCTAATCCTTAGGCTTAGTTACCTCATAAAGAGTTCTTTTCTGAGACCTCTATTCATGTGAAACAAGAATCTCTACTTATGTCATAGAAAAAGAAGGACAAGTTTGTGAAGAATGGTCCTAGAGAGATGGTTCAGGACTTGAGTGTTTTCTTGCAAAGGACCCAAGTTCATTTCCCAGCACCCATGTTGGGTAGCTCACAACTGAAAACTACCTGTAATTCCATCTCCAGGGAACCTGATATTTTTGGCCTCCACAGCCACCTACAATTGTTTGTAATTATAGTTCTAGGGGGAGTCCAATGCCATCTTCTGTCCTGAAGTAGTTTTTAAACTCATAGCAGTCCTGCTTCAACTTCCTAAGTGATTACATACATGTAATCCTAAGGGATTACATACATCCATTTAAGTGTATTGACTAAGTTATAGACATGATTTAGGTGGATTCTGAAGTTACTTTTTTTAAAAAAAGATTTATTTACTTTTATTTTATGTGTATTGGTGTTTTGCCTGCATCTGTCTGTGAAGGTGCCAGATTTCCTGGAATTGGAACAGTTGTGAGCTGCCATGTGGGTGCTGGGAATTGAACTCCAGTCCTCTGGAAGAGCAGCCAGTGCTCTTAACCACTGAGCCATCTCTCCAGCTCCAAAGTTACATTTTTTTCAAAGGACTTAAAATATTAAGGGGTAGAGAGATGGTTCAGAGGTTACAGGTATGTACTGCTTTTGCAAAAGAGCAGAGTTTGATTTGGCAACAACCAACCACGTGTAACTCCAGCTCTCCATCTCTGTCCTCACCAGGCACCTTCAATATCAGTGTTGTTTTTGTGTATGTGTGGGTATATAAGTGTGTGCATGTGTAAGAGCTGGGGGCTGATTATGTATTGTAGGTGCTGGGATCCTAACCAAGGTCCCCATGCATACACAGCAAACTCTTTACCCACTTGAGTCATCTTTCCAACCCTCTCAGTGTTCATTTTTATTATGACCAGATGCTTCACGAAATGTAAAGAATCTATTTAAATTTTTGTCCGCAGTTCTGGGTCCAGAGATGGATGCTTGCACAAGACTATATGACTCAGTCTCATCTATTCTCTGCCTTTCACTCCCTTAACATATACCATTCTCCATCCCTGCAGCTCCCCCTTAGAGTACAGCATTCTTCTTCCATGAGGGCTGAGTGGGTGAGTCACAGGACTAGGTAACTTCCTATGGAGAAGACTCAAACGCTCCCTCAGTTTTTTATCTCCCACCCTGACCTTTCCTTCTCTGGTACTTCTAGTCTGCAACAGAGCTTTTCTTTCTTCCTTTGCTCTCAGAGGGTATCTGATATTCAAACCACAACCACTTTGCACCCCCACAACTTCATTTTAGGAATAAGGTTGCGTGGCTTAGGAGAGCTGCAAGATCTCTTGGAGTTTCTGGAATTAAATACTGTGCCTCTGGTTTTCTTCCTTTGGATTTTAACAGCCTGAGTCACATATTTAAGGTGGAACAGGAAGATTATTTGTGGGCATAGGGATCAGCACGTAGATCTTTCTCAGATTAACTCCATTTCAGCACAGCATTTATTTAGCAAGCCTAAAGCTCCGCCATTCATGTTTCGTTTGTACCTCGCTGTCTTTCAGGTCAGGCCCAGTCTCTATGGCATCTCACTGTGGCGCCATCTCCCTTTTTGGAGCAGCCATTTCAGGATCTGTGGCGGTCCCTTTAAGGCCCTGGAAAGGGCCGACTGTCGGTTGGGCGGAGAGGCCACGCCCCGTCACGTGTCCTCCGTGCCACTGGGCGGAGCCATAGCCTCTAGGTTGCCGTCACTTCCGGCTCTCTGTCAGTCCGGAGCGAGCGAGCCGGAGGCTGTTGGACAGCAGGAGCGGAGCGTGAGTGCGCGGGACCCTGGGCCCATCCCTCAAGGCCGCGGCCAGGCCGGCCCCGGCTCCCCCGCGGTGCCGCCGCCGCCGCGGCCCCCTCGCTCCGCCTTGCCGCCACTGCTGCGACAAATGGCAGCCCCGACCGGCGTCCGCTCTTGCCCGCGCCCCCGCGCCGCGGGCCTCGTGTGGCGGCTGCGCCGGGAGCCGACTCGAGGCGGCGGCGGGCGGGAAGCCGCGAGTGGGGGCCGCGCGCCCCTGGGATAATGTGTCGCGGTTGCGGGCGGAGGCGCGCGCCGTCTGCCTCGTGGCCGCCCTCGCCGACCCCCGCTGGGACCTCCCGGCTCCGGAAGGCCTCGGGGACGGTGGCCCCGCCGGGTGGAGGGTGGGGGGCGCGCCTCGGCCAACATGGCCGGGCTCCGGGGCGAGGGGAAAATGGCGCTGGCGTAAGGCCCTCCTCACCCGCACGCCCTGGGCGCCCCACGCCCCCTTCCTCACGCCGGCCCTCGCCGCGGGGCCTTGAGCTTCCGGACCGCGACCCCCACGCGCCCAGCGCCTTCCCACCCTCAAGTGCCCTGCTCTCTGCCATGTTGTCACTACTCCTCCCCCACGCAAGTCACCCAATGATCGTGTAAACTCCGCAGTCACCCCTTTATTTAGCTACCATTTGCTCGGATTGCGAAGCAAGGATACCCCCCACCCCCACCCTGACCCTCCAAAGAAACCAACCCAGTAAAGCCTCATTAAACTTAAAAGTCAAAAGTATAAGGAAAGGACTGGCTTTAGTTACCATTGTCTTCTTATTGGGTAGATTTAGGTTAGATAATGACGTGGTTCTTTGAAATAATTTTAGTTCCCTAGACAGCTTTTCGTGATGGAAGGTAGACGAGGCTGGCAGTTTACAGATGGAAAATTGTTTACGTTCATTCTCTTTTTTTCCAAACAGGTTTTTGGGTAGTTGGGTGAACAGGTAGCATGGGAAAGTAAACTAACTTGATTTTTGGCCACATGATTGTGAAATGGAGCAGTAGGAGGAAAAGCGGACGAAACTAACTGGTTGTGAGCCTTGCTGCTTCCTGCTGTGTTTACTCTTAATGGATTGACCAGTTGCTGGCTTGATTTTGACCGTTTTGAATTTAATGACCAGGATTTGGATAGCCTGCTTTGACCTTGATCTTCTGTTTTGGAGCATTGAACGCCAGTTTGGTCTAGAGAGCTGGGTTATAATTTTTTGGCTGTGGGAGGGGGAATCTGAAGGTTTTTTTTTTTTTTTTCTTTACAAAGCATGTTGTGCTTATTAGGCCATTTAAGCCGTACAGAAATTAATAGTTTTGAGATGGAGAGAGAAAGACACTTTGTAATTAGCTTTTTGCTATCTGGTGTAAGAATTTTGAAAAGGAGATAGGACATGCCTTAGGATTCTTTGAAATTTGGGTTAGACTTAAGATAGTCTGCCCATTGTTTTCTGCTTGGGCACTGAGTAAACAACAAGCACTGGGCTGTGTGCTTCTCTTGGTGAGTTTTGCCTTAAACACAAAGCCCTCAGATTTTAGTTATTTACCAAAGTAGAAAAATCAGTGCCAAATGGCTGTGAACTGTGTCTAACATTGTGAGCTGATTGGTGCCTGTTATGATAATGTGGACACAAAGTGAAAGTGTCTACAAATCAGGTAAAATGAGTAATAATGGCAAAACTAATTAGGTCTCACTTTCATAGACAAACTGTTGGTACTATGTTGAAGCTGGCATCTGAATAATTCTGGTTCTGATTCTAGCGTGAGTGGAATTACTTAGGTACATGTCTTTTGGCTTTAGAGTAATTGCTCCCAGCTGCTTTCAGTCTACCCATAAACTTTATAACCCTTCTAAAAGAGGTTAAAGAGACCCATTGATTGAGAAAGGGGTGAAGGAATGTGCACATTGCTTTTACTTCTTTGTTCTGAGTTCAGAGTATTTGGCTGGGTTTGTTATTTGCAATTTAGACTTAGGTCCAGGGTAATGACTTCAGTACCACAAAATGGCAGAATGAGCTGTGGAACTTCTTAGTTATGTTTTGGACTGTGAGAGAGCTAAGATAAAGGTAATAAAGCACTTTATAAATTGTTCATGTAATGCATTTTTCTTTTCAGAATGCCTAAATCAAAGGAACTTGTTTCTTCAAGCTCTTCAGGCAGTGATTCTGACAGTGAGGTTGAAAAAAAGGTAAGTTTTACTATACCAAGTACTTTTATTGTAGTGCAGATTTGTAGTGCATGAATTCCTCTATAATGCTGGCACCCAGTTATGAAGTGAGAGGCTTGTTAGTCTTTTTTAGATAGGTTTTGCCATGTGCATATCCTTGACTCCCTCCAGCCATCTCGGATTTCCCTGAGGGCTGGGATTGTGCTCCTATGCTAGGTTCAGAATGTGAAAGAGAGAATCTGCAAGGTTATTTTTAAGGGTAGATGATAGCAAATGTACTGCCCTAGTGGAGTATGGGCTTCTAAACTTACTTGCAGGCTTTAAGTCAGCTGTAAGAGGTTGTCTTTGTGCTGTACTTGGTTCAGCCTGGAGACCTAGTGCATCCCAGGCAAGTGCTCACACCTGAGCTATGTCCTTTTTTTCTTCCCCTTTTTTACTTTTGATTTTCCTCAGGGTGTCACCAAGTTGTCTGGGCTAACCTTAGACTTTTGTCCAAATGCTTTAGCCTCACGAGTATCTGTGAGTATAGGCCGTGCTCAGATAAAATAGGTCCTCTATTGAGCACCTCTGGTAACCTAAAGTCATTGAAATGCTTCCTTAGACTCTACAACAGTAGAGTCTAATTAGGCCAAAGACACTGCTTCCCATTATTTAGAGATCTCTGTGCTTAGTGTGGGCTGCTGAGGTGCCTTAGTGGTAAAGACCCTTGCCACCAAACCTGACAACCTGAGTTTGGTCCTATTCTTCCATATGATTAGAGAAGAGAACCAACTATACCAAGTTTCCCCTCTGACCTCATGTACCACATATAAGCATCATAAGTACTGCACACACAAAATAATAGCAGTACATAAAGTTTCCCAAAATCTGCCTATGTAGTAAGTCGCTGTTGGGCTGCACGACTGAAGTTTTGAATGAAAACATTAATTTTGATGGCTTTCTCAGTTATTACTTACAATGTTTTGGTACATTGTAAGTTTGAAAGTTACTTGCTTTTAGTAAATAATGTCATCTAGCACAGCAAACATAAAATTATCCATTTTGCCATAATAAGCTTTTTCTGTGTTAGGTGACAGCTGTTTTGTTAACCTCATTCCACTTAATTGGTCACATCAGTGAAGTGTAACGGAGCAACCCATCTTGTGGTCAAGACTTCCTTCCACACCGCTGTTTCCTTGATAGAAATGTATATCAGAATAAACATTTATTTTCGAGAAATTGAGCACATTGCATTCACTCTTATTTACTTGTTTTGTGGAAAATAAGTAATGTGTAGACCTGTGATTTGCAGCTGTTTAAAGCAGCAGGCAGGGCTGGCAATGTAGTTGAGTTGGTAAAGTGCTGACCTAGCCCTTGGAAAGCCCTAGGTTTGATTCTCACACAGCAGAGGTGGAAGCAGGTCACTAGGGACACTGGGGTCCCTTGGAGCCATGGTTTATGGATTTTTTTAAAGCAGCATCCTCCAGCCTGCCCTAGTACTCTCTGTAGGCTAGCCTCAAACTCAAAGAGCTCCACTTGCCTCTGCCTCTCCCCCCACCTGCTCCTGCACCTCAGTACTGGAATTAAAGGCGTGAGCCACCATTGCCCCACTTTAAGGTTTTTATTTGTTTGTTTTTTGCCTTCTTTGTACTACCTAACAAAAGGGAACTCTTCATAGGGAAATTTGGGAAACTTAAATATATAAATATAAAGATAGAATATGGTATCATTTAGAAGGTTGAAATAAGGTTTCAAACATCATGTAGCTGTACTTGAAGACATCTTTTTAAAATTTGTATTAGTGTAACACCTAGGTATGCTTACATAACTAAATTATATTGAAGAATTTGCTGAGCATGAACTACTTCACAGAAATTGCCTTCTGCTTGCTGAGCTGGGTTTTGTAGTTTGTTTCTCTTAGTACTGCTAATCCTGTAAGCATTTACATTAAATGCATCCATGCTTTTAATTTCATAGCTTACTTATGTATATCCTTAGTCTAACTATCAGATTTAATATAGTACATCTAGTAACATTAAAATAGTTTGTCCACTAAGAAGGAACATATCTGTCCTTAATGTTTGAGTTGGGAACTTATGTGGATTAATTTTAGGTGTTAGCTCATTTTAAGAATAAGGATATATAAAATGCTTTTATACTAGTGTTATTTCTAAAGTATTATAAAGTTGAGGTCTAGTCTTAACATATTACTGTTTATCTTCAGTATTCTTTGTGTTGAAGCTTTTGGGTTGTTGATTTTCAATGCCTGGTATAAAAAAATAATTTACCTTTCCTAAGCATGTGATGTGTGTCTGGCTCCTCCATTTCCCCCCAACAGGGTCTCACTGTGTAGTTCTGATGACCTGGAACTTGCTATGTAGACTAGGCTGGAAGTATACACTCTTGAAAATAGTTCAGATTCCTTTTGGAATAGATAAGGAGTTTACAAATATTCATATCTTAGTCAGTGTTGTTTTTTGTTTGTTTTTTAGACAGTCACTGTGTATAGCCTAGGCTGTCCTTGTTCTTCAGTTTTTCTGCCTCAACCTCAGGGTTATAGGGAGTACCTGTACCTTTTTTTTTTTTTTTTTTTAAAGGAAAGATTTTGGTAGGTTTGTGGTTTCTAAAAGTTCATTCAAAAATTGTAGGCCACGTCCCTCCCCACTTACGAAGAAGTATTGTTTGGATTCTGATCCTCAGAATTACTGTCCTAATATCTAAAATATCTTTGGGGATTCTGAGAACGTAGTTTAGAAACACAATTATTAGTTAGAAGTGCAGACTACATTCCTAATTAAATTTTTTCATGTACATATTTTTAATGAATGAAGACATTTTTTTTGTTTCTTAAACTCTTTAAAGGTAATGAAGTCTTTTGAACTTGACATGTGTGTATTCTTACCTTTTCTTTAAAGTTAAAGAGGAAAAAGCAAGTTGTTCCAGAAAAACCAGTGAAGAAGCAAAAGCCTGGTGAGACTTCTAGAGCTTTGGCATCTTCTAAGCAGAGTAGCAGCAGCAGAGATGATAACATGTTTCAGGTAAAGTTGGATTGCATTCAGTCCAGTGGAAACAGCCTTGCTTGATCTGAAGAACACTAGAAACATCATGATCTGATAGCGCATTACAGTCTGTGTTGTAATCCTTTTGACTAATGATGTGTATTTAATTTTTAAAAAGATATATTTATTTATTTATTGTATTTTGGTGCTCTGTTGACTTCTTGCCAGAAGGGGGCTCCAGATCTTATATAGATGGTTGTGAGCTATCATGTGGTTGCTGGGAAATGAACTCAGGACTTCTGGAAGTACAGCCAGTGCTCTTAACCACTGAGCCATCTCTCCAGCTCCAGATTAAGGATGTTTATTACTGAGTCGAAAGTGAAGGTAAATTGTTCAATTCTGGGCTATTGGTAAATCTAGAAGTCTTCAGTTTTGCTATATTTAAACAATGCAAACCTAAATGTTACAGAAATCCAAAAGAAGATTTAGAGCTGTACATGTGGGAAGCAGGTTTGAGTATAGGTAGGTTTGAGTAATTGGCTGGAAAGTATAAATAAGTTTGATAGTATTTGAGAGAAATGGCCTCACTTAGGCTTCAAAAGAAACAGAAGGCTGGAGATACAGCTTAAGGCTACAGTGGTTGAGTAGCATGTTTAGGCCTTAAGTATGAACGTAGTAAGCTGGAAAAAGAAAAGGAGAATGGGTTGAGAGATTTGAAGACAACAGGAAGAGGCCTAGTTTGGTATCTTAAGTTTATTATGTGTTTTTAGTAACTCAGCATTTCCTTCACTGTTTAAGAATGACTTGTGAGGTGAAGCATTTGTGAGCAAATGATGCTGTGAGATTGTTGAGTTAATTACAGGCTTTAATCTGTATTGCAAAGAGATAGTGATTGCAAAGATGATAAGGAAGAATGGACCAGAGGACAGACACCAAGAGTGAAAAGGTAGATAACTTGAGTGTTTCCTGTAGCATATGGAAGACTTGGCTGGAAATTACTCTTGTTGAATTCTGCATATGCTTGACTAAAAGCCATCTACTAAAGAAAGCATAAACCAAAGAGAGGAGGTAGATAGATGACTGTGTGTGAGTAGTTTTCAAATGGTTGATGAAAGAGGATGGAAGTTTCGATAAAATGGTGAAAGAAAACTAAAAATAGCAGAAGCAAGAAATGGGTACAATGTAGAATTACTTAGGTACAAATTTAAATCCTCTGACTTCTGTGTAATTTAGGGGGAAGTATATTAATTTGATGGTTAATATAGGTGAAGGTACGTAATGAGGAATTAAAAGAAATGCTATTATTGCTTTAAGTGGATAATAAATTGGATGCTTACTGTGTTCTTTATCTTTCAGGCCTTGCCTGGTTCTGGCAAGCCACGTGGGATGTGGTCTGTAATCTTGTGGAATTTAAGGGGACTGCAATTGCACATAGCATAGTACAAATTACAATAAAGCCTAAAAAGTAGTGAGCAGATTACTTGAGAGAGTTAGAATCTCATTAAAAAAGAAGTGGCATCTAAAATATAAGCCAGCTGTGTGCAAAGTGTGTGGACAGAGGAAGCATTTTCAAGAGCAGGAAATTGAATTATCTTGAAGTGGGAAAGAGCTTGGGTTGTGTGAATTATAGAACCTTTGTGGTGGAAGGCTTAGTATCAGGAGTATTTGGTGAAGAGAAAAAAGGGTAGATTTCACTTGTTTTACTTGATGGGGGGGGGGTTGGTGGGGGTGTTGGGGACAATAGCACATTTGAGACTATTATAACATCAAGCATGGCCTGGAACTCATTATATAGAATAGGCTGGACTTAAGGCTGCCTCCTCAAGTGATGAGATTATAGACATAGCTACCGTGTCTAGTTCATTTCTAGTCTTTTAACTTAGTTTGGTCTTTTACACAGGATCTCATATTTAGGGTGGTGGGGAACTTGTTATTGTAGCTAAGTGAGTCTTTGAACTTGTGACCATCCTGCTTCTCAACTTCTCATGATTGGGATCACAAGTGTGTGATACCAAAGTTGGCTAGTCTCTAGATTTTTTTAGTTTTCCTATTTTACTCCCTAATTTTATAAAGAAACCAGGACCCACATTTTGATTTTTTTTTTTGGTGGGGGGGAGCAATGGGTTTAATTTTAGGGGATGATTTTCTCACTAAGGAAAAATCATGTTGGTTCTTAAGATTTATTTATTATGTATATAGTGTTCTGTCTGTATATATGTCTGCATGCTCAAATAGGACACCAGATCTTATTATAGATGGTTATGAGCCAGCCACCATGTGGTTGCTGGGGATTGAATTTAGGACCTCTAGAAGAGTAGCCAGTGTTCTTAACCTTTTAGCCATCTCTACAGCCCTGCATTGGTTCTTACATTCTCATGTGGAATGGAAAGTTTCCTGTGAATCCAAGGGCTTAAGGCCATTCAACAGGTGACCTTTTGAAAGTGTATGTAGGAGGAACCATAATTCTTACTTTCAAATTGTCTTTCAGAGACCCATTGATTTCATAGTACTAAAAGGAGACCTGCATTTTTATTGTAGTAATGGCTTGATCATTGCATTAGGAAGATAAAGGATGAGGTTTCTGAAAGAGAAAACAGTAAGCCCTCTGTGTTTTGGTTTTTATTTCTTTAAATGGGTGTATATTTTCTATATTCTTCATTTATCAAGAACATATACATAACCCACACAGATAAGTAATTATTAAAGATAGCTTCCTAACACTGGGTTGTATAATAAAGTGTTCCTTTGTATGATTACTTTATAATTTATTTTTCCATTTACCTTGGGTGGATTTGGCTTTTTTTTTTTGGGGGGGCTACTAGGAATAAAGGTTTTGTAAATATTCTTAGTATAAGTCTTCATGTATACTTTTGGGGAGTGTGTAAAAACAAAAACAAAAACAAAAACATTTAATTACTAAATTGTTACAAGCAGTTTGCCTGCCAGCCTGGTCCCAGAGCCCTGTCAGTCCCAAATAATGCAGAGATGATTAGGTATAAAGCTGTTGGTCTGTTACTAGCGTTCCTTACTGGCTAGCTCTGTCTTAAATATTAACCCATTTCTATTAATCTAAATGTTTCCATGTGGTCTTATCTTCTCTTGGTCCTACATTTTGACTCTTTCTACTACATCTCCCAGAATCTTCCTTGTCTCCTAGTCTTGCCTATCTTGCCTGCTTTTTTGCCAACAGTGCTTTATTCATTAACCAATAAGAGAAACATATTTACAGTTACATCTCCCATCATCTTGTTTCTGTCTAAATAAAAAGAGGTTTATTTAGTCTATTATCTCATCATGGCAGGGAGCATGGTGGCATGCAGGCTGACATGGTAATGGCAAAGTAACTGAGAGTTCTACGTTTGGATCTTCAGGAAGAGAGAGAGACATTGGGCCTGGCTTGAGCTTCTGAGACCTCAAAGCCTGCTCCTAGTAATGCAATTCCTCCAACAAAGCCATACCTACTCTAACAAGGCCACATGCTGTAATCCTTTCAAATAATGTCACTCCTTCTGAGTATTCAAATCACCACAAGTGCCCTTCCTTTGATTACCTGGATCTTTTCCAAATGACTTGGTGAATTTTATATGTGTTTCTATTTTTGGACTGCATTCTTACCTCTTCACCTATGTCTATCTGGTTTGGTACCACATTGTCCTTACATTTACTGAATCTAGAAAGTGGGACCCTCAAAACACATAGTTTGTTAAGCCAACTGGCTCTCACTATGTAGCCTCAGGTGGTCTGGAATTTGCTGTGTAAACCAAGCTAATCTTGAACACAGAGTTACCTGCCTTGTCTCCTGAGCCTTTTTGATTTCTGTGAGATTGACTGTATTAGGCTTTAGATACTGGTTTAAGTTGAATCAAATAGTATTACTGCAACTCTATGACTGTTTCATTTCACTTAGCACAGAGCTATAGCATGTGACAGGATTTCCTTTATAAAGGCTAAGTAATGTTTCACTGCATGTGTAAATCATATTTGGTTTGTGTTTTCATCTTACAATGGACTTTTGCCTTGCTTCTACTTAACTGTTGTAATAGTGCAATTAAGGGCATGGGTGTGCAAATACTTTTTGGGATACCCTACTCCCAGTCTTTTTGGATATATGGTTATGTGCCTCCTCAAGTTTCAGTCAGTGATAGAGCACATATACAGTGAGGGTGCTATAGGATTGGTGCCATAGTGTGTAAGCTGTCTCACTAAGTACATATTGATGTTCACACGGGAGCCTCTTTCTGAGTATGCATTCCTCAGAATATACCCAGTCTGTTAAGTAGAACATAAGAGTTATATACTCCAAAGTGGGGATTATTGGAACATGTCATGCCTCTGTTTTTGTCTAAGGACATCCATTCTATTTACTTTTACAATTGTGTTACTAATATTTATAAATTTAAGTGGGGCTGAAGGAAAAGAGATAGCTTAGTAGGCAGAAGTGCTTGTTGTGCAAATATGAGGATCAGAGTTTGAATCCTCAGCACCAGCATTAGGTTAGTTGGATTTGGTTGAAGATGCCAATACTCTCAACACTGAGGGGCAGAGGCCAAGTACTCTGTGGCCAGACAACTTAGCCTTTACAGTGAGCTTCTAGTTTTTCGAGAGCCCTTCTCAAGGCAAGGCAAAGAATGAGAAAGACACCTGAAGTCATTTTCTGGATGTCATAATGTGGACACATATGCTTGTTATCCTCCCGTGTAAAAATTGGGAGATTTGCTGTTTGTTTTTTGTTTTTCAAGACAGGATTTTTCTCTGTAGCTTTGTAGACCAGACTGGCCTCAAACTCCCATAGAACCGCCTACCTCTGTCTCCTGAGTGTTGGGATTAAAGACATATGCCACCACCACCCGTCTTATGTCTTTTTGGTTTTTTGAGACAGGGTTTCTCTGTATTGTTTTGGAGCCTGTCCTGGAACTAGCTCTGCAGACCAGAGCTACAGATCCTCCTTCCTCTGCTTCCTGAGTGCTGGGATTAAAGACATGTGCCACTGATGCTGGGCCCTTATGTCTTTTTTAAGCATTGATTTTTCCCTTGGTTATAGTTCAGTACTTTAGGATAATGAGTGGCATTAGCTTGCAGCAAGTTGTGAACAGCTCTCTTTATGAATTTCTTTCTCCTCCCCCCCCCTTCCCCTTTGCTAGATTGGGAAGATGAGATACGTCAGTGTTCGGGACTTTAAAGGAAAAATTCTAATTGATATTAGAGAATATTGGATGGACTCAGAAGGTGAAATGAAACCAGGGAGAAAAGGTAAGGCTTTGTTTTGTAATTTTGATGTTAATGTTGGCTACATATTTACCTTAAATGGTTGCAGGGTCTGTACAGGTCAAGAATTGGCCTTACTCAGTTGATTCTTTTATAATCAACTTGTAATGAAAGCTAGGCAAGCAACATCCTAATGTCAAATTGATGGCTAACTTACTTTAACTTACTTTGTGATTTTATATCAGATTAGTTATTATTTGGGAAATTGTAAAATGAGAAACAGAAAAATCCTGGATTTAGCTCCAACAACTCAGGTGGGTCTGTCCTCTTACTGTTAGTGGTTTACCCAGTCCCAAGCATCTTAGCATGTAGAAACATTTTATTCAATCACCAAGTAGCTAGAAAACTTTTGTATCATGACTGGTTGGGAAGAGGAATGTAATCAACACTGGGGACTGGAAGGTGAACATTATCAAAATACACTATATACATGTACAAAAATGTCATGGTGAAATTGTTTTTGTGTATGATTATGCTAATAAAAGATTAACCGCTACACAACCTAAATTTGTGTAGTATGGTGCTCTAGGTTGATCTTGGACCAGTAAGGTACAATGCCTCAGCAGGTAAAGGCTCTCGCTGCCAAGCCTGATGATCCCTAGAGCCCAAGAGATGGAAGGAGAGAATGGATACTATTTACACTGTTGTAAACTCTGTGGCACAGGTGGCCCACACATGTGCACATCTATTAAATGGCAGATTTTTAATAAGAGGAAATAAATGCTTCCTTCTCTGTTGTGCCTGTTGTTAAAGGTGGCACTTATGTCATGCGATTTTGGAGTTTGTTTTAAAAGCTTCCTTCTTAATATTTGTTGTTTAATTCTTGTCTGAGTTTTTATTCAGGATTTTCCAGAGTGGCTAATGCTATATTTCATTTTTGCAAACATTAACTGAAGGAATTGGGTTAGCCTCAAAGCCTTTTCTTCATGTTGTTTTTTATTGTATTATCCTTTGCAGTTTCATGGTCCCTCTGCAGTTTAAAAAAAAAAAAAAAAAAAGTTGTTTGCTTATGTGTTGGATGTTACATATTAATAAACTAGTTTCATATTACCCAATTTAATATATTATGGTCACCCTTTGATGTGTCTTAATTACTGATTAAGAAGCAGCCTAGAAAATGCAGCTAGTGAAGGTGAGCCTGGGCTTTGCTCCTGATAGCATGAATCCAGAGTGTTGTACTCATGCCTCTTTCTGAGCTGTGCATTCTACCATGCTTCTTATGAGTCACTCTAGGGAATTTCCTGAAGTGGAATGCATGCTTATGGAAGAACTCAGCACAGAGCTGTATACCTTGAATTTTGGTGGAAATATGTAACAAATGTTAGAAGTGACAGGATATAATAATAATGGCAAATGCCAAATCTGGTTCCTGACTCTTAACCTGCATGTATATGTATATGTGAAATTTCTTCAAATTATCATTAGTTTTTATTGGTCAAAATGCATTATGCAGATGCACTGTTGGAAGTTAAACTGGATACAAACTTGAACCTGGGATTAACAAATGTAAAATTTTAATATCTCAATATAGACCTTAAAAATGGCAGTTTTGGGGCTGGTGAAATAGCTTAGGTAGTAGAGGAGGGTGCATGTGGTATGTGTGAGGTCTGGATTCTGTCCTCAACACTAAAAAGTCCACATGAGTAAAATAGCACTTTCAATAAAATATTTGGGAATATCAAAGTCCCCAATGTGGTTTGATTTTTCACCTTATTTCTTAACCTTTATGTTTAGGTATTTCTTTAAACATGGAACAATGGAGCCAGCTGAAGGAACAGATCTCTGACATAGATGATGCAGTAAGAAAGCTGTAAAATCTGAGCCATACCAAACCTGTGCTGTTGTAGTTGTTTTAATCTGTCTTTTTACATTGGCTTTTGTTTTCTAAATGTTGTTTTCCAAGCTGTTGTATATTTGGATTGCAGAACAATTTGTAAGGTGAATACTTTTTTTTTTTAATGTGCATTATTAAAATGTTCTGAGTGAAGCTAAATGTCAACTTTATTAAAGAGGATTGCTTTGTGTCCCCTACCTAGTGTAAAATAAAGTCAGATCATTACAATCTTAATGTTGTAGCTTTTTTTGATCAAAAGACTAATTTACTGTTTAAGGCCAAAAGAACCACCTTTATAGGCACATAATTGACTCGGCCTTTACATTTAGAAGGATTTGTATTGCATTGAGCTTCTTAGAGGATTGCTTTGTGAAATGCTTCCTCAAATCTCTTCCTTTGTAAGCAAATTTGTTGAATTTTCTTCTGCATAGCAATGCTTTACTTTTTCTTCAGTTTCCCTAGTAACTTATTTATTTCATGTTCATCACTCTTTACTTGGATATATTATGCTGGTTTGGAAAGTTGAATTGTCACTATTATTGCCTACTAAGTCTACTGTGTTAAATATTAGCAGATAGTTGTTTGGTAACATGGCTTGTATGAAAACTCCCAAGCAATTGTATTTCATTACTCAGCTCTGTGTAGGTGTTACTTAGTCTACAGAACATAGTGACTTTGATGTCTGAGTTCGCTTAGTGAACATATTCACACTGGGGTGATGTCTATAAAGTCAGATATTAAACTAGATTAGACTTTAGTAAAAATTGTGAAACTTACTGTGTACTATTACATTCTAATAATGAGTGGATTATATGTAGACATGTCATTGAGCTTTATTGTCACTGTAGGTTATGTGGATAGTTTTTAAGACTTACCTGTTTTAATCTGAACAAGATACTTCTAGACTTCATGCTAATGCTAAGTTTATGGACACTGTTCATTGGTTTTCATTTTGGCCACAATGATAGACAGGCACTGATTTCAGGGCTATTGCCTAGTGAATAGAGCAGTGTGCCTTAGAGAAAGAGTGCCTACAAAGAAACTCACCACACTGAAGGGACCTGGCCTGTGATGAGAAAGGAATTTTCTTATTACTACTAAATAGTGTATACGTGATATTTTGGTGACAACAAACAGTATGACAGTGGTAGGTAGAATACATTAAAGACATGTAAATACTAACTGCCGATAAGGGCTGCCGTATCAGAATTGCATTATCTTATAACCATGTTTGGTTCTATTGTCTAAACATTTTATAGAATTGTCAAGGATTTAGTTTAAAACTCCATCTGCCAGGCCTCATTAACCTGCCCTCCCACAGATATTCTTATAAAGAAGCAGGTACCAAATTGTTCAAGAAATTTGGTATATAACTTATTCATTCTTGAGGGATACTCTCTTATTTGGAACAAAACATGTTGCATTTCATTAACATAATTAGTTTTGTAAAGTGTTGTTTTGCTATTTAAAGGGTAGTGAGAACATAAAACTTCAGTTGTAGTGTAGATGAAGAGGGAATAATAGGTAAATTTGAATTCAGAGCTGTGTATGCGTTTCAACCATCTGCTTTAGAGAGTGCTGTCATCTGTTACCTAGGCATTACTAGCTGCTTAGCATAATAAAAACCTCCATGTGGAAAGCTTTCTCTGGCATTAATTTGTTAGGCTGATAGTTAAATTCACTCACTAATATGATAGACTAGGTAGTATACCAGAGTTACTAAAGTTTTTCTTTATACCCGTAGAAAAGGAGAATTAGGTTAAAAGAGTAGACTAACTCAGACTGAACAGAAAGGTACAGTCCATCTGTTCTGCATTCAGACTCTTATCTCCTCAGTAAGTGTCTTATTTTTTTTTTTTTGTTGGTATGACAAAGGACCCTGACAAAAAGTAGTACAAGGGAGGGAGAAAAGGATGATTCTGACTCAGTTCAGGTTACAGTCCATTTTTTCAATGAGTCACACTGGCAGGGACTCCAGACATTGCATCCTAGTCAGGAAGCAGTGAATGCATGTTCAGTTCCCTTTCCTTTTTATTTTGTCTTTGGCTTAGCCATGAAGTGGTGCTGTCTACAGTGGACAGGTCTTTTCACTTCAAAGGAATCAAGATAATGCTCTTAGACCTAGTGGCCCATCTTTCATATGTTTTGTTAAGTTGGCAATTAACACTGACCATCACAATAAGATTTCTCCAGGAAGGAGACTTGATATTTTTGAGGCATAAGTTTGCTGAAATAATTAGTATCTGCCCTCAGGGTTTGCCCTTTAATATGCTCAGTAGCAAGGCTTCCAAATGGGTTTTCCTCTTTGTCTTTTAGAGTAAAAGCAGCCTTTGGCCAATTTTCTAATGCCTTTGGCATTTCATTTAAACAATTACTTAAAAAGAAAAACTATATATTTTCTTTTGTTTTGCTTCACAAATGCTAAAACCTTGGGAAGTACTACCTCATTACTTAGTCAAGATCCTGTGATAACCAATCTATTCTGCATAATATCTTAGAGACAGCAACTTAGAGAAAATCATGGAAGAAAGTGCATCCTGGGCCTGGCTACAGAGGGAAGGAGAAGGGACTGAACATTTATGTAAGTGTTCCTGACAGTAATGTTAGCACAGTGCTTGCCATAAAGGCTTGAAAATCTTAAGAACTGTTGAGTTATATTTAGGTATCTCTTCTGGAATTCTTTGTGGTTCACTTTTTATGGAAATTAATCTAGTGAAACACTTAAAAAAATTTTTTTTTTAAAAGGAAGGCGATTTTTCCAGATAAACTGTAGTAAAACATGCATATAGTGAGAAGTATGTAATTCTATAATTGTGGAATGCCTGTATGCTTTGTTTGGTACATCTTCCACGGAGGTGTCAATGAACCTAATACTCCACCTGTGAATATTTTAAATGCTGAAATAAAAACAAGAAATCTACCCTTTGTGTTTTCCCATTTTCACACATCTGAAGACAAATGGGTAATTTTATCTGTTGAATGGGTTTTAGTAGCAAATACCCTTTCTGTGAATGCTCTAGAATCTGTATTAGCCTTAGAGTATTAAATCTGAAGGTCTCTGGGGTTTGATGTGGGCCTATTTTTTTTGACCCACTTGATCCAAGTGGAAAAAAATGCAAATGTCCAGGTGTACAGAGAGCATCAAGTTTTTCTTCTGCAAATGCTTTGTAGTTAGTCTGATGCCTTGGTTTATGTCTTAGTCATTGTTCTATTGCTATGAAGGAACACCATGGCCAAGGCAACTTATATATAAGAAAGCATTTAAATGAGGCTGGGTTACAGTTGCAGAGGTTTTGTCCATCATATATGTGGCAGGGAACATGGTGGCACACAGGCAGACACACAATGCTGGAAAAGTAGCTGAGAGTTCTACATCCAGATCTGCTGACAGCAGAAAAAAAGAGACTGGGCCTGGCCTGGCCTATAAGTAGTACTGGAACCTTAACCCCCACTCCTAGTGGCACACTTCCTCAACAAGGCCACACCTGCCAGGCGGTGGAGGCGGATGCCTTTAATTCTAGCACTCAGGAGGTAGAGGCAGGTGATCTGTGAGTTCAAGACCAGCCTGGTCTACAAGAGCTGGTACCAGGACAGCCTCCAAAGCCACAGAGAAACCCTGTCTTGAAAAACAAACAAAAGTCCACAACTAATCCTTCTCAAGTAGTGCCACTGACTGATGACCAGGTGTTCAAATATGATCCTGTGGGGGCCATTCTCATTCAAACCACCACAGTGAACTTGTATTTTTATTGGTAAAATTTTCTCTTCCTTGTCAAGTTGTATTTTGCAGTTATATACAGAACTCATTTGCATTTCTGTTTGACTTGTATAGGAATAGACTCATGGAGAACAACCTTAGGGTTTAGTAAACATGGACTTAAATGTCCAGTCAGAAGGAAAAATAAGTAGTACTGGAAATTTCTGTAGTATGGGTCAAAGAACTTAAGAGGATAAAAGGGATTTTGCAAACATGGATAAATTACATTAGGTTACGGACTACATAAGAAACAGTCTATTGATGTCCATTTGGGTAAATGCCTAACCACACAGGTCTTTACCTCTCCTGCTTTACATAAGGTCCTCAGAGTTCATATTCTCTAGAATTGCTTTAATTTTAGTCTTGGATTAATAGTGACCTGACCCTGCTTGTGGCTTCTTAAGAGAGGGTTCAGGTTATTTTCCTCTAACAGTTAAAGAATTTAGAGGCACAGAAAAAGTCTTAATCAAGAACAGTGTTATTGGCAAGCAGTGTAGACTTGAGGTTGAGAAGGGTTCCAGAGCCAAAACACCGACAAGAAGGGCTCAATTTTTATTTGGTTTCAAGTTCCCACTCCTGGTGACTCCTTAACCCTCCTCCATTGACCCTGTGGTGGTGTTGTACCCTTTTCTGGCATGGGACTGGGTTCCACATTGCTGACAGTTCTCCAGTTTTGTACATGAGCATGGAAACAGCTACAATAGGTTCCTCTTTCTGAGAGCACATGTTGGGGTCCTCAGTCCCCCTTTATAGTGTAATGGGGAGGTAGGAATTTACCCTAGGTGAAGGGAAATGACCTATTTTTCTTATTTATTGGCTTGCTGTATCCCCAGGGCCCATGGCTTCAGGTGATTTCTTTCCTAGTTAACTTGTAATTAGGTGATGATATACAGCACTACCTTTCTCTGATTCTGAAAACAATGCACTTAAACTCTGAATATCTATTAGGTGGATACAATAACCTTGTTTCAGAAAAACTGGACCAAGTACTTTCACCATCCAAACCTAGAATGCATCTGAAATTGTGTGTAGTGACTTAGCAGGGGTTACATACCATGACCGCATCAGCTCTTATTAAAAAAAAAAAAAAACCAAAACACTTAATTGACTTGGCTCGCTTACAATTTCAGAGGTTCAGTCCATTATCATCATGACCGGGAACATAGAGTTGTGCAGGCAGATGCTGGAGCTGAGACAGCTGCATCTTCAGGCAACAGGAAGTTGAACACTGGGGGAAATTTGAACAAGAGACCTCAAAGCTCACTGCACAATGACACACTTCCTCCAAAAAGACCATACCTCATAACAATGCCAATCCCTTTGGGGAGAATTTTCTTTCAAACCACCACAGCTAGGAGGTTCCAGGTTAAATTATACTGTTGAAGATGATTCAACTTTTTGACCAGGTTTTGATTTGCTTTCTGTTGCTGTATTTAAATACCCTGACATTAACAACTTAAGGGAGAAAGGCTTATTATTTTGGCTTGGAGTTTCAGAGTTCATGGTGGGGATGGAAAGAATGGTGGCAGGGAGGGAAGGTGTGTGGGCAGGAGTGCCAACCTGGTTGATGCATTGCATCCAAGGCCAAGAAGCAGAGCAAGAATAGCAAGTAAGGCTAAATAATGGGGAGGGAGGGTAAAATTTGGGGGGGCATAACTATGGATGTTTCAAAAAGCCATTTGCAAATATTGCTTTGTAAATATTCAAACACACTTGTTTAATTGGAGCTACCCTACACATGTTGACAGAGGTTGACAAAAGTCCAGTGCCAAGTATGGGATGCCTGTCATTGAGTTGTTGGTCCGATGTGTCACAGAGATGCCTCCTGCACCCTCCCAAAGAAGATACATGCTATTGTTTTTGGTTGCCCATTAGAACTTGATGGTAAGGCCGCATTGCTGAAGACATTACATACTTTGGTAGGAAGATGTGGGGAAATCAAGTTTGTATTAACCAGAAAGCTTATCTGCAGGCCAGCCTCATAGTAACAGAAGGAACAATGTTTCTGGGGGTAAAAAGTCTAGTGTGCCAAGATAATGGCCATGGGTGCAGTAGTGACACAGATGTTACAGTGGTAATCACCTGCTTTCTGATTGGAGTCAAGGCCCAGTCCATAGGAGGAAACATACCTGGTTCTGTAGATCTGGCCAAGCACTAATGGCTGGGAAGTTCATAGCCCTCAGAGGTGGATGGGTTACTGTAATTTTGCAAAAGGATTATAGTATCAAAGTACCCTCTAAATTTGCTTTTCCATACCCATAAATTAGTTTAGCTTTGCCCTCATTGGAGAAATTTCTTTATACTGTGGACATTGGTAAATGCAGAAACTCATAACTGATCAATACAGAGAGTGTCTGAGGAGTGCTTAGCCATAAATGGAACATCCATATAAGGACTTTCTTACCCCAAGGCTCAGGGATCATCTTGGAATAGGAGGCAGAAAGATTGTAAGAGCTAGAGGTTAGGGAATACCATTTTGAAACCAATTTGTGATCTGAAAGGGACCACCACACTCAGGAACTCAGCAGCTGTGGGTGCCTGCACTAGATTGAGCCAGTCAGCATCCCAGCACAGAGTGAGAGGGCCTCATTAACTTTCATCCAGTAGCAGGGGAATAGTTAATGTTTTTTGGGAGAGGGAGAGTCTGGTTTCTTTGAGGATGTAACCCCTGCTAAGTCAACCATGTACCCATGGATGGCTGGATACCCATAAATAATCAGGTCAGCACAAACTGGACTGGCAGGTTACAAAATACATGAAAACATGAAGTTAGGAGTAGGGGTAGATCTGGGAGGAGTTGGAGGTGATATGATAAGTGTACTGTATGTAAGTATGAAATAACATTAAAAATGAAAAACCTCAGAGTTCTCCCCCAGTGACATTGGGGCTCCACAACCTTTCCCAGTGACACCAGCTGGAACAGAGTGTTCAAACATAAGTTTATGGGAGACATTTCATACTCAAACCATAACAGCTTTATTTTCCAAGAATACACAGGTAAAATGTGTAATGATGCAAGAATGGCAAGGGAACCCTCGAATCCCCCTTGACTCAGACGTCCTTTTCAAATTTTGTCTTATTTTTCTCAATGTCTTCTAGCAAATTTAGGATCAGGGATTATTTAATTATGGCTTTTGATTCAGCAGTTTTTAGGTTTTTTCCTTGACTTTTTCCAACTGTCATTTCTGAGATTCCTTAACATGAAGACCAGTGGGGCTGATGGCAGGTGGGGGGAGGTGGTGGTAGTTCAATGAGGAAGAAAGACTGTGGTTGGGTAATTGGGCTGTGAGGTCCGATATGGGATGTGGCCCCTGTGTGGGATATAGAAGAGTGTGGGACCAGGTGGACACCTGAGGAATGAGTGCACCTTGTCTTTTTTATCACATGTTTGAATTGAGTCAGCTGTTTTATGTCTTTCCCCTTTTGTGTTTTCCTGATGTAACTCCAAAGTGCCACCTGGAACATGTTTTTATACCCCAGGTTTTAACATCTCCTAGTGTTTAAGTTTGAAAACTGATCAATTAAAAAAATCTCAGAAGCCCCAAGACTTTCTTAATCTCTTAGTAGCAAAGGGTTGTTGGTACCCAAGCATCCATGGCCTCAGTCATGTTTTACCTGTGACTCATTCCTGCTTTTTTTGAATATGAGAAATGGCTTCTTGCTTATCCTCCAGACACTGATTTCTAGGCTGAGGAAGCTCTTGGAAACACTGGATAATTTCAGCACATTTGGGCCCTTTACAGCCCTTCTTGAAGTAGAAGCCACTTTCATCAGAAAAGCACCTTGGGAAAGGTTGATGGACATACACATTAAAAGTCTAAAATTGCAGCTAAACTAATTTGTTTTTATAGTTAAGTATTTATCTTTTGAGACAGGGTCCCACTATGTTACCCTAGCTGACCTGGACCCAACTCACTATGTAGGTCAGGTGGAATGAACAGAAATCCCCCTGCCTCTGCCTCTGGAGTGCTGGGATTAGAAGAATGCATCATCATGCCTGGTTCAGTTTTTTTCCTTTTCTTTTGAACTCTAGCAATAAGTGGGGGTATGTAGGAGGTTGAAATTTAAGAATCCTTAGGATTTCTTTAAGTATTGGAAAGAAGTTTATTCAGGCTCAGGCTTGACTTTATTTTTTTAATTTTAGAATCTACTATATTTATATAACCTGTCCCTCCCTGTAAACTGCCCTATGGAGAGCCTAGCATAAATCCTTGGGTGTTGAGTCCTCATTTTTTGAGTACCTGGATGAGGGAGCATAGATAGTGACAGATATTGGGAATTTATTTTCCTGTTTAGTCTTTATTCTACGAGAAAGGAAGGAACGAGGCAACAGTTTGTATAAGAAGTCAAGGGTTCTAGAGAGTAACTGACATGGTCCAAATGGCACACGTGGCAGGGGTGAGATTTGAACTTCATCTCTGTCCAATTCCCAAACCCAAGGTACATATTTGCTTACATCCCTGTGTAGCAGGCACAGGAGGATGGCAGAATTCTTGGTTGGTTTATCGATTTAGCAATAGGCTTTATTGAAGCAGCCCTTGCCCTAGTTTTCAAGTATTCAGAGTGTGGAATCATGAGCTAGGATTAGCATCTGACCCAGACAATTTTGTTGGGTTTCTTAACAGCCATATTCCATTTCCCCACACAGCAGAAAAAGCAGTTGTCTACACTTCCACTCCTAGCTAGCTCAGGTGAACCCTTTAGACCAGCACCTCTCAGCCTTCCTAATGCTTCGACCTTTCAATACATTTCCTCATGTTGTGGTGATCTGCCCGCCACCCCAACCCCCCATAAAGTTGTGTTGTTGCCACTTCCTAACTGTAATTTTGCAATTTTGCTACTATTATGACTCAAATGTTTTTTGGAGATAAGAGGTTTGCCAAAGGAGGCTTTAGACTAAGAAAATTGACTTGTACTTACTTAGTCAGGTGCCATCCCTGGCCATAACTAATAAAGTGGGGACAGGAGGAACTATGCTCCGAGTATGATGGCTACAGTCTCTTTTGTCCTGGTCTCTACTGGGTGCCAGGGACCCTGTACATTGTGACGATAAGGAGAAGCTTAACCATGAAGATGATGCTGGAAAAAAGAAAATGTTAAATCTGTGACCTTGCTTTCTTTTTCCACTTTGACATAAACGATAGTGACTCTTTCATTGGATTTGAACTCAGGCTCTTTACAATGAGTGTAGGATGCCTTCTGGAACCCTTTCAGATTCCCTGTGGCCAACTGCTGAGAATGAACATGGTCACACACTCCTGCTTGGCAGCCTCTCTGCCTCTACCAATGTATAGCCCTGGCAGGATATCAGAGGGAGGGACATGAATTTAGACATTTCTTCCTCTGGCTTCCAACCTTTCCAATCCTACCTTTACTGACTGTGAATCTCAAAGAACAGCAATCTCTACAATTTCCTCCTTACTTCCTTTAGCTACTACCCCTTGCCTGTTTTTTGAACCTAAAATATTCCGTAGGTGTACTTAGTCTAATATTGCTTAATAGTCTTCATTATGTAGACGGTCTCTATTAAGCCTTCTCCATTAGTGAGGGTTCTCCAGCAAAACAAAAGGAGGATAAGAGGGGAAAGTGCCCCACATAATTATAAAGGTCAATATTTATCTATCTATCTATCATCTATCTATATCTATCTATCTATCTATCTATCTATCTATCTATCTATCTATCTATCTATCTATCTATCTATCTATTTTCTATCTATAGATATCTGCCTGCCTCTGCCTTCTGAGTGCTGGGGTCAATGTTTGACTGTGAAAGGTTGAACTACTTAGGCTATTCTGCAGGCTGGAGAAGCAGAAATGAGATGCTAACAAGGTTGAAGGCCTGAGGACCAGGTAAAGCTTTGGTCTAAGGCTCAAGGGCTAGGAACCTAGAGTTCTGATGGCCAAGGGCAAGTGCAGATGTTCAGCCTCAGAAGAGAAAGAGGGAGGGGGGAGTGTGTGGAACACTTTTATTATTATTATTGTTTCTTATTTTACATTTCGATTCCAGTTCCCTCTTCCTCCCTCCTATGCCCCTGACCTCCCCCATCCCATTACCTCCCCCCCCTCATTCCACAGGGAGGGTGATGCCTTCCAGGAGGGGTCATCAAAATCTGTCAAGTCATTTGAAGTAGTGATTAGCTTCCCCCCCCCCCCCGCTTCTAGTTTAAGAGAGTATTCCTCCATGGGGAATATGCACCCAAAGTCCTTTCGTGCACCAGGGATACATCCTGTTCCACTGTCAGAGGTCCCTTAGACTTCCCAGGCCTTCTAACAGACCCATGTTCAGGGGGTCTGAGTCGGTCCAATGATGGTTTCCTAGCTATCAGTTTGGGGGCCATTAGCTCCCCTTGTTCAGATCAGCTGTCTCTGTGGGTTTCTGTATCCTGGTCTTGACCCCTTTTCTTATCACTCCTTCCTCTCTGCAACTGGATTCCAGGAGTTTGGCTCAGTGTTTAGCTGTGGGTGTCTGCTTCTGTTTCCATCAGCTACTAGATGAGGGCTCTATGAAGGCATATAAATTAGTTATCAATCTCATTATCAGGGAAGGGCATGAGTCAGTTTTCTCTTCAAACCTATAATGGCTCCCTCTATTATGGTATCTTTTTTTTTTTTTTTTTTTTTGCTCTCATCTATTTGTTCCCTGACTCAATCTTCCTGGTCCCACATGTTCTCCTCTCCTCCTCTCCTCTTTCTCCTAACTCCCTCTCTACTCACTCCCCCCCCCCAATATGCTCAGGAGATCTTGTTCCTTTCCCCTTCTGTGAGGGACCTTGTATGAATCTCTTAGAATCCTCCTTGTACCCTAGTTTCTCTGGTGGTATGAATTACAGGCTGGTGATCCTTTTCTCTATGTCTAAAATCCATATATGAGTGAGTACATAACCATGTTCCTCTTTTTGTGACTGGGTTACCTCACTCAGAATGATTTCTTCAAGTGTGGAACACTTTTTGTATACTGTAAACATGTATAATTCTCAATGGCTAATAAAGAGCTGACTGGCCTATAGCTGGGCAGGAAGAGATCGGGCAGGAGAGCCAGACTAGGAGAATGCTGGGAAGAAGGGCAGAGTCTGAAGAATCACTAGGAGATGTAGAGGAAGCAGGACATGAGCATGCAGTACTGAGATAAGGTACCCAGCCATGTGCTAGAACATAGATAAAATATGGGTTAATTTAAAAAGTAAGAGTTAGCTAGTAGCAAGCCTGGCCGAGCATTCATAGTTAATATCAAGTCTCTTGTGTTGGTTATTTGGGAACTGGCTGGCAGGAAAGAAAAGTCTGCCTATAGGGGAGAGATTATTCATCCCTCCTCTAAGCACCTTTGTGTTAAACTGATTGGGTGCTGCCTGCCATTTGGGCAAGAGCATCTTATTTTCTTCTGGAAATGCTGCCAGGCTTCACTAGCTAAGTGCGTCTCCCTTAATCTAGTCAGGTTGACACTACAGGACCTTGATGGGGAGGTGGTGACTAAGTTCAGACATTTCTTGGAATAAACGTGTGTAAGGAAAAAAGTCACATGGAAATAAGAGCTAGACGCCTCTGGCATCTTTGAATTGTTCTCTCAAGGGTTGCAGAGCAGTCTGGGACCAGGTAAGAGTTGGTAACACTGGTTAAGGGGCTCCCTACCTGCCTGGGAGTGGTCTCTTAGGTTAAAGGAAGGGCAATGGCTGGGAATCTTTTTTATTTTTTTATTTTACATATGGATCCCAGTTCCCTCTCCTTCCCTCCCTTCCTTCTTCCCCCCCTTCCTCCCTCTTTCCCTCTCTTCCCCCCTCATATGCACACCGATAACCCTCCCCTCCCATTCCCCCCCTCCACACGTAGGGTGATGCCATCGAGAAGGGGGCATTTAAATCTGTCAAGTCATTTGAAGTAGGGACTAGGACTTCTCTCCGGTCTCTAGGTTAAGGGAGTATCCCTCCTTGGGGGATGTGTTGGGCTGGGAATCTTAAACCTCCATATTTTCCTGGACCTTCATTGGCTACAGAAGCAACCATTACATCTTCCCTTTTCCCTTCTTTAGCTAGACTAATGCCAGCAACTGTCTTTTCAGGAGTAATGGAACCCATGTCAGGACAAACTTAAAATGTGGCCAGAGCAGACATACAAGGTGGGAACCATACATGAGGTGATGTCACACTTGGCTAAAGGCAAGTTTCATTATTTTCCCTGTGTGGTGCAGATGTCTTTCATAGAGGAAGAATCCGTTGAAAAGGTCTTGATTATTTATGAAAGTATCAGGGAATGTTTGTTGCCACTCTTAAGTTGGGCTCCCCAGGACTGGAATATAATAAAAGAAGGAACGTTGAACTTTCTCCAGTCGGCACTGAGGAACCTTGGAGTTTTGAGGGTAGTGCCTCTACTAAGGCAGTCACATCACAGATGACCTCTCTCACTCTCCTGTTTTGTTTGTATTTTTTGAGACCAATCTCATATAGCCCAGGCTGGACTTAAACTTGCTATATAGCAGAGGAGGACTTTAACTGACTTCTGCCTCCACTTCCAGAGTGCTAGGATTATGGATGTGTACCCCCACATTCAATTTATATGTTGCTGGAGAATGCCAGGCAAGCACTCTGCCAGCTAAGCAACTAATACACCCAACCCACCCTCTTTACCCTTAACTTTATGAGCCATATGGACTATTCTTTTCTTAGTCTCTTTGGACTTGGTTTTACCTTCATAAATTTTAAACCTATGAAAAATTCAAGCAAGTAGTATATGAAACGTATTCTGCACTAATTATTTCATAATATTTTGTTTGCTGTTTGAAAGTAAATTGTAGAAATATATATGCAGTCTTGATGCTTAGATGTTTTTACTTCAACAGTTTAGAGGCAAAGTACTTTCCCCAAACCTTCTGTGTGGTTTGAATGACAGTGGCCTCCATAGGCTTATGCTTGGATACTTTGTCCCTAGTTGGTGGAATTATTTGGGAAGAATTAGGAGGTGTGGCCTTGTTGGAGGAAGTGTGCTACTGGGTGCAGGCTTTGAGGTTTCAAGAGGCCAGGCCATTTGCAGTCTCGGCCTCCTACTTGCAGATCAAGATGTAAGCCCTCAGGGATTACTCCAGCAGCATTTTGAGGTGGGTTGTCTGCAGCATGTGCAGCATGGCCTCACATTTACAAGACTGTTGCTTAGCGTCACCCGGGTGCTGAGTGGATATTTGCACTACTGTGTCTGGCTTTACTTTATTTCTAGTTTGTGGTGAAGTATACAACTGGGAGTAGGCAAATGGAAGGGCTGGGCGACCATCTTTGCCTTCACTGACAACCCCACCTCCTGACACCTTATGTATTCATAATACGGGTCTTGAGCCACACCACTTAGTGCATTTTGTGCCTTAGTTTCTTTTCCTGCTAACGTGTAAAGCAAAATAAGGGAGAAAGGGTCTGTTTTAAGGTCAAGGTTAGCAGAGTGTGTTCCTACCATGTTTACTCCATAAGTTGGGTTGCCAGTTACCTGAGCAGGCTAAGTGGAAGTTAGTGAAGCATGGAAGTCAGGGTCTGGACAAACTTAAAATGTGGCCAGAGCAGACATACAAGGTGGGGACCATACATGCGGTGATGTCACACTTGGCTAAAGGCAAGTTTCATCATTTTCCCTGTGTGGTGCAGATGTCTTTCATAGAGGAAGAATCCGTTGAAAAGGTCTTGATTATTTATGAAAGTATCAGGGAATGTTTGTTGCCACTCTTAAGTTGGGCTCCCCAGGACTGGAATCTATTTGTGACTGGAAAATTTGGAGTTTTTGTGCTCCTCCCCATCCCCACCCCTGTAGATCCAATAGCTGTTTAAACGTAGGTGTATGTGCTGTGAATGGCTGCTGAGGGAGCTAGAAGTATCATGGGCTGTGTATTACTGTGCATGGGGAGTTTCTGGCTGGCTCTAGACCGCACACTTATGAAAGCACCATGCAGGGCATCTGGAAAATTAGTAATGTATGACCATAGAGACTTCACCCTTGCTGTATGTGCTCTCAGGGAGCATGCAAGCAACAGGGAGACGGTCCTATAGCACCACCTAGTGGCCAGCATAGGGATTGGGACGGTGACCACACTGGTCAAACTGGACCAGAACTTTTGTTAAATACAACAAAAATTATTATGTGACAATTAAAAATAGGTATAATTTTTATTATTAAATTCAGCAAGCAGTAACATTTCAATACATATAACTTTAATAAAAAGACAAGGAAATAGAAAACCTTGTCCATATTGTTCATAAAACTGAATGGAAAGTTGGAGTGCAATGGCCACTTCTTCCTATTAAATGCTCTAAGTTTGAACAACTGCCATAAATATAAATATTGCTTTACTGTAACAAATGAACTTGTTTCTTTTAAAAATTTATCGAATTCAGCTGAGTTTGGTGGCACACACCTGTAATCCCCAACATTTAGGAAGCTGAGGCTGGAGGATCATGATGAATCCCAGGTCAGCCTGGTTTACATAATAAGTGAGTTCCCAGCTAACCTAAGCAACAAGAGGAAGACCTTGTTAAAAAAAACCTGGGAAAATGTACCACGCCTACTCTCGCCAGCAAGGAAGATACAACTCTGGGAAGATCTTCTTCATGCAGTTTTAATCAGGATCCTTGAACATGCTTCTTCTGACCCGCGGGACCCCGGGGGACCCCTGTACAGGCTTAAATCCCCTTGCGCTAACCAACCCCAGTGAGCCACGTGGACCCTGCAGATAGGCTACTCTATCGCACAGAAGCAAACAGGCTGAACAGGCTTAACCAAATAAGGGCTTGTTTACTCCAGAGAGCGTTCATCCTCGGGGAGGTGGAAGGCGAAAACCAGTGCCATCTTTAAGGCACGGAACTTCGCAGCTCTCTACAGGAAAAGGCTTATTTATATGTGTACATATGTATACATACATAATATATAAAATATATCTTTATGTATGTATATTTTTTTTGTGTTTTTTTCTTATTTTACATATGGATCTCAGTTCCCTCTTCCTTCATCCCTTCCTCTCTCCCACCCTCCCATGTCCCCCTCCCATTCCATTCCCCCTCACTCCACAGGGAGGGTGATGCCTTCCAGGAGGGATCAACAAAATCTGTCAAGTCATTTGGAGTAGGGATTAGGTCCTCCCTTCTGCCTCTAGGTATCCCTCCATGGGGAATGTGCTTCCAAAGTCCTGTCATGCACCAGAGATACATCCTGGTTCCACTGTCAGAGATCCCTTAGACTGCCCAGGCCTTCTAACTGAGTCCCATGTTCAGGGGAATCCAATGCTGGATTCCCAGCTATCAGTCTGGAGGCCCATTAGCTCCTTCTTGTTCAGGTCAGCTGTCTCTGTTTTTTTTAAGACAGAATTTCTCTCTGTAACAGCCCTGGATGTCCTAGGACTCGCTGTGTAGAACAGGCTGGCCTCAAAGTCACAGATATCTGCCTGCCTCTGCTTCCTGAGGGCTGGGATTAAGGGTCTGCACCACCAGTGCTGACTAAGATCCAATATATAGTAAACTGAGGAATTTGTTACCTATGGAGTATATATATATAGCTTTATGTCGTGAAAAGATAACTATGTAGCAGAGAAATTTGCTCACAGGGTACATTTGTAAGAGTTGAAAATTCTTTAAGGGCATCTTAGTAAACAGAATATTAATTTTAAACTTTTATGTAGAATGAGGCAAGCCAGGCTATATTTTTATGAGTTATGTCTAATCATGGATCATCTGATTTGAATAACGTTTTCTGTATTTTAATAAAGTTTGTCTCTTGATAATGGAAGTAATGAAGTGCAGATTTGTTTTCACTTTTGTTGATAGGGAATAAAATCCCCACTCTTCTGGATAGCTCTGAAGTTGCTGTTCAGTCATACTTTACAAAATTAGAATAAGTTTCTGATTCTTAGATCTGGTGCAACCTACAAAATATGTGACCCCATTTACAAGAGTATATCCTTGTCTTTCTCTTCCATTGTATTTTTCTAATAATCTTTAACAGTTAATTCTGGTTACTCCTGTAAATACGCTGTTAACTATTTATCACTGGCTCATAAAAGGACTCTTAAAAGACCAGAAAGGGCTGTTCTCTAAAATCCTGACTTAAGGTGAGACATCTGCTGGCCAGTTCTAGGTGCACCACTAAAATAAAGCTTGTTTCAATTAGACAATCATGGATTTGGTCTTTCTCCTTAATATCTTCATTAGGTATGTGTGTGTATGTATGCATGTATGTATGTATGTATGTATGTATGTATGTATGTACAAACACACATATAATGTATATATACATTATATATAATGTATATATGTGTGTGTGTATATATAATTTTTTAAATTTAAATTTGAAACAAGCTTGTTTTACATCTCAATCCTAGTTCCTGTACCCTCCTGTCCTCCCCTGTCCCCCCCACCAACCCCCATCTCATCCCCTTTCTGCTCCGCCGGGAGGGTAAGGCCTTCCATGGGAGTCTTCAAAGTCTGTCATATCATTTGGGGCAGGCCCTAGGCCCTTCCCCATGTGTCTAGGCTGAGGAAGTATCCCTCTATGTGGAATGGGCTCCTAAAGTCCATTCCTATACTAGGGATAAATACTGATCCACTACTAGAGACCCCATAGACTGTCCAGTCCTCTCAACTAACACCACATTCAGGCAATCTGGGTCGTCCTATGCTGGTTTCCCAGCTAGCAGATTGGAGCTCATGAGCTCCCCCTTGTTCAGGTGAGCAATTTCCATGAGTTTCTCCAGCCTGGTCTTGACCCCTATGCTCCTCACTCCTCCCTCTCTGCCAAGTTTGGCTCTGTGTTAACTATGGGTGTCTGCTTCTGCTTCCATCAGTTACTAGATGAAGGCTCTAGGATGGCATATAAGGTAATCATCAATCTCATTATCAGGGAAGGGCACTTAAGGTAGCCTCTCTACTATTGCTTAGATTGTTAGTTGGGGTCATCCTTGTAGATCTCTGGATATTTCCCTAAGTGCCAGATTTCTCTTAAAACTTATAATGGCTCCCTCTATTATGGTATCCCCTTTCTTGCTCTCCTCTATTCTTTCCCTGACTCAATCTTAATGTTCACTCATGCCCACCTCCCCCCCTCCTCTTCCCCCTAACTCCCTCTCTCCTTCCTCCATGCTCCTAATTTGCTTGGGAGATCTTGTCCCTTTCCCCTTCTCCAGGGGACCATGTATGTCTCTCTTAGGGTCCTCCTTGTTTCCTAGCTTTTCTGGCAGTGTGACTTGTAGGCTGGTGATCCTTTGCTCTATGTCTAAAATCCATATATGAGTGAGTACATACTGTGTTTGTCTTTTTTGTGACAGAGTTACCTCACTCAGGATTGTTTTGCCTTGGGGCTTTTACCTTTCTTTCTTTATATATGCCCTCCATGTCTGCCTGTTAGCTGCCTGCCTGGCTGATCTTGGGTGTCTCTTTCTCTCTCATTCTCTTCTTTCCCTTTTATTTCTTAATTTTTTTTTTTTTTGAGCCTCAATTTCTCCTCCTATTTATTCTCTGCTGGTTAGCCCTGAATATCCCTCTACTACCTAGCTATTGGCCGTTCAGCTGTTTATTAGCCCAATCAGGTACCTTGGGCAAGCAAGGTGAAACAGCAACACATCATAATTAAACAAATATAACATAAACAATTGTAACACATCTTTGCCTAGCTAAAGTAATATTCACAGCATAAACAAATATAACACATCTTTGCCTAGTTAAAGTAATATCCACAACAATAGAATGAAGTTTATTTGGACTTGTAGTTCCCAATGGGTTAGGAATGATAGCAGGAGTAGGAGGCTAAAGGTTTATCTTTTGAACCTCAAGCAGGAAGCAAAGATAGAAAACTGGGAGTGGCTTTAGTCTTTAAGCCAAATCCTCTCTCAATCCTGCCCCCATGACAGCAAGGTCACACCTCCTAAACCCCTCCTACTGCGTCACCCACAGCAGACCAAGTATTCAAACACCTTAGGCCATTCATGGCTTTATGATGATTTCCCCAAGTTGACCCAATGCCCTGGAGCATTTTAGGCAACACTTTCATCCCTAGCAAGAATGAACTGGTATACTAGTTAGCTTTTTATCCCTGTGATGAACTAGCTAAGAAATTACTGAGAGGTGGGAAAGAGTTTAGTTCATGGTTACGAGGGTTTCAGTCCTTTGTTGGCAGGCTCCACTGCCTTTGAGCCCTGGGGTGAGACATCATGGTAAAGGATGTGGTGGAACACAACCCCACTTCCTGGCAGCCTGGAAGTAGGCAGAGAGGAAGGGACTGAGATTGAGAATACTCCTCAAAGGCTTCCCTCAGCGATCTACTTCTTCCTACGTAAGTAGGCTTGACTTCTTAATAGCCTGTTCAGTAGTAACTGGAGCAGGGAGCTGACTGGTCTTATTCTCAGCATGGAGAGCAGACAGGAAGTGTAGGGGAGGTTTTTTACTCTGGACCCCGCCCCTCAGTTACATACTTCCTACAGCAAGGATGCACCTCCTACACATCCCAAACAGTGCTACCAACTGGGGACCAATAGTAAAATTGAGAATATCAGACCAACACGGGGTTTCCTTAAACTTCTTTTATTCTGAATTTTCTACTTATTTTTGGGGGTCACCATTTTTCTTTTACTGCCACTATTGAACACTGAGTATTAAAAACCATTCAAAAATTGTATTTTCTTAGATGTTTAGAAAAGGCCTTTTGCTGCGCTCTCTTTGCCTTTTAACAAATATTGTTTTTAATTGTAGTAGATGGAAATGAAACAAATTTATACCTTAAAATTATGGAAACTTTGTGCAATCAAATTGTTAGTATTTAGGCATCTGTTCTGGCCTGTTCTTGGGGTTCTGACAGAATACACTCTCAGCTGCAGCCACTAAGAGCACCACCTGTGCACATTCACTACTTTCCCTTTTAAAAGTGCCCTGTCCATCTTCCTTCCTTCCTCTTCCTCTTCCTCCTTCTCTCTCTCTCTCTCCCCTCCCCTCCCTCTCCCTCTCAGTCTCTCTCTTTCTCTTTCTCTCTCTCCTTCCCCTCCCTCTCCCTCTCAGTCTCTCTCTTTCTCTTTCTCTGTCCTCTTTCCTCTCTCCTGCTGCTCCTGTACCCTGGAGGCTGATCTGCCCCCTCCCCTTTCCCCCTTTTACAATCCTTTTCCCTGAATAAAAAACCTCTCTGCTGCTTGAACTCTGTTACATGGTGTCTTTCTTTCTGAAGCTGCTTTTCTTAAATTACAACACAAATAACTTAGGATTTTTTTGTTTTTGCCAGAAGGTGGTAGCAAAGCTATAGTCAGACACTTTGGCTAAAAATTGTGTCATTTCTCAATGGAAAACCAAACCAAAGCAAAAGCAAAACCAAGGACAAACAAGGGGATACTACCTGTTTATAAAATTCATAGTTTCATAAGTCCTGTGTTAATAATTCAGCATTATTTTTTAAAAGCCATAAGACAAGCATACACGATAAAAATGAATGCTTATTGAAGTTCTTTTGACTCAAAGACATTTTTGACTAAATTTTTTTTATTGTATTTGCTGATTTGTGTTTGTGTGTGTGTGTGTGTGTGTGTGTGTGTGAGAGAGAGAGAGAGAGAGAGAGAGAGAGAGAGAGAACAAAGAGGGAGAGAGAGAATGAGAGAGTGAGAAAGAGAGAAAGTTGGCTTTCTCCTTCCACAGTGTGGATGTTGACAAGGGCTCTTACCTGTTGAGCCATATCTCTGGTCTCTTGACTTTTTTTAAATAAACAAAATGAGTTTATTTAATTCTTTTTCATTTTGAGAGTTTATTTGGGAGTGCTAACAGTGGAGGAAAGCTACTTGTGTGTCCTTGTCCTTTCTTTATTGGGGAAGGTCCAACCAAGAGAGCAGCTTTGGGAGGGACACACATGGAGTGATGGAGAGGATGGGGGCATGGAGGATGGGGACACCAGCCTGGCCAGCCAGATTAGCCAAATCAACCATAGCAATCAACAGAGTGACTGATGGCACAGCCAACTCCCTCTCACCTCCTATTTAATTACCTAGGAAACACCCTCCCTACCAAGCTATGAATTAAAGATAACAAAAATGGCCCAAAACATTTTAAATCACAGATTTGAAGTCATTTTTAGTTTCTTCTTTAGAGCAGGAGCACTTTCATCTGAGCAGTAAATGATATACCACACCAAGTCATGTTAATCAATATACACTGTCAATCTGGCTACATTTATAATCTGGGAAAGTATTCTCAGTGGAGTTGAGGGTTCTCCTTTTCATTTGTCTGGACAGTTGTCTTAAGAGGCAATCCTATGACTGGCAGATGGGGATCCAGACCCCACCTGATGTCACTGCTAGGTCAGCTGACTCTTTGTAACACAGAGCCCCGGCCCTTGCTGACACCACTTATGTACACCCACTTCCTGTCCATCAACTTCCACAGGGTCACCTTATTGTCTTCGCATAAGATGGCAAGGGTGCTAGCTGTGACAGATCAGATCATGTGTCACTACATACAGCAACCTTAGAGGTAAGATACTACCCAGGCCTTCACCTCAGGTCCAGGGGAGTACACCACCATCCCAGGAGCAGCTGGGCATGGTGATGGTGGGAAGACAAATATGGTGGGTCCAGGCCACACTGAACTTGGTAGTGTGGACCTCCAGCTTCTGCTCCTCCTACTGGTTGTTCTCCTCTTACTACAGCACCAGACTCAAACTTCTTGATGTAGTTTTGGCTCATTAGCTAGTCCATGAGGACTTCAGGTATTGATGGCAGAAGCCCTACTGACAGCATCAGGACCAGTAATGTGAGCACTGCTGATCTGTGCTTTTCACTGGCCTTCTCTAGTGTAGGCCAGCTGTGAGATGGTCCAGCCTGGGCTCTCCACGGGTCAGACTCATCACAGTGTGGGAAGCCCAGCACACAGAGTTCACTGAAGAATCATGTCCCAAGCGTTCATGGATATCCCAGATGCCCTTTTCCTCTTTCTAGATAATGATTTCCTGGTCATAGGAGCATGCATGATTCCAGAGTATTGTTAGTCATGGAATGGACCCAGATAGTCTTACACACAGCTTTCTTATGACTGTTGTGATTGGTTTTGAGGATTTGCCTATATTTGAGCACGTTGAAAAATCTGAGCTCTATCTGAGGAGCAGGTTGCTAATTGGGAGCCATTGGATTCCATTGGCACCCTGCTACAAAGGGCAGGGGGCAGGAAGGAATCCTGTCCTCATGAAAGCTGTCCACAGTGTTGATTACTGACACTGGAGCTGCAGTGGTGGCCAGCGGCCTTTGATATGGCAGCTCCAAACTGTTTCCCAACTCTCCTTTGGGCGTCGGAGTCACTGAATCAAAGGCTCTTAATTAAACTGTCCTTCATCAGTACTTTCTACTCAAGAGACAGAATTAAAAATAGAATTGTCAACTAAAACATTCACAGTGTTCCCTAAGTTTTCATGATGGTGTGCCACTGGTGTCAAATCATTCAACTTACTTTCCCAGAGGGAAGGCACAACGGTTTAATGTTGAAAATTATCTCTACCGAGATTGTTATGATTGCTATGAGAACTTTTGGGCTCAAGAGATAAGAGAAACCTAAGCAAATGCTCCCATTTTTCTTTCTTGTTTGCACTTTCAGCATTCTATCACTTTCTGTCACCCACCTAGTGCAATGTCTCCTCCTTCCCTTCTTTTTCATTGGGCTCGCTATATACCAGGCTCTGCTTAAGATACTGAAATAACTGATCAAGACAAATAAGGACCCTATTTTACATTCTAGAATTCTAGGGTATAGTGCTACCTAAGAAGAACTCTCTAAGATGGTAGAAATACAGTTCAGTCCATAACCTCTGGGTAATAATGATGATTGTTTACTGTGCTGTCCCATACAGCATCCCTCACCAAGGGTTCAGTTCAGCTGACTGTTGGCTGGACTGGACTTGGAAGCTTTCTTTTTTAAAGCTAGCTTTAAAATTCTGTAATTCGGTTTCCACAGGATAAAATTCCACAAATTCCTCTGGCAACAGAACTTCAATGTCCAGTATCCCACTGGTTTTAGAGTCAGGGTGTTTCATAGAAATACTCAGAAAATAAGCCATAGTCTATGGGACAATTTCCAGTAGGTGTAGAGGGCACGTAGCACAGGGATCTATGCCTCAAGGAGGATAAAGTATTAAGGATGCCTCTCTGTATCTGTGAACTTATTATGTATGAATTCTCAGTGGGGGTTCTCTTGAAGGAAGGATAAAATCTTTCATAATAAGACTCAGGAAACAGCACATGTTTGATAGCTGAGTTGCAGGGATGGCCAGAGGGTTTGGATGGGAAGGCGTGGCACTTGGATTTACATTGCACTATGAATGCACGGTGGCTACTACAGAATCTAGAACTTGCTCAGAACACTTTCACTAGACTAATGTTGAGCAAAATCTAACAAAATCTATTTTATAATAATGATATATCTCTACACACACACACACACACACACACACACACACATATATATGTATATATATATATTTTTTTTGTTGTTGATTTTGTTTGTTCAAGACAGGGTTTCTCTGTGTAGCTTTGGAGGCTGTCCTGGAACTTGCTCTGTAGACCATGCTGCCCTTGAACTCACAGAGATCTGTCCGCCTGCCTCTGCCTCCCGAGAGATGGGATTAAAGGTGTGCACCACCGACACCAGGCTTATAATATGATATTAATTAGGTCATTTAAGTTATTGAATACTGAACTGAAAATGAAAACCATAATGGTCATGTACTTGAAAAACAGTTTCTATTAAATTCCTGTTTCTCACTATTGTGAAGTTGAGCCAACACAAATTGGCAACTCTAGAAAACAAACTGTTGACTAAATCAATTCACTGAATGATGCTCTCAGCCATATCCCCACTGTCTTAGTTAGGGTTTCTATTGTTGTGAAGAGATGCCATGACCATGATAATTTTATTTATAAAGGAAAACATTTAACTGAGGTGAATTACAGTTTTAGAAGTTTAGTCCATTATCATCATGGTGGGACATGGCAGTGTGCAGGCAGACATGGTGCTGGAGAAGGAGCTGAGGAGAATTCTACATTTTGATGGGCAGGCAATAGGAAGTTAACCACATCATTGGGTGTAGCTTGAACATAGGAGACCTCAAAGTCCATCCCCACAGTTATACTTCCTCCACAAAAAGTCATACCTACTCCAAATAAAGCTACACCTTCTATGGGGGGGCATTTTATTTCAAACTACCACATTCCACTCCCTGGCCCTCATAGGCATGTAGCAATATTATAATGCAAAAATACATTCTATCCAACTTCAAAAGTCCCCATAGTCTAAAGTTCAAAGTCTCCTCTGAGATTCATACAGTCTCTTAACTATAATCCCTTGTAAAATCAAAATCAAAAAGCAGATCACATACTTCCAACATATACTGGCACAAGATGTAAATTACCTTTCCAAAATGTGGGGAAGGGAGCACAGGGAGGAAGTACTGGACCAAAGCAAGACCGAAAACCAGCTGAGCAAACTCCAAACTCTGCATCTACAGGTCTGTTGTCAAAATGCTTTCAGATCGCAACTCCTTTCCGCTTTGTTGATGGCAAAATACTTGATTCTTTTGGGCTAGTTCCATTCCCTGTTAACCTCCTCAGCAGGTATCCCATGTCTTTGGCTTCTCCAACATCTGGGGGTTTCTAAGGCAATCCAGGCTCCACCTTCACAGCATACAATTGGCTCTCTAGGCCTCCATTCAGGGACACCCTGATACATGCCTGGCCTTGGTGGCTTTCTTCAGTCGTGGAGGAACATTCTATAACCTCTCTTCTATCCTCAACTCTAAAGCCAGAACCATGTGGCCGAAGCTGCCAAGTTATATTGCTTCCTAGGACTGGAACATGGCCCCCTTGTTCAATTACATCTTCATCAGCTTTCTGTTTCCTTCACTGCTTAAGCTTGGCTGTCCTGGAACTTATTCTGTAGACCAGGCTGGCCTCAAACTCAGAGGTTCACCAGCTTCTGACTCTGGAATGCTGGGATTAAAGGCGTGCACCACCACACCTGGCTCTAAGGTTTTCTTTAATTCCTTTTCACAGGTTAGAAACTTAGCTGGGTGGGATCTTGCCCTGAGGTCACTATTGCGGTTTAATGAGGATCAGGATAAACAATTAGGCCCAATAGATGTTTATTCAGGGAGAAATAACTCACAACATAGGCAGATGAAGGCGGAGGGTTCCACAGGATCCTAAGCCTTCCAGCATCCACCAGCAAGAGAGAGGCTCTGACCCTTCCTCAGCCTTTTCCCCCAGGTCACATCCGGCCCTGTCTCCACCCCCAATGGGCATGGTCTAAGCCACAGGTGCGGACAAGGTGAATATCTCACTACAGGTCACCACTCCCTTTATTCCTTTTCCTAATCTGTTTATCTCCTTGAACACAGGACTTAACACCATTCCCCTTCTGATGCTTCCTTTCTCCTTCCATGAGGCTTGTTACCTCATCTCCATACTGTCCACTCTGTTCCCTCTGTGTCTGGCTGGTGATTCTGCCTTTCTTACTACTTGAGTTCTTTCTTTGCCAGGAAGTCCTGCCTATACTCTCCTGCCTAGCTTTTGGCTGCCATCATTTTATTATACCAATCACACCACTACATCTTCACACAGTGTACAAGTATCCCATAATAGTCTTAAGTGATTTGAAAACAAGATGGCAAGTAATAGAGGTCTAAAGATTTGTTGATTTTTGTCTTCTCTGAAATGTTAATGTGAAAATGGCTTCCTAGTGATTGTTACTGGTTATTGTGAGTGAAAGAGAAAACATGGGGGTTTGAATTGTTCAGCCTGGTCTCTTCTCTTCATACAGTAAGGAAGGAGGTTTTTGTGCCTTGGAAGAACCACTCAAAAAGTATCCAAATCAAGACACCTGTTCTGATCCCAAGGAAAACAACAGTGGGCCAGCATTTGCATTTGGTTAATAAGACATTTCAATTCTATAATTTTACTTGGTTTCAGGCAGAATTATAAAGTAGAATGTCATGCTGTTGTTTTCAATTTAAGATTTTAATTTAACCATTAAGTAAAAATGTATTGAAAATCCTGTTTTTGTATTTTAGTCACTTAATTGCTCAGTTGACACATGTATTAGTCAGGGTTTTCAAGAGGAACAGAACCGATAGAATGTATGATATATATGTATGTGCGTGCGTGCGTGCGTGCGTGCGTGCGTGCGTGTGTGTGTGTGTGTGTGTGTGTGTGTGTGTTCAGGTTCATATTAGATAGATGTCTTCCTCTATTACTTTCCACCTTGTGTTTTGAGAAACAGTCTTACTCAACCTGGCTCTCACTGATTGGCTAGAATGGCTGTCCAGTGAGTCTCAGGGGTCCTGTGTCTTTGCCCCTGGCCTGGGCTAGGGTTACAGATGTATGTGATCATGCCTAGCTCTCTTGTGAGCATTGAGGATCCAAACTCAGGTCCTCGTGCTTCTGTGGCACTGTGTTGAGTCATCACCCCAGACCCCCTTTTGTAAAGTATTTTAAAGGCACTGATATTACATATAAATTATAATTCTGCTCCTCCAATCTAACCACAGTGGAGTGCTGGGGCAGCTCATGAGTTTCCAAAATTCAAAATTTGTGGACCAGACTGCTTTACTTAAAACAGTTTCTGTGAATTTTGCTTCCATGGAAAAACAGGCGATTGGAGGAATGTTAGCTGCAGGAGGCCAGTGTCTGGGTTTGAGTTTCCAGAAGTGGTCAGACTAAATAAAGACATTGTGGTAAGGGAAAAACAAAACCCCAAACATCAACAACAACAGAAAAGTCAAAACTCATTTTAAGATTCAAAGTCAGCTTCCCAGCGCATTCAGAGTGGTAGGTAACAATGGCAGACAGGCCTCCAACATGCAGGCACCTCAGTTAGAGACAGTAATTCCCCCCAGTGGTCCCCAGAAAAGTAAAATCATCTTTGTGTTCCAAAGCACACAGGCTGGGTGCTCCCCAAGTTTTCATTGGAAAGCCTCAGAATCACAGCACAGGAAAATACGGAGGAAAAAGACCTATGCTGAAGGGAAAGTAATTACAGAGACATGACTCATCTTAATGAATAAACATCCGTCCTGCTGTCATACAGAATTCAGGAAACCACCCACCTAAAGTTTTCCATCTTTTTCCTGCAGCACTGGGACTTGAACCCAGAGCTTTGCGAGTGCTAGGCATGCACTCCTCCAGAGTGTCATCTCCAGCCCTACACTGCTGCTAAATGATGAATTTACTATATACCCAGTTTAATCCACTGGCCTGACTTAGGGGGAGTTAGCGACAACTTTCAAATTACCATAGACCAAAGTAGAGACAGTACCCACTGTAGAGCTAGGATGAAGCTCAATTCAGAAGAGATTTTCTGGCATGCATTAGGCTCTAAGCTCTGCATATACAGGGCATGGTGGCGCATGATGCATGGAATCCCAGCACTGAGGAGGTAGAGGCAGGAGAATCAGATGCTCAAGGCCATTAACAACTACAGAGGACTTCAAGGCCACCCTGGAATACATGAGGTCTTGTCTCAAAGTAAAACAAACAGAAAATAAGGTAATTTAATAATTTAGCCCTGTAAAATTGCTATATTTCAAGTTTCTTAGCTAATTTTTCAGTTATTAAAACTTTACTATAAAGAAATTACAAACCAAAATTAGTCAGGTCCAAAGTCTATACATTTCAGTGAATTTTTATGTCATTTGCACCATTATATCACATTTACTTACTTGTTAGTTCAACTACTTTAAGAAAAATGGTGCATCTGCATTTTGAATTCCCGAATTATGTCTTAGTTATGACTCAGATGTTCTGCTTATTGTTTTAAAATTGTTGTTTTTACATTTTTTTTGACACGATGCCAGGAATGTTAGGGGGAAAAAGCAGATTGAGAAACTTAAGCCAAACTGAGGCCAGCATCAGCAAATTTCATCTGAATGCAAAAGGAGCTCACAGTGTTACCAGCTATTGCAACAGTCTGGATCTCTGCTTTGTTCAATTGTGCTGCAACAGCCAACATTTATTGAGTGATCAATGTGTGGCCTCAGCTGAGAGCTCCCATACTGGCATATAGGCGTACATTCCACATTCTCATTCTTAACCATTACAAGGTTGAACATCACAAACAGAGCAATTAGTATTTTCCTCTGACTTGCTGTTGAAGCTGACAAATGATGACCACAGGACTAGTGGGTTCCAGGCAACATATTAGGCATTTGAGACTCATTTCAGGCTACAAACTGAAATAGCTAGTTGAGCAATGTTGTAAAGTGCCACCAGTATATTTGCAGATACAGGAACCAAAGTCTTTCTCAGAATGCTGATATTTCCAGGGAAAGGAAATGCCATTAAACTGCCAAGGTCTATCACCTTTTGACCATAGGGTCTTCTCTTTGGAGATTTGCTTCATAAACTGTCCTTTGTTCAAGCCACCACAGAATTTTTGGAGATGAGAAAATGCCCAAAAGAAAGCTTTATGGTATGTTTGTTTACAGATAATGACAGAAGAGGTCAGGAAGACAGACACACTCCTCAATGTTTCTACGACAATGAAACAGTTTTCCTTATTCCCTCAGATAAGTGTGTTTCTCACCTCTCATCAAGGAAACTTCTCTTTGCAGCAGATGGAAACCATCACAGAAAGCCACGGTCAATCAAGACACAGAGTTGTGGAGCCCAGTACCAAAGGATATGTCTATGAAACACTCCTATCTCTCAACTCCTGAAGGACTATGGGACATTGCCATGTTAGGGAATTAACTTCCGTTCTCTCTCACACTCTACAAGCTTTCTGACTTCTGCCAGTTCCCTTTGCTAGTAATTTATTTCATCTTTTAGACCACCCATGGAAGCCACTCTCCCTCACTTAATATCCTTGGAGTCATTAAGACTTAGTTAGTCCTGAGTCATCTGAAAGGTGACCCTGTCTGACATAATCCATAGATATCAGTAATAGTCAAGGTGTCCATTTGGTGAGAGCTTTGGCTGAGAGGCTTCGTGTTCCCTTTCGTGGATTAAGTCCCTTTAGAAGGTCTAAAGCCCGTGTGTAGCATGCACTTAAGGCAGACTTACAGCCGTCTTTCCATTTCAGGTGTGATGTCATTGCTGGGGTCTGTGATGACTGGCCCTCAGTGGCCTTTCACTGTAGCACATTGCCTCACACACCAAGAAGCCACAGTTGCCCTTCAAGTCTGATTCAATGGCGTATAATGGTATCTACTCTGGCCTGTTGCCCTTTGGACTCAGAACTTAAGTTGTGGCCAAAATCTTAGCTCCAAAGATGGAGACAGGATCAGGTACCACATGGTCCTGAGTGTAGGAGCCAGTCTGAATATGTCCTGTCACTTGATAGCAGACAGACACTCCTCATGAGCTACTCAGGACTCCAGGCGCCAGGAAGTAAGTTGAGGTCAGGGAGTTTGTTTTATCTACTGATTTGGAAAAATATTTAGCCTCCCTGGAACAGGGATGTACATTCCGTGAGTCTGAAGCCATGAAATTTGGCAAGTCCCGTATCAGATGCCTAATACTGTTATACAACACAGTCTAATTTAGATGGTAAGGCTGCCAGAGGGACCTAAGTCTCCCCTAGGGCCAAAAGTCCCCTCTGATAATTCTTTGGGCTCAACAATCAATTAAAATTAATCATAATCATGAGAAGGGCACCCACTGTCCAGAATTGGCCGACAGGTCAATACATAGCTTTGCATAATTAGACATTAGTATTTAGCCCAGGGGGCCACGGGGATGACTTGTGCAATAATTTTGGCCCCTGTACAAATAACAACAAAGATATCTATCTGAGACTCTGAATGGCAGTGAATGCCTCCTGAGCTATGCCTCTCTCTGCTGGCCCTGCCTATTAGAAAATAAAAGCAAGCTTCCTTGTACTTCTTTACATGTCTTAGATAATTTGTTCCAACCTGCTACAAAAACCACTTTAATTCTGTCACTCAATTTTGCAGGGTGTATGCGTATCTTCAAGGACAAAGGTCTTGATGTTGTGACAACAACGTCATTTGGGAACAATGTAAAGTGGAAAGGCAAACTGAAAATAAGTGTGCTCAGCACATCTTCAAGTGCCTATGAGGACAGTAGCTATTGAAAGAGCATAGCATATCTTAGAGTCGAACAGATCTGGATTCAACTTGTGGCCCAGAAGATTCTTCAGTTTTCTTCTCTGGATATTCCATCCATTACATAAAGTATACTCTCTGGAAAGCTACTTGTGTAGAACAGGAGGAGGTCACAAGAAGAAAGGCAGCTGCAGTTAAATACGTTCTGAGTTGTCCGTTGAATAAAATTCCACTGGCTTTTGAATTGCAGGGTTTCTCAGAGCCTTTTGTATGTTAAGATTTAATGTGACTCTTAAAGCAGGATTGAGATATAAATTAAAGTGCAGCAAATAGCTAAATGTTGCCCAAACTTGCCCAACTATGGAGACTTTTTTTTTTCATTAGAGTATTTCATGGGCTTTAGGAATTCAGGGAAACAACCATGTCTCTCTGGACTCTTCAGGTCACAAGTGACAGAGGCCAATGAGTAGCTCAGGCAAAGCATGGAAGCTATTTGCCCTGGGAACTGACTCAAAAGCAGGACAAGGGTAGGGCTAGTCTTGTGGGCAACTAGAAGAGTGTTTATTTCTTTTTATTTGTTATGCTTATTTAAAGTGTGTTGATGGGCTGCATGCATGCCATGGCACTCGTGCGGAGGTCGGAGAACAACTTGTAGGAGGTCAGTTCTCTCCTTCCACCAGGTAAGCCCTAGGGATTGAACTCAGATCTTCAGGCTTGGTGGCAAGCACCTCCACCTGCTGGGCCCTTTTGTCTGCCTTATTGTTTGTTAGTTACTGTGAGATGACCATGTGCCAGGCATTGTGCATGATGTTTTATTTAATTTTTTTTTTAGATGTAGTACAATATTTATAATAGAAAACGACTGAAAACACTACATGCTAACAGACATTATGATACACAAGTAGGATGGGGACAGACAGGAAAGAGCAGAGGCCACAGGCCTACACCAAGAGCCTTTCAATGGACTGCTGAATGGACTGGATCTGCTGCTTTAGCTGAAGCCTTCTTTGATGGTAACAGAACAGGCGATGGCAGGTCTGGTGCTTGGAGCGCACAAATATATAGGGGACACTCTTGTCTTCACACAGTAATGGGAGGTGCATCCCCAAGGGCTCAGCGATTGCTGCCATCACAATGAACTCAGAGATGCCCCTGTTGAGGGTTTTGGTAGCCTCATTGGCCCCTTTCCGAAGCTGCTTGTAGTTACAGGACTGCTGAACAAGGTCCAGCAGCTTCTTGGTGAGGTGGGCATCTGCAAGGGGATAGGCCTTGGGATTCACATCAGCCTCTGTCATGGCTGCGCTGCGCTGGCCTCGCCGCAATCCGAGAACACCTCACCTCAGTCCGTTCATGATGTTTTATATGCACAGATTCATTTCATCCTAACATCTCCATGAGCTAAACACTCTTCTCCCCATGGTTACCTGGGCAGTCAGATGTCAGCCTACACTTGTGAACATTATGCTTCTCATGGGACTTAAGTGCTGTCAAAGTCCTGCTATGACTCTTCAGTCATTGGTCTACTTTATTCTCATCATCAAGTTTTTCTCTTGAGGTTAGTGACCTGGCTGTCTTCATCTTGCTCTCTCACCTCCTTCAGGAAAGGGCATCTCTTCCAATTTCTATGTAAAACTTTCAGGCAAGGCGATACTCTATGCTTAGCCCCTGATTTGGGTCATGTGTCTAATTTTTGAGCCAATTGCTAGGTTGGGGTTGAGGTGAGTATACCCATCAGCTCTGCACATTGTGACTGGAGCAGAGGAGCTCTAGGACTAGCCACATTCACTACATCAGGATGGTCGTTGTCTGTGGAGAACAATTATCTAAAACAAGGAAGGTGTGTGTTCAAGATATAAGGTCTAGGGCATTGTTACTCTAAATTTAACCCCCACCCCCACCCCCCAGGGTCTTTTTGTTTGTTGGTTGGTTTTTGCCTTTTTGAGACAGGGTCTTGATTGATCCTGAAAATCCTTAGTCATTTGTTTCTGCTTCCAGAAAATGGTGTGATTACAGTCCATGTGTCTGGCTGGTTTTTATTTATTTATTTTTTTTGGGGGGAGGGATCTTTTACATTAAAATGATATTTGCAGAGCCATGAGCATGGTTCTTGGTGTAGCAATAGACAGGTAATTCACTGCATATACTGTTTTATTCAGGTTGCAGAGGATGAAGACCTTGCTTTTGATGTGGGGAAGCTAACCCCAGCAGGTATAAGAACTATGAATGCTGCAGGTCTGAGAGGTAAAAGGAAACCTTGACTGCTACATCGAAGCCCAGGTCTGAGAAATCAGCATAAGCTGGAATACACAAAGAGCAAGATCAGAGAAACGTTTGTCATAATGCAGAGCCATATTCATGGAGCAGGCCAGGAGCCAAAATTCAGAGGCTGGATCTACATGAGAGAGCGCAGGGACACACAGGCAGAGGTCCAATTTAAATCAAAGTCCGGAGGGACTCTCGGGCTGGAGTGAAGGTTTCCAGGTGGCTAGAAGTCAGGAGCAGTTCGCAGATTGTAGAACAGAGAGACAGTTTGGTACCTCATATGTGTACCAAATTGAGGTGTTGGGGAGCTAACTCTGTTTCTTAAACAGGGAAGATGTCTGCTCCAACCACACACATTGACTTAGTCCCACCAACTGTACCTATATTTGCAAGGTCACTATTCACTGCCCACAAAAGTGAAGCAAATTCTTAAATCGCATAAGGGCCACTCGGTAATCATTATAAAAGCTCTTCAGGGCTGTCTTTCTCAGCTTGTTCCCCTCCCCAATCCTTTTGAGCTAATCTGTTCCTTCTCAGTGTTTCTTTTGTATTTATCTATGAGTTGAGTCTGCACTCACCCTGACTGCTCTTCCCAAATCGCCACAAACTTGAAGGCTTCTTTGTGGAGGAGGATGGAGCTAGAAGGCATTTGCTGTGGCAGAAGGTTTTGGTGTTAGTCAATATTCTGTCACTATGGCAAAAAGCCTGAGGTAAAACAACTTAGAGGAGGGAAGGTTTGAACTTGGTTTCAGAGTTAGATGTACTAATTATGGGGACATTGTCCATGGGGACATTGGCTTCAGCACAGAGGGGCTCTGATGAGGCAGAGCATCATGAAGAGATGAGTGTGGTAGAATGAGCTGACTCATCTCTTGACAGCTGAAAAGAAGGGAGGGAGAGCAGTAGGGCAGGGGACAAGATATGACTTCAAAGAACCCATGTCTTCAACTAGTGAGTGAAAATAAACCTTTTGTTTTTGTAACTGGAACATGAATTTATTACAGTAACATGAAACTAACACACTATAATATAATGTGAACATTTTAAAAAGCTCATTATGGAATGGGTCCCACATACTGAGCCAACTAATGACTCATAATTTTCAACATTGTACCCACTAACTTAACTAATTTACCATAAAAACCATGTTTCTCAATTAGTAGGTAATTAATAAATTAGTAACTTGCCTACTTGTTTTCCTAAATGGTTAGTGGTTGTTTGTCTTTTATGTAAAATTCCTCTTGAAAAGAGAATATGAATTTTATACCAATACTAATCCTTACTAAAAATATCTTTTGAGTAATTATCCCTGATAATTCCAACATGAACTTGCTTTATTAGGATAAAGTCAAACATTTCAGAATATCTCCCCAGGGGCTTGTGCAACAGGCATCAATTTTCTAAGTTCAACAAGACAGAATAAAATATGTTAGTTAGAATCTTTTGATGCATACAGAATTCTACTTCACTATGATAATGCTGAATAGTAAGTATCCAAATCATGTAAGAATGTAATGTCACCAGTTCTACATTTATGCCCTATTTGAAACATTACTGTCAAGTTTAAAGATAATTGCTATGTAGAAATTTAATGCAACCTTCCTTTCCACCCAGCCCAGCATCACTTCATGTGCTTACCCTTCAATATCATGATGTATTCTTTTTCTAGTTTCCTAAGACCACAAGCATGAGGCGCCTGACACCCTGAAGGGTAGGAAAATTTATAATAGAAAATTAGCACTTAGGAGAGCTGAATGAAACTGGACATTGAAAAATCTCGCACAATTTTTATGCCAACTCAACAGAGCAATACAAATAATAGATTTGAGTTGTCATTGGGTAACATAGCTCCTCTATGCCAAATTTGGAAGTTATCTTTCTTTGAGTTGGCATAGCCTCTACTGGGTGTACCCCTCCTCCAGACAGGGTCTTACTATGTAGATTTGGCTGGAACTCATCAAATGGACCAGGCTGGCCTCAAAGTCACAGAGATCCACCTGTCTTGGCCACCTAAGTGCTAGTATTAAAGGCATGGGCCACTATGCTTGGTTGGGTCTCTACCTCAATGTAGGACACAGCCTACTTAAGTACATGTGGCTTTGGAATGGTTCCAACAGCATTAAAATTTACATTCACATGTAACAATTGTACCTATGTATGAGCACACATTGATATTTTGGAACATAAATATGGTGTGCAAGATATCAAAAAAGGGATAGTCAGGGTATCTTTCTCAATCACACTTATTGTTCTAGGAACACTCAAAATCCTTTAAATCATGATTAGCTACAATTCTCCTATACTATATATCTTTATACTATGGCAGTATAAAGCCTTTGCAATGCTTTCTCCTGTCTTGAATGTGTTTTTACACTCGATAATCTCTTTTACCTCTCCAGACTCTGGTCACTCTTCTACTCTCAACTTCTATGACGACAACTTTTTTAACCTCCACAAATGAGTGAAAACATGTGATATTTGTCTTTCTGTACATGGCTGATTTCACTTAATATAACGTTCCCCTCAAGGCCTATCCAAGTCTCTGCAAATGAGAGAACTTCATTTTATTTCACGGCTGGATAATATTCCATTGTGCACATATACCACATTTTCTGTTGATGAATGGCTCCAAATAAGATGTTCACAGCAGAGCCTGGGGAAGCAAGCATCTATTCAGGGAGGTAAGTCATAGAATGCTCCAAGGCACCAGAATACAGTGGTGCATATAAGCTGGTCCTGCAGATACCCATAAGAGTTGCATGTACTCTGTCTAGATACATGTCAAGCCATTTAAAAATAATGCATTGATTGGAAGACATCCTATATCACTAGCCTCTTAACGCATCTTTGTGTCACCACTCAACCCTGGCTGTCAGATCCTTTTGTGTCCATCATAGTTCCTTCCCTTTGTACTGTTCCAAAGAGATAGGCTTCTTCCTGCTTTCTTTACATTTCTGGGCTTCATTGTAAAAATATTCCACTATTTCCCTCCATTTTCTGTTTTAAATGCTCTCCATCCTGTTCTCCTGTTTTAAATCTGCCTCCTAAGAATGACTTGGGTTTGCTGGAACCAAAACTCTCAGACTTTCCAAAGAGATAAGTAACAGAGAAAATTTGCTGCTAGAATTTCTCAGGAAGTTGTGACTGCATAGAAATGCATGTTCTCCCTCAGCTAAAGGGTTGTTCGTTTTTTCTTGGTGTTGTTGAATTTTTAGACTTTGCACCATCGCTGGTTTACAACAGACAATGAAAGAATGCTGAGAGCCCTGTAACAAGTGATCTGGGCAGGAGCCATTCCCTGTGATGGGATGCTTGATGAGCTGAAACCAGAGAGGATATGATTTTCAGGCTTGTGACCTTTTGTTTATAAAGTAGACTGTTCATTTGCACCAGGAAACCAGTCACCATAGGCCCTTGGTAATGAAATATGGAGCAAAGGCTCCCTCTGGAGTGGAGCCTTTTCTCTAGTTGTATACACTGGGGCCATTTCTGAGGGCAGAAAAGCACCTTGATGTCTTTCCTTCAGAGGAAGTTTTTATGCCACTAACCCCCAGGCATGTTCTGGACACTGCAGCCATGGGAGTCCTTGTTCCTAGACAGGAAACAGAGACCCCAAGAGTTGCAAACACAAACTATGAAGGATGAAGTTCTCTTCTTTCTTTGTGCTGGAGGAGAGACAATGCCTAGGAACACTGCTCAGAGCATGGGTTCTTGGATGAGGTCATGGTTCTTCCTAAGTTGCTAAGGATTGAATAACCTGTTTGGCAAACACATACAATAGAGAAGTTGAGGATCAGCATGACAAGGGTGACACTCACCATCTCACAGCTAGTAAATGACCAAGCTTCTGTTCAGCCCTCAACCTGGTTGGCTTCAAAGTACTTTCATTTCTTCTCATCACTTGGTACCCATAAGTTTCCTTGTACTCAGATAAGTCAAGTCTATGACCTTCTGGGCACACTGAAGAATTCTCCACCCATAAATTAATACCGACAGAGACTCAAACAAGAGATTTGCTTATGTTTCTGAAATTTTCTTATCTTTTTTCATATGAGGTACTACAAAGGATGACATTTTAAGTGAAAGATAATGCATAAATCTGTATTTTTCGTTATAACCCAGTTACTAACTCATTTTAAACTATGCAAACAGATTTGCCCAAATCCATATTCCTTCATTTGACTAACTTCATGGGGGTTTTCACACAGGGATATAAAATGTTGACAGAACATTTTACTCTAAATGTGTTACTACTAAAGAAAAAGTCTTTGAATTTCTGACCACAGAAGTTTCAGACAAAACTAAACGTTACAGAAAGGTTTCTGTGAAGCCAGCCTATATAGGCTAAGTACACTAACTGGTGATTTTGCTAACTCATTTGTCTTAGTCAATGTTCTATTGCTGTGAAGAAACACCATGACCATAGCAATTCTTATAAAAGAAAGCGTTTACTTGGGGGATGCTTACAGTTTCAGAGTTTAGCCCATTATCAAGTATGGCAGGGAGCATAGCAGCCTGCAGGCAGATGTGTTAGCCACAGGCAGCAGGAAGAGAAAGACTCTGGTTTTGGTATGGTCTTCTGAATCCTCAAAGCCCACCCCCAATAACATACTTCCTCCAATACCAAACCTCTGATTCCTTTCAAACAACGCCATTTCCGGTGACCAAACATTCAAATCTATGAGCCTGTGAGGGGCATTCTTATACCTACCACTACATCATCCAATCAGAATCAGTTATGTATTGAAATGAATATATTTAAGGTTGCTTCCTTTTTAAGAATGACATGGAGACTTCTCAGCAGGATCTACCTCTCATTAGGCACATGGTGGCACCAGGATTATTCAGATCATTTTTGTATGTGATGGGGAAGTGAAGTAAAGTGAAGGATGGAACATGGCAATCACATGGTGGCAGAACTTAGTCGCTAGAGCAATAGGAATATTTCCTAAAGCATGTGCATAGTGTTGGGTTTCACACAGATATTTTCTTTCAAGTATGTCATGTATTTTGAAAATACTTATTGGGACCCTAAATAATACAAGAGAAATGTGAACAATGCACACAAAGACCTCCCTTAAGCAGGTTTCCTGGTATCTTTGGAGATATCCTTCATTTTCTGTCATTGTGTGGTTGGTGCAGCTAAGGAGTCAAAAGGGGAGAGTTATAGTACCAACTGATCACTCAAACCTGCTCTATTTCTTACCCTAGGGTCAAGGCACCAGGGGATCTTGAATAGGACTTCTGTGCAGACATGGACAAGGCTGAGAATGTTGGGGCTGCACAAGCTCAATAACTTTCTTGTGGGTAGAGGAACAAATTCCTCTCCTAGAAGACCTTTGATTAAGGATGCTTGGCACTTGCCTCATTGCCATTGGTACCATTCACCTCCTCTATGTGATAGCAAGCTCCCTGAAGATGGTGCCATTACTTCCCTCTATGCCCATGATAAGAGCAAAGATGGCTCAGGTATCAGCTGGGTACCAGCTATAATGCCCAGGCTGGGAGGATAATGCTTATACACAATTTACAAGAAGTCCATGATCAATATGGGCAAGAGTCAAGTAAGGACAATAACCTTGTTAAGGGACAAATGGAGATGGAAACGTGACTTTGCCAAGTGGAATGTCCTAAGGGAGCAGTCCTAATAAGCCTTATTCCCCATTTTTTAGTGGACAGTAGAGGAGAAGGACAGAATTATATCTATCATCTATCTTTATATTAATGTAAGGGTTCCAGAGTTAGTTTCATTTCCATTATTTTGGTGTCTCATTGATGTCTCATATAGAGCCACAACACTGTAGCACTGATACAAATTTCCTTGCTCATATATGGAGTTTAGACCTAGAGCAAGGGATCACCAGCCTATAATTCACACCACCAGAGGAACTAGGATACAAGGTATATTCTAAGAGATTCATACATAATCCCTCACAAAAGGGGGAAGGGACAAGTCCCCTAGAGCACATGGGAAGTGGGGGGGGCAGTGAATGGAGAGAGAACTAGGAGAAAGAGAAGGGGAGGAGAGGAAAGCACATGCGACTAGGAAGATTGAGTCAGGGTAGGAATAGAAGACAGAAAAGAGAGAGAGAGAAAAAAAAACATAAAAGAGGGAGCCATTATTGGTTTGAAGAGAAAACTGAACCTAAAGAAATGTCTAGAGACCTACAAGACTGACTCCAACTAACAATTTGAGCAACCATGGAAAGGCTACCATAAATGCCCTTCCCTGATAGTGAGATCATAAACTAAATTATCCACCATCATGGAGCCCTCATCTAGTACCTGTTGGAAACAGAAGCAAACGCCCATAACTAAACACTGAGTTGAACTAGAATCCAGATGCAGAGAGAGAGGACAAGACCAGGTTGCAGAAACACACAAAGACAACTGACCTGAACAAGGAGGAGCTAATGCCCACCCCCCAAAACTGATAGCAGGGAATCCAGCATGGGACCGACTCAGACCCCCTGAATATGGGTCTCAGCTAAAAGGACTGAGCAGTCTAAGGGACCTCAGACAGTGGAACCAGGATGTATTCCTGGTGCACAAAAGGACCTTGTGGACATTCTCCCATGGAGGGCTACTCCCTTAACCTAGAGACAGGAGAGAAGTCCTAGTCCCTACTTCAAATGACTTGACAGGTTTACATGACCCCACCTGGATAGCATAGCCCTACATGTGGAATGGGGGTGGAGGGATGGGATGGGAGGATGATCAAGGTACATGTGAGGGGGGAAGAGAAGGTAAGAGGGAGGGAGGGAGGAAGAGGAAACTGGGATCGACATGTAAAATAAAATTAAAAAACAAAACAACAACAACAAAAACCCAACAAATTTCCCTTTACAGCTTTTGTAAGACTTGACAAATCCAATGATAGTTTCACTGTGAAGTTTTGTTTTTTGATTTTGGTTAATCCTGCTTAAGAACACTTGCTTGATAGTTGTACTAATAATGTTTATTATTATTATTATTATTATTATTATTTTACAGTGTTTTACTCTGGTATTTTGCAGTATTTTGGAGGTGATTCCCATGTTGGCATACCTTTCACATCTAAACCAAACAGTCCCAAAGCATGTAATTTGGGACGTCAATCATGTCTTTTCTCTAGTCCTTTCCGAAACCACTGCAAGGCCAGGCATTAGACAGGAAGCTATCACACTGCTAGTCCAGAGTGCTCTGAAATTGTCCCACCTTTTTCAGGTCTAAATTCTCCCAAGCTTGCTTCCCCTGCCCCTCTCATCCTTTCTCCTAGGAATCACAGTAGCAACGAAAAGAAATACAAGGGGTCCAGCAGTGATGGCTCCCTCAGAGAATATTCCTCATGCTCACCGAGAATCTCCTCCATCTTTCTTTGGAAGAGGAGAAGAGGAAACACAAGAAGTAATCGCTGCAGAGCCACAATTCCTAAATCACGACCATGAAATGGCCAGGGTGCTATAACATCACTATCGTCTTTAGCCATGCACAAGATGTAGTCCTGTGTGTTACCTGAACCACTGTCTTCTGTTCAATGACTGGTACGAAAGCAAGGCCAATAGAGGATGGAGGCATCCAGAAGGAGGCATTACTAAAGGCACCTGGATCAAGATGAGTAGGAAACCATCCCAATAAACACATTTTATAGCCTTACAGCTGCCTTTCTGTCTACCTATCTACCCATCTTCAGTCTATCTTTCTGCACGGTTCCTTCCTTCAGTGTTTGGCTGGTTTGATTCTTCACCGTGTGAGACTGCATGGCATGGTGTGTCTTTTTTTCTTGGGAAATGTAGGTAAATAATTTTTTTTCAGGCCCATTTGTCCTTGAATCTGTCTCCTTACCTTATAGGAAAAAAAGCAAATCTGGGGGACATTTTATAGCATTGTGCTTTTCTCCTTAAGTATAAGCACTGAGACTTCTGGGGACCTCCCAGTCCTCTGCCAGTTCTTTGCATGGTCTTCCAGCATGCGGTCACACTCACCCTGGGCTGGTACACATCTGAGGTCTTAGATGGGCCCCAGATTGTGGTTCTGTGCCCTGTGGGGACAATGGTTTCTTCCATAATGTAGAACATCTTTTGCGTATTGCAATTTATTTTTGCTTTGCTTGGCTTTTAACTGGGTCTGCATGATGTTTCCTTGTTCAAAGAAGAAAACATTATACTGTTTTGCTTCATTATCTTTGAATAACTTCCTGAAATAAGAGGCCCTCTGGATTTTAAATGTCAAAACCATGTCTGCAGCCACCCAAATGTAAATTTTACACAATGTGGGTCATTCCCCAAAGCCCAGTAACTGGATGTGTGAAAGATGTGTCTACTAATGACTCTTTGATCTTCATACTCTGACAGCTCAGAAACAACTCCCATTGTCAAGAAAGAGAAGAGTGTCTGCTCCAAGTGAGGCTCCTCAAACAGTGAGTGATTTACTAGCAAATCGTAACTCAAACAGCAGAGTCCAAGAGACTAAGTGATAAAAAACTATTTTTCCTGAAAACAAATTTTAGTAGATTTTCAAGGCTGACTTGCTTGATAGGATGCCGAACTTAGAAGATTCACTTCGTTTGTTGTGCATCTGTCATAGTGTCTACACACTTCAGACATACAACAAAATCGCCGAAGTTCTTTTATTTATTTATTTATTTTTACTTCCAAGGAAGGGTTTCTTTATATTGCTTTGGAGCCTGTCATGGAACTAACTCTGTAGATCAGGCTGGACTCAAACACACAGAGATCTGCCTGCCTCTGCCTCCTGAGTGCTGGGATCAAAGGCATGCACCACCAATGCCCAGCTTAAAAATCCCTGAAGTTAATGATGGAATTCATGATAACTCTGAGGTGTGATAGGTCCATGAAGCCTTGGTTCGTGGCTTATCTGTGTTTGGTGGCAGAAAACATCAGTTTAACTCTGCAGGCCATTCTTCATATATGAATAGATTGAACTGTCTTAGTTCTCTCAGTTCTACATTGCTAATAGTGTACTTGGAATTCTTCAGATAACCCTTTTGAGTGGGTCCCTTTTGATTTTCAGATAGAAAATCCCACTGATTGAGGCCTTTGTTGCTTATTTTGGTGTTCCAGGGTCTCAAGCCTTGTGTTTGCTAGCTACTTTTGGGCTACACTCTCAAAGACTATTCTTAGCCTGACTAGTAGTACCTACAATATACATACGTATGTATGTATGTATGTATGTATGTATGTATGTATGTATGTATGTATGTGTGTATGTATACAGGTACTTATTTGTCATAATATAAATAAAAATCTCCTTGACAATGGCTTTCCAAAACCTAGAAGAAAAATAAGTGCAGAAATAGCATGAGGGAACATGTTGTACAGCAGGCAGATGGAGGTGTGGGAGAGACAGTTGAACCCTTGCCCCCAGTTCCATGGACCATTTTCTTAGGTAATTGATTTTAGAGTTGGACAAGATTCAGATCCCAATCCTGAAACAGACTGCCTGAGTGTTTACAAATAAATTATTCGAGATTTGGAATGTTTGGAGTTGATAATAATGCTTATTTCAGAAAGCAAATGTAGCAGCTGAATGGCATCAGATAAAGATTATTTCACAGGGCCTTCTACTTGGTAAAGGAATCTCTAAGATGTTGCAGGGGCTGGAGGTATAGCACTTGCAGCATGTGCAGGGGCTGGAGGTATAGCACTTGCCTAGCATGTGCAAGGTTTAGGACCAAGAAGCATTAGGTACTCTGGAAATGCAAATTCATTTCTTGGATCTCAGTTTTATGTTCTGATAATCTTGCAGGATTAGGAAAAACTTCAAGAAAATGTAAAGTCTGTTTGATAAATAAGATTAAAGAGCTTGAGTGAAAAACAAGATCCAATAAAGGCAAAAAAGGTTAGCTGTTCTGCAAATGGAGAAAACAGATCGTGGTGGGGTTTACAAAGGCAGAGAGATGGAGTGTTGGCTTACAAAAAAAGAAAAGAAAAGAAAAGAAAAAGACATAAACCAGCATCATGCTGAGAAAGAACACACGGCATCTGTATCCCCTTGAGGCTCCACACACAGATACCTTGCTAAGCTCAGGATAAAGGATGTGAGAATCATTTTGTTGGCATCAGCAGAAACTTCCAGATGGCTTCATCATCCTCTACATGATGATGAAATGTCATCATGTAGACTTTAAGTCAGGCTTCTGGAGCTCTAGGTGCCCATCTGTGTACTCTCTTGTATAATCTGGTTTTAGCAAAGAACCCAGGTAAATCAGTGACTCCCCATAATGCCAATGCCTGGAGCCCCTTTTGATTTAGCTCCTCACATCCTATCCCACTCCTCAGGAGATAGCTGATCACATAAGCCTATTTTCAGCAAGATGACCATTAGGCCAGTTTAACCAGAATCCCCTTCCCTTGAGACGCTCCCTCAGTAATATTCTGTCCATACATTCTTACTCTGATCTCTGGTTTTGCATTCCTATATCCACTGCAATGCCTTGCATATAATTTGCTTTAACACGGGCCAATGACTATTTTATCTATATTCATATCCGGATACTAAGGCACAAATTAAATTATTTTCTTCTTGGAGTAGGTATGTGCTATTTTTATTTCATTTTTTTTCTTGCAAGAGTTCAATTTTTCTTTATAAAAAACTCTCAGCTGACAGTACAAGTGTTCCCCAGTGCATGGTTATGATGGGATATGGCATTCACCATCCCCTTGGCACCCACATCCCGAGGAAGGCTATGGCTTGGCCTCTGTCCGTGGACATGTCTCTCAGGTGCTTTTCTGTGAGGCCCACTGACCCACAAACTGGGCTCTTCAGTATCTCTTCAGGCTTACCTTTCTGAGTGTGAATGGGTTGCATGTTTTCCTAAGCTGTTGTTACTCTCAACAGCTAGTCACCAATGTCCTCCCATCTTGCTAAAGAGAATATACTGAGTTTGGTTCCTCCCAGGGAAAATACTTTGGATGCAAGGAGTTTATTTTGGGGCCTTAGAGAGCAGAGAAATGAGATGGTGATGAGAAGGAGGCCGAGGAAGGGTAAAATCACAGCTCTCACTGTAGGGACCTATGTCTTTGAGTTTAACAGCAACAGGCATTTATGCATTGGTTTTGTATGTGCTGGGCTGAAGGCAGCTCCTGGGCTTCTCTGCTGTTCAGTCTGTGTGGACTCCATTGGCATAGGTGGGCAGCCTCCCACTTTGGGCAAAGACTCCATTCAGAGACACAGGTTCTGGCAGTTGATTGTTGACTGGCAATGGAGATGGTAGGGCCCAGATGACATGGTTGGCTGGGGAAAGTGTCTTCCACATAACCTGAGCTGCTTTGAGGTCCTTGAGAGACAGAACTGTAAGACATGTCATAATTGAATTACAGTCAGGTCTGCCATTGCTGGGCCAGTGACAACACTGCCATAACCACCTCCTGGTATCTCCACATTTCCCCAGTAGTTTCATTTACCTAAGTGGCCCTCTTTTTTAGGCTCCTGGTTCCCAGTAAGAACAGATCACATAGCTTGTGTGCCAGCTGCCAGGGCATAGGGCTGGGAAGATTGTCTCTGATGTGATGTCCACAGTGGAAAGTGGGGCCTTGCATCATTCTGAACCTGGACAACAAGAGTTGGAACACAATGGAGGAAACCTTGACCAGTAGTCATTGCAACAGTTGCTTTGACAGCTCAATATTCACTTGAATTTATACTATACAGCCAAATAAAAAAGTCATGTGTCCAACATGGTGCATTCCTGAGTCACTAGAAATGCAATGGCCATTTACCCTAAACCAAACATTTGTAAACACCTTCCGGGCAGCATTTTGCAAGGTCATTATTTCTCTATTTTTCTAATGATTCTATTTCATAATTCATGAACTATGTTGTGGCGCTACCGTGAGAAACCCACCTTAAATACTTGTATATCCACATTAATTGCTGCTCTGTTCACAATAATAAGGAATTGGAATCAGCCTGGATGTCTATCAATAGATGAGTTGATGGTAGAAATGTGGCACATTTACACAATAGAATTCATTCATTGGTAAAGAAATCAAGAACACTTCAGGAAGATGGATGAGGCTGGAAATTAATACAGTAAGCAAGGTGATCCAGATTCAGAAAGACAGAAGCCATATGCTCTCCCTAACATGTGGCTCTTAGCTTTTACCGTTTATATGTTCCCACAAATGTGAGTGTGATTATGGGTAGAGGCTAGAGAACTTGCAGCTCAGGTGGGTGGTGTGAACTTTTGGCCAAAAGCTGAGCTATCTCTCTAATTCCTCCAATAGTACTACTAATTTTTAAGTTGGAGTAGAAATCATTTCTTGTAAACAATACAATCACTTATAACTTACACATCATTAAAGTGTGCACGATAGTTCTAATTAGATAAATGTAGTGCAGGCTGGAAAATACAACTAAAATTTAATCTTTTTTTGTGGGAGCTGGGTCAGCATCAATCTAGAAATTGCTTCTCTTTGCACTTGCTCTAATATACTAGTGTGGAAAGTTTCTGGCCCAGTGCTTAAAACAAAGCAAGGGCTCAATAGGTGAGCATCAAAACATCAGAATATTGGCATAAGTAATGACATACACATGACTTTAAGAAGTGAAAAAATATTGGGAGGGGCATAGAGGAAGCCTAATACAAAGTAATTTTTAACAGTTTTTAAAGTACATAAATCTTCCTATAAAAGTCCATTGTGTTTGAAATACCTGCGGTGTTTCCATTTTCTGCAGCAAAATGTTACTGGGACATGGGGGAATATCAGTTTCAAAGAGGGGAAGGTAGGAAAGAAGACATTTATTAGCTTTTATGGCTTCCGGTTTGTGAAATCTAATTAACACCCAAGAGAACCCATCCAATAATTGCAGTAGTCTTGGCTATGCATCCTGGACACCTGCAGGGGTAGAATGTGGGAAATATCATAACTTTGTTTTTCATTTTAGATTGAGATGAGGAGAATTTTGGCTTTAGGACTTAAAGATACTAAGCTCAGAAACAAAGCTGAATGCCACTGAACATCATCACAAGTGTAGCATTGGCCATTTACCAGAGGAGGCCTGCACTACCATTACTTCTTTTTGCTGTTTTTAAGGCTTAGGAAAAAACATTATGCACATTTATCTGATTGACTGATCAAAATACTGACCAAGTGTTTTGTAGAATGTTCCTCAGTTTCTAGTTTTCTGATGTTCTTATGACTATATTGGAGTTGTTGGTTTATGAAGAAAGCCACAAAGGTACTGTCTGTCAGGTGTGTGTACAACTAACATGGCTAACCTTGGAAAGATCTTATTGACTCCAAGGCCTGTGATCTTTAAAGCCTGGATGTGGTGAGTTCAAGGCCAGCTTGGTTTACACAATGAGTTCAGGACAGACAGATCTTCACAATGAGGTCCTATATCAAAAAAAAAAAAAAAAAAAAAAAGAAAAAGAAAAACAAAAATCTAAAACCGAACCAACCAACCAACCAACCAAACAACTCCCATATATACAACCCCCTACCTTTTAGTTTTAGAAAAGTTCCAAGAATAATCCAGAGAGCACTCATGTACCCAGTTTTCTGCATAGCAAAATCCTATCTGATTGTGGTCCATTTGCCGAAATTATGAGATTGTCATCAGTACATTGCTATTAACTCATTCATGGACTTTACTCATTTTTCAACAATTTCCCTACCTTCCTCATCTTGGGACCTATTTCTGCCACACCAGCCCCAGTGCAGACAGTGTAGCAATGCTGAGAGAAATCTCAATGGTTACCTGTCCAGAGGTTCGCACCACACGTGGTTACGCCTCCTGGGGAAAAGTGGTTCAGGTCCCTGCAGGTGCTTACTTGGCTGGCTGCTTGGAATGGGTGCTAGATGTGTTTTGTGCTATACAATAATGCCTTTCAATTATGGGCATTTTAGCCTGTAGCTCCACTGTTAATTCAGAGAAGCCTAGAAAACACTTAGATATAGTTTCAGGAACTGAAGAGATACAGACTAACATTCAGCGGATGGATGTTGACCTCTGTGCCCCCGATCATAAAACCCACAGTGCCAGATGTCAGCCCAAGGCCTAATAAACAATTAGGGCTAAAGCTGTAAGGAAGCAGCCCACAATGTGACCTTGCCTGTAATCAGCCTACCTGCAGCTAGGCTACTGTGGGAGTTACTACAAAATTCTAACTTGGTATCTTAGGGCCCTTGAATCATTGCTATTATAAGTTTAGTGTTCAAAGACAATGATTCTTCTCTTTACTCAGTAAATCAAATCTCTGATATGCTGACCACAAGCAGGCCAAAATAGACAGAGGCTCTCAATTATGCACTTGCTTAGATGTATTTACTATCTCATACTTCAAAAGGAATTGCTGACATTTTTATAGTATGTTTGTTTATCTTTAAACTGTAGCCAAGATTAGTTCTTTCCGCATAAAAACCTGATACTTTGAAGTAAACTTTGCAGCAGTTCGCAAACCTCCTCAAGTGTGTTTGTGTCTGTCTGTCAAGCCGAAGCCACTCCTGACCTGGTCATCCGAGTCTTAGTCTCCACAGAGACCTGCTACCCACTGAGCAGTCTGTGGCATATTTCAAGATAGTACATTTAACTTAGCAGGGCTCATAGTCTTAACTATTCTCGGTTTGTCCCAGAGAACAGCTTCTATAAACAATGTCAATAAAAGAATGTTAGACATGGGTGACATAGATATTTTTCAGGTTAAATCTCTTTCATTTAGAATAACCTTCAGATATGTGTAGTGGTGCCTGTTGTAAACACTCAGATTTGGTAACAACTTCCGTAGTAAGTATATTTTTAGTTCTTTTTTTAAAATTAAAGTTCCAAATAGTCACAGCAGAGTCATTATTACTTACTAGTTTGAAGTCATTGATGCCCATTCTCCTTTCCATCATCATCCTGTCCTGGTGACCTGTTAAGTGTTCCTCTCTTGCTCACCATTGCCATTGCCATCACTTTAGTTCATCTACAAAAATACTGTCGCATACTTTGTGTATTATAAAAAGCAAGACTTTCTTTATGGTCAGACTCCTTTAGCTACAAACTCACTAATATTAGGCTGATATTTAAATTTTATTAGTTTAATCATTCTATCCTTTTGCTCAGAAATTGTCAGACTCCAGGAGGATTTAATCTCTAGAATACTACTGAGTGCTTTCTCTCTTTTCTTTCTGTTCTAAGACACAAACCAGCTTCTCACGACTTTCTAACATGAAGCTTTATTCCTAATGAGTTCCATTCTTTAGTGTCCAACAAACATACCACACCGATACAAAGCTCAATGTTATGCTAAAAACCGTATTTGGAATATGTTTTGTTCCCTAGTTTCTGTGCTGTCTCATTTCAAGCTTTGTCTATCTTTTGAAGAATGGCTCAAGGCTTATCTGATGACTCCCTAGAGTGCACAAACAGCATTTACTTCTAGTAATTCAGATGTCCAATGTTAGTTCTACAGTGCCTTCAAGTGAAAAGAAGAGTCCACTTTGCGGTCTTAATTGTGTTCCCTCATGTGTCTTCTCATTTTGTTATTCCCACCACTGCACTGACCCCTGGACAAGCTACACTCTTTGTAGAGGCAAAGCCTTTTACCCTTGCACTCCCTGGGCACAATGAAACAATTGCAGAATTTCAAAAGACATTTCTATGTAACAAGAAAGAACAAAAGAAAGCAAACACCAAGTTTCAAGAAGCCACAAACAACCCAGTTTATACAATACAAGAAACATCCTATCTTCATGCATCAGTCAGGGCTAGGTTCAGATGTGTTGGCTTCCAACTCAAAGAACAGCATAAAATTCTATGAATTTATTCATCCTTGTAAAAGAAGACTATATATCAATCAACAGGGGATTAAAACACTGCTTTTTCTTTTGTATGGTCCCTAGCAGAGGGTTTGTTAATCCCACCAGCTGAGAATAAGATCACTGCCATGATTTTTGAGCCAAATGTGAAGCAAATTTTATTAAATACTGGTCATGGTTACAGGCCAGATCCATACCTGGGACTCTCAGGGTACAGTGCAGAATTTTAACAGTCAGGGTCTTATAAAGGCAAAACTTACAAGGCTACATATTTTCTGTCTTTGTCCAATCAGAGGCAAGCACACATCCTGATGTACTTCCTGTCTATGTGTCTCCTGCCTATATATGATCAAGCATATCCTCTGAAGTTGGGGCAAACAAGCTTGCTTACAGTAGTGAAAACATATAGTTTATTATCTTACATTAACAACAGCTCCCGAAATTCTAGGACACCATCTGTCCTCGGGCATTTTTGTTTTATAGATCTCTTAAGCACAGTGATTTAATTTTAAAGCATAACTACAGCCACCACAGGGCAAAATACTCAAGGTCGTTTCAGGATATAATATGACTGCTATAGTTCCAGCTATCACTACGTATTCCAGGAATGAAGAAGAAAGGGCCAAAGTCTTAGTGACTGTAGGCCTTTGCTGAACAGCATTCACTTAATTTGACCAGTCATACTTAGTATCAAGGGGGCATGCCAGTGAAGTTTGTGAGCTGAGCATATTGGTGCCCTGAAAAAGTAGGATTGTCTCCTAGAAATGAAGCCATGACACATGATATAGCATCAATATGGCTGCCTAAATAAGACCCGAACAATGATATCACCAACAGACATGCTAACAGGGAAGGTAGAATCTCACGGTGCTCTATCCTTACACAAAGAATTATAAGCAGTTATTGACAGCCAAGAGAGAGAAAATTAGTCTTTGCCTGGGATGAACCCCCTAATTGGTTATTCAATACTCAGAGAGGGAAAGTTAGTCTTTGCATGGGATGATTTCCCTAATTGGTTATTTAATACCCAGAGAGGGAAAATTAGTCTTTGCCATGGTTGAGCCCCCTAATTGGCTATTCAGTACCAAGTGGTGAGCCCTGAAATCATATGGATACAAGCAATACCAAACAGACTCAGCAGGTTGTATTTATGTACCTATGTGTTCATATGTATATAACAATAATAATCAAAGAAAAGAAGCTATGAATTTGAGAGGGAGTAAGAGGAGGTATGGGAAGTGTCAGAGGAGGAGACATGGGGAGAAATGGAGGAAGGGAAGGGAAAGGGGGAAATGATGTAATTGTTTTTTAATTAATTCTGTTCAATAAGCATAAAAGGGAGAATGGATATTGACTGGAGAACAGTACAACTCGACATTTCTGTTATCACAGACCGTGTCTACAGAAGCCTTGCTAAGTAGATGTCTCTAACTCTAAAACATTGGTTCAAAATAAAACACCCACTGTCTTTTGTGCTTGAACTTTTTTTTTTTTTGGTCAGTAGCTATATGGCTATATCACCTTAGAAACCACTCCCTTGGTGTCTCCTTCTTTATACTGTGTGTTGTCTCAAAATAGGAATGTTATTCTGACTTATGGGAGTACAGTCAACTAGAATAGGAAAAGTGTAGTGGCAGGAGGAGGGAGTGGCTAGTCATATGGTGTCTGCAGTCAGGAAGGAGAGAGCAAAGGATGCTGCTATGAAGCTAGCATTCTCTTTTACTTGCAGTTGGGACCCCAGCCTGTGGAATGCTGCTAACTCCATTTAGGGTTGATCTTCCTAGATTAACCTAATATAGATAACTGTTGATAGGCAGACCTGGAGGCCTGTTTCCACAGTAATTGTACATCCTACCAAGTTAATAATCAAGGGTTATTATCATAGTGGGGACTTACCATTCAGTGCAGGGGGCTGTGGAACTGTCCTCTAGCGTGATGTGACATATTGTTATGTTAATGTTATCCCCTGGATCAGGTTTCTAACACTTTTCTATTTTGGCCATGTGATGTATTGTGGCCAATGAGACATTAGCAAGTGTCATGCCAGAGGCTTGAGAAGCACTTGTGCACTGTAAATGGCCTTATTAGAGTGGTGCCACTTCTCTATAAGAAACCTGAGGTGCTTGGCTGAGAGCAGAAACTGTTCAGTTACTAGTCCTAGTGGTAATTGGCTTTAGCCATTTTAGCAAGCTTAGAGGAGATGCCCCAAAAAATGGACAGCTGAACTTCTCCGCTGAAGACTTGTAAATAGATATGATAGATTGTTGCTATTTTAAGATGCTAAATGCTGAGGTGGTTTGTTATGTATTAATAGAAAATGAAGACATCTTGGATATTGTTCAGAGGAGCTATGGTTTGGATTAGGTTATGGGCTAGTCATATGCCTGAGTACAAACTATGGTTTGAAATACTGACAGTTGTTACTCTCTACTGCTGCTTCGGTGCCTGCGGATTCAACCAACATCAGATAAACATGTGTAGGAAAATACTGCATCCAGGTTGGACATGTTCATGTACTTTTTCCTTGTCATTATCTCCTAAACAGTGAGTCGCAAAATTATTTGCATAGCATTTGTATTTTTATACAATACAAGTAATCTGGGATGATTTAAAGTGTATGGATGTGTGGATTCAATGACAGTACCACACCACTTTCTATGGAGTTTGAGAAGTACAAGAATCTTGAACTGTGGTATTGTACTTGAACTGTGGTATTGTTGAGACTATTGTTCTCAACAGTTAGCATTTGGTTTTTGGCCACTCATCATTCATTTCTTCATTTCTTTTTTTCCTTTGTAACTACAGAAAGAGGAAGTTGACCAAATTTAGAACTTAGTTGGCCAAATAAAAGGCCAGGCCCAGGACTCACATTCAAGTTCTCTTTTCAGTGGAGCTTCAATGGTGCAGTCAGCTAACATGTAGTGTTATGATAAAGCTTGATGGGAAACTTGCATGGATTCCATGGCCAGCAAGGGCGACCCAGGTGGGGGACAAATATGCCAGGCAGACAGAGATTAAGTGAGAAGTTTTATTAGAAAGGGAAGGGAAGGGGAAGGACAGAGAAAAGATGTAAAGAGACACAGAGACAAAGAGAGAGGACAGAAGAGAAAAGGGAGACAAGAAAAGTCCTGTCTGCCCCAGGAAAACTGCAGGGAATAGAGCTTCTGTAATCAACCCTAATGAAATTCACAGGTTCATTAAAAAAAAAAAAAAAGACATGGAAAAAGGAGGGGAACAAGTTGAAAGAAGAAAGGGATTTGCAGGAGCATGAGAGGAACAAGGGAGTGCAATTGGAGTGCTGGGTGGTAGTGGTTGTGGTGATGGTGGTGATGGTGGGGGTAGTGATGGTGATGGTGGTGATGGTGGTGGTGATGGTGATGGTGGTGATAGTGGTGGTGATGGTGATGGTTGTGGTGATGGTGGTGATGGTGGTGATGGTGGTGATGGTGGTGGTAGTGATGGTGATGGTGGTGATGGTCGTGGTGATGGTGATGGTAGTGGTGATGGTTATGGTGGTGATGGTGATGGTGGTGGTGGTGATGGTGGTGGTGGTGATGGTGGTGGTGGTGGTGGTGATATTGGTAATGGTGGTGGTGATGATATTGGTAATGGTGGTGGTGGTGGTGATGGTGATGGTGGTGGTGGTGGTGGTGGTGGTGGTGATGGTGGTGGTGGTGGTGATGATATTGGTAATGGTGGTGGTGGTACATCTTTGTTCCAGAAAAAAGTGTCCCTTTATATTCATAAAGGAGTCCAGGGAAGTCTTCATCAGGGCAGTTTCTGGTAGCAGAAAATTAATGTGGGTGTCAACTGCTGGAGAATGGATGAGTAACCTATGGTAGAATGTTATACAGTTTGCAAATAAAGATGTGGATTTTATATTGAACATTAGTGTGAAAATAAGGAATGCTACAATATAAAATCTCCATATCAGAATGATGCATGCACAAGAAGCTCACCCTCTCAAGAATATTGATTTATTTGTGGCACATATTAAGCATATTTAAAAGGGGAAGGGATATGAAGGGAACATAGAACAATAAGGGAAGAGGTCAAAGTAAGGCACGAACCTTGAATTATGGAAATTGACTACTCTGGTAACTGAAGGTATGGTTGATTAAAAAGTTTGTAGCTGAAATTCAAGAAGAGCCCCACAGAGTTCTTGAGCACATGAATGGTTTGTGAACTATTTGCAATTTGAGGTAATTTGTGCACTTACTTTCACTTGATCATGAGGAACTTCCTGGGCAGAGAGTCATTTACACGTCAGACTTCAAGATAACCAAGAGTGTGCAAAGCAACAGAATTCATGTTAAACTGAAGCATGACAACTAAGTGAAACAATTCCCTTCACTAACTTGAGGATGAAATTCGATGTCACAACATGATTACCAAAAATATTAGAGGGCAAATGTCAAGAATTTTTCTGATGTTTCCCTCATGGCATTCTATTCTATTTTAGTTTCATGTGTCAGCTACCCGTGTTTTAATGCCAAGTAGAATGTACTTGCTGGAAAGAAATGAAAACCCATCTGAGAATATTACACATTATAGTAACAGATATTTTCCAGGTCACCCTTAATTCCTGGCTAGGGCATGATAAAAGATCACGCAAAGATGAAAAAATATGCTTGCTAGCTTTTTTTTTTCATTATCAAAAAGAGAGCAAGAACTCAATATGAAGTGCTGGTAGCTCTATACACTAAGACTACTTAATGCTAATATTTAGGGATCTTTGACCTCTTATGCCATTTGCACAATCTAGAATCCAACAGGATACTATTAAAATGTTTTGAAAACTATGATTTTAGAATTCCATGTAGTATGTGTTATATGAGCTAAATTATCTCTGAGCTATCTTCTTTTCTTTAATTGCTTCATTGTTCCCAAAATCTTTTGTGTAGTGGTCTTTGTATTTTTTTTTAAAGATTTATTTATTTATTATGTATTCAGTGTTCTACTTGTATGTATGCCTCCAGGCCAGAAGAGGGCACCAGATCTCATTATAGAGGGTTGTGAGCCATCATGTGGTTGCTGGGAATTGAACTCAGGACCATTGGAAGAGCAGCCAGTGCTCTTAACCTCTGCACCATCTCTCCAGCCCATCTTTGCATTCTTCAGATTTATTATTGTTAGAATGAAAATTTAAGTGCCTCCAAATTGTTCTTGAGTGGGGCAAGTTGTAGGATTGAAGAAAAAAAATTTCCTATCCCTATGGAGTTTATATTTTATTGGCTTAATTCTGTCTAGTTCTGAGTATAAAATGTTTAATATTATAATACAATAATATCAGAAAAATGATTTTTTATAAGGTACTTTTGAAATGTGGTAAATTTTTGTTCTGGCATTGTTAATCTTGACCTAAGAGTATTTGATTGTTGTGACTGCCTATCATCCAGATTTAAATATAATTTGGGTCAAATAACATCTCTAAACAAAAGAAAAGATATCTGGAAAAATACAGCGAAGCTATAGAATACTACAGTTTTTGACATTCATTATTATTTGTTATTTTTAACAATAATTTTTATTTTTTGAAATTATAGTATAATTATATAATTTATCCTCTTTGCTTTTGTTCATCCAACTTCCCCCACTTCTCTCCCTTGCTATCTTTCAAATCAAATCAATGACCTGTTTTTCTTCAGTGATTTCTACACACACACATGCACACCCTGCTTAGTTTGTATAATGTTACTTGTATGTATGCATATGGTTCCAGCACTGATTACTTGGTGTGGGATAGCAAGTTGGAGGAATTTTCCCTGGGGAAGACTGTTTCTCCCACTCTCAACATTTTTAGTTACCTGGAGTTCTTAGTCTAGGATTCTTTGCAGCTTCATGGGTTGTGGTTTTCTGTGATGGTCTCCATCTATTGCAAATAGAAGTTCCTTTGATGAGGGGTGGTGATTTTAATCATCTGTGGGAATAAGGGTATATGTTTAAAATGTAGTTAAAGATTATGCTGCCCCAGTAAGAGGGTGGTTGTAGGTTCTCTTCCAAGATCTATGAGTTCTCTAGCCTTGGGTAGTTGGCTAGGTTCCATTATCAGACAGGATTTCACTCTTGCTGAGTGGGCCTTACAACCAACCAGGAAGCTGTTGGTTACTGCCAGGATGTGAGTGCCACCATTGCATCCTCGAGGTTACTGTGCTCTGCTGGCAATTATGAGGTTCATAGGAATCTTTACTTTTTATTCAACTTTTTGAGAATTTTCACACATGAATATTGTATTTATATCAATTCCAACACCCATCCAATTCCAATGTTACCTCCTGGGCATTGGAATCAGGTTTTCAGACTTAGCAGCAAGCGTTTTTCCCTATTGAGATATTTCATTATTTATGGCAATGTCTATGATGTATGAAGCAAAATCTCCCAATACAATCTTGCTTGCATCTCTTGCAGTCTGCTTCCTGAACTCTTTCCCATTCTCAAAACCCTGGGCCTTGCATTTTTTTCTCCCCCATGTTTATTGCTTCTTGATCAGTCCCCGTTTTTTGTAGTTCCCTGAAGTTTCAAGGAGTGTTATACCAGTTACAAAAAGCTGCATGGCGGAGGGGCATCCTATAAAAAGGATATTGAACAAAGCTCCCGTCAAGCTTACCAGGAAATATCTGAGGCTGGGAATCCAGGACCAATATCAAAGTGATATTGCCAAACAGTCCCATCTATTATGAATTAGGTCATTTGTAGCAGTAGGTTATTTTAGACAAGTTACACATAGGCTAGATATTTTAGAGTTTTGTACTGATTTCTTCATTCCTTCCACAATCACTAATAAAAGCATTACAATAAATTCATAGCAAGAATTACAGTTTAATAATTTCCAAATGTACTTCAAGACTTTAGTTTCTTCCCCCCGCCCCATCTTACTTATACCACATCAGAATAATATCTACATTTTAAAAGCAAGAGAATTTCTGTGTGTAGTGGTACATATATGTGATCCCAGAAGATGGTAGGCAGAAGCAGGGAAATCAGGAATTCAAGGTCACCTTTGACTACACAGGGAAATCAAAGCCAGTCTGCATCACATGAGATCCTGTCTCAAGAAATGAACAAGCAAACAAACAAAAAACAAATAAGAAAACTGAAGGTTTAATTCATTGGATGACAAGGTACAGGTCTGTTGTGAGGTTTCTAAGGGCATGTTCTTCTCATAGTACACTAACTACCCTGGAGACAGAATAGCAACCTACACCTAATTAAATAAATACAGAGTAGATAGCAAAAATACAACTTAGTGTTACCACAGACCTGAGGAATGTTGTGGACCTCAGATGAAAGAGCAGACATCTCTGAGGACCGGGGCCAACTCTAAAGGCTTAAGGAGAGAAAGGTCATCAGAAAGAAAAACCTGGGAGGAGGCTATGCATGTGTCTAAAATTTCATTTTATGTATTTATGCACTTTTCAGGTTGTTTTCCAAAGAACACAATATACAGCTCAAACAAACAAACAAGCAAACAAAAACCCAAACCAAACCAAAACCCTCAAACCCTAACCAAATATAATCAGTATTGCTATGTATGAATTTAAAGCACATATAACAAGTTTCAATTGTTTACATTTACATATTTTTTTGTGTGTGGGGTGTTGTGTGCCATGTGTGGAGATCACAAGGCTACTTATGAGAGATCATTGTCTCTTTCCACTATATGTGTCCAAGGGGATTGAACTCAGGTCATCAGGCTTGGGGCAGGCACCTTTATAATCATCTCTCTGGCCCACATACTTGTTTTTACTACATTAGGCTAGTTGTCTATAAATTAACAACACTATATTGTTTGCATTTTTTATGTCAATACTCAGGCCAAGTCATAGATGGGCGATACGGGTCTCAGAAATCTTTCTACAGTCATTGTGTCTCAGAACATCTTCAGAGAAATGAAAACAATATTGTAATAGATGGAAAGCTCTGCACTTTCAAGAGAAGCTATTGCAGCCACATTTAACTATAGCTTCTAATTAAATTGAGTCATAAATCTAAATAAAAATACATACTTACTATTATTTGTAATATTGGAAAAAAAGTAAAATCACAGATTTCTATACTAGAAGAAAGGGGTCAATTAGTAGAGTCCCCTAAGGAGAGCTGAAACCCAGAGGCAAAATTTTAGTTTAAGTTTTTTTTTTTGTGTTCACTTATTTCTCTCTCACTTCTTGAATAGCTTCCTCTAAAACATCAACTGTCTGTTTTAAAAAACCCAAAAATCTCAGCAGTATTTAAACTACAGAAAGGTTCTTGGATTATGTGTTGTGCCCTTTCATCTTTTCTGCCTCTAGGGGGAAGTGTTTTCAACAATTCTGTCTCCAGATGGTGCGTTCTTGTGGGTTAGGGCTTCACTGTAACATTCTTTAGTGTGGCCTCAGGGTTGACTGGACAAGAGGAAAGGGACCTTTGAAAATCTGTAAGAACCTCACTTTGCAGGTTTCAGTCAGGGTTCCGAGGCAGGGGGCTAATAGAGAAAAAGCCCCACGTATTTTTTTTTTTTTTTTTAACTATATTTCAAAGAATCATGTAACTTCTCCACATGGTAGTCTTTGTTGGTGATGGCTGAGAACTATCTGGATACAAACTTTACTCCACAGAACTAGAAACAAAATATCTCTCTAATATTGATGAAAAGATTTCTAAATTCTATAAAAGCCCATGAGTTTCTGTAGCATCACATTTAACACCGTGTTTAGACTTTCAGTTGGCTAATCTTATTCCTTTGTTTTCTTTGACAATTGAAGTTGATAATTGAATTCTGAATGTGAAAAAATCTGACAGCTTCCCCCGAAAGGAACAATATTTCACACTTGAGTAGTTCAAGGCTATTTGTTTCTCTTCTCCTCTCTCTCGCACACTTTGATTCTCTCTCTCATTTTGCTAACATTTATGATTAAAATATTACAAAGTTATATTCTCAAGTTATATTTTCAGTTTTACTGTTCTGGAAAGCCTAAAAATTTATTTTTACATAAGACGTTATGTGTATGTCTGTGTGTGAGAATGTGACTGAATGTGTATGAGTGAGTGTGTGTATGAGAGTCTCTGTGTGTGAGTCTATGTGACTGTGTGTGTGTTGCTAGGCATTGAATTTATCTTAGGCAAATATTCCATTGAACCCTATCCCCAGCTTCCTTCCTTCCTTCCTTCCTTCCTTCCTTCCTTCCTTCCTTCCTTCCTCCCTCCCTCCCTCCCTCCCTCCCTCCCTCTCTTCCTTCCTCCCTCCCTCCCTCCCTCCCTCTCTTCCTTCCTTCCTTCCTTCCTTCCTTCCTTCCTTCCTTCCTCCCTCCCTCCCTCCCTCCCTCCCTCCCTCCCTCTCTTCCTTCCTTCCTTCCTTCCTTCCTTCCTTCCTTCCTTCCTTCCTTCCTCCCTCCCTCCCTCCCTCCCTCCCTCCCCCTCCCTCCCTCCCTCTCTTCCTCCTTCCTTCCTTCCTTCCTTCCTTCCTTCCTTCCTTCCTTCCTCCCTCCCTTCCTTCCTTCCTTCCTTTTATTATTTGCCCTGGTTGGCCTTGAATCACTCTACAGCCTGGGCAGCCTTTGAATTTGATGTCTTCCCAAGTAGCTTGGCTTTCGGTCCTGTGTCACCAGGTCCAGCTCTAAGTGTGACACAAAGAATATCACTTACAGTGGGAATCAGCTTTGTTACCAACCCTGATTTACATAGTATTATAGATGACCTTTCCCAATAAAAAAATATCCAAAGGGGACAAAGAGGTATTTAAACATTAACAGGTACACTTTTTGGACTATGGTTCTTCAACCATAGAAGCAGAGATATCTTTTTTAGCCTAAGATGGCAGAACTACATGATAGTCATACATGATAGTTCCAGCTGGTTGCCTAAAGAACTCTTTGATTGGAAGCAAACAAACCTTTCTTACACTCAAACCCACAGGCTTGTATTACTGTTTTAATCTCTTGCTTGTTTGCGTTTGATTTTTTTTTTAATCCTAGCTTTTTGTTCATTTGGAATCTGCAAGGATGTGTTGAACACAAGGGTAGCAACATTGTGGCCCCCTCTTCTCTGTTACTGGGTAGATCCACAGCTTCCTCCTGCCTGTGCTCTTTAGCAGCAAACTGGAAAACTGAGCGCTCCTACCTAAAGGCCACAGGGAGGCTATGATCCTAGCCATAACGTAATTGCACTGCCCTGCTGTTGACCCAAGGGCAAGGTCTGAGATGCGAGAGGCACTCACACCGGGTGCCACTGAAACCTCACACTCTTCTAGTGAGGCCACACTGCACCATACACTGCAGAATCGTATCGCTGTTGGCCTGTGTTCCCCAGACACTGGGCATACCGGGTGGTAACAGGAAACCTTCGTCCTTCATGTCTCCTGGCAACCAGTTGAAATCCTCTAAGACCCTTGGAATCCAGGATTTAGCTGTTGTCTTTCTTTCTTTTTTTTTTTTTTTTTCTTAAATAACTATGAGCCTATAAACAAATGTTTGCTCTCTCAAGAGTTCAGGAAGGATTTAATTGCTGTGAAGCGCTAAATGTCAGCTTCCAATGTGCGTGGATAACTCTTCAGAATTAAATTTTACATGGGAGCCTCTTTTAGTACTGGTTAGCAGCTCTAATTAAATGAACAAAAGCTCACCCAGGATTTAGAAACTCCTACTTACAGGGAAGGCTTAGGGACCACAACGCATAACTAAAATCTAACCCGCTCCAGGTATGAAAAGTTACCCGAAATCACATTTCCACTGCTAGAAAGGGCGATGGAGAGAATGCTGACGCCTGCAGTTGCCATATCCTCCGACACCTTAATCTGCCACTTCATAGCCACAGAAGAGAGCAACCACACTTTAGAGGTCTCCGAATTAAAAAAAAAAAAAAAAAAAAAAAAAAAGCTGCGCCCAGGGCATTGGGTGAAAGGAATCGCGTGCAAGTTTCTGCCGAAAGAGGGCGTTTGTTTTAGACTAATACAATTCATGCACACACCGACACCCAGCTAAAGGAACGAACATTTTAAAACGTGTTAAACTTTAATTTTCGGGACTTCAGTGTCAGAACTAAATCGTGCAAAACAGCCTGTTCCCACGGCAAATGTCTTTGCTGCGTGACCGACCGCGAAGAGGGTGCAGGTCCCTTTGGACCTGCGCAGCCGCGTGGTCCTGCGCGCTGCGTCTCAGGTCTGGGACATCCCCACAAGCGTTTCCACTCCCTCTGCATCGCTGTGGTAGTTGTGACCAGTGGGAAGTTTGGGTCTCCCAGGCAGGCAGGACCTCTCTGGGCATCCCAGAATCTCGGGCATCCTGGAACAGAAGCGGCTGGATCTCCCAGCACTGGGATTGGAGCAGACTGCTGTTCGGTACTTAAGGATTCTCTGGGGAAGATTTTTTTTTTTTCCTTTTTTAGGGTGGGGGAAAGAGAGTCTCTTTTAGTTCCTGGGTTTAGCGAACAGAATCTTTGGGGGTTATGTTTTTCAAGCTCCGTGACACTTCCTGGAGTGGAATCATCGGAAGCAACAAGTTTCGCTTTTCTGGTCTTAGTGACCCTGCGGAGGGGGGTCTGTGCCCTGAGACACAGCAACGGCTGCGGTCGCTGTGATTCTAGCCTGTCCCAGTAGCCCGGAGGGAGGGGACCCACGCCTAGTTGGGGAAGGACAAGGTCCGCAATGAATCTTCTTTCCTTGCTCCTTGTTTCCCGACCTTGCTTGGGGGGACCTGTAAGGTCAGGTGTGGAACAGACCCGGGTGCATTCAGACAGAACGAGGCCGGAGCAAGAAAAGAGGTGAGAGCAAGTGAGACCTAAGGCATTTTGCACCGAAGCCACCAATTTGGAGACGCCCCCGCCCCCTTTGAACATTGTGTGTATGCGAGTGTGTTTGTGAATGTGTGCGCGCGCATTTCTTTCCTTTAAAACATCCATACATTTTTTTTTTTTTTTTTTTTTTTTTTTAATAGCGGGGGTTAGAGAGAGAGGAGCCAGCGAGAGGCGGGGACCTTAGAGTCGCGCTGCGCCGCGAGGTCTCCCCCGGGTGTAGACGTGGGCGGCTACAGCTTTGGGCCAAAGCTGAGCACCGGCAAGGAGTGGGGCTTAGGGACTCGGCAACAGCGAGTAGGCCAGGGGTTCGGGGAGGAGCCCTGATGTAAGAATGTTAATGAGAGGCTCCCCCAGCCCAGCCCCCACCCCACCCCTCCCCACCCCCACCCACCCCACCCGCTGCAGAGACCAGCCCGGCCTCGGCGCGCCATGTGTGGTAACGCGCTCCGCTGCTGCCACGCTATTTAAACACCGGCTATGGATCCAGGAACCCGCGCGAATCAATGGGATCAAACGCGAAGGAGGTGCACCGTCAATTACAAGCACCTGGACAAGTCTAACTTTTTTTCTTTTACAAATAACGCCTTCAAACGCCCAAATAAGAAGCCACCTCTGAGCCAAATAGCCTATGTGCAAAGGGAGGGAGAATATATAAATATATATATACATTTATAATAAGTCAATTTGTATATTACAGACGCACAGGTTTCCATTCCGTGAAGTTTTCTTTTTTTTTTTTTTCTTTTTCTCCCTTTCTTAGCTTTTTTTTTCTTTTTCTTTTTTTCTTTTTCTTTTTCTTTTTTTTTTGTGAAAACCTAGAGATACTGCAGAGGAGTCTTCCCCTCTCTTTTGGCGCGTTACTCAAGGGGGTATTCTGTTTATTTGGAGCGCCCAAGGGGCGCAAGGACAGAGGAAAGGGGCAGGGTGGGCGGGGGGGGGGCGGGCAGTGGGCGAGCCGCGGCCAAGGCGAGGGCTTGCTGGCAACACGATGCAGTCCCCGCTGCTGCTTACTTTCTCGGCGTGCGTGCTGCTGGCCCGGGCGCTGCTGGCTGCCGGCGCGAGTGGTGGCGGTAGGGACACCGGGCCAGGCAGCGGGCGCCGGCAGAGAGAGGTGCTGGCGGCTCAAAAGATCGAGGTGCTTGTGCTGCTGCCCCGGGACGATTCGTACTTGTTCTCGCTAGCTCGGGTGAAGCCGGCCATCGAGTATGCTCTGCGAAGCGTGGAGGGCAACGGCACCGGGAGGAGGCTACTGCCTCCAGGCACTCGCTTTCAGGTGGCCTACGAAGACTCGGACTGCGGTAACCGTGCGCTCTTCAGCCTGGTGGACCGCGTGGCGGCGGCGCGCGGCGCCAAGCCGGACCTCATCCTGGGGCCGGTGTGCGAGTACGCGGCAGCGCCGGTGGCCCGGCTGGCGTCGCACTGGGACCTGCCGATGCTGTCCGCCGGAGCGTTGGCCGCCGGCTTCCAGCACAAGGACACGGAGTACTCGCACCTCACACGCGTGGCGCCTGCCTACGCCAAGATGGGAGAGATGATGCTCGCCCTGTTCCGCCACCACCACTGGAGCCGAGCTGCCCTGGTCTACAGCGACGACAAACTCGAGAGGAATTGCTATTTCACCCTAGAGGGGGTCCACGAGGTTTTCCAGGAGGAGGGTTTGCACACGTCTGCCTACAATTTCGACGAGACCAAAGACTTGGACCTGGACGACATCGTGCGATACATCCAGAGCAGTGAGCGAGGTGAGCAGGAGCGCGATCCGGACCCTTGGCTCCGACCCGGCGGTTCTCGGTGTTCCCCCCCCCTCCCCAGGTCCCATCACCTCAGCCTTCTGCAGCTCTCCCCCGAAACCCGAACACCCGAAGAGGGTGCGCGCGGGGACTTGTTCAAGGGCGGGTTGAGGGTACCTAGAGAGACCTGGGGAGGTGGACCTGGCCATTCCAGGGAACATCTGAACTAGCTCAGTCCCAAGTATGTCAGGTGTTGTCAAACACCAAGGATTTTCCCCTCTTCGACAGCTCCAGGGTCCCTAGTGGTCCAGGAACTTGTTACTCTGTCCATTGCTGTCGTGCGCCCCCCTGATAGGGCGACGCCCAGCAGCGGCCGCGCAGCTTCTTGACTATTTGAGGGTCTCCTGGCTTTCCTGGCTGCTCTTTCCATGGACCCCAGGTCCCCTTTAAAGGCTCTTTGTGTTACTCTTTCATGCTCCCTCCAGTCTCATATAAACAAGCTTCTGTGGTTTCCACCAAAGTGCGTCGCCTTGTCTGGACTCGGGCGACTCAGTTCCCCCGGGTGCATTGGGCTTCGCAGACTCTGAAAGAGCGCAGAGCTGAGCTTGGCCCGAGCGTGCCCGGGAGGATCCCGCACGGAGCCTCTGTCCCACGGGTCCCCTTCCCGGGCTTTTCTCCCGGAGTAGCCGAGGGCTTGGAGCAATAGCCAAACTAGACAGAGAGTTCAGTTCTAACCAAGTGACCTTGGTTAGAGGGAGCGTGTGATCCCTTCCCTTCCCGCAACTGCCCATGTTTCTGTTGTGAAGACTGCTGAAGGAGCCGGAATCCCTGCTTTGGGCATTGAGTCCGCGTGTCCCGGTTGGGGTTCAGAATATTGGGGAAATCCCGCCTTTGCTGTCCCTTGGTGCGCAGGCGCCTTGACTGTCCGTAGTATTTCCCCCTTCCCCCTCCCCGCAAAGCTTCTGCTATCCCGGGGTGCTGTCCCGTTGAGATCAAGAGGGGCCCGAGCCAGCTAGGCACCCGACTTGTCGCAATTTGGACGTCTGGGATCTAGGCCTGCCTGTCTCGGGACAGGGACAACGTAGCATGAAACGTGAAGACGCAGAACAGGTGAGGTGGGCAGAGAAAGTTTCCAGAGAGCGGTCACCGCGGCCTCTCTCCAACTTGGCCACTTTGCACTGAGAAAGCAAGGCCTGTAGAGCGAAGAGGTGATGTTGACAGTGTGGACAGGGCACGTTTGACCATAAGAACTCCAGGCCATCTGTGCAGAATCATTGCTAGGTGCTGAAGCAGGGCCTTGGTCATGTGAAAGGAAAGTTTTGTCTCATGGTGGCAGATTTGCCTCTGCTGAGCCAGAAACCCCCATGTACATTTCTCCCCGCTGAGACCTCAGGCTGCTGCAGCCTCTTGTGGTCCTGGCACTCCTCTGTGCTTCTAGAGACTGAACTAAAATCTGGAGAATTCCCAGGGCAGGCTGAGGATGGGGGTGTGTGCCCCCCCTCTTGGCTAGATCCGAGGTTTGCAAACCCTGTCATTGACTTGTTGAACCCAGTGAGGTGGTGATCTTGGCACAGTGGCCTGGGATGAGAGGTCTGGCAGATCTGTCTGTGTGTCCTGCTGTGTGACCCTGTGCCCTGGTGCTGGGGGTGGCCAGAGTGTGATGGAGGGCCCAGGGGCTGGTGTATCTTGGGTTAAAAGGACTCCAGCTTGCATGCTGTCAGTGTCATCATTTTTAAATACACCAAGTTTGGTAGATATACCCAGATCTCTTTGCTTTTATTTCCCCATTCAGTTTAACGGTGAAAGTTTGCTACACACACAGGTGTGTGTATCTTACAGGTGATAAAGTTATAACCATACGATTCTTTCTCTAAAATCAACACAAATAAAAAATAGTTTCTCTTTCAGGCTGACCTCCTCTCAATTCCCTACTCTTTGTAGAGACTGTTGTAAGCTCTCAGGGTGTTCCCTGTAGATCTCAACCTTTACTTCGTGGGTCGGCAGCTGTCAGAGTGTTAAGTGGGGGTTTAGTGTATGTTTTCAGTGGAGTTTGTGGCTCAGCCACATGCTAGCTGGCAGGATCCTGGGTTTTTAAACTGTACCCCAGGCTCTTCAGGTAAAGTGGGCTTCTGTAACAGCCACATCTTGGGGATGCTGGCTGGGTTTAAGCAGCTAAGCCACCAGAATGCCCTGAAACCATGCCAGACCCGTGCAGTAAACTTGTGGCTTCATTGTAGTGGGTGCTCTTTTATTATGATAATAATCACCTAGAAGGGGAAGCCATCCTGGGAAGCACTCTAGGCTGAGAAGCACACACCCCAGCATGGAGCTTCTCTGCCTTGCAAGGCACTGAATCTGGAACATGTTTCTCCTGTGAAACAGGGAGCTGAATGAGAATCTAGGCTCTTTTAGTTGATATTCTCACATCTGGATTGTGTTTCCCCAAATGTAAAAATGTAACTGCATTCTGTCACAGTGCATCTTCTATCCTTATGAGTCCTTCCCACCTCTTCTTTTGGAAAAAAAAAAATCAACTTTGAAATCAAATTGTGGATATCTGGGTATCTTTACTGGTAAAAAGTGACTTGTGGCCACCCCAGTAATAATATTACTAAATTTTCTTGTGGCTACATGATGCCCTTTAGAAAGGAAAACTAAAAACCAACCAACCAAGCATGCCCATCCCCACCCAAATAATTCTTATCTCCTAGGGTTTACCATCTAAGCCAGTAATTGAAGAACTTTAAAAGTCTAATATAATTAAAATATACATACCTGAGCATGTGTGATATATTAAAAGAAACCAGTAATCTTTTTTAATTATTATTTCTTGTTTTACATATCAATCCCAGTTCCCTCCCCCTCCCTTCCTCCTATAACCCCCAACCCCCCTCCCATCCTATTCACCACACTCTACTGGGAGGGTGATTTCTTCCAGGAGAGATCATTAAAATCTGTCAAGTCATTTGGAGTAGGGCCTAGGCCCTCCCTCCTGCCTCTAGGTTAGGGAAGTATCCCTCCATGGGGAATGTGCTCCCAAAGTCCTTTCATGCACCAGGGATATATTCTGGTCCCACTGTCAGAGGTCCCTTAGACTGCCCAGGCCTTCTAACTGAGACCTGTGTTCAGGGGTTCTGAGTCAGTCCAATGCTGGATCCCCAGCTATCAGTCTGGGGGCCCATTAGCTCCCCTTGTTCAGGTCAGCTGTCTCTGTGGTAGAAAATAGTAATTTTACAGTATGCATTTATACTAGTGGGTAAAGTGATGACACAGAGTTAATCTCAACTCCCAGGCATGAAGGCAACAGAGAGTTTATCAAGCCTAGCTTCAGGCAGCCTTGAGGACTAGGAGAAGTAGATGAGATTTCTCAAGCGGCTGTTTGGCCATGTATTGTGTTTATCACAAGATGGTGACCGATTTTTTTATATACATGGGGTGGTGGTGGTAGAGATAGAAAAAAATTGAATATCCAAGTCTTTTCAGAAAGTTTCCGTGTTTAATTCCAGACAAAAATTTGAGTGTAAAGGAGACATTATTATTTCTTTCACAGAAATTCCAACAGAAACTGCACAAGATGACACCTTAGGCAGGTGGCTAACTCTTGCTAGCTGTTTGCAGGTACTAAGGATATTCTAAAAACACTTGAGCAAATAGATGGGTGTGGTGGCACATGTCTGTGATCCCAGCATTCAGGAAACTGAATCAAAAGAATTGTGAGTTCAAGGTCAGCCTGGGCTAGAGAATGTGCTCTGCTGTCCCAAAGTACAAACAAACGAACAACAAACAAATGCTTTTTATTTGTTACTGGATTCATTTATATAACTGACTACTGACCTTGATATGTCAGACGAGATGATGCATTTACTATAAAAAGACAGAAATACATTTTTTCAAGCAATGAAAGGTCATAGTTGTTTTGTTTATGTGCTTCTAAAATGCAGAACAAGATGTGAGCTACACGCAACATCCTTTGCTATGTAGTGAAGAAACAGAAAAACCTGCTTTAGAAAGAAATTCAATTTTTGTTTTTATTCAAGTTAGGTATACATCTATGTAAGACCAGAAAATGACAAGTCTTATCTTGAAAAGGTCTCTTGCCACTTACTCCCTGTTTTGGACTTAACAGAGACACCATTTCTGACTCTTGTCAATGCTCCATAGCAATTTGCCTTTAGAACTCCAAGTGATATGCTACTTTTGATTTTTCTCTTTCAGTTTTAGTTTTTGTCTGTTGGAATGCCTGTGGAATATAGCTGAACTCTCCACTAATATTTGCTATCTGCTAACTACATGTGCAGTGTTTCCTTCTATCCATTCCTCTAATGTGATCATGTCAGCATTTTTTTTTTTTTTTTTGTTTAGCTCTGTAGTCAACATTAATATTTACATTATCGTCTAAATGCTGTTCAGGGTTGACTCAGTTGGGGTTATAAAAAAGGAAGCCTTTTTGTTTGTTTAATCTCCTATGGACTGATGGCTAAAATCATCTGTAAGTTCTGGACTCCTGGCTGCTGAGTTGTTTCAGCTTAGTCGTTTTCTTGGCACATTGTACTACTATCATCCCAAAGCCCTTGATTTAGTGTTTTCCCAACTCTTCCATCACCTGTCGTTTGGAGCCTGCTCCCTGTGTGCATCCCTTTCTTGGTTGATGCTCTTGTTTTGGTGGACCACATCTTCCAGGAGCTTTACAAAGGATGGATGGAAGATACGCTTTGAGATGTTTCACAACTGAAGATGTATTCTTTTGCCTTTATACATAATTGTAAAATTCTGCAGAGAATTCCATGCTATATGTATTTTCTTTTCCTCAGAATTTGATAGCACAACTCCATTGTCTTCTAGATTCTGAAGTCATGCTAGTTTGAATTGACTTAGATTCTGGATTTAGTGTTTATAATTCTTCCCTCACCCCAAAAACTTTGGAATCTTCATTTTGTTCTCTATAGTCTAGCACTTCACCACCATGAACATTGCTGTCAGTATTTTGCCTTGTGTCTTGGTAGGTCCCTTCCCCCAGAAACTCATGTCTTTTAATTCTAAGAAAAGTTTCTTAGTTATTTCTTTGATTAGTTTATTTCCTTCAGTTTTACTATGTATTTTTAACTCGATGATAGACCCTCTGACTGATTCTCTACATTTCTTGTCCCCCTGCTTTTTGCCTATTTAACAAAAAAAGTCTTTTCTTTTTTGGGGGGGTGGGGGATTTCTTTTGGCTGCTCTCCAAAATTACTGTCACATTAAAAAACTTTTTAGATTAATTTTTATTATTTTATGTACATGAATGGTTTGCCTGAATGTATGTTGTGCATCACATGTGTGCTGGAGGAGGTGATGAGCCTCCATGTGGGTGCCTGGGTCCTTTGCAACAGTAAGTGCTCTTAACCACTAAGCTAACTCTCCAGCCCCTGCTATTGCCTTTTTCATTTCTATGATTACAATTTCTGCATGCAGCATATAGCATACTCCGCTCCACCTCCACGCAATAGCTTCTTTATCCAGTGTCTAAGTATAGACCTACTTGGAACATGAGTATAGAGTCAGGTGGAGAGCTGGGTGGTGTTGGTGCACACCTTTAATTCAGGACTTCAGAGGCAGACACAGGTGGATCTCAGTGAGTTTGAGGCAGTCTCTGTTAGTTTGTGGCCAGTCTGGGCTACAAAGTGAGTTCCAGGACAGGCTCCAAAGCTACACAGAGAAACCTTGTCTTGAAAAACTAAAACAAACAAACAAACAAACAAACAAGTCAGGTAGAGATTATTGAAAATGTCCCTTTTTATTGTTCCTGAAAACAATATGCATTTAAAAATGCTACCAAAGGGTCTTCTCACCATCAGCTGTAGATAACAACAGCCACAAACCATAGAGAGTGTCACTTACCTGAAAGTTCTTTTCCAGGAGCAACCCTTTACCCACATGTCAGCCATAGCCTACAGTGTGCTCTGTGTAAGTGGAGATATCTCAAAGGAGAACAAAGAGCCCAATCATACCCTGACTGCTCTCCCAGGCTCACCAATAAGAAAACTCACTGCTTTCCCTCTTGCTGGATGTGAGATGACAAATGAAAGCCCTTTGAGAGATGGGAGATGCTAACCCACTGTAGGTGTCTGAATGGAAATCCAAGGGTAGGGAAAGGAGATCCCCTAATGCATAAACACTTGGAATGTGTTTATCTTTCTTAATTAACATTTGAACTCACTCCTGTGCACTTAACCCTTTGATTACAAGAACAGGCTGCAATAATGAGAAACCAGTTATGAGGACAGTATGGAAGTATCCTTTCCCAGATGGGAAAGGATAACATCTAATATCACAATTAAAGTGGGATAGGCTGAAAAACAAACAAACAAACAAAAAACAAAAAACAGGCTACTAAGAAGCACTTAGTATCATGCCATTAACCCTTCTTTCTTAACTTTAATATTTTAATCTCAAATAAATATTTATGTATTAAAGACAGGCCTGGTGGCACATGCCTTTAATCCCAGCACTTGGAAGGTAGAGGCTGGTATATTTCTGTGATTTTGAGAACAGTCTGTTCTATATGGTATGTTCTAGGACAGGGCAGGGTCACACAGAAAAAATCCTTGTCTAAAACAAACAGATATACCAATTAATATTTATGTATTGAGAAGCACATTGATACACGAAAAGCTGTCTGCCTTGATGCCCACTTGTGCAGGAAGGTTGGCAGACCCTGTTTCTCTGTAAATCTTACTTATTGTTGGGAGGTCCGGGGAGCTAGTGTGTTTTCCTGAGTATGACACATGCTTCCATACATTTCCACATTTTTCTTAAGAGCTATACTGAATCTGCTTATGCCACTTGTGCTTATTAACTATGTAATTTGGTTACTGTGTAAAACGATGGAATGTGAGTGAGAGCAGAAAACTATCTCAGGGAAAACATTTCAAGCCTTTGATAAACCGTATAAAAGGAAGTCTGCCAAAAGTAGCCAAAGTTCAATTAAGTATGAGTGAGACAACTCTAAAAGATGGAGCACACCATAAAATACTAGGGTTCTTTATTCTGAGGGCTTTGTTGTTGGTGGTGTTAAATTCTTGCTTCTACTTGGGCTGAAACTAGATGATGATGTATGTATTGAGTTTGGATCATCTGAGAGAAACAATGCCTTGCACCCCTGACCTTGGGTAAGAGGATTTCCTTTTGGGAGTAAACCATTTACTCCACACAGAATGGGCAAGCCTGAGAAGAACCAAAGCCTAAGCAGGTAGACGAATGTTGCTGACACTCTTGCTCAGCCACACCTGGGAAGATTCATCAGGAGCAGTGGTAGAAATAAGGGGAGAGGGAAGATAAGAGGTGGAGCAGGAACATAAAAACAGAAGTACCCTGAAAGCCAGGCGGTCCAGACCTTTGGGATGTTAGTTCTTTGGCTTCAGGGCACAGTCTGTTCTATCCTAGGGCAGGTTTGGCTCTCAGATGGACGTGCAGGGTCAACACCTGGTGTCTTTGGGTACTTGAATCACCCCACCGGATTCTCTCTGATTCATATTACTCCTCTGTAGTATCCCCCACCCCCCACTTATAATTTGGCTCCCCAGTTAGCATGACTAGATATAGGAGATATCTACACAAGTGTATTCATGACCATTCTGCCCCCTCCTGCCCATGGAATTAAGCAACCTACAGTTCTGACAATCTATTTATAAATATCTCGTAGGCTATGCGCCCGATGTGCCAATAGAGTCAATTTCTATATGTGGCTATTGAGAGACACTGAACTTTAAACATGTGATGCAAGTTGACAAAGGCTCCTTCATAGGAAGCCAATCAGAGCTTCCTAGGTCCCCCTGGAGATGTCCACTCTTGGAATCCATGCTCTTTGAACTTGCTCAGCCTTAGCCTCTTGTTGGCTATTTTACGAGAATCCCCGCCTGTGATTTTTCCCATTGAAGGGGCTTGATCTAAAACAAAGGCCCAAGTTAGTAATTAGGAGTTTCTTTGAGAGCTTCTTTATTGAGACATCTTGGGATTTTCCTAAAAATCCCAAATGTATAATTATGTTTTCCAAAGAAACAACACCTACTCTCACTGTTATGGACTTCTGGAGTTTTGCACTGTCTCAAAACCATGTTTTTAAAGGTGCTGTTACCCTGTGCAGGAAGCCTTTCTGTAGTTAAACGTGTCAGTCATAGCCCGACACTCTGACCTAATGTGTGTAGTGAATGGCATATCAGCAGGAGCCTAGACCTCCACGCACAATGCCAAGGCTGTTATGGCATAGCATGCAGTTTGTTTTATGTCTTTTAGTACCCATACTTTTACAAAGAGCATACACATCTCAGTGGGCTGCTGTATATCCCGATAAGGCAATTTACAGCATCTAAGCTTCTGTGGGTCTCCTCACATTCTGTGTGAGAGGCAAATACAGTTCTCCTAGTCATGGGGCCTGTGAGCCAAGACCAAGCAGAATGACTGGACAGTGGCCAAGTCCCCACTTTAGCCTGTGTCACTCTTAGGTCACAGGCAGCAATCTCTTAAAGCTGTTTAAAGCCTCTTATATTTGACAGTGTGACTATAGAGAGACTATGGAAAGTGTGTGTGTGTGTGTGTGTGTGTGTGTGTGTGTATGTGTGTGTGTGTGTGCGCATGCGTGCACGTGCAGAGATCTTAATATCTATTTCCTCTCTGTGTTGGGCCTCCTTCAGAGCAGTATCTGTAAATGAATACAGAAGAAGGTGTACACCCATGGCGGAGTGGACCAATCCATTCTGCTTTCCCCAGACAGTGTGTTTACCGTGGTATTAAGAATGAGAAGCAGTCGTTATTCTCCTGTCTTTTCTCATTTGCTTTATTTTTGAGGCAGGGTCTCACAATGCAGCTCAGGTGGCTTAGAGTTCACTATGTAGCATGAAATTCATGGCAATCCTCCTGCCTCAGTCTCCCATGTACTGGAATTACAGGCACAAACCACCATGCCCAGCTCTTCCTGCAGTATACTTTTCCTTCAAATTTCATCAATTATTAGTACTCTGTTATTTGTCTTAACATTTCACATATCTCCACTTTCTTTCTTTTGTCTCTTCTGGTTTCCTGTGTATGTATATATGGACATAGGTATGGATTAGTAATTAATAGGCCATTCATCTACCCATCCCTCCATTGTCTATATCTATTTGTTTTTTAGATAAAATCTCATTATATAGACCAAGGTAGCTTGAACTCATGATTCTTCTACCTCTTTCTTCAAAGTCTACAGGCATGAACCACTATGATATGAACATTTGATATGTGGTTGTGTAAATATACATATGTACAAAATTACAAAGACAATACAAAGATTATGCTATGAAACATTTGAGAACAATTTACAGGAGTCTGCTTCTATATTACTAAACACATTTCTTTTTTTGAGACAAAGTCTCATTTAGCACACTGTGGCTTCAGATTTCAAGGATGACCTACACAGTGCTGAGATTACAAGTGTACGCCACTGTATCCAGTTTTATCTGGAGCCAAGGATCAAATGCATAGCTGTGGGCACTCTAGGCAAGAACTCAACAAACAGAGTCACAGCCCCAGCTTTTTCAAGACAATTAAGAACAGGCTGTTTACATAAATAACTGCAGTAGTAGTCCTGAAAAACAATAGCTTTAATGGAAACATATTCTGCTATCTAGCTACAGACCTTAAGTCAAATGTCACCACTGTCTCATAATGTCCTTACAGGAGATCTTTCACTTGTATTTTAAGAAGGATTGATGGGTCACTCATCCTACCATCTTCTAGTTTGGATTTGTAGCTGCTTCCTCCTGAGCAGATACACTTTGCCCATTTTTATATTTCTGGCCTTCTGTGTGTTCCATCAGGAGGCTACTGTGTCTGTGTTCTCACAGTGATGATGGTTCCTATTGCTTGGGTATGGTGTTGTTTTCTAAATTAAAATTATTATGTGGTTCTCTTTTATCCATGGTTTCACCTTAGAACTTAGCTACCCATAGCCAAACGATTTGAAAATTTTGAATGAAAAATTCTGCAAGCAACCAATTGATAAGTTTTAATTTACCTTTGTTGTGTTTTATTATTAGTTACTATTGTTCATCTGTCACAGTGTCTAACTTAGAAGTTAAGTTTTATCACAGGTATGTATGTTTAGGAGAAAAAAAAACATGGTGTGTTTTTCTACCCAACTTTGGGAAATGCTCTGGGATCTGGGAATGTACTTCCTGTGGATAAATGGTGATCCTGAATTAGGAGATATTCAAGACTATATAAATTGCCCATTCTGCATCTGTTGTCAGCTGGTTGTTTTGGCCTGCTCTCAGCCTGATATGTTTGGGTGACTCACACACTGTTTCTCTCCCCAGTGGTTATTATGTGTGCCAGTGGTGACACTATTCGGAGCATCATGTTGGCAGTGCACAGACATGGCATGACCAGTGGAGACTACGCCTTCTTCAACATCGAACTCTTCAATAGTTCTTCCTATGGTAACTCTTTCCAGCTTCTTCAACTCTGCAAAAGTGTCAGAAAGTGGAGTGAGGAAGAGTCAAAAGCTTTAGTGAGGTCCCTAGTTACCATGGGAGCCATATTTGATTTTGAAAATTCATGATTCTGAGCACGTCCGCAATGCCTCATAGTTTCTCAAGCTTTTCATCTTTTTTCAAGAACCCAGTGGGGGCAAAAAACACTGTGTCTGGGCTATCAAGGAACTTCTGTGTGGATCAGCATAGACCCTACCTCCACAGGAACACACATGCAGGTGCCAGATGTCCTTGTCATGGTAGATTGCCAGAATAATTTTAGTGTGACTTGAAGTAGAATTTTAGGTAGCAAGAATAGATTAGAACATAATGTTATAGTTCATTATATATCAAACATAATGTGCCATAGTTCGTATATGCATTGCTTCAGAAAAATTTTAGTAGTATAAAATATGTAAATATATATTATTTATTCATATTACACATATGTTCCTTATAGGCTACAGTAGAAAATAAAATGACAAACACTGAAGGTTGAGACAAAAGCACTTGGAATTCTTTGTTCTTCACTCTGTTCTTATAGTTTACACTTTACTCCTCTCTTAAGCAGAACTTCATGAGCCACCGACATATAGGATAAAGGTATCTTTGATTCCTTATAATGGATTTAGGGAAACGTCCAAGGTCTGTGTAATAGAGGATTAAATTAAAAAAAAAAGTATCTGTCTGTATCTGGATGTTTTGCCTTCAGACATGTCTGTGAATCCAAAGAAGCCAATAGAGGGCATAGGATACCCTGGGAACTAGAGTTACAAACCATTGTAAGCCATGCAGGTGCTGGAACTTGAATCCGGGTCCTCTGGAAGAGCAGCCAGGCTCATAACCACTGAGCCATCTCTCCAGCCTCACTGCAATGGAAGTATGTTTAAGGGGCTCATCACAATCACAAATACAAAGCCTTTTCCTCTCACTGTAGTTAGGACTATCTTGGAAGTTGACAATTCAGGACATTTTTCTCATATACACTGGCTGCTCAAGGCCATACAGCTGTAAATGTGCAGATCATAGATGACGTGTCTATGGCAAGCTCTACTTCCGAGTGCTTGCTGATGAGATATAGTTATTTAGATAAGATCCAAGTCTTTAAACATTCACCGTGGTTTCCTGCCCCAATTTCCTGGTGGACTTAAGCAGTGATCTTTGTGTATATACAGATAATATAACACACTTCTGGGGAATAAAGAAACGTTGATGAAACAGAAGTAACTGCTGCTTCCTGCAGAGGATAACCCTGCAGATGTGGTGCTTGCAGTATTTCATGGTACTCCCTGGCCTTGCAGTCTTTTCCTCCTCCTTTCTGTTAAGTGGAATGCTGTCCTCACTTGCTGACTTAAGGCCAGAATGTCACACTACTAGTGGCTGCAGCATTGAGTTCTTTAACACAGGGGTCAAACAGGGTAACGGGAAAACATCTATTCTGCCTTACAAGATGAAATATGGAATTTAAGGTGATGCTAAGAATGCATGCTATAAACAGACAAGCACATTTACATACATTATACACGCAGTACCTAACAGCAAGTGTTACTACTTGGCTTCCTTTAATCTACAGATAAAACTTGTGTTGCTTCCCCCCTGTTATTATAGTAAATGAGCATTGAAGAAAAAATGGAAACTCTTTAGAAACAAGTGGAAGAAAATAAGTAAAAATTCTTCCACTCAGATAAAAAGTTACATTGCAATTTCTTGGAAATACATATCTTAAAGAAAAAAAATATAAATTTGTCTATTATATGTATGTATATTTTACAAGATATTTTTTCAATAAAATGATCATATTATGGTACAACTACCTAGTATATCTTTAATTAATCTCTACTTCTTAACACTGCTCCTGGCCTTTTGTTATTAAGAGTAGTATATATTGAATAGTCTGATGTGTATATACACTTGCAGTCACATAGTTAGACATATAGTACATATTACATGATATAAATTCTTAAGAGGTACAAATTCTGGCTCAATTGTGATATGCCAACACTGATAGGAATTGTCAACTCTCCTCATATAGAGGTTTTACCAATTCATATATTTGGACAATGTTGAAATTTTCTGTATTCTTGTATCCTTTATCAATTTTGCAACATATTACTTTATTGGAGTTTATATTTTTGTTCATAAGCAACGTTCCTGTAGTTTTAATTTTTTAATATATTATTGTGTGTGTGTGTACACACTTGCCATGTGGGGGCCAGATGACAATTTTATGGAGCTGTTTCTCTCTTTCTACCTTTCTGAATTCTGGGGACTGAACACTGGTCATCAGGTTTGGGTGGCAGGAGCCTTTACTTGCTAAGCCATTTTTATTTATTTATGTTTTCATTCTTTACTATTATTTTATAAGATTTCTTCCCCCCTGCATGTGTGTCTGTGTACCACCCATGTGCCTGGTGGTTGTCTGGGAAGGCCAGAAGAAGGTGTTGGATCTCCTGGGACTCAAGTTACAGATGGCTGTGATCTGTCCTGTGGGTGCTGGGAATTAAGCTGGCTTGGCAGACAAGTGGTCTTTATTCTGTGCCATCCTTCAGTATCCCCTTCCAGTTTTAGCTTTAATACATATTTTAAAGTTATATTTAAAATGTTTTAGAAATACAAAATTAACCACTTTTATTTGAGACAGAGAAGTCTCTCTCTATGTCGCTTTGGTTGTCTTGGAACTCACTAAGTTGACCAGGCTGGCTTTGAACTCACAAAGATCCACTGGCCTGTCCCCAAGTACTGGCATTAAAAGGCATATTACACTATGCCTGGGCAAAATTAATTAATTTAGCTTGAGCAACCTGTGACTTTTAGACTTATAGAAAACTTGCAAAAATAATAGCAAGTTCATGCATATATCTTTATATTTAAATTATTTATTTATACATTAAAAACCTTATTCCATGGATTCAACTTTTTGTTTTTATTTAATTTTTTTGTTTTAGACATGTCTTTTATGTTGTGTGTGTGGGTGTTTGCCTGGTATGTATACATGCACATCCCGTTTGCCTGGTGCCCAAGTGGTACTGAGTACCAAACTCAAGTCCTCTGCAAGAGCAGCCAGTGTTCTTAACTGCCAAGCCATCTCTTTAACTCCAGTTTTGCTTTCTTGAAAATTTAATTGCAAAATGGTTTCACACAAATCACAACGAATTCTTGATGTTTCTGATTAAATATTGCATTATATTGCCTTTTACAGTGTGTTTGCCCAGACTTAGGGTTCTGATCTCACTTAGGCTGAGTGACTGATTCATATACTGCTAAGTCTTAACTGCTAAGACCTAAGAGTTGACAGCTAAAACTTAAACGTGTAAACAGTGAGTTAAACTGTCCTCCCCTGCAGTCTTAGTTTGTTCTAATGATACACCAGGCTGAGCGACAAGTGAGCACATGAGAAGGGTGTGTGTTAAATACTTAGCGAATCTTAGGAAATTTAATACCTATTTAACAAATATTTGCCATTTTCATTGTTAGTCTTAGTTGTTGTGGACTGCTGCACGCAAACTTTAAAAAATTGTGCTGGAGTTTTCAAACTTTTCTCTGATGGTAGTTTTATTTCAAGTGATATATTTTGCTACTGCACTCACTGACCTTCAGCTAATCTACCCCAAGGGGCTGCGTGCATTATGAATTTCACCTGCAAGTGAATAGTCATTACATTCAACTAGAGTGAAGCAAATGCAGAGGTTCCTTTTACCCGAAAGAGCTCTGGAGGAGGGGAGTCCAGGTTAGGGACTGACTTCAGAATATCATTACTATTATAAGCGTCTTACGTTTTCTGTCTCCATCTTCAATTATCAAGGATTGTGGCCAGGGCTCCAAGGGCATGCTTTGATCCTAGTCAAGCTAGGTCAAGGATAGCAGATGAGAGAGCTTTCCAGGTGACTCTGCCCTCTCTGTTAGCTACCACGGGAGCTCTCCCCAACTTCCGGTTGTTAGAGTTTGGCTAACCCTGGATAAAGGCCAGGTCAGAAATTGTATTCTCAGTTGGACTCCATAATACCATAACCAGTGTGGGATTCTGCGAGCAGGAAGGGATGGAGGATGTAGTGTGGCGCCTCCCTGTGTCTTCTTCCTCAGAGAGGAAGTGACCAATGGAATCAAACAATGGGCGGAGTCACCTGAAACAGCAATCTGGAGGGTCAGTACAAGGGTCTATAATTTAATGCCCCCCAATCAGAGCTGTGATTCCAAAAACTTCTTCCTTGCCCGGCATTCCCTATGGCTCCTCACACAGCTGCGTATTGGTTCTAGAGCAGTGGTTCTCGGCCTTCCTAGTGCTGTGATCCTTTAATACAGTTCCTCGTGTTATAGTGACCTCCAACCATACAATTTTTTCATTGCTGCTTCATAACTGTAATTTTGCTACTGTTATCAATTGCAATGTAAATATCTGATTTGCAGGATATGCGACTCACAAAGGGCTCTTGACCCACGTGTTGAGAACCTCTGCTCTAGATCAATGACATCTATTTCCACTGGACCTTTTAGAAAACACAGTTGATTACTAAATGTCTCAGTCTTGGTGAGGCCTCAGAGTTATCTCCAGACTTGCTGAAATTTTGTGGCAACAAGAGTTCAGTGCACAGTACAATATGGGGGGTATTAGAGTGCTTGAAGGGATTTTAAAACTGCACTTAAACATGGAGAGAGTGAACAGTTATATTGTTTTATAGATGCTCTTACGGCATCTACTGTCATTTCTCTCTAGTCGTATTAGCTTTCTTATTACCTTCTCCAAAGGTAAATAGTGGGAAGTTAACTTGCACAATCCCAACTGCACGTGCTGGGACTGTCGCTGTTGCCCTCTCCTTGCCTTCCTGAGAACTCAGACAGCAGGCGTTCAGGTGAGGTTTGAAGGAAAGTCGAACACAGACACAAGAGGAGGGATTGGGTTTATAATGATTTGCCACAAAGATGACAGATGCACAGTAAAGTCAATTTGGAGCAAAGAGGAAAAAAAAAAGCAAATCTCATATAATCCCTTGGCTATAGTGGTTGCCTGACAGCATATTAGGAAGTCTGTTTTTCCTGTGTTACCATTTCCTTTTGGATCCATGCCTTGTGCACTGGAGATGCAGTCTTACATCTTGGAGTGCCTCAACTTTGAGGAGCTGAACATAGATAGGACAGGAATCAAGCATCGGGAGCCTGGTTAGCATTTGCTCCTATTTTTATGATTATTCTTCTAGCTCCTTGCTTTCCTCTTTTGTAAGGCATCACTTTGCAATCTTTTTCATAGGATTACTACAAGAATGGAAGAATGCAAAGCGGCTATATAATATGTGTGCAATACTGTTGGGTGTGTCTGGGAGCCTAGCCCCTGGCATTGTGTGATACTGGCACTGTGTAGAGTGGTCAGACGAGACATGATTGATGCTTTTCTTTCATGTACAGTCACTAGAACTGTGGAGCCACAATGGTAGGCAGGCAGGGTAGGTGAATGACAGGCACTCAGTTCTTGCACAGATTATGTGATGTCCCAGATATTCCTTCATTTTAGGTCACATACATTGAAGGCCTAGTGTGTGCTCAGTTGTTGGTAGGTGATGGGGTTGTAGAATGTCACAGTTAATGGAGCATAGGCAGCAGTCATCAAAACCAGTTTCCTGGCCACAGAATTGCTAAACACAGACTGTCTTCCCTCTTATACATGTTCTGAAGTTTCTTCACTCAGTGCAAGCTTGAGTTCCTGTAATGTTAAAATCAAATAAAGCAAATCCAAGTGCAAACTTTCCCTTACTCTGAAACAATGGTGAAGAGTTGTCTTTTCCACCCTACTTCTCAGGAACAAACTTCTTTTTCTTCTTAATTTCTTGATGAGGGCAGTTGTGAAAATGAGGGCTGAAGAGATGGCTCAGGGATTAAACGTTCTTGCTGTCCAATCATGAAGGTTGAAATTTAGATCCTAGCACCCACAAGACAAGCCAGGCATCCCTCATATTACTGTAATTCCAGTTAGAGGGTTTTGATGCCCTCTTTTGGTCTTCATGCATACAGAGGTGTGCACAGGCATGCATGCAAGCCTTCACTCATATAGACAGACAGACAGACACACAATTTACTTTCTTCTTGCTGTGATAAAATAAGCTGACATTGTTGGAAAGTCAAAGAGACAGAAATTTAAAGTAGCTAGTCATTACATTCACAATCAAGAGCAAAGAACAATGAATTGACACATACATGCTTATGTTCAGCTTTCACTCTTATGCAATCCAGAATCCCTGTCCGGGGAGTGACTCCACCTGCAGTGGCTGAGTTGTTCTACAAATCAATATCCCCCAGACATGGGGAGGCCTTATCTAGACTATCTCCGATTGAGACTTCATTCCTAGATGATAATGGTTTGTGTCAAGCTGGTAATCGTCAATAGGCACATAATTTTAAAAAATGACATTAATTCATACCACTCTCCTGAAAGTCATTCCCTCAAGGTCATGAGTAGCTTTATTGACAAATTTCTTAGCCTTGGTGAAGGCCATGCTGTTTAATGGAACTTCCAGTACCATTGGTATGTTGGGATGGTATTCTCCCCATGTTCCTCCATCCTTCCTTCGTTCCTTCATTCCTTTGTTCCTTCCTTTGTATTTTCCTCCCTCCCTTCCTCCCCTTTATTTCCCCCTTGTCTTTTCTTCCTCTCTTCCTCTCTTTCCTTCCCTCTTATGTTCCATCCCTCATTTTTTTGGTTCATGGTCTTACTTAGTTGCCCAGATTGGCCTCATACTTGTCATCCTCTAGCCTGGCCTTTTGAGCTCAAGCATTCAAGGCATTCCCTACCACTCTGGACCAGCTACATTGTATTTTGGGTTGCCTGGGTAGCCACTGGTCACATAGCACACGTGGCTGACTATTGAATACTTGAAATGTGACAAATACGATGAAGATTGAATTTTCAGTTAATTTGAACTTAAATGGTTAACACATGCAGCTGGTGGCCACTACATGAGATGATGTAGCTGTAGGGCAGCCTGGGATGGTTTCCTTCTACTCCTTTCTGGCAATCTTATGCTCCTGGCTTTGAGGCTATTGCTCATTTTCTGGTTCTCTTAGTACCCTTTATCTTCGAACAGTTTCTGTTCACTAACAACTGTCTGTGCTCAGCCCTCTCTTTTTGCTCTTGCATTTTCTGCTTTAGGGCAGACAGCTCCTGGGCTCCAACCCTGATCCGTGTGTAAATGACACCCAATGCCCTTTCTAGCCCGTGCTGTCTCTGGCTGCAGACCTGTTTCTAACCTTAGCCTGGCAGTATCCTTTGGGCATTCTGCAGTCACTTTGGACCTGCAGCGACACTAACACCATCATCTCTCCCCCACCCTCTGCTTCACTCAACTTTTTCTTCTAGGGATCACTGTTTTTCTTCTTCTCTTTGGTGTCATGCCATTTGTGATACAATGTCCTCTCTGTTGACCACCCTTCCCTAGCCATTGTAAAGTTTGGGGTTCCTCTTGTACAGTTGTCTTGTTTTCATTCTCATGTGTTCTATCGCTTTATTATTATAAAGGTAGAAAAATATTTATTTTTGAAAAAAATTGCTGTTGTATCAAAAATGACAAAAAAGAAAAAAGGAAGTAAAAGCAAAAGAAAAAAAAGAAAGAAAGAAAGGAAAGAAATAAGAGAAAGGAAGCTTCTTAGTGCGTTTGACCTCCTGGAGGCCAGTTTTGTGTTTCTGGTGTGACTTGCCACATGTGACCTCTCTTACCCTCCTGCTTGGATTACTGTGGCTGAGAATGCTCAGTGTCTCCCCGCTTTAATCCACTGCTATTTCCTAAGCATGGTCCTCATCCTGTCTTTCTTCTGTTCCGCTCATAAATCTCCCGTGGCACTTAGTTGTCCGATGAATTGAATTTTTCCCCACTGATGGGACACCATACCAAATCAATCTTTACTTCCCTCATGTTCAACAGTCCTAGGGTGTGGGAGAAGAAGTTATTGTTGTGAACAGACACCTACTCAGGTTGGTTTAAATTTTTTCCACACTATAATTTCTATTGTTTTCTTTCTAGCAAAACAAAACTCTAAAGTTCTTATATTTTAGGTCATATTTTCTGGCATTATTAGACTGGATTTCACTTATTTTTGAAACATATGTTCTTCCTGTTTCATTTACTGAGATAATTGCTGTTATAGTTCTGCATATTTTTTTCTAACATAGCATAAGACTCCACAAGGTTAAGAATTCCCACTCTTAAGTCCCTGGAGAATACTGAACTTTCCTCCATTGATGAAAAGCTATACTTTTCTTTGTTTAGAAAAATCAGTACTAATAAGCCCCCTTCCTTATGGCTTCTTAAACCTAATCTGGGGATCAAATTTAGGCACCCGTGTATGACTGGTGTAAGCTGGTGTTGTATACCAGCTTCAACAGAGTCTTGACACGTTGATTCAATTAAAAATGAGGCAGTAGGGCCCTGAGAGATGGCTCAGCAGTTAAGTGTGTACTGCTCTCTTTGCAGATCTGAGTTAGGATCTCAGTATCTGAATTTGGCAATTCAACAGTCCCTGTAACTTCGTTTGAGGAGGCCCAATGCCTTCTTTTGGTCTCTGCAGGCACACATATGTATAATCAAAAATAAATAAAACTGGAAATAAGAACATTATTTAATAAAGGCTTATTTTATGTCTGTAGGAAGTAGGTTCCTCCATGGGAACTCTTGGATTTTGGGGTAATCCATGGCTAGTGACTGCTGTGCTGTCTGGGCCTTGGGGACTGAGAACCCTTCTTCTGGGTTCCCCTGCATTTGACAGAAAGCACAGCTCACTAGCTCCAGAGATAGGCATGGTATCTCTTAGGCTGTTGTATCCTGAGGATTTAGGAGAGGTCACAGAAGAGGAAGAGGAGGAGGACGAAGTAGAGGAGGAAGAGAGAGGATAACTTTTGTCAAACTATGTTTGGTGGCTTGAAATTTAATTTTGTGATCAATGAACACAAATTTAGTCTTTAATAAACTATGTTCTCAGCTCTGTCTTATTTATCTTTTAGTAGCTCCCTGGGCATAGTAAGCAATTAATAAATGGTTGTTATTATTAGGATTCTTATGATACAGATGGCTTCCACAAACACATTCTCCACTTCTGCCTTTTCTCATCTTCCACACCGAGATCCATATTCCTGCTGGATGCTATACACCTCTGCACCTTTGCCCGGTGGTGTGGGTTCTGCCAGACCCACTTTCCACTTTCTTATCCACCTATTAAAATACTATTTACACATTTAGGACTAGACTAATTTCTTGTCTTCACATGAGATGGCTCCTGGTTGGAGCTTATTTCCTCTTTTCTCTGCCTTATTTTTCTGTCTTCATCCCTATAATATGCTACTTGGTTGTTTACATAGTTCAAATTTCTTTCTCAAATTTGATGGAGACTGTTGAAGACATTTATGATGTCCTCTATGGCTATTTTAGAGTTGTGCATGTACCATGCACACAGTCAGATGGCTCAAACTGTGGTGAGATCCTAGAGTCATTCATTCTTCATTGACCTTCTGGAACTGTAGTGTGAGTACCACAGACCTTTCCATGTGCCCAGAGGTCCCATGAGGTCCCAGAGATCCCAGAGGTCTCATTGCCACTGAGCTGTGAGGTTTGAGCCATCATTGCAGACTGGGGCTTGAAGTGTACCGTTAATATACATGGGTGCTCTATTAGACTGCAACCCTGTTTTCAGAGAGCATCAGGGTTTATAATGATGATTCATTTGAAACGCAGATTATTATCATAAGATAGAGGTTCACTTAGTCTTCAAGGCACAACAATGGAATCAAGAGAAGATAATGATACTTACTCAGATGATTGGCGTTCACTTTGTGAGGCAGGAACTGGGAAGCAACAGGGTTCTCAGTGTCTCTGTGTCTCAGTTTCCACATCTGTCAAGTAGAAAGGATTTTAATGAGTTTATGCATGAAAAGTGTTTAAGATATCTATCATCCATCATGTATGTATTTATATATGTATGTATTTATCATGGTTTCCTTTATTATTTATGCTCAGAATACTCGTTACATTTTACACACTTATTTAGCATTGTTTAATGAGTAATTTTGATGATGTTGCCAATACTATAAAGATAAAAACCCTCAAGTCCAAACAAGCCACTTTTCATCCTGGAGAGATGAAGGAAGTATCAGTAACCTCCAACTTTAAACAGGACTAACTTAGTTTGCATACAGTCCTTCTCATGCCTTACTGTAACCTGTCATTCCAGGCCAAATGGCATAATAATAGACTTGGCTCAACTCCATAGTGGATTGTAGGGATTGAAAGCAGGTATGAACAAAAACTTCCCTTTGCTTCTGCAGTGCCCCAGTTCCGGGGTGGTGGTGGGGGACAGTGACAATGGCAGTTCCATGGTTATTATAAGACACTTACATCAACAGAGCTTGTCTATCTCTCTCACATTTCAAAGGAACATGTGTGCAAAGAGTCTCCCTCTCCTTTAATGATTTTGACATTGTCACATCATACCCAAGTGCAAAACTATGACAATACCTCTTACCACAGCTGTCAAAGGTTCCATGTAGGGACACATTGCAGTTGAAAAGAGAGAATGGCCTTTTTATGGTGACTGGCTTGGAATTATAAATATTTTCATTTCTCCCGTAGGAGATGGCTCGTGGAAGAGAGGAGACAAACACGACTTTGAAGCTAAGCAAGCATACTCATCCCTCCAAACAGTCACCCTACTGAGGACCGTGAAACCTGAGTTTGAGAAGTTTTCCATGGAGGTGAAAAGTTCTGTTGAGAAACAAGGGCTCAATGAGGAGGATTACGTAAGTGCTTGATTATGAGCCCCGCCCTTCAGCATCCTGAAAACAGGCTTCTAATTAAACCAGAGGTGACAAAGTATCCCATTCTGAACCATTCAAAAATTCCGAGGTCAAGTTGCCTTCTCTGTGTGTGTTTTTTCCTGGCCACTTTCCCTCCCCCCCCCCATCCCATCATCATTTCTGCCATTCACTCACAGTTCTCCTTTGCAACAGCTGCAGGGTGAAAAACTGCCTTTTCCTGGGGACCTGCAATCGCAGAGCATGTTGTCTGTAGACTAAGCCAGGAGGGTGGTGGGAGGAGGCGGTTGAAGGAGTGCCCAAGTTTTGCACAGCTAATTTGTCCAAGCCTTGGTGGCAGAGATATTTTAGGTTTTGGAGGCTCTCTCTTTTGACAATCCGTGTCCTCTTCTTGGTTGGTCCGCTCCTGTCTCTTGCAGGGCAGTGGGTTGTTTCTTCTGCAGCAAGCTGCTTCCTACTTGGGTGTTCTAAGTCTTCCCACTCCAACAGTGCTGTTGATACTAAATCATTTTAAAGGAGCTCACACCTGGGCTAAGGGTCAAGCCCCTCCCTGGGTGCTATTGTTTGGGCAGCCTTTGTTACTTTTAACTATGTTTCTGAGATGTCCAGTGCCATAATGGCGAACCCTTTCTCGGGACAGGACTAGTAAAAGGGCTTTTGAGTTGGTGGGCTGGGGTGGGCGTGCAGGTCTCTTTTCTCTTCTCGGCCAATAATGAGAGTATGAAGATATTTCATGTATGCCTCTTTATTATTTTACCTAATGGTCTATATTAACTTTATGATTTGAAAACTCAGTGACAATTGTCAGTGTGGTGTGTCTGGATTTCTCCCTGAAGTTGTTAAGTTCAATTATTTCATCATATGTTGTTTGACATTAATGAGGCTTATTGGATAATTGGCTTCTTGGATATTCTGGATTATCACTTATTCTTGGGGAGAAACTTAAATCTCATTTCAATACTAGTCCAAGCAAAATCTCATTAAGAAGACATTTATTGCGGTTCAATAAGGGTCAGGATAAACAAATAGGTCGAATAGATGTTTATTAAGGGAGAAACAACTCACAACACAGACAGATGAACACAGCAGTTAAAACTGGATGCTCCTCTCTCCGTATCCCGCCAGAAAGGGCTTTTCTCCGCCTCCTCCCGAGGCTAAACTCCACAGGTCACTTCCGCCCTTGGCTCCACCCCTCAATGGGTGTGGTCAGTGCCACAGAAGCAGACACAGTGAATATCCCACTACAATTCCCCTTTTAGTCTAAAGAAAAGATTTAAGCTTGATACAAAACTATATACAAAACAGTGAATAACAAGTGTGCTCTAAGAAAAGGAAAATCGAGACCAAAACCACAAACATACCTATTCCTAGGGTGAAGGCATAAGAGAGTTACAATAGAGTTGTCCTAAGCTGAAAAGCTTAAGTCTAGTACTTAATATCTAACTAGGAAGAGAGAATAATACTAAGATAGTTTAATCTACAACCTCACCAAGACCTGAGAAGGAAAATTACAATACTAGGGTAGACGGGAAGTGCAGATGGGCAACTTCCAAAAGGTGCAGTGAGGACAGAAACAGCAAGCTACCTGGACAGTCACCCAAGGTCTCACAGCAATGTTGGTACAGCCAGATATGACTAAGGCCAGGAGTATTTGACAGACCACAACAAAAGCAGGGAGGTAGAAAGGCTGTCTTACCCTGACTTGGCAAGGTTCAGCAGTCTTCTAAGTTTGTCTCCTGCAAGCATATAGGACCGCATGTCCAAATCAGTGGTCAAGGCTGAGGCAGTTCCTTGCCCAAGAGGCCATTAGCCGAAGCGAGGATGAACTCCAGAAGGAGCAACAACAGTGTCCAACATACTTTCGGGAAAGTGCACGGTGCTGTCAGGAGCAACAGTGTCTCATGTCAACAGAGTACTAATATATAAAACATTTAAATGCCATGTTCTGCAGGTCTATGAAGTGATTGAAGATTAAGCATCTATGTCTGACTAATCTCATAGGCAAAGGAAACATGGGTGAGGATAATCTGTAATACTCAGGAACTTGGCTAACAAGCCTGAATAAAACTTCCTTGAGTAAAGCAAGGATAAATACCTAAACAATATAACTATGTACATGTATATATATATATATATATATATATATCTCACATGTAAATTCCTAAAGTAGAGGTAGAGTAAAAATGTCTAAACAAGAGGTAGAGCTCTAAAGGGCAGCAAGACAAATATCCCAAATTGTAACAAATACAAAACGTCTTGAACACAAGCAATAGTATACACACATAGAATATGGCAAGTATAATGTACATAAAACATCATAAATGGAAAGATTTCACACAATACAACAAATATAAGATACAATTCTTCCAGGAAGGGAATAAACTTAATTTTACATAGGTTACCACAAATAATAATATATGACAATGTAAGCTGTAATACTAATGTCTCATTCTTACTGAATAATTCACAAGAAAATAGGCTAAACTACCTATATCCATTCTGAATCATACCTTTCCCAACCATACCCTATTCCTGTCTAAAAGAGATAACCAAGTCTAAGTACCACCTTCCAAACCCAACCCCAAGTAACTAAAACCAACCCTATGAAGATGAATATTATTCCTAAATTCCAAGAGTGGGGAAAGGGGGCGTTGTTATCTTAAGATTACTTCCTGCTGAAATGGGACGATGATTTCTCCATGGGATCCTGTTGGAAAAAAAATTTTTAGCAACCAAATTTCTAAACAGAACTGGCTGTAACATATGTAGGTAGTCATTGTGTGGCAGAAAATGCTTGACTGGAATTCTACTTGAAACTCTGGCCAGGTTGTAATGAGAAGGTGCACCAATACAGCTAGCTAGTCATGAGTTGTCTCGAGAAAAGCAGTCTCAAACCGGTTTAGGGTGCAGTTTGTAGTCCAGATGCCTCAGGTTGAGTCAAGTGGAAATGTCCAATTGGGGCCCCATCTCCTTTCCAGAGTGTTCAAAGATTGCTGTTGAGAACTGTTATAGTCCTTGAGGAAAATTTAAATATCAATATCAAGGTAAAATTTTTAATTTTATGGTATGCAATAGGGAAAGGCAACAGTAAGCATTAAAATGTAAATGAGAAAATTAGGATTTCAGACAGAAAATTGTGAATAAGTGAATGAGTCCTTAGATTTTGTTTTCTTCTGCCTTACACCAATTGGCTTCTTGATATAAGGCAGAAACTGTGAATTTAATCTTAACAACATGCTTGAATTTAGAGAAGGAAAGCCAAATCCAACTCCAAAGCCAGCATTGGTTTACATGAATCGGGACTACAGAAATATTAGATAGTAAAGAAAACTAGATTTCAGTATAGAAACAGTTTACTAGACTAAAATATTTTTTACCATAAATCAGATTCCTCTTCATTAAGTGATTCTTTCTGGAGAGCTGTCTTCTCTTCTGTAGGTACCTACATGTTTAGTGTCCTCAGAGCTAGCCCATAAACAATAATGGTAATTGGCCAACAGGATTATATCAAATACAGAGTCTCTGAGTGTTATTTGCGGCTGGTGCAGCTGAGGGCCCAGAATGGCGGCAGGCGGGATGGAGCCCAGGGAAGGAACAGCCTGCCATAATAGACATTGCTACTGCAACAGTTAGTAGTGTTCTCCAAACCCGATTCTACTGTTTTCAAGAGTATTTTCATCTGCTTGACTTTTAAAATCAATAAAATTTATAATTTTACATGGAATTGAGGTAGTTATAATAATTTATTCTAATTCTGAAGATAAATTCATTTTCCTTTCCTTTTTCCCCTCCAGTTCTTGGAGTCAAACCCAGGGAACTCTCTTTCTCTCTGTCTCTGTCTCTGTCTCTGTCTCTGTCTCTGTCTCTGTCTGTCTGTCTGTCTGTCTCTGTCTCTCTGTCTCTGTATTTGTCTGTCTGTCTCTCTGTCTCTGTCTGTCTCTCTCTCTCTCTGTCCCTCTCTCTCTGTGTTCCACCACCCAGCCCCTCACTTTATCTCTTTCTGTGGTGCTTCCGAGTACCAGCTGTTGTTAAGGTTAGTCTGCACAGGTGACCATGGTATGTTGTGGGATTGAGAAAAAGAAGTAGAGTCAGCAGCCTGGGCCCTCAAGGAATCTAGATCAGTGCCATGGGATGCCTCATCAGTCTGAAGGCATCTCTCAGACTCATCTTTCCTCCAGGTCCCTTACCTTCTCATATTTGCATTCATGGACTGTTAAATCTATGTATACAGTATTGCGATTTAATAAGGATCAGGATAAACAATTCGGCCGAATAGATGTTTATTAAGGGAGAAATAACTCACAACATAGGCAGATGAACGCAGTGGGTTCCACCGGATCCTAAGCCTTCCAGCGTCCACCACCAAAAGGAGCAGCCCGACCCTTTCCCAGCCTTTTCCCCAGCTCCCATCCGCCCCAATGGGCATGCAGACAAGGGGAATATCTCACTATAATACAGAACTTAAGTTCACAGAGCCTCGAATGGACTCTGCACCTCTGTCTCTATCTCATACCCAGCAAGTTTTGTGGACCCATTAGCTCTCATCTGCACCATGGTCCCTCCCCCCAATCACGTGGTCTCTGAGTAGGGTCTGAATTATTTTTTGTTTACTTTTAATGCTTCTATCTCTTAATGCTTATGGAACTTTATCTACTGCTTAATTAAAATTGCATTTAGTTGAATTAGCATATTATATTAAGTGTGTTGAATGAAAATAAAGTATATCAAATTATAACTTTTATGGCATTGGCAAGGATCCCAACATGGTACTGAGTTGTCTGAACTTTAAAATGAAAGAGCATGTCACAGATTTCTTATCTTTTTGTGTCCCTACCAATGACATTATTCTGTCTGGCTGGTGCATGAAGCAAAGTACTTACTTATAGGGGGTCGAGAGACTATTTTAGACTGAGAAATTTCCTTTTAGTTTTCTTTGTTGAATGTTTTCTGCTTTTTTTTTTAACTCACATGTTTTCTTAGGATGACTGAAACAAGCAAACAAAAATAAAATAAAAAAAATAAAATGGCACAAGCATTAAGGATTTCATTGTCCAGAATGAGGAAAGGCCTTGTGCCTTTGAAGTTTTGCTTTAGCATTGGAAACTGAATGAAATTCCTCATCTAATTTTACATTTATTAGAGTCACATTCATATTAGCATGTTGCCAGCACCCCTATAAAGATTATGATCTTTTCAATTAAATTTTTTAAATAAGCTATACTGCAACATTGGAAGGACAGAATAACAATGATTTCTTTTAATAGTAAAATGATCTATTTAATGGTACAATGATTTTATATTTTTGCTTGCTAAAGTTGGATATGTTAATTAAATTTTTTTATGTGTATGTGTGGGCATATGTGTACTCAGGCATGTATGCTGAGTGGTTAGTGTAGAATGTCTTCCTTATTCTCCATCTTATTTATTTATTTATTTATTTATTTATTAATTAATTTATTGAGTGTTTCTGTAGGATGTCTTCCTTACTCTCCATCCTATCTATCTATCTATCTATCTATCTATCTATCTATCTATCTATCTATTGAGATAGTGTTTCTTACAGAACCTGATGCTTATTGACTCAGCTAGAAGGGCTAGTCAGTAACTTACAGGAGTGTTTCTGTATCTGCCTCCCCTAATCTGATATTACAGATACATGCTGCTATGTATGCCTGGACTTTTACATGGGTACTGGAGGTTGAACTCAGGTCCTAAAGCTTTTGCAATAAGAACTCTACCAAATGAGCCACCTCCCTATCCCTGATTAATACAATTTTGTTTTTGTAAAATTTGTCTTCATCTTTTTAGCAAATATTAGCAGTTTAATTAAGAAAAACAGGGGGAAGAGAGTCATTTCTCATTGAGGGTGTGGCCAGCAGTAGGTTCCCCATACTCCAGCAGAGGGTGTATGTGTAGGCAACAATAACTGGATCTAGTGGGTTATTAAAAAAAAGATATGAAGTCAGGAAGGGGCATGTTTAGAGGACATGAAGTGATTAGAGGTGGGCAGGAGGCGGGTAGGAGCATTTTCATTGTACATATGTATGAAATTCACAAAAATAAAGGAAACAGTGGGAGAAAACTGGGAATGTAAGATGCCATACAGAGAGATCCCTGCTTAGAATGCCCAGCTTCTCCATGGTAACATTTGGGAAGGTTACATATTAAAAGATGTCAGTCAGGGTTTTGACACTGAAAAGTGCACTCAAAACACTCAAGATTTCTTGTTCTACTTATGCTATTGTGTGCGGTAAGCTAGCTCTATGCCCTATTACTTGTGTGGATTTTGGTGTTTGAATTCCATCCAATGCCTTGACTTATTTTTTTAACTTTTGAGATAGGATCTTGTGTGGCCCAAGCTAGCCTTGAACTTACTATGTAATCAAAGATGTCTTTGAACTCCAGATACACCTGCCTCAACCTTGAAAGGGATGGATTACAAGTGTTGTCCACCATACTTGGCTGTATGACTACTGTGACAATCAGTTTCTTCATTCTCTTATAAGGTTATATATTAGTTGCATTTCTCATTGCTGTGTGTGGTGATTTGATAAGAATGGTCTCCATAGGCTCATACACTGGTCATCAGGGGGTAACACTATTTGAAAAGATTAGAAGGATTGGGAAGTGTGACCTCGTTGAAATTAGGTGTGTTCTTGTTTGAGAAATTGTGTCATTGGATTGGACTTTGAGGTTTCAAAAGCCCATGCCAGATCAGGTGTTCTTTCCCTCCCTCCCTCCCTCCCTCCCTCCATCCCTCCTTCCCTCCATCCCTCCTTCCCTCCCTTCCTCTCTCCCTCCTTCCCTCCCTCCCTCCCTCCCTCCCTCCCTCTTTCCCTCCTTCCCTCCCTCCCTCCCTCCCTCCCTCCTTCCCTGTCTCCCTCCCTCCCTCCCTCCCTCCTTCCCTCCCTCCCTCCCTCCCTCCCTCCTTCCCTGTCTCCCTCACTCCCTCTCTCCCTCCTTCCCTCCCTCCCTCCCTCCCTCCCTCCCTCCCTCCCTCCCTCCCTCCTTCCCTGTCTCCCTCACTCCTTCCCTCCCTCCTTCCCTGTCTCCCTCACTCCTTCCCTCCCTCCATCACTCTCAGCCTGCAGATTAGTATGTAGGTCTTAGGTAATGGCTCCTGTACCATGTGTGCTGCCATTCTTCTTGCCGTGATAATGATGGACTAAATCTCTGAACCTGTAAGCAAGCCCCCAATTAAATGCTTTCTTTTTCAGAGTTGCATTGGTCATGATGTATCTTTACAGCAATAGAAAAGTGACTAAGACACAGTGACAAAAGATTCAACAAAAGAAAACTTAAGGAAGAAATTTTGTTTTGGCTCATGGGTATGGTACACCAGAGTGAAGAAATCATGGTATCAGGAGCATGATGAGGTAGTGGGCACACAGTACACATAGTCAGGACACAGATGAATCGATGAGGTCTGCTGGTCAGTTCACTTTCTTTGTTATGTATTCTGGGGGGCAGGCCATGGAATGGTGTTGCCCATATTTAGGGTGTCTTTTCACCTCAATGAACTCAATGAACTCAACCTAGAGAGTGAAACTGTAGAAGCCTATGGCATTTCCATGTATCATGCTTTAATGGGGTCCAGTGGCCATCACTGAAGGCAGTATGCTACAGTGGTTAAATTCACATCTTTGAGTCTCAGGTTATAGTGCTTGTCTGCAATATCAGCACTTTGGGACCAGAGGCAGGAGAATTTCCAGTTTGAGGCCAGCCTAGGCTACATAGTAAGACCTTATCTCAAACAAAACAAAGCAAACAAAACATGACATGGAGTTGCACAGATGTGGTCCTGCCTTTAAATAACTCTTATCTTGGACATATTTGTAAATTCTCCCTTAGTTTATTGACTAGAATGTGAAGGAAAAAACTGGTAAATCATCTAGTAAATATTCAGTACAAGATCACTACTGTTGTTCTTATTTCTTACATTCCTGGCTTGGTGCTCCTGATGCCTCATGCGCTTAGTGGTTCTACTACTCAGATCTCAGGCCAAATACCATTTCCCCAGGATGGTTTGTCCTGGCAGCCATAGCACCTCCCTGTACAGTTCCTTTCCATCACAGTACACCTCTCCGGTGTGATTACACACCTATATGTGGGATTTTCTGGTGGACCTTGTTCTCTGCCAAGCTCTGTGAGCAGGAGCCATGCCTGTTTCTGTTCATTCTTGCATCCCCTCCTTGTATGCTTGGCACATAGGAAGCAGATGACAAAAGTAATCATTAAAAACCATTTTGCATCCATAATGCAAAAATTTTGAACTCTGAAATTGTCTAAAATCTAAAACTTTGAGTGCTGGCATGATGTCACAAATGGAAAACTCACATATTGTCAAAATGCAGGGGCAGTTAAGATATTGTACAAAATTATCTTTAAGCCACATATATAAGGTGTATAGGCATCATATTTTGTGATTAGACTTGGACCCCATCTCCCAAATTTTATATATATATATATATATATATATATATATATATATATACCAAAATTGAAAACCAAAATCTGAAATCTCAAATACTTATGGTTCTAAACATTTCAGGCTCTCAACCTGTATTGTGCTTACACTTTTGCTATTACTGAACTATGAAGACATCAACCATACACTCTTCTCATTCAAATGGCCAATACCAAGGCTCAGGTGTGTTATCCTTTCCCACTATCTATCTTAGTCCAACAATGCCTATCAATAATGGGGTCTGTGTATTGACCTCCTTAGGAAAAAAAACCCCATGTGTTCAGCTTCATTACTACTGAAGACTCCTCGGGGGTCACTAGTAGCCCCAGACTGACAAGTAATGTCCCATTGGAGAGGTCCTTGGGGCATAAGGCCTGGCCTTCACCATTGGTTTGTGTTGGGTCACCTACATGTGCAGTGACTCTCACTCAAGGGCATTTTAATGGAGCTGTCTGGTCTTTGCCCTAGGAGTGGTTCCAATTCCACAGTGCTGGTATTTGATTTTAGAATGCGCTGTGTGGTGGCCAAGCTGAGATTAGTTGTGTCCCCTGACTCCTGGGTCAGTGACTTTCTTTTTCCACTACATCAGTCTGGTCCTTTTAACAACGATGCGCCCGATAAGGGAGGAGGCAAACTTATGACAGAGATTAAGTGTAACAAGCCCCCGTGTGTGAGCCTGAAGCATTGTCTTCTTTTCTCTGTACCCACAATCCAAAGCAATCCAAATCCTTTGGTATATCAGTTTTCCTCTACTCTTTCACATGTTTGACAAAATATGGCCAAGACTTGGTGTCATCTTCAGTTGCAGTCACTCTTTGTCCATATTTATTTAATTTTTTCTGAAGTGTAAATCATCATTTTCTTGATCATCAGAGGTTGTTTATTAAGTTCTCTGGGGGAGCACAACTATGAACCTGATCCTGGAAAGTTCTCCCATATGGAATCCTGACCCTCTAAAAGCTTATGAGTAAGAATAAAATCTAGTCTTGAGCTCTGGGGTTCCCATAAGAAATACATCCTGCGTCAGTACACAGAAAATATCATGCACCTTAGCCCTGTGACATACTGATGGCACTTGCAGAGGTCTGGACAGCCTTCCCCAGAAGAAACAGTGGACCCTTGCACAGGCTTTCAGCACTTTAGGGGGATGAAGATTTCCTGCCTTATTGTGTATTAATTTTTTGTAATTAAGTATCAGACTTCGCAAGTGCACAGTGTGTACATTGGGAGAGAGGAGTCGGTGTTTCATCTATGGAATCTGTGCAGAAAAAAAAGGTAAGAATCAGTTATCTAGACCATGGTTATGGCTGGTCAGTGTAGCATTTGTCTTGAGCCCTGTTTATTCCCATAAATAAGAACAACGTTTGTGCAGGGGTCCACTGAAAAAAAAATCCCCCATAAGAAAAGTGAAGAAAATGCTTAAGTAGTATCTGATTTATATTAGAGAAAGCATTAGTATTATTTCTGAGATGAAAGAGATAATCATTCATTCATTCATTCTGGACTAGTGAATGAGCTGACATTCCAAGACATGTTCTTGATACTGTTTCTTAGGACTGTGTGAGCCAAAGTTGTAGACACTTTTTTGGCTCTGGCAGCATCCCTGGGTTTTCCTTCCTGTAAATCCCACTCCTGGACTCAATCCATTCTTCCTATTGTGTTTGGCAGTTTTGAGACCTATTCACCCGCTGCCCTTTAGCAGTTGGCTTTCTCCTTGGGTGAACTTCACCTTCTTTCCCTGATGTTGTTAAGTAAAAATAACACATGGCTTTCCAGATTGAAAGGGCATGATGCAATGAATGAAAAAAGTAGTACTTATAATTAAATATAATTTATAGTATCATAAGAATTACAGAAATGCACAAATTCCCCTTTTATTCCTCCATTCTGTGCTTCTGACTACACAGATTAAATAAAATTAAATATTGTTAATTTTTTGTGATGTTTCCTGCATGCTTTTAAAATAGATTATGTTGTTCTTGATATTAAAATTTTGATGTTATATCTTGATTCCTGAAATGGAGAGATTAAATTATTTGACATACTCTTTCTCTGCTAATATTTATTTTTCCTTACACCCCTAATCTTTTATAATAAAGTTTCTTGTTAAAGAGGTTTTCACAAAATAAAGTTTGAAGAAAAGCTACAAAATGATAATTGGAGCCTTCTTTTCATTTTGCCCATATAAACACTTAGATCATAATCATATGTTGTTTTGTGAGCACCTGTTGTTTCTCTGGTACCTTCTCTGGAGTTTAATGACAGTTTTCTTATTTCCTCCCATATAGTTCTCACCATTTCATTTTTATTGCTTCAGCAAAAGCTTTTTTGTAATGATATTAACATTTCAAACCTTATTTTTATGCTCCAGTTTGAAACATTTTCTTTTTTTAAACATTAGTTTGTAGTTTTTCTTTAGTTCTCTCTTGCATGACGTGACCCTTTTTTTGATATCACATCTCCTTTTTTGTTCTTAAAATTTGTGATTTTTTTTTAAAAAAAGAGGGTATTAATGGCAAAAATTTTTTCATACTTTTCACATCAGAAAACATTTTATGTTATAATAATAATAGTTACATCACCCAGTTGACAGTTTAGCTGGGTATAAAATTATAGTTTGAAGATTGTTTTCCTCAAGACTTTGATTTTATTACTCTATTGTTTTGTAGCTCTTGTTACCACTCTGATTCTTTTTTCTTAAATGCTATTTTCTTTTTCTCCTTAGAGGCTTTTAGAATTTTCTCTGTATGATTGATTGTATCAGTGAGGATCTAGTCTGGAAAATAGAGCCTGTGCCAGACAATTCATCAGGAGTTTAATAGAAGGAACCGCATTCAGGGTGTTAGAAGAGTTGAGATTCCGAATGAAAGAGTAAAGCAAGCCAGAGATTAGAAATACCAAAAGTCACTAGCATCACTAGAGCTTGAAGGACCGAAGAAGAGTGACTAAAGGTTCCCAAAGTTAGGGCTGCCCACAAAAGGGAAAAGGATGCAATAAATACAGTCTTTGCCAGAGATATTACTCAGGGCAAAGAAAGAGCCAGGAGACATGTCCTATCTTTCTTCTTCCTTTTGGTTCTGTTCTCTGTCTGTGCTTGCTGTTGACTGAAGTAACCAGGAGTCACATGACAGTGAAATTGTGCCAGAAGGAGCTATCTTTCTAAGGTAGAGAGCAAAGTGAAGCAGAGGGAGGAAGGGAAATGAACTAGAGAACCAACAGACAGAAAATGGGACTGATGGGTGATCTGAAAATTTACAATGATGGGTCCTTAGGTAAGTTTGTTTGTTTATCTACTTTTTTTTTTTATATTTTGTTGTTTGGAGACAGAGTCTGGTATTGTAGCCCTGCCTGGACTAGAACTCTCTATGTAGCCTAGCCTGATCTGATATTTGCAGTGAGTTTACCAACTTAGCCTTCTGAGTGCTGGGGTTAGAAGTGTGAGCCACCATGCTGGGCTTGGTGTGGGTATTTCAAAATCTTGCTCCTGTGCCTTTAGTACCCTCCTTCTTTAACTTTTAGACTCGAGTGTTAGCCATCATCAGCTGGTTCTGTTATTTTCTCATTTTCTAGTACCTAAGCTGTCGAAGCAAGTGTTATTTTCCAATGTTGCCCTTTCCTTTTCCTTTCTGAGAGATTCTCTTAACTTTATCTTCCAAACTGTTGAATTTTAAAGTGTCTGCTATACTTTTGATTTTCAAGAGCTTTCTTGGTGGATACAGTGCTGTATGTCCATGATCCTGATACTTGAGAGAACAAGTAACAGGATCAGTACAAGTTCCAGGCATCCTGAGCAATATAGTGAGTTCTGGGTCAGCCAAGACTGTGGTTAAATTCATTGTCACTAAGAACCCAAAATTAAAAGACATTAGAAAAAAGAAAGACAAAGGAAAACATTATACTTTCATCTTGTTTTCTGAATGACTCCCTAATTCAAAGCTGCCCCTTGAGTTTGATTCTTGGATACAGAAGCTCACCTCTCTAGTGTCCCTTCCATTAATTCTACAGCATATGTTTTATTCATTTAATTATCTAAAGATTAGGCTTATTTTGTAATTGATTTTCATAATTTAATAGACAATCTAGGTAAAACTTTTCCTATCTAAAATGTAGTAAATGACCTTCTCCTTCTCCTTCTCCTTCTTTTTCTTTACAAAACAGAGTTTATCTGTGTGGCTCTGGCTGCACTGGAACTCACTCTGTAGACCAGGCTGGTCTCCAAGTTACAGAGATCCTCCTGCTTTTTCCTCCCTGAGTGCCTTTGTGTTCTTTCTTATAATTGATAGTATTTTACATTTGTTGAGATAAGATAAATCTTCCCATGATTTTAATTATTTTATTCATCTTATGTTGCTATTTCTTTCAGGCTCTTATTTTTTGTTTTCTTTGTTAATATTTATCTTTTTATCTTTCATATCAGAAGCATTTATTAAATTGTCTGCTTCTATTTTCGAGTACCTCCTTCAGCACTCCCCAGGGCTCTGGAGATATATCAACCTGTCTAATGGTGGACTGTATTTTAGTCCTATGAGTATCAGCTAAGCTATTCCAAAGAATTATCCAAAACATCACTACTTTGAGTATTACTACTTTGAGGCCAGTCAATTTCATTAAAAAATTGTCTTTTGTACTTCTCTGGAGAGTCAATAGACTGTATTACCTTCTGGAAGCCAGGAAGGAGTATCACCCAAGATTCCAGATTTCCAACTTTTACATCATTCTCAACTTTGTACTTCACCCAGCCTGCATCTTCTCCTAGGTCTTTACTCAGTGACACACCTGTCCTTTGCCAGGATGGGGGATGGGGAGGGACAATTTCTTCTCTGTGTAAGCTTGGGGAAGGATCTGACTCTGTGTGTGTGTGTGTGTGTGTGTGTGTGTGTGCACTTGTATATACACCTTCACATTTTTCCTGATAGTCTTTTCTTTAGAAAACAAATGAGCAACATTGTGTGTGTGTGTTTGTGTATATATGAATGTATATGCATCCATGCCACATCATGAATGTAGAGGTCAAAGGGCAAGTTTTAGTAGTTGGTATTTGAGTTCCATCTTTTTTTAAAATTTATTTTATATTCATTGGTGTTTTGCCTGCCTGCATGTCTGTGTGAGGGTTCCCCTGGAACTGGAGTCACAGACAAGTGTGACTGCCATGTGTGTGCTGGGAATTGAGCCTGGGTTCTCTGGAAGATCAAGCAGTTACTTCTTGTTTTAAGATGGGGTCCTGTCTTGTCTTTGCCTCTTGGGTGTGTCCTCTAGGCTAGATGGCCCTTTAGCTTCTGGGTGATTGTTTGGTCTCCGCCTACATTTTGCAGAACGAAGTCTGGTGTTACAGGTTGTCCCCCTTTTTAACACAGGCTCTGGAGACCTGAACTCAGGACCTCAAACTTGCACAGCAAGCACCTGTATCCATCAAAGCATCTCCCTGGTCCCACTTCTTGAACTCTTTAGAAGCAGTTGTGCACAAGCAATGACTAACACACATTAACCAAAACTCACACAGGAAAAAGTTGTTTTCCTTATGGTCTTCGTATAAGAAGACTAAAATTCATTTTGCTTCATGTCTGAGATTATGTTGCTCCCTTTACTCTTATGTTGGCTTATTTTTAAAGCCCCCACCCCCCGCCTTGATACACTAATAGAAGCATCATATAGGGACCCTGTTGTCTGTGGAAGTAGAATTTTAGGTTTTAAAGTACATTTCCTAAAAGCTCAGATGACTCAACTCTAAAATCAATTAGTTAATGCTAATCCTGGGATAATCACATAAAAGTAAGTGGAGATTTTTGTATACTGGAAGGTTACTGTGATATCCCAGTGTCAGCCAGCATTTGTACACCCCTCCTTGATACTGCATTGTGAAATAAAAATTTCAGAAAAATATGCTGAGATATCTGGCAACATAAACACATCTAAATACCCTAGTATGGATGGAGCTCTATCCTCCCAACATAATTGGAGTCAGTAGAGGCCACCTCCTTAGTAATAATCTCAAGTTGTAGACAGTGTTATTCTAGTGCTTGGAGGCAGGGTTCCTGATCTTGGACCAGTGCAGTGGGTTCAGGCTGAGAAAGCCCACACTTAGGCCCTTGACTTTTTTGGCTTTCTCTGCAGGACAACTAGAAATTCTAATGTCACCTCAGAGGGTTTTCCCATTTCCAGGTCTCTGCCATTTAAAGTCTAACTAATCTTAGTTTAAAAGTTAAGTGTTATCGTCATTATCCAGTATGGAATTTGTTTATTCTTTATTGTATAGTCACTTCCAAGTCACCACACTCACAGGCCATTGTAGGTTTACACACACACACACACACATACACACACACACACCACTGTAGGAGAATTTTATTACTCAGTCACCACACCCAAAGGCCACTGAAGGCTTGTACGCATATAGACAACACTGTAGGAGAATTTTATTACAGTAGGGCATACTGCTGTTTGTAATACAACATCAGAAAAGCTTCTTGGAAATATTTTTCTGGATTAAAAGTATACAGAACCAGCTTTTCTTTAGCTCTAAGCTGGCTACCATCCAGGATTGTTTAATTGCAAAGGCAAATCCCAGTGCTGGACACATGAATTAATTCTACAGCTGCAAGGCTTGCAGATGTAGAGTTAGTGCCCAATTTTAAAGACTGGATCAGGATTTCTGTGATTAATTACAGCCACAGCTTCTTCTGGGGACCAGAGCTTTATCCCCAGAACCCACCTGGTGGAAGATCTCTTGCAAATTTCCCTGATTCCCATATGTGCAGCATGGCCTGTGTGTGTGTCCCCTCACAAACAAACAAATAAACAAACAAACAAACAGATGAGCATTAAAAGAAAAAATTTAAAAAAGTGTGTAATGTCCATTTTAAAGCAAAACAGTTCTGGATCCTTAGTGCTCTCGGTTTCACACTGAGTTTTACAGTTTTCCGTGTGATCTGTTTTTAACTTGGGGTAGAATTTGGTAAATACTATTTTTATTTCTAACCAGGTATTCTGAGCATGGGTGATATTATAACTTGGGGTATTTGCTCATTTGTGGTTAGCAGGCCACCCATAGCTTGCTTTTTCTCCTTATTAAAAAGTTGAACATTTGACTAATTAAACAAATATTGCAGGAGAGTCTGATGAATGGCAGTGTTTTGGGGGAGGTGGGGTAGGGTGTACTAGGGCATGCTTCCCCTCCAGAGCTCCCTCTGATGCTCATAAATGAATTGGGGCAGGGGAATTGGAAGCTTATCTAGGCACAGCATTTGAAAGAGACAGGGTTTAGCAAGTAATTGTTTAAAGGCCAAGTGTGATATATTGGGATGTTCAAGATGCTGAAAACAGTACCATAGTTTCTCAGAGGGAGAAAGTCTAGCCACAACAGCATTTGATCTAAGTTGTGTCTTGACACTAATTTTACACAGAAGCTGTGTGGGAAATGACATTAGTTGAAAATTTATCAGATCATTAATAAAATCTTGACTAGACACTTTACTCTTGCTTCATATCACTTAATTAGATCCAAATATTCTTAATTTGAAGATTGAAAAAGTTGGGTCTTCAGCCAAACTAATGAAAGAGGAAAGAATGTTGCTGATGCAATTAGTATCTGCGCCAAGCCTGGCAACACTCTGCACTCAAGCCTTTCTGTGAGGGCTGCGTCAGAATAGGAGGGGCCCTAGAACAGGGTGCCCCTCTCCTTGCTTTCACCCCCTTTTTTCACAATCAACCAGGGAATAGTTTTTCCCAATGAAAAGGCCCTTTCAGACACAAGAGGGCCTTGCTAATATATGGGAATAAAATCAAACCTCAAGTATTTTTTTTAAACAGCATAAGAATGATGAGTATGCATGGCAACATTTTAATAAGATTATTCTCATTAGGAAAATGTAATCAGGAGGATGGAGGCATTATGTGGGGTTTTCTAGAGCTAAAGAAATATTTCTTGGCCTTCAAAGTATTTAAATGAAGATATATTGAACTTAAAAAAAGTTACTTTCATTTTCTTAAAGGAAAAAATGTTTTAAATTACATAGGCAACTTTGAAATAGGATTGAATAGCACTAATAGACTATTTAAAGAAATTGGCATATTCTGGCTAAAGTGTTTTTGATTATAAATAAGCATTCATTTTGTTGTGATTGTTACACATTGGTAGCTGGTGGCATTCTAACTGTAAAAAGTTTTTGACCTAGCACACTCTGAAAATGTTTTGCAAAGAGGCATTGGGCTTATGCGAAAGGACTTCCAAGCCAAACATCCTGTTTCATCTCTTTGAAGGGTAATCTCTGTTTTGTGTTGTTGTTAGTATGTGTGATAATGTAATTAATACGAGTCACAAAGACATTTTGCAGCAATGGCGACACTATACTCAAATATTCAGGAGTGAAATAGCATTGCGGTGTGCAAAACCATTCACATCTGAAAGGCTAAAGTGAAATAGCATCCTAGTGTAAAAAAAAATTCACAATTGAAAAGCTAAGGAGTTTCTTCTTTTACTGAGTGGCCTAGAAGTGCATATCAACTCACCTGAGCAACTTTCTCACAAATGAAATACAAATACAATGTAATTCTTTTTGGAGAAGTCTGGTCATCACAAATTCATACTGTAGACCCAAGCACAGTTTGACCTCTAGGAAGAATGTGTATCATTCTGAAGAATTGAGGAATTGAATGTTGGAAGGACTTGAAGAGAAATATTAGAAAATGAAGCTCAGCTTGCTTTTTTTTTTTTTTTTTTTTTTGCATTTCCCATCTTTTCTAAAAGCTTTGTGTCCTCCAGGACCTTGGTATCCTTTCTTCACTTGGTGAGACTTCTTTACACCAAGATGTTAGGGCTGTAGATTAGCTTTACCAGGAGCTGGAATTTAAAGAGAAAACCTGGAAAAGGAGGATCTGAGGTCTTTGAATGTCAGGGCTTCTTCCTCTATGGGAAAGAACTACTCTTGAAGTCACCAATGACTAGAGGAATATGATACTTTCATAATTTAACCTTTCTTGCATGAAAGTTTGATTTTTAACTCAATGTAACAGCAAAAATAACTCTCAAATCATTTGGCAGGAGCTAGAAGGGAATACCATATGTTCAGACTTCCAATTTGGAAGCATGGAGGCTGACAGGCCCACATCCAGCTTCCCTAGCCACTGGGTAATAGTGAACTCTGATACTGGATATTGACAGCATCTACAAGGTTATGAAGCTGCAGCCCAGAGATCATGAAGCCTAACCATTGATGCTGCTGTCTGCATGGGTACATGTGGTGGGGAGTTCAAGGTTGTGATTCAATAATATTGGTTGACCTTGCTCAGCTCATGTTTAGGCAGTCAAGTTTGTGAGACTTTATGGGTATAGCTCCTAGGAGACATAATCTCACATCAAACTCATTGTTTCTCTGGCTCTTACAATCATTCTGCCTCCTCTTCCACAATGATCAATGAACCATGTTAACATGGAAGAGGTTGTGGGAAGTTCAGGAATCTCAACCCAATACAAAGAACTATAGGCAACTAAGGAATGCTGAAAGTGGGAGAAATAGCTTTCCCCAGGGAAGAGCACACCAATTTGTTTTCCAATACCAAATTATCAACCCTGAAAACACACATACAAGTAACATTATACAGATCAACTAGGTTGTACTTACACATTTAGGAACACATATATACATTCATACGATTAATGAAAACAGAAGCCATCAGACAAGATAGGGCATGCATATGTTTGAAGAGAAAATTGACTCTAGAGAAATGTCCAGAGACCTACAAAGATGACCCAAACTAACAATCTGAGCAACAGTGGAGAGGCTACCTTAAATGCCCTTCCCTGATAATGAGATTGATAACTAACTTATATGCCATCATAGAACCCTCATCTAGTAGCTGATGGAAACAGAAGCAGACACCCACAGCTAAACACAGAGCTGAACTCCTGGAATCCAGTTGTAGAGAGGGAGGAGTGATAAGAAAAGGGGTCAAGATCAGGCTACAGAAACCCACAGAGACAGCTGACCTGAACAAGGGGGAGCTCATGGACCTTAGACTGATAGCTGGGAAACCAGCATTGGACCGACTCAGACCCTCTGAACATGGGTCTCAGTTAGAAGGCCTGGGCAGTCTAAGGGACCTCTGACAGTGGAATCAGGATGTATCCCTGGTGCAGGAAAGACTTTGGAAGCACATTCCCCATGGAGGGATACTCCTTAGCCTATAGGCAGTAGGGAGGGCCTAATCCCTACTCCAAATGACTTGACATATTTTGATGATCCCTCTTGGAAGGCATCACTTTCCCTGTGGAGTGGGAGGGGAATGAGATGGCTTTAATTTTAGACTTTAATCAATTACCTCTCCAACTCTGATACCTCTATGGGGAGTGAAGTTAGATATGTGTGCTTCAATCCTAGCCTAAAGATCTTAAAGAGATTGAAATTATTTATTTATAAATTCTAGGTCATATTAACATATTGATTTGAGCCCTTTAATAGTATAGACTCCATTCACCTTAATCTGTGGATATTTCTCCTTTTCAATATTCAGCAGTGATATATATTGATGGCAACCATTTGCTTACTTCTTGGATTGAGCCAGATTGAGGGCTATCTTATTTATTGGTTGTCCTCTAAGTGCATGTACCTTTGTACCGACCAACCACTTGACCTGTATGTCACCAGGAATATGTAGTTGGGCCTGAAGATGTTTGTTGATTGAGCCTCGTGAACATCATCAAGCACTTGAGACAAAGTGTTGTCCTACAACTGAGAGGACAGCCCAGTGCCTGTGCAGGTGGCTTTGATGGGTAAGGATCAATGCACCCTTTAACTGAGACAAACAAAAGGGACACAGGCTTGGTAGCAGGAATGCATTAGACGCAGCTAGGTACAATGATCTAACAGCTCCATGGGAGGGAGGGCCTCCTCAGAAGAATCCTTTGGAAAGATAGCTCTCTCGTTTGGGAACTTGCTCCTGCTCTAGCCACCCAAACACCACCATGTGCAAGTTTTCCAACCAGATCTGTGTGTGTGTATGTATGTGCGTGTGTGCATGTGTGTGTAGCATGTGTTCTCATCTCTAGGCAGAGGTGACAGCTTCTCTGTGGATGACACCTAATTTCTATGTCCGACTGCAACCTGTCACTGGAGTGATGGGCTTCTACTTGCCGTTCCTTTGGGAACTGGGCCTGAATATAGTCTATCTCCAACTTTCCTCCCTTGAGATGGCTCCATTCAGAGCTCAACACCTGGACAACAGTCTACTCCATGATTTAAATGAGTTCATTAAGAATGGATTTGAAATAAGGTCTGATCTGTTGACCTGTTCTTTTAAGCTGATACATGAGGTCTGTAGGTGTCTTTAAAAAAATGTTTCAGTTCAATGATAAGGAAATAGCACAGCAATGAAAGTTCTGACCTTATTGTTAGGATTTTCAAATGTTTTAACATATCCATTACCTGCAGAAAAGCTTTCAGAGGTTTCTGGGTCCCCTTCTTCTTCTTTTTTTTATTTAGGTAATTTATTAATAAAGAAACTTTTTAAGGCTGGGAGTGGTGGTCTGTGCCTATTGTGTTAGCACTGGGACCACCGAAAAAGAAGGAGGATTGCCATGTCTGAAAGCCAGCCTAGGCTACACTGTGTATTTAAGTCCAGCTCTGGGTACAGAGTGACACTCTGTTAATAGCAGCAATGACAATGGTGGCAGCAGCAGCAACAACATCCCAAATAAACAAACAAGAGCAAGATGTCTTCCCACAAATAGAGAGCCCACTAATGTGAAATTCTTTGTGCTCACCACTTAACATGCTTCTTCTACAGTGTTCAGACATCTGATTTCATGTGCAGTGTTAACCCATCTTCAGTCCCTGATAATCAGAGGCATTGCCATCATTTTACCTGTGAATATTTTACTGTGTGTCTAGGATATAATCTATTGTTTTTTTAAAACTCATGTGAAGTTAAATCTGTAGATCTATGCATATAATATAATTTTAATACATACATATACATGTATCTATCACTCTACTGAACATATAGGACTTTACATGCACACACAAACACACACACACACACACACACACACACACACACACACACACACACCCTTTCTTCATGTTGCTTTCCACTTACCTCTCACCACCATTATTTTCATGCTTTAATTTTGCTAACTTCTAAATTTGCACAGCAATACTTTATGAGTGTAATCCTGTACACTTTTGTGTGGCTTCCCCTGTGACATATGATGCCTTTGATGTTTTGCAACCTGTCACAGCTATTTATATTTTATTCTTTTTTAATGGCTGAGTCGCACTCCTTCATATAAATATACCATAGGTTTGTTTATTCTTTTAGTGGATATGTTTTTTTCCAGCTTGACACTGTTCTAGCCACACCTGTAGAGAGCATTTCTATGTGCCTTCTGGTGGATGTACACTTTCATTTCTGTTGTGTAAATCACTGGGAGTGGCATTGCTGAGTTAAGAGATGCATGCCTAACCTTGTAAGAAACTGACAGAGCAGTACCACTTCACATTTCCAGCAGCAGTGTGAGAACTACAGTTGTTGGTTGCACAGCTGTATCCACTCTCTGCTGCACCAGCCTTTCAACCTTAGCTACCTGATGTGTAAAGCTGCTTCCCATGAGTTTTGGTTCCATTCCTCTGAAGACTTGAAGTGTGGGTCTCTTTTCAGGTGCTTGCCTGCTGCATCATTCCTCTGACCTGTTTGTTTGCTTGTTTATTCATTTTGTTTTTTTGAGCAGGGTTTCTCTGTGGCTTTGGAGGCTTCCCTAGAACTTGCTGTTGTAGACCCGGCTGGTCTCCAACTTGCAGAGATCCACCTGCTTCTGCCTCCCGAGTGCTGGATTAAAGGCATGCGCCACCACTGCTTTGATGTAGGTAGGCTCTTATTTAAAAAGATTGTTTCGTTTTGCTCCTGCCATGAAGAGCTCCTCTTAACATCCTGGTTGTGTCAGATGTCTCTTTATGGTTATTTTGCTTCAGCCTCTCTCTTGCTCCTTGCTACTGTTTATTTTTAAGCATTTATTTATCTGTTTGTTGTGTATGGGGCAAGTTCATATGTGTGATTCCTGGCATGCATGTGCTCTGGAGTTTGTGTGGAATTCAAAGGACAACCTCCAGTCTTGCCCTCCCCTTGCTGTGTCCTCTGGCTAATGACATCGATCCTGGGGATTTTCCTGTCTCTGCCTCCTTGCTTTAGGAATGCAGGGAGTACAGCACATACTTCTGTGTCTCATAGGTTCTGGGGATCTGAACTCAGGTCCCAAGAACTACTTTTTTTTTTTTTTTTTTTTTTTTTTTAAATAAAGACATATTTAAATGTTCAGTGATTTAACAAAAGTTAGCCATTGCCAAAATCATTTTCTTTTGGAGCTGATATAAGTTTTAGCTAGCAAACTTATGTCTATGATTCATCTCAAATAGGTTTTTGCTGTGATTTGAGAGTCAAATTTTAGTTGTTCCTTTTTTTTTTTTTTTTTGCCTTGACATGTGCTGGAAAGACCCCCCCCCCCCAGAAAAGGCTCAGGTGTCTTAGTCAAACTCAGATGACTGTGTAAGAGTATGTGAATTTTAGATTACTTATTTTGTTCTATTGATATTTATACAAATCTCACACTGTAGGCATATAGTAATAATATAGCATGCCCCAAAGTTGCCTGTAATTCTTTAATTTTATTTATACACAATTTCTGAAATATAGAACTGTGAGCTTTCCGTAAAGGCAGTGAGAACTGATTTAGTTTTATTATTTTGGTAGCAAACTTGATGGAAAGAATGTCTTAAATGAAAATTCTGCCCCCCCAATTCACGGATTGAACTTCCTGCTTTCAGTGTGAAGCCTCCCTCTGTTGGCTTGGAAGTCCCTCCCATAAGGTGTGGAAACAACAGTACAGCAATCTCAACCAACAGTGTGCAAAGAAGGCCTTTGAACATCTGTAACACAATGTCATTTGTTGCGTTGATCACCAGAGAGACTCTCAAATTCTTATTTCAAAACCATTTATTCTGTGTCTTCTGATTTTAAGATGGGATCTCATTGTATTGCTCAGACTGGCCTCAAGCATGTGAGCTTCAGCAGTCCTGGGACTCAGCCTCTAGACTCCCAGGGACTCTGGGTGTAAGCCTTCTGCCTGCTTTACCCTCGTGTTAAACATCACTGTAACAAGCACTGTAATTTCTTACCCCATTTTACAGAACATCAGTATTAGCAAGCAACCGAGAAAGTGACATAGTAGAGGCAGGCATGAGCAGGAAGTGACAGGTGTCAGTGTTGTCAACTCAAGTGAATGCAGTTTCTGTAGTTTTAGCTGGTCATCAGAAAAGAAACATGCTTGTGATATGCTTTGCATACTCTGTAGCTGTGCAGTGCCCATGTACACAGCCATGAAATATGCAAAAGAGACTGGTGAGTGAAACGGTGCAAATTTGTACTTAGTGTAGTTGCAGAAGAAAGGAGGGTTTGGCTGGCCAGAGAAGGTTTCAGTAAGAACCAGAATCATAGAAGGTAGGTGCATCTATGAGTGTCCCTGGGAGGAATGGGAAGACGTGCTTAAGGAAAATAACAGAACTTAATAAAGGTACTATTCGCAAAGTGATGGGCATGGAAGAGGAGGGGTTTAGGAAAAATAGCAAACGATGCCAAGCTGCTATAATTGTAGGTTGGAAGGGGTGAAGGAGGGACAGATCACCAAAACTGTAAGTCCTGTAGCAATTGGAAAAGCCTCCTGTGGTATTTTGGAAGACAGCAGGTTGGGAACCTTAACCTTGCCCTCTCTGACCTTCCTGTCTTCCTCTGCCCTGGTCTCTCCTTTTTTTCTTTCCTGGTGTCTTTGTTACTGCCTTGCATGGTACCTATTGTTTAAACCTGCCTTTGCCCATCTGAATGCCCTCCCTTGAAAAGGACACAGATCACATGGATCCTACATAGTATGTAGGTGAGATACCAAGGCTAAAGAATGATAACACTCACTTTCTCATCTGAAAGCTAGTGACAATTATGCCATTTTGGATATTCCTTTTCAACTAAACCTTCCAGTAATATAGGTGATGGGGTAAATCTATAAATTGCATGTACATACATATGCATTTATGTATGTATATGTATGTGTGTGTGTGATGCATTCAAAGGACAAATATATCATATGCTGTAATTCCCCATGTGAACATTGGAAGTGTATTAAAGGTCATTGCCACTTGTGCTCTGTGTCTGCCTCCTCCCAATGTGAAGCTCTGAAGTCCCATTTGTTCCTCTTCTTCAGCAGAGCCTGGGTAGATTTCATTGCTAGTGTTTGCTCAGGTCAGTGAGTTCCACATGCCAGTCCTATGGCCCCCAGGCCAAGTCAACATTGTCATTGCAGTCATTATGAGTGGGCATGTAATCTTATAATCTTACAAAAATGTATTTTTCCCCTAAACCATTGTGTTCTAGGTGATGAGGGAGAAGAACACCCCTCTCCCCCATCTACAGGTAGTTATGCTCTCAGCTGTAAGATCAAGTTCATAGCATTGATACAAGGGTATAGTTAAACTCAGGATGGAGATAGTTGTCTGGGAATCTTAGGGAGAAATCCTACTGCAAGGAAGTTATAACTTTAGTTTACTATTGCAGTTAAATAAGGATCAGGATAAACAATTAGGCCCAATAGATGTTTATTCAGGGAGAAATAACTCACAACATAGGCAGATGAACGCGGCGGGTTCCACACGATCCTATCCTTTCAGCGTCCACCAGCCAGAGAGAGTCTCCGACCCCCTCCTCAGCCTTTTTCCCCAGGTCACATCTGGCCCTGTCTCCACCCATAATGGGCATGGTCTAAGCCACAGGTGCAGACAAGGTGAATATCTCACTACAGTTTACCATGCTGGATGCAACAGCAATTTTTTGGCTATGCACAGAGACAGATAGGTAGGAATCATAGCACCACTGCTGATAAGATATCTGAACTTCAAGAAGCTATGCACATTATTTTCTCAGAATTCACAAAAGGTAAGGTGTACAATGTTTAGCTTAAGTACCCCCAAGGCTGAAATAAGTCAGCAAGCGATCAAGGGTAAATTCTGCGAAGACAGGACTGGTACAGAAGAGTAGGGCATCACTTAGTAAAGACAGAATGGGGTGAGTGTAGTAGCCCTGGAAACATGGTACTTTCTACTGTTGCCAAAATACAGACTTTTAGTGTTATGACTTAAAGGGAAATTGAATGCAAATCGGTAATACATAGAGTATGTTTGTGTGGAGTGAGCATGCATGAAGGTAAACATGTGTGTTTGCATATGTGTATACATGTATGTAGAAGCCCAAGGTTGGCACTAGCAAGATGTCCTTAGTAGCTCCCTACCTTATTCATTGAGGCAGAGTTTCTCAGTTAAACCCAGAGCTTGCCTAAACAGTGACCAGTGAGTGCAGCTAGCTGGCCAGGGCTCCTGATTCCATCTTCTGAGCACTAGACTTACAGGTGAGCCACCATGCTCACCCAACATACATGTGAGTTCTACAGATCCAAACTTTGGTCCTCATGCTTCACAGCGAGTACTTTATCTACTGAGTTGTCTTCCCAGCCCTTGGTAATATACTTATGAAATATAAAGTGCATATAAAAGTGTAAAGTATAAAGAAGTGATGTGTTTCTCAAATGTGGGATTATCTTTGACCTTTGAGCCACCTACATAGCGTTCCCAAGCACTCCTGCTGTCTGCTGTATTAGTGGCACATGGGAATTGGACAAGATTCACTTTCAAGGCCTTACTATAATATACGTTTGACAAGGTGATGCTGTCCTTCAGCTATGAAGTGGGAAGAACAGTCCATGGCTCATCTCTTACTTGCTCTCCTTCAAAATTCTACTTTCCCTTATGCGATGATCTTCAGTTGCACCAGAGGTTAGGAGGCATATCTTTTTTATTTTTTTCAGAGAAATTAACACCCACAGCTTTCCTCATTTGCATTGGGAACCAACGGTTTGTGGTAAGGAGGATAGAACCACCATATGACATGCTTGAGTTCATGTGAATGCCACAAGCAAAACCGCAGGACAGTCTAGCTTGGCACTTCTCTTTGGGAGTTTTCTTCCAGCAGCAGCCTCCACTTGAGAGCTTCGTAGGCTTTCCTGGTGTCCAGGTACTTTGTCCCTTCCACCCTCCAGGCATGGTTTCTCTGTGTGTAACAGCAGCGTTGGCTGTTGCACTGTAGACCAGGCTGGCCTTGAACTCACAGAGATCCACCTGCCTCTGTCTCTCAAGTGCTGGGATTAAAGGCGTGTGCTACTGCTGCCCAGCTCAGTCATTCCGTTTTTTACTGGCCTTTCCCATGATGCATAGTGTTAAAGCTGCATGCTTTACTTACTCACAAGCATCCAGGAATTCACCTAGACATGAATTTGCCCCCCCCCCCAGAGAGAAATAGGGAAGATACTGTGCAGTGTGACAGAGGGAGCCATGCTGTGAATGCCAAGTCTATCTAAGCTCATTTGAAAACGTGCAAATATGATCATTTTAATTTGGCTTTGTCAGGGAGAGAATGTGGCTAGCAGAGCTGGCAGAAGAGAGGTCCTGTCATGACTTCTGTTCAGTCTCTCTGCGTGGGATTGTGATTCTGTCTGGTGGGGATTGTGAACTGTCATGTTTTCTTAATCTAACTTGTTCATTATCTAGCCTGGGAGTGGCTGCATTTAGGAATTTAAGACCTCAGCAAGTGATGTTAGGGAGGATTTTCTAGCTAAAAGGATGCTATGATGGTGGATTTTGATTGGCAGCTCGAAGGGATCTGGAATGTCTGAGATTATTTAGATTAGTTAAACCTCTGGACATGCCATTGTGGGGCTATCTAATTGAGGTGGGAGAAGCCACACTGAAGGAGAGTGTCAGCTTCCCTGGACTTGGGCTCTGAGTTACATCTAGAGGAAGAAGCTAGTTAAACACAAGCACTCATTGCTCTCTGCTTCCTGGTGACATGCAATGTGACTAGCTGCCTCAAGATGATGCTACCAGGCTTGGCCTCCATGATGAACTGGTCCCTTGAACTGTGAGGTGAAATAAATCCTTCCTGCCCTCAGCTGCTTTTGTCGGGGTGCTTAAGTAACTAAAAACAGATGATGAACACCCAGACTAGCTGCTGAGGTAAGGGAATCCCATTTCCTGTCATTGATCACAACAGTGTGATGTGTCACAACCAGGGCCTTGAGGTCCAAGTGTTGTTCTGTCCAGAGACAGGAAGACAGACCAAGTGACCTGATTCATTCTAGTGTGGAGGTCCAAAGGAAAGTGTTCTTAATACAACTTGATACTGTTTCCCCCCACCCCTCTCATTTTTTTCTCCTGAGTTTGCACTTCCAATTTACAGTGGTTGTAGTGTGCTAACGGGTTTCCCCATGTGTGAGAGTGAGAATGTTCTCCTTGAGAAAAGACAAGTCTCTGGGGTTTCGCTTCTGACTCAAGGGCCTATGAGGTAGGTGTGATAAAACCTCCTCCACAGGGCCAGGGTGCCACTGCTTCAGGGGGGTCAGCTTCCTCCTCAGAAGGGAGAGGGAGGCATTTAGTCACTTAGAGAAGGCAAGAGGCAACTGTTGTGATCCATTTACAAATCAAGATAGTAGGAGATTTCAGACCAGAGGTTTTGTCCAGAGCCTGTGTGTCCTGTTTTGGCATCAGATTCGTTAGGACAAAAGCCATCCAAGTTCATCCTTCTTGGGCAGACAAGTGTTCTTATTGAATGAGGATGGGAAAGGGTGCATCAAGAAGGAGGGAATGGGAAGGGCCAATTAGGGCGTGGCACTCAGCTGCGTGACCAGTAGTCTGAATGGCCAACATTAGTATGGTATCCCTGAGGGAGGATTTAGAGAGAAGAATAGGAGAAAGATGATGATTATGATGATGGCAACAACAACAAAATAAGAGGCCCAGGAACTCATCATATTTTAAACAGAGATGTCCTAGGTGCCCCAGGAATATGCGTTTGCAGAGCGTGACATGCAAGAACAGAATTCAGGAAGACTGAGCAAAACAATTGTCCTTCCCTTTCCAGTATTTATTACTCTAACAATGTCATGCATATATTTAATGCATTTTGGCTATTTTCATGTATATTTTTACCCCCTCTTATTTGTCTTCCATAGCTGCTAAGATCCCCCTTTACCCAATAAGTTTCTTTCTAGTTCCACATCTTGTAGAAATTGTAACCCACTAAATTTCATTAAGGTGACTTGCATGAGCACGGGTGGGGCATTATTTACTGGAACATGGGCAACTTGACAGTGGCTATGCCACTGGAGAAAATGACTCCTTCTGAAACCAACCATTAGTAGCCGAAAATATGGAAAACCTCAAGATTCTTTAAGGCATTTACATCCCCCACATTTCACAGCTGTGATTCCATGACTTTCTCCTAAAGCAAGGTGATTCCTATAAAGTTATAAAAGAGAAGATAGACTTGTGGAGGAAAAGTGATCATGTCTTGAGAATTAAATTTAACAGCTAAAGTCTACTTATTAAAATTCATCAGCATGTATGCTTTCTCAAATCATGATGACTTCATGGTCTAAGTGAAAAATTTGTATTCCTTTGGAAAATTAAGTTAGCATATTCAAGGCAGCTGAAAATTATCTTTGACTGGTAGATGTTATTTCTATAGCATTCTTTGCCTAAGAAAATAGTGTCTCTGAGACTTAAGTTTGACAGCTAAGAGTAAAGCCAACATCTGCCCAAGGTTTTCATGGTCTCCGGAACTTTCTTAGGTGTTTTGATACTCTAATTCATTTGATCCACGGAAAATCTTTGTGAGGTGATCCAATGCTATGGTGAGTCCTTTACTTCTCAAATGAGGACTTGGGAGACTGAGAAACTGAGTGAGGCATCTGGGTTAGGAGTAGACTGTGGATCTAGCTAATTTCGGCGTACTTGAACCTGTCCTGTATTCCACTTCTCTGCAAAGGTCAGTGGGATAGACCAGCTTGGAAAGTGTTGTTCTAGTAGGCATCATCAGTATTATGATGTTATAAGAGATCTGTCTGGGGCACCAGAGTGTGAACAAGGAGCCCTACTTTCCATCAAGTATAAAATGGGTCAATAAGATAGGTAGCTTATTGGATGTTGCTATTTGGAATTAGAAACTAGATAGAATCCCTGGGTTTGTAACACCTCATAACTTGACAATTGAGACAATGACAGCTGACAGGGGGTGGTGGTGGCAGAAGCTGTTTGAAGTCCTTTACATTTCTCAAGTCAGAGAAAACGGATAGTAGTCTCAGGAGGAAGGTACTGTCATTTCTTTCATTTTCTAGATGAGGAATTGAAGGCCAAGAAGGAAGTAGGAACACGGCTAGAAAAGGTAGAGTTGGAGCAGCCTAGGCTCCAGGCTTTGGAAAATCTGAAATACTTGTTCCTATAGTTCAAAACATGACTCAATGGGGGTTAGGATGAGGACAAGTGAAACAGAGTGTTGAGTGTGCCCTTGAAACAGGTGACACCATTTGTGAGTGTGTCTTTGAATCACGACATACCATTTATGAATATGTCCTCGAGTCTACGCATATAGAAGATCAATGGTGGCACCCTTCCTCTGGGTTCCTCTGTAGAGAGACAGGGCTGTCAGTTTCTCACACAAGCACCTTCCAGCATCCTCTGAGGAACCCCTGCTCCTCATGTAGCCTTGGCTTTCTGCCATTAACTTGGATCCTTGAAACAAGGTATGAATATTCTGTGCCTTCTGTACAGAGTTTGTTAATTACCCAGTCTATCAAGATGGTGCTTGCTCATTTCCACCTGGTTTATGTTGTAGTAGTATAAATATGGAAGGGGACCTTCCCAAAGGGATTTACAGTCTTTCTAAGGAGGAAATAATTTAAGTCAAGTGATCAAAGGCCTACTAAGGACAGTCCAAGTTACTCAGAGAGCACTCTTGATCTCATAGGTCTGAGTTTCTCCTGGTTGTCTCCATGTGGCCTTGTCCCTCTTGCTTCAGATCAAAAGAACAGTTGTTTTTAATATAGCAATGGGTAGGATATGCCTTTGCCACATTATTTTACCCATAGTGTTTTCTCCAACTTTCTGCCCTTCCAAACATCCGTTCATTTGCAGAATTCAGTTCAACTTTTGCCATGACCATTGAGTTTCTCTTTATTATCCTTCCCCAGCCTATAACATGAACTGCTCTATTTTATGTCTTTGTACTGTATCCTGAATAAGATTTTAGTACAGTACTGAGAACCATCATATGGTTCATAAAACTAGTTATTGAATACTTGATACTTACTAAGCATTTCACTCTATGATACATATGATTCTTGTAGAAGGTCTGCAGAACACTTGAAGAAGGTTCCACACCATATATATATGAACAGATGAAAGAAACAAAACTCAACAGGATGAAGCAACTTTCCTATGTTCAATGGACAGTGTTTGCATTTATGAAACTAAGTGTATGGAGAGCAAGGATACCTTTTCTGAGCCAGAGATCAAACAAAATGTATCACAGTCAAGACTGCATTCATTTCTGTCCTTGGAGCTTGGCAGAGAGTGGAAAGACAAACTGAGGTGTTATTGGCAATACAGGAGAAAATAGCACTGCCATATCCCCTCCCGAGGCAAGCAGAAAACAACGAGTCCATTCTTTGTATCTTTGGTGTGTGTTAGCAGTTGATAACAGTTTTGTTGAGTACAAACAAATGGATACCTACATTTTTATTTTGTTTTGATATCTTGAGACAAGGTCTTGCCATGTAGTATAGTCTGGCCTCAAACTCTTTACTTCTCTGCTTCAGTGTGCAGTTATTACTGTTCTGTTCATGTGTTCTATACTCAAAATGTAAAGCGATCATATGGGCAGTGGAAGTTGGAGCAGATTTCACTAGGGAGTTGGACTCATGCTGAGTTGAGGCTGATGGAAGATATAAGCAGAAGGGTAATTGCATGAAAAGAGGGTTGAAGTTCCTGGAATAATTAATCTGGACAACAGAATGGTTTCTTTGACCTCTGCAATGTCTTGTTTGCTCTGTAAATTCTCAAGTCAGGAAGTGTTTTTCCTACTAAGTCAGTGCCAGGAAAACACGGTAAGACTCTTGGTAGTTACATTTGATAGCTCTGCCCACTTACGTCATTGATCTCATACCTACAGACTCAGGTTGGACCATTTTGCTTGCTTGTATCATTGATGAACAGACATCATCAGGTTCTCAGGCTCACTCAATGGGTTTCCTTTGCAGGTGAACATGTTTGTTGAAGGGTTCCACGATGCCATCCTCCTCTACGTTCTGGCTTTACATGAAGTACTCAGAGCTGGCTACAGCAAGAAGGATGGGGGGAAAATCATCCAGCAGACCTGGAACAGGACTTTTGAAGGTAGGGATCCAGTTTCCATGGCAATAGCACTATGGTTAAGTGAGCCACTGCTTCTGTGGTTTTGACCTGCTGCAAAAAAGATCAGTTCTAGAGACTTGCTTTTTCCAGTTTTATTGTATGGAGAACAAGCCAACTCACCTCATGGGCTTGTAAAAATAAGATCAAACAAGGCAATGAGTATAAATAAGGCACTGAGCAGATTCTACTTCATTAAAAACTATCTTGCTCCTGGCTTATTTAGATTTATTTAGATAACACTTATACTATTTTGTGTGTGTGTGTGTGTGTGTGTGTGTGTGTGTGTGTGTGTGTGTGTGTGTGTAAGCTTGGGCCTCATTTTAGATTTTGTTGCTCTCTGACTTAGTTTTTGAGGCAGTCTCTCATTGAATCTGGAGCTCACTGTTTTGGTTAGATTGGCTGGGCAGCAAACCCCTGAGACCTGCCTGTTTCAGCCTCTGCCAGTACAAGGACTACAGATATGAATGACTGTGCCCAGCTTTTCACACGGGGCTGAGAGTCAGAACTTGGGTCATCGTGCCTACAAAGTAAGCACTTTACTCACAGAGCCATCTCCCCTGTCCTGTGCACTTAAAAGAAAATCACATTTAACATAAGCACGTTCAACCTAGAACAATGCGTGTGGAAGGTATGCTCTCAGGTTTAAAAGTGTGTTAATCCAGGTGTACATCCCCATGTTTGGGCCATGTTGGTTTTAGTGAAATGCAGAAGTCATATCCAAATGCTGCTGTTTTAAAACTTTTGAGATAATTTCATTTCTCCTTTTTCTTTCTTCCCTCCAAACCCTCATATGTATTCCCTCCTCCTCTCCTACATACTCATGGCCTCTTTCATTTTTCACTGTTATTGCATGTATATATGTGTATATCTAAGTATATATTTGTATATACACATATATATTGCTAAATATAACCTGTTCCATCAGTATAATGTAAGTATGTTTTCAGGGCTGACTATTTGCCAAACATCTTATAGAAAATTCCACTAATCTATATTTTTTTGTCAGTAATGTATATGAGAGTGGTGGTTTCCTCTTACCTTACCAATACTGCAAACTGGCACGAGCTAGTTCCTAGAGTAAGCTCATCTAACACATCCAACAGGCATCTGTGAGATACCAGGCATTGTTTAAGGAGCTGGGGAGGAACCAAAAAAAAGAAAAAAAGATGTTGCCCCATAATTAGTTTATCTTATATGTGCAAACGTGTGTGTGTAGGAACAGGCAATAAACAGCCCTCCACTCCAGAGGCTGTAAAAATAAAGCAGAGTAGGGAGACAGAAAGAGTGGGGTAAGAGCAGTCAAGGAAAGGCTGTGAACATGGTAGCTGATTGGGACCTGAGGGTGACAGAAGTCATTTTGTTTAGGAAACAGTGCCACAGAGGAGGCAGCAATTGCATTGTAGTTTAAATGTGTATGGTAGGAGATTATCCCCTGAGTCCTTGGGAAGTCTGTGTGGTTGACATCTGAATATATGGGGTAGTGTCATAGGACCCACAGCTCAAGATGCAGTGGGGCCAGACCCATGGACCTGGAAACCCACTGAAACAGAAAGCCACTTTAGTCTCCATGGTGCTCTGTAGCGTATAACCTGTAGCATGCTGGGGAGCATCTTCTGAGAGCCATCAACGCAGGATGCAGACTGGGGAGACAGGGGGAAGGTTCGCATCCTCTGTAAGAAGGCTGGGTCAGTTAACTGAAAAGGGCCTTTGCAGTTCTGCATTATGCAAACTTGTCCTGGCAGCCCTTAGTACAGGACTGACTGGAGTATGCCTATACTTACTTGTGATCACATGAGTGAAACTTTTCAAAGACATGAACAAAGCCAAGTCTAGATTTGAGAGAGGAGTACAGGATGATCCCCTCTACATTCTATGCCCTCAGCTTGTCCTCCAGTATTAAAAGGGAAGGGCAGTAGGGTCGAGTGGAGTTCCAGCTAGGGTTATCTGGATAGCTATGCTAGCTACTGGTAAGGTTCTTTTCTCTATGGTGATTTCAGTGAACACCATGCTTCATTCTGGACAAGAGTGACAGCTTTCATTTTAGAAAAGTAGTTACTTGGGTGGGGGGGGGTGAAGAAGCTTTCTGCTTCAGCTGGGGGTCAGGAATCAAATAGGGCAATTCAGGGGGCATATTAGGACAAAGTCAAATTTCCCAGAACTTGTGCACAATACACCGAGAAACTGGTGTGTGGGGACACAACCTTGGTCAGGCACATCCCATTCTTAGCTATTACTCACTGCATGGTGTGGTCATTTGTTCCTGGTCTTCTGACAGCAGGACAGGAGCCAGAGTTGGGGATGCTAAAAGACATCACTGGGCGAGGTGGTTGAGAGAAGGGCAGGTGCCCACAATGGCTGGGACACAGTTCTGTTTAGAGCTAAGACAGGCACTAAATTTTCTCACATGCCATCTTGATAGTTCATTCCATTTGAGGGCCAGGTCTACACAGTCAGTATGCATCAAGAAGGGAAAGAATTGTATAGTTGAGTCTAAAATTAGAATCTTGTGTGTCCAAAATGTAAAGGTTGATGCTAAGGCGAGCTTGGATCTGAATGCTTCAGAGAGACTATTTTATGTGCTGAGCAGTAGTCCATCTTAAGGTAGCCTCCCAAAGAACTCTAACGTGGACGTGTGAAGAAAAACTCAAACCTTCCTAACATTAAAAACAGTTTTAATTTTAGTGGTTGCTGTAAGTGACCATTAAGTTGTCAGGAGAAAAAATACCCTGGATGTTGTTTGACAAAATTGGATTTTATTGCTGGGAAGCCTATGATCAACTCTCAAGACTTTCAATACATGGCTCAAGAAGAAGCTGTGTTTCCTCTCTGTGAGAGGTCAGAGGGACAAGGTAAACAGGACTGTGTGTGGCTCAGGACATAGGCTCCACTATAGGCAAATAGAAACCAGATAGGAAAGAATCATCGCTGATATGCAGGAAAATTCTGCTGTCACCCTAACACGTTCACCTTCTGCTTGATACCCTTAGGTGAAGTCTCACTTTGCAAAGCAGCCATCTCAACAGTTCTCACCCCATTTCTTGGCAGAATTGCAACACTTAAAGGTGTAATAAAGTGCTGGATTACTAGGGATAAAAAACTCTGCATAGCACTGAGCAGGACACAGCTTCCCAAACACCTCTGGACAGAATGACAAGTGATTTTGGATAGCCACAGTGTTTGGAGAATGGATGTGTATGGTATATCCATATGTATACACACATACACATATATGCATATGCACACACATTTACATTTATATTTACATACTAAATATATGTAATTTGAAGTTTTGTAGGCTCTCAAGGATGCACAAGTTTGTGATAGGTGCATCCTATGTAACCTGCTTGTATTAAGAAGACAAAAAATGAAGATGAATGGTAACTCCATTCTGTTTCCAGAAAAATAACCCAAAGTCTGGAAAAATCAGCAAACCTTCAAACCACAGCCCAAAGAACAGTAAACCCAAATGCCTGCCCTCTCCAAACCACACAAGAGGATGGAACTTTCCCTTGGGATGCTCCTCAGTAGACATTCATTTTCCTGGGGCAGTCACTACTTCTGGGGAGAAACCAAAATGATGGGAGGAAGGACCAATTAAGAACAGCACAGAATTCTCCCACAAAGAGAACAAATGGCTTGTGTTAATTAGAACATGGCTGGTGCACACATCCTGCTACTTAGTGAATGAAGAAGCCAATGCAGACTGTGTAATATCAGCCATTATTCTCTATGGCCTTTTGGGGATTAGCTGCTGTGAGCACCCATCATCGATGGTCAAGGTGGGTGGGCCCTTTGTGCTCTGCCTGCTCTGCTCCAGCCTCAGGCTCACTGGCTCTGTTCCTGAACAGGAACCTTTTTTTTTTTTTTTTTTTTTATCAGAAACTCCATAGTTCTCTGCTTCTTTTTTGTCATAGGGGCTTTGTAAATTAAACCAGGTCAGTAACTTACACTTCTTGATAGTGGTTGAATCATAGGTTTCCTCCTGTGTGCCCTGATAGAGATTTTATAATCCCATAATCCCTGCCTTTTTTCTTTTCTTTCTTTATTTTTTAACTTGTGCTGAGCAGTCCTCTAGATGGTGGAACATGGTCAAGTGCTTTCTATGATACTGCAAGCACAGCAATGATAATAATAACTTTAAAATAGCATCCTCTGTCCCCAAATCTGAAGCTCAAAATGCCCCCACATTGGAACATTTTATGTGTCAAAATGACACCACGAATAAAAACTTCCTAATAATGGATGTTTAGCTTATACAAAAATTTGTCACCAAAACTGCTTGTATTCAGATTACCTTCTGTGGGCTTTGGGAGTATGGAAGGATATTCTTAACAGTCTAGACACATAGGGGAGGGTCTAGGTTCTGCTCCAAATGATGTATACGACTTTGATGATCTCTAATGGGAGGCCTCACCCTTCCTGGGGGATTGGATGGGGGGTGGGAAGGGAGGTTTATGAGGGGCATGGGAGTATGGAAGGGGGAACTGGGATTGGTGTGTAAAATAAGACTTTTAATTTAAATGAAAGTTTATTAAAAAAGATCACCTTCTGGCTATGTGTGAAAGTGTATATGAAAGAATCTTGTGCTTAGACTTGCATCCTAGCCCCAAGATGTTTCATTATATGCATGCAGTTATTAAAAAATTTGAAAACATCTGAAATCTGCAACACGTCTGGCTCCAAGTACTTTGGCTAAGGGTTACTCAGCCTGTAGGAATAATAATAGCGGTAGTGACACTGTAGAGGAAGACAGCTGATGTTGCTCAAATATCTGTTGGAGATGCCTCACGTGTTTTATCTCATGTACTCATCTCCACAGCCCCCTGGTAGGAACATGATCTTATGCCTGCTTATGCTAATTGTAGAGGTTGAGGTTCAGAGAACTAATGCCTTGGCCAAGGTTGCAGAGGTAGGGAAAGACAAAACTGCAATTCAGTATTCTGGTTCTTTAAGAAAAATAAAAAAAAAGATAATCTAAAATTACATTAAAAGTTTTTAAAATTTGTTATCTCTCTCTCTCTCTCTCTCTCTCTCTCTCTCTCTCTCTCTCTCTCTCTCTCTCTCTCTCTCTCTCTCTCTCTCTCTGTGTGTGCCCGTGCTCACGTGTGTATATATGTCAGAGGACAACTTTTGGGAGTCAGTTTGCTCCTTTTACCATGTGGGTCCCAAAGGTCAAACCTATGACGTGTGCTCAGTTTGGTGGCAAGCATCTTCTCTTAGTTCTCTGGCTCCCACCTGTGTGATTCTAATGGGAAAAGCTGAATCCTCTGTCCAAGGCCCTCCTTGAGCAAAGAGTATGTCTGCTCTAACTAAACATTTGCTGCAGTGCTAAGTCAGCACCCAGGAATCTTCCAGATAATGTTTGGATAAGCAATGAATGAACACACATTGGGCAATGAAAAATTGCTCTTCAGGACCCACCAACCAGGCTTCCTGTTCTCCTGTGTATTAACGCGACCTGTATGAACCATGCTCACTGAATTATGGACCAGCCTCATTTTCCTTATGAGAGTTGAACAATGACCATATTAACCTATGTGGGATAAGACATCTTCTCTGTTATTTTTAAGGAAATTAAAAAAAAAAACCCAAACTCTAGAATAAGTACACTGTCTTCAGCATTAGCCCTAATCTGTTTTTTTTCCTTAAAAAAAAAAAAAAACTATTCCCCAAAGAGCCTTTCTTACTTTTTCTTTTCTTTTTTAAATGGAGAAATGTTAAGAATTTAGGAATGCAGACACAGATGAAATTACAATGTCTTTCCAAATGCCAACAAAAATGCTTCCAGTCTGATGTGATTCCCTGTGGCATGAATTTGTTTTAAAAAATCCCATCAATTCGTTCTCTTGGCAGGCAGAGGTACCGTAAGTAACTAATGCAGAGTTCGTTACCTCTCCCGTAGGTATCGCAGGGCAGGTGTCCATAGATGCCAACGGGGATCGGTATGGGGACTTCTCCGTGGTTGCCATGACTGACACCGAAGCAGGCACGCAGGAGGTGAGTAAAGGAAACTTCTTCATTGCAAGTGGGCACTTGGAGAGTATTTGTCCTGTTGTTCGAAGAACCCTTCTAATAAAAATGAGCCTTCCATGAAGGAAAAGCTCACTGTTGATTGAGGGGACAGGCAGAAGGCAGGGCATACAGCCCTTTGTGTTCTTGGTAGAGAAGTCCTACCGGTCAAGCTGCGAAGAGTCACTCCTTAGCCCTGTGTAATGGGGGCATCAGTCGACACGGGAGGTTTAACTTACTTGCATCTAGCCTTTTCAGATTTTCCCCCCAGTGGTTGGTATGGATTTTCAAGTGTTACTATTTCAAAAGATGGAGTTTCAGAACAGAGAGGTCTGTCCTGGACTGGATGAGTCACCGGGGCAGGGGCTCCTTGCTTTAGTTTCTTCAACTATAACATGGGATCCATACTATTTCCCTTGCTGGTCTCATGACATCATTAGAACCATATGAAATGAAACCTAAAAAAGTAACATGTGACCTCTAATTAATAAGAGAAAGCAATAGGCGTTTAATAACTACTCAGCAGATAATGATGACTGCCCTGTTTCCTTGCAAGGTCATCACTATTTGTTTTTTAAATCTACTTTTTACTTATTCTTTGTGTCTTTCACATCATGCATGTAGATCCTATTCATCTCCACACCCCTTCATATCCATCTGCTGCCCTTGCACTCCACCCCAATAAAATAAAACAAAATAGAATTTAAGAGCATAAAGAAGAGAATCTGGTCATGGATGCTGTAGTGTGACATAGATGTCACACAGTATATCCTTTTATCCATATATCTTTACTTGCAAGTGTACATCATAAAGAGTCTGGTCTGAGGCCTCTGGTTTATGCTACACCATCAATACTGGAACCTCACTGTGGTTACTCTTGGATATCCTGTTGTCGCCCTGTGTCATGGAGGTCCTGCAGCTTTGGGTATATAGGATGTGCCCCTTGATGTGCTCTGGCAGATCATAGATGGGGTGGTTGTTGGTGTTGGTCAACTCATACTTTTCTGGGCTAGGGTGGTTGCATGTTTGGTCAGCTCACCAACTGAGCACCCTCAGTCCTCACCATCAGGATGAGCTCTCAGGCATTGCCTCAGCTAGTTCATCCTGTGCACCAATGAGCAAGGGGCGGAGCCAGTTCTGCTTTCATGCTCTTACACCTACACCTATATCTTCAGGGCCAGCTCTACTGTGTTGCCCAGGCAAGGTGCATAGGCCACTTTCCCAAGTGCTGCAGCTAGAGTGGGGCAGACACCTTTCCATTCTAATGAAGGTCGTCACTTTTGTTGCCGTTGTGGGTACTGACATAAGGCACTTGCTGTTTTCCTCTTTGTGGGGTATGCCTAGTCTTTGTGGAGGGTCAAGGGAGAGGGAGCCCTCTCTCTATGTTCACGGAATGGTATTATATCTCTATAATCCTGGGTCTTTCCTGCACTCTAGCTTCCTCCTCTGGAAAAGGTGGAAAGTGATAGTCCATCTCATCCCATTGTGAGGTTGCAGTGTGTAAAGCACTGGGGATATGCTCAGCACATAGCACCAAAGTCATGTTTCATGATGACCTAGAATTGTTTTAACCCTGAGCCTGTGAGAGCCTGCTGTAGCTCAGTTAGCAGGGAGGAGAAATGTCATAGGCTACTCAGGAGCTGCAAGTTTGTGCCCAGATAAAAGAGAGAAATCCCTGGAAGGTGTGTACCAGAAGGCACTGCCAGACTAGCTCATGTGACTGATCTAATCGTCATTTAACTGGAGCATGACCCTGCAATTATATCACTAATGAATAATGATTTTTCAGGGGTCTAGGGTGACAGCTGAAACAGAGGTTAGCCTGTTAATGGCAGAGCACAAGGAATGAATTCATCAGAGACAAATATGACCCCCTAAGAACATAGCATGAACCAAAAGAGGGTCAACCAGAAAGTGCTACAAAAATACAATTTAAAAATTGCATATTTATTTATATTTATTTATTGTGTGTGTGTGTGTGTGTGTGTGTGTGTGTAGGCTAGAAGACAATTTGTAGGAGTTGGTTATCTCATTCCAACATGTAGGTCCTGGTCCTGGGTATCAAATTCAAGTCTAAAGGCTTGGCAAATGTCTTTACCTACGAAATCATCTTTGTCACTCAAAATTGTATTTGTTAGTGTTATAATTATCTGTCAATCTAACTAAGGAGTGTGGGGTTGGGTACCTGTCACATGCTTAACCCAAGTATGTATGCATTGGCTCTGTCACATATCCCTAAGGGAAGGGGCTTTCTTTCCACATGATTGACAGTGTGGACTGGTCTGTGGCAGAAGGTCAGACAGGGCTCTATGGGATGAGCCAGGAAAAAGCTGGGAATTTGTGAATTTGTAGAGTATTGTTTCATAGGGAAATGAAAATTCCTCCCTTCCCACTATGCAGTAGCAAATGATGAATAACTAGGGACAACATCTGTAGGGCATAGCCTGCAGTGTAGACAGGCCTCAGGTGGTACCTTTCCAAGCCTACACGACCCTGATTCCTTCACTGCCATGAGAAAGCCTCTGTGACAGTCTGTGTGCACAACAAGGGAGCCCCCTTCCTATTTCTCATGTGGTTTTGAAGCTCTTGCTGTCACTTTCTGCAGGTGGTGATAGGCAGAGGCAGCCTGTATAGATCAGGCCAGGTTTTGGGAAGTGAATGTAATCCTGTGAGTTTTATGCCTACTTTGGGAACAGGTACCTTCGGCCTTTCATTTTGTACACCTGACTTTTGCCTTTCTGTAGGTTATTGGTGATTACTTTGGAAAAGAAGGTCGGTTCAAAATGCGATCCAACGTAAAATACCCTTGGGGCCCTTTGAAACTGAGAATAGATGAAACCAGAATTGCAGAGCATACCAATAGCTCTCCTTGCAAATCATGTAAGTTCAGAGACTTAATTTACTGTTCCTCCTCTTTTTTAAACCCAGGTTCATACGAGTCCCAACACATGTTGCTCTTAAGGACTCATGTTCTGAAATGCCCGTCTTTTTCTGATGCCTTCAAACCCATGGGAACAACTTACATGACCACTTCTCCATTGTTAGAGTTGTCCATCTTTCTTCCCTTTATTCTTTTCTTCCAAATGATAGAATATTCTGCCTGGATTTACATCCCTTTCTATAATCTCTTAGTTATTAGAGGTTTCCACTTCAAGGAAAAATAACAATATTATTAGCTGTCTTCTATTCATCTACTGTAACAAATCTCAATATTGATTTCAAAGTTTACAGTTGATCCTCAAATCCTCCGGATGGGACAGACAATACTCTTAAACACCTGGCAACTTACAAAGTGGCAAATAAGTATTGGACATATTATTTATGGACAGTTTCTGGGTGCAGGTAAAGAAGCAAGTGTATCTTCCTCAGAGATAGGAACATTTTTCAAGGTGATTGTCTTTGAGGGGCTTTGATAATCATGAGAAAGAAAAAGTGTTATCAATCTTGCAGGCCAGTTAGTGATTTTAGGTGAATATATGAATGATTATTATGTCTCAGGACCATCTTTCTATGATGAAGAATTTATATCCATGCAGTGGTTATGAGACAGAATTAATGGAGAAGTGTGTTGACCACATAGTCTCTCACTTTGCTTCTGGCCCATTTGGGGATCCCAGGAGAGTTCTTTCAGGTTACCAACCCTCACTTTTCTCACATGTAAAGTGAAATGTACCCAGGTTTGACTGAGGAGCTGGTGGGACAGTGCCCTGTAGGCTTACTCTAAACTCTGCAAAGAGAGGAGCTGTTGATTTTTCTAGAACTGAGTTCCCGATGAGGAGGTCTGATCCAAGTGCTTTACATTTTCACAAGCTATGTAGGACATTTTGAGATGGAACTCTGGCTTTGGTGAGAGAACATCTAAAAACAGAATACTGACCCAATACGATTTCCCCCAAGCCTTCTAGCACTTTGAAGTGCCACCATTCACCTGTGAGAAACAGAAGAGCTGGGTCAGTACCTGTGTTCATCCAGGCGTCTTTCTTCGACTTTCAACTCAAAGAGTATGAATGTGCTGAAATCTTCAGTTTCCAGCCTCACTGAACCCTTCTTGAATCTGTTGTTTCTTTCTCTGTCCATCATTCCTTCCAACCTCCCTTCCCTCCTTTCTATCTCTTCCTCTTCCTTCCCTCCCTCCCCTTCTTTCTCTCTCTCTTCCTTCCCTGTCACAGGTCTTGCTATGTAGTTCAGGCTGGCCTCAAACTTGAGATCTTCCTGCCTAATCTTCCCAAATGCTAGGATGACTGCCATTTTCCCCAGGCCCAACTCAGAACTTGTTTTGCTACTATTCTCTACATTATGCCAGTGTATATATCTAGTGTTTAAGCCTTATACCAAGCAAGGAAGACAGTCTAGGATTTTTTATATATTCTGAGATACATTCACTTTTGAATATATATATGTACACACACATGCACACACATATATATATTAAAGAAAGGAAATTTTGTTTCAATTGAGGGAGAAACACAAATCAAAGTATTTTTACTTATTTCTCAAAATGATCTCTGATTAGCGATGTTTCGTTTTCAAGCAGGTGGCCTAGAAGAATCAGCAGTGACAGGAATCGTGGTGGGGGCCCTCCTTGGTGCTGGTTTGCTAATGGCCTTCTATTTTTTCAGGTAGGGATAATTCATGAAGTCAAAAATTCTCTTTACTTTTCTTGCCTTTGTCTCCTGTCTTTGCATAATGCTCTTCATGATTTGCCCACACCCTTCTTTCAAAGAAGGAGGAGAATGGTTAAAATAGCAAAGCTGTTCTTGGGTGAGATCTTGGGTCTGGTGGTCATCTTGGGTTATGGGTTTCTATTGTACTCTTGCCCCCATGGGCCAGAGAATTGCTGGGATCTCTGGATCCCAGCAAGGTTTATGAGAGTCCCTTCTACCTACCAAATGTAAACATGAAGAGGAAATTTGGACCAAGGATGAACCTCTCCTCAGACTTCCTTCAATTCACAAATAAATAGCCACGTTCACCTTGAAGGGGTGGAGGGAGCTCCCAGTGATCTCTGATCCAGGCTACAATGTGTTCTGTATTTGGAGAAGTCACATGCTTAGCTGTTGTTGTGGCTCAACCTCAAGGCTCGTAAACTGGTAATATGTACATGTGCTCAAGGTTTTGGTCGTTTGCTGCAGTGGTGGTGGTCCATACTTTTGTAATCTCTAGTGGTTGAATTCATGGCTTATTTGTAAGGTTTCTTCATTTTCACATGGAAATGTAAGTCTGGGTGTATGTGGCTCTTTGTGGGAACAATAGTGTTCCTGTTCCTTTGGTCACAGTACCAAAGATCTTTATCTGGGGACATATCCTGGGAGTTAAGTAGAGCTTCTGGGGAAGAATAGATAAGACTGAACACAGGCTCTGGGGGAAGAAGGGAAAGGCTTGTTCTATGGAATTTCGGAAAGCAGGCCAATTTTCCTCCTTGAATAAAGGACACGATGCCTTGGGGCACACTACTTTAATCTGTGACCAGGGTTTCATATGTGTCACTTCTAATTTATCAAACCTAACCCAGATGTCCCTGGAAGGCATTCTTTGTAAGAGGAACCATAGTGTTTTATTGTCAAGTGAGGTTTTATTATTGCATTTGTTCTACTTTTACCCAGGAAGAAATACAGAATAACCATTGAGAGGCGAAATCAGCAAGAAGAAAGGAACATCGGGAAACATCGGGAGCTACGCGAAGATTCTATCAGATCTCACTTTTCGGTGGCTTAACCACCCCTACCCCCTTTGTCTGCTTGAGAGATAGATGGAAAGAAGGACATCAGCAGGACAGAAAGGGCGTTTGTGGAGAATTCTTTGTTTTAAGCAGTAGTCATTCACTTCAAATTTTCTTTAGAAGCTCAGGAATGATTATTAATCACTACTATCTGCCTCCTGGCCTTTCATCTCATGGCAAACACATATAAGGATATGACGCCATTCTATTAGGTGTTCTGACTGCTGGAAGGGCATAAGATTAGATTTATGTTTTGAAAATCTGGCGTCTTCATCTCTTGATGGCTTTGGGGGCCTTCCCCACAAGGATATAAAAATGTGGTTTTTCTGAAAGGAAATGTTTTGTAGCTAGAATAAAACACTTTTTACAAGTAGAATATTCTTGGAAAGAATTTAACATCCAATAAGAGGACAGTGAAATGAAAAAAAATCTCAAGGCTGGGAATGCAGGGCTCCCCCTCTCTGGAGCCAGTGGACAGGTTTGTGGTGGACAAGGGCTGTGTCCAGTGTCCACATTCAGGTCTGACTTCGTATCTCCAGAAAGCATCATCCATGTCTCTTTCAGTGTCCCAGAAAAGCTACTCTGGAAATTGTAAATACTAGTGAGCTAGGACAATTTATAGGAAAAATGAGTCTAAAATGTTTCTTTTATGATGTTAAAAAAAAGCCCTACTTCACACTAACATTTTATTTTGAAGTATTTTAATCTTCTATTTTGGTATTAGAAATGTGTCTATTTTTTCATTTTGAAGATTAAATTTCACTTATATTTTAAAAGCATGGAGAAAGTGTGTGACAAATCCATGGTGGCGAAGGGATGGTCTCTCTTTCTTTGCTGTCCCCTTTCTCTTGGCTGTGGCCAAATAGTAACTGCTGCTCTGACCACAGATATCTAGAAATAACATTCAGCTTATGAACTCTACAGGGACACATTGATGTTAAGCCATTTTTCATTTTTCATTGTTTTAAATACTGGAGGAATCCATCCCTTCTAATTATGGCCAAATGATGCACTTGGAAACTGAGAGATGGAAGTCAGTAAAGTTGCAGAGGTGGCACAGAAATGTAAACCTTTCCCTCAAGAAGAAACTGAGGGTGAAGATTTGACAGCAAAGCACAGAAACAATACATTAAAAGGAGCGCAGTTTATCAAAATGTGGTTAAAAGAGGGAAGAATGCTGATATCTGCTGTGTTCCTTGAGCCCCACAGAGTTTTGCAGCCAGCAGGAATCACCCACGGTGCATCAGGATAGTGCATCCTGGGTAGAACTGAGTTAACTTTAGCTGGGTATCTGATTGCAATCAGTTCTGTGCACTGACTGAGGTTTAAATTTGGGTCTTCACTTTATTGTTTGAGGAGAAAACAAGGGTGCCGTCCTGTAATTGTGCCTTTCTTGGTAACATTTGAGTACCTGAAGCACAGTTTAAAGGGAAGAACACAGGAAGTTCTGGAAGCTGTCTCATGCTTGCTGACCCGGGAAGGGCTGCATCACATCTGATTGCATCCCACTTGGGTCAAAGGGAATGAGCTCTTTCTGTGTAAGATGTACTTTTTATGGTTCAGGAAATGGGATGCAAACCATTTGATAAAAGAATTAGCTGTGGACAACAGGAGCAGCTATGTTGTGGTTCTGCATTGGGGCTGTTAAAGGAAAGGTGCTCACTTCAAAAAGAGTGAAGAAGTAGGCGAGAAAGGTATATTTCAACATATTAATGCAGGAGGCAAGTTTGTGATGAAGAACTCAGGAAAGCAGGGGCTGATGGTTGGAAACCCACATAACAAAAACCGAGTGCATAGATGGCAGCTGCCTCAGTTATCTGAACCAGAGAGCTGATCTCCCTCCTCTACATTTTCAATTCCATTTATTTCAGAGACACTCAGTTTCTAATATTCATTATTTTGAACCTGTGGGTTAATTACAGGAAGGTGGTGTTGGGGAAAGTCCTCTGCCTGACTATAGTCTTTGGTGCAAATATTTCTAACCTTTCTTGAATTTATACAGTGGCCCATTAATGGCAGCACTGTTACAGCAAATATCATTTATTTTTACTCCACCTAGAGGAGCTGTTCCAAGTTTAATAGCACAGCCCTAGGTAAGGTGTTAAAAATGAGAAGGGATTTAGCCTTGTAAAACAGGCAGGATGACTCAAAACATCTCAGGAAGATGGAGTCAGTTCTAGTATTATTAAGGTCATTTACATGTCTGCTATGTAGTTTTTCTTTCTTAAACATCTTACATGGTTAGGCAAGGTGTCTTTAATCCCAGTACCTGGGAAACAGAGTAGGTAGATTTTTGTGAGTTTAGGGTCAGCCTGGTCTACATAGTGAGTTTCAGGTCAACTGTGTTTACACAGTGAGACCCACTCTCAGAAAAAAAAAAAACTTCATATGAGTTGCCCAAACTACATTACGTTTTGAAAACACCACTAAGCTGGCAAACCTTTGCTGAGAGTATAGATGTCAGTTCTGTGGTCACCCTGGGTTAAGAACTCTTAAATTCCTAACTGCTGAGCAACAGCTTCAACAATTAGTCATTCATAATCTGCCAGTAGCCAACTATTATATAACAAACTAAATGGGACTTTAGTTCTTAAGCCAGTCTATACATTTTTACTTTTAAATCCAATGATTAAGGTTTCAAAGGGGGGTATTTTACTAGTGTTTTTCTCATCTAGTCAAATATAAGTTCATACACAAACTAAAATAAGCATAAAGTTATGCTGTTGGGAATAAACATACATTTAATAGTCAGTATAAATATCACTTTAAAGCCAACATTATTGTCTTAGATTTGGGAGAGAAGACAAACTCAGAAATAAAACTTTCTCTTCCACCCAAACAGAGGTGTTAACAAGGAATTCTTTCAATGCTGTATTGCTCTTAAGAACCACTGGTGTGTTTTTTTCCTGAACCACAGATATAGTTCCACAGGCCTTAAAATAGTACTCTGCATCTCAGGACTCATGGGGAGAAGGAGAATCCAACAGAATGAGAGCAGATGTTCCCTTTCCTTCTCCCATGTGTGAAAAGCTTTGGAATGCCGAGTCACTTCCCTTGTTTTTAGGCTTCCTGTGCCTTACTGAAGGCACATGCACCCTTTCTATCCCTAACTTACCTCCTTTCTTCTGGTTGGGACCTATTGTAGGAATGTAAGAGGGCAGTGGGAAATCAAAAGGGATGCTTTGTGTGTCTCAGACACACAGTGAGTGCGTTCAGAAGCCTTTCCAGTGGTACCATTGTTTTCTTGAAGCTGAGCTACTTGTGCAGTTTTACACACACACACACACACACACACACACACACACACACACACACACACACACACAACTTAGATCCCTAGTGGATACACATAGGAAGGCAAATGCCAATTTGAAATTTGGTTCCTCTACCTTCACGTCATGGGCTTCGTTTAGTTCTGCCTGTGGTTCAGGACTTCAGAAGGAAGCTGATAATGAGCTGAACCTCTCATTCAGTGGGAGAAAAGGAAACTGTCTAGAAACACAGGGTGCTTTAGGGACAGCATAGAAGTAGAGAGAATGAGTTGGTGGCACCAGAGGGACACATCTCTCTTCAGTTGGTCTTTTGAACTGAAGAATTATGGACACTTTAGACCTTCTGCAATAGCCAGTCTCAACAAGAAGCATTATGCATGCCCAGTAAGAAGAATCAGGAGCTTATTTCTCCCAAGGCAACAGAGAGAAGAGCTTTACAGCCAATACTGTTTCTTCTGCTTTCCTCCGCAGAGTTCCACCTACCATCCATCATGGCTCCATAGATGTGTCAGCACCTTTCCCATGCAGGTGGGAACTTGAGAGGAGGCCTTCACACTCACTCAGATAAAAAGACAAAATAGCACTAGCTGTGAGGAGGTAGCTGGCTTCTAACCAGAAGTCTTACAGTAACTTGGCCATACGTGGCCTTGGACAGTTCAAGTCTGTGATTTTCATGTGCAGTGATGAGCCTTGCTTTGGTTCTCAGCATATGGATTTTTTCATGTCTCCTGCAGGCCTATGGGGTGAAAGTAACTCTCAAAAGGTCCTGGGTTGAATGTTGTTCAAATCTCTTATTAACCACTAATGTTAACTCATACCAAACCCAGAGAGTGCATTTTGAACAAGCTGATGTTGGTGTTTATGTTTTAAGTAACTTCATACACAGTGAAAAGTATTTTACTGAGACCTGAATCTCAGAGGTAAAAATCCATACATTACAAAAACTCTTTAGTGTATCAGGTATGAGATGATTCTTAGTGGAGAGATTTGAACAAGTAGACTTCAGAGTTAATTTTAAAAAGAGTTATATTTCTTTGATTCATATACAAAGACATAAATTTATATGCACAGGAACAAAGGGTCCATTTACTAAGCATGAATTCCAATAGGCTACCAAATTCATTTTTATTTTCTAGAGCAAAGCTGTCATAGTATATAACTATTATTGGGTAGAAAAGAAGTTATTTCTGCAAAGCAAGAAGAGAATGTGGATTTTGACATGGAGTATTTTATCTTATTCATGATTTGGTGCCTGTGTCTGAAAATGTTCAATGTGGTATAGCAGATAAGTCATCAGTGAAGTACCCTCAACAGACCAGACATGCTGTGGTTCTAAGACTCAGAAATTTGTCCCCTGTGCATAGCTGAAACAAGGGGGTCATGAGCTAGGCATTGCAGAGGGTCAATCCTGGAACCCATGTCTTTTGAGCCATATTATTCATGGTTGATTTAAATACAGGACTACCAAACAAATACAAACCTACCATGAGTCTGGTAGAAGAGTCAAAGCTGCATTAGCTACATACAGCTTACTATTCTAATGTAAGTAGAACTATCTGCATATAATGTGATTTAATTTATTGTCATTTTGTGTAGAAAGTGAGAATTGATGACTGTGGATATAGCCCTGTTTTGTATAGTATATTTTATTTCTGGTGCAAAACTGGTCACTTAAACAATCTACTTCATTTGGTGTTTGGATATAAATGTTTATGTGTTCTTGTAAACGCTTCTATTAAGCAAGAATACTGCATATTCCAAATATAACAATATGCTCTCATTAAAAATATACTCTACAGAAACAGTTGCCTGTCTATGATTTGACTAACATATATTCCATATATCCAAGTTTTCTGAGAATTCTCTGTTCTCACACAGATGTCATCACAATGAGTCAACCTCTGAACACATAGACTTAGCAGGCACAGGAAGAAGGTGGCATGGAGAAAATCATTCTTTTTGAACCTGTGCATCTTGAGACACCATGTTCTCCAGCTGATGTCACTAACTCATGTTACAGGGACCTTCAGTCCTATGGCCCAAACCTAACTTACTCTGCATACCAGGCAGAGTGACCAGTCTTCAGTATCTCTAGCTTCATCTGAACTGAAAAAAGGCTATCCCACTCTCTGGGAAGTGACCATAGTGATTGGTATGGCTGGAAAGTGTCCCCTTGGTCCTGATACCATGATCAGTGAGGTTCCTGAATGATGCTACAGATGCTACTTATACTGGGAGTGTGGTTGAGGTGATGCTGTAGCAGATGTTGGTTTAGTGTGGCAGCATGGAAAGGCATGGTAGGAGTGAAGGGCAATGTCCTCTGGGAAACAGGTATTAATTCCTGCTACTTCCCCACTCATATTTGGGGCCATGGGTTCTTAGACTATTTCCCTCTATCCCTACCACTCAGTCCCCTCTAAATATCATATGCACCCAACAACTTCTGATAGGCAAGGGTGCTTTTTTGGGATCATGGCAGTGTCAGGGGTGGGCTTATTATCTTGGCATGGGTTTTAGGTTAAACTGGTCATTAGTTGGCCACTCCCTCAGTCTCTAAGCCACCCTTATGGAAGCACATCCCATAGACAAGACAGACTATAGGTTGATAGGTTTGTCGTTGGGGTTTGTGCCATGCCTACCCTCGCCAGCAAGGAAGACGTGACTCCGGGAAGATCTTCTTCATGCAGTTTTAATCAGGATCCTTGAAACATGTACTTCTGATCTGCGGGACCCTGTGGGACCCCCTGCAAGGCTTAAATACCCTTGCACTAACCAACCCCAGTGAGCTACGTGGACTCTGCAGATAGGCTACTCTAACGCGTGGAAGCAGACAGGCTGAACAGACTTAACCAAATAAGGGCTTGTTTACGCCAGAGAGCGCTCACCCTTGGGGAGGTGGAAGGTGGAAGCCAGCACCATCTTTAAGGTGCAGCACTTCTCAGCTCTCTACAGGGGTTGTGTCCCAAACCCTCCACTTGAATTCTTGCCTGGTCACGGGAGATGTTCAGTTGATGCTATGTATCTGCTATTGCTAGGAGTCTTTACTGGGGTCATTTCTGTAGATTCCTGGAAGATTCCCTTATGGCAGGTTTCAGTGTCATCCTTCTTAATGGCTGTATTTGTCCTCTTTTGAGAAATCTCTTCCATTCTGACTATAGTCAAATGATCAACAAGTCACTCTTAGACCCAAACCATGGATAGGAAAAACCATCTCAGGCCACTGCCCCTTTCACAGAAAGTTCTTAGTTGATTTTCAAAATATTGAACTTCTGTGCTTGTGCGTGCACACTTGTGGACTTGTGTATGCATATATGGAGGCCACAGACCAATGTCATGTGTTTTCCTCACTCTCTTCCCACCTTTTAGAAACATTTATTTATTTTGGGTGTGTGTGGGTGTATCAGCATGCACACACCATGGCACGTGAGTGGAGGTTGGAAGACAGCTTGAGGAAATCAGCTCTTTCCTTCCATCATTTGAGTATCTAATTCAGGTTATCAGGCTTGGTAGCAGGTGTCTTTACCCTCTGAGGCCTCTCACCAGCCTCTCTCCAAAAACCTTAGTTTTTGAGGCAGAGTCTCTTATTGAACACAGAATTCCCTGATTTGGCAAGAACAGTTGGTCAGTGAGCCCCAGGGAATCCTCCTGTCTCTGCCATCCCTGGGCTAGGATTGCATGTGCCACAATGCTCAGCTTTTTATGTGGGTTCTAGGGATATGAACTTATGTCCCTATGCTTTCCCTTTATTTCCTGAATTATCTCACAGCTCCAAACACTAACCTTTTAACTACATTTTTCCAGAAGATTCTATAACAGAACAGATCACGAGTGAGCTTACGTGAATGACGTCTCTCACTCAGACAACATGGATGGACACATTTCTAAATGTGGTTCCTCTGGCTTAAGAGCCAAAGGGAAAAGTCCCTGATTCTAATTCCCTGCATATCAGGGTGGATGCTTTTGTGCTTTTGCTCCTCATTTCTACCCATTCAACATCCTACATCCTAACATCCAGGGAAGCTGTGCTTCCAAGCTATTTTTTGGAGTTTGTTTGAGAATTAGTTGGTTTGGATCAAACTGCCTTATGAGTACAAATGATTATAATTTCAGGAATTTTGTGAGCTGGTTGGTAAGCAGCATTCTTTAAAATTGGAATTATACTTATAATTAAATAAATTTTTTGAAAAGCCAAGGTAATAAAAATTCAAAACACATTGCTTGCCAATTTCTATTTTCTACTGCATTTGTTGCATGTATGATTCCCATCCATCAACATCTATGGTAGGAATACTACCCCATCCTAACTCCATGTCAGCAATATCACATTGCTATCTTTAAACTGGCCATGGTATCAATATTTACACCACAGGCATCAGCTTTGAAAACCATGACACTTCACTGCGCACCTGGTCTTAGGGGGTGATTAGCATACTTCCATCCATCCCCTTCCTCTTGTTACTAGCTTGACCCAGCATGCCGAAGACATCCATCTTTTAGAGAAAAGGGAAGATGTGTTTTTTGATGTTGAGTGATCTGTTCACAGGCTTTCAGCTGGGAAGCAATAAACTCAGGTCTACACTCCAGAGCTTGAAGTAGGTCCAGTGCTCAATGATCTGGAGAAAGAGAGGTCTTCTCCCACTCAAAAGGGCAATGGCTCTAAACAGAGTTTTGTTGTAGGGCTTTGCCAAGACAGCAAAGATTTTGATTCTCCAAATAGACATCCCTAAACACTAAAATGCATTTATGGCCTCAGTTAAGAGTTTCAGTATTTTGTCTTGACCAAAGCCCTTAGTGGATAAGAAGGGGAAAGTAACACAAAAGAACAAATTTACCTGGAATATGACAAGTGGAGCTTCATTGTTTAGTCTTTCAGATCTTCCACCTCTTCCTAAATCTAATAATTCCCATCCCATAGCCACTGTCCCACATATATATATAGTATGGATGTAAATGTGATAAAAATATAGGAAATAAAAATTCAAAATGATTGAGACATAGTAGGCTTTCCAAGTGAAGTCCCAGTCCTTACTACTTGAAAATCAATGTTAGAGATTTTAAATAGTATCTTTATAATATATCATTAATATAAGTGCATTATTGAGCAAAGACATATTTTACAGGCTTCCCCGAGATTAAGGGTATTTGTTTCTTTAAAACAAAACAAACACTTCAATATTATCTTCCATTTGGAAACTATTGTGTATTATTAGCCAGCCACTATCAATATTAATTAAAGAGCAGAAAAAATTTAATATATTTACTTTTCTTTCTATCATATTAGTAAAATGAATATAATTAATAACAAATTAATGACTTACCTCATAGTTTTAGGATGTTATTTTATAGTCTAGTTACTGTTCCAAAAACATTGGCATTTTTGTTAGTATTACTAGAGATCTAGGCTAATGGTCCTTTTACAACTTTTCAGTGAAGAAAATAATGCTGTCATGACACTTTCATACATGTGTAATATTGTACCTAACTCATAACCACCCTCACTTGTGGTGATATATTGTTTGTGATCTAATAAAGCTTGCCTGAAGTTCAGAATGCAAAGCTAGCCAGATCTAGGTCAGGCAGTAGTGGTTATACTTTTAATCCTAGGACACAGGAGAGAGAGGCAGATGGCTTCCTGTGAGTTCAAGGTACTCTGCACTACACAAGATTGAATCAGGGCTCACAGCTTTAAACTCAGCACTAAGGAGGTGAAGACAGGAGTGATATGGCTGGGCAGAGAGAAGAATATAAGGTGGGAGGAGAAAGGAACTCAGAGGATGGCCTTTGAGAATTCTTGGAGGCAGGATCTCTCCTTTCAGTCTGAAGATTTAGTAGAGATAAGAGCTGTCTAGTGGCTTGGCTGCTTTACTTCTCTGATCTTCAGATTGAATCCCAATATCAGTCTCTGGACTTTTATTATTCGTGTTTCACCTATTGCCTTCTTTAGATGGTTGATCCCCTCTCCTCGATAGTAACAGACACTGTCTCGATAGGCTCACATATGCCTCCACAGTGGTATTTCTTAACCAGTGCAATGTATTTAAAAACAACTCCTTACCACCAAAACCCTATCTTCTTCTCTGCCTGAGGAACTCAGGCACATTGTAAATCTTTCTTTTAGCAACCATACTATGGCTTTGGTGTTTGTCTAGATGCCATGTTACATTAAATTTTAAAAAGGACTGAGAATGTACTTTATGTCAAGCCCTAGACTAGGGCATTCAAATGTCAATGATTCTCCAAATTATAAAGTATGAAAATGATTTGTTGTGTACACACATAAGTCCAGAAATAGTCAAGAAAGTGAGAAGAACCCACCCCAGATCTCACTAATCATCAGGTGTATTGGCATGCCATTCACATGTTTACATGATTCTCCTAGCCTTACACAGAAACCTGTGCTGGGCAGTGTGGAAAGCTGAGCTTGTTGCACTAAGCACATAAATTGTATTTCAGAGAATACCGATGAGGATAACATAGGTAGGTTTTTACATTGCTGTACTTGTATGTGATTTAGAAGATACAAAAGACATGCCCATACCACCTCACTGAAATCCTTCTCTAAACAATCACTATGTTTGGTGAGGAAGATTCTTCAAATGACATGGAGCTCTGTCACCTTTGGCTTGGATGTCCTCAAGGGCTTCATTCTTTAAATCCCTTTCGGGCATGTACAGAGGGCATTCCTGCAGCCTACTTAGGAAACTATTTCTTGAGGAACAGTCATCACATTTCTGAAAAATTATGGTGGCAGTTGATCCAAAATCTTGGCCTTGAACTCCAGCCAATGTTTTCTTGACTCCAAAGTGTCCTGCCAAAACAAAGTAATTGCACAGCTGACAGAACCTCTCTTGTTACCTCTTAGGAATGGCCATAATTTACAGCCACTAATGCCAACGAGGGTCTCCCGGTGAGCTTACAGCTACTCTGAGTGCACTGTGGTGAGTCAGCTCAGCCTAACTGACCTTCTCATATTTACCCTCTCAGGGAAACATGGAATTCTCTGTTTGAGGAGAATGAATGCCACCGATAAGGAACTCTGTTTTTGCATTTAGCATGGACTCTTTCCCCCTTGCACATGTGTATTAATTCTCTGAGTTAATAATGGTTTGGTGTCATTCCTCAAGTTTCCAATTCTTCCAGTTTGCTGGTCCCAGACATGACATAACCGTGACCCAAGCTACCATTATTGAGATTTGTTGGAGGAAAGAAATCATATTTTGTTTCGACAAAAGACAAAAGGAAGAAGTATATCCAAGGCTTGACAGGAAGCTTTTTTCTTTTTATTGCAAAGTATATTCTAGACTGTGGTTCTAGAATCTAAAGTAATCTTGGATGGGTAAGGAAAGAAGATTTACTATTAAACTTTGTGGGTGTGGACCAATTGAGGAGATATGATTATTTGTGGGTTGTTAAATGCTCTAAGACTTGAGGACACCAAAGTTCTTTAGTGTGTGTCACTGTGGCTTAAATGACCCATGCTTTCCAAAAGAGAAACGTGTATTTAGGAGCAACTATAAGACAATTCCACTGTATGCTCTTCATTAAGACCTACCAATAAGAAGACAAATCTGGGGCTGGTTCCTACCAGGAAGCAAGATGTTATCTGGAGTCATCCACAAGAGATACCTCCTCCTGGCCATTTTTCTCTGTATTAGTTATCTGTGTAAGTGGGATCACATAGCACTTGCTCTCTTATTCCTGACTTAAATTAATCCTCAGAATTCATCCATGTTGCAGTAATTGACAGGCTTCTTTTGAAGTGGTTAATATTCATATATACATGTGCATATATATAAATACCAAATTTTGCTCATTCATCATCATTTGCTTGGTATTGTTGTGAATGATATTTCTGCGAATATAGGTGCTGTTACAGTTCTCAGACTTCAATTGGTTAGGAATATAATCTCAAAAATAGGATTGCTGGGTCAAAACTCCATTCTGTGTTCTATAGAGGCTGAACCCTTCCCAGTTTCTCAAACAACACACAAGAACTCCAGTTTTTCCACGCTCTCACCATCATCTGTTGTTACTGTTATTGTTTCAAATGTGGGCATCTTAATGGGTATGAAGTAGTAATATATTTCTTACTGTCTTTATGTAATCCCTGGAATTAAAATGTGTTCAGGTAATCCAATTAGTTACCCATGGGCAGCCCAGTTTTATTCTCAAGGGCAGTAGGACGTTCAAATCATACTCAGGTTGCAAAGGCATTTTGACAAATTAAAAATTTTTCTGATCAAGAGCATAAAGAATGCAGAGTATTCATGCTTGGTTCTTTTCCAAAACTGTCACTCAGCTAACATTCATCACCAAATTCCACCTGGTTTCATTACATAAACTATTGAGCTGTCCTTACGTGCCTTTTATTAGAATTCCGGTGAAGGGAAGTCCACTTCATCTTCAAGTCCACCTTACAGTCACATGTCACTTCTTTGTGTCTTCTGGTTAGACTAGAGCTACAGACATCAACTCCCTTTTGATTCTAAGTATTCATCAATTTTCAAGTTGAAGTGGCTAGCTTAGTTTGTAGCTCATAAAGGCCATTTTTAGTATCTTTAAGGAATGACTATAAACGTTTTCATCTCTCATAACTTTTGTTTATCTGATTTTATTTGGAGTTGGCATCGAATCAGAATGTGGTATGTTTAGTTTGGCAACTTATGTTCCTGTCAGCATTATGGAATTCCTAAGGAAGGAGAGACGGACATACCTTTTGTTGCCTTGTGTTTCTAGTCAACTCAGTGTGCCTCTCATCTGTGAGGCTCTAAAATAAGGAAATCATACTTTTAATATTCTCCATTATTTCCTCATTATCTGCTGATCAACACAGAAGATACAGGGTGAATATAGAATTATGGTTGATGGTTATTTTATTTTATTGGGACATAGTTCAAAGGCATCACAGTGGGCCACATGTACTTGACCAAAACAAGTAAATGGTTCAGTCAGATATAGCCAAATGCTTCTGATCTTGAAACTTGCTATCTTCTGAAAACAAATTAGTAAAGGACTGGAGTACTTTTTGGTCATGTGAGGAGGGAAATTATTCTCAAAACTGTGTACTCTTCAGGGACAGTTGACCCTATGAACATTGTGTGTTCACATTTGAAAATTCCTTGAAAAAATACCCCACTATAACTAAGGGATAAAACAAAGGTACTTTAGATTACAATTCAATGAGTTGTTGATAGGGAAAATATTTTTTTTTGTTATGACCAAAACTATAATGAGCCAACCCAGAACTCTTCAAAGGTGAATTCTTGAATATTGATCTCCAGGCATTTCTTGTTGAGTGGTACCATTATTATTGAACCTAATTGAGGGTTGTGGGTAGGCGCATTCTGTTTTCAGCACAAAGCATCCAGTTGTGCATCTACACATAGGATTTAGCCTTTCACTAATGAACAGTGTGAAGATACTAAGGGATTTTAGCGAAAATGTGACTCAGAAAGATGTGGATTTAAATGTGAATACCTTGTTTTAGTCTGGGAAGGTGGGATCATAGAGTTTAAAGGTGGATTTAGGAGGAAAGTTGCAAGTGGAGCAGATTTGAAGGGGGAATTATAAAGTACATCTAAGACATGTATTGATATTCTAGTGGTGATGCCAAGAAGTCAGTGACATGTCTGGACTAGAAATGAGGATTAGGCTGGAAAGAAAACAATAGGTACCATTAGTCACATGCCTACTTGTCATCAATGGGAAAGCCAAGCTCGATTGTCTTCTTCATTGGATCCTGAAATGCCCACAGTCTAGAAAGCTCACTTCTGGGTATGTCTTATAAGAACATTTCCAGAGGCAACTTGATAGGTGGTCCCATCAAGAGGCTGGAGATCTTGATGTAACAAAAAGTGAAGGAAAAGCTGTCTCACACCACATGCTATTTCTTTGCTCCCTGACTGCCATCAGGTAAAAAACTTTGCTCTGCCATGTACTTCTCCCTACATTTTCACTGTGCTAGTGTTTACTACTAAATTGCATATGACTTTATTATGTAGAATTAAAGATATGAGTGGCTGTGGGTGGATGGGCCTGGAATTGAGGCTGTGGAACATCAGAATCTTATGGCAGATTTATCATAAGAGATAGCTGTTATCAGCTTGGTTAATATAGTTCAGTTTTGTTATTATGTTTTTAGTGTGTTCAACCCAAACAATGCATTCAGCATTTAATTGAGCTAACCACAAAATCCAAGAGTTGGCAAAGAGTTGATCCAGTCTTTGTGTCCTAGACTAAAGAAGAGAATGGAAGATAGGATTAAATGAACATTTCTTAAACCCTTCTATTAACTAGCCTCTTTGACATTGTTCTTTCATTTGACAAGAGGAAAAAAAAGGCATGTACACATACATTTTGTTTTATATTTATGTTTATCAGTAATTAATTTGAGTATTAGTAGAATAGTTACAATAATTATGAATTTAAGATTAGGGGAAATTCAATTCAATGACTTTTAAGTCACAGGACTTTAAGAACTCGATATTGACTTTTCTGTTTTGCATTTCCACCAGTCCCTCAAAGTTCCCTTTTCGTAAGCCATCAGCCATTGAGTTACTCTTAAACCCACACTAAGTGCTATTTAACACAGGGGACAGAAAGCCAGAAAGGTCTGAGTTTTGGTATCAGTAGTGTCTTTGTTGTGGAGAGATGTCAGGTCTCAAATTCTGTCTGCACTATGCAGACCTGTGTATCCCAGGCAGCTTTATAGGTTAAACCCTGCTCCTCAGGGACTTATAGCAACTTGTAAATCCATGAGGAATTTTTCAGCAAAGTCCTATTTCTTAGTTTATTCATGGATTAGGCTTGTAAGAGTAGATTCATTCTAAGGCCCTAATGAGGAGGACTTCCCCCCACCCCTTGTACTGCAAAGAACATTTCTCTATTTCCAACATTCAGGGCACCATGGTTTTAGAATTTATGCTGTCAGTTATATCCCTCATTGACTTTGAAATCTTAAAACCTACTTACCACTGCTCCATAGAAAGCCCTTCTTTATGTAGCATCAGAAAAAGGAGACCCACAAAACTATTTCGCATGCGTGTGCTGCTCTGGCTCACTTCGAAGAACATTGGCTCTGCTCTTCCTGCTAGTCAGAAGTCAGCACAGCGGTCTAGTAATGAAGCCATGCCTGTTATTAGGGAAGGGGTGTGTGTGTGTGTGAAGTGGCATTCCATGATTGTTTTCTCAGAATTGGGCCGAGGGTAGGGTCTTTAAAATTTTCACTAGGAAAAAAAAAAGCAAACAAACCAAAACTCGAGTTAGACCTCATTCAACAAAAGGTTTCTTCAGAATATTGTTCACAAAAGAAGCTGAAAGTGCTGGCATCCCCTTTGCCCAGTTAGATGATAAGCAAATATAGGTCTATGGATGGTCCTGACCAAGACATTTCACTGGTTCCTAAGAGCTGTCACTATGTGTCCTCTGTCTCTTCAGAGCAGAATTTTGTATGAGTCTTCAATACCTGCTCATTTCTCATCCATCATTTGCATGCCCATTCCCAGTTAGATTTCAAGGGTATCATTTTCCTTTGGAATCACAGAACATGAGTCCTCTTGACTTGACAAGTTCCTTGGTGTCTCCCAATCACAAACCCTTCCTTTAAGAGGCGAGGAAACTTAGGTTCAGAGAAGGGAAGTGCATCACTGGACATGAAACTGCTCTGTGGGATTTGCCTGGATCTCAGCTTAGCTGAGAAATGAGACAGCCTAGTACATCACTGGGGTGAGGACCAACACACATGTCTGGACAGTTTGCCCTTTTACAACATGCTACTCTTGCTATGCAAAAATGGTCACAAACATAGTATCATAAAACAACATATGTTTGTATCTTATAATTTCTGAGGATTAGAAGTCCGATCAAAACTTGTCTAGAGTCCCTGGATTCAGGACATAGCAATCAATGTAGGAGTCAGGCTGTATTTTCATCTGTGGCTTGAGGGGAGGAGAACCTCTTCCAGGGTTACTCATGTTATTGGCAGAGAGCGTTTTCCAGTGGCTGTAAAACTGAGTGCCCTTAGCTTCATCCGGGCTGTTGACTAAAGGCCATCTTTACATGCTTGCCATCTATATTTTATAAACATGCCCACTTCCTTCTTCAGAGCCATAAGGGAGCAAGTCCTTGGGGGAGATGGGGGTCTTTTCTAACTTAATTATAGGAGAGACATACCCAAGCTCTAAAGAAGTGAGATTTTGGTGACACCAAAGCCCAAGGAGAGAAGATGATGTGAGGACACATCCTTCTACCATTGTAACATCACTTTCTTCCTGCATCTCCCTTTCTTATGTTTATGTCTCTCTCTCCCTCCCTCCCTGTGTGTATGTGTGTGTGTGTGTGTGTGTGTGTGTGTGTGTGTTCCCTTGAATTTAACCAGGATAGTCTATATGACCATGGGTGTGGAATGATCTCATCAGTTGGTACACAGTGCAAGATGGTTCCCTCCCCAGATATGCATCCATAGCTAATAGTTCCCATAGGGAGGGGTAAGATCCTTTGAGCCTCTCCCCAATCCATTGCTGATAATTGACAGAAAGGTTTTCTGAAGGCCTAGTGTAGGCAACTGCAGCTCCTGTGAGTTTATGAATGAGGAGGCTGTGTCATGCAGAAGATGGTGTTTCATAGTCTTTTTCCTTGTCTTCCAGCTCTTACATTTATTCTGTTCCATCTTCCATAATGTTCCCTAAGCCTTAGAACGCATGATATAAGTACCTGTTTATCAATACCATTCTTAATTACAGATTTTCAGCCTAAGTTATAAGGAAAGAGAAAACTTAGTAATGGGGTTCAAAAGCCTGTGCCCAGGAGGGGATGTTTATCTCTTAAATGCAATTGGGTGGTGGAAAGTAGGAAGGAGTCAGAGGAGGATATGGGAGACAGGTATTAGGGTTCTTAGAGACTTCCATCAGGATAAAATTTTAGGGTTGCAGAACTGTCTACATAGGTTACACTCGGACAGATGGACTTGTTTCCTTGGTGTACCTGGGAGTAACTATCAAACTACATGGATGAGTCTCAAAATTGATTGCATCTATACAGTTTCCAACATGCTATGTCACTCATAGGGAGGCAGATAAAAAATTCAAGGTGCTACTCTTACCGTCCTGTGATCTCACAGGATCAAACATGGGAATTCCCATGTGACACAGGGAGGCATGCAGATGCAGAAGGCTCTTGGAGCCACAAGGGAGGTTTGGAGAGCCTTACACAAGACCTGTGATTTCAGAAAACACGTTGTGGATGTTATCTATTCACTCAGGGCAAGGCCACAAGCAGATTCTCCAATCTCCTATTTGGCCATAATTATCCAACTGTGTGTTCTCTGATGAATTAGAACAAGACACTTGATAATCATACTTAGGACTCTTTCCTACTCTTAGGTTTCTGAACTTTGACATCCTTGAGTCAGAAGCAGTAATTAAAAGTTCCCCCTCCCTCAACCATCTGGCTGGTAGAATAAGCATGCTCTGATCATCTGGTCTACCACACGACTTGACTCTTCCACCCCACTTCCACATATCCAGGTCTTTTCAGCCTTGTATTTTTTCCTCTTCAAAAGGAAACCCTTGGCCTAAATTCTGAACTTTGCAGGAGGTCTGATGCTAGCATTCTGATCACTGGTATATTTCTTTCCCTTTTTATCAAGAATATTTTGAATAGTTACTAAGCCTGGATTTATTTTTGTTTCCTGACAGCATCCAGTGGGTTTGTGACTAAAGAAAATGGCTAGATTCTTGAGTCCAGCTGTGGATGACAGTATGAAGCCTGCATGTTAAAAAGAGGTGTCTACATCCAGGTTTATACCAGAGATGTAGTCCCATGGAATGGGCTAGTTTTGATCAGACAATGTCACTTGAATTTGGATCCCTCTTCTCCTCTTCCTTAGGTCTCAATCAGTCCCTCTTTTAGCCAGCCAATATTCTGGAGAATAGGGCCCAAGTTTTTCAAGGGACTGACAATTCACTCAATAGAAAAAAAATCTATTTTTTTTCTGAATGAGCTCTGGTCTCTGCAATTCTTTTTCCTGCCATGAACAAGCAAACTATTTCCAAAAATTGACTGAAGTCGTGTTTCCTCACTACAACTGACAAGTGTGTGAAAATTTGTGAGAAGGCACTCCAGGATCAGGAGTCAGAATAACTAGACCTATTTACTGCTATTCCACAGCAGTAAATGTAAGACCCTGCTACTGAGTTAAGAAACAAAACAAAACAAAACAAAACAAAACAAAACACGTAAGTTTATAGGACGTGGATATTTGATTTAGGAACAACATGGTAGCACCCAGCAAGAAACAGTATTAGTCAGGAGGGTTTTTTTTTTGTTATTGTTTTTTGTTTTCTGGTTTTTTTTTGCAATTTACAGAAACCCAGCTGGAATTAGGCAAAAGGCAAAAAGGGAATTTATTGGCTCTCAGAATGCAAGAACAACCAGTGTGAGGGAAGGGAAGCCACCAAGGTTTAGGGATAAATGGGACAAAGGACACACAGCCCTGCCTGGTGTTTCACTGCTCCTCCCCAGTCTCACCAGCCTCTCTTTGGGTGGCCCTTCTCTCTCTCTGGGGTTTAAATCTCTGTTACTGCAGATTGTCTTTCTGCATAGTTCAAGATCATGGTCCTCAACTGCTTGAGTCTCACCTCCTCTAATGTTTGCTTCTGGCTGGAGAGAGGTTGCCTATTTCAGATACAGCCAGAAGATCTATGTGCAAATTCTGATAGGATTCTGGTAAGGGCTCTTCTGTAGTCCAGGAAAAAGAGAGGGATGGAGAGAGAGAGAGAGAGAGAGAGAGAGAGAGAGAGAGAGAGAGAGAGAGAGAGAGAGAGAGATAGAGAGAGAGCTCTGTCAAAAAGGGAGTTCTTAAAGTAACATTTTAAACATAAATGGCCAAATAGAGGGAAGGCAAAAAGGATATTTCAGATTTCCAGGATGTGAATGGGGTTTTTGAACACAGAAGTCATCAAGCCTGTGCATAAGTATGTGCTCAGTATTATAGTTAAGTCAGTGACTGTGGTTTTTAGAGATGAGGTGCCTGCAGAGGAGGATGTGGGGAATGTAGGGTGTAATGATGCTCAAATGCTTCTTCCCTGTCTGCAGCTGTCCGGTGGACATCTATCCAGAAAGAGGGCTGTCTGATAGCACTGCTGGAGCCTAGGGAAGGTCTGGCAGGGTTGGGAAAGATGGCTAAAGTAAGAGAAATGTGAAAAGTGCTCCAGAATGTGGACCAGGGCCACAGAGGGAAGGAGGTGGGGTCACATCCACACAGCTCCCCTGGGGTTTCAGCTCAGCCCTTTTCACTTGTCCAGATCAATTTCCATTCCTGCCCTGGACACAAAGAACAGAAAGGACAGCTAGGAATCTCTGGGTGGGCTGAGAGAACCTTCAACCTGGATATGGTCCACTTACATAAGGGAATGTGACCAAAGCCTGAGACTCCGAAGCACGCTGACTACCCCTTTCTTAGAGCTTTCATGAGATCAACATCCCTTCCCTCATCCACCCTCATCCACTTTTATCTCCTTTCTCTACTGCAATGGAATGTGTGACATGTCAGTTGCAACATAACACACAGTGCTGGGGACTCTTAGTTCATAAATATAGTTTGTTTACATCTTAACAAGAATATTTTTGGCCAAACGGTTATCCTCAGTTGTATCTGGTGTCCCTGAAGTGGGGAGTTTGTAGGGTTTGTGATACACGTACCCTTCTCCCCTTCTAGAGTGCTTTTCATGTGATGGGTCATGGTTGTGGGTCACAACCAGTGGGTTTTGTTCCAGTTGTTCTAGGGATTGAATCCAGGGCCTTGCACATGCCAGACTGGCTCTCTTCCAGTGAACTACACACCCCTAGCTCAACACTGGTGCTTTTGTAGGACTGAAATATGATTTAAAAGAATGGAGTAGAACAACTAAAACATAAAATTGATAACATGAAGTAAGGGTGAATTATTTCAGGTAAATACTTGTGCTTGGGTCATGTATGCAATACTGTCATACTTACATAGTTTATATTGTATATTATACTTACATAGTTTATATTATATATGGTTTATCTTATTTTGTATATGAGCAATTTTTTTTAATGTGGATTAGTCAGACAAACACCTGAAAAGTGTTATCTTAGATTCAAATTCTAACAAAGAATGATTTGTTTTTGAATGAAATATTTCAGCTTTTATCTTTTGAATCAAGGTAGTCTTCATTAGCTCAGCCTGCTGGATGGTGGGCTCAGAACACCTTTTGAGTTTTTTTTTCAGTATCTGTTCGAGAGGGGTGAAAGATGCTCATATTTTTCAAGTCATCTCAGGAAGCAAAACACCAACACTTGTTACTGACCTAAGGGGATGAGTTTTTCTAGTCCCCTCTACCCCCCATGAAAAATTGGCTCTGGGTTTGTAAGCAGCTTTGAGAACTAGAGTCATCCGTAGTGCCTATCTGCCATCCCCAACAACAAATGCGGATTTCCTACTGGACTTTTCCCTTTGCTGAGGGCCGAAGGCTTGTTTAAATTAAACAAGGTTACTGTTTGAAGAAGATGTTATCTTCCGGAAGAGAAGTGGGAGGCACTAATAATCATACTGTTGGCCTCCTGACTCCAGGGCAGGAGGTGATGGCTCAGAGGTATGCCCATGCGTGCGCACACTGATGAGTACCAGCAGGGCACGAGGGGAGCATGAGAAACCAAAACCCTCTTACCACAACTCTCTTGCCACTTATGAGCACTGAAGAGAGGTATATGGAATTCCTTTTCAACCAATCAACAGGCTGGTTAAAAAAGCTGAGCTGATTAAGTTTGAGATGAGACAGACTACTGAACATTTGTTAGGACAGGTTGGAGGGTTTCCGCTCCAGAGAAACCACCCAAGATTGTAAACTGGTTGCTGGTGTCATGAAATTTGTCCAGAGTCTGTGCCCACCCAGATACAAACCAAACAAAACTGAAAACATCCTCCAGCCCCAACCGTTCTTTGGCCAAACTGACAATGAGTAATGATTAACAGAATGTTCTTTGCCTTGGCTCAATGCCTAAGAGAAAGACTGTTTCTCGAAGGGTAGCATCCAGGGCCTTTGTGTACCTCCTCATTCCAAAAGAAATGAGAGCTATCCACTTCTTTCCTCTTAGCACAGCTCTCTGTGTTAGGTGCTCCTACGGGTCCTGCTGTGTCCTAGCTGCACCTGGATCATTTCAAAAGTGAAACTCTAGGAAGTAGTGGACCAGTGAGCAATTCCTGAGGATGCTGAGAGTGGCCAGGTTCACAATCATTAGTAGATGTCATAAAACTATGATGCAAGAGCATTAAAACAAACCCTTGATGCTCCCTTCATAAAATTCATACTCATTTAGCACCAAGTAAAAGTCAAGACTGGGAAGACATGGTTCCTAAAGTAGTTGTCTGGCAAGCATAAAGACCTGAATTTGGATCATTCAAACTCCCACAAAATCCTGGATTCAGTGGCCTGTACATGTAATCCTAGCAATGGCAAGATAGGGGAAGAAATCAGCAGAAACTAGGTTGTACCTTGATCTTCACATGCACTGTGTGTGCGCACAGGCACACACATACACACAAACACACACACAGACACATGTTACAACATTGGGTTACCTGTGAAATTGTGTCTCTTAGAAGCTACACCCATGAAGTTCCACTGACATGGCTGCCTAAACATGAGCCAAACAAAGTTGATGTCAGTAGACAGGCTTGCATGTACTGGGAAAGTTCAGCTTTACACGAAGAGCTACAGGCAACTAAGAGGAGAAATAATCTTCTCCAGGGGTAAACATACCAATTGGTTATCCAATACCAAATGGTCAGCCCTGAAAACACACACACATAAAAGTACCATTATACAAACTGAGATTTTATTTATTCATTTATGAACATGAACAGGCACACAGACACACACAGACACACACACACATACACACACACACATACACTCTCTCAAACGTAAGAACAAAAAAGAGCCCACAAATTTGAAAGATCAAGGAACGGGGAGGGACATGGAAGGGTTTATAAGGAGAAAAAAGGAATGCAGAAATGATGTAATTATATTATGATCTCCCCAAATAAAAATAATATTAAAAAAGAAAAGATGACTAAAGCATTATTTAAAAAGGGGGGAAAAAAGAATAGTTGGGAAAGGCTGGTAATCTCAAATGTTACTAGTATTCATCTCAGATTTAGCTGTAGGAAATTCATGTTGGGTTGTTCAATAAACAAGGGTTTATTAAAGAGTCATGAAGCCAAGAAGCCACAAGCAGGGTCTCAGTAGCTGCTCTTTTTGGAAGATGCAGGCCACCATCATTACCAGAGGGACCAGGGTGTCATGATTGGACCCTGACAGAGACTTGGCACAGGACAGTTTTCAAATAGAGAGGTTTGCTTAAAAATGAATGGTTGTCTCAGATTCTCGCTGTTACAGGAATCAAATCAGATAGGATCCAAGTTTCACAGAAACAGTTTATCGACCAGAGAAGTATGTTTGGAGATACAGTTGAAGAAAATTCAGTAAAAGCTGTGAAATGTAAATGAAGCTTAAGAGGCCTTCCACAGACATCTGCAAGGATTCCTTCCCAAGTAGTTTTCAGTATCTGCAAGCCTAAAGTATTCAGCTTTCTGCTGCTGGGACTGTTACTTACAGTGTGCCTCTCTGATTTCCTTGAGAGAATGAACACAATTTTCAGAAACATCTCTGAAGAAAGGAAGGAAAATTGAGGAGAAGGAAAAGCAAAGGATGCTTAGGCAAGAATGAAAATGAAGGAAGAAAGGAAAAGAGAAGAAATAAGAAAGTGAAGATGAGAGGCCCCAGGCATGGAAAGAGGAAGGGAGAGGGGAGGGAGGAGGGAAGGAAAGTAAAGGGAAGGAAAGAGGAGGTAAGATAAAGGGGAATGGATGGATGAATGGTTGGATGGACAGAGGGAGAGAAGCAATTTGAATCCCAGTGTTGGAAACAGAAGTCAGTCAGGGGCAGGTGTCCATGTCCTGTTCTCAGCCTGAGGCTGGGACTGACATCGGCTTCTTTGTTCTAAAGCAGGAGAGAGATCTCTGCCTGGTTTTGGGGTGGGATGAGAGCGGGATTCTAAGTGTTCGGCCACCAGGAGCTCCTTCTGAGGATGATCAGTTGAAGCACATCTTAGTTAGGTATCAGAAAGCAAGCTCTAAAGACTCCATGTGGGGGAACAATGCCAATGAGTTTATTTTGGATCTACACCACATGGGATCTGTATGTTGTGCTAATATTACATACCTAAGGTTGGGCATGGCACAGGGTAGAAGCTCACCAACAGTTGTTTGTGTGGTCTAGTTAAAGATCCTAGGGTTGGCAGAGCATTAGGAACTAGGCTCGGTGATTTTTAAGCATGTTGGCATCTCTTAGTCTTAGATTGACGTATAGATTAGAATGCAGTTTCTTTGGTGAAGCTGATCCCGTAAGAATTTGTTGGCCACATACTCTTTGTCTTCTTGTTTCACTATGATCATGATATGGGTAGCTTGCTCTCCCCTCCCCTCTCCTCCCTCCTCTTTCTTTTCATTTTGCTCCCTCCCTTCCCGACTCCATAATAGAAGCAGAGAGAACTTATTTAGGAAGAATTCTCTTCTAAGGGAGTAGTAGCCTGAGTTCAGCGGGAGGTTAGAACCCCAACTGCCCTGTTCCCATGTGCTATTTCAAGACTCTCAAGCTTTTTTATTTTATTTTATTCTTTTGGTGAATAGTGATCAAGTCAGAGGCTTTGCTCATTTCCACTGGTATCATCCATCGCTTCTGAATGCAGACTGCCTTTATTTCCTCCTGTCTTCTCACTCACTCCTTATCCACCATTGTCAACCAGCAGAGACTGGAACCACTTGTAATATATGAGCACCTGACACTGTTTCCCACATTCTCTGGGCACTAGGTTTTCTGTCATTCCATCACTTGTCATCTCCCCTGGAGTCTCCATGCTACCTCTGGTACCCCACCTTTTTTTTTTTTTTTTTTTTTTTTTTGGGAATTCTGCCAATGACCACAATGGCTGGATGAAAAGGAATGAAGAGGGGCTGAGCCACCACATTCTGAAGTTTTGATCTGTAACGTGGGTGGTTTTATTCTAAAAGGGAAAAATGAGAGGTTTCATGATATTCTTAGTGTGGTCCTGTCCTTCAGACACACCAGGAGTTGAGAAGGCATCTGGGGATTTGTTCACAATATAACCACAATGTTTCTATGACAAATTGGCTATTAATTTTCTAGCAACTAACTTATAAAAGACCTACTAGAATGAGATACATTATGAATGAAATTGAGCGTATTCTAACAATTTAGTATTTTGTACAAAACTCAGATGGCTCTAACTTGCCTGAATCAGTGCCTCCCAATAAAATCTATTGAATATATCCTGTTCTGGCAGCTTTGCCCTCCTCCCAGGTGGCTCTGTACATAAGGAGAGAAGCAATAAAGACTAGTACTCTGGTGGTACTAACACCTTCATGATGTTTGTAGAGGGAATGACCTTGGGCCAACTGAACAAGACAAGAGGAAGTTCCCCAACCACTTCCAAGGGCTTGAGGCTGAGGAACAGATGTCTTTAGGCTGCCCAAATGTCTGCCACATGGCCCACAATGTTCCCACTGCTGAAACCCCAAGTCTACAGCTCAGGGTGGTCTGGAAGGAAAGGATTGTTTTCCTGAGAGTGGTTTCAGGAATGTAGCTCCTCACCTAATAAAAGGAATGTGTGATGATTAACCGGGCCTAATATTAGTATCTGCAAAATAAAGAGCAATTGGGCCTGGTATGGGAGAACAAGTACTGCTTGCTCTCATTGCCAGGTAAAATCTGTTCTGTTTCAGTCATAAATCTTTCTTGGACGTCAGAGAAGAATTTCACTTCCGTTAGAAATACCGAATGAACCAGAGAAAAAGAACATGTTATTTTTTGAGATGAAAGCACAGTGATTTTAAAGTTGATGTCTTTTCCCACCACTTTGCTGGCTTCTTTCTCATGGTGCACTTGACTTGGCTGTGACTTGTACTGTTTTGCATAAGATGGGAGAGCAGTGAGGCCAGGTCAGGATGAGCTATTTGCTTCCGGCTTCTGCTTTAGTTAGGGAGCATGCATTTGATGCTGAACCTTGCTCTTCTCCAGGTGAGCCATTGTGTAAGTGTCTTTGAACAACAAACCCTTGATAATTAGTAAGGGTATACATTGGTAGACTTTAGGGTAGCTTGGGAACACCACTGGCTACAATGTAGAAATGGAATAAATTCCTTCATGAAATAAAGTTGTCACTCTTGCTGAATTGGGGCTCAAATTACTAGTAGTCACTCTACTTATATCATCTAATTAGCCTTCATTAATTCCTTTGATGTCAGTTCTCAAATTATGGTTCCTACAGCATCAGCATCATTTGAGAAACTTAGGAGAAATATGCATCTTTAGTCTCCTGTGCAAGTTTACTGGACCAGCAATGTGTGCTTTAGCAAGCCCTTCAAACATTTCCGCTATGCACTGAAGTTTAGGAATGTCTGTGTAAGAACCAACCGCCCTTGACTTTATTGTACACTTTATGAATCTTTGAAGTTCCCTTTAGTAAAAATTTCAATGCTAAACTGCAGGTTTCCAGTGATGTTCAGTACCACGTGTGCAGAAACCACATGTTGTTCTGGGGCTGGAGAGATGGATCAGCTGTTATGAGTACTTGCTGCTCTTGTAAAGGACCAAGGTTCAGTTCCTAGCCCCATATGGAGGTTCACAACCATCTGCAACTCTAGTTTTAGGGTATCTGATGTCCCTTTCTGGTATCTGAGGGCACCAGACACATATGTGATGCATGTGAATACATGCCAACAAATAATCATCATACAGATAAAACATAAATGCATAAATTAAAAAATAATTTTTAAAATAAATGCCAAGTCTCAAGACTGAGGCAAGATGACTCAGGCTTCAAGTTCAAGGCTAACCTGGGCTATGTGATATCACTTTAGGGATCATCTACTTTCTCTTTGTGTATGTATTACATGGGGCAGATGAATGGATCTTGTTCCCTCTGCTCTTGATAGATCACCAAAGTGGCCTATTTTCTGGGCCAGGAGATGGCCCACAGGTAACTCTTAGGATAAAGGAGAACAATGTAAACCCTCTGTCTATTCTTGAACTTGTGAGCATCAGGAGAATTTGCAGTGTTGTGAGGTCACTGGCTTCTTCATGGAGAAAGTGTGCCTGGGAATGAAGCCTTTTTAGAGGATAACAAAACTATTGTTGGAGGGAAAGCTGGATAAGGAACCAAAGTTTTCTTCTGAGTCTGCAGATTCATCATACCCTTCAGCTTCACATGATGAATTCAATATTCCTTGTGAATATTTTAACACAAGAGCCTATTGGCATCAATGCTAGTATCTTTTTGTTCTTTATTACAAAAATAAAAATTGAAGTTCAGCAGAATGAGGTTCCTGTAGAAGACACACACAAAATATCTGTCATCACCTGCACTTTCTTGAGAAGGATTTCATAAACTTTTACAGATTTCCTTCTGAATTTTCTGTTAACACATTAAGCAACATCCATCTACAGTATCATGCTGATACAGAAGATTTGCAAATTCAGAGATTTGAGGACTTGTAAGCCCTCAAAGCGGGCTAGGAAACGCCATGAGCTCACAAGGAAGTTGGGCTAATGGTAGCAGAGCTTGTGTCCATAGAACAATTTCAGTAAGATGTGTCCTGTGGGTTGGACGAAGACTACTCTGTGTTTACTTTAAACTACATTTGACTTTCAAGACATCAATCAGAGGGTGCATAGGCAACCTGAATTTGAGAGTGTAGCACTTGTCACCTCCTTCATTGCAAAAGCTGGCTATAGAACACTTGTAGGGCAGAAGGGAAAGAGGCAAGACAACTGTTTCCAGCTGGCATCACGAAACACAATCATATTGTCTATCTAGTTTAGTTGACACTCAGGAAAGCTTCTCTTTAAAAAAAAAGTTCACTGACAAACACACACACACACACACACACACACACACACACACACACACACCCCTCATCCTGATCATCATTACCTTCATCCTTTGTTATTTTTTTCACACCCAGCTTACTCCCTTCCACAAGCACTTCTCCCAAATTCACTCCTCTGCTTTGTTTTCTGATACATGATGTGCTTCACCAGGGTTGTCTGTGCCCATGGGTTTGACACTATTCATCAGTGACTTCTGAGAACACCCTCGGTCCCTCCCATAGAATCCATCAACGAATTGTACTTTAGTAGGGAGGAGCAGGGGCAACTGGGCTGCTCCTTGACCTATGATTGCCTGTCAACAGGACCAGTTTTGTGCAGGTACTGCTGGCAGCCACCCCTGCTATGACACAGTGATTGCATTGGCTACCTCACAAAGGATAGCATTTCATAGCTCTTCTTTTTTATCTGCAGGCTCATCTATTCTTTCCCCTCCCTCTTCCCTGGAGCCTTAGAGGTGGTGGAATGAAGGTCCTACTGGGGAAGACTTATTCTCAGTATCTTGAGCAGCCATTTTCTGGCTTTAATAACAAAGAGATTAAGTCTGATTAAGACTCAGTGTACAGAGAGATAAAGGACACCAAGGAAACATGCTTCTAAACACAGCAGGACCAATGCACAATGAACTCACATAGACTGGGGCCACATGTATAGGGCCTGCACCAGATAGGGTCCAAGAGCTGAAAAAAGAAGTGGGCACATACCCTCATCCCTAACCCAGAAGCTATCTTCAATTGATAACCACTTCCAAGTGAAAATTTAGTTATATTTCCAAAGTGGTGGCACAAGTTTGCACTCCCACCAGCAATGGGAGAGCATTCCCCTTACTCCAGCATGAGTTGTCACTTGTGTTATTAATGTTAGCCATTCTGACAGGAGTAATATGGACCCTCAAAATTGTATTGATTTGTATTTCCTGATGGCTAAGTATTTTGGACATTTCTTGAAGTGTATCTTGGACATTTCAGATTCATCTATTGAGAATTGTTTAGAGCTGAACCCCATTTTTAAATTTGATTATATATTTTTTTCACATATAGTTTCTTGAGTGCTTTATATATTTTAGATATTAGCCCTCTACAAGATGTGTAGTTGGTAGAATCTTTTCTCCTTCTGTAGGCTTTGTCTGAATAATGGTGTCTTGCTGTGCCCAAGACTGTCAGTTTCATGAGGTCCTGTTCACTAATTGTTGATCTTAGAGCATGTGCTGGTGGTACTCTGTTCAGAATGTTGTCTCCTGGACCAATAAGTTCAAGGATAGTTCCCACTTTATCTTCTATCAGGTTCAATGTTTATCTAGTTTTATATTGAGGTCTTTGATTTATTTAGAATTGAATTTTGTGCAATGTGATAAATATGCATCTATTTGCATTCTCCTACCTGTAGCCATCCAGTTTGATCAACACTGTTTGTTGAAGACGTCTTTTTTCTGGTGTGGATTTCTGACTTCTTTATCAATAATCAGGAGTCCAAAGGTGTGTGGGTTTATGTCAAGATCAACAACTCAATTCCATTGATCCAATTGTTTGGATGAGGGTTTGTCAATTTTGATGATTTCTTTTTCAAAGAATCAACTCTTTGTTTCATTGATTCTTTATATTGTTCTTTTTGCTTAAGGTTAGAAGTTCTCATTCTGCAAATACAGGTAAAGGTTTGTGGATCCTGAGTGAGGAATAGGCCTTTACTCACCTGCAAGCTGCTGTTAAGTATGGATTTTGTGTATGGGACAGGCCCTGTCCTTATGTCTAATGTCTGCTTTAACCCATCATTACTTTCCTTTCTTAAAAAAAGCACATTTTTGTCATTCCAGACACTGTATTTCTGAGAGATTCCAGATAAAATATAGGACAGTTAAATTTGAATTCAAGCAAATAATATATGATTTTTAGTGTAAGAGTGTCTTGTGTACTGTTAGAACATACTTAAACTAGAAAAATTACTCACTGCTTTTAACTGTGTATCTTATTATTATTTGCTAAATGTGGCAACCCAGAAGCTGACTTCCTGGGCAAGAGGCAGTTGGTGGTCTGGCCGGAGCTCTAGAATCTACTAATAAACTGTGGGGCTCCATTGCTTGCTGAGTTCCCTGAAATTCTTGAATGTCAGTGACTTCATTTGAGGGTCAGTGGATAACAGCAGTCCCCATTTCTTCAGATTATTTCCTCAGAATTAAGTACAGTAATAGAGACTATCTCTGGCATAAAAATGTTCCATAACCTGTGAGTTTTGCTATGTGCCTCCTCTCTCTAGAGAGCACAGAGACAATGAGCCTGTAAATACCTGTAGTTTGTGTTTATACATCTATCTGTATCTCTCTACATATTATATAATATACATTACATATCCATATATAAAAGGTGCATAAATATGCTTATATATGAAAATATTAAAGATTCATCAGCAACTCATAACTTACAGTTAGTTTTAGGTCTGAGCCCAAGTGTTTCATTGTTGGTAATGAGCAGAGTAACAGCACACTGTGAAGTGTGCATGAATGAAATTACTCATATCACAGGCTACAGAAAAAAACAAAACAAAACAAAAAACAGAGTAAAGAACCAGCCTGCATGAGAGGTTGGTAACATTAAAGTCAGACTTAGCACTAGCATCATAGCTCAGTTGATAGATTGTTTATCTAGCGTGGGCAAAGCCCTGAATTAGATGAACTACATAATCTGGGAATGGTGGCATTTGCCTATCATCTCAGAACTTGGGTGGTGAACCCTGAGGATCTGTTCAAGGTCATCCTTGGCTACACAAGGAGTTAAAAGGTAGAGACCCTGTAAAAAATAAATAAAAAGAAAAAATAAAGTATATTACATTAAATTAAAAAATTTAATATAGGTGTTATTTATTTTGTGCTGTTTCATATTTGTGACCATAATATGTTGCATACTTTAAATACATATTTGCAAAGTTAAAGATGATTGTGTTTTCTTCTTTCTTTGTGAATATCAACCTTTCCATTAAGATTAATGCCAAAGGTTGCATTTTAAAATACTGTTCCATGCATGGCACTATTAAACAGCCCACTTAGCTATTTAAAAATTCTTTATAAGTTGTAAAATATTTCAGACATACAAAAGTATGTAAAATAATGTTTTAGCTTAAAGTAAAATAATTTTTGCTTTAGATATTTATTTTCAGATTAAATAAAGAAAATTTTCTCTTTTTCATTTTCTTTTTCACCTTTTAAAACATTTCATATGATATATTTTGACCACACTTGTTCCCCTCCCTTCAACTCTTCCCAGGCACCTCTCTGACTTCATGTTCTTTCTCTATCTCAGAAATACAAGTAAACAGAGCCAACCCAACAACAACAACAAAAAGCATACAATTTTAACAAAATACAATGGAATCCTGTTTTGTTGGTCAATTACTTCTGAGCATGAGGTTTTGCCCCGAAATGTGATTGATATACTCACTGTCATTCCTTTGAAGCTCTCTCTTCCTCAGAAGGTATCAATTGCAAATAGCTTCTTGGTTAGAGGTAAAAGTGTGTGCCTACTTTTCCTTCTCTATACTGGGACTGGATTTAATTTGTGCTGGACTTGTGCATGCTGTCACAGTTTCTATAAGTTCACATGTGTATCAGCCTTGTTGTGTTTGGAAGATGCTGTTCCTTGGAGTTGTCCAACACCACTGGCTCTAATCTTTGTCTCTTCTTGTGAATAGACCCCTGAGCCCTGGGGAGAGAAGTGTGATAAACTTACTCTCTGCACATCACCTTGTCCCAACATGGGTCTCTACTATCTACTGCAAGAAGAAGCTCCTTTGATGAGCGTTGAACAATGCTCTGATCCATGGGTATAGCTATATGTCAATAGGAGTCACAGCAACTACAAAGATGTAGTCTACCTGTCCTGTTGGGATTTGCTAGTGGCTATAGAGTCATGTCTTTGAGAAAACAATCTGTTAGCATCCATCAAGGATCCCGAGGCTGTTTCTACCTTTGCCCCGGTTAATCCCGCATCTAAATAACTGGCCTCTCAATATGTGAGCCAGCTATACACATCTAAATGTTATTCTCTAAACCTATGTATGTTTTTTTTTGGGGGGGGAACCCCACATGTTTTCAAACATTTATTTACTGTGTTTGTATTATGTATATATGCACATGTATATGCATATGTGTAGGTCTGTGCATGCAATGGTACATGTGTGCAGGTCAGAGGATACAATTTGTAGGACTTGGTTCTTTCCACCATGTGAGTCCAGAGGATCAAGCTCAAATTCTCATAGCAGTGAGAATAAGTGACCTTTTCTGGCTGAGGACTCTCCAACATCCCAATTTTTATGCTCAAAAAAAAAAATCTTTAATAGAGGGAAACAAAACTAGTGTTAAAAATAGTCACCAGTGTAGCTATGCAAGCTCCCCACCCTTACCATGCTCTTAGAGGGATCTCACATTGGGGTCTAATGTGCTGTGTTTGCTGTTCTGGAGTTTGTGCTATGTAGTGTGTCTGGTGATAACAGCGTTGCACACATGGATTTGGAACTTTAATCCACTGTTTTCTCAATCCTGCTACCTCTGTTGGTTTGGTGCTCTGCTTCCCTCTCCCAGGAGTCTGTTAGGTTCCTGCTATTATCATCTGCCTCTGCTGAAGGCATGGGAGTAGATGCAGGACCATGTGAGGTCCATACTATGTCTGTATATCCAAGGTTGCAGCCTCAGGCACCTGTGAGGGTTTCCATTTGGAGTTCCCTATGCTTCCAGTTAGTATAGTGGCAAATAAAATAAAACCAACCAACCAACAATACCTTCATACACCAAAGAGGGAACCACAGAAGGAGAAAGATCTTTTCTCTTGTTTTAGACAGGAGCTCACGTTTTTATTTCATGCCAGGACTCATAAACTATGCAGTCACTGGAAGAAAAATGTTAGTAGATAAAATCCAGAGGCCTGGGGGAGGATCTAATACAGCCTCATCAGGAAATTACTCTAGATAAAGTAGAAAGAAGTAAAATTCCTTCTTCCAGCTTTTAGCTCAGGCTGCAGGAATCCAGCCAGGAAGGGAGAGAATGTCCTCAGAGGTCCCAAGGACAGTTTATGGCTTTTCCCACACTGAGAAGAAAGCGACGTCAATTCTTGGCTCTGAGAATTACTGCCCTTCTGTAGTACATACTTGTGTGTGTGTGTGTGTGTGTGTGTGTGTGTGTGTGTGTGTGTGTGTGTGTGTGTTTACATGGAGGATGGAACTATGAAAGCCAGTGTGAGTGTATGTGTGTAGTGGGTTGTAGGAGGGAGGTATGGAGTTAATATCTCTCTCTCTCTCTCTCTCTCTCTCTCTCTCTCTCTCTCTCTCTCTGTCTCTCTCTGTCTCTCTCTGTCTCTCTCTGTCTCTCTCTGTCTCTCTCTGTCTCTCTCTCTCTCTCTCTCTCTCTCTCTCTCTCTCTCTCTCTCTCTCTCTCTCTCTCTCTGTGTGTGTGTGTATGTGTGGAGGTATGGGTGTAGAAGGAGGTATGGAAGCCAGTGTATGTAACTACATGTGTGTTGGGCAGGATATCAGAGGGAGTTATGGAAGTCAGTATATGTGAATGTATGTGTGTGTGTGTGTGTGTGTGTGTGAGAGAGAGAGAGAGAGAGAGAGAGAGCACATGTGAGTGTAGAAGGTACATAAGCCAGTGTGTGAACATTATGTGTGTGTATGTGTGTGTACATTATGTGTATATGTGTGTGTGTGTACATTATGTGTGTGTTTGCGTTTGTGTGTGTGTGTATGTGTGTATGTGTGTGGATAGGAGGGAGGTACAGAAGTCAGTGTTTGTCTATATGTATATGAGTATGTATGTATTCATATGTAGAAGGGCAGGTATGGAAGTCAGAGTTGTGACTGTATGTGTGTGTGTGTGTGTGTGTGTGTGTGTGGGCTTATGTGTGTAGGAGGGTTTAGGAAAGTGGTATGGGAGTCATTGAGAGTGTGTGTGTGTGTGTGAAAGTGTGTAGGTGTGCTTGTGTGTGTATGCAAGTGCATGAGTGTACACGTCTGCACAGGTATGAGTGTGGGTATGTGGGTATAGGAGGATGGACAGAAGTCAGGGCTTCTGAGTTACTTTCTGCAATATGTCTTGCAACTTTCTTGCTTTGTTTTCCTTTTAATCTTCCTTTAAAGAAAACAGGGAACCATCCCATCATTTATATGAGAGTCATGTTTGGTGAGGTTTTTTGTTTTCTGTTTTCTGTTTTGTTTTTTGTTTTTTGTTTTTTTTTTTTTCAAAAAGAAAAAGAAAAGAAAGGAAAAGAAACCTGAGTGCCTCATGAAGGAAGATTCAGCATCCAGGCAGCGTCATCACTCTTGCGGGTAATTGGGTCTGCCATTGGTGAGTAGCCACTTGAGAGGAAAGTGCTCAACCCTGCACTGTGAATGAGCTCTTTCAGGGCATGGGGCCTGGGGGAGGGCTGTGCCATGGCCTCCTGCCAGGAGGCATCCTAGAAGCCTGGCATAGTAGCTCAACTTCAGACCCAGGAGCACTGTGTTCCTCTGGTCACGCAGATAAGCCTCTGTTTGCTCTCTGTCTTCCTGGTCAGCTGGGCTGGGGTCCCTTTAGAGAGGCACTGACATCTAAACATCTGGGGGTTTTGGTGAAGGGAGTGGGAAATGGACTCACCAAAGGCTTGGGGCACTTTTGTTTGATGTGGGAAGAGCCAGCAACAGTAGTTTCTGACGTCAGGTTCAAGGCTGATGAAGCCATTACTTCTTCCAGCCCATCGTTCTCTGGGGCATTGGAAGTCAACTGTTTATAACAAAATGCCAACTCCACTGGGAGTTTCTCCAGAATTGTTCAAGGAGATTGGCGCTGCTTTTGTCCTCCTCAACCTAGTCTAGATAATGCCTTGTTGTCCACCCACATTAACATCATCAGGGCCCCGCGTCATCAGCCCAACCCCCTTCATTCAGTAGAGGCGCTGGAGATAGCTGAACTGATAAGGAAGCCGGATCCCTGTGTTTATGCCTTCAGACAGTTAACTGAAAGAACATCCAGCTGCCTCTCCTTCCTGTTTTCTGAGAACTGTCTGTTTAGGAGGTTGATGGCTGAGTTTACATCTTCGTCAGTGTGTCTAAGAATCGATGTAAAGACCTCTTCACCGGAACCCCAGGGCTCTCCTGTGAGATGTTTTGGTGCTTTGGAGAAATCGTCCAGTTACTTTTATGAGGTGACGACTATGATTTAATTATAAGAGGAAAAAAAATAATACGATTAAGTAAAACACAGTCTTTCTGGATGCAACCACTTGAAAGGACAGAGTAAAAAGTCTCCCTGGAAAGGACTTAGCTGTGCAAATGCAAACCACTGAGATGACTCCTTAATTCAGCTGAGGACAAGACTGCTGAAAAATATTCTAAAGACACCGTTTTCCAACTCTCTTAGCAATAATCACCTTGGATTGTGGTTTTGTATTGAGTTGCTGATTCCATTTGCTGAAGTCCTTTAAGCTTACAATCTGGAACAAATATAATCCTCCAAGGCTCTGTGAGTGAGGGAATGGATAAGAAGTCTCGGTTCTATATATTGTGAGACACAGAAGGGGCGCTCAGGGTGTGGTGGCGTCCTGAGCCAAGCACTGGATATATTTTTAAGGTCTCTGTCTTCAAAGAAGCCAAGAAAGCATCCAAAGGGAAGAATGCTCTTTGAGGGGAAGAACACACGGGCAACACCCCTACTTGAAGCTCTTGCTTGATAGATGACTGGGAATCTGGAGCATAGATGCCCCCGGGAAACCTTCCAAATGCCTTGCAGGGCTGGGTATCTTCAATCCACAGAAACAGCTTGGACAAATTGAGTTTCCTCTCACCCCCTACCCTCGCAGGGCCTCTCCCTGGCCAAAGCTGCTTTCCTTTCCCTTTGGTCTTCTCATTTTACTCCCAGGAAGAGAGCAAACTGTTCCCATGAAGTTTTATCTTTAACTTTCTGTGGCTAGTGGGGACAGCACAAGAGCATGTGTCGGGGAAATAGGAGGCAGGTGTTGGGGGGGGAGGGTCCTGTTTTACAGCACCAAGCGCTTGACACTTTAATAGTCTAAAACAAGCCTGAGGTTTTTGTCTAACCTTGGGAAAACATCGGGTTTTGAAGAGAGATGTTTCAGCTCTCCTCGAGCCTGCTCATCAGAATCAGATGCCTGCACATTTTTTAGCTGCCATTTCGGCAGACTCAAAAGGACACAGCACCCTAGAGTAATGAGTTTCCACAGCCAACCTGATGCGACAGGAATGTTTATTAAAGAGCAAAATTCACATCAGGCATGGGCATGTTCAGCTGTCTCCTGTGTTGCCAGGATTAATTTTGTCACAGCCCAAGGCTCTTTTTCCTAGTTTACCCATTTTGACAGCTGTTACTGTAGGACCCTGACATCTTTTGGATTCCTCAGAGGTAGGTTAACTTGTCTTGTTCCAGTTCAAGCATCATCCCGGCAATAGTGAAATTTATTGGGCATGGCTAGTACAGCGGAGGAGAATAGTGAGGATCAGGAGACCTTCTCTTCTGGCCATATTCAGTGGGGCTGATTTATACATGAGAAGTTGAACAGGGCACAGTGGTTCCTTCTCCCAAGTCCCAGATGTAACTAACAGGGCTTCTTTGCGCTGTCTCCACAGTTGAAGGTAGCCCGGCTTCTGAAGGCAGAGCTTAGTAGCAGCTCTACAATATGGCAGATTTTTTTTCCCTCAAAAAGGGCATCTTCCAAAGGAGAGAAAAGAGGGCTAGCAGAAACATGGCCAGGGAGACCATGCAATTCCCTAACCAGGTCTTTACTGCTGATGCCTCAGAAGGTGTTGTGTTCCTCTGCAGTAGTAGATTGCTTTTGCCTGTAGTCCAAAGCCTCAATTCTTGGACATAACACTCAAAGTCTCCCTGCTATGGTCTCCTTCACTTTTCTTTCTTTCTCTGTTTTTGTTTTTTTGAGAGAGGGTTTCTCTATAGCTTTGGAGTCTGTCCTAGAACTCACTCTGTAGACCAGGCTGGCCTTGAAGTCACAGAGATCTGCCTGCCTCTGCCTCCCGAGTGCTGGGATCAAAGGTGAGCTCCACCACCACCTGGTTTACCTTTTTACCTTCATTTCTGGATGTTTCAGCCTCAGACTCCATGTAGCAGTTGCTCATTTCTTTTAGGTCTCTCCCATGGTTCACAAAGTTAAAACTGCCCTTGTGCCTTGTACTTCAAGGGATTGCCTTTGTTGCAGAGTCTGAGGCAAGTCACCTCTTTGGAATGTGTGATGACTTTCCATCCTTAAACCCTGTGTGTTCAAATCTGGACACTCATCAAAGCTTCTGGGCTCCCTGCTTGTTTAGTGGAGTGTCTCCTTGAAGCTACACCACATTGCAAACTCTCCTTACAGCCTTTTCTGCATCTCACATCTTTCCATGCTTGTTGAACTTCTTACATGCCGACCTCTGTTTAAGAAGGAGCTACCAGTATCCCAAGGAGGGAGGGATGTATTCCTTCATCTGATGGGAGTGACTTGATATTCTACCTATCATTGTTTCTAGCACCCAGTGCAGTATCTATCCTGGAGTATGATGGTCTCAATGGATGTTGCTAGACAGATTGGCTAAGTGTGATTGCAAACAAGGGAGTGACTAAGTTTCCCCTAGGAGGTAGAGTGCTGTCCTGTGATCTGGTGTGAATGGAGCAGGGGCACAAATGGTCCCTCTTCTACTAGCCCCTCCCTGGGGCAGACCAATGGGATTAGCCTTGTCAGGCCCCTGGAGAAGAAGAGAGAATGGGAAGGGGGAGAAGGGCAGGGAAGTGGAATTGGATTCGGAAACAGAAGACTCTGGGCACAGAGACCCCGGTGACTGATGAATTCCTCTCCCCATTTCTCTAGATACCTAAAACAGGCAATGTTAACCAAATTCTGAGATATGTGTGTGGTCTGTGTGAACATTTGATTGGAAATGTTTCTTTATTATTTCTGTGTGTAAGTCTCCATAAGATTAATGCCTGTCCAAATTGCCCAAGACTTACAATGGGTATTTCTCATTCAGTAGCAGGAAACTGCCTCCATGCCTGCTGGGTTCATGAGAACCAGGGGTTGGGAAGGCCAGCTTGCAGGGTCTGCCTCTAGTGTTCAGTCCTCCTCTAGTTCATACACAAGTATGGATTATGCTTTCCTCTGGGAAGGGCTTCAGTTTACTGAGCCCCAATGTTACTAGGGAGAATGGTTTCGCTGGATTTATTTGTTTAATATTCATTTAGAAAAAGTCTATATAAGAGTTTCTCTGACTCGTATCATAGCTTTAATTTTTTTTTTTCATTTAGTGTAAAGTGGCAGGATTTTAAATCTGTACTGCACAAAATAATGTGCCCTTGGTGAGGGTGAATATAAAAACATTAAAATTGTTTGAAAAATAGTCTAAGAAGTCTTCTATTATTGTTCCATTGTTTGATGCAAAGACTTGTGTAAGTGCATAACACTTAACACCGGAGTTTGAGTTTTCTGTCTATCTGTCCTATTCCTTTCCTCCCTCTTCTTTTGGTAAACATGTGCATTAATTTTATGCATTTTAACCGAATATTTATTGTGTACCAAGAAGCAGGGACAGAACAGTGAAGACACTGAGAAAAATGGTGCTTATGTTCTAGTGGGAAAGGATAGACAATCCACAGCACACATCAGTAAAATCTACATCATGGGAGATGTTGACAGTTGATTGAATATAAACTAAGAAAAGGATGGCTTGCATCATTTCTGAGTGATCAGAAGTGCCTACATCTTACTATTTAGATGGTAATAACCAATGTAAAGCGACTCCTGTGTTGAAAGCAGAAACAATTTGGGTTCCTAACCCTCTAACCACACAGAGACTGCATACCCCGAGGCCCTGAGTCATGAGTGTCTTGCTTACATTAAATTGCTACCAGTGTGTCAGGGCAGAGAAGGGAGATGCACTCCAAAAACCTTGACATGATTGGTGAAGGATACAAACTCCTATTATTTTTATTTGTCTTCCCTGGTTCTTTCTCAGTCTGTCAGTAAACCGCTTTAGCTCTCTCTTTAACAACCATCCAGGACCAGCCATGGTTTCATTTCCCTGGTCCCTAGCCCAGTAACACACAGTCTTCCCTGGGTCATTGCAATGAACACTGTGACTACTCAGGTGCTGAGCCCCACACATTAGCTGGGGCAAACCTTTAAGATGTTATATTCTTATGTTCAACTTTCAGTGCCTCATAAAGCATGCAGAATAGCTGTCTGGCTTCTCTGTGGAGTCACATTGGAGGTCACTCAGACACCACCCCGTGCCCCTCAGTCCACATTAACCTTGCCTCAGTCCAGGGTTTTCCTGTCTTTTCTTCCTCTGCTCTATTTTCCCTCCAGCTGGAATGCTTTTCTGACACTCTCACCTCACCCCTGAGGCATAGATATCTTCTCAGGAATCCTGTGTCCCCACCCAGGCTCAGTCTTTCCTCTCCTCACTTCTACTCCTCTCTCCCCACAGCCCCACAGCCTGCTCAGCTGTTTTTTTTTTTGTTGTTGTTGTTTTTTGTTTGTTTGTTTGTTTTGTTTTTTGTTCCACAGTCCTTGCTGTTCCACAGTCATCCACTATTGTGTTAATGTGTGCATCTGTTTGCTAGACTATTGACTCCCTGAGCACAGTCGCCTTGTCTGTTTTGTGCACTGGGGTATCTAGGTTTTTGCCTCAGAGAGGTGTTTAGTAAAAAAAAAACTTTTGCAGGAATAACAGATCTTTTTCTTCTATGAGTTTATATTAATAATATACAGCCACACACAAACATAGACAAACAGAAACATACTCTCTGTCACACATACACACACTCTGTCTCTCTCTCATACATACTCTGTCTCTCTCTCACACACACATGCACACTCAAACACACAGACTTTTCTCCTTATTTTCTCTCAGAACTTTTCTCCCTCACATTCCTTTGCTAAGCCCACTGCTATGGGATAAATGTTTGCTTCTTTCCCAGATTCATATGTTGAAACTGTAAGCCATATTGTAGCTATTTTTGCAGATAGGGCTTTTAAGGGAGTATTTAGGGTTAAATAAGGTGATAAGAAGCAAGACTGTAATAGGATTAGTGTCCCTGTTAGAAGAGATGCCATGAAGAGTCTCTCTCCTTTCCCTCCTTTCTCTTTCTTTCTCCTTCCCCTCCCTCTTCCTATCTTTTCTCCCTCCCCCAGTCTCTCTTTCTCTCTCCTCATGAAGGTAATAAGGAAAAGCCATGTTAGCACAAGAAGGTATTCTTGCGCTTAGCAGAAAGAGGGACTTCACCAGGAACCACTGATTTGGGGCTTGCAGCCTCCAGAACTGTGAGAAGATACTTCCTGTTGTTGAAGTCATTCAGCCTGTGGTATTTTGATACAGCTTGAAGAGATGAATACACTTATCATGCTTCAGACTAACCTAGAAGCTCTCCCTTCCCCCAAGTCATTGTCAACTGTCATTGCACAGACACAGATCCTCTCACTCTTTATATAGCTGGGAGTGACTGCCAACTTGTTATCATCCTGCTTCAGCCCCTTGACTGCTGGGATTACATGTATGTTCCATGACACAAAACTCCACTTCCTGACTTTCTGCAGCCTTTTTGCCTGTACAGCACTTTCAGAGTTTGGCTTTAGCTTGCTTTACTTTGCCTTCTCATGTGTGCTTGCGTCTGGCCACTCATGTAAAACATAAGCCACTGTATGGGGGAAGAGACCGATGCAGATACGAGCCCATAGTACACATGATGAAAGCAACAATTGTTTTATTCACAGGGCATCATTTTGCAGCCTGAAGCCCATATATGGATCAATAACTAGGCTTTGACCATAAAGATAATCAAACAGTGATGTTGAGTTCCTATGTAAGAAAGGCCTTTGTAAAATGTGTCTGTGATCAAAGGTACTTTCTAAGCATATATCCCTGACATTAATAATGAGTAAAAGTCAACATGTTGCAAAAGAGATCCTGGCTCATGTCTCATTTCTAAGTTGTCTTTCCTTTTCCCAGATCCTTTATGCTGTGCAAGCAGGTGAGATATTGACAATGGGATGACATGAGGAGGTACATGGTGAGGAGGGAAGGACTATGAAAAATTAATATAAAGCTGTATAATTGAATGAAAAAAGCTCAAAGAAAACTTGTATCGACTGCTAATGGTTAAGAAAGAAATCATTCTAGGGGAAGGAAGTAGATGGGTTGCTCTGCTGAGTTTCTAGGATGAAATTTGGGGAGGACTCCAAGCTATGGAGAGGGCCTCTGCATGTTGTTCATTTTCAGTTTGAAAAACACATTTTTTCTTCCCTTTGATAGAAACATGCCAGTCATTACTTTTTTTTTTTTTTATCTATAGAACTACCAAACAGAACAATTTAGGCATGCACTGAAGGAATTTTATCTAGGTAACTGAACAAAAAGAAGTGAAGACGAGATTCAGGAGAACTTCATTCCATATTAAAAAGAGAGTTGTCTTCATATTGAGCAAGGGATGCATATGAAAAGGGAGGTGTGCATCTGAGACCACAGTCCGTGATTGTAGCTGAGTGTGCAAGACAGACTGCATAAATACTTTGATCTACCTCCTGGTACTTGAACTCTCTACACCTGACTTAATTAGCTTCTCAACCCTAATCTCATAATAAATGCAGCCTTGCTATCATTTTACTGGTGTGAGGATGAGGTGAGAAAACGAAGCTGAGACTGAGAGGAGGAAAATCCATTTCTGCTGCTGTGGTGAGTGGTGGAGTTGGGAGTGGGAGACAGAGGGACAGGGTCAGGGACTGGCTGGTTGGCTGTTGTCTGGAAGGCACTAAGAACTAGAAGGTAGGATGTCATGGGAAGGTCACAGGATAAAAATGGAGGGGGACAGCATGTACATGCCTGTGCTCTTCCTGCTAGACTTATGCAGTGAAGGGCATCAATACATAATGAAATCTGTTCAGTCTTCTTTTCCTCCTCCTCCTCCTCCTCCTCCTCCTCCTCCTCCTCCTCCTCCTCCTCCTCCTCCTCTTCCTCCTCCTTCTCCTCCTCCTCCTCTTCCTCCTTCTCCTCCTCCTCCTCCTTCTCCTCCTCCTCCTTCTCCTCCTCTTCCTCCTCCTCCTCCTTCCTCCTCATTCTCCTTCCTCCTCTTCCTTCTCCTTCACTATCCCCTCATCTTCCTTCCTCTTCTTTAAAATTTGCTCCCACTGAGAAAGTAGTCCAACATCTCTGGATTCTTTATCTGTGATAACTATTGGGTAGAGAATGTTAAAAAGAATTTAGGGTTGCAACCCCAGGGTACTGCCCCAGAGAAGTGCTTAGTAAAGTACTGCATTCATGTACCATTTCCTCAGGGGCTCAGAGCAGAGCCAGTTTCAGCCAGGATGCAGCAAACAGCAGGATATTCTTACCCAAAGAGAGCTCCCTCAATTTGTGTTCAGTCTGGGCCACCCACAATCTGCTGTCTCAGCATGGACCTTTCTTGCTTCTCTTTTGCTTCAGGGTTACCAATTGGACATTCAAAGGGAAGGGCTATCAGATACAGAGAGGCTTTTTAAAAAATATATTATATAATATATGACTATATATTATATAATATATGAATATATATTATTCTATTATCAGCTGCTGTCCAGATGGGCTTCAGTATCTGATTCCTCACTGAGATAAACAATTGATTACAATGAGGCTTTGCCTTTCCCTTTGTAACTCATAAGTACCCTTCTGAATCATGTGATCCTATCTTAACCCTTCATTTGTACAGACTGAGTGCTTGTTATCTCATGAGTGTTTGGCTTAAATTCCCAAATCAACATTACAGAGCCTGTTGGCATTCAAGTAGGATGGCTTCATGGCTTCATGTCCTTGAGAGGTAATTTTAAGCATTTTGCCAATATCTTAAAACCTCATTGAAAAAGGATTGCAGGTTTGCTCTATGACATAAATCAGTCTTCTGGAGAGAGGGAGAGAGGGAGAGAGAGAGAGAGAGAGAGAGAGAGAGAGAGAGAGAGAGAGAGAGAGAGAGAGAGAGAGAGAGAGAGAGAGAGAGAGAGAAAGTTAACTTATGATTTAGTGTGACTAGCACTATTTCTATTTAGTGCAAAACGAAATGGGAATCATGGAGGGACCTGGAAATACTTGCCAGGCCTGGGGAATCTCTACCCAGGTCTCTAGGGTTAGGTTCCACTCTGTTGTCTTTCTGGTTGTGAGTCTAGCTCCCTCCCCCCAACTTGGTCTCATAGATTCCTTCCAGCCTAAGGCATCGCCCAGCTATATTGTTTCCAGAGAGTTAAACTCACTGGGGTGTTGAATAGAATATTCTAAGAATCTTTTAAATCAACAGCTCTGCTCTCTTGACTATGAGGAATGTACCCTCCCTGGGGATGCCTAGAGAAGATGGGATGTGCACCAGAAGTGAATCTTTGCCTGTCCTCCTCCTCTGCTGTCCTCTGCAACATGAGAGAGGGACCTTAGCACTCCTTGCATCCAGGAGGGACAAACCTGAGAAGGGAACGAAACCAAGTTTTTCACCTATTCTCTTCCAATGACCCTCACGCTGCCCTCTGGATGCTCAAAGTGTGTTTTAGGAAGGAGGTTCCATATCAGCCTGCAGGCTGATGGCCCATTTATAGATCATTTGTCTCAAGAATCTTGCTAGTTTAATCAGAAGTGGTTGCAACCATTTTGTTTCAGGTCCCTAGAATGTGTTAAAAGGAACCCTAGCTTCCGTAGATCCAGTTTCTCATATCAAAAAGGTATTGCCATTAGATGGGCCCAGGCCTGCTGAGTTTGCTGCAGTCTTCATTCTATCTTCATGTCTTTAATGGATCAGCTTCACTCAATGACTCTCAGATTTATTGTATTCCCACAGATAATTGTGGTTTTTCTCTCTTCTAAGGTAGGGATGGGGTTAAGCATATGGAATTAGTTATTTTGAATTTAACTCTGTAATTGGGGCATATTACACAATTCTGGGCATCTTCTTTTTCTTATCTTTGTCAGAAGGGAAATAATTTCTACCTATATATTGTGGGGATTGTCAGAGCAAATTTCTGCATAGCATATAGAATGGAACCTGGCTGACAGAAAGCTCGCAGGGAAGGTTGTCTATCTTTAATACACCAAACAGGTTACCTCTTTCATGATTTTGGTTGTTTGAATGAAGATGGCCCCTATAGGTTCATATATGTAAATGCTTGGTCCCCATTTGGTGGAACTTTGGGGAGAAGGATGAGGGGGTGTGGCTTTGTTGGAGAAGCTGTGCCATTTGGGTTGGGCTTGGAGGTTTCCAAAGCCCCAGTTTCTTTTCCACTGCTTATGGATCAGATGTGGGCTCTCAGCTATTGCTCCAGCTCCCTACCTGCCTGCTGTTGCACTCCCTGCCATGATGATCATGGACTAAATCTCCAGGGCTGTAAGCAAGAACCAAATCAAACCCTGTAAATTGCCTTGGTCATGGTATCTCTTCACAGCAGTAGGAAAGTAACTAGCAGAACGAACCCATTGAAGAGTAATGTTACATTTGCCCTATACATTGGCCATATGCATACACAGGAGGACACAGTTATAATAACCTACAAATAATTGCTTTCATCTAATAATTGACATGCTATGTATAAACTAGCTTTTTTTTTCAGAGAAGAGTAAGTCTTCACTGACTAGCTAATTTCTGTGGTGTAAATACTTCCATGGAGACCACTCTCAAGCCTCCAATGACTTAACAGCCATCTCTTATGAACTAGAAGAAATTGTTCATAGCAATACTGTTTGCAAATAGTTGACTCTACAAGGTCCCTTCCTACAGCTCCTTCTAGTCATAGTCCTAAGCAGGCATCTTTGTATTCCTATCCAGCTCATGAAGAGAGACAAAGTCCCAGGAAGTACTGTGGCATTCCCAAGATCACAGAGAATGTGACCATGGCACCACAGAACAGACTTCTGGTTTCAGGCAACACTCTTTCTAAATATGGCCTTGCAAATCACCTCTCAAACTTCCCCAGTCACTCAAGAATTTAAAGGGTGTATACCACCTACACACCCTTTGAAGAGAGCTACGAGGGGATGTACTCATCAGTGCATGAGAATTACTAAGAGAAAGGGTGAGTTCAATTCGAGGAATAGTGATCCAACCTAAGAGAATGTGAACTCAATCCCAAGGGCAGCTTACTGTACCAGCAACATGTCATTGTAAGGGGTTAGCTTTGCAACAGAAGATGTAGTTTGGAATATGTCAGAGGTCCTTGGAGGGAATTTAAAAAAACCCAGTATATAAAGGGATTATATTTGTTCTCAGGGGCATTTTAAAGTTGTGGGAGAACTTAATGTATATAATAATAGACAAGGAAGGAAGAAAACAGATGAAAAGGCAAGAGAATTATTCACTGCAGGAAAAGAAAAGCAGTGCAACTTTTCTTTGCACTGCTTTGTTTTAAGCTAAAAAAGCTAAAAAAGGGCTTTGTTTTAGCTTTCCAATGCGATGCAACACTATGACCAAAAATAATTTGGAGAGGGAAGGGGCTTTACAGTTTATGCTTCCACATCATAGTCCATCATTGAAGGAAGTCAGGGCAGGAACTCAAGGCAGGAGTCTGAAGGCAGGAACTGAAACAGAGGCCACAGAAGAGAACTGCTTGCTGGCTTGCTCCCCACGGTTTCCTTAGCCTGCTTTCTAGTAGCTCCCAGGGCCACCATGGGTGCACTCACCCAGTGAGCTAGACCTTCCCCTATCACCCATAAATCAGGACATTGCTCCACAGGCCAATCTGCTGGGAGCATTTTCTCAACCGAGGCTACTTCTTTCCAAATGTCTCTACCAGGTATCCAGCACTGGCTGTATACTATGACTCAGGTATCTCAGATTTGAAAATAAGTTACATGGTCAGAATAATAGAAACACAACTTATTTTTTTATTAGCTAACACTAAAAGGTGTATCCAAGTAGTGGAGATGAGGTTTTCTTTGTGTGAGTGAACATATAATCATCCTAAATTACGGACCTAATCATATGATTTCAAGATGCTTATCAGGAGGAAAAAAGATTCCAGTTAATAATTCCATATACATAATATTTACCTTTATAATACCCCCCAGAAGCACAGATCAACTGAACAAGATGAGACTTTAATGGAATTTATCTGACTGATACACATAGATTTTGAACCAATGATCTTAAATACATACACAATATTTACAATTTTAACCCATATAGGGTATCTGAGTCTCATTTAATGATGTGATATCATCTTTGCACTGTGGTGGGGTGTGAATGGGTTCTTAATGGTCCTCCATGGCTTTCCATTTGAGGAAGGACAGGCGCCATAGTTTGCTTCCTAATTTATAGAGTGACTGTGACTTCCATACGCATATTAGAACCTAGGTGTCCTGTCTTACTAATGGGTCCTCTGGGGACTCTTGCTCAGGAAATGTGTGGCCATGTTGTCATTTGTCAGTGAATGTTGGGTAGTCTCTAAGGACTGCAGGCCATCTCTAGAAGCAGACAGTATTCTCTGATAATCAGCAAGAAGCCAGGTCATGAGTCCTACCACTGAAGCAAGCGAATTCTGCTGGCAATCTAAGTAATATTGGAACTCAGTTCCTACCAGGACAGTTCAGCCATCAAATGAGACTACACCCTGGATGACACCTGGGTTGAGGTCTTGGGAGACCTTTAATGTGATCACTTGTCTAGAAAGTCTGAGTTAGTCCATGAATACACTGTTAGTCTGGTGTAGTCAGAGAACAACTTATACAAATCAGTATGTACCTCTGATGCTCTGTATTCATTACTTTGTATTGTAATGACCAAAACAAAAGACAAAACTGACTTAAAGGAAGCAAGATTTACTTTGGCTCATGGCTTCTGCAGTTTTAGTCTATTGTAGTGGTGTGGTAGAGATTATGGTGGCTGAGGTTTATTACATCTTGGCAATTTTATTATACAGTTTAGTAGTGTTGTTTATTTACATTGTGAAAAGGTCTCTCTATAACATCATCTTGTAAGTTAAAAATTTTATCCCCATCAAGTAATTTCCTTTTTCTCCTTTCCTCCTACTCCCAGCAACCACACCCTGCTTGCTGTTTCTATGAACTTGATGGCATCAGGCTCCTCTCAGCAGTAGGATCATGCAGTACTCACATATGTATCTGGTTTATTTAATTTTGCATGATGTCCCACAGCCCATTTATGTAAGATGTGGTAGGAATTTTTTCCTTTTAAAGATTATCTTATACATTGTTTTGTTTACTGATTCATGTGTCAGTGGACACGTGTATCTTTTTATCTCTTGGCTATTATAAACAGTGTTACTGTGAACATGGGTATGCAAATATCTCTTGGAGACTGCATTTCAAATATTTTATCATTAGATAGGTAGCTTTTTCACTCTACTAAATATGTCTTACAATGCACAATTTTTTAAGTATTAGGCATCATGAGCTTTGCTTTGGGACATTGGGAACATGAGGTGTGCAAAGATTAGGATTTTTCTGAATGATATTACTTACTGGTATAGCAGAAAGAATAGTGTTTTAGAAACACATCAGGAATCCGAACCCTTCCCCAAAGGGCAATTTCATTTATTTATTAAGTTTCAAAGCATCCAAGATATTTGAGGATATTGAAAGCAAAAAAGCAATTTTGAAAATATGCTCACAGTTCAGACAAAGAAATGCTTGACCTAGTGCCATGTGTAGTATAGTTTTATACCCACAGAACATGATAGAAATATCCTATTGCTGAAGATATCATATCACATGCTTGGGTCACAAGACATGGAAAAATCATGCTAATACTGACCTGGAAGCTTCATCTCTACCAGCTAGCATCCATAGTGTCAGAATCTGCTATGCAGGCTTCTGGGAAGAAACATCATCAACAGACTTACCAGCTGTGACCACAGTAAGCCACAGTATTATCCTGGGAAAGATATGCACATTGGCACAGCACTGACATGACTGTTATGGGAGTTACCAAATACTTTCTGATTGGATTTAAGGCCTTAGAGTACAGATCTCACACCTGATAAAATTAACCTGACCAAGAACCCATAGCTCCCAGGGGAGAACAGTCTACTACTATTTTGATAATGAATACAGTATGAAACTGCCTTCTAAACATATGTAATATTAACTATTAATGTGTAATATAAATATTATGCTAAATGAAGCTCTCAACTCTCATCAAAGCAACTTATTTTTGTGGTAGAGAGGTTAATACAGAAACTCGCAACTGTTCATAGAGCTGAGAATAGTGGAGTGTTCAGCCTTAAAGGGTGCATCTTTCTTCAGAGCTAATGGAACATTTCAGAAGGAGTGGATAGAGTGTAAGACTCCAGTGTGTGGGAGGCCCGCTGTTCAATAGTGTCTGTAGATATGACAAGGTGTTTGTATGCATGAACTCACAGTAGCTGTGGTTGCCTGCACAGACATATGAAAGGTCAAGGTAATATGAATTCTAGCATGGATAGAGGAGCAGTTGATGAAGCCCCACTCCTAGCTGAGAAGCTACAATGGCTGTTTGTGGAGGGAGAACCCATTCTCTTTAAAAGATTTGGCCCCTGGTAGGTTGCCTAAGCTCCAGTGGATGATCCTATACATATTCATATATGGGCATCATTAATTGAACTCAGTGGGTTAAAAGAAAGAGGACATAAAATTGGGATAGGGATATGGGAGAAATTGGAAGAGAATGTGGGAGGTGTATACACAATCAAAATTCTCAAAGAATAAATAAAAATATATTTAAAAAGTGCTTGAATACCAATAGCTGAAAGTAGAAGACAATAGTAGTGGAATCAGTTTATTTTAAAATTTAAGAGTTTGATGCAGGCTGTAGGGCAATTTATTCACAACGACAAGGGCATCCATCACATGGTATGGTCTCTACTAATGAAAACTATTCTTTTTGTTTGCTTGCTGTTTTTAAAATAATGTTTTATTAATTCTTTGAGAATTTCATATGATATATTGTGAACATATCCACTCTCCTCCTCTAAATCTCACCAACTTCTCTACCCACTCAACTTCATGTGTCCCCTCCCCACTCTCTCAAACCCATTGAGTCTAGTTTTCATTGGCTGACTACTTCTGGGCCTGGAATCTGGCCTAGAGTATAGTCAATACACCAGGTAGCAGACCATTAAAGAGAACTGACTTTTCCTCTCCCAATAGCAATCAAATGTCAATAGCTCCTCAGTTAGGGGGTGGGACTTCGTGCCCACTTCTCTTCCTCCAAGCTGAAATTCTCTGGCTTGGGCATATACAGGTCTTTTGCATTCTGTCAATATTGTGGTTGTTGTTTAGTTGACCTGGAACTTTAAAATGCAAAAAGATGAATAGACATAAAAAAGCACTGTGATTTTTGTTAGCCACGAAGTCAGCCTCTTCTAAAGGGAATAGAAACATAAACATGACATCCAGTGTAAAACCGTCACATCTCACCACTAATTTGTACAATCTTACTGGGAACAGAAAATCCAATTTCTGTTTTGTCCATAAGAAATGTAATATCAATAATGATCCACAGCACAAAGCCGTTCATAAACAAAATGAACGGCTCCTCCGTTCATAAGCAAAAAATACATAAATTCATGCATTTCCTTAATTACTTCAATAGTAATCAGTAATATAATCAAAATAAATTTTATCAATGAAATGATAATTATAGAAGAGTAACATTGATTTGGAGAACTTCTTAGCAGTAACATAGAAATTTAGGACTGTAATTGCCCCGCTTTTCTATCATTCTCATAAAAAAAAATCTAGATTTTGAACTTTAAAGACAGATCATGATAGATTTATTTCTGACGTAACCACTCATCATCAAGGCATCCATTCATTCATTCCCTTATTCAGCCGGTCACCCAAGGTAAATGTAGTATTTATCATGCATCAGGCCTTCTTCCAGGCCTTAAGGAAACAGCGGTGAAGAAGTTAGAAAGGACTCCTACCCCACATAACTTAGAGCTAAGGGACAATGGAATCAGAGCAATAGCATGGGGCAAATGCTTTGGAAAGGCAGATCTGTGCAATGTAGAATCATGTCCTAAGGCTTCTAAGAAAGCCTGTGAAGGGGATTTGTTTTGAAGCCACACAGGAAGCCCGTTTTGGGTCTCTCATAGGAGGGCTGTTTCTCTAGAAGGTAGACAAAAGTAGAAGCATCATTACACTTATTTTGGAAGAAAAATGAAAATGTCCATCAATTCAGGTTGCACTTTGATTTAAAGGAAGAGTATCAGGATGGCTGTCCACTGTTGCTATGCTGGTTCAAACTGTGACACCAAACCAACATCAAAGAATATCACATGCTCAAATTAAAGTATCCTGCCCAGAACCAGGATGAAAATATCCCTGTGTAATACATGGATGTGTTTAATACCAGGCAATCAATATTTAAAACACATCATAAAAGAAGCTGAAAGTCTTGTTAAGATTTAACTGTCAGTTACACATCTTCTTTTTAAAACTTGTGACTTTTGATTATATTTATCTTGGAACAAACAGATTCTTGACTCTCTCATCTTTAAAAGGAGATGAATGTCTTAAATCTGCTTTCTTGGCCAACTAGAGTGACAAAATACCACTACTGGCTGTCAAAACCCCAAATGATACCAATTTCAAAATACCGAGAAACAGACATTGAGTAACAATGAAAGATTATATTGATTTAATCCCCCAAACTAATTCTGAATAAAGTTTAATAAGTTTTTAAATAAAAAATATTAGGCACCAAAAAAGAACTATGAGAACTATGCAAAGATAAGGGTTGTTAGTCAGTTTAAACATGACCACCACAATTTTCTGATACATGTGTTGGAAATAAATCCATGTTGCATGAGAAAGTCAGAAACATCAGGATTTATGTCCCTCATGACACTAACCTCCTAAAGCAGTCATATTAATCTAAATCTACAAGATGCCAATAGCTAGGGTTTGGAGACATCATCACACTACAAAGGTGGATTCTGCTATAACCACTTATTAAAAACAAACAGAGCCAAACTTGTGGTTTAAAATTGAGAACAGATGACGCTTAATAAGCATGAAATGCTTTTGGTGTTACAAACGAGAACCAGGTGTGGTGATAGGCAGCTTTGAGCTGATCAGGGCCACCTATGAGCAGGACTCATCTTCTTCCCAAGGGGAGAGTTGGTCACCAACTACAGGCCATCTACATCTTTGTGTTTCTGTCATGAAATGTCCATCTGAGAAGTTAGAAATGGATAGGAGGAGGTCGAGGGCAGGGGGAGGAAGTCTGGGGATACAGTTAAGCTAAAAGAGGGCTTTTCTAGCTAGCATGAAACATGGTCTGATCCATCAAACTGCATAAATAGAGTGTGGTGATCCCCTTTTGATCCCCTTGGGGAGGTGGAAGATCAGAAATTCATTGTCATCCTCAGCTACTCATATCAAGTTTGAGGCCAGTTTGAGTTTAACTTTAGATAGATGAGACCCCATATAATAAAATAGGACTCCTGAGGACTGGGGACTTCTTGCAGGGGAGCCCATCCCACTGGACCAGCCCATCCGGAGTCTGCTAGCGTCCTGGTCCCACCTCCAACCACTGGAGGAGTCCCTCCACCATCCACTGGAAGAAGAGAGCCATCAGAGTATTGGACTTGCTTGCACCCACCAGAAAAGAACCCTGGTCCTGTACCTACCAGGAGAGGGAGAGACCACACTGGGATGCCCTGGAGGAATAGATGGGTAGACAGCAGTATAAGAATACAATCAACAACAGAAAGATCTGTAGCTTGTTGTTTTCCACCAGCCCACCTGCAGCTAGTCTGGTGCGCCGGCCCCAAATAACACTCTGAGACTCTGTATTTGATACAATCCTCTTGGTCAGTTACCATTATTGTTTATGGGCTAGCTCTGTCTTAATTATTAACCCATTTCTACTTATCTAAGTTTTTCCACGTGGTCATCTTATCGGGGAGCGGCGGGCCCAGCATCATGCTTCCTCTAGCTCTACATGCTGACTCCTCCTAACTACTTCCTCTTTCCTCCTTCTAGTCTCTAGTCCTGCCTATCTAGTTTCCTATTGGCCAACAGGGCTTTATTAACTAGTATGAGAAACATATTTACAGAATAACATCTCCCATCAAAGATCAATATGATGCCACCAGAGTCTAGGGACTCCATACCACCAAGACCTGAACATCTAACACAGATGAAGCAGAGGAGAACGACCCTAAAATCAACTTTATGATGATAATAGAGACCCTCAAAGAGGTAATGAGAAAATCCCTTAAGGAAATGAAAGAAGAAACAAACAAAAAAAATTAAAGAAATGGAGGAAAAGACAAACCAAAAATTGCAAGAAACAATTCAAGGCTTGAAAGCTGAAATGTAAACAATTAAAAAACAAAACAAAACACATACACACACACACACACACACACACACACACACACACACACATACACACAGTCTGAGGGAATGCTGGAAATAGAAAAGCTGGGTAAACAATCAGGAGCTACAGATGCAAGCATAACCAACAGGATACAAGAGATGGAAGAGAGAATCTCAGGTGTTGAAGATACACTAGGAAAAATAGATTTCATTGACCAAAGTTGAACAAATCCCTAACACAATATATCCAGGAAATATAGGATACCATGAAAAGGCCAAACCTAAGAATAATAGGTGAAGAAAATTCAAAGGTATAGAAAATACATTCAACAAAATCATAGAAGAAAACTTTCTCAACCTAAAGAAAGACATGCCAATGAAAGTACAAGAAGCTTTCAAAACACCAAATATAGTGGACCAAAACAAAAAACAAACAAACAAACAAACAAACAAAAAAGTTCCCTCGCCCTACAATAATCAAAACATCAAACATACAGAATAAAGAAAGAATATTAAGAGCAGCAAAAAGAAAAAGGCCAAGTAACATATAAAGGCAAACCTCTCAGAATCAGACTTACACCTGACTTCTCCATGGAAACTCTGAAGGCCAGAAGGCCCTGGAGAGATTTCTTTTTTAAGCTACTTTAATATTTCTTCCCCCCATTTTTAATTTAAATTTGAAACAAGATTGTTTTACATGTCAATCCTAGTTCCCTCACCCTCCCCTCTTCCCCTATCACCCCCATCAAACCTTAGGGATGCAAATTGGAAAGGAAGAAGTCAAACTTTCACTATTTGAAAATATGATAGTTTATATAAGTGACCCGAAAAACTCTACCAGGGAACTCCTTCTACTGATAAACACCTTCAACAAAGTGGCAGGATACAAGATTAATTAAAAAACAACAACAACAACAAAAACCAGTAGCCCTACTGTATACAGATAATAAAGGGGCCGAGAAACATCACCTTTTACAATAGCCACAAACAACATAAAATATCTTGGGGTAACACTAACTAAACAAGTAAAAGACCTATATAATAAGAACTTTGAGTGTCTAAAGAAAGAAATAAAAGAAGATGCCAGAAAATGGAAAGATCTCCCATGTTCTTGGATAGGTACGGTCAACATAGTAAAAATGGCAATCTTGCCAAAAGCAATCCATAGATTCAATGCTATCCCCATCAAAATCCCAGCACAATTCTTCACGGACCTTGAAAGAACAATCTTCCACTTTATATGGAAAAACAAAAGACTCAGGATAGCCAAAACAACCTTGTACAATAAAGAAACTTCTGGAGGCATCACAATCCTTGACCTCAAGCTCTATTATAGATCTATAGTCCTGAAAACAGCATGGTATTAGCACAAAAATAGACAGGAAGACTATTGGACTCGAATTGAAAACCCTGATATTAAGCTATACACCTATGAACACCTGGTTTTTGAGAAAGAAGCTAAAATTATACAATGGAAAAAAAAAGCATCTTCAACAGATGGTGCTGGCATAACTGGATGCGGGTGTGTAAAAATCTGCAGATAGATCCATGTCTAACACCATGCCCAAAACTAAAGTTCAAATGGATCAAAGACTTCAACATAAATCCGGCCACATCAAACCTCTTAGAGGAGAAAGTGGGAGGCACTCTTGAACAAAATGGCACAGGAGACTGATTCATGAACAAAACACCAGTAGCACAGACACTGAGATCAACAATTAATTAATGGGACCTCCTGAAATTGAAAAGCTTCTGTAAGGCAAAGGACACAGTCAATAAGACAAAACAACAGCCCACAGAATGAGAAAAGATATTCACCAAACCCACAACTGACAGAGGGCTGATTTCCGGAATATTCAAAGAACTCAAGAAGCTAGGTACCAAAACATCAAATAATTCAATTAAAGAGTGGGATACAGAACTAAATAGAGAATTCTCAATTGAGGAATCTAAAATGACTGAAAGACACTTAAGAAAGTGCCCAACATTATTAGCCATCAGGGAAATGCAAATCAAAACAACCCTGAGCTATCATATTACTCCTATCAGAATAGCTAAAATCAAAAACACCAAAGACAGCCAGGTGTTGGTGGTGCACACCTTTAATCCCAGCACTTGGGAGGCAGAGGCAGGCAGATCTTTGTGAGTTCGAAGCCAGGCTGGTCTATAGAGCAAGTTCCAGAACAGTGTCCAAAGCTACAGAGAGAAATCCTGTCTCAGGAAAAAAAAAAATCAAAAACACCAATGTGGAGTAAGGGGTACACTCCTCCACTGCTGGTGGGAGTGCAAACTCATACAGCCACTTTGGAAATCAGTATGGCGGTTCCTCAGGAAAATAAGAATCAGTCTACCACAAGATCTAGTAATTCCACTCTTGGGCATATACACAATAGAATACTACTCTGGAAAACAAACAATGGAACCTTCAAATTCACTTAGATGTCAATCTTTAAAAAAATATTATTGTCTCTGACTTCAAAGGAGTAAGATAAACAAATCTATTGCCCAACGGGAAAAATTAATTTTGTTTTTTTTCCTCTTTCTATTCATACAAACATATTTAAAGAAATATCCTTCAAATCCAAGAATGTCCCATTTATCTTCAGTGGTTCTATATTAAATAGTATACACCTGGCTTGGAAACAGTACAAGGTAGAAAGTAATATGGGCTCTACATTCAAAAGGTTGATGATGCCATCATGTAATTATTGCCAATTTTTGTTTGTACAACGGCATCATCTAGGGGGTTTGTTACAACACAGCTGACTAGGTCCCACCTGTACTTTCTGATTTAGTAAGTCAAGCATGGACCAAGGGTGGCTTACTCTTTTGACAAGTTTCAAGATACTGATGTCACTCCTGGCCCATGATTTTTGCTTCAAGAATTAGTGGAAAGCCTAGTGTAGTGATACATGTCTGTAATCCTGGCAATTGGGAGGCTGAGGCAGGTAAATTTGGTTCAGGGCTTGCCTGAACAACAGAGATAGTTCCAGGACAGCCTGGGCTACATAGTGAGACTTTATGTCAACAAACACAATATAATACAACACATACACTGTCTTTCTGACCCCCCTCTGTCAAACACACACATATATCTAATGTGTAAATTTGTAAATGATAACAACTACCATATTTTGAAAAACACTACTTAGGTTAGCCAAAAAATTTGTGTGCAACATCTGACCTGTGGATCATCAATTTTCCACTTCTAGTTTAACAGGAGACATGAGCTTGCACTACCTAGCCTAAGGTAAACTGGGGAGGTTATCAGGGATTCAGAGGAAGGTCTGCATTTGGGGAACTAGACTGATGGGTCTTGTCCATTGTGGAAGCCATTGTCCTTATTTGCGCAAAGTCAGTTTTGAATCATACTCTTCACATATTCATCCATTCATTTGAAAAACGCTTGGGGATTTCTGTGATGTGTCAGACACTGGATAAATAATGGGTATACACAATGGCTGCTTTACTTACTGGTTCAGGCTGCCCCAAAATGCCATAGACTGTGTGTCTTAATTCACATCTCAACATCTCAGCTTTGTCATGTTTTAGTGAGGGTCCTTTTTTTCTGGCTTGCAAATAGCCATTTCTTCTATTTGCTCTCATGATCCCTGCTCTGTGCATACCTGGTGAGGAAAGAGTGAGAGTCAAGGAAAGCCAGAGAGAACGGGGAGGAGGGTTCATCAATACTACTTCTTATTCAATACCAATCCCATCTGTGGATTCCACTCTAGTGACATCATATAACCCTACTACTACTCAAAGGTCCTAATTCCAGATAACAGCATACAGGGATTAATATTTCAACACACATACTTCAGGAAGTTGTTATACACATCCAGTCTACCACAATCAGAGACTTTGTCCATGTTCTGTTATTATTAGTACCACGGACCAGGTAAGTTGCAAAGAAAAAAATGTTTACTTTGGCTCAAAGCTCTAGTCTAAGGTAGAGAGACCACATCTGGTGTTGTCCTTGATGACAGAATTCCAAGGTGTGGGGAACATCAAATGACCAGAGTCAGGAGCATTTGTGGAGAAAGGAATAGCAGAGTGAGCTAAGGAAGGTCAGCCTGCCTTGTCAAAATCCATTCTCATAAGAAACAATCAAGACCCATGAGAGAACATTGATATCTTATAGAGTAGACCCCCCCCCATGACCCAACCACTACCCACTAGGCCCCCTTCTTAAAGGTTCCATTGCCTATCAATACCTTTATATTGGGGATAAGTTTTCAATAACAGAAACCCCAAAAGTGGGGAGATAGATGGGAGAATACACTCAGATACTATCCACATCATAGCAGTGGTTTCCTGCTATGACTTTAAAAGTCTGCACATTTTATCGCAACAGGTTGAGATTCCAGATGGTGGGCAGCATGAGGAAACGCATAAAATTAATGGGGAATTTACAAATGATATCAGGGAAGTTCCATTTTGCTTAACAATTAACAATCAGTAGTCAGACTGTGAAATGATCTCAACTTTAGACTACTTTGGACCTTGTGTAGTGTGGCCACTGGTTTTTGCCATGGAGGATAATGGAAAACAAGCTGTGTGTGATGATTCATGTGAGTGTAATACCTGAAACGGAGGAGAAGACAGAGGGAAAATAGCTATGGCATTCTAGATCTGAGTAATACGCTTGGTGAGAATAACAGAAGGTTGACGGTACAGTGGTAGAGGGAGGGGAGAAGGAAAAAGTACTGCAAGACACTCAGGGTTCCAGATAGAATAGATGTAAAGTCGGAGGCAGGGCTAGCAAAGACTACTTTGAAGTCTTTCGCATAGTGGCAAGCCTTGTATCCCTGGAAGAGTGTCCCCAGAGAGAATGGAGAAAGGGCAGCAGTGAGCTCAGGATTCAGCCCTATTCCCTGGGAGTGTTATTGTTCAGGATATCAAAGAACGTGAGTGGGGGTAGGGGACTGGAGGCATATGGTCTTCTTTGCTTTTCATAGAATCAGGAAGAAAAGTAAGCAGGACATCGAGGAGGTTGAGAGTTGAGGAGGAGCCACTACATTTGGTGGTTAGGAACTGACTGGTGACCTCCAAGAGCCTCTATTAGCACAGGCTGAGTGGCAAGATTTTTCTTAATTGATAGGAATGGATGTCCTGATTTAGCCACTTCCCACTCTCAATTGTTATATACTTGGAAATTTATACAAGTTCAGTGCAGGTACACAGCGGAGCTGGTGTCAGTGCAATGCACAATTTTTTTTCTTTTTAACTTTAGTCAGAACAGATCTATAATGTTGCTATATTTAGAGTTGAAAAACTGAATGCTGTCATTTAAATCTAAGCAATAAGCAGTAAAGAACTCTTTCTATTCCCCATTGTAATTCAGAAGATCTGTACATCTGAAAGAGAGACCTAAAAACATCTGGCTAGGGGTTCTGTAAGTAGAGCCCTTAGGTTGGACAGTTGCTCCCTAAGCAGCCTGTCTTCTGCAAGCTGTCTGGCAGCCAGACATGTTTACCAGCTTTTTCAAAAGCCCACAAAGGCATAAAGACTAAGGGCATGTGGAGAGGTTGTGTATTTACACAGTAATGACATCGTGGGGACCCCACTCATGCCTAGGCTGGCATTTGTTGCTACACAGGCAAATCCACAACCCTTGACAGTTGCAAATACAAGCAACTGCTGAACTTTGCAGCCAAGGTTTTGTTTTCAGACACTCTTAAAAGTGTTAATATACCCAATGGCTGCCAATGGCAGCCTCAACTGAGATGAGTTTCATGCCAGGAAAGACAGTTTGAGGACTTTTCATGCAGTTGGTAATTATACAGCAATTGGTATTTTATGAATTATTAGAAATTCAGAATGGAGTGAGGAGAGCATGGCAGCCACTTAGGGCAGGGAAAGCTCTGGTTGCATGGCTTGGCCTCACGGGCACCACCGCAGTCTCTTTGGGGACAGCGTGTCGGCAGTGGCCCTAGCTGGCACTAGGTCTCTGAAGAAATGGGAGGGCAACCTGACATTTTCTTATTTGTTTATTTTATTCTCTCAGGCCTGCTGAAAACAACTGGAATCTTCTGAGTGGCTGAAAGCACATAGGCTCCTTTGATGGAGTTCTTGGCCCCTGCCACCCTAAAGCCAAAGGAGTTCATTGATTAAGTTGTTGAGTGACTATGCCCTCTGTGAATTCAGGTCAGAGCAGAGGCCAATGGCTAGCTGGCAGGTTAACTGTCCCTAATGCAGTCTTTACTATAGCCTCCAGAGCTTGGCATGAAAGAGTGTCTCACTGTGATCCAGGCTGCAAAGTGGGAAATATTTGGAGCCTGGGCATCTTCCTGTGGAAATGCTGGAAAAGCAAATGCTGAAAGGCATAAATAATGCTTCATGACAGCTTGAGGAGTCCCAAGTAGACAGACAGGGGTATGGGTCAAAGAGCAATCCAGCCGCCATCTCCTTTTGGGACTAGAAGTAGATCATACTGGACTCAGTGGGCTGTAAGGACTAGCTCATGCAGACCCAGAGTACTGGTGGGTTCTCATTTGTAATGGCCTCTAAGGGCAAGCTGGGGCAGCCAGCCTTCTCAAACCAGATCCTGCTGGTTCCTCAACACTTTTCAAAGCAGAACAAAAGACTGTCACATACCATGAGCACCTGTCATGTTCTAAATGTCAGCCATGACATGCTGTTAGCCACATCATGTCAGATGATGTTGTTACCTGCTGTGATTTGGAAGTAAGTTTAATTTGACTTGAAATTTTCTAAAACTATAATCAGAAAATAAAAAAGTGAGCCAGAGGATAAATGGAGGGGGAATATTATCAAAAGACATTACATATGCATAAAAATATAATAATGAAACCCATCATTATATTTGATTAATATATGCTAAAAACAAGGACAGAGGCCAGATAAGCCCTGGGATTGCTCTGTAGAGATAGGAGCCCACCCATGCTTCTGCCCCCACAAGCAGCGAGCTTTGCCCACTGCCCTGACAAAGTGGACCCTCCGAGCCGGAAGAGAACCTGCCTCTCTGAAAAATGTCTATAACACACACAAACACACACACACATGCATACAGACACACGCACACATGCACACACACATGCATACACACACACACACATGCACTCATGCACACACACATACACAGACACATGCATGCATGCACACACATACACACACATGCACACACGCATGCATACACAGATACATATGCATGTACACACGCATGCATACACAGACACACATGCATGTGAACACACAGGCACACATATATACACAGACACACACACACGTACAGACACACACACATGCATTCATGCACATGCCATACACAGACACACACATTCACACACACGCATACCCAGACACACACACATGCCTGCACACACACAGACACAAACATACATGCACACATGCACACACATGCACACACATGCACACACATGCATGCATACACAGACACACATACATATATAGACACACACATGCATACACACACACATATACACACATACACACACACACACACACATATACACACACACACACACACACACACACACACACACACACGAAGCTCTGCTAACTTGGCCTTGTATTCATCTCTCTGTATTAACCTCTTCCATTCTCCGTGGAAGCCCATTGTCTGATGCCAAGCTTAGGGACAGACTGTACCCAAATGTGCAGTCGGAAGCCTGCTGAGTTGCTCAGTTGGTTCAGTTGTCAAGTGCTGTTGAAATGACACAAGCTAACCACTCTGTAAGTTGATGAAATAGGAAGGTGAAAAGAGAATCACAAAGTGAAAAAGTAGATGAAGATAAAAGTTGCAGGGTGAACTGGTTAAATCAGTGTAGACAAGACAGCTTGCCAAAGAGTGAAACGACCACAAATGACAAGATGAAATCATAGAGTGCACTTTCACTTTAAGGACACTGAAGCTAGAAATTGCAGGTAGATAGAGCACTAACCATAGAATTCATACTTTCCATATGATGAAAACTAGTCCCTTATAAAATATTTTGGATTCATAATTTTGCTTATTTTGTAGTTTATCTTTTATTTTCTTGGTAGTATTATTTGATACAATTTTTTTAAATTTTTGATCATGTCTAATTTTGTCTATATTACTATATTATCTTTCTCTACTTGTACTCTTATTGTCATACTTAAGAAACCATTAACAAATCCAAGGCCATGAAGATTTATCCTTATGGTTTTTAGAATTTTACATTTTATTTTGCCGGCCATGGTGATGTCTGCCTATAATCCTAGTTGCCAGTAGTTAGAGGCAGGAAGATCAGAAGGCCAAGGTCCTCCTCAGACACATATTGGCCTCATGAGCTAGTTTTGAACTACATAAGACCTTGTTTCAAAAACAGCATCAACTGCAACAAAAAGCAAATAAATAAATAAATAAATAAATAATAAATAAATAAACAAAAATTATGGTTTTAGTTTGTATGCTGGTCTTTGATTCATCTTGAGTTAATGTCTGCTAGTCTGCAAAGGTTACCATGATAAAATACCATAGGCTGGTCAAAGAAATTTCTTTTCTTACAGTTTTGGAAGGCAGTCTAGTATGATAGTATAGCCAATTTCTTATTAGGGCTTTCTTCCTGACTTCCATATATCTTCCTTCTTGCTGAGTCTTCAGATTAGGCAGAAATTGAGACAGCTAAGAATTTACATAGATGAATGACGGAAGAAGTCTTTACTCTGCATTCTCTTCCTTTAATATTCTAAGACAAGATTTTTCTGAGGTCACTTGTGACCACCTCGGTTCTCCCGGGCTTTGGGAAGTGGTAAATGGAAACGGGAGGGCCTTGGAATCTGGTCTCAGGTTCTGACTGTGAACTTCCTGCCTGAATGATCTTAGTGAAGTAGGCCTTAGTGAAGGAGGCCATTTTGTGATTGTGAATTTATGTTCTTATTAGCTGAATGGGAAAAAATGAAATCTTCCTCACAGTCTGAGAATTAAATGGGCCATCTTCTATGAGAGTACTTCAAACTAAGACTTGAAGATACCCAGCCTGGATGATCCACTAATACTCTGGCCATGTTTCCATGAAAACCCTGGCCATGTTTCCTCTTTCTTCAGGAGAGAACAAATGGTTTTGAGAGATTTACCTATTGTGTTTATTTGGTATTCTGCTGACTCATGCTTTCATGTAAGTTTGATTTTAGAATAAAGAGAAAATGTACAGATTACCTTTGCTGCACATGGAATACACGTTGAATACTTACTGTTTTTTGTGTGATAAATGAGGGGTTCATGTTCCCACATTTTGGCCATGGGATACAGAGGAGCTAACTGGTTTATGCAGAGACCAGGCTCTCTTCTTAGACAAAGACCATTATGATGAAAGTAAATGATGGGAGATGTTATTCTGTAAATATGTTTCTCATACTGGTTAATTAATAAAGCCCTGTTGGCCAATAGGAAACTAGATAGGTGGGGCTAGGAGACTAGGAGGAGGAAAGATGAAGTAGTTAGGAGTCAAGATGTAGACTAGGGAGGAAGGAAGACGCCAGCTGAGGCTCCCGGATAAGATGAGCCACGTGGAAATAATTAGATAAGTAGAAATGGGTTTATAATTAAGACAGAGCTAGCCCATAAACAATAATGGTAATTGGCCAACAGGATTGTATCAAATACAGAGTCTCTGAGTGTTATTTGGGGCTCACGTGGCGGCAGGACCTTGGTGGCAGGACCCGGAGGCTGGCGGGTAGGAAAAACCTGCCATAACAAGTAAATGGTTCTGTTACCTTTTCCTATAAACACAAAGCTAATGGGAGCATTAGAAACTGCCCATGTACTTGATATTTGTGAGTGTTTCTTGGTTAAACTCAAACATTTTAATCATTGATGTTTTTCTTGATTTCTTACCATCCCTTAAGTATCCTTCAGTCTTAGGACACTAAACTTAAAATACAACTCTTGTTTTATGTCATATATATATATATATATATATATATATATATATATATATACATATATATATATATATATACACACACACATATATATGTAACATTTTAAACAGTTCTGTTACAATGTGAGACTCTGAGTTCTCAAAAAGGAAAATATGTTTGAAAATACAATTGAAGTAAGTTGCTTTAATAAGATGTCTCAGACATGGTTCAGAGGGTGAAAATGCATACCGTAGGACATGTGAGTCTCACTAAGTAGAAAGGGCCTAGGAGCTTCAACAGATGGTTGACCAGATCTCTTAGAGGAGCCCAAGTCCCCAGGTATTTTAGTGAGCCCATTTGATCAGAGGAATTGAAAATGGCTTAAAGAATGTTGTGCCTGGAAGAATAAGTGCAATCCAAGAAAGACATTCAAAAGAAATTAAGTTTTTACTAAGCTTACTTGTCTTGTGTATAACTCCCATTTACAATCTACTCCCGACAGAAGAACAGAGAAAGAGAATATTTTCTTTATTGATGGGGATTTGCAAACAGATATAATGAGTGTAATGAATTTAGAGGGAGTTAGCAAAACTACATATGTATCCTCATAGATAGGTTTGAGAAGGGAAATATAAAAGATAAGCAAGGTCACTTCTTCCCTTGGTAGTGCTTGGAATATAGAAGTAGAGTTGGTGTCTCTACACCCTGCTCCCCTTTGTGAAATCTTTCCTACAGTCTTAATGGTAGCAGTTTGTGAGCAAAACATCACCCCACCTTCAAAACTAAAAATGATGAACTGTGTTCTTCTTTCTGAACAAGAACATATGAACTTTATGTTAGTTTATTGATTTATTAGCAAGTGGTGACAATGTCTTATGTTTCCAAGTGACTGAAGCTGGGAAGAGAAATGAAAAAGAAAATGCTTAGAGAAACCAGAGATCAGAAGGAATATTGATTAAATTTATATTGGAGAAGCAATCATCAAGGGCTATAAAAGTGATTTGCATGGACTGGTAGCCACTAAGTTTAGAACTTTTCATCAAAGAACATTTTTGAGGCATATTGATTAAAAGAAGCTAGGGAGTGTTCTATTAACAGTCCAACATCTCAGTGACTCAGACACACAAACAGTTTTGTTCCTTGAATCTGCTTTGTACTTAAGAGTCAAGTTGAATGAAGGCTTTTAGCATTTTGACAGCCGAGTGTCATTTGGGCATGTAACCTTGGTTGCTGTAACAGAAGAAGAGAGAGTTGGAGGTCTTTCATTGACAAAGATGTCAATCTACTCATAAATTGAGTACTGAGTCATATGACCTAATCTTTCTTCTAGGGAATAGGGAATGTAACCTGTGTGTAAGGAAGGGACAAAAAGAGCACAATACAAACTTCACTTCAAGAAAGCAGAGACTAAGAAATGAAGGGGGAAAGATGAACATGTGTCATAAGTTAAAGGACCTTGGAAAGTTTCCAGTCCATCTTAGGATAAGATTCAGACTAATTTCTCTGGCTGATAGATGCATGTGAGTTTTGGCTCCTGTCTGTTTATATGACATCCTCTTCTCTCACTCTTGACAGCTGTCTTCACCATTTGGATCTTTTTGTTCTGAACATATACCAAGCTTTTGCTCCCTTCAAGGATCTTGCATTTACTGCTCCTTCTGCCTAGAATGCTCTCTCATCAACATGTATTCTATTCACACAGGATTTGGCCACCATCTTCTTTGAGAAAATTCACTCAACTCTTCAGCCCAAATTCCTAGCTATTTCTTACCTATCCTGTATTTAAGTCATGCCTCCATCTCTTTCCCTCCATTCTATCCTTCGTCCCTTTTCTTAACTTGTGGTGGAGTTTGGATGTGGGACCTTATTTATCTAGAAATAACTCTACCACATCCTTAGTCCTCATTCAAGAACTTGCAATTATATAGTGCTTCCATATTTATTTGTCTCTTGTTGTGCTTGTTTTCCTTCATGTAATATGCTCAATTGACTAGGGTTTTGTTTGTCTACTTCATTATTGTATTCTCAAGATACAGAAAGCATTTAAGAAGTATTTATTTAATAAATGAATCAACAACGAGCTAAGTAACCATACTATAACCACCAAATAATGTCCTTAATTATAGGATTAAGTATAGGTACTTATAGCATTAACAGCAATACCAAGGATAAGGTCTCAAGACCAAGAATAAGAAAGACATTGGGTGCTCATACCAAACTGCAAAATTCAACTAACTTAGGTGCTATGGCAGAGGCAGAGGCAGAGGCAGAGGCAGAGGCAGAGGCAGAGGCAGAGGCAGAGGCAGGTGGATGTCTGTGATTTGGAAGCCAGCCTTTTCTACAAAGTGAGTTTCAGAATAGCCAGGGCTGTTACATACAGAAACCATCTCTTGAAAGAAGAAGAAGAAGGAGAAGAAGAAGAAGAAGAAGAAGAAGAAGAAGAAGAAGAAGAAGAAGAAGAAGAAGAAGAAGAAGAAGAAGGAGAAGGAGAAGGAGAAGGAGAAGGAGAAGGAGAAGGAGGAGAAGGAGAAGGAGAAGGAGAAGGAGAAGGAGAAGGAGAAGGAAGAAGAAAAAGAAGAAAAAGCTGATATGTTGTACATACCTGATTTTTGACCTTCCTAAAAGTGATCTTCCAGTTCACAAACTACTATTCTGCTATAAGGCTTCAAAGAATTAAAAATATGTGTTCATGTGCTTGAAGTTTTGGATCTTTGTGATCATCTTTGATCCTTTTCACTCTGCTGTAATATGCTTATCTTAGCATATTTCCAAAAGTCTTCTAAGATATCAGGATGAAGGAGGATAGTCCTTGTTCTAGTTTACTTTCTGTTGCCATGATAAACGCTTGAACAAAGCAACTTGGGCTGGAAAGTGTTTCCTTCATCTTTAGGTTGTGATCACTCACTGAGGAAAGCCAAAGTAGGAACTCAGGGTAGAATCTTGGAAATTGGAACTGAAGGAGAGGCCATGGAGGAACAAGCCTCACTGGCTTCTTCTCAGACGTACATTCAGCTATCTGTTTTATACAGCCCAGGCCCACCTTTGTAGGGGTAGTACTGCCCAGAGTGGGCTGAACCCCATTACATCAATCAGCATTCAAGAAACTACCCCCACAGATATGCCCACAGACCAATTTGATGGAAACAATTCTTCACTGAGGTTGATTCTTCCCAGGAGACTCTAGGTTTGTGTTAACAACTGAAGCTAATCTTCTAGGATTTGCTCCTCTTATCTGTAGCCTTGAACATGGCTTGTTATTAAGCGGTCCAGTTTTCAGAGAATACAAAACAGATCTCTACTTGCATTTTCAAGCCATTTCTTTTACTTCTGTGACATCTTGATGAGGCACTCCCCCCCCTTTTTTTTTTTTACACAAATCTCCTTTGACCTTTTCTGGGCCCTCTGTGGGTCTTACTCATAAGAACATTCTTCTTCCGAATATCTAATCTAAACTTTTCCTTCCTTCGCTGAAGGCTTTTTGTCATCCATTTTTGAAGTTACAAGTGATTTCCTTTCCTCAATGAAGACTATGCTTTCTACCTAATGGTGAGAATATCAAACAAACATTAATCTTGTCTCCTGCTTCTTTACAGATGGAGGAATGCCCAAAAGCAATTTCACTTTAGACAGCAGAAGCATTTATTTAGTGTTCTTTAGCCTCTGATTCGTCTTCTCTGATCATCTTGGATTAAATATTTTTTCTCAAAGTTGTCAGTAGCATTAAGACTCCACGTTGAAATTTCATAATCATTCATTATGCTTACATTTAATTTTAAATGACATCTTCCCCTTACACAAGTTGACTAATATAAAAAGAATTGCAAAGGATCATTATACCCATCAGCAATACATGTTTCAGGTTTGAAATTTTTTCTGGATAGGATCTACTCTAATACCTCTAATATGCAAAAAATTCGTACTTTCCAAAGAGCTGTGTAAGGAGCAATTGTTCACTTTCAGGCAAACACCCTACTTTCTCCCACTCAAAACACACATACACATGGGCCAGTCACACTGGAATTTCACCTTTGGGAGTATAGCCCTTAGGGCTAACCAGCTCAACAGTTTAATGGAGGTCTTCTAGGAGGATACTTGATGTTCTTGATTCTTTCATACTTTTATTACTAAATAAATGAAAGAAATAGAGGAAAAAAGAACAGGAAACACTATTCCTGAATCAGCTATTGAAGCACCTGTTGACATAGTTTGCTATTTTCTTATAGATGTCTGTTAGAAGGTCTTCCCCTCCCACCTGTCTGTCTTTGGTTTTCACAGCTGAATCTTCTCATGTATTTTTCTTTTTTTGAGTAAAATCATATGCTTTATCCACCAATTTGAACAGTTCTTTAATGTTGGTTTAAAGTACATTCTGTGGGAAAATGGTTACCTGATTTTTGAACTCAAGAGAGCTAGTATTGTACTTTTTTCTTAAATCCAGGTTTTGTGTATGTACTTTCCATTGATAGATATTTTTTATAAATAGCCATATGGACTCCTTTTTTATTGCAATCAGCAGCACCTACATTAGGTGGGGAAGTTTCCTTGCTTTTAAAGATGTTGGTACAGTGAGGGTTTCTTGGAGAGAGTCACAGACCTTAAGGCACATATTGGTGATTTACTTAGAGGAAATAGAGCCGAACAGGAAGAGATATTACCTTCCAGGCTGAAGAATGTCCTTGAGAACTTGTTCGAGTGTGTCTGCTGGTATTAAATTGTACTTTTGTATTGATGTATCATCACAAATGATCCCAAGAAGCAAGTAGAGATATCTTTGGAAAACATTGTTCAAGGACTAAGCCTTGTTAAAGCATATATTAGGGGTAGGGAAGGTGGCTCAGTGGGTAAAGTGCTTGCTGTGTAAATGAGAGGACCAGAGTTCATATCCCCAGCACTCATATAAACTCTGGCCAAATGTGTCAACCTGCCTTATTAAAGCCTTTTGGAGGTGGAGAAGGAGATTCCTGAGAAATCTGGATAGTTAGACTAACCAAATTGTCAAACTCTGGGTTCAAGTGAGAAACTCTGGCTCAGTCTTAAAAACAGAAAACCGTCAAGGATGACATCCAACATTGATGCACATCCAACTGTGCATACACAGTGGCAGGGGTGTGTGCCTACACACATGTAGACATTCATATCATACATACATATTTTTCCCAAAATGAGAAGCAGACATGTATTAATGATTGCTTATAGTCTTGACTTAATACATTTCATTAGCTGTCTAATGGGGAGGGTAGTGGGAAGAGTTCTTATTTGCTCTAAGTCCCAGTTTCTGGGTGTGGATTTAGACTTTACAAGAGGACAGGCGCTTGACCATACATACTCCTTAATCCCTGGTCTCTATCTATGCACTAGATATAATTAGAAATTAGTAATATTTTAAAACAATGAAAATCAACCTGGAGCCAGTTTCTGAATTTGCAAGAAAACATGTTTGAATCTATTTTGTGATTCATCGGAGTACAAGCAAAAATAATTGTGGTTTTGTTGTCACAGAATCTCTTTGTTTTGACATAGAATCTTGTAAAGTCACACAAGCTCTGGAGGATGGAGAAGAGTCCATGAAAAAGTAAACACTTGTGTGTTATATGTATGTTGCATTTGTTTAATGATGTAAAGATGTTGCTTTGCCTGCCTAAGGCAGCTGAGTTGTCTAAAAAAAGCTTAATGGCCAATAGTTAGGCAGTAGGGAGATAGGCTGGGGTGGTGGGCAGAGGGAAGAGAGAGGAGAAGAGAACAAGGGAGAAAGAAAGGGAAATGCTTGAGGCCAGTCAGACAGACAGACAGACAGGAAGTAGGACATATAGAATGCAAGAAAGGTTAAAAAAAGCCATGAGGCAAAAGATGGATGAATAGAAATGGGTTAAATTAAGTTGTAAGAACTAGTAGGACAAACACAAGATAACAATGAACATTCATAATTAATAAGTTCTTGGTGTCATGAATTGGGAGCTGGTTGGAGGTCTAAGAGAAAGTCTACTATAGACAACCAAAACATAGGTTGATTCCCACAAATGGATCTTATATAGTTTGATTTGGGTATAAAAGGGCACAGTGTGACTCATCTCACTACACAAAGTGTGACATGTTGATGTCTGTTTTCATGTTTTGAAAGGCTGAACATTAACTACTTGATTTGTGAAACCAGCACTGTGCTGCATCTGTCCATTCTCAGTTCTGTCCTTCACCACCTGCAGATGTTACAGGACAATTATCTGAACCAGCAGCCAAAAGCCTGACACATCCCATGATAAGAATAGCCTTACATTTTCAAATCTATTTTTTATTTTTCTCTAAGGATGATGGGATGGATTGCAGACCAAATGCTTCAACTAACTCGATGAAGTGAGAACACTCAGTGCCCACCCCTGGCCCTGCATGACCGTAGCCTGGTTAGTAGGAGTCGTCTGGTAGAAGGGTTAATGGGAACATAGTGGAGCTGAAAGCTTGTGGGGAACAGCCTGGTGAAATATTGAAATTGTTGCTTGCAAGAGTAATCACACTGAAAATGCTGAAGGGTCAGAACAGGAGAACAAGTTGAAGTTATTAATCAAAGGAATGTAGTCATTTTAATGTTGAAAATGTGCCAGGATAGATGCAGTCACTGTGAGAGAACTCTGGAAGTTAGCAAGCTTCAAACTACAGAAAATGTGATTAGGGGAGACAAATAAATGCTGAAGCTGGGTGTGGTAGAACACATCTGTAGTCCAGCAGCGTTTTGGAAACTGAAGCAGGAGGATTGTGACTTCAAGGCCAACCTGGGCTATGTAGTTAGACCCCATCTCAGAAAAACTGCACGCTGAAATAAAGAGGGATAAAGAGATATGACACATGCAACTTACTTTCACATGGTTAAAAATAATCAGATAGTTACAGACAAATAGACAAGTAGGCACAGTTACAGAGAAGGAGAAAGGGAAGAGAGGAGGAAAGGAAAACAGACATGCAAGATAAAGTAGATGGTGGCAATATGTTAATGACAGGTGATGTGGTTCTTGCAAATTTTTTGAACATTTGAAATTAAAAGTTGACAAAAGCACATTGAATACAGACGTGGATGGACGGATACACACACACACACACACACATACACAGAGAGAGAGAGAGAGAGAGAGAGAGAGAGAGAGAGAGAGAGAGAGAGAGAGAGAGAAAGGAGAGAGAAGGCAATTCATCTCAGATATTGCTACTTTACTGATATTACTTTACCACCCATCCTGTATTACCATATCTATCTACTTAAAGAATGTCTTTGACACCCAATCCCCTCTCACTTCCTCTAAGACTTTGTCTTCTCTGTTGCTTCTCGTTTCTTCCTCTGGAGGTCATGATTCCTATGATGTCAGAGAACATGAATCTGGTGGGCAGAGTCTGTCCCTCTGAGGCACAGAATGTTGCTAGTGAATGTGTTATTTGTCAAGGATTTGCTGGGACTTCGTTCCTAAGTCCTGATAACCCACACTTTCCTAGCATGATTCTTATTGCTTAGCATAATTGTTTCTGCTAGTGGATTAGAGGATGAAGAGTCCTTCTGCTTTCTGTCTCTGAAGGGCAGTTTGAATGTCATATGGGTGTACCTTTCTGTACCTTTCAGATTCAGATTTTAAGTTCTTAAATACAGATGTCCTAGTTATGACTATTAATTGGCTCACATACTTGCTTTAAAAAACACGAATGAACTGTGAGTGCATCAATGCAAAATTTAATGTCACATTGAAAAATGGAACAATTCCATGCAGTAAATCAAGAGAAGTTACAAGCAGTGCAGAAAGGCCAAAAGAAGCTTAGACTATAAAAACAACAGGGCCTTTCAATCTTTGGCTTACATACCATTCTCCCAGGGTCTTGCTAAAATGCAACTTGCAATTGGCAGTCTGAGATAGAGCTCAAAATTCCGTGTGTGAGTGTGTTGTGTGTGTGTTGTGTGCTGTGTGTGTGTGTGTGTGTGTGTGTGTGTACCCACACACAAGTGCACATACAAGTTTGTGTCTGTTTGTGAAAGCCATAGGTTGGGTGTCTTTCTGTATTCAGACAGGATCTCTCTCACTTGAGCCTAGATCTGGCTGGTTCACTAGACTTGCTAGCCAGTTTGCTACAGAGCATCATTTGTCCCTGCCTCCTGAGTACTCGCACTGCAGGTGGGATGCAGTGGTGCTCAGCATCCATGTGGGTGCTGGGGATCTGTTGTCTAAAAACTCCATGGAAGAAGAGTTTAGAGGAAGTAAGAAAGGCTAATGAGGAGACTTGAAGTGGATGAACCATGAAGAGAGCATTTCATGTTCAGGGATCTATCAGTTGAGTCTTCAGGGAGAGGATGAACTTAACTTGCAGGAGACTTTGTGAACAGTCTTTGCATTATGGAGACCAGGAGGCATATTTAGAATGCACTTTAAAATTTCTTTAAAAGTTTTATTCTTTACACACACCACATCCTGAGCACACTTTTCCCTACCTCCACTCCTAATCCACCTCTCTCCCCCAGATCCACTCCTCTTCCTAGAATAGCCACTTAGAATACTTGGCTGAAGAGCATGAACTTTGCAGCAGAGATAGGGAAAGTGCAAGAGAAGACGGTATGACAAAGTCTGCTTAGACAAGGTTGATGGGAGATGTTATTCTGTATATATGTTTCTCATACTGGTTAATAAAGCTCTGTGGCCAATAGGAAACAAGATAGGCGGGGCTAGGAGACTAGGAGGAGGAAAGAGGAAGTAGTAGGGAGGAGTCAAGATATAGACCGGGGACAAAGGAAGACGCCTGCCTCGGCTCTCTGATAAGATGACCACATGGAAATACTTAGATAAGTAGAAATGGGTTAATAATTAAGGCAGAGCTAGCACATAAACAATAATGGTAATTTGCCAACAGGATTATATCAAATACAGAGTCTCAGAATGTTATTTGGGGCTCACGTGGCAGTGGGACCATGGCAGCAGGACCAGGAGGCCAGTGGGGGGAAATACTTGCCGTAACACAAGGTTATCCCAGATGTTCACACATCCACAGCACACTATCGTTACAATGTCTTTTTCTAGGAGTGGAATATTTGACTCAAAACTACAGAGGAGTTATTCAAGGAGATTTATCACAAGTATTTTCTGGTTTCAGATTTTTTTTTCTTAAATCCTGCCAAATAGCTCGATTACAGGGAGGCGAAGGTCTGTGTGTGTGTGTGTGTGTGTGTGTGTGTGTGTGTGTGTGTGTGCGCTTAGATTTCCTGTGCTCAAGGTAAATTAGACTTAGCCTCTTGAGTTCTGCGATTAGAAGTGTGAGCTGTCATATATGACTAGTATGGAGATTTTCAAACTTAGTTGTGCCCTCTGAAGGTTCTATGAGGCTGCATCATGGGGCAGTTGGGGAGTGGTTTGGAGAAACTGGAAGCAAACATGACAGGGGTACTCTTACAAACATTTTAAGAATCATTTTAACAAACTGCTTTATCCTTTGGACACCAATAGGAGCAAGGAGTCAGGACATTGCTTTCTGAGGGTTTGAATTTTAATGGGAAATCAATATGAGGAGAGAGAACAGAGTTCTGGCATCAAAGTACAGAGTATGATCACCTGCCTCCCCTATTTCCCCATTCTAACCAGAGTGATCCAGGAAAGATAAGGCTTTAGAGATGGTAGGAACAGAAACAAATCACCTTACCTACATTCCTACAATCTCACAAAACCAGACACTCTTGGCCACAGCTCGTTTCATTGTTGTAGTTATCAACTTATACTAGGATTGCAGAGAACTGGAAATGGTCAGAGACCTGCAAACATTCCTTCCATAGCATTCATCTGAAAGGAAAGTGTTTTTATAAAATGTGGAAAGGGGACCAAAGGGGAAGTTGGATGAGGACAGTATGTGTATATACATTCTGAGAAGCTTGGAGTGAACTGGTTTTCCAAGTGATAACAGTATTGCATGTCTCTTCAGCTTGGCTTTATCAGTGTGTGTTTAAGAATCTGTAACCTTTTTTGTTACAATGTTCATAAGAAAGAAGATACATTAAAAACCCATAACAGACAGCCAAGGTAGACATATAGCCAACCTTCTTTGGTTTGGATTTTATTTTGGCTAAACACAGACTCCTAGTATGTCTTTTTTACTTCATTTTTCATTAGGCATAGGCATAGGCAGGATGAACATTAACTAATGTGAGTGACTGCTCTCATGATTCAGGAAACACAAAACCATGTAGCAAGAGGACGTTGATGTGTGGTCATGAACAAGGTGCTATTCAAGCATCCAGGACAGACATGCCTTTGATGAATGTGAGTTTCTAGGGTCATAATGAAATCTGTTTAGTAAACAGCCTCACTCTCTTCCATAGCAAGAACACACCTATGCTGTGCAGCTTGCATGAACGGCACAGTGGTAGGTAGAACTGAAGACCAATGAACACATCGTCACCTTCAGTTTCCCTGTGAGTTCGTTCTGATCATACTTAATTGAGTGGTATGGCTCTATTATGACATTCATTCCCAGAATGGGCTACTACAGTGCATGTTTTCTCTTACCGGAAGAGCTGAAAGTAGGGTTTTGGAGAACCACCAAGAAAGTTGGTGATAAAGGCTATTGGAGGTTCAGAAGGTCCTCACTAGTGTTCTACATGTGCCAACACAGGGTTCATGGTAATATTTAGCTTCATGGAGGAACGTAAAAGAGAAGGAAGGACTCAGGCTGTATTTACTTATGAGTTATGATGCAGAGGCATCAGAGTGATGAACAATATGAGTAGTTATCCTCTAGGACCTCTTTAGTGCATAAGATGTTCTATTTGCAAATTAGATTAATTTCTGTTCGAGTTTTGAGTGTTATAAACACATAAGAAACTACTTATTTGCAAATTATGTACTCCAAGTCCCTTGTAACATGGTTAGAGAATTCCTTAGCTTAACCAAAATTAAAAAAATATTGTGGGAAATTTCACACAACCATGCATTTGATGTCTTTGCTCACTCAACAGAAGACAAGATAACTTTATCACCAATTTGGCCAGATGACCTTGTGCCAGTCAACAGGCTTCTTTGCATGCTTGAAATCTGACACTGTGTAGAATAACAAAATCAGAGCTTTGCAAAAGCTTTGAGGCTATGCAAGTTCTTGAGAACGATGGAACTGCCCTATGTGATAGAGGCTGCAGTGTTTATAGTGCTGATATACATTGTCCTGTTCATCCACCTTTTAGAGCACCATAGAAACACTGCAGAAACTCTGCAATATCTGAATGGTGTTTTTAGGTTTGTTTCAACAGAACCAGCTCCAAGCAGTCGTGTCCCTCATCTTTTCCTTAGGAATTCCTGCTGTTTTAGGGACCACTAACTGAATGCTGCCCAAAGGGTGAGGCAGAAAGAGCACCAGCGCCACCACCTGGATGCAGGGAGAAAGAGGCACTGCACACCCAAGCTGCTCAGTGTCTGGGAGTGAAGCCGTCTTGCTTGATTTGTCATCTCGCCTCTCCGTTTGATTTGTACTCATGATATCTTTGTTTATTTTTACTCATATATTTTTATTTTATGAACATATATTAATGCCCCCCTTTAGTTACTATTTTTCAGTTTAGGAAGATCCAGAACATGAAGGACGGGGCACGCTAAACTGGGACATGCGGGTGATGAGAATTGGGACACCCTTTGGAGGACTCATCTAGTGAGTTTTATGTGTTCATGAAAATTCATGTGTTTTCATGAACGCACACGAAAAGTTCCATGGTAAAATCTGACTTCATGCTGTTTGTGCTGTAAGAATCAAGCTCTATTAAATCATCAGTTCTGAAAAAAGGAGATAGTGAAAAACTATACATCACCTTATTTGCCTTGAGACAAGCAAGCTATGAAGAGCTTCATGATGCACAGTTTTCTTCTGTGTGATTCGATCCCACAGACTAAGTAGGGATTCAGGGCAACAGATAACAAATGACCCTTGGAGTAATTAGTACTACACACAAACCATCTTAAGCAAATGTTTTTGGCCTCTGTAGAGATTTTCGCTAAACAGTTCCAAAGACCTTTAGCTTAGTTACTCAAGTCATTAACAATCATTTTGCTAGGGGTCAGTTACAGAATTAAAAAAGGAAGATGGGACCAGTTCTAAATTAAAGCTAGCTTTTTATTTCAGTAGTATAGATAACTATTTATGATGCCAAAACATTCATTTTTAGTCATTCACTCAGGCTTCCATGGATGCCAGTGGTTCTCTGAGGATAATCCATGAGTCATAGGTACAGAGGAGGGACGCTGGAGGAGTGTGCCTTTGTGTGTGTGTGTGTGTGTGTGTGTGTGTGTGTGTGTGTGTGTGTGTGTCTGTTCTGTGTGAGTGTATATGTGTGAGTATATGTCTGTGAGTGTGTCTCTTGGTGTGTATATCTGTGTGTATGATGATGTAGCGCCTATATTTGTTTTAAGTGCTTTACTTTTTATCTGCTCTCTGCATTCATGCTCTGTGGCATATTGATTTTGGCACAAGAATCTCTGAGAATTAGATAGTTATGACTGATGGACTCCATCCCAAGGATGCCTGAGACAATCAAAGAAAGCTATGAGTTTGGTCCCATGACCCAAGCTTTCATAAATAGCACTGATTCATCTCCAGCATCAGTGTGCCTGCATTTTGTACTCTATGTGTTTTAGGAGATTTGATTTTGTTCTGGTCTTTAAAAACTCACAAGTTGGGTTAAGGATAACTTCTCCTAGACTGGATTTTTGAGAAGGAATGTAGCTATTTTCCTTCTGGAGGGATCATAATATAACTGGTAGTAAGGGGTCTGGTTAATAGCCACATCTCAAAGCTTAGCAGAATTAAGTAAGGCAGTTCTAAATGTTTCAATTTTGACTTAGAATTCCCGGCCAACAAATACAATTGGAACTGAACTTTTAAATTCTAGAATTAAAGAGTGTTTAAATGAGGCTTTAAATAAATAATGTTTCACACCCTGACAGTGCCCACCTTTGTAAACCCATTTCTGATTATGAAAATGAGATGGCAAGGTTCTGGCCTTATCACCACTGTGACAAAATGTGTAGCTTAAAATCTTAAGAAGAAGGATTTCTGGGCAGACCGTTTCAAAGGTCTGAGTTAATCTGAACTGGGAGAGAGTGCCAGAACAGATCACTTGATGGTGGATGGGAGGCCCAGGGAAAGATAAAGCCTCCAACTAGGCCCCACTTTCCACAGTACGATCACCCTGAATAGTCTATTGAAAGGGTTAGTGTGCTGTGGAGACATTGTCATGGACACACACTGCTCTGCTTTATTAAGAGCATTTTTTTTTCTCTCTCTTTTAAATTGAAAATATATTTTTGAATATAATATATTCTGATTATGGTTTCCCCTCCTATTGTTATTCCCAGTTTCTTCCACATCTCCTACCACCCAGATCCATGCCCTTTCTACCTCTCATTAGAAAAAAACAGGTTTCTAATGGATTACAGTAAAACAAGATATAATAAGGTAAAATAAAAATAAATACATTGGAATAGAACAACAAGAAAAACAAACAGAAGGAAAAAAGTTCAAGAAAAGGCATACAGATGCATAAACCCATTTGTTCAATTACTCAGTGATATTTCTTAGTTATCTATTATGCCAGGAAATCCTTCCTGTAGGATTCAATTGTTTGAATAAAATAAAAAGAATGTTATATTGCATAATAAAAAATCCAGATGTTCATATACTCAGGAATTCCATAAAAGTGTAAAACTGGAAGCCATACTATATATTCAAAGGACCTGAAGGGTATAAAAATAGAAAATAAACCAAATAAAAATAAAAAGTTGAAAAAAAAAGGTAAAAGCCCTGACAGACCACTGTGAGACAAAGAACCTTCGAAGATTCTAGTGAGTTCGGTTTCTGTTGGCCATCTACTGCTGGTCATGCGGCCTACCCTTAAGAGTAGTTTGTTTCCCCAGTAAGACTCCCTTGGAAAAAATAAAATTTTCAATTGTAAGTGGTTATCAGTTGGAGATATCTTCTGGGCTAGGGATGGGGCATGTGTCTACTTCTTTCAGCTCTAGAATCCGTGGTCTTGTGTCTACTGCCCAGTCTCTATGAGTTCATATCTGTGTCAGTCCTGCTGGTTTAGAAGGTCTGTTTCCTTGGTGCCTTCCTTCCTCTCCGACTTTCACATTCTTTCCTTCTTCTCTTCCACAAGCTTCTCTCATCACCAAGGGAAGGGACTTGGTGGAGACATCTTGTTTACAGTTGAGTGTCCCAAGGTCTCTCACTCTTTGCATTTTGTATCTCCTAGAGATTTCTTAATAAGGCCACATTGATAATTAAGACTAAGCAGCCCCTCCCCATAGCTTACAAATGATAGAATTCTTTAATAGAACTAAGTGAACAATTTGAGTTGAATGTTGGCAATTATAAAAAAATATATCATCTACAACAATAATAAAGATATAGACTATTTCCATCATTACAGATTATGCCCTCTGTACCTTGAAGCCATTTTTAATACAGCCTCAGGGAAGCATTATTATGTTTTACACCACAATAGTCTTGTGTGTTCTAGAATTTTAGATAAATGAATTACACAGTTGGATAATTTTACAAAAACTATGTAATTTTTGAGACCTAACCATATTGCCATATGCATTAATAATTCATTTCTTCTTATCACTGCTAAACAAGTTGCTCAAAATTGTTTTATTCATATAGTGGCTGGTAATAGTTGGGTCCTTTTCAGTTTGGGCTATTATAAAAAAGGCTTCAATGAACATTAGCCTATACATCTCTTGGGAAGTGATTTGGGAAGACATGATGTGAAGCTGATAAACAGTTTTTAAAGCAGAGGTTACCTTTTCCATTCCAACCAGCAACTTCTGAGAATGAGAGTTGCTCTACATCCTTGCATCACTTGTCATTGTCAGGGTTTCTAATTTTAGCCACTCTGGTAGGTTTTTGTGGCACTTTGTTGGCATTTTATTTTGCATCTCTGGTGACCAATGGGGTAAAGAATCTTTAAGTAAGTTTTATTGATCGCTTGTGCATCTTCTTCTAATGTGAGTGTTCATTTCCCCCCCCCCCACACACATTTTAATCAAGTTGATTTATTATTGAGTTAAGAACTCTTAGGATAGATGAGATGGTCCAGTGGCTAAAGTCATCAGGCCTGGATGATTTGAATTTGATTCCTGGCATTAGCCACCTATAGGTTGCCATCTGACCTCCACACATTTGCCATAGCAATGCTGGCCACCATAAAATTTAAAGAAAATAGAATAAATAATGGAATGCAAGCTACTTTCCAAGAACATATTTTATAAGTACTTTTGCTCAGTTTGTACTTTCCCTTTTTATTTTTTTCATTATTGTAAGAAGCGAGCTCCACACTTTGATGAGATCTATTTTAAAAATTTAAGTGCCATATGTAATGTTTTAAGTGCCATATGTATACATTTAGGTAGGCATTATGCTTAGATGGCTTGGGAAATTACTGCCTAACGAAATATTTTCCTTTTAGTAGTTGTATAGCTTTGAAAGGCTTTGTCACAGATTTGTGCTCTGTTTTGAGTGACTGTATCTTGTGGAAGATGTAAATCGAAGATGTTTGGGATATCTGTTTGCATGTGTATGTGTGTGTATGTATGATGTGTGAGAGTGAGTAGGTGTGGAGTGAGTGCAGGTGTGCAGGTACCATCTCTTCTACATGGAGGTCAGAGATCAGCCCTGAGTATTGATCCTGATGCTTTGCCCTGTTGGAGACATGGGATTGCAGATGTGTGATACAGTGCCCTGCTTTGTATGGATTCTGGGAAATCAAACTCAGGTCCCACGCTTGCACAGCAAACACTTTACCCATGGAACCACTTTCCTGGTGCCAGGGCACCTCTTCCTTCCTAGCACTTTTTGTTGGCCATTTCCATCCTGGATTTTCTTTTTACCATAGGCATTTCCATGGAACAATAATAACTAAAGAAGAGATCATGAATTTAGGAGAGGGTGGACCATGTGAAGAGTTAGAAGGAGAAGAGAGATAGAGATATGTGTAAGGATGATGCAGTTGCGGTGCTCATACAAGAAATCCTCAGAACATATAAAAGAAAACTCAGACACTTCCCTGTTCTTGTTGGATGCACATCTAGGAGGTATGAGTAACTCTCCACCATTCAAATAAAGTGAGTTTAAATAACACTAGCTGACCAGTTGTGTTTGGGTCTATACTGGTCTACCCATTCTGCTTCATTGATCTGTTTTTCTATCTTGGTATAAACATAATTTGATCTTAATCACTACAGCTTTACAAGTCTTCAAACTAGCCATAATCAACCTTAATTTTCAGAACTGGGAACTGAACTCAAGGCCTTGCACATACTTGATGAATACTTAGTTCCACTCCCAATCTTCATTTTTACCTTTTTTAAAAAAAATTTGAGACAGACTCACACTTCATCTTTTAAGGGTCCCATATCCTGATAGTGCCACTATGGGATTAAGCCTTTAACTTAGAAACTTAGAAGACACTTAACATCCAAACCATAGCACCTCAGTGTAGAGATCTGCAAAGTGCCGCACCTTAAAGATGGCGCTGGCTCCAGCCTTCCACCTCCCCAAGGGTGAGCGCTCTCTGGCATAAACAAGCCCTTATTTGGTTAAGTCTGTTCAGCCTATCTGCTTCTGCGTTAGAGTAGCCTATCTGCAGGGTCCATGCAGCTCACTGGGGTTGGTTAGCGCAAGGGTATTTAAGCCTGTGCTAGGGTCCCCCAGGCTCTCGTGGGTCAGAAGGACATGTTTCAAGGATCCTGATTAAAACTGCATGAAGAATATCTTCCCAGAGTCGTGTCTTCCTTGCTGGCAGGGGTAGGCGCGTGTACACCTCAGTATGAAATTTGTTAGCTACACGTGCAGTGCCTTAAATGTTATATTGAAAATAAAGGTTGAAATAGTTATCAAGCCTGTGTTAGTAAGTAAATCTAACAACATCAGGAAAAGGTGGATAAAACTGGATTGCGGCAAGATCTCAGCTATGTAATAACACAAAAGAAAAGTTATGAAAGTTGTCTCTGGAATAGTATTAATTTACCCCAACCATCCATTTCTTTTATATGAATTTACACATATGTATTTAAAATTTTTACTCTATTCTTTGACAATTCCAAGCATGTACATAGTGTATTTATCAAATTTACTCCCTTCCTGCCTCCTTTCTGACTTCACGTGAATATGTACACACACACACACACACACACACACACACACACACACACACACACACACACCTACCTCACTAGGTCCAGTTGGTAGGTACTGCACATATGCACATGGTATGTGGTTGCCCATAGGAGTGTGTTCTACATTTTTAAAGAATAAGTCACTAAAGTTGTTACCATACAAGTTTCAAGAATACACTTAATTTACTCAGGATTGGTCATGTTAAAGCGTAGCACTGAGAACTAGAACACACAGTCCTAAAATCATAGGGTCACAGTAACGTAAAAACAACCTTGTAACAGATAGCCTAGGTTTTCAGAGGATACAGGGAAAGGCAGTGTGGCTTTGTGACCAGTGATAGATCTTGCTGAAAACAATGGCCAGTTTTTCTAGTAATAATATTATTGTTTGCCTGATAATATCCCCCTGAAAATACCCCTCTGTCTGCCAACAACATTCTTCCTCACTGATAATGAGAGAAGGGAGTCAGGCCTGTGATACCAACTATTGTGAGACACACTTTCATAGATGTGAAAATCTGACCTCCTTGAATTGACTTGAGAATCTGTGCATGCCTCCACAGAGTAACTGTATTTAATGAAAGTTTTGTTTATATGAGTATTTTGATTGCTCTTCTTTTTATTGATTATTAGTTAAAATACAGTGAAATGCAGTTCTCAGGTGTTGGTTTGGTGAACCGGAATAATGAACAGAGATACTGAACCAAAGAAGTCCTCCTGTGACTCCTTTCTCATCATATCCCCAGCCCTTCCTCAAGCATTTTCTGGTTTCTGTCAGCAGGCTGGTTTTGTTCTCATTTGCATTTTCATGAGTGAATCAGATAGTTATGGAGAGTAATAAAGCTTTGACTTCCAAACCTCCTTGTGTGATATTTCTTGCACAGACAATAACTCTGGGCAGTCATCAACCACTTATGCAAGTGGGTCCTGAGTTCAACCAACGTAAGATTAAAGCTGCCTTTCCCTTCCTGCTCTTGCTCATTTCCTTGATGGGAACTCATGGCCCTTGTGGAACACTCTCAGGATGATGGAATCTGGCTCTGAAATCTGAGAGAGCCATGGGCTGCATCCCTTTTTGTTCTGCTAGGGAGCCCTGAGCTGCATTCCTATGCTCTCCTAGCTTGTTTCACACTCTTGCTCAATGTATCTGTCTGATCTTTGTTCTCTTCAGTTCTTCTAATCTTGAAATGGCTCTGACTCCAATTCCTCTGCACACATTCTTTGGTTAGGAATCTTCTTCCAAGACGAGCATATGTGGTCTGATGTCATTCTGTATTGACCCACAACCCCCTTTCCAAAGCTGTGGAAAATGTAGCTTTCTGCCCCACCTTACTGGCCAGCCATTGTACCTCCAAGCCAGCTGCTCCAGGAAATTATCGTGACTTTGCCACTCTGAGTGTGGGCTCAGTTTCTTTTAATCTTCTAAGATAGTAACGATATCCAACTAAACTGTACTGAAGGCTTGGAAGGAACAAAAGCACAAGGTGAGTGTTCTTGGAACCAGGACAGGTTCAGATTCCACAGAGAATGATGTTTGTATAATTGAGAGACCATGTACAAGGATAAGAATATGGAAGCATCATACTTCTGTAAATTAAAAATCATATGATGATGTATACACATTGCCAACTCCCCTCCGAGGTCCTCAGAAATCCATCTTTCATAGTTTACTTATGACTGCTTCCAGAGGCTTTTCACATCCAAACTCTGACAACTCACATGGCATAACCATGTTACAAAATCCTGATAAGAGTTACCAAGTCCATTGATATCTTGGGAAATCATGCCAGCTAATGCATCCCACACCTGATGTGAGAGCATCCTACAGTCTGGTTAGGGCAATGTGAAACATAGTTCATCTTTTTTGTTCTTCTTAGCCACTAGGCATATTTGTAGCTAGTGTTTCAAGAATAATAATGTTTTTTTCAAAACTGTTGACATTTTTGAACTCCTGGTCTTGTTAATAGTCTCACTTTACACACTGAAGCCAAATTCTCAATGTTCCTTCCAATCTAACAGGATTTCCAAAGAGCTGTTTATTCTGTGCTGCCTTCCATCTGCTTGACAGGGATTTCTCCCGGGACTAAGGGAGGCCCCTGAGAGATAAAAGACACTTTCTTCTGAAATACCACAGCCGTTTTCAAATGTCCTGAAAGATAACTCTCTAACTTCAGAAATGGAGTTGCGATTCTCCCAGGGCACTCTTGCACACTGCATAACAGCACCCTATCTATTCACAAGGTAGAGTGGAAAGAAAATGTAAACAGTGTCAGTGAATGGCTTTCACAGTCTTGAAAGATTGCAGATGCCACCATTGAACAAACCCAGCAACACACCTTCCAACTAAAATTACTAAACTACCTACAATTCTCTAGTTCTTCTGTTAGTGAACTTAGGGATGGCAAGTTAACACCCACAAATAAATGTTCCTGAACCAAAATATCAGCCAATCCTCTTTGCTATTTCATCCACCTAATGCGACTGAAAACAGTTCAAAAGTAAAGAAGAAAAGGGCACAGGCTCAACCTTAAATTTATACTGAGTAGACTCATAGAACCAATATATTATATACATAAAGAAAGACTGAAAATGCCTTGTAAGTATGTGAAGGTAATAATCAAGGAAGCTAGATAACACATGTAAAACAGTTTCCGAAGAAACTATAGGCTATGTATAACTCAATACCTTGAAAACCGTTATTGGCAACAATGTTGGTGTTAGTCCCAGATCCTATGATTTCATTGAAGAAGGAATGACTGTATTTACTGTCTGCCCACAGGGTGTAGTGCAGTGTCCAGCAATTTAAAGACATGCTTCTTGTGAAATAGGTTTTCCTTTTGTTTATTACTTAGTTTAAGGCCTCAAACCCAAGTCTTTTGTTGACTAAGGTCAAAATATTTACCAGACTAGTTTATTCTATGACCTTTCCCACTATGTACTTCTTTTCCTGTTGATCTCTTTAAAAAGAAAAAAAAATAATGGTGAATCTCAGTGTCAATTCAAGTATTAAATCCATGAAATGTTGGATGTCACATGGTTTTTAATCTGCTAAATACACATTACGTTAAATAATCCTGTGGGATCTTAAAACAATCTTACCAAGTGAATATGACTTCAACAAAACCACACAGAGTGTTTCAGAAAGTTCAGTCATGTACTGGGTCAAAGCAATGCTTGCTTAACTCCAGAGCAGAGCAGAGCAGTCATACATAGCATGCTCCTTGACACAAAGCTATTAAGCAAGAAACCAATGACAAAAATACATACGCAGGCCTCTTAAAAGCACCCCTAAAATGATAACACATTCTAAAGGGACAGAAGTGACTCTGTTGATAGTCAGCTAGCACCTCACAGCCCTGCTACTTCTATTTTTGTTCAGCTGTTTTATTTAGACACTTGAAGATAGGGATAGGATAAGGAGGTCAATATGATCTGATGTCCTTGGCAGGATCTTCCCATCTTCCTCATCACTAAAAAGCCCCTCCCCTCTGCTTTTTTTTCTTTTTCTTTTTAAAATTTAAATTAGAAACACACTTGTTTTACATGTCAATCCCAGTTCCCTCTCCCTCCTCCTCTGCCCCTCCCCACTGACTCCCTAGCTCATCCCCTTTCTGCTCCCCAGGAAGGGTGAGGATTTCCATGGGGGATCTTCAAAGTCTTGTCATATCATTTGGAGCAGGGTCTAGGCCATCCCTACATGTCTAGGCTGAGAGAGTATCCCTCTATGTGGAATGGGCTCCAAAAGTCCATTTGTATACCAGGAATAAATGCTGATCCACTACCAGAATCTCTATAGACTGCCCAGCCTCCCTAAGTAACACACACGTTCAGGGGGGCTGGGTAAGTCCTATGCTAGTTTCTCATCTATCAGACTGGGGTGCATGAGCTCCCCCTTGTTCAGGTCAGCTGTTTCTGTGGATTTCTCCAGCCTGGTCTTGACCCCTTTGCTCATCACTCCTCCCTCTTTGCAACTGGATTCCAGGAGTTTGGCTCACTGTTTAGTTGTGGGTGTCTGCTTCTGTTACCTACTGGATGAAGGTTCTAGGATGGCATATAAGGTAGTCATCAATCTCATTACTGGGGAAGGGCATTTAAGGTAGCCTCTCCACTATTGCTTAGATTGTTAGTTGGGGTCATCCTCTCTCTGCTGTTTTTGTTTGAAGTAGGCATAATAGTTCAACAGATGAGGAACTAAGAGTGTAGGAACTGTAAAGAATACAGCCACATCACTCATCTGTGAATGGCATGGCTTTCCACCTTCTCACAAATTGGTCATTATTTTTTTGATTTTGTAGAAGGAGCCAGACAGTGTCAGTGAATTTGCCTGGGGGACATGGGGTGGGGGTAGACCAAATTTTGAGGGAGGGACATGGTTATATTTTTTCCTTACTTTTCACTATGAACATCTTGATTGTTTAAAGTCTGTTTTTACAAGGAGTGTATTGTAATTTTTTTCCAGCAAAAAAATTAACGAATAAAATGAAGGAGTTGTAAATCATCCTGACTCCAGAAGCCTGTTTGTGGGACAGAGCTCCATGGAGAGATTGCCAGGGAGTAGCTGTACCCACTGAGCTGAGTGTGGCTGTGGGAAAATAAAGGCCCCATCTGTATTAGTAATGCTTTGTATTTCTTTAACACCTAATCTGAGTTGTCCCCAAAGCTGAATAAACAGTCATTTATCCTCAGAGTACCCTGTGAGCTCCCTGGTGTGGTCTGGGAGCTTGTGGGGTTGAGTGGTGATAGGCCACGATTAGCATCTAGCCACACTTAGGGATTCCAGCTCCTGGAAGGAAATCACTTTAGCTCTGTGTGCCTCCCATCACCCTCAGCTAAGGCATCATCATCTTCGTAATAACTTTCAGCCTCAGAGGGATGCTATTAATTAGCCTAAATATTAAAAGCCAGGAGAAATGAATGCCAGATGCTCGGAATGAATGAATGGGGGGATTTTACCCAAAACCTATAGCTGGCAGCTCTCTGGGGGAGGAGGCGAGGTGACTCGCAGCCAGTCCCAGGAGGAGGCTAGAGGGAAGGAACAGCATGGCCACTGTCCTGGTGCAATGCCCCCTCCTTTAACCACAGCGGACCACGTTCCCTGCCTCCACTAATTAGAAATTACTTCAGCACATAAACAGGCACTTTACAATGTTTTCTTTTTAAGACGGGCTGCACGCTTCTCGTCTCCAGTGGGAGAAGGAAACAGCACTGGCTTCCCACTGTCCCCTTCTCCTTTGCAGTCCCATCCCTACTCAGCTACAGAGAAAGTTGCAGCCGCTGGGCCCAGCCTGGGAAGAAGTTGGTAAAATAGCCTTCAACATAAATCTCAATGGCCTAGAGCTCTCAGCCACCACCACAGACTTCTCCCTTCTCCCTCCCGTTCTTCCATCAACACGGTCAGGTCCAGAAATTTCCCTTCATAGAAAGCCTCATTATTGACAGGCCACTCTGGCTCACAACACCCTTCCCATACACCACTCCATCCAGCGGTGAGTGATAACAACACTGTTTGTGTTTAATTAGCCCTTGGGTTACGGGCAGTTTGTGTTGAGGGTGTGGCTGTTTTAGTTGGTTATGGAGTTGACAGAAATATATGTGTACAGATGCAGGTCCCCTGTGTGTGCTTTCTCCGTGCTCTGGTCTGAAAGTTCAACAGGCCCTGGTTCCACAGCCTATGGAGGCAGATTACTGAAACCTCCAGGATTTGACGCCATTCCGTAAAACTGTTATGAAAATGCACCTTAGCAGGACCTAAGGACCCATCAGGGCAAAAGTTGACCAAGATGTTTACCACACTGCTGGAATTATAGCAGGGCTCAGCTTTTGGAGTTTACTTCCCTTGCAGCTAGCTGGTCATACTTCCTGACCCTGAGTGTCATCTGTTTATTTCTCATATTTTTAAAATCATGTCTCTCATAGGATGCATGTCATGACTTATGGTCACAAAAATAACTAAAATAGAAGCTCGATTATGAAGTAGTGGATTCCTGAAGGCAAGCATTACAGAATGTACACTCATCTAAATCTGTGTCATCCCTGTCAAAATCATCATTTTTGAAAGTTATGCACACATCCCCAAAATGGCAATATTTGGTAACACATTTAAGGAATCCTTACTTGAGATATGGTAGGTGTAACTAAAGGAAAGTGAAAATTTTCTTAATTTAAAATTAACATATTCATACTGAAAGCTTTGGTTTTCTTGCTTCCCTAATTTATATTTATAGTAAAACCTAGGATAAGCATTGCTAATGTCAAATATGTATAAAATACAGAATTCATTTCAAAGGTATCTTCCTAATCTGTTTTTTTCCTCTTGTGTTTTGTCCACCTGAATACTTAGTGGTGACAAATTTTCATCCTGAGGGTAATTTAGGGCTTGGGAATTTAATTCCATTATGTCAAATTCAAAAAGTACTCATTGAGTGTCTTTACATGCAAAGAACTGACTAACTGGAATAAAAAGATTAACAGGTTATGTTTGGATTCTTTTTACAAGCCATTAGCTGGTTTTAAAGGCAATACGAAGGAGACTTACCAAAAATATTTGAACAATTGCAAGTTCATTGGGATAGGCACCCCCTCCCTAGGGGATGCATAAAGAGCACAGAAGAAACAATTGTGTAAATTATTGCATTATCAAGAAAATGAATGCAATACACACAATATGCTGGATAAAAATCTTTTGTGACAACTGATATCAGTTACCATAACTCAGAAACTAAAACTAGGCTGATGCTAAAATTAGAAAATAGGTAAGCTGCTTTTATATCTGTGGTTTTCTTCAATAGTCATGGTTTATTTCTGCTGCCTTGATGAAAATATCAGTCCACTCCCCTTCCTTCCTCCCTGAAGATATTGGAGGGCCAATGACAGGGTCAGAGGTGTTGCTTCCGACTCTCTATGGGGAACATTTTTGGTTAGCAGAGTTAACTAGTCTATTTCTAGGTCCTGTCCCCACATCTTGAACCCCGTTGGTTAAACCATGCATTTTAATTACCCAAAGAAATGAAAAAAAAAATCAATGAAGCAATATTCATCTACAGCTTCTTAGCTAAGAAAGGCAGATTATGGCCTAAGGAGATGACTCAGAGGGTGAGTTCGCTGTGTAGACATGAATTGAGTTTGAATCCCCAGCACTCTCCTAAAAAGTCAGGCTTGGTGAAACCCTAGTGCTGGGGATAGTGGAGGTGGGTCCTGTGAGCTCACAAGCACATGGGCAAACACACAGGTACACACACGCACACACGCACGCACGCTCGCACACACACATAGTAAAATGAATACCAATAGTAAAGTATGTACTGAGATGTGAGATGGGCATTCTGTGAGGGGGTGTGTGTTATTATTTTGTTTTGTTATGTTTTGAGAGTTTTTTTTCTCTAGATGTTCTGCAACTCACTCTGTAGACCATGCTGGCCTAGAACTCAAAGATCCACCTGTTTCCGCCTCCCAAGTGCTGGGACTAAAGGTGTGCACCACCATGCTTGGCCGAGGAGGTAAATTATTAAGATCCCTAAAGCAATTTGTTATAGGACCTATAGCATTTGGAATAATCAGCCTATCTGAGGTTTAACTGTGGCTTTATTACTTACTAAAAGCTGACCCTGGGAATTTACTTAGTATCACAGTGCCTTAGTCTTCCCATGAGCCAAATGGAGTTAATAATCATATTTGTTATAGGATTTTTAAGTTAAAATTTTATTAAGTATACAAAATAATGAATTTCTTTGTGATGTTTAAGTATATGTGTATATTTGTACTTTGATCATATTTGTCTCAGGGTTGTTTAGATTAAATGGTGTTATATCTATTATATCTAGCACAAATACTGCATAAGCTTACTCCTGATTAATAAAATAGTCACTTAAGAAATAGTTACAAAGAAACATTGAAAAATAGTATTACATATACATCTAATAATTATCAAGTAGGTTTGGATGGGGGTGAGGTTTTTAAATGAGGTGCTGTTTTTGACAGAAGGGATGAAAATGATGCATTTCTTGTATTCATGTTTGGAGGAAAAAAAATTAACTACCTGGTTACAATTGAAGGATAATGGCCAGTAAGCTAGAGGACCTGTACTAAGCAGTGTTTCACAATCTGTGGGTCATGACCCCTGGGGTTGAATGACCCTTTCACAGGAGTCATCCAAGACCATTGAAAAGCACAGATATTTACAGTATGATTCATAACAGTAGAAAATTATAGTTATGAAGTAGCAACAAATATTATTATGGGTGGGGGGGCAGATCACCACAACATGTGTTAAAAGGTCACAGCATTAGGAAGGTTGAGAACCACTGATATAGAGGACCAAGAAAACTCCTGCTCAAGTGGCACATAGGTCTTGGATGGAAAGGTATGCAGAAAGCCTGAACAGGAAAAATGAAGTCAAGCAAAGCAGCATCTGATGCTTCTGCATGTCTAGTTTTGTCAAACAAAACCTCCTTAATGTGATCATTCTTAACATGATGCTCCCACATGCATAGTCAAATTTCCTATTGTGATGGTGCAGCATCAATACAGGATGGAGCAAGAAGGGGATTCCTAATGCATTGATGCTTGTTTGTCTCATTCCCAAAGCTTCACGTTCATTCATAGGGTGGAAGCCCAGCCTGATATACCTTTGTCTAAAAGTATTGTTGATTTGGGCAGTAGTAAGGAATGAACCCAGAGGCCAGTGCTTGCTAGCCAAGTTCCCCACCACTGAGCTATGCTCCAGGCTCTAAAAGTACAATCTTTCCCATGATCTTTCAGCATCCAAGCTGTGAGCAATGAGAAGTGATGGTCCATTCTCCAAGCACCCTACATTCGTCATGTGAAGCAGCTGCATTCCAGAATTGGCCTCAGCCTTTTACATTTCTCCTGGATACAAAGTTGTCCTTTAATCTTATGTCCTGTGCATTTGACTGTGGGCTGCCATAAAACCTCAAATCTGTAACCCATTGTAAATCTATTGAAGATTTGTGCATAAATCTGTGTAGCTTGTTTGGACTTTAGTGCTAAAAATATCTTTACTTGTTTTCCAGACACAGTTCTAGGATACTTCTGGTATATATCTTCTTTTGATGAGAATTATGGCACTGGCTACCAGAGGGCTCACAATGAAACAAGAGGCCTCACAATGAAACAAGAGGCCTAGTTACTACAAGCACATGGACTCTGGTTGCAGGTATCCCTTGGCTCTGGTTTTTGTCTTTTAAATTTATCATGTATTTTGATAAAAGCTATCCTAGTCTTTTATGATCAAAGGGAAGTTATAAATTAGCAAAGTAAATATATCATGTTATCATTATAAATCAAGATCTATCAGTCTATACATTAAGAACATTCTTGCACACTTTAAGTTACTATAATAAAACAACTGGTAAAGCGTTTCTCTGTGATGGAGATAATCTCCATGGAGACAATGGAGCTAAAGGAGATGGAGATAATGTAAATAATCTGAGTTATAGCTGGTGCGTAGGAGGAAGCTGGAAACATGATAAACTTGACTAATTGTCGCTAAAACCCAGGGGCCTAGCAGCAACCTAGGTGTAGATATCCCCACAGAGAATGCTGCCCTCCACCAAAGCTTTGGAATTTCATTGTCCTCAAAGCTTGAAACTTAAAAATAGACCCTGTGTCAGGCAGAATGGTTAGGGCATGCTGCATCTTGACTCTGCATGGCTATGCATCCATCTGTTTGGACATTAGCAGAAGTAGAGAGGACAGCCTAAGGAGTTGTGAAGCACAGAGAGATTGGGTTCTAGCTTGCAAAGCAGGAGAGACATAGTGAATTATAGAAGTTCTTTTTTATTGAAACTCAGTATTACCCTACAAAGGAATCCCTTTAATTAACATCCAGATTACTCTTTTTATTCTAGAATATTAATTGGAATTAAATCCAGCATCACATAGAGTGGAGAGGGAGTTTGAAATTTCAGGATTCAGGGTGAGCTTGAAGACTCTCTAGGAATGTATCTGAAATGGAGAAAGGAAGGGAGAAGAGATCATACCCGCCAGATGTTCATGGTGTCCCAGGCACTTGTGTCCTCCTGTATCTTTCCCATCATGGCAGCCTTTAAGGTAAGCAATGGTATTCCCTCACTTATTTTTTCAAAAACAGGAAATCAGCCCAACACCTTTCTTCCCTCTTCTTCCTAGTGTTGTAGGCCCTTTTGAAAAACAGTAGCAACTTGAACCACATCAAAACACTTTTTACACTTAATCTCATTTTGATTACTGTTTTATAATAAAGTTCCATTAAAAATTTCTTTCATTAATTTTAGAGACATTGGCTCTAGTAAATCAGGGGAAATTTGAAAATGTAAGAAATAAAACAAGGGCAAGAGTCCATCAAGATAACTTCCCATTAGAGAAGAAATAGGAACCTGACCCAGCAGTCATAGAAACATGTCTCCGAGCTAATCTCCTTTATTGCAAATTATCTATTATATCACAAGTAATAAAGCAACTAGCTTCCTTTTCCTTGAATCTTCTAGGTAGAAAAACTCTTACCAATGGATAAGGGATTTCATACCTTGTCTGCTAAAATCCTATATACCATCATGTGGTATGAAAATTTGTCCAAAGTATATTCCAAGCATATAGAGCTTGCTTCTATAGTTACAGAAACATGAATGGGAAAACCCCCAAAGAGAAGGAAAGTCAGAGGTGATTTTTCTCACACTCTCACACTTGTGGGTAAGGAAACAAAACTACAAACCTGGGGGCTTATTGAGAATAACAGCTCCAGGATTCCAGTTCTTAACAGGCCTTATTCAAAAATGCTTGCACTGACATTTTGGTAAAGTCTCCCTTCTTCCCTCCAACATCCCACACAACAGAGCACTTCTATTTATTTCCTGGGTTGTGTATGATTGCAAAGCTTGAGATAGTTTCAGATGGAATCAAAAGCCCCAAACTTCATTTTGAAATGAAGGCAGCAGGAAAGAGAGGTGAAATGGTCAGTCACACAGCTATCTATCAGTGAATGTCTGAGTTGGAACTGAAACTCTGCCTTCTTGACTCACAGTCTTTTCCATTCTACCAAGGGGGGTTCATTAGCTCAGTAACAAAGGGGACCCAGTGAGGTTGCTCCCAAGCATAAAATCCTGTGAAGTAATATCGAAAAGGGCATGACTTGAATATCAGGAATGTGTCGCCTAAGCCTGCAGCAAGCAGGGATTTGCAGGGCTAATTTTACTTATTATTTATCAGTCCAGGATTAAAGGCTCCTCCTGGAATGCACAATTCAGCATTAGCACAGTTACATTGGGGTGAGCTAGAAGACCACAAGGTCAATTAACTTCCTTTCAGGGTTATACACTGTTATCAGCTCAAACAAATCTAGACTTAAAGGTGCTTTTGGTAAAATGCAACACATAACTAAATAATGAGTGTTTTCTTAAGGATTGAACACAGTTAAACATTTACTTATGTGCATATGCTAATGCAGTGCATATATGTACCAAGGCATGTGTGGGGAGATCGGAGAACAGCTTGTGGGATTCAGTTCTCACCTTCTCTATCCTGTCAGGTTGTACAACTTGGTGGCAAGTGTTTCTACCTACAGAGTCATTATTTCCTAGCTTCTCTTCTGTCTTCCCTTTCTTTGTTTTGTTTTATTGAAACATGGCTAGCAACACTTTAAGTTAGAGGCTAGTAGGGTATCGGGAAAATGGAGAAGCAAGGCATGTGACAAGCTCCAGGAAGATATCCAGAGAACACAATCAAAAGCAAACACAACAAACAAAATGAAAATGAACGAAACCAAACCCAGAAAGAACTTAAGTTACAAACAAAGATGAAGTGTAATAAGAAAACAACAGAACATTTTACATGCAATGTATACATTTTCCCACTTGGAGCTAGTGGCAGCAGGCAAGAATACATATGTCTACACAAGATTTTGTACACAGATGTTCATGGTAGCATCATTCATGGTAGCTGGCAGGTGGAAACAGACCAATTGTCTAGTGACTGATGAAATAATTTATATTTATACAATGAAATATTATTTGGCAATAAAGAGAAATGCTGACACACACTGTAACAGGGATTAACCTTAAGAACACTGCTGTGTTCAAGGAGGCAGCTATGAAAAGCTGCACAATGATTTCACTTGTAGAAAATGTGCAGAGTAGTCAGTCCCTGGGCACAGAAAGAGAATGAGTGTGTGCCCGATGCTGTGAGGGCTGGGAAGGAGGGGCTGAGGGTCACCATGGGGCTGCATTCTGGAGGCCGGGAGGAGATAATGGTGAAGGCATCACAATTCATGAGCATATTAAGAATCCACTGATCTGGGCAAAAGAGCAGCTGTCCTGGCATGTAAATTTTCTTTCTATAAAGTCATTTAAAGGTAAAAAAGAAGATGAAGGAAAGCATTTCTTAAAAGTGGCAACAACCCAATCATTAAAAAACAACAACAAAAGACCTTTTCTGCTGGAGTGTGGGAAAGGTTTCTTGGTGTAGCTAACTTGGGACAAGAAGTCCATAATAGACATTCTTGACCAAGGTAGGAAGTGTATAGTTGAGAGAAGTCTGTGCACTCAGGTTTAGTCATTCATGATGTCCAGGTCTCTGAGTGCCCACTACATGTTAGATACAGGACTAGGTTATTGACTGTCGATGATGAGTGACACAGCCCTTAACCTTCTGGCTCTTGTGTACCAGCCAGTGACGGATGACGAATGGAAAAATATATGATATGAAATCAGCACTCATATGTGCATCAGGTGCCACCAAAGAAAGCAATGGTGGTGGTGGCACTTCTCTGAACTTGGTGATTAGGAACAGCTTCCCAGAGGTGTCACTGTGAAGATGACCTAGCGAAGGGCATGGAAGGCCATTCAAGTGGGTCCTCACTGGCGACTTCATACTGATGACTGTCCACCTGCTCTGTCCAGAACACTTCTAGCCTGTTGTTTATCAGTTATGCTGCCCTTTGGGAAGTCTCTCTCTGTCATCTCTAGGCTGACAGATGGCTCAGCTGACTAGCAATTTCACTGACTGGCATCTTTTCAAGCCACCAACTTTGACAGTGGTAGATTGTAGATCACAATTCTCACTTAGAGGCAAAGTGTAATGGGTTTGAGCGAATCAGGGCCAACTGCAGTAAGAGGTAAAGATTAGCTTGCAAGGTTTGCTGGGATTGAATAACCTAGAGCAGCAGTTCTCAACCTGTGGGTCACAGTCCCCTCTTGGAGGGGGCATTGAATGACCTTTTCATAGGGTTTGCCTAAGATCATTGGAAAATACAGATATTTACATTCTAATTCGTAACAGTAACAAAATTACAGTTATGTATCAATGAAAATAATTGTATGGTTCGGGTAACCTCAACACGAGGAACTGTATTAAAGGCTCAAAGCATTAGGAAGGTTGAGAACCCCTGACCTAAAGAACTCTCTTTCTCTGACTTTGCTTCCTCTACTGTCCCTGGAAAAAGAAGAAGAAGAAGAAGAGGAGGAGGAGGGGGAGGAGGAGGAGAAGGAGGAGGAGGAAGAGGAGGAGGAAGAGGAGGAGGAGGAGGAGGAGGAGGAGGAGGAGGAGGAGGAGGAGAACTGCATTAGTCAGGGTCCAAAGAGAAAGAACAGATACCATTTTGGGTATTTACAGCAAGGACTTCAATGTAGGGAATTACCTGCACAGTTATGGAGAAGCAGAGTGAAATCAAATGCCACTGGTACCAGTGAGCTAGCCCAAAGTGAAAACCATCCCCAAAGCTCGCCTGGAAGGAGGTACTGATATTAACTATTCCTAGAAGGCCAAGATCACCTGAGCAAAGCTGGAGTCATGGCGGCTGTGGAATCTTCAGTTACTGCCTGAGGAATCACCAAAGGTGGAGAGTAGGAAACATGATTTTAAATCTAATGAATCCCCTGCTTTCCAGATAACCAAGCAATTCCCAAGAGAGTGAAACTAGAACCTTGGGAACATGGGAGCCTGGAGAAGGTGGCTTGTGTGCAGGGCCATGTTCTCTGAAATGCAGAGAGGGAGGGCAAGGGACAGATCTGAGGGAGGAGATGTTCAGAACAGCTGGAAGGGCTGAAAACTGTCATTAAATACTAAGTGCGCAACATAAGCCTGGTCCTGTGTTAGTTTGTCTCACACAATTGTCCTCATCTTGTCATAAATATCTTTCTCTGAAGGTAGGAACAAGTATCAAGCTCTTAGAGGTGGAAAGCCTCGGCATCAGAAAGTTTTTGGAATTTGTTCATAAGATTCTACTGCAAAGACAGGATTCTATTAACCTTCTCTTCTTAATGCATTCTTGGCACCTCAGGAGGTTAGGGTTGGGCCACTTCACCTCCCTAACTACTGATTTCCCCCTTTCACCTCGGCAGTCCCCAGCTAACTAGTTCATAGGACAGATAGAGTCTTTATTCTCCATCACAAGCCTCGGGCACATGAAAACACAATCTTTGATTCCAGCCTAATCTCATGTCAGATTGAATTGTCAGTTAGAAAGACAATGATGTTGAAGCATCCCTCTTGAGGAGGGGCTAGTACTAATATTTCCTTTTCTGTACTTCGAAGATGAGCACAGATGCATACCACTGCCTTTTCAGATGCCAAGACTGATTTTCAGGGGTGGAGGTGTTTGCTTCAGGCAATGAGGTAAGACACTAAAAGTTTCAGGGTGGGGCTTTTCTTCCCAGGATCTCAGGTGGAGCTTCTAGGCTGACAGCAAAGTCCTCCTTTCATTTATAAATGGACTGTGTTTGCTCTGGAAGCATCTGAGAGGATAAATATGGGATCCCACAGAAGCCACAATGTTATTTTTGCACTGTCTTTTCTCATTATAACCTCAGTCCCAGTCTCTTCTTTTTTCTTTCTCGGCCTCTGTTTTATTTGGGAGGAGGGTTGCTTCTACTATGGAGTGCATGTGCGCATGAGACTGGATATGCTTTTTGATTGTCTGAAAGAATGCAAAGGTGGACCCTATGAATAGTGTTTTTTTCTAAACTTAAAATAGTTTTATACAATATATTTTTGATCATGCTTTCCCTCCTCCCACAACTCCTCCCAGGTCCTTGCTACCGCCTTCCCATCCAACTTTGTGTTCTCTCTCTCTCTCTCTCTCTCTCTCTCTCTCTCTCTCTCTCTCTCTCTCTCTCTCTCAAAACAACCCCACACAAATGAAAATCAAAACAAACAAGTCAATAAGACAAAAACTGCCAAGATAGAATGAAACAAAAAGTCCACAAAACAACAGCAAAAAGCAAAACAAACCTATGGAGTACATTTTGTGTTGGTCAACCACCTCTGGGCATGGGACATTCTCTGGAGTGTAGTTGTTATACACTCAATGACCTTTATTGGGAAAAATTGATTCTCCACTTTTCCAGTTAGGTATCCAGTTAGGAATGGGACCTCGTGCTCAATAATTCCTCATCCCAGTGCCAGGTCCCCATCTGGCTTGAGTTAACACAGGGTTAATGTGCTGTGGCCATACCACCCTGAATATGCCCAATTACATCTAAAAAATTGTATTCCTGTATGATGTTAGATACTTTAAAAAGTCATTTGATAGCAAGTGCTGTTTTAAATCTTAAAAGGTGTGTTCTAATCTTATACTGAGAGACATCAAAATATGATTGAGATTTGAGTAAATGCACACACCCTTGGTTTCAGTTAACCTTAGAGATTTCACAGGTGATCTTTTAGCTACCCTTCTGTGGTAGGCAGAATAATGGACCTACAGACGTTTGTGTCCTGATTGGTTTCTGACTGTGCAGTATTTCCTGCTATTGTCCACTATGCTGATTTGTTTATTCTCTTCATAGTATGTTGAGATTTATAGTTTATAATTGTTTTCTTGTTTAATAACTGTTTTTAGAAGATTGTAAATGTTGTGAGGGCAGGTCATCTGCTTCACTCATGGCATATCTGCTGCCTAGCAGAGTCCAGAATTATAGGCTCAATACCTGTTTTCTGAATGTGAAAACAGTGTTCCTTTTAGATATATCCTACAACTGAAGAGACAGTGTCACATGCCTTTTATAGAAATAACCAGAAAAAACTTCTGTGTGGATAATACATAAGCTTCTTGGTTTTTTTCTACTGTAATTTCTGTAAAGCACAGAATTGCTTCCATTTATTTTAGACAGTCAATTAGAAGAATCCTGCCATGGAGTACCACACAAGAGCAATATCTATTTGACTAAAATGTTTTACTTTGAATTATTTTAGAAGCTGAAGGGAAGTCCTAGAAAATTAGTGTGATTTGCATATTTGAAACAGATCATGGAAGCCCTTTATCCTGGGTTGTCACAATTTTGCTCTATTCTAACATCTTCCTTGAAACAGATAAAAATACTCAATGTTTGGGATCATATCCACCTTATAGCAAGCATCCCTATTCACTGTTGGATGGTTTTCTTTCCCATTTTTAGTAGGGCTGATTTCCTTTTGTGATGGGAAAGCTGTGAGGAGAAGTGCTCATTTCTTGAGCAAGAATTATTCTTGATTATTTAAGATGTTCAGAAACCATTTATCAGTCATCACCTGTCCTCATTGCTCCATTGTATATGACTTTGAGATGTTTTATGCTAATCTCTAAAACTATCCAATCTCCAGGCAAGACCAGGAGTAACAACAAAGCAACTGATGTCAGGGTGCATGTTAAAACATGGCTCTGACTCAGAGACTTGGAATGCAGTTTACTGTTGGGGAGAAATGATGGAAATAAATAATGAAAAAGAAGAGTGCCCTTGGGCCTTGTGGACACTGGGGATTAGATCTGAGAGTAACTGGTGAGCAACAGCACTACAAGAATACAGCACACACAGAGAAACCAACTTGATTGCATCCCTGCCCATAGTGTTCAAATCATCATCAACAACAACAACAACAAAAAATGTCAGGACGCTTGAGTACATTTCTTATTCGTGTTCATCACCCTTCCTTTCTGAACTTTGTGTGATGCTCTGACTTCTGTATCTCTGGCAGCTGCTAGTTCAGTGAATGCTCCACTTGGCTTCAGATGCCGGGAAGCAATCAAAGAGAAAGGAGGGGCTCCCAAAGCCTCACTTATGTATGAGTCAGTAGAGCCTGAAACCATGCTTGAAAGAGAAGACTGCCAAACTTGATCATGAAGGGACTAATGTTTCCTATTAACACAGTATGCAGGAGCATCACTGTTCAAAGAGAGTGCTGGGTACAGGGTTCAAATCAGAAACACAGAATCCCCTGGGAGATGCAGCACTAATAGGGGTGCCAGGTACAGCAGCCCTACTGAATGAAAGAGGCAACATAATGCCGAATTTGCTCAGAAAGAGAAAAGTGTTGTGTAATTATATAACAGTTTGATCTTATTTATATTTTTATAAATTTTATAAAATATATAAATTTAATACTATGTCTAACTGACTATCCATGGTTTGTATCATCAAAGGAGGGCACACCTCCATTAAAAAGAGACTCTTATTTTGGAGGTGTTGTAGGGAGGAAGTGGGAGGTGAGTATGAACAGATATATGCATGAAATGTGCAAAGAATAAGTAGATAATACTACCTTTTATTTTTTTTAAAGGAGACTCTTAAAACATTTGAATAAGTAAAAAAGTAAATTTTCCTAGACACTATCTCTGCTGGCACAAGTGAACATTCTCTTTTCATTTTACTTTTAGGTATAAAACAACAGAAGCAGAGGAAATTCATAGTAAGCTATTCTTTCAGAAAACAAAAAGTGTCCAAAGTCATAAAAGACAAGAGATTAAATATGGATTTTCTCAGGGAAAGATTTTTAAAGGATAATTCTCAAGTCAAAATTGTAGAAAACACATTTTTTTAGACTTTAAAGATTTAAATTGATTTTAAATGAATCTTCATAGAAACTCAAGTACAGAATTTGAAATAATGATGCTTTTGGAGTGACTTAGTTACCACTATGGCTTCTTAGAAAAACTTCACTGTCCCTCCTCTTCAGAAACTCACAATGGGTTTGTGTGCAAGTGTGCACACTCACACATGTGCATGTGCACACACACACACACACACACACACACACACACACACACACAATGAAATAAATCTTAAAAGATCAGCAACGGGAAAAATAAAGCAAGTACTAATGGTTCTCTCATTTCCCCACCTTCTAGTAACACTTTAAGAAGAACATTGTGTCTGTCAGCTAATGAGCAAACACCTGGCAAAAGCAGAGATTGAATTTACAGTTGTGGTTTGTATTGTATCCAGTAAAGTAGTGCATTCTCAAGAGGAGGGTTGAAGAAGAATGGGGTCCCAGACAGAGGCCATTGAAGAATCTATAGGGAACAGATGTGATGTTTTTTGTTCCAGATGTGATACTGAGGATTTAGAAAGTTAGAGTCATATCATGGAGTGCTACTTGTTAGAGAGCAGATAATAACAGAGACAAAGTGTCTGAGGAGGTAGAGATGTGGGTGGATGGAGTTAAACTCATTTTGACTGTAGACCTGAAGAATGTGGGGGCTGAATGTAGGCAAACAATACCTTTACTGGTAGAAAGCTGTTACTCTAACGGTTATCCCTATTCACTCTCAGTCTTCACTGAGCAAGATGGGAAAGCTAAAGAAGTAGAGGACTTGGGGTAGAGGAAAAGACGTAGTCTAGGAATTTAAGGGACCAGGAAAGTGAGTAAATAAATCAGGCACATGAAATAAGATTACCTTTCCCCCATAGCAGCCATTTCTGTTATGTGAAATCAGTCAATACAGCTTTCTAATGGCTAGGGAAATATTGATCTTAACCATTAATTTTTATCATTTCTCATTTGAGTGATATTTGTTTTTGCCTGTTGGCTGTTTGCACAACCTCTGGACTTGGTGCAGAGGGAATATCTGAAGCCACTGTTGTCTAAAATCACAACCTTAGACAACATCACAGCTGATAAGAGACAATGGGAACAGAAAGAGGTGCCTGGAGACGGGAAAGTAGTGTTTCTCTTAGCTTGAGAATGTTCCCTACAAACTGAAGATAAGAGGGCTGCAGGAAGGCCAGTTTCTAGGTTGAACAGCCAGAAGGAAGGGCCTTCAGATGAACAGCCAACCCCATCTTATTCCAGGCTGCAAGGCTCCATCCTTGTTGGCTGTGGGAGCAAAATGGTTTCCCTGGTTGCTGGAGTCTGTTTTTTCAGTCAAGCCAAAGAAGCCAAGTGTGCGCATGCCATGGGGAATATGTTCCTTACAAGATTCTTCCAGCATCTTTGTTGCCATCCCATTCTCTTGGACATAAATTGTATTGATATAAAATGTCAAACTCATCAATGTGGGAGCTGGGGCTATGGTTTTCTCCATCATGTCCAGTCCATCAGGAAGTCCTCTGTTTCTCCAAAAGATAATGTATGTGTTATTCAACATCAGGGCAAATCCTATTCTGATATGTGAAAGGTGTTGAGATTTCCAAAAATGATTCAGTGTGTTCTCACTCATGGTCTTCAGTGGCCTCTGAATATGGAATATGGTATGTGACAGACATCTTTTCACTTCTCCAACTTCTAAAATGTGAGGCATGTATTCTGCCCAAGAGGGTCAGTTGGGGGCACTTTGTCATTGCAAGTGCATGTGTTCACTATAGAGGTTATGGGAGAAAACAAAGCTATGTGCTTCTTGTTTGGGGAGAGAAAGAGGACACAAATCCATATAACAAAGACTTTCAAGGAAGAAGCCAAAAAAAAAAAAAAATAAACTGAACCTGGAAGACACACTGGAAAGAGAAATTGTCTGCAGCATTCAATTCTTGTGTTCATCAGTTTACTTTCTGAAAACTGCTCAGTTAGAAGCTAGGCCTTACCCCAAATGATGTGACAGACTTTTATGATTCCTCATTGAAGGCCTCACCCTCCCTGGGGAGTGGATGGGGGATGGAATGGGGGGGTTTGTGGGGGGAATGGGAAGATGGGAGGTAGAGGGAACTGGGATTGATATGTAAAATAAAAAATATTAAAAATAAAAAGATGTTCTGAAAATCAAAAACAAACAAACAAAACCCAAGTACAGTCTGGATCAGTGGTCCATTTTTTATTATGGGTCAATCCTCAGTACTCAGAAAAAGTGTATATGATTGTCTTTCAGTATTTGTGGGGGATTGTTTCCAGGTTCATTATCATTGCAAAATGTGAATATGCCCAAGCACTGTACATAAAATAGGGTACTATTTATGTATAATCCATCATCTTGTTTAAAGCATTATACAACATCCAACACTGTGTAAATGCTATAGAAATAGCTATTATATGGTATTGTTTAGACAACAATGAGAAAAATCCTTATGATTGATATAGACAGAAGCATTGTAGACCTACCTACATTTATGCTCATCAATGGTTGAATCCTTAGCTCTGGAATCTGTCTATGTGGTGAGGTAACTGTGCATCCAAAACTCTGATGGGTTTTATAGCACATTGCACTTTCCTTGGAGAATCTAAGAGGGGTGTTTATAATGAAGACAGTCAAATCATTAAGCAGCTATGAGATAAGGACAGGATATTTTATTAGACATCCTAGAAGTCTTCAAACTCCATTTTACAGTTATTTCAGGGTCTTTCCCCTCAATAACATCTTGAGTGTGAAAAGTGCAAGTGCATTTTGGATGATGCAAGGCTGACATCCGTTGCTTCCTGCCCACTCTCTGAGAGAGTTGAGGGTCCCTCAGCAGGTATTTGGAAGAGAATGAAGAAAGCTATGACCCAGTAGTGAAAAGCTGGGTAATCACCCAGAGTTAACTAGAAATGGTCATATCCTTCTTCTACAAGATCCTGAAATACCAGGTTTCTCAAGTCACTGTCAGGTGGTATCGGAATAGATTATTAGCATGGTGCATCCCTAAGTGAGAATTTTTTTCTAGGCAAGAATATTTATTTCTCTCTCTTTAAAAGTAAATACCCATGGAATCCATATTTATCTTATAATATAAACATGTGAGTCATCACTGGTTATCTTTAAAGTAATTCTGACTTGGGATATGAACTCCATTTCACCCATTGTAGATATTTGAGTAGAACATGAATACAGGACATTCAGTCTAGTGGGTATTTGTAAACCATGCCATTTTTTGAAGGATCTGGCTTCTGAGGCACTAAAAAAGAAAAAAAAAATATGGCTATTTACTTGGAAGCAGTAACAAAGTGGGGTTGTTTCACCAAATCTAGAAATCTGTTGCTTTATTTACATAACTGATCCATTTGGAATTATTTCATACTCCTAGGTGGCCCAGGCTGAGTGAGCTAAAGGCATGAGGATGGGCTGTAGAATAAAGTGGCCTGAGAACAAAGTAGAAACTACATGAAAAGGTTGTAGCAAAATAATAAATACAGGAACAGAACACCTAATTTAGTAAACACGATTTGCTGCTGGACCTCTCATTTCATCTGACTAAAAATATCATTTAAGCAGAGACATGAAACCAAGCTTTTCTTATTTAATTTTTCATTTAAGTAGTATTTCCATTAGCATCTGTATATCAGTGTGTGCCATTATTTTTGAACTATTGGCTCTTGGGTATATTAAAATAAATTTTGTTTAATATCTTCCACTTCAGTGTAGACACTGCAAGACAAGAACTCTAGCTTGTCATGTCCCCTTTTCTCTTAGGTTTGAAGAGTGCCTGTCACATGGCAGGCACCTCCTAAGTATTTAATGAAAGTTATAAAAATCTCACTTTTATTATCTCTGATTCACCTTCATCACAACCAAATGAATATGTCTAGAATACTAGTCAGATGATATCATTGTCCCAATTAACCAGTTCAGTAGCTTGTCATCTTTCCTAAGATAGAGTCTAAACCTGCTAGCATGCCACATAAAGAGTTTCCTCATCAGGGCTTTGCTTCAATCATGCCTTCTCGGTTTGTATTAATGTCATTACTCAACAAATATTTAAAATATCTTAAGCAGTGGGATTAGCAGTTCTAATTAGAGGCACATACTCAAGGCAGGTCACATACTCAATGTGAGGTGACAGGCTGATCCCCCTTTGACAAAGAAGAGAATGATCAGGAACTTGCAACAGATATGGTCAGAAAGATAAGCAAATAAACAACGAAACTGCTCACATGAGCCAAAGGGTCACTGCACTGGCTAGTTTTATGGCAACTTGACAAAAGCCAGAGTCATTTTAGAAGAGAAAGTCTCAGTTGAGAAAATGTCCCCACCAGCTTGACCTGTGGACAAGCCTATGTTGTCTTTTCTTGGTCGATGCTGCATGTGGTTAAATACACTTGCTGTGCTTGCAGAAGACTGGAGATCAATTCCCAGCATCCATCTTGAGCATCCCACCATCTCCTGTAACTTCAACTCCAGGGGTCCTATATCACTTTTGATCCTTGCAGGTATCCACATGATTTTGTGCATGTATACACACACACACACACACACACACACACACACACACACACACACACACACACTCAAAATAAATCTTTAAAAACCAGTAAAACAGAAACAAAGGGAGACACAACACTGCCTGATTTCCCCATTTTTTGGCAATACTGTTTAGAAAGTCATGTTTCAGAAGAACATTATGTCTGTCAGCCAATGAGCATACAATTGGTGACAGCAGGGATTAAATTCACAATTATGGTCTTGTATTGTATCTAACAGAGTAGTTTGTGTGCAAGAAGGAAGATTCGAGGAAGAACAGCCAGCTCATGGTGGATGGTGCCACCCCTGGACTGGTGGTCCTAGGTCCTATAGAAAAGCAGGCTGAGTAAGCTATGTGGGAGCAAGATAGTAGCACTCTGTCATGGCCTCTGGGTCAGATACTGCACCCAGGTTCTAGTCCTGTTTGAATTCCTCTTCTAACTTCCCTCAGTGATGGGCTGTGATATGAAACTATAAGCTGAAATAAACTCCCTCCTACCCAAGTTGCTTATGGTCATGGTGTTTTATTTCAGTAATAGAAACTTCAAAGATGGCAGTCACCTTTATGGGTGAGAGAAACCATTATAGGAAAGGCAGGTGATTTATGCCCATTTCAAAAGTAAACTTTAAGTGAACCTTTAAAGTGTTCTCATTCCCCTGAGGGAGCACATCATGTGGCGGGGGGTGAGGAATACAACCAGTTGAAATCAAAGCCTACCAAGAAAAAAAAAATGTTCACATTTTGAAGAAAAATATTTACCTACCAAATTACCATGCTTATAGGCAGAGGTTCCACAAAGCATGTAAAATATAATATTTTCACATAAACCTTATGAAACACAACTGTAGCATAAAATAAAATCAATTTGCAGTTTGTATCTAACATTCTGCATTTGGGTGTAGTTTGAGCCTCCTAATTTATACACTCATTCACTTTCCAGTCTGGTCAAGAATCTATTCATTAAATCAAACTTCTGAACTAAATCAGCCAGTGTACTTCAAGGATGTATTGAAGTACCCCAGAATGGAAACCAGGATATGTGTTACGTTGGGGTAGGGGTTTTGCATTTGTATCTACAGAAAAAGGAAAGCTATGGATACCATCTAAGTTGATCAAGATCAGAGTTGAACAAGAAAACATCTTAATGAAGAGAAATGACAAGTCATCCAAAAAATTGGGTCCCATGAAATGTGCCGAGACCTCTCAAAGTTAGGTGAAGTGTTCTGTTCTTGTCCTTACAGGAAAACAGAGAACACCTATCTTCAAACAACCAAGAGACAATGAACATGTGGGTACCTACAGAAGAGAAGACATCTCTCCAGAAAGAATCATTTAATGAATAGTAATCTGATTTATTGTAAAAAAAATATTTAAGTCTAGTAAACTGTTTCTATACTGAAATGTATTTCTCTTTACTATTCCTTTAGTCCCGATTCATGTAAACCAATGCTGGCTTTGGAGTTGGATTTGGCTTTCCTTCTCTAAATTCAAGCATGTTGTTAAGATTAAATTCACAGTTTCTGACTTATATCAAGAAGCCAATTGGTGCTAGGCAGAAGAAAACAAAATCTAGGGACTCATTCACTTATACGCAATTTTCTCTCTGAAATCCTAATTTTCTCATACACATGTTAATGCATATTGTTGTCTTCCCCCTAATGCACACCATAAAACTTGAAAATTTTACTTTGATATTGATATTTAAGTTTTCCACAAGAAATAATAACAGTTCCTAACAGCAATCTTTGAACACTCTGGAAAGAAGATGGGGCCCCAATTGGACATTTCCACTTGACTCAACCTGATGCATCTGAGCTACAAACTTCACCCTAAAACCGGTTTGAGACTGCTTTGCTCAAGACAACTCATGACTAGCTAGCTGTAATGGTGCACCTTCTTATTACAATTTGGCTAAAGTTTCAAATAGAACTCCAGTCAAGCATTTTCTGCCACACTATGACTACCTACATATGTCACAGCCAGTTCTGTTGAGAAATTTGGTTGCTTAAAATTTTTTTCCTACAGGATTTCATGGAACAATCATTGTCCCATTTCAGCAGGAAGTAATCTTAAGGTAACGATGCCCCCTTTCCCCACTCTTGGAATTTAGGGATAATATTCATCTTCATAGGGTTGGTTTTAGTTACTTGGGGTTGGGTATGGAATGTGATATTTAGACTCAGTTATCTCTTTTAGACAGGAATAGGGTATGGTTGGGAAAGGTATGGTTCAGAATAGATATAAATAGATTAGTCTATCTTCTTGTGAATTATTTAGTAAGAGTGAGATATTAGTATTACAGCTTACATTGTTATATATTCTTATTTGTGGTAACCTATGTAAAATTAAGTTTATTCCCTTTCTGGAAGAATTGTATATTATATTTTGTCATATTGTGTGAAATCTTTCCATTTATGATGTTTTATGCACATTTTTCTTGCCATATTCTATGTTGTTCTGGAGTTCATCCTCGCTTCGGCTAATAGCCTCTTGGGCAAGGAACTTCCCCCACCTTGATGACTGATTTGGACATGCGGTCCTATGTGCTTGCAGGAGACAAACATAGAAGACTGCTGAACATTGCCAAGTCAGGGTAAGACAGCCTTTCTACCTCCCGGCCTTTATTGTGGTCTGTCAAGTACTCTTGGTCTTAGCCAAAACTGGCTGTACCAACGTTGCTGTGAGACCTTGGTGACTGTCCAGGTAGCTTGCTGTTTCTGTCCTTGCTGCATCTTTTGGAAGTTGCCCATTCTCACTTCCTGTCTACCCTAGTATCATTATTTTCCTTCTCAGGTCTTGATGAGGTTGTAGATTAAACTATCACAACTAATATTCTCTCTTCCTAGTTAGATATATTAGGTACTAGACTTAAGCTTTCCAGCTTAGGACAACTCTATTGTAAACTCCCTTATGCCTTCACTCTAGGACTAGATAGGTAGGTCGTTTTGTTCTCGATTTTCCTTTTCTCAGAGCACACTTGTTATTCACTGTTTTGTATATAGTTTTGTATCAAGCCCAAATCTTTTCTTTAGACTAAAAGGGGAATTGTAGTGAGATATTCACCTTGTCCGCACCTGTGGCTTAGAACAGGCCCATTGGGGGGGTGGAGACAGGGCCGGACATGACCTGGGAGGAAAAGGCTGAGGAGGGGGCGGAGGTTCTCTTTTGCTAGTAAATGCTGGAAGGCTTAGGATCCTGTGGAACCTGCCTCATTCATCTGCGTATGTTGTGAGTTAATTCTCCCTGAATAAACATCTTTTCAGCCTAATTGTTTATTCTGATCCTTATTAAACCACAATACTGACCACAGGAAGGGCTGCTGAGGGTTCTAAGATAAAGGTTGGATATACCATAATGTTCGGTCCACCATCATATACCATATGAGGGGTTCTCTATATGACTCTAGTAAAGACAAAAGCTCTGAGGTTGAACTCTGGCTATTAGTTTTGGTGTCATACACCCCCCCCGGGTGGAAATCATCTCCCCCATGTCTCAACTAACAAGATTGCATGAGAATTACTAAAGTCGCAAAGCATACAGTGTGCAAGGCACCGGTGTTGAGCATCTAGGAGGAATGATTAGTTTGTCCTTTGCTTTCTCTACTTTCTCCAGCTATTCTTACTCCCTTTCCCCTCACCTCCTAGAGCCCCATTGATCCTCAGTCTTTCACCAGACATTCTGAAAACTACATCTTTTTTTTTATAGTTTAGAAGCAATCATATTTTAGATATCATCAATCCCAGTCCCCTCTCCCTTCCATCCTCCCATTCCCCTTAATGATCCCCCCATCCCACTCCTCATCCAATTCCCAAGGAGTGTGAAGCCTTCCATGGGTGAATCAATCAAAGTCTGTCACATCATTTGGGGGAGGGCCTATGCCCTCCTCCATGTATTTGGGCTGAGAGTGTATGCCTCCTTGGGGAATAGGCACCCAAAGTCTATTTGTGCACTACGGATAAATTCTAGTTCTACTGTCAGAGGTCCCATAGACTGCTCAGGCCTCCTTACTGGCACCCACATTCAGAGGGCTCAGTTCAGTCCGACATCTTATGTCACTTTTTCTTTTTTTAAAGCAAGTATTCTAATAGCAAGGACTGACAATGACAACAGAAATAGGAGCAATTTCATTTCCATCACATTTGAATGGCTTAATACATTGCTTAATGAAGTCTCTTCAATTCGATCTCTAGGAGGGTTTTAAGGAAAACGTTTGTAGGATTATTTTTCCCCAATGATCAGTTTCCCAGAGTATATTGCTGCAACCAAGAGATAAAAGATGGCCATCCCCAAGTAAAAAGAGCAAAATAGCATTATTGAAGGGAGGACAAAGAATAATAAAAAAGATTCTGATATTTTAAATAGTAAACAACAACAAAACAAAAAGCAAAGGAACCCTGTTCAAGCTAAAGGGGTTGTCATATGCTTGCAATCATTTTAAGAATACATCTGAAAAAGGAATTAGCTAGAGTCCTAGAGCTCAGTTGCTGATTAACAAAAATTACTACTTCCAAAAAGCAATTTCATTTGTGTTTTGATCAAAGAACTAACTAAAAGTCCCTCACATCTTGGAAACTGTCAGGGGGAAAATCACTTCAGTGTGGGGTGGGGGATGCAAAAAGGAAAATATTAAACTAGAGTCTTTCCATAAATTGAGTATGTTTGCACTTACTGAAGTTCTTGAGATTTTGCAGCGTGACAGATAATTTAGAACTGTTTGTTTTAAGAGAAGAGGGGCTTGTAAGATGTCCTCAAAACAATCCCACATGTTAATGTGTGAGTCTTTGGAGCCAGAGTGCTTTCCATCACCTCAAAAGCAACCCACTGGGCAACAGTTTCCCAAGGCATAAAATCAACAGATACTCATGGCAAAGCTGAACTGTTTATTTTTAAACACGGAGATCTAAAGATGAGTAAAAAAATAAACTAGGCAACTGAAGCCTTTCTTCCCACCAAGGATGAAAAGTATGCAGATTGAGAGTGGGAGCATGTGTGAAAATTAATCTATATCCTCCAGAAGAAAACTGTGCATAGCATTCTGAAAAGGAAAGAGCCACAGATAAAGGATGCTGATGTCAGAGGATTGGATCTAGTCCTCATCAAATCACATGCAGTCTATACACTACATGCTTTATTACCTCAGGTTAATTTTTATGTTCATGAAAGGATGGGCCACTCCACCTACCTGTGTAATAATCTCAGACAATGCTCTTGCTTCTCTTGACACCACAGCTCAATGGATGGACGTGGTTTTCATACTTGGCACCTTTTTAGCTGTCTGGTGGGGAGGGTAAGAGTAAACCCTGTTACTCTAGCTTTGTGCGATGCTACGATTTTTTCCACTGCTTTTAAGACTGTGCCAACATTCATGACTGATAAACACTGGATCATAGGGAAGGTAATTATGAGTGTAGCTTTGCCTTCTAGAATGAATCTCTGTGGTAAGATATTTATAGCTAAGTAATTATTCTTAATTTATCACTTTTAATAAGAAATACTGCAATACAAGTTCCGACATATTCCTTCCATACCTTTGCTGTGGAGTAATTGATACCTGCCTCTTTATGGGAAGAAGAAAGTTTATCATGTTTGTTTATCAATGAGTAACTATAACTCACAGGCAAGTTTGGAAAATAAGAGTTATTGAAAAGGAAGGAGGGACTTTTGTGAAAAATCTCCTTATTGCAAAATGGTCAAGTACATAAAAGAGGGTCAACTTTGAGAATAGAGACTAGAAGAGAATCGATAAATAGTTATTGGTGAGGGACACAATGGAGTTGTAAAAAGAATAGAAAAGTAAAAGTGGAGAAATTCTTGCTGTTTTTTGGCTATTTCATAGTTTGAAATTCTGAAGCAAATGTCTGTTTTATATATGTAGTTTTTTTTGGGTTCTATATTAGGAACTAGCTGCCTGATACTTAGGATGCTACTAGTGTTTGATTTTACAGTTATTCCCTTCACTGGTGAAGAAAGAGACAGTAATGACATGACAATCAAGGAAATGTTTTCTTATTAATAAATATTAATATTGATAAAGTCTATCATAATTTTAGCAAGATTTAAAGATATGAAGACAATACTCATTAGTCAATTTTATTTCCTTGTACTAGAAACAAATAAAATAGAAGTAAATACAATTTGTATTAAGATAAAGTATGAAAATTGAAGGAGAAATTTGATAAAGGATATACAAGATCTGTAAATTAAAAGCCACAATAAGTGCCAAGTTTGGGAGAAATATATTGTGGTTATGAATTAATAACCTTATGTTATTAATGATATATGCTATTGTTGCATACATTCAAAATAATCACCACCAAATCCCCAGAAGATATGCTTTTAGAAATAGAGAATCAAATTCCAAAATGTATATGGAAATATGGAGGACTTAGGATAACCACACAACATTGAAAAGAAGAAGATGGGATCTGCAAGACTTTCTGACATGCACAGTGCTGGGGTTATTCAAGACAGTGTTATTGGCATCACTATAGATAAATAGAGCAATAAAATTGAATAAAAAATTCAGAAACACCCCTATCTAAGGCCAGATAATTCTTGGAAAAATGATCAATACAATTCAGGGTATAAAAGTATATAAAACAAATTTTTAAAAAAGAAAATAATTAGTTATCAGACAGTTGTGAGCTGCCATGTAGGTGCTGGGAATTGAACATGGGTCTTCTAAAGAGTAGCCAATGCTTTTAACCACTGAACCATCTCTCTAGCCCCGTGAAAATTGTGTTTTCAATCACATCAAGACTAGCTAATACTAAAGTTACATTTTTTTTCTTAGGGTTGCAATAGGCATCCATTCCAATTTTCTGGGCTCATTTAACAAACCATGACGTGCTAATCACAAAAGATAGGAAAGATAAGTCTATATTCGTAATTAATAATTTTGATCTTCCAGCTAACGTACCTTGGTGTGTAGGGAAACTTTGAAAGCCAGAGAGAGACATGGGAATCCATTTCCAAGGAGACATTAATTCTTGCATTTTTAATCTTAAGCTCCTATCCATAATCAAGATAGAAACAATTGTGGGTGCTCTGGGTAGCCAATGACCACATGACATGTGATCTCATTTTTCTAGTTAACTGTTAAGATGTCTTAATAGATCTCTTTGCTAAGGGTAATCACTATGCAACACTTGTCTTTTGAAACTTTCTCTTCAGGCCCCATGTCTTTCTTTGTCACACTAGCAGCTCCATTTCCTACATTCAGCACCTTCATTGCCACACTCTAGATTTCCTAAGTAATCGGTTGAAGGTCCTCTGTCACCAGCTCATTTTTATGCTACCAAGTGCCCTAGAGATCTCTTCCATCAAAACTGGCTTATGTGTGGCATATGTTTAAGTCTTGCTTTTCTTTTTTGATGACAAGTGGCCATTGGCTTTCTGTAAGTGTTCATAAACATGCTAGTTAATCACAAGCAGGTGTGTTACTTGAGTGAATTTGTGCTATTATTCACTAGTTCTTCATCCATGTGAACCATATATGTTCCAGAACTTGTAGAAAATTGACTGGCTATTTCACGGATGAGAGGAGAGAATTGATGGTGGTGGAAAGTGACTGACCCTATATTCTTTTCTTTAAGAGCACATCCCTCAGCTAATAGTTGAGCCTCAGAAACTACCCAAGAGATAGATTTATACAGCTAAGTCAGGAGAGGAGGGTCCTGTTGTAGAGTAATTATTTTAAGATGTGTTACATTTGTTTATGCTGTGGAATATTTGTTTAATGATGCAAAGAGGTGTTGCATTCATTTAACTCTATGATGCTGTGTTACTTTGCCTTTCTAAAACATCCAGTTGGTCTAATAAAGAGCTGAATAGCTAATAGCAAGGCAGCAGAAAGGATAGGTATGACTGACAGGCAGAGAGAATAAATAGGAGGAGACATCTAGGAGGAGAGAGATCAAGAAGCTAGAAAAGGAGGAGAGGAGGATGCAAGATGTGTAGTTGGGTCAACCACCCAACTACACAGTCAGCCATGAAGTTAAGAAGTAAAGAAAGATATGTACAAATAGAGAAAGATAAAAGTCCAGAGGCAAAAGGTAGATGGAATAATTTGAGTTAAGAAAAGCTGGCTAGAAATAAGCCAAGCTAAAGCTGGGCATTCATAAGAGTAAGGCTTCATGTGATTTATTTAGGAGCTGAATGGTGGAACGCCCCAAGAATGAAGAGTGAAGAGTAAAATCAACCAACTACATGAAAAAACTGATTGTGTCTTCCCATGTGGTAAGCTTCTGTTGGGAGGACAAAATAAGTGAAATAATCAATTTGAAGAAAAAAATGTATTTGGTTCATGGTTTCAGGAGATTTAGTCATGATTAGTACGCTCTGCTGCTTTTGGGCCTGTGGTGAAGCAGAACACCATGATGACAAGCACACTGGCGTGAAGCTGTTCACCTTGTGGTGGTTTGAAGGCCAACATCTCTGTTCCTTGGGGATTTGGGCTATAGGTCCACATCACCAGCCTGCCTTTTTACATGGGTCCTGGGGATCAGATCTCAAGTCCTCATTCTTGCACATAGGCACTTTACCAAAGAAGCTATGTTCCAGCTCCCACTGGCAGACACTTTCTAAGAACTGCACTGAACTTTGGAACCTTGTCTCCATTCTTGCCTTGGTCTTACTATTCTCATTCATAGGGTTCTGGCTTCTCAGTTCTCTAGTTTCCCTACACCTCACTAGGGCCTTCCTTTCTTGTTAGATGCATTTCCTCTGTTTCCCTTCCTCCTTTGTCTCCTTGCTAAGTCCTCTCTAGGTGATTTAATTTCATTTTACTGTCAGAAGACCTGAACTAATACTAAGTCCTTTCCCATCTACTGCTTTCTTCACTCCAGAAAACAAGGAGTGTCAGAATGTATTGTCTATGCCAAAGCTAGATCCCCAGTTGGCAATGCTGAGTCCTCAGCAGCTTTCTGTCATATCACAAGATTTCTCCAGAAGAAATGTGAAGTGTCTTCTGTGAAGAGCTGTCTAGGTCATAAGTATTCCTGCGAATTTCCCAATGACATTTTCAAATATTGTTGCATCATTTCTCCAAAATTTGCAAATCCTTTTAAGTCACTGGCTCACTTTTTCAAGTTAAATCTTTACTGATGAGGAACACCCAATGGCAGAGGTGGGAACATCCAATAGCAGAGGTGGGAACACACAATAGCAGATGTGGAAACACCCAATGGAAGAGGTGGGAATACCCCACTGGCAGAGGTGGGAATACCCCACTGACAGAGGTGGCAGCTGAAGCATGACTGGAATGGAAATGAAGTAGTGGCCATGGAGACCCATATCAGAGACATCTTCTCAGTGAAATCTCCCTGAGCAGAAGGTGGTTTTGAAAACTGTGTGTGTGTGTGTGTGTGTGTGTGTGTGTGTGTGTGTGTGGTGGAGGGGGGAGGGTAATCTAGTTTCCAGGCTATGTCAGGGAGCCATGCTCTGCTCTTACCTGTTATTCTATAATTCTGCAATTGTGATTTCCCCATAAGATTTATTTTATAGCCCCAAATTACTTTTGAAGCCTTGCTCTAGGGCAAGGTTAAAAAGGGGATCTTACATAGAATATAGTTTTCTTTTTATATTGTGGCCATTTCTATGTTATCTGTGGTGCATAGACTAGGGTATTCACTCAATCATATGATTTCTTCCAGCATCATTCTGAGGAGAATAGAAAAAGAGAGAAAATTAAGGGAACATGGGAAAGACTAGAAGCTCCTCACTCCTGGGATTTGATTTATGTTTCTTGTTGGCTGAGAGTCAAGAATGGCAAGACAAGTGACAGAATAAAAACTGGGGACAATTGCCTACAGAGGAACATTCTCTTTCCTAAGAGACATCTTAAACGACATATAATAATAGCCGCCAGGTTTTCAAAAATACTCAGCCAGACTCAGATGGCCTCTCAAAGATAGACACACACAGACAGCCAAAGGTGGTGTTCAGGTTTTGTTTTAGCCTCTGCCTCCCTGCTTGTCACATTACATATTGCATCCCTTAGTAACAAATAAGGAAGATATTTCTTCTTCCTCCTTCACAGAGCAGTTATTTGCATTTTAATTTTGGAACACATGTGTGTGTATGGGAATCAAATGAAATATTTTATTTACCTTTTGGATACTCTGCTGTTTTTTTCCATGAATGGAGCCTGTTGCTTATTGAGCTGTAGATAAAACATTATGAATCCCGAGGCAGAACTGGCTCTTTGAAATACTTTTGTTCCCAGGAGGAAAGAACACAGCTGCCAGGGGATCTAATTTGGAATAGATTTGCAATTAAAGTATAATGGTTGAGTTTACCTTGAATTGAACTTTCAATTAGGAACATTATACATAAATAAGCAGGGAACAAACTTTAATAAAAAAACACTCAGTGCCCTGATGTGGTGAGGAAAGATAACTGGACACACTTCTTCATCCCGGTCATTGATCTTCTAGGCAAGGTTTCATACAATTTATTGTTCAAATGGACATTGGGTCAACAAACATACATTGGGTCTGAATTAGGCAATTAGCATGAACAATTAGCTTAAGTGTGAGCACAATTCTCTTTTCTAGAAAGAAAACAGATTCTCTCTCTCTCTCTCTCTCTGTCTCTCTCTCTCTCTCCCTCTCCCTCTCTCCCTCTCCCTCCCTCTCCCTCTCCTTCTCCCTCTCCCTCCTTCTCCCTCTCCTTCTCTCTCCTTTCCTTTCTCACTCCCCCTTCCTCCCCACCCCCCCTTTTTTTTTTTAATTTTCCAAGACAGGTTTCTCTGTAGACCAGGCTGGCCTCACAGAGATCTGCCTGCCTCTGTTTCCCGAGCAATGGGATTAAAGGTTTGCACCACCACTGCCCAGCTAGGAAATGTATTCTCTATAGAGGCTAAAGGTAAAGCACAGTATCAGGTCAAGGGTCAAACAAGTTTAGTGTTGGGAAGTTCTGACATGAATTGCATCACACAGGTATTTGGAAATAGAGAGGATAGTGAGATGTCTAATGAAAACTGAGCAGGGCATAAAGAGAAGCTGAGGTGTTACTGTTTAGATGTAGGACATTCCACAAATTTCAGATGTTAAATATAAAGTTAGCCTGGGGTGCTCTGGATGCTGGTGGAACCTATTGAAGTGGGATCCTTGTTGGAGGCCATTTCAGGCTGGTCTTAGGATCTCAACCACCCTTTCCACTCTTCTCTCTTTGCTTTCTAGACATTAAACATGCTCAGTCACATGCTTCCTCTCATAAGTTCTGTCTTGACACTGTCCTACAAATAACAAAACCAACAAAGTATGAACTGAGACTCCTAAAGTTCGAAGTTCAAATAAGCTTATCTATGTTTACGGTTGGTTTTCTCAGGTATTTTGGCAGAGTGACAGAAAACTGACTAACATGTTGGTTGTTCTAATTGCACATCTGTTTCTGTGATTAACACCATGATCAAAAGCAACATGTTGGGGGAAAGTGTTTATTTTTGCCTTATAGGTCACAACCCATAATTGAAGGGAGCTAGGCAGGGACTGAAACAGGAACTTGAAGAAGAGACCATGTAGGAATGCTCTTTGCTGACTTCCCTCCAAAACTTGCGCTTAGCTGTTTTTTGTTTGTTTTTTTTGGGGGGGTAGCCTAAGACCCTGTGCCTAGGGAAGGTTATTGCCCATAGTAGGCTGAGCCCTCCTACATCAATTAAAAATCAAAATCAAGGCAATTACCACAGGAATATCCCAGGCCAATCCGATCTAGCCAGTCCCTCAGTTGGAACTTCCACTTAGGGTACCTCTATGCTCTGTGGACAATCTAAGCTGACTGGAACACACATGAACTGAGCTTACTAAAATATCTATTATTTATTTTTAGATTATCTTCTTTCTTACCAGTTTTTGGCATTGTACAATCCTTTTATTTTTAATCAACTGAAAGTAATTCAAGAGAATAATGATTCAGAAAAAAGAACATATTTTTAACTTGGAGAATTTCAAAGTAGGTATCTATATGGGGTTGTCAATCATCTTTGGTTTAGGTCAAGGAGACAAGGACTCTTGACTCTAAGATAATTGCAAACTATAAAATAAACGTCTTTTGTGCACTAGGAATAGATCCTGTTTCTACGTCTGAGGTCCCCCAGACTGCTCAGTCCTTCTAACTGAGACCCATATTCAGGGGGTCTGAGTCAGTCCCATGCTGGATTCCCAGCTACCAGTCTAGGGGGGCATTAGCTCCTCCTTGTTCAGGTCAGCTGTCTTTGTGCAGACACATCCCCCATGGAGGGATACCCCCTTAACCTAGAGACAGGAGAGAAGTCCTAGTCCCTACTTCAAATAACTTGACAGATTTACATGACCCAACCTGGATAGCATAGCCCTACAAGTGCAATGGGGGGGGAGGGGAGGGGAGGGTGGCCAGGGTGCATGTCACAGGGGAAAGAGGGTACGAGGGAGGGAGGGAGGGTTGGAGGGAGGAAAGGAGAGGAAACTTGGATCCATATGTAAAAATTTTAAATTATATTATTAATAAAAAAGTTAAAATTGTAATGTCAAATTATGAAAAAGTAATATGAAAAATAAAGCAGATTTATATGGCAAAAAAACCCGGTCATTTGAAAAGGCTTATTTTAAACTTCCTTTCTTTTAGGAGAAAAGGAAAATAAGCCTATCAAGCACTCACACCATTGCAGTCTGTTGTTGGCCAGGCCCCCAGAGCTCCCAAAGGCTCAAGGGATTTGAATGCACTGTCTTTAAGATGTTTGCTGCAGCGTTTGGCTCTATCCTCTGGCTCTTTCCTTGTAGCTTGTCTATGTTCTTTGTAAATTCCTACATGGATTCATAGAGCATGGATAATTTTAATCTCATGAAAACTGGCAAACATAGATAGTGCTTTTCTATTACTTTTGGGAGCAGGGACAAAGTTGGTTCTTTTGGGGGAGAGAGCTGAGATGAAATCAAACTGGTTTCATTTCTCTAGTTTGCTGTACATGCATAGTTCTCAGCTCTGAAACCGATAGGAAGAAGACAGGCAGAGTAAGTGATGCAAGGAATGCTTTCACCACTGATGGAAAGCTTGCCAAGAAGAGCTAATGAGAACTTAATTTTATTGATGTGGTGTTCTTTTTACCAACTGCCCCCACCCGGTTTGGATAACAGAAAAATAAGAAAATCCACTCCACTCAGAGATGTAATTCCTATATTTTGGTTGAAGGCAGCAAAAACTGAGTTCTTCTATGTGCATGGATGCGCAGCAAGCCCAGGCAGACTCCTACTTGAAGAGGAAAAAATTAATAAACTTCTGCATCAATAAACCCCCATATCTGTCTTTTAACATGACAGCGTTAGCAGGCATTAGCAATTAGCCTCAAGTATTAGGTCAGGATCAACTAGACTTGTGTGAACCAACTCCCACAAATTCACCTAGTCTATTTCAGATTTTATGATATTAAATTGCTTATGCAAAGTTGCTCATAATAAAATAAAATAAAGGATGGTTTGAGATCTCATCAGACTTTAACATTGTAGATGAAATGTTTGCACGTTTGTCAATACCCTGCTGCTTTGTCCAGAGGAAGATCGGTTTAGACAGGTAAATGTTTTCAGATTCTTTGTGGTTGCAGGGTTGCCAGGCCCAGCTCTCAGTAAACAGAAATTTTGATTTGTGGCACCAGCACTGCCCTACTGGGAGGGAGGCCCTGACAGATACCGTCAACAGGTAAGTGGGTGTAAAGACTCAAAGCTGTTATGGGAATATCCCTGAGTGTTTACCTACAACATTTTACTTGGCACTGCCAAACTGCTAGTCAGTAAGTATTATGGGCCAGGGTGCTATGCAGCTTTTTTTTTTTTTTTATTTTTCAGATGGTATAGCTTGGATATATAGACCTTTTCTTTCCCTGTCCTTGTTAAGAGGGACATTAGAAGGAAATTTAGGGGTATATTGAAATATTCATGATTGATAAGGTATAAACAAACCACAGGATTAGGTGTAAACCAACCATGTTCACTCAAACTTTCACAGGAGTGGAAAGGGAGAGGATTCATTCTTTAAGTCATAAACATGTCTGGGCAGGACCAAAGGTGTAAAGGCAGGTGCTCACAATGTACACTAACCAACCCCAGGCAGAAACTGAGTGGCATAATGTGTGTATATTGCCCCTAACCGTTTTCCTTATTTGTATAACAATTAATTCCCTTTTTCCTTTACAGACTACTTCCAGTCTCCCATGACTCTGAGAGTCCTTAGGTTAATGGAGTAGGATGCATAAAGAAAGCAGGTGGCAGGAAAAAGAAAAGTCATGGGGTTAAAGGAATGAGTAACAGTGTGGCCGGGGGTGCAGCTCAGTGGTAGACCATTCTCCCAAGATGCACAAGACGGTACAGAGACCATTACCCCAGTTGGGTCCTGTTTACTTTCCTCTACAGTACATTTCATTCTTGCTTTCTCCCGATCCGCTTGCACCCAGGAGTACTGTACAATCTTCCTCTGCTTCCTTCTTCTAAGCAAACAGCCAAGCCACAGAGATTGTTCCTGGATCTTGTGGAAATTGCTAAGAGGGATTGTGTGGGAGTCAGAACACTTTCAGTAGACTGGGAACTGGGGATAATGCCTCCCTACTCTGAAATTGCCATAATTTATCAGGACAAAGATTAGGAACACTCTTGTATCCACCAGCCAGGACAAGTGCTCCATCTGGGTAAGTCTCCTTGTGCAAGGTCCTGCTTAGATGTCTTAATGGATACTTGCTGAATGTTTGAAGGAAATAATAAAAAGCCTGAGAAAGTCCCCTCTCATGCTTCCAGACAATTTCCACCTCTGTTTCCTGAAAGTGCACACAGGGCTCTTTTACCCCTAATCTCAGGCTCACATATCAGGCCTTTACTTCTTTTCGAGTTGTCCCAGGCAAGTATTTGCCAACTATGTATTGCTTAATTGATTGGTGGCCCAATATTGAAGGCATTCAGCTTAAGACAGAGAACACATTTGGCAAAGACTGGCTTAGCTAGGCGGGAATGAACTTTTTGTTTGCTTTGATTTGGCTTTTAATATGAATTTGAATTATTTTGGGCAGAGCCTACATGCATGCTTGTCCGACCACAATTTTCTCTCCCTCACCTCCTTAACCCCACATTCCCCAAGCACCATGTGCGGTTTTCGGCTTTACTCACTTCTGTAATCTTCTTGGTCCCTGCAAGCTTTAGAGCTTTCAACGGCTGTGGTGGATATTGGTTGTATCCTTTTTGTAATTTAATGTTTTAGAGGCTAGAAGTAAAATTCCAAATCATATGCCACAAATAAATGTCACCTATCCTGAGACATATAAAATCTTTTACATTCTGTCACGTCTCTTAATAATCTCAGTCCTGGCCTTTCCTTTTACTGTCTCTAGCAGTTCCCCCCCCCCACATCATAACAGACAGTTACAGTATCCTGCCTTTTCATATTTGCTCCTTTTATTTAGTAATCAATGTGCACTAAAATTTGCTTCCTGTTTTTCTAGCTCATTTCTTTAACGACTTATTCCTCTCTGCACTCTCCCCCCACAGGTGCTAAAATTCATCCACTGACTGAAAAGCAGTGTGCAACCAAGGTTTGACAGTTAGGAATAAAACACTAACAATGTGTGAGCAGGTTTTAGCACAGATCTAAATTTTCAAATCCCTTGGGTAATCAGGAAGGAGCAATTGCTAGGTTGTTAGGCAAGTGCACGCTCAGTTTTGTAGATGTACCACTCTGCATTCCGGTGGTCAGTGGAGGAGAACTCCTGATGCTCCACGTCTTCATTAGCGATTGTGTTGTGGGTTCCAGATGTTAGCCATTCTAACAGTCATGTATGGTACTCATCCTTGCTTCAGTTTTTGCAACATCTAGAGATAGATGTTGAACATCATAATGGTTAATCTTGATTGCCAGATTGATTGGATTTGTAATCAATTAAGAGACATGCCTCCAGTGTGTCTGTGTGGAGATTTCCAGGAAGGATTAAGTAAGATTTCAGTTTCCTTCATGCTGAATGAAGCAGCATTACTATAATACTTAAAATACTGTATTGCATATATTAAAAGATCACTATTATTATTATCCTCAAAATATTGCTTATTTTTGAAATCTACTATTATTATGTCTATCTTAATGTACTTATTATGAAGCCTACACTAACACTGAACTCATGGGACTCCTCCTGCCTCAGCTCTCTAAGTGCTGAAAGTACAGAATATGCTAATTTAGAGCAATTGGGGGAGTAGGTGGTATTGGGAATTGAACCTAGGGCCTTGAGCATGCTGGACAAATACTCTACTACCCACCTACCTCCCTAGCCCCAGAACACTATTGTAAAGGTCAAGTTACCTACTTTGTGTCAATTTTGCTAGACAAAGTATCAGAAGTTAGCATTTTCATTTTTAAGTTATAGAACAACATCAACACTGGTTATCTATGGCTGTGTAACAGACAAGTTCTGAATTGAGAAGATAAAGATGAAACCCATTTATTTATTTAAACTGGATTCAGTTGAGAAGTCTTTGCAGGTCTTAGCTGGTGTCACTCATGAGGCTGCAGATATTTGAAGAGTGACTGAGCCTGAATGCTTTAAAATGGTATTTTTCATGTGTCACTGGGTCTATTGGCTCAAGTGTCTCAGTTTTCCTTCAGGTTGTCTTTCTTACTAGACAGTCCAAGTCTGGATTTCTGAATGATGAGAGGCAGAATTACAGGCATTGTAGCCATAGTATCTGTGTTTTCAAAGATTTGCTTCTGTCATATTTGGTCATGGCTCACTGGTAGAAAGCAAGCACTTCACCAATCCAAAGTCTAAGGAGGGATTCCATAAAGACTGGATACTGGAGACACGATTCACTGGGGCCTATAACTCACAGTCTACTGAAAATCAGTACCTCTTCTTGTTGATTATACATAGGGTTTCTTAGCTTTGTTCCCCAGATATGGAAATTAAGATTTAGAAGTAGGTTAAGTCCTCAGGAACTTCAGCTAATTATTGTATTAGTTACTTTTCTGTTGCTGCCATAAAATACCTCAACCAAAAGTCACTTAAGGGAAGTAATGGTTGTTTTGGCTTACAGTTAGAGAGGGATCAAGCCCATCATGGAGGGGAAGGCATGGCAATAGTCAAGAAAAGCATGATGACAGCAAGCTGACCGATCTCATTTTACCTGCATATAGTAAGCAAAGAAATGAGTCCAGGCTGTTAAATGACCTAACTGTCTCTGAAACTCCCCCTAGCTGTGTTTAAAAGGAGCCTGAGTGCTCTTCTCAGAGTCACCATTTTGCCTTTGTGTTGGATGTGTGGCTGCAGCACCTATTACATTTTATTCTCGAGAAGTAAATGCTCTTGCTGATTGCACACATGTATGGCGGTCTTTTGTGGTACTTCTCTAGGACCCTAACAAAAAACATCACAGAGTGATAACTAGGCTCCAGGGCACAAAGAGATTTAGGTCTAAAAGACCACAAATGAAAGAATTCCTTCTTATACCCCAATATGATGTGTGCTTTTTCTTTGTCAAAATAGCATTGTTATTTTGGACTGAATAGCTCTAATGGTGAAAAATATAAATATATAAATCTCAGTTCCTCCTACACTGTGGTCACATGGCCCTCAACATGTGACTTTTTTAGGTTCCTTTGGTATAATCTGGACAGCAGATGAAGAGGAAATAAATATATACAACACCATTTTTTAAACCTCTGTTAATTCTGAGTAGGGACTAGGTATTTAATCTAGAATCTAAAAGTCTGGGAAATGTAATTTATCCATGTTGTCAAGGAGAGTAAACAGGGTGGTGTCTGGTTAGTCTCCACTAAGTATCTTTCCATTTATTGGAACAAGGATAACAATGTATAGTACACATAAAGCAAAGGCAGGCTTTGCTCAGTGATCTGTGGATAAGATACTTGGCTCCCTCAAGGGCTCTATTTTAAAATGTTTTTGGTTTGAAGTCATCCTAGGATGAATTGAGCAGACCTATAAAGTCTCAGGAACATGCTGAGGATGGGAGAAGATTCCTTCCTAAGATCTCTAGGGAGTATATGTGATTGTTCCCTGGTAACTTGAGAAAGTTAATGTAAAGCAGGTATGCACATATCCAGAACTATCTCTAGCCAAATTATGAGGGAAGTGGTATTGTTCACTGCTCTCCCCTTAACCTATTTGACACGTGTGTCTCCTAACTAGTGCTGATAGCTGTTTCTGTCGTACTCTGTTGGTGATTCTGTGATTCACTTGCCAGTCCTTTGATCTCTAGCTGTTGCTAAGAAGCACCCAAATGGAAGAGTAGAAACTTTTTGGTCATTGAGGTAGCTTCCAGTCTCATAAACTCAGTCTCCTAGCTTCACTGAAAATATCTTTAGAAATGCAATCAGGGCCATTTTTATTTCATTATAATTTCAATAAGTTAATGAGCCTGATTTCCCATCTAAGAATCTAATGGAGGCACAAATTAGAGAGAGCAAAACTATTTATGTAGAAGTAGAAAGCAATTTGCATATCTCCCAAAGACAGATGACATTGGTGTGGATGGATGGGGAAAGAAAACCAGCCAATCAACCAAATAAACAATCAAACAAGGGGAAGGGAAGGTACAGGCAAGCATCTCAATAAGCTCAGACCAAAATAAACCAAACCAAACCAAAACAAAACAAAAAACAAAAACAAAAAAACAAAACAAAACAAAAAAACTGAAAAGTAGTGGGAGGAAGATGGGCTACTTACAAACATTTAGAAGAGATCAAGTTCTCATTGTATCTTCTCACACATCTCATAGTACATTCAGACTAAAACAGCACTGGACTTGAATTTATACCAGACAGCTTGAGCATGCTCACCAGAATCTGTTGAAAGGAAAAAAAGTCTGGGGGCAGAACAAGGTGAGAAAATACTACAAATCAAGAGAGCTTGCCTGGAGAGCCATAAATAACATAAGATGTGCGGCTGCTGATCTGGCCTTTCTGCAATTCTCTACCTCCTCAAGTCCCTGGTGGAGAATGTGGAGTGCAGGGTGTCCCACATGTATACTAAAAGTGGAATTCTTTCAAAGCTGGAGAGAGCCTGTATTTTAGCAGTACTTGAAGATGTCGATACCTTAAAGGAAAAGGATTATATTGATTTGATGATTATACCAGAGGCCCTGAGCTGTCTGTCACAATACTTACCAAGGCCACAACAATGAAGAAGATGCTGTGGAAAACACACCGAGCACCAATGATACTCTCAGCTCTCAGAAATGATCTAAGCTCTCATTTATTGCTTTAAAGTACTTATTTGATCATGGAAAGGCCTACGTTTGTCAAGGTCAATAATAAATAATGCAAAGGTTCTTGGGTTCTTGTGAAGTGTTCTAATGAATAGGTTTTTTTTTTTTTTTTTTTTTCGAGTGTGTGTTTGTTGCTTTTATTTCACACAGAATCTGCACTAGTGCACTAGAGGAGAGTGTAATGACTAATCGTTTAGAAGGACTCTTCTAGGATAAAGACTCTGATATAAAATAAAAATCCTCCAGCTGCAACAGGACAGAGAAATGCAAAGAGTAATGTTCATCACAGGGCAATATGGGTTAATGCAAAAAGAAAAATGGCCTCACCCCTTCCTAGAACCCCAAAGGAAAACTTGGATTTGGATTAACAACAGGTGTCTGAACAGTTTAGCCCTAGATTTGCTCTGAATTATGTACCAGTTGTGGCAGAGTCCACAGGGCTCTCCAGTGTGCTGTGGACGAAGGTTTACTGCTGTCCTTTAGTGAGCTTTATGGAGTTGATGGATGACTGCTGCTGGCTGCTTCCAAAAGTATTTTGCTTAATTCAAAGACACAGGCTTATTTCTTTCTGTTTTATTTATAAATTTTGTAGCCATAGGCTTTTCATTTAGACCTATAATGCCTTTGAGTTATTTTCCTCATGACATGTATTCTGTTATTATATATATATATATATATATATATATATATATATATATATACATACATATATATATATGTATAATAGATATCTTCTTGAGAAATGTGGAAGGAAAATCTTGGGGAAAAGTTGATGTATAACTATGTATAAATGTATATATACACAAATATACACATAAATATATGTGCACATATACAGACATATGCATATATATCAAATTATTTCAGCACCTTCTCCCCCCAGTGATTCCCTTTTCCTCTTTACCAAGAAGCAGTCACTCAAGTATGTGCTTATGAAGTGACTTATTAAGATCTTATTAATATATACTGATGTCCCTGTAGGATATTGGCTTTAAAGTTTTATTTTGTTGTAAGTTTGGTTTGGAATCAGGAAAATGCTGGCATTATAGGTATTTTATTGATGTTTTTGAAAGTGTTGGTGTGAAACTCATGCAATGAATACATTATCTTATGATGCATTTAGAAGTTGGAATTTTCTAGTGGAGGATACCCAAATTACTTAATATCTCTTCACAAAGATTTGACAGTATGTTTGTACTTTCATATTATCAGTCTGTTTCATCTGCGCTGTAGAATTTATAGACAAAGTTATTCATGACGTCCTTTCTTTTTTTAGTTGGAATCTGTGGGGACAATGAGCTTTCATTCCTCTGATGGATAATTTGTGCCTTCTTTTTTCTTTTGTCTTCTTGGTTACTTTGGCTACTTTTTAAAAATTAATCTCATTGGTCTTTTCTAGAAAAGAGCTTTAGGCAATTAGTACTGTACCTTGTTTTTCTTTTAGTTCATATTTGCTCTAATCTCTTTTCTGTTTAGTTTCACTTTTTATGCTTTTTTATGTCCTTTAGGTAAAAGCTGAGGTGATCATTCAAGACCTTTATCATATTCTGCTCTGCGCATTTAATACTGTAGGTATTTGTAGCCCTCAGTAGTTTTTCAGTATTATTTTATAATCATAGTTCTTATTTTCATTAAAATTACTATTTAGTTTTCCCTTTGACTCTTGAGTTCAAGAATACCATTACTTAGGTTCTAAACATTAGGTAATTTTTCAGATCTTTTACTGATTTTGAGTTTCTAACTTATTTCCATTATGGCTATAAAGCATACTGTTTTGATTTATATCTCTTTAAAATTATCAGTACTTGTACCTTATAATCCTGATATTGTCTATCTTGCTAAATTTAGTGGATGGACTTAAAAAGAATCTATGTATTATTGTTTGAAACTGTTGTTTAAAGAGTTATTCATGTTATACTCTGGAAGGATACTCTGCAAATTTTTGAAGACTCAAACTGTAAATAAAGTAAAGCAAGAAGCCAGGTATAGCTACATAAATGCCTAATCTTTGGGTAAGAGGTAAAAAGCTTAAAATGGTCCCATTTTCCCCCCCAAATTGATATATTTAACATCATGCCATGAAATACCTCGATCTGTTACTAGTTTCTCTTTTTTTTTTGTCCAGATGTTTGGCATCAGTAACTATGGTGAGAGTTTTAAATACCAGGTACTGTGTTTGGTAAATGTGTCTTGAATTAAAAATAAATTTTGTTTATGAATGCAGAAAATATCATGTTTTTGTTCAAGTAACAAAATTAGTACTATTACCTTTGGAGAAAAAAAATCTCACTGAAAATGATTCTCATAAATGTAATAATCATCTTACTCTATCCTTAAGCTCATTAGTAAAGATTTAAAAATGTATTAGTTTTGAAATTGGGGAAAGCAAGGGAGTGCCTCTGCCTTTTTCAAGGTGTTATTCTCCAAGGAGCGCATGACTAACAGAGAAGGTATGTGACTTTTGAGGTATCCCAGCAGGTCTGGTGAATGAGCAAATTCTTAGTGGCGTTATGACATCACCAGGGAGCATGACTTGGGTCAAGAGCTTGGCAGGAGGCTTTAGGAACAGTAGAGTCAACATGACTGGCAAGCCAACATACTGGCTACCATAAAACCGAAGAGAGAACTGATTGTACCTCACGCACAGCAGCAGGGTTAACAGAAAATTAGACATGTTTATAGACCCAGATTTACAACACGCCTTGTAAACACCTTATTACTTACAATCCAGTCTGCTGTCCTAGAAACTAAGAATGTGACTTTGTTGAGCAGTAGGATTTGTTGACATAAATGTCTTGACTAAGTTTGCCATTGTGGTTAACCAAAACGCATTTACTCCTGGGAAAGTAAACACAAGCAAACAAAATGCCTCTTATACTACAATACAGTACGTTTCAAATTGACCAAACTTAATGCTATGACATAAATATGCTTAATGTTTATGGAATTTTTTAGAAACCTTCTGCCATGTTAGGGTTACCATCCTGTGTAAGTCTTACTGAATGGGAATGTGTTTTCAGAGTTACATGTGCTTAACAGCTTCATCAGAAATATTCAGAAAACCTGCCATGAATACCGGAGCTGACCACGCAGCAAATAAAAGTGGGTCATGGTCTCAGACATTAATGTGGATAAATCAGTTCTGCACCATGTAATAGCAGCACACTGAAATGGTTACCAACAATTAAAATTGGAGAACTAATGGAAAATAATGTTGAATAAATATTATGAAACCACATGAAAATAAGTTCAAGGAAGGCAGAACATCTGGCCGAAACCCACAAAGTTGAGAAAATTTCTAGGGAAGTATAAAAATTTAGACATACAGCCTAATATTTAAAAATTCATTTCTTTAACTGTAGATAAAGCTTCTGGTTTGGGAGGAGATTTGGGGACAATGGTTAAAACCAAACCAGCTTTCCATCATTCCTACTGTCCCTGGCTTCTACTCAATCCTCTGATGATCTTAAAAAAATACAGTTATAGTCATGTTGGAGATGAATGAGGGCCCATTATTACCTAGTTTGAATATAAAGTAAGCAGCCACCATCCCACACAGCTTATATTAATATGATTCACAACAATCATGAAGAGTTTTTCTTCATGATGGGCAGAATAAAGAGCAAACAAATATATAGCGACATTGATTCATCAGATCTCACAAACCAGGTGCTACAAATGACAAGGACCTGCAAATCTCTTAACAGGACTGTGTAACTGACTTCAGGTACCAAAACAAAGGAAAATGACCACACAAAGCAATAAAAATAATTTTATAAGTTTATAATATGGTAGATGTGGTTCTGGAGTGGTGTGTTCAACAGTGATATGGGAGTAGTTGATTAAAATCCACATATCTCCCCAGGATCAAGGCAGTTAGAGGCCACATTAATGGAACAGATGGTTCTAAATGAGAGATTTTATGCTTACAGCCAGTATAGAAATTGCGTTTACAGTTTTGGGGCACAAATGCATTTTGAGGGGGACTAACTGAAATGAGCCCAAAACAGAGCAATTACATCTACCCATTCTCATATTATGAGGAAACTGAAGAAACAGTCAAGGGTGATGAGTTTATAAGAAAATATTTTCAAAGCAATATGATGATTGATTCATATACATACACACAACAGGGCATAGTCTAGTTAGTCTTTAGTGTCAGTGAAGAGAGTTTGCCAAGGAAATCATCAGAAGATAAAAATGAGTTTTCTAAATCAACAGTTTAGCTTTTCCTCATAAAGATGGACTCTGGGAGGATGGGCATCATGGGCAACGCTGAAAAGCTAGCCTGCCACCACAATGGCTGCTCATGATGGGTGAGACTGAGGCAAAGCAGGGGAGAAGCTGGACTGCCTTGAGTCATTTCCAGATGTCCCAGAGGGATCTTTGACTCTTCTGAAGAGAGGATTATAGCTCCTATCTCAATCATGGCAGCATCATTGATTCTACTTTACACTTGGTGTTCTACAAAATATTTGATTATTTAAGAGGCATGTACTCTTAAAATACTGCAAACCCATAAAGAATATGATTTCTGAAGTCAGTTTTGATGCTGTTGTATGATTCAGATCACATGGTGGAATATGGTCTTTAAAGTGTCCTTGATCATGTTGGTATGAGGCTGGAGTTGTGCTGGTTAGTGAAATGCTGGGGCTCAGAAGGTCCAGCATATCTTCTGAAAAGAGAACCAAACAGATAGTAAGTACCAAGCCTGTGATTTGGATGAGGCAGATTCACCATCAGGGAGACTGGAAAGCCAACATCGAAACCAGCCCATCAAACAACGGACCCAGAAACAAAACAAAACAAAACAAAAAGCTTGCAGACATGATGTCTGAGACACTGGAATGATTTCTAGGAGCAGATGTTGCTTATAGTTATTCTGAAAGAGGGAACACCCCGGCCACCAACGACCTTCTAAATTATGGTATTTCTTAAAATTAGATTTAATTTTCAGTATAAACACTAATCTTATGAGTTACTTGCACAAAACCCAAATCTCTGTGGATCAAGATAGCTAACTTCAGTTTTTAGGTGTCTTAACAATCTAAGGACTCTGGGATCATTCCAGAGACAGAGCACATTCTTCTTCAGTCAGAAAAGCAGCTGATAATTTCACAGTATTTTTCCAGACATGATCTCACTTTTGCCTCTCCACAATGACTAACAATGATACGAGGACATCCATTTTCAGCTTATTTCCCAGATGGGAAAACTAAAGATCAGAAACATTTAGCGATGAGCCCAAATCACAGTGTGTCCCAGCTGAGGGACTGGGATGAGGATCTCAAGGCTCAAACTCCATTGCAATGTCCTCGGTATGTGCCTCTTTCATCCAAGGGTCTGTGATGGAGTTCCGAGTTCCCTAAAGTATCATTCTCTTTGTCAAGCTTCCTTTGTGTCTGATGGCCAACTGCATGTTGACACAGCCAAAGCTTTGACTATAGCAGTGAACAAAAATCTCCCACTTAGACTCAAATCAGAACATCTCCATTAACAATCAACAGTCCTATGAAAATAAACTTGTCATTAAAAATTATCTCAATCCAGTGACTCAGCAAATTGTGCTTCGATAGCTTGTGGTAACTGCTTTTTGTTTTTGTTTACTTAATTATCTGTGGTGAGTGAGGCATACAGACAGATGCCAGGGTTTGAATACCCTTGTTTTCATTACCTCTTTTTTTCTGCTTGAGAAAGTCTGCCCTCCTCCCATGTCCTGAGTGCCTGATAAGTGAACTTGTCTTGACAAAGCACGCACACTCTATTTCTAACAACAAAGGCAAAGGGACCAATAAAAATCGAGATTTACCCCAAATGATTCCCTTAAAGTGAATCAGTTTTCCTTTTCGTTTGTGCCTGTGTGTTTGTGTGTTCATGTGTGGGCAGGTGCCTGCCTGCCTGTGAGTTTGAGCACATGTATATGTACACAGAGAGGCAGGAGGACAACTCTTGCTGTCATTCCTTAGGCTTGCCCACTTTTCCTTTCCTTTGCTCTTTCTTCCTTTATTGTTACTTTTTTCTTACGGCGTAGTTTTTCAATGACACGAATTTTGACAATAGGATAGGTTGATTATATATAGAGAGGAAGAATCTTACATTAAGGACTGAAGATCAACAATAAAGTTAGTAATGCTGTAAAAAAGAAATTGAAGATAGGAATAAAGCTAATTTGATGCTTAATAGCTGATACTCTTGCAATATAGTTTTATACTTGAAAACTTTACTAGGACAAATGAATGAATGTTGGTTTTTTTTTTTAAAAAATAGTTACAACTTTTCAGATATTTGAAAATTAATAACATTTGATAAAAAAACCAGTGATGTAAAGACCTAATCTTGCCTTTTCCTTTATTTTTTTCCCCACAGATAGTTAGATCATTTTATTTCTTGAAGCCACTGTGACTTCAGTGAGAGCCATAGAGTCATTTGCTCTATTTTGAATCTAGACATCTCCACCGGCTTAGCTTTGTTTGTACAGTAAGTGAGTTGTTCCTGCCCCAAGTCTTGATCTAGAAAACAGTATTGTACACCCTAGAGGCTCAGTTTTGAGCATGTCTTTCTGGCAGTGGTGAATGACAAATGCTTGCGACAGCTACCACGTACCCAGCAGTGCTGCAGACATATCACACTCCCCGTATGTAGTTCACAGAGGCCCAAGCCCTTAAACTGCACCTACGGCTGCCAGTTCTTTATAGTGTGTGCTTATGAATGCAGTATAGCATAACAAAGCATCATGAGCTCTGAAAATGTGGGCTAAAAAAAAAAAGCCCTATCCTCTTTTAAATCATTCTCTCTGGTGTGCTGTTGGTTGGAACTAGACAAAATGTAACTAATGCATGTGGGAACTTCTGAACTACAATAATTTGAAATGCATACCCATGATATCTATGGACATTTTGTCTTCATATTCAACTCTTAACAGTGGGGACGGACAGCAACATACAAATCAATAAAATTATTTTTGTAATTCATGCTAATGAGGTATTCTGAAGGCAAAATAAAGCAAGTATCGGGAGAGGAAATCACATGGGACTAGGAAGACTGAGTCAGGGGAGGAATAGAAGACAGAAGAGAGAGAGAGAGAGAGAGAGAGAGAGAGAGAGAGAGAGAGAGAGAGAGAGCACATGAAAGAGGGAGCCATTATTGGTTTGAAGAGAAAACTGAACCTAAAGAAATGTCTAGAGACCTACAAGACTGACTCCAACTAACAATTTGAGCAACAGTGGAAAGGCTACCATAAACGCCCTTTCCTGATAGATCAACAACTAACTTATCCACCATCATGAAGCCCTCATCTAGTACCTGTTGGAAACAGAAGCAAACACCCACAACTATACACTGAGTCGAACTAGAATCCAGATGCAGAGAGAGAGGGGACAAGACCAGGACATAGAAACATACAAAGACAGCTGACCTGAACAAGGAGGAGCTGATAGCTGGGAATCCAGCATGGGACTGACTCAGACCCTCTGAACATGGGTCTCAGCTAGAAGGCCTGAGAAGTCAAAGGGACCTCAGACAGTGGAACCAGGTTGTAATCCTGGTGCACAAAAGAACCTTGCGGGCACATCCGCCATGGAGGGATACTCCCTTAACCTAGAGACAGAAAAGAAATCCTAGTCCTTACGTCAAATGACTTGACAGATTTACATGACCCCTCCTGGATGGCATCACTCTACATGTGGAGTGGGAGGGTAGGAGGGGAGGGTGGTTGGGGTGCATGTGAGGGGGCAGAGAGGGAAAAAGAGAGGGAGAGGAAACTGGGATCAATATGTATATATATATAAAAAAAAAGCAAATAATTCCCTGTAATGGTGTGGCGGTTCACAGTCATCTGTAATTCCCATTCCAGAGGACTGAACATCTTATTGTAGCCTCCATGGTCACCAAATACACCAGAGGTGCACAGACATACTCACAGTCAAAACATCCCAAAATACAAATTAATAACTAAACATAGAAAAACAAAAATGAGCACATGAGTATGTGGAATTCCAAGGTTCAGTTGGAAATCAGAATTCAAGCCCTAACCACTGAGCAATCTCCCCAGTGCACTGAACTGGGAAAAACTGCCCAGTGTCTATCTGCCTGGTGGGCAATGGCTATCTGTATGCTAGAGGTTTGTAGCTGCACCTGAGACCCCTATTAAAGGTGGAACCTCCAAAGGCTTTTGTAGAAAACATTTCTTACTTATTACTTACGTATTTTTGTAAACCTTGGACATTTTAGAAGATGAAAAACTGCATTCTCCCTGCCCAGGCTCATATAAACTAATGCTTGTTCACTTAGCTAAAAATCAGATGGAATTTAATTGTTTAATTTAAGAATTATATTCTGTTGTTAATTTAATAATTTTGACCCATGCTACTCTACCTAATGTTAGGCAGTCAATTTTCAAGGAAATGAGACATAGATCTCTCAAATTCTGATTGTCTAGAATTAATTTCTTGAACTGGACATGATGTTGCCAGCTTATAATCCTCAGTATTTAGAAGGCTGAGATAAGACCATGACCACTAGTTTGGAGCCAGCCTGGGATATATAGCAAGTTTCTGTCTCAAACAAAACAAGACAAAATAAACCAAGTACTTTTTTTCTTGTTTCTGACATTATTACAGTGTAATCATTCAACAGTGTACATGGGACTACTGGGTAACATAGGTAACTGAGTACCCCATGTAATGCTCCTGCCTGAACGCCAGTGTCTCCAGAGTTCACAGCTCATCCTGGGTGATAGTCAAGAGGAATTCTTTGGCTGTTTTCCATCAGTGAGATAAATCCACCAGTGCAGATGGCCCACCCAAGAAGCCCACAGGCTGTGGATGACTGGTTTTAGGTATACATCCTCTTCTTTAAGTCTATCAGAGGGACAGCCAGGCCCTGCTAGTGAGCTCTCCTGGCAAAACTGAATACATCTTTCGAGACCCTGTACTTAATTCCAGGAAAGTCTGAAGTGAGCATGAATACCCAACTGTTAGCATTCCCAAGAAGAATTGATGTCTGTCTTTGCTCTTAATGAGAACAATAACTCTGATTACGTGCCAGGAAAAATTCTAAACACTTTTACTTTCTCTTGTTTCATCCAGAAAAATAATGATCCATATTTTTTCTTTTAAATTTTATTTTACAGATGGGAAAATTGAAATACAGAGATGCTAAGTACATTGTTAACTTGCTGAGATGCTGACAGGCATTTACGGACATAATATTTAGACCAAAGTGGTTTTGTTCCCCAAACACAAGTCTCTCCACTCTTCTTTTTTTGTCCTGTCATAAAGGTAGATGGGCTTTGCTAGGCCCTTATGGGGAGATTAGCTCTCTTCATCTCAGCTAACCTCAGAGCAGAGCAGGAGAAATACCCAGCTTCTATGAAAAAAGAATTTTTTTTGTCTTGATTTTGATCTAGTTCCCTGACAGGCTGGCTAAGATTTGTCTTAACATGTACATTTCCTTTGCCAAAGCACACGTGGTATGTTTGGACATATGGTCTTGTGTTCATGATCTTTTAATCTTCACATATTTCAAATACTTCATGGTGGGGTTCATTATTTGTGGCAACTGAGATTGGCGGCTGTTCTGATGGGGCGGCATTTTCAATCCTTGAGGAATGAAAAGATCAATACTTTGGAACATGTTTTCAAAGAAAAATAGGACAATAGAAAGAGAAACATCTGGCACACTTGCTAGTAAGCATAACTATGTGTTGCCCTGTGGTAGATTTGGTAATTTTACTTGGAAATGTTTGATTGTGAGTGGTTTTAAGGTTGGGCTTTCTATACTTCTGGCCACTTTTTACATAGGTAAGTACTGGGCATTCTGGTTGCTCAGAAAGTGACAACTTAGCTTGTTTGTTTGATATATTATGCATATAGTGGAGCTGGAAGGGCTAAAGGGCTCAAAACAAAAAGAATGAGTGAAGTATTCGGACCTGTCAAGTGTTAAGCCTTGGTCTAGGCAACATGATAATGAAGTCATAGGATTACAGATAACCTCACAGCAGTTTTGACTGCAAAGTGTGAAAACTCTTTGATGAGAAAAGTGAACTAAAGAAGTTTGTGAGCAACAAGAGGAGCTATAATCAGAGGAGTCACTCTCCCCCCCCCACAACTATAAGCAAAACAGAACTTATATTGCATGTGCTTTGGTTGCTCCAAAAAACTGAGCCAGGAAATATTGTTTCCTTGTAGTCCCCACCTGTTCCCTTAGTGTTTTACAGACATAACAGGAAAGTTGTTCATATGAACTCGCAGCCATTGTGACAGTGTGTACAAGTCTTGCATGGGCTCATCCCAGACAAAATGTCAGCATACAGAGAGGAGGTAGGTATGAAGTCCCACCCTTAGTCAGGGAGCTACTGGAAATTGAAAACTTCAAGGAGGGGGGGAATCAGTTTTCTACAAGTGCGTGGCTCCTGAAGGTTTGACCATCCGTCAGTGGGTAAACACACATACAAGAACATATGGGCAGCATCAATTGCACTTGACGGATTTCACAAAAAGAAGATGGTACAAAATTGGATGGGTATTTAGGAGGAGTTGGCCAAGAGTGGGAAATGATCAAAATACTTTATATGAAATTCTCAAATGAGAAATAAAAATAAGACCCTCAAACAGCCAAAGGCTATTACAAATATTTAACACTACTAATTGTCAGGCAAATATAGATTAAAATGAAATTGTAGAATTACTTCCTACCTGTTGGAATGGCTGTTAACAAAAAGACAACAGATAACAAGTGTTGGCAAAGGTCATAAACAAAAAGGAAAACCTATAGATGCTTTTTACAAATGAGATAGTAAATTAGGATTACTGTTACGAGAAAGTACAGAATTTCCTAAAAATACCTTAAGTGGAATGGCCATATGATTGAACATCTTACTAGTGCATATATGCATAAAGGAAGTACAATCTTTAGCTGACAAGAGAAAAAAGTAACAACAAAACAAAACCTAAAAACAAGTCATTAGTTTCCTTCAGACACTGCCTTCAGAGAGAAGGAAGGCGAGACTCAGAGTTACCGTTTCCTTAGGCTTAATTGTGTGATCACACCAAGATGTAAATCTTGGGCATATCGATATGTTTATCAAAATAAGGAAGTAACATTTCCTGTCATGGAACATTTGGCAATGTTTGGAAACGTTTTTGTCCATCAAAACAAAGAGGGACTTGAGATATGGCACAGTGGTTGTATACTTAATCTGTTCATGAGAAACCTGAGGTTCAGTCGTTACGGACATAAAAACTATTACCATATCACAACCACCACCGCCACCATCACACCTCTGCTATTGCCACCACAACACTCACAAAACGAAACAACAGCAGTAACATTCGATTCAAGGACAGGTGTGTGATTATGAGAGTAGAAGCCAATGCTTTGGAACAGTTAACAGTCAGGAAGAACTCTGCATGAACGAATTCACCCACCCCCAGTTCACACATGCAGAGGCAAAGAAATCCCACTACAAATCAAGGTCATCTCAATTAGTTTTTTAGAGACCTCAGGGATTTCCTGGCTGGATTATGGAAAAGTCTCGTACATTGTACAGTTAAGTCAAAAAGTCAAACTATGCCTAGGGAGGATTTAGTCTCCAGCTTCATGGATAATTGTTCTGAAACCTGAGCATTAAATCTGTCTAAGCTCATTATTAACATGGCCAGCAAGGTCATATTTGGATTTATCTAATGTGTGTTTATTCTGTATTTGAAAAGTTTTTGAAGTGTTTAATATAACTTTTACCATTTAACCCTTACAGTTTTAATCTGTCATACAAAATTTATACCCAGTGTTTGGTGAATGGCAGTTCTGATTTTACTGAATAACCTTTGCAGTCAGTTTTGTACTACCACACACACACACACACACACACACACACACACACACACACAAGAGAGATTACATAATTTACCATAAAGTAGGTTTATGGTAAATGTCAGGAAGCCCATGAATAGGAAGCTGGCATTGGTTGAGGGCTCTTATAGCATCACCCTGTGGTTGAAGTTACAATAGCAAGCAAGAGTAAGAGGGGAATAAATTCACACTACGAGAATGGCATCAACCGACTCGTAAGATCAGAGTCTTTGTGGTGTATTCACTCTTAATATTATTGACATGACAACTAAGTTTGACAGTGAATCTTGGAAAGAACAGACATCCAATCATTCATGAAGACTTTTAATGAAAGGCAGGTAAATTTGATTTGAAATTTGCATCATTTTTAAATTAGTTCTTTGAGAATTTGGTACCAAGTGTTTTGATCTTATTGACTAGATCCCAACTAGATCCTCCAAGATCCACCCACTTTGCTACCTATTCAACTTCTTTCAAAGTACAGTTGGTATTGGCCCTCACTGTCTTCTCTAACACTTTGCACAGAGTGATAATGAAGAAAGACTAAACACCGAGTCTATATTACAAAGGTTTCATCTTAGCTGTGTTTTCAACTAATGTATGATCCTGAAGAAATGATTGCAATGGTTCTTGCATATAGATAATATGCTGCCTAGTCTTATGTCAGCTTGACACAAGATAGAGTTATCTGAAAGGACGAAACCTCAACTGAGAAAATTCCTCTATAAGATTCAGCTGTAAGGCATTTTCTTAATTAGTGATTGATGCGAGAGAGCCCAGCCCATTGTGGGTGTTAGTATCCCTATGCTGGTGGTCCTGAGTTTTGTAAGAAAGCAGACTGAGCAAGACATGGGAAGCAAGCCAGTTTGAAGCACCCCTTTACAGTTTCTGCATCAGTGTCTGCCTCCAGGCTTCTGCTCTGTTTGAGTTCCTGTCATGACTTTCTTCAATGATGAACAGCAATATGGAAGCATAAGCCAAACAAACCCTTTTCTCCCCAGCTTGCTTTCAGTCATGGTGTTTTGTTGCAGCAATAGAAACCCTAACTAAAACAGATAATATTAGGGAGAGGATGTTAATATTGGAAGAATCTTTTAGTATTTGTTTAGAGTATGTTCACTATAAACTCTTCTTTGCAGGCTAGTTATGGAGAAAAGAAGAAAAGGAGGAAGGAGAAAGTAGAGAGAGAGGAGAGAGAGAGATAGAGATAGATAGATAGATAGAGAGAGAGAGAGAGAGAGAGAGAGAGAGAGAGAGAGAGGAGTGAGGAAGATAATCACAGACAGACAGAGACACACAGAGAGATAGGGGGACACAGACAGAATGAATTAATTTCAAAGGGGGAAACAACAATAAAGAGTAGGTTATGTTTTAATCACTGTTCTACTTCTGTGAAGAAAACCACGAGCAAGGCAACTCTTGTAAGAGGAACCATTTAATTGGGAGCTTGCTTAAAGTTTCTGAGATTTAATCCATTATCATCATGACTGGGCGTATGGCCACATGCAGGCAGATGCTGGAGCAGTAACTGAAAGCTACATTCTGATCTGTAGGCAGAGAGAGAGGGGTGGGGTGTCTAATGTGTCACCTCTAGTGGCACACTTCTTCTAATAAGGCCACACCTCCTAATCCTTTCAAATAGTTCCATTTGCTGGAGTCTAAGTGCTCAAATATATGAGCCTATGGAGGTCACGCTTGTTTAAAACACCAGTGCAGGGATGTTGTAAGAGTTGAGCTCTGGCAGAACGTAGATCATTGTAAAGTTTATGACTCACTGGGATGGTGGCTAAGCTAGCACACTGAGAAGTGCATATCACTTGGGGAATAAGGGAAGGATTCCCAGGAAAAGAATTGTGGATGTTGGTGGCAAAACATTCTGGACAGAGAAAACAGTATTTAAAGGACTGCAGCACAGAGTGGCTTTTAAACAATGGTGGGAGTTTGTGTATGTCTGCAATTAGAAGGAAGTAAAGCATGAGAGCAGAAGTGCAGTCTCCAAGAAGTAACTAAGAGTTGTCAAATCCATTCATTCCCTGTCACCACTGCTAGTATGGGCTAATCTGAAACAAAGAAACCACATGCCATGGCCTACAACGATTGCTATTCATCATCTTATAAAAAGCAATCGTGCATCCTGGCCTTATCATCCCTGGAGACCCTTTATAGAAGATCACAGGGCAGATGAGAGCACTGCTTTGATGTGGCACATTCCTTAGCAAAGAACATAAAAAGTGAGGAGAGAACGCAGACCTTTCTTGGATTCCCATATTTCACCATGTCTCCTACAGTTGTAGTTACTCTTCCTTAGAGCCCATATTCTTCCTTAAAACACCACCCTCATGTTCCATCTTTGACCCAAATCATAATCCTGGAAATGTAAAACCTGAAGTTTTGGGTATGCTACCAAAGGAAACAGTTTTGCTTAAAATCTTGTTTTTGCCAAAATATTTTCAAAGTAGCTGGAGAGCTGTCAAACCCCAGTGGCTCTCAGCTGTGTTTCCTTCTAGCATTTCTCCAGGCCCTCCCTGCACAGCACTCAGTAATTGGATATGATTTGATGATGATGATGAGGAGAATAAATGCTGCACGAGACAGCTTGTAGATTTAAGAATTATCCTCCAGGTGCTGAAGACTATATATCTAGAGAGCCTTAGCTGCCAAGCCCTGGGACTGCGTGACTATGCATCATTCCTTGATCTAGCCTTAAGCAAGGCAGCCTAGGGAAACACGCTGGTAACTGTCAATATTTAGGCTGTCATTCCAAAGTCTTGAGATACTTTTCTGCCTTCAGTCATGTGACTTCAACCAAAAGAATCTATTCTAATAGAAAAGAATTACTGTAAACAGCCTGGAATGATGTATTTGGCATTGCAGGTACTGACAAGTTTTGCCTGCTTGTTCTTCCCCCCCCCCCGGGAATATACTTTTATTTATTTAACTTGAACTAAATAATTCATTTTGTGATAATATTTTTATTTAAATTTGCAACAGGCTTGTTTTATATGTCAATCCCATTTCCCTCACCTTCCCCTCCTCTCCTGCCCCTTCCCAACCCCCACCCCACCCCCTTTCATCTCCCCAGAGAAGGTGAGGCCATCCATGAGGAGTCTTCAAAGTCTGTCATATCATTTGGAGCAGGGCATAGGCCCTCCCTGACGTGTCTAGGCCAAGAGAATATCCCTCTATGTGGAATGGGCTCCCAAAGTCCATTCGTATACTAGGGATAAATACTGATCAACTACCAGAGGCCCCATAGACTGTCCCGTCCTCTTAGCTAACACCCACATTCAGGGGGGGCTGGGTCAGTCCTATGCTCGTTTCCCAGCTATCATACTAGAATTCATGAGGTCCCTATTGCTCAGGTCAGCAGTTTCTATGGGTTTCTGCAGCCTGGCCTTGACCCCTTTGCTCATCACTCCTCCCTCTTTGCAACTGGATTCCAGGAATTTGGCTCAGTGTTTAGCTGTGGGTGTCTGCTTCTGTTTTCATCAGCTGCTGGATAAAGGCTCTAAATAAGGTAGTCATCAATCTTATTATTGGGGGATGGTATTTAAGGTAACCTCTCCACTCTTGCTTATATTGTTAATTGGGGTCATCCTTGTAGATCTCTGGGCATTTCCCTGTGTCAGGTTTCTCTTTATACCTATGATTTGTCTATTTGTTCTTAACCTTTTTCCTGTAACCCCAGTTAGCTTTAAAGCAATTGGAAATTAGATAATCTCATCTAACAATCTTTATCAAGGGTTTGAAAGAGATACAGAAGTGTTATTTCCAATGTATTTCTTTTTAGGGTTTGCCAACTGGCTTAATTATACTAGTTTTTATTTATTTGAAATATTTGATTTATTTAATATATTCATTTAATAATGGAAAACTATAGCAAGCAGAAGTAAATAAATTTATAAATTTAGGAAATAATAATGTATGGCTAGTATCTTAAAAACAAGTGTACACTAGTACCAATATTCAATGATTTACTGATATAACCACCTTAAGTCAGTATGGTTATGTAGCCTTTATAATATTTTACAATTAATTACTTCCAATGAACTTTTTCATGTTACATGGGGAAGCTTAAACATTAATATGTAAAATACATGTATATATTTGTCTCTTAAATTTATATAATGTGGATTTCCAAAATGAGAAAAAAATCATAATAATTAAATAAATAAATAAATTAATAAATAAATTAAATAAATTGTCTTCAGTACCTCTCTATATCTGATCATATGTCATAAGGCTATATTTTAAATGTATATGTGTGTTTGCATTTTTTATTACTTGTGATGTTATATCATAGGCTAACAAACATAAAGCTCAGTGCCATGAATGGATTACCTATTTCAGAGTTGTTGGCTAGTGAGTTCCTAACAGATTCACAAACAATATAAGCTATTTCCTGTGTTCTTGGTTATCCTCCAGACCAAGACACTAAGATGCTAATACTGAAGACACCACATACTTAAGCATAAAACACAGAGAACAAGCTGCTAGAAGATGCTACGTATGGTATTAGAGGAGAAAAGTAATTGTTAGTCTTACCCAGCTGTGAACCCTGAAGGCTACAATAACAACAGGCTTGATAAGACATTGCCATTGATGCAATAGTGGTATAAATGTCATAGGAGTGACCAAGCACTCTGGTTGGATTTAATTTCTGTTTCCCAAGTTTCTGTTTCCAAGGCCTGCACCTAGAGGCCTTATCAGAGACAAGTCATAAGTTATAGCTACAATTACTCTGCTAAATGGGCATAGCAATAAACTATTAATGACACTAACAGTGCATCTCTAAATTTTCTTTTTGAGATAGATGATAATTAACATGGACATGACATACACAATGAACCAAAATGAAGAGAAGGAAAAACTGTAGAACACTCAGTCCCAAATCAGACAATTATATCAATTCTATTCTCCTAAGGCTAAAGGATCATTGTGGAAGAGGGAGAGGAAAGATTGTAGGAGTCAGAGGTGGTGTCTAACTACAAAGAAAAAATAGTGTTCTCCAGACACAGCAGAGCAGTTGCACATACAGACTTATAGGGGTTGTTAAAGCATACACAGAACCAGTACAGAACAAAGCTCCACTATGTTCAGGGGAGGTGAACATGAATTTCCATCTCTAGCTGAGAAACTATTGACAACTGACTAGTGCAAGGTGAAGGGAGAGTTAGTTTTCTTTAAGGGTTAGGGTTCGGGTTAGTTAGTTCCTTAGTTAGTTCCTGGTAGTCTGACCTTGTGCTAGAGGGAGGTTATATATCCAAAGTATGTGGGCAGCACAAATTGGCCTTGATGGGTTTAAAAATTGATGAGGACATAAAGTTGGGTGGGTAGAGAGCAGGGAGGATCTGTGAAGAGCTAGGAAAAGAGTGCATATGATCAAAAGAGATTGTATGAAATAATTATTGTTTATTTAAAAATAAACATGTCCATCCAGAAGCTGAGGTTCAGGAAAGTGATATGACTTTTCCCAAACCATATAAATATAAACTGCATATGTCAACAAAGTAAAGAAAATTCATTAGAAAAAATAGAAATTTTAATCACTATAAAGGAATTATGTTAATTATCTAAAATGATAATCACTAGCCATTGATTAGGTCACAGGACTTAAGTATAACTACCCATGTGTCACTGTGTAGCCTTGTCTGTCTTAGAACTTGCTATAAAGACAAGGCTGACCTCAGACTCATAGAGACCCACCTGCCTCTGCCTTCAGATTAAAAGCATGTGCCACCATGTCTGGCTCCAGTTAGTTTTTAACAGATCTACTATTATGTTTCTGGGTTCCTGGAATTAAACAGGTAACACATTCTTAACTGCTCTCTGAAAAGAGTTAAATGGAATGGGTAAAGTCAAGAGAGCAAATAGGAGATGAAACAGCAGGCAGCCTGGTCAAAGTGAGAAGCCATTATTACTCCATCATGCTTGGTAAGCAATGTTCATGAACCCTCTCATGTTAGGAGAGGGGCTGCCTGTCATAATCCATGGGAGGAAACAAACTCTGATCTTGATTTTCTCTCTTTTCTGCTCTCTGCAAGGACATTCTCCTGCACCATGCCTACAATGGAGGGTGGAGAGGTCCGAGTTATGGTGTGTGGTGTGCTTATATTCACCTCTTCTCTGAAAACAGTGCAGTGTGTCTATGCTGATGAATGCCAGGTTTTCCTTCCAGTCCTGAGTTCCCATTTTCTACTCTTTCTCCTAAGTGAGCCTTGGTTCATATTTTGCTCTTTCCACAACCTCCTCATAATTCTAATTTTCTTTTCATGATCAGCACCTCCCACTTCAACAAATCTCATTGACTTTCCTTCAGTGTAAATCTCAATCCTAATACTGCTCTCAACTTTCAGCATTTTTACTAGAATGTAAGTCCAAGTCATAATTTTCCAGGAGTATTACAGTGCACCTGCACCAACTTTCTATGATGGTTAATACAGAGTGTCATTTTGATTGGATTCACAAGTTTTTAGAAGAGTGGCAAGACACATTTGGTTGCATTTGTCAGTGTTTCTAGAAAAGCATCATTAGGGCTTGGACAATCATGCCTTAATCCATCTACTGTTTCAAAAACTGAATAGACTATTAAGATATGTCAGAATTGCAGAAGGTGGGGCCTGGTGGAAGGAGGTAGGTCTATGGGAGCTGATTCTTGGAGATGGCATCATTTCCTGATCCCTTCCTAATACTGCTTTTTCTGCTTTCTGCCCACCATGAAGTGAGTAGCTTCTGCCACCTTCTCCCACCACATGATGTTCTAGACCTAGAATAAACAGCCAACGATAAAAGGCTGAACTCTCTGAAGTTGTGAGCCAATATAAACTCTTCATATCTGAAATTGTTATGTATTTTTCCCACAGTAGTACAAAAGTGAATAATACACTTTTATGACTTAACTTCTTATGACTTAATCTTAACTTAGATCCTTCGAAGAATACCAATTTGGATCATGTTGAACTTCTGTTGAGAATTTATAATGATTTTTCATTTCATTCAGACTAAAAAAGTCAAATGCTTAAAACTCTGTAGGGTAGTGGGGGCATGGGAGGATGGGAGAGAGAGAGAGAGAGAGAGAGAGAGAGAGAGAGAGAGAGAGAGAGAGAGAGAGAGAGGGGGGGGGAGGGAGAGAGAGGGAACTAGGATCGATATGTAAAATAAGAAAAATAAAAATAAAAACTCTATAGGGTGTGTCCATTAATCTTAGCTTTCTGGCATCTTCTCTTATTTCCCACTCTCTTATCCTGCTAACACTGAACTATTTTCTGTTCTTAAAGCAAAAAGTTTTAAGTTTTTTTTCAAAATTCACCTTCTCACTGAGCCTCCAATAATTACCTCCTAAAAGATATTCTTTTCCCATCCCATCAGTCCCACCAAATTTCCCTGTTTTAGTCTTGCCTAGAGGGTGTGCAATCATCTGACACGTTTTTTATTCATTTGTTTATCTATTATCTACCATATCCTGCTTACACCTCCATCCTAGCTATAACAAAAGATTCATGGCATACTTGTAAGACTGGAGAAATGGGGAATTTTATGGCATGAAAGAAGCCTACTTTTTTACTTTCTCGCAGTGCTTGATAGTACTTCTCATAGAGATATCTGTCTGTTCCCCATCTTGAGCCAGACAATCTTTAAATACACCCATACTAGGCTAGTGTAGGTGGTGTTCTTTCCCACCAGCCAGTTCCCAAATAACCAACATGGAGACTTAATTATAAATGCTCGGCCATTCGCTAAGGCTCATTACCAACTATCTCTAACAACTTAAATTAACCCATATTTCTTATCTAAGTTCTACCATGTGTCTCATGGCTTGTTATCTCATTTTGTAGATGTCCTCCTTCCTTTCTGTCTGGCTGGTGACTTCTGAGCCTCCCAGCCTCTTCTTCTTCCCAGCATCTACCTAGTCTGGTGCTCCCAGCCCAATCTCTTCCAGCTTAGCTATAGGCCAGTCAGCTCTTTATTAACCAATCAGAGTAACACATATTAATAGTGTACAAAAATTGTTCTACAGCAGGCTAGCAACAAGAGATGTTAGATCTGAAATAAATTTAATGCATTCTAGAGATGTCATTGGAAGCTAGAAGAGCCACAGAGATGCTCTTCTTATGACAAAACTAAACAAAAACCTCAATAAGGCTTCTGAAATCTTGTGGAAGCAAAGTTTATCCTAAGAATAAACTACAATACATCATGGCTGAAATCTGAGCCAGAGGCACAGATCAGAGTTCACAAACTATGAGAAAATGTCCAGGAGGACTGTATGTTTTATGAGGTCCTGGCAAGTGTTCAGTCAAGGCGAGTCCCTGACTATACTCCCACTCTATCTTTTAAACGTTTGAATAGACAAGATCCTAAAAAGCAATAAGGTATGTTAACACTTTATCAATCTGGAGGCCAGCTGCAGCAAAGTTGTAGAAGAATATTTGTGACATTCTGACCTCTTCTCTATTAAACAAGTACCAATAAGCTGCTACAAACTGACACTTGCTGAATGAATAATCAAAGTTATATCTAATCACAGTAGAAGGGAAAAGCCACTGAGGATTCTTCTTAGTAAAGAATGCAACATTTCTTTAGTCAAGTAATTCAATTTCTGGCTGAAGAGGCCATAAAGTGATGAGAGCCTACCTCAGAGGTTCACTGATACCTAAAATTGCACATTTCATGATTCTGATGTGTAATGTGAAGTTTTTCCTCAGGTGGGGTCCCTTGACAGTATGTTATCTCTCACAATAAAAAAAACCCTCCTTTCCATGAACCTAATAATGAAAATAAAAAATAAAATGAACAGCAATATCCTTTAATTTTTTTGAATCTTATAAATATGTGTAATAATTATATGCTGGTTAAAATATTGAAATTCTAAAAGAAATGTGAATGCTAGTTGCTCTGGTTTGATGGTTGATACTGTATATGTGCATTGAATAATCACATTGTACTCTGAAAATTGTACTGGTAAATAATGATTAACAAGTGACAATTAAAAAGATCCAAGTGACACTCATTCCAGTTACATGATTTGATGTTAGGACAAAGACAAAAAGGTAAAGAAAATTAGTTATTTACCACTTAGGTAATCACCATTTAATGAATTATAACTTCCAGTGACTGATTTTATGACAACAAATGTTAGTTTTGTAGAATATCCCCACATTGGATTTTTGTGCTAGCATCCTTGTAGCCTTTCTGGTCCATCATGCAGTTCAAGCTTTTTAATTTAACAATGACATATGATTGTGGACCTTTCCTTTAAATAAATTTCTTGTACACACAAGAGTCAATTTGTGAACTCAACATTTTAAAATTTATGAGCAAAAATGCAGTTTTTAAGTATCCCGGTGACTTTGTGAAAAGAATCTATAAAAACATATCCCTCAGGAAAGTGACAGATGTAGGCTGAGTTAAGAAACATCTCAGCATGCAAATAAAACTTACAACAATTTTTCTCCCTAAATCATGTTTATATGTAGACAAAACTAGCACCCTTTATTATTACTATTTTTACTTAATATCCATGGATATGAAACTTCTATTAAATTTTTGTTATATTTTATTTGCTTACTTTATGTGTGGAGTTCAGAGAACAACTTGTGAGACTTCTTAACCATATGGGGCCCAGGAATCAAACTCATGTCATCAGGCTTTGTGTCAATTTCTTTTATGTGCGGAGCCATTTTGGTGGCCCATTTTTAGAAACTATAAAAATATATTTGTGTTAATTCTTTGATAATTTCATAACACACACAATATATTTTGATCATATTTACCCCCACTTTTCCTGCTATATTAATAGGCATTTTGGAACCCATTTCTTATGGGATATTTTGTTTAGTCTTGATACAGGGGGTCTGTCTGGTCCTGCCTCAACTTGGTATGCCAGATTTTGTTGACTCACCAAGGAAGGCTTACCCCCTCTGAAGAGTGGATGCATATGGGAAGAGGATGGAGGGGGAACTAGGGTTAGTATATAAAATGAAAAAAAAAATAAAAAAAAGGATTATAAGACAAAATTCCTTCAAAGCTACCACTAAGTTTGTTTTGTGTTGGCCATCTACTGCTGGGCATGGGGCCTATAAAGGAAGACTTTTGAAAGTAAAATATTCCAGATCAGAAAAGAGTTCTGAGACAATCTTAAAACAACTATACAAATTCTTCAACATCCTACCCTCACCAGAAAGTTAACTTTTCTTCCCTTAAATATGGGCTTGCCTTCATGTTTCACTTCTAATAAGCTGAATACAACAAAAGTGGCCATGTGTGACTTCCAAAGGTATGGTCCAAAGGCTATGCCAGCCCATCATTCTGATTCTTCATCTGCCAGTCTTGCTCTTAAAATTCATGGAGTGAGACTGCTCATACCACATGGAAATGTCTACTTGATAGCTTCTACCAAGGTCTAATTCCATAGCTGATAGCAAATGCTGACATGAATCCAGTAGATTCCCAATATTCTCATCTCTAAGTCTTCTAGTTGACACCCAAAAAATCATGTGTAGAGGTCATCTTAATTCTGGTGTGTGTGTGTGTGTGTGTGTGTGTGTGTGTGTGTGTGTGTATCTTACATTCTCCATGACTTATAAAACCTGTAAACCTAATGAACAGTTTCATTGTACATTGGTTTTATTTGGTGGGTAATTTGTTACACAGGATAAAATCTGAAAGAGGAAGAGAAAACTATGAGCACTTCTGTATGAAGAAATATGGTTGGCCAAGCAAGATAGTCGTCAGTGATTTTTAATTTTTAGTTTTCAATTCTTATGTAATAAGAATATGTGAATACAATGTATGTAGATCATACTCTTCTCCCACTCCTCCTTTATTCCTTCTCAGTAGCCCTCCTCAGTATCATCCTTCCAACTCAATGTTCTTCTCTTCCTCTCTCATAATTCATAGTTCAGTCACAGCTACATAGGTATAGGTCAACTCCACTGGAGTGATACTTGTCTGTCAAGGGATTTAGAAAAAAGATTTTTGCCTTTCAGATGGCTGGTCAAACTCATGGGATCATGTAACAGTGGAAAGTACATTGGTCATGGAGTCATAAAACTTGAGTTCAAATTCCACTTTGGTTGTATGTTCCTCGGTCTATTATGCGTGCTTCCTGATTGTTGGTATACAGAGGATCATCTCTATTTACCATAGAAACTATTTCACAAGTACAGGAGGTAGTGGGTAAAGGCTCAGTGGGGAATCTACTCTCTTTAGTAGGTGTGCTTCTACTTTACACGGGCCAATGCTGTCTGATCACTTTGCTCAGTGGTCAGTTCTTCTTGTCAGTAGGAAGATCACTTGGAGCCTTTCTTTGACTTAGAATATTTTCTGTGTTGGGAAAGATTTTCACTCAATGAACTCAGAGGATACTTGCTGATCTTATTTCTGCAATACTGAAGACATGGCTCGTGGAATCAATGTCCTAAAGAGCATTCACAGTTTTCAGTCAGGGCCTCATTCTTATTACGCAATGTGGCATTCTCCATTATAGAAACTATCTTGACTGTTGGAAATATTTTCCAAAATCATATTTGGTAAACCAGGAATGAAATGTATCCTTATTAAATTATTCAACAATTTCAAAGTTTGTGTTTGAAACTATTCACAGATTTCTTTTTAAGCTATTCATTTCACATGAAGCAAGGAAGACATGTCTAGACAAATATTTCTTAAACTATTTTGAAATTAAGCCTTTTCTGAAATGGCTATACACTATTGTGCCCTAACATTCTACTTTGAACCACTTAAGATATTTGCTTTATTGAAAGCAAGCTAGTATTCTGAAAATTAACCAGACATCAAAGTGTTCTGATTTTTATGAAGAACAAATTTTCTGAGGTATGAAAAAATAACTCTAGTTCTATTAGTAGAAAAGTTTTTGTAGAGTATCTTTGAAGATCTTTTTAAAATTCCATTGGATGTATGAGTCTATGGACACAGATGAAGGAAGAGACCATGTTCTGGTATTAAGAAGGGGCCAGGGAGATGCCTAAGTGGGTAAGAGTACTTATTTCTTAAAAATGAGGATCTGATTTCAAATCCCCAGCATCCACGTGAAAAGCCAGGCATGGCTATACAGCTATACATACCTGCAACTCAAGCATTGTAGGATGGAGGTAGATCACAAATGCTCACTGGTATACCAATCTCACCTGAACAGCAAGCTTTCAGTTCAGTGCAAGACCCTGCCTTAAAGGAAATGACAGAGAAAGATAAAGACACCAAGTATCCTCCTTGCCTGGATGCTTTCTCATGAATGACTATCGATAAACTTAAATGCATGCATCCCCCTACACAGGTTTCCAATATGATATACTGAAAAATAAGCAAAGGCATATATGATTTATGTGACATATTTAATTACTTGCAAAGCGACCTGTTAAAACCATGGGATTTAAAATCTTACTGGCTTCCAGAATCTACTATGGGGTTCAAACAGCTGTATTTGGCCATGATATGTTGCAAGCAAATGTTGATGACACAGAGTAACTAATTTGGTTGGATTCTAGACTGCTGTGACGCTGATGGGTAAGTACTTTTTTCTTTTCTTCGGAGAGGAACTTTCAAAACAAAATTCTCGGGAGTCAGACTCAGGTGCCTGATTCACCCTTGTTTTCCAGGACTGCTTTCAGAAGCAAAGAGAAACTGAGAGAAATTTCAAAAGACATCCTCACCCTAGGACTGGAAAGGAAGAAGAAGGCTCTCTGTTAGTGTCCCAGAGGTGAAATAAAGACTAATTATATTTAGGAATTTGGGAAAATTTAAGAACTTCCTCATAATGGTGCTGACATTAGTTTATACAATAAATGGTCCTGCCAAGCATACATCTAAGGATTGACACCACAGATATCCACAAAACAATAGTGCTCTCTGGATTTTTAGAATACATCTCATAGGATGGGGAAGAACATCATATACAAATAAAATGAAGTTTCCAATGTTTCCAATTGTATTAGACACGCAAATGTAGAAGAGGGCTAGACGATAGAACAGTTGCTGACTTTTCCCCAATGAAATCAGAATCAGCCCATTGCTCAAACATCGTGGCTAAGAAAAGTATAGCATCTTTTCCTTGCATCAAAAGGTTTATTGGGTAGGACACAATCATTACTTTCACCAGCTCTTATTATAAAATTAGTTTTCCTGAGGGTTATGTGAAGATAGTAAAGACAGTGTTATTTATTCAGCTATTGTGTGCAATTTGACAGGAAGATGCCAGTACCATTTTGGCACATTTGTTAAGCTGCGGACTACTAAAATAAATGAATGCAAATAGAATTCGATGAAGGAGAGCAACCAAATCTGGTACCCAGGCTTCATCCTACAGAACCTATAAAGACACACCCTGGGTCTTTATTAGGAGAAATATTAGCTTAAAAATCACATTGGCTGATATGTGCTAAGCTAACTGGCAGGCTTAATTTGTACTTTGTTGAATTCCCAAGGCAATGCTGGCATACAGTAACAGCTACATATTAATATTAATATTTTCCATGTTGCCTTCATTAAATTTATGTACCTTAATTACATGATACGGAAAGTAAATCAGATTATTGGGTGATTGTAAAATATCTCAATCCCCAATGTCTAAAATCAACATATTAAAATCCAGTGCACACTTCATAATTGACCAAAGAAAGCCATTTATGGCACCACAGAGAAGGTGTGATTTGCTTTTCTCTCTTTAAACTCAGGAACAAAATGAACACCCGGTGATGATTTTGGCTGGTTGTTCCTCTCAGGATCTGTTATTAGAATGCCTTTGGGTCAGCTACATGTGCTCTCATACAAACAGTGAGAAGTCCAGCTTAAAACCACCGTTACAAAAAGGTTTGACACCGGAAAATAAGACTAGGCTTATTGATGCTACAGCTGTCTCAGCCACTGCCCCCAAATGACCTTTGTCCAAGAGCAGAAGGCAGAGAAGACTGATGTCAATGGACCAGCCATGTTAGGAGGGTTGTTGTCTGAGAGTCAGAAAAGAGCATCCTTATGGGAAGGATGGGAGGCCAAACACCACCTCTGTGTTACTACCAAGCCTTCCCATCTCAATTGCTTAAATCAGTGTTGAAACTGACAAAAGTTGGAGTGGGCAGAGAAGATGGTTACAAATACATACCAGAAAATCTAGAGGAAAGTCAAAGAACAAAATAGTCTCTCCATTTCAGTATTAAAGATCCAGATGTGAAAAACGAAGTATACAAATATTAGGAGAGATTGATTTCCATTATGCTCAAAAAACAAATAATAAAGTTTTGACTTCAAATGTAGAAGTAATAAAAACACACACCAAGAAAGAAAAATCTTACTATAACCAAAAATTATGACAATTTGGGAAGACTTGAACAATTCCAAGCAAGTAGTTCATAGGAAATGATAGTGAGAAGGCTCTCTGAGTATCTGTAGGCAGTAAATAGTCATTGGGGGAGGGAGAAACATTTCCCTCAGTGGTGTAACTACAGGTAAGTTGTTCACATTCCTCTGAATAACACATGCAACTCTAACTGAACTAAGTGAGTCACATGATGACAGACACAAAAGGTATGAAGTCAGAAGGAGACTAGGAGGAAGGGGACCTGAGACAGTGAGACAAAGACAAGAGAGAGTAATGGGGGTGACTATGACTAAATATATGTGTACATGAAAGTGTCAAACTATTTTGTATAAGTAACAAATGCTAATTGTAAAAGATTTAAAACATTCTCCCCCCCCCACCCCAGGCATGCTTGCAGTCTCAGAATTTGGAAGGCAGAGGCAGAAAGATCAGTTCATGGTCAACACCAGTCATAAGTGAGTTGGAGGCTAGCCTGGACTACACGAAGAAAACTAAAGAAATAGTCTCCTACAGTTTCCCTAACCAAAAGCTCTTTTTAGAGAAAATTATAATATCATCAGTAGCTTAAATTTTGTTTCATGACTAATCAGTTGCGGCACTGTACTTAATTTTCAAAAACTGAGGTTTTTGAATTGGATTTTCTGGCAAAACGTCAAGCTAGATGTTGTAACTGCTCAGTTAGGATGATCCTCTCTTCATCCACACTGTGAAACAAGGTCTTTCTTTCTTTCTTTCTTTCTTTCTTTCTTTCTTTCTTTCTTCCTTCCTTTTTTTTTTTTTTTTTTGAATCAACAAGCTTGAAGAAGGGGATGCCGTACATTTGATTGTAAATAGATCAATGACTCAATCTTTGGTCAACCATAGAAAAATTACAGGTACTCAAGAGAGGAGAAGGTGTATGCACTTCAGTCTCCAAAAATGAGGTGAGAAGAGTAAACTAAGAGAGAGCAAGAAGGTCTGTGAGTTAGGGATGGTGACAGATCACCACCTTGTATGGTTGCAGAGAGGCTGGGACAAAGATTGGAGATAGCAAGGCATTGTTTATTTTCCTCAGATGGCTTTTTTCTCTTCTTTCCTTGGGTAAGGTCACTGATGAGAAACCACTAAATAAAGGATGACTCTGGATTTTGAATATATGCAAGTAGTGAGGATCTGTGATGTGAATGCTTCAGCCCCCTTCTTTTCTACATCTCAAAACTAACAACATTTATGCAGTTCGGTATTAACTATGAATTAGTAATTACATGTGTCCATTAACTTAGATTTAAGACTCAGTATTAACATATTTTTTTCCACTTAAAAGCAACAGTTTGAAAGTTAGAATGCCAACTCAAATCTGCAATTTTAGCACTAGTGAGGCTGAAACAGGAGGATCACTGTGAGTTTGAAGCCATTTTGGGTTACATGACACCCTACTTCAAAACAAACAAACAAACAAACAAACAAAATAAGACAATCAAATAAACAATCAAAGAAACAACAACAACTTGCACGTGTGCACACACACACATACACACACACACACACACACACACACACACACACACACACACACACTCCTAAACAAACAAAAAAACCAAAGGGGCTGGGAAGGGGGTTCTATTGTGAGGAGCTGGGACTGCTCTTGCAGAAGACCTGAATGCATTTCCAAGTATCTACACTTAGTGGCCCACAACCACTTGTAATTTCAGCTCCAAGGGATCAGATACTTCTGGTCTCCTTGGGCACCAGCACTCATAATCACATACAGATACAGACCTACACATAATCAGAACTAAGATAAATCTTTTTTTAAAAAAGTCAGTAAACCAGAAACAGTTTAAATGACCTCCACCAGAAGATGCTCAGGATTGATCCAGGCTAGGATTTAGATCTGCATGTGATATAGCATCATTCTTCTATATCCAATCATGATACTGCTAAGTGGATTTTACTTTTCTGACCTCTATTCATGTAGCCTTGGCTGGTTTTGAATATATACATATATATGTACACACACACACACACACACACACACACACACACACACACACAATTTTTTCTTATTGTACATATCCTAGTTTTCTCTCTCTCTCTCCCTCCCATACCCCCTGACTCTCCCACCCCATACCCCACACTCCACAGGGAGGACGATGCCTTCCAAGAGGGATCATCAAAATCTATCAAAGTCCTTTGGAGTAGGGTCTAGGCCCTCCCTCCTGCCTCTAGGGGAGTGTGCTCCCAAATTCCTTTCATGCACCAGGGATACATCCTGGTTCCACTGTCAGAGGTCCCTTAGACTTCCCAGGCCTTCTAACTGAGACCCACATTCAGGGAGTCTGAGTCAGTCCAATTCTGGTTTCCCAGCTATCAGTATGGGGATTCATGAGCTTCCCCCATGTTCAGGTCAGTTGCCTCTGTGGGTTTCTGTAACCTGGTCTTGACCCCTTTTCTTATCACTCTTCCCTCTCTGCAAGTGGATTCCAGGAATTTGGCTCAGTGTTTAGCTGTGGGTGTCTGCTTCTGTTTCCATCAGCTACTAGATGAGGGCTCTATGATGGCATATAACTTAGCTATCAATCTCATTATCAGGGAAGGGCATTTAAGGTAGCCTTTCCACTGTTGCTCAGATTAGCAAATGGATGGAACTTGAAGAAACCATCCTGAGTGAGGTAACCCAGACACAAAAAGAGGAACATGTATGTACTCGCTCATATATGGATTTTTAGACATATATGACATATAGCAAAGGATCACCAGCCTATAATTTACACTGCTAGAGAAAGTAGGATACAAGGAGGATTCTATGAGATTCATATAAGGTCCCTCACAGAAGGGGAAAGAGACAAGATCTTCTGAGCATATTGGGAGTGGGGGGGCAGTGAGTGGAGAGGGAGTTAGGAGAAAGAGACGGGGAGGAGAATGTGTGGTACCAGGAAGATTGAGTCAGGGGACAGATAGATGAGAGGAAAAACAGGTACCATAATAGAGGGAGCCATTATAGGTTTGAGACCTACAAGAATGATCCCAACTAACAATCTGAGCAACGGTGGTTTTGAAATTTTATGAAGCCAAGGTTTGGTGTTGAACTACTGATTTTGCCTCCACCTCCTGAGAGCTGAGATGAGAAGTATGTGCCACTACACCTACAACATTAAGCACAATTTTCATAAGTCACATATATCAGAAGAAATTCAGTCACCTCCTCTATTGGTAACCAAAATGTAGAAAGGAAAAAGCTGCCTTCTACAATGGCTAATTTTCTGTTTCTCCCTGCTAAACAGATTTGCATGGCATTCGTTTCTGTGGGTGTTTTGGCAGTCATGATGATTAGAGTGTTAAACTTGTGAAGATTGTTTTCCTTTTAATAAAATAATTTAAGGCCATTTATAGTTCCTAATTTCAACTGGCCATTTTTTATGGCATGTTATACATGAATATAAATTTTCTGGACCAAGGAAAACACCATGAATGTTGTATTCATCACTTTTAAAAGCTGTGTCTTCCCTGCATTAAAACCTTATTTTCCTGTCCTTGGTTTTCAACAAGTAGTTGAGGCTTGTTCATAGATTCAACCCTGTGGGAGCTTGACGCACAAGTGCAGTTTCAGTCAGTGTGGTTAGGAGTTCAGACAGCTGATAGAAAAAAATGACTACTGATTCTTAATGAACTAATTTTCACTCCAGATTTTTGTTAAGAGCAGTTAGTAAAACACAAAGCAATCAAGGTTGAGTGGTGCTTGGGAAGGCAATGATGGTTGCCATCTAATTAGTAAGACTTTCCTCCTTAGAGACATCTACTTGCAAGCACATTGTGGAAAGGGAACATTCTTCCGACCAGGCAACCCCTTCCACCCACCTTCAAATACACATATTTAGGTTCCCAATTCCAGACATTCTTTCTTCAATGTTTTCTGAAGTTGATTCTGGTACCAGACCAGAAAAGATTGTGGGTTCAAGCTAGTAGGAAGCAATTAGTTGTTGATGGACTGTACAGTCTACTGGCATGATGGGGATGAGGATTGAGGAGCCGAGATCTTAGATTCAAAATACAGTATGGCAGACCACCCACAAGATCAGTTTTCTAATGTTGTCTGGAAAGTGCCTACTACAAGATACCATGAGCCAAAGAACAAACTCAACCAAAGATGATTTTCCTTATCAGAAAAGCTTCTTTCTTTTTCACACACACACACACACACACACACACACACACACACACACACACACACACTTTATAATTCTTTCAATGTTGTGTCTTTGATCTAAAAAAATCTCAATAAACTAATGCATCAAATCTACATATAATATTAATTTCAGAAAACAAGCTCCACATTAGTGTTGTGGAGAAAATTGTGTATCAGAGTAAGAAAATATCATGTATAAGTGCAGGTGTACTGAAAAAGATACTGTTTATATAATATAAAACGGAAGTTAAATAATCACTTTGAAGCGAGGACAAAATGTTTAAAAAGACTCATTTCAAGGTGGATGGAGAGTTTATTTGGTTTTCTCAGCCTTATAAGTACAGAAAGCAATTTAACCTTCAACCATAGCAACCTGCTTAAAGCTGTTTGAAGTTAAAAACATTTGTATACATTACTGTTCATGAATACTTTTATTAGCTGACATCATTACTGCGATAGTGTCTCCCACATATTGGACACTCTCGAGGAGTAGATATTTTATTTTTGTTGGCCAACTATTTTTGAATGAATGAAGTACTAAAGATGCATTTGATAATTAAGGAACAAGGTTCCTCTAAAACTCTTGCCCCTTTCACCAGAACAGTTTAATAATCAGTCATGGCTGCACATTGAAATGACCTCAAAAGTGAGGAAGCACTCAATCATTCTCAACGAAGTGGATGAGGAAACAGCTGGACACGAGAATTTCCCAAAATTTCTTGGGCAATTATAACACACAGAGCTGAGAACATTGCACTTGAGAGATAAAACAAAAATTAAGGGATTCTTATTTTCTAGGCAAGAATCTTGACACCCAAAAGGAGCAACACACCGTCTTATCAGTGTGTGTGGGCGGATCTGGCCTGTCTTCATGCAATTAACCACTTTTAATTACTGGAGATCTGTAAATGCAACATGCAAACAGTGTAGTTACAAGATGTCTTTAATGTAGAAAATGAAATACCTGGTAAAAGTAGAGATGTATTCAGAATAATAAAACCAGCATAAAGAGGTTAATTTATATGACTTCCTAAATTAATATGTTTAGGATACTTTTCTGTTACTGAAGAACTTTCTAAATGTCTTAAACAACGTGTTTGCCATACTTGAAAATTTCTATTAAACTCTAGAATCCTTCAACCATACCTGAGTTTGATCTCAAAATTCCCAGCCAACCCATTTCGGTGAGTCCATTTTCATCTACTTCAATGTGGATCAAATATGTACTAACTGCATATAGTAGATTTATTGTCCAACCAACAGAAAAGCCACATGAAAGGAAGGAAAATCTGAGATCTGTAATGTGGTCACTGCCGAGTCAGCCAAAACTAACTCTTTGATATCTTTATGTTCTTAACATCTGCATTTTTCTCAGTCTCCAGTGTAGCAGGAGAATTAAGAGGAGACAGATGAGAAAAAATGGAGGAAAAACAACCCTCCAAAAACAGTATAATAAATTATTATAATGTATCTTCATTAATCACAATCGGCCACAGTTTCAGCTATTTAATTTTCAAGAGAGGTTTCTGGGTGAGAGAATGAAGTGTTCTGTCAAGCTGTTTTATGATTCTTTAGAAACCTTGGGATGGAAAAATTCTTAGACCTTAGTACTTAGATCTTAAGTGAAGCCTCATTCCTGCTGGAGCACAAGAGGAGGGATTTAGAGGGCTCTTCTCTCTGGAACCCACAGATTTCTTTTCTTTGGTAAATACTGCTAGACCATTGTCTTCCTCCACAAACTAACAGGGTTTCACTTTTCTCTCACATTTCAAAAATGGTAATTGCCCAATGGCATATAAATGATGTAGATAAACTCTTTCTCTGAATTTCATTTTGGAGATAGGGATACTTTATCCCTACCCTGTGTAATCCAGTATCCACATTGTAGCAGCAAGCTACATATTGTAGGATCAGTGTGAATTGTTCCTTTGGTTTTCATGATTTTTGCACCAGACTTCAACTTCTAGTCACAACATGACTTAAATAGTTTGAAAATGAGCCTTCTGTCCTGTGCCAGCTGAGGCTGGTCGTTTCTGAGAGCCCACAAAAGATGGAATGTCTGAGATCTTGAACGTCTCTCTTTCTGAAGCTTTAAGACAACTCCTCAAAGACATTGCCAAATTCACCAAACTTTTCATAAGTCTGACCCAAATTGTAGAGTCTGAACAGGACCAATCACCAAGCTAACCTTATCTGGTTTAAATGTATAATTTCATTTGTTATAGTGGCTTCCTCTGGTAGAGAGAACATAAGTGAGTGTGGAGGTGCAGCAAGTGAGAAGAGATGTTGGGGGTAGGCATGGGCTATGAGAAGGCACTTGAAGTTGAGTATTAGTTACTACATTAATTTTTACAAAATTGTCTACTTTAGTGAAGTTTGAGAAAACTGAGTAAATAATAACAATGGTGTTAGTACCCAAATACCTCACTGCTACTGTGGAGTTTGAAAGGAAGGAAGGGAGGAAGGAAGGAAGAAAGAAGGATGGAAGAAAGAAAGGAAGGCAGGCATGCAGGAAACCAAATCACAGCCATGTACCTAGGGACATGACCTTGTATATAGAGTGGAAATGTGGAGACAGGAGAATCTACCAGAAGCTTTTGGCCTACCTCATTTGGAGTACCTGTGTAAATATACTGGAAACAAGAGAAACACTTCCCCAAAACAAACTGGAAGGAAAACATTGATTTCTGCAGGATGACTATCCTCTGAGTTCCATAGGCGAACTGTTGTGTATGTATACCTGCACTCTCACACATGCACAACATATACATACACACTAATGATAAAAGTGTTTTTAAAATGTAGGTGAGGGTAGCATGTAAAAGGGAGCTGTGGTGTAGGACAGGGAGAGTCTGGGGTTGCGTTGCATCACATCTGGTGACCACGTGTTTCCTTCATGTTTTGTGATATGTAAATAGTGACTTTGTCTCTCCTTTATCCTTCCTTCATCCTTTCTTCCTTTTTTCCTCCCTCCCTTCTTCCCACCCTATCTCCTTTCCTCTTCATTTTTTACCCCCCTTCCTCCTCTTCCTTCTCCTCCTTCTTGATCACAGTGCCAGGGCCTTGCACATGTTAGGCAACTGTCACAGCTCAGTCCTCCTGTTGCTATTATGTTCTGTATTTTTAAAATCTATGTTTCTATTGACCCAAACCAAATAGCTGAAACCAAACAAAATATGAAGCCCAGTAGCTTAAGTTTTGCTATCATCCAGGTTAACTACTCTGCATTCTTCTGTTTTTAAACCATGACCTTAAAAATCATGGCTTTTACTTAATCCTCAGGAAGCTAAAAATCAAGAGATACTTTCTTAGGAGTAAAGGCAATAAGACATGAAAGCACAGATTTAAAAATTAATGGTAATAATAAATGGGAAATATGAGAAAAGTGACCTTTAAACTTAAGTATTCCTAAAATTATACACAAGTTAAATCAAGGAGTGAGTAAGTTTTCGTACCAGATTTGAGAGATAAAGGACAATAATGGTCCTGAGTAATGATGAGGGCAATGCTGTTAGGCGTTCAGCAAACACTTTTAAGAGTTTGGTCCCTATCTCAAGGCATTACTGATTAGTTGCAGTTGAGGTGCATCAAAGCAAAATGTCATCTCTTGTTGAAATAACTTTGCATGATAAGAAAATAAAAATATGCGAACACAACAAACCCTTGTGAGTATAAAGAAAAAAACATTATAACAAACAAAGGACAGACTGATACTGAAATATGGATTAGGGATGACTTTATGGAGGAGTGTAGATTGAGACTGAACCATGAAGGATGAATGAGATTGCACAAGATTAAAAGGGGAAAGGTTGTTTGTCTTGAAGATAATGATCTATGTGGTAACAGGAACTAGAAATGCATGGGAAACATTGGAAGAATATGAAGTAGATAACTGTAAAAAGGAAAAGGCATGTGGATACTAAGGTATAAGTGAGCCCTGTATGAATGAAGAATGGGGTTTTAGGCACCGAGACACAATGCAAAGGATTTTTAACATATTTTCAAAGTGAACAGAGTCCTTTTTAAGATTTAGAATAATTATTCATTAGAGTATGGTTTTAAGCAAACCATTTAATAGTAAAATAAGATGAATAAGAATCACACACTGGGTACCACTTAGTGAATACTTTTTGAGTGTCTTCTTATTGGAAGGATCTGCAAAAGATGTTACAAATACACAGATGAGCAAAGCATGGACATTTCCAGGGAAAAATTTATGGTCTGAAGGAGAAAAATCTATAAATGAATCTTAAAAACATGCAGTGACTTAAAAAGTTCTGCAGAAACATAGCTTCAAAAGTACTTGATCTGACTTTGAAAGAACAATATTCTCTGGGGGAACAGAATGAAAGTAGGCCATAAAGAGACATAAGAAACAATTCAGAGCTAGAAATGAATGAGTTCTTGAGACCAGTGTGGGTAGTTTTAAAAGACTCTAGTACATATCATGGTTCAAGAACCAGAGGTGATAAAGCAGGAGGAGTAAAAAGTAAGCTTTGTTAAGTAGATCAAGCTGTACCAAAGGCAATAAAGATGCAGCAAAGAAGTTTCAGCCATGAAGCAAACATACAAAGACAATTTAGAAATTGTAGTGAACTAATCAGAAGTACATAAAGAAAAGGCCAAACAGATCATTAAAATGCAGCAGTAAGAAATAAAGAAGGATAAGATTGTGATTATCACTTGGAAATAGAAACAAATGAATAAACTCAAACAGCATTTACAAGTTAAAAACCCAACAACAACAGAATCTTAGCGAGCGATTAGGTGTGGTTAGAATTGGGGAAAGCAAGAGGAAAGCATGACTTAAAGATTCCTGGACTAGACCACTGGGTGGATGATGGAGAGAAAGGACAGCCTTGGAAAGCGGGGTGGGGAATTGAGCATTGAGTTCAACTTGGGATGTGTTATGTTTCAAGTGTTTCTGAGTCAATACAGAGAAAGAGTTTATTGGAATATGACACAAGTATGATGTGTAGCTCAGGGAAAAGTTTGAACAGGCTTTGTGAGTCATTAATACATAGATGATTGCTGAAACCAGAAAGTAAATCAGGTTACTTATGAACAGAACAAAAAGTGAGAGGAAAACCTTCATAAGTACATAATCCAGGCAATATAGACCTTCTAAACTCAAGATAAGGAAGAAATAAGAACACCTTTTTAAAATGAAGGGAAAATAGTTTAATGAAAGCAACTATGGAGTGTTGTATAAAAAGTTAATTATAACAAATACTAGATAAAATTTGGTATGGTGATGCCCAACTCTTCTCAGAATCATTTAGAATGTGACAATTTTAGGTTTATTGTCAATTGGGGTATAAAGGCTGTTGTAGAAGTGGTATCCACTCTCTAAATGGACAACAGATTGGAAAGGTAGAGATGTGTATGCTTTAGCTTATTCTCCTAAGAATAGAGCTTGTGGGGAGATGTCTTAGTGAATAAAATGTTTGCCACAAAAAGCATGAGGAACTTAGTTTGGAACTTACCACCCATATGAGATTATGGATGAGGCTAGCAGTGTTTGAAATCCCAGCCTTGGGGAGGTGGAGCTAGGCAGAGCTCTCAGGTTGGTTAGCAACCAGTCTAGGCTATAGGTGAAGTCCAGGTTCAGGGAAATAGATTAAAGACTATACTCTGGCCTCGACACACATGCACACCCTTGGGTATGCATAGTCTCATTCTCACAAATTCATACACATACATACACAAACATGCAATGCATACACACAAAAGAATGATATTTGGGAAGCAAGGAGGAGCAATCACATATTGAGAGTGGGAGATAGAGGACAGACTTCTTTTTAAGTTTGTTTACTGACTGACACACACACAAAATCAGTTAAGAGAAGTGGAATAAGGGATATGTAGAAGAAATAGTTTTGGTGTTGAGAATTTCATGTAGTAAATTTGAAGTTAAAGTAGAAAGTAGGAACATTACTGTTTGCCAATTTTCTTTTTCTAAGAAGTAGGGAAGCAAGCCATTGGCCAAGAGTGAGAGAAGGATGGCACGAAGAGCACAAGAAGTCTGTGAATGTGGACTAAATGCTCAATATTGGCAACAGAATAGGGTCTGTGGCAAGAATTAGTTTAACCAAAAGGGTATATGAATAGTACAGAGTCCCTAATAATCTCAGAAACACAGAATCCTTCTTAATTTCCCTCTTAATCCCCCACAGTCTAGCTGAGGCAGCTAAGGAGGAAGATGTTTTGTTTGGTCTAGATTTAGGAACTCATCAGCACATAGCCTAAGAAGGCAGGCATTCAGAGTGCTGATAGGAGCATAGGTGTGGTCTGTGCTTCAGTGCCAGTCTTGGCTAGTGAACCCATTTGAGAGAAACGAGACACAGACAGCTGAGCTAGACTGTAAAATTTTTATTCAATCCTGGACTTTGACTAAAAATATATGACTTTATTCTACAAATCTCTAATCCTCCAATTACCTGAGAAATATTCCTAGGTAGATGTACAGAATATCACTTAAATGCATCTGTATGAGAAACTTACTGGAAATAACATGAATTTGTACAAAGATCTAGGACATAAGTATAACATGATGAAGTAATGAATTGCTAAGGAAAAATAAATAAAATGAAACATATTTATAAGGGCTAATATATGCTAACATCAAGATGTGATACATTAAAAAAAGAAAGACAAAAGGGACATTTGGGTTTGGTCAGCAGAATAATAGCAATAGGAGTTCCCCTTCGGTCCATGGCTTATCTAGTCTCAGGTTCTTGGACTCATTAATGATGTCAGGTGTTACCAGGTGGTGGTGGCACATGCCTTTATTTCCAGCACTTAGAAAGTGGAATATGTGAATTTGAGGCCAGCCTGGTCTTCAGAGCGAATTTCAGGAAATTTAGGGCTACACAGAGTAATTATGTCTCAAAAACTCTCAAATAAACTGAGAGAGAGAAGAGAAAAGTAAGAACAAATGCAAGATAATAACAAGCATAAAACAATGTTAGGTGCAGATTCCATTTTGTGGAATGGACCTCAATTCACTTTTTAAAAAGTGGTTGGCTACTCCAGTGATATTTATGTCATTATTGCATCAGTGTATCTTGAAGGCAGGTCAGGGTTGTAGATCACAGGGTTAAAAGATGAGTATTAGTGACGATCACTTTTCTTCTCTGGTAGGATGTGTAGTACCTTCTAGCACTATTTACACTAGGGATTAATGTACTAGTTGAGTACCAATTTGATTGGTTTCTTTATGTTCTGTGACATAGTTGTATGTTTAACAATAGGGATTTACCATCAGGTTTCAGAAATAGCTAATATTAATGGCAATAGCCTGTAATGTTTAGGAGGTCTTTGGGAACTCAGGATAATTACTATTCATTATGTAATTTATTCCTGGTAATAGAGATTTTATTTGGTAACATCTTACATTCAGTTAGAGCATTGTCTCCCCCATTATATGTTGATTCCATTTAAATTCCTTTCATATATAAATATATGTTTAGGACTCTTCTATAGCAATATGTTTCATATGACCTTTCAAAGGGTGTTTAGTGTTAGTTATATGTGTTCATGTTCCCTACTTTACCCTGCCCCTCCATCCTGCCTCCTATTTGATCTTCCTGTTGTAGTTTTATTTTATGCATTTATAAAACTATATTCTATTTATTCTTCTTTGGATGTCCTCTTCATCCCTCTGGTCCTTATGAGCTACCTAACTTCTGTAAATATTCTTAATGAAATACATCTAAAATGTAAAAGTTAACATACACATATGAGACAAAACATGATCTTTTTCTATGAAGCTTCATGTATTTACCTACAAATTTTATTTTTTAATAGCTGAGTAATATTCCATTTAAATGTATCACATTTTTATTATCTCTTTATAAGTTGACAGACATCTAGGCTGTTTTAAATTTCTTAACATTTTTCTAAACTTAACCTTGTCCTCTGCTCTGTCAACATCTTGCCATATCTCAAAGAGACACCAGAGTTTTGTACAGTCAGAACTGTGATGAAACAACCAGCTGCCCCAAGACGTGACAGCACCCCAGCTTTCTCAGGTCTGCCAAAGATGATCAATGACCCCAAGTCAGCAGGAAGTAGTTTTGAGAACTTGGCATCCTTATTCCCTAACCTACCACACCTAACTCCTCACCTTTTTAATAACAAGTATATGTGGGAAGGTAAAGATTCAGGCATTATACTGGCCTGCGCCTGTCACTTGGCAGAATGCACTCAGGTAGTATTCTGGTCATCCCAGGGTTCCATGAGTACTAGTCTGCAGGCAGGTGTAAAGGACCCCTTTAAAAGTCAGACCCACCCACTTGTAATCTCTTTTGTTTTTGCTCTTCTCCTCACCTCTCTCTTCTCTTCTCTTCTCTTCTCTTCTCTTCTCTTCTCTTCTCTTCTCTTCTCTTCTCTTCTCTTCTCTTCTCTCCCAAGTGTCTCAATGTCTCTTCCCTTCCCCCCTCACTCCCCTTTCTAAATAAACTCCTCATTTAAGCTCTATCTGCCTGGTGTGTATTTCCTCTGCCTCGGTCACCCTCACCTGCTATGAAACCCGCTATGCTCTCTCACATGGTCCCTTACCTTGGGACCTCCATGTGGGAGACCCCTCATCTCCAGCTTTATCCTATAACTGTAACAAAAGAGCAACAGCCATAATGACAGTGGAATGGAGAATCATTTGGGTGTATTCCCAAATGATTTAGTTGGATCTTGTAATAGATTGGTTTCCAGCTTTTTAAGGAGCTTTCACTTTATTTCCATATTGGCTCTAAGAGTTTTCACTCCCACTGGTAATGAATAAGTGTTGCTCTTCCTCCACATCCTCACCAGTATCTGACATCATTTTTTTATTAATCTTGGCATTTCTAATGAAATCACAAAGTAGTTTTAATTTTAATTTTTCTGACTGCTAAGTATGTTGAACATTTTCAAATGTGTTTCTTAGCCATTTGTCTTTCTTCTTTTGAGAACTCTCTGTTTGGTTCTATGCCTCATTTTTAAATTAGGTTATTAGTTTTCTACTATTATTGTGCTAAAATAGCAATAAAATGGCTCCCAATGACACAGTGCTATACCCATAGATCAATGTATTATTTAGTCTTCATCAGAGAAGCTTCTTGCAGTAGACAGGAATTAACAAATAGATTCACATTGGGCAATGTGGGGAAAGAGAGAATGAGAGTGAGAGTGAGAGTGAGAGAGAGAGAGAGAGAGAGAGAGAGAGAGAGAGAGAGAGAGAGAGAGAGAGAGAAGAAGGAGGAGGAGAAGAAGAAGAAGAAGAAGAAGAAGAAGAAGAAGAAGAAGAAGAAGAAGAAAAGGAGCACTCAGCTAATGGGAGATGTCATTCTATAAAAATGTTCTCTTATTGGTTAATGAATAAAGCACTGCAGGCCAATAGGAAAGCAATATAGGTGGGACTAGGAGACAGGGAGGATTTGGGAGCCAGTAGGTGAAGATTCAAACTGGAGAACAGAACTCCAGTTCCTCTCTCTAGTAAGATAAGACCACGTGGAAATATTTAGATTAATAGAAATGAGTTAATATTTAAGACAGAGCTAACCAATAAGAAACACTAGTAACTGACCAACAGCATTATATCTAATACAGTGTCTCTCTGTGTTATTTGGGGCTGGTGCGGCAATGGGACCAGGCTGGTGGGAAAACCCTACTCGTAATACTCTGCACTAAACGGGATGTCTTCATCAACCTCTTCTCCTCAATGTTCAGGAATCCCTGTGGAAGATGGAGAGGAAGATTGTAAGAGCCAGAGGTGGCCAACAACTCCAAGAAAACAGTGTCACAACAGGTCTGATGCATATGTGAACTCACAGAGGCTATGACAGCATGCATAGAACTTATATTGAAAGACTCCCACTATGCACATTGCCTGCTTGAGCTGCTTTTGCAAAGGGTCAAGGTGGGGACAAGTACAAGAGGGAACCAGATGTACCCATCTGGCCCAGCAACTGGATATTTGTAGTCAGCAGAATGATATCTGGGAACAGAGGGTCCTTGAAGTGTCTTATCGAAACCACTAGAGTGCTGAAATAGTCATAACTGAATTTCTTGTACCCGATCCGAACAAACAACTCTGCCCCAGGCTGACTCCAACCGCTTTATTTGAGTGGACCAATGAAATCCCTGTAACCATACATCTGCTTCTGTAAGCCCGCTTTTTGCTGTCCAAACCCTATATAATCCTCTGAAGTTTTGGCCTGGGGCGCTCAGTCTCCCGAAAGACTGAAGCGTCCACAGGTACCTGTGTGAGCAATAAATATCCTCTTGCGCTTGCATCCAGTAGTCTCTGTTTCGTCTCTCGGAGAAAGGGGTCCAAGGTTACAGTGGGTCTTACAATATAAATTCAACCTAGACAAAATCCAGGTCCTGAAAAGGGAAGTAGGTACAAAGTCCCTTCCATAACCAAGGCATCATTTGCAAATGTTAAATAATGTTAGAGGGAAAATTAGTTTTCTCTAATAGAGAAACACTGAACATATCAACAAACTCATGATCAGGAGCACTGGACCAACACAAAATGGACTCCATGAAACGTGACTGACAGTTTAAAGTTTCTTGTTTTGCTGAGGAGTCTGCCAGACATACTATGGCCTCTGGGAGGGTGAGGCCTTTTAGGAGGGATCATCAAAATCTGTCAAGTCATTTGGGATAGGGCCTAAGCCACCCCCTCCTCTAGGCTAAGGGAGTATCCCTCCATGGGGAATGTGTTCCTGAAGTCCTTTCACTCACCAGGGATACATCCTGGTTCCACTGTCAGAGGTCCCATGATATTCCAGGCCTTCTAACTGAGACCTATACTCAGGGGGTCTGGGTCAGTCCTAGGCTGGTTTCCAAGCTATCAGTCTGGGGTCATGAGCTCCCCCTTGTTTGGGTCAGCTGTTTCTGTGGGTTTCTGCATCCTAGTCTTGACTTCTTTGCTCCATGTTTTTTATGTGTGTGTGTGTGTGTGTGTGTTTTTCAGATGGCTTGGCGTTTTCTGTCTCTTTGTTTTTGCTTTCTTGATTTTTTTGTTGTTATTTTGAGAGAGAAAAAGAATATTAAGTTGGGTGGGTAGAGAGAAAGAAAGTATCTGGGAAAGAATATGATCAAAGTAATGTATGAAAAAAATTTAAAAATTATTAGAACTTTTTGCTTTCATCTGATTGCTTCTGGAATCACTGCAATAAGATAAAGTGAGGTATTTTGTGTGTTATTTTTTATGGCTAGGATCAGAAAAACCTTTACCTGACTTTCAGACAAAGATGAGGCTATTTCTGATAGAAGTGGCACAGGGGAAAGACATTTGAGTTGAATTGTTTTCCTGATGAATGCTTAGACAAAAGAGCATTCCTTTAAAATACATACCTACCTTCCCCAAGCTTAGGCAAGAGAACAACTTCATACATGTGTAAACCCAATGAAAGATAAAGATAATGTTTCAAGTCACTTTTATTACTTTAAAAATTTAAAAATGTATTCTTCTCCAAACATCTGACAACAGTTTGCCCTTCCTCCCTACTCTCAGCCACCCCCACACTCCCTTCTTTCCAAATCCACTCCTCCTCTGTTTCCCTTCATAAAAGAGCAGTCCTTCCACAGATACAATGAGACTAGGCAGAAACCCTCATATCATGGCTGAATGGGGAAACCCACTAGGAGAAATAGGGTTTTAAGAGCAGGCAAAAGAGTCAGAGATTTCCGCCCCCGCCCCTCGTGCACCCACCATTAGGAGTCCCATAAGAAGACCAAACTAACAATCGTAACATATATGCAAAGGGCTTAGTGCAGATCCTTCCAGGCAGGCTCTGTGAGCCTCTGTACGCTCTGCTTAGTTGATTCTATAGCCCTTGTTCTCAACACTGTGGTTCCCACCATCCTTCCTCCCCTTCTATGGTGAGGTTTCCCAACCTTTGTCTAATGTTTAGCTGTGGGTCTCTGCATCTGTTTCCATTGGTTGTTGGATGAAGCCTGTTTCACTACTTTTTAATTGTTTAATAGATAAGAAGGATTTGAATTAAGCATTGCTGAGGATACATTGGTTTCACAGGAATGCATCTTAGAAAAATGAAAGCTGCTATTGTTTATGTTATATAATGCAAGACAGGTTTTTCAGTGGCTCTGTGAACAGGAGCACCTACAGTTCAGAAGTATTCCTGAACAAACCTAAATACAGTTCTGTGACTTGTATCTTCATAAGAGTCTCTGTAGAATCCAAAGGCATATTCTTTGGTGGGATGACCTGAAATTTATAGGAAATTCTGGATAATAAGAGCCCTAAGATGGAGACAACATACATATTTGGGGATAGCCTGCAAGGAGTAGACTGTACCACACAAGCAGCTTCTGTAATGCCCAAGTCTGGTATGTGTTCACCACTCAAAACCAACAGTACTTCCTGCCAAAGCCCACATTGTTTTCTGTGCTGATTTATACAGTGGTGTGGGTGTGTGGAAGAGAAAGGGTTAGGAGGAAAGTTAAGGGCAAGAATAGACCAAGCATTATAATGCTGTCATTCTCACGTGTTCTCTTCCCCTGCTTAAGGTAAACGGGATGACCTTCAATCATTTCTGCATTGTCTACAATGAGCCTCACCATCGCGGATAGCATAGTGTCTAACTCACAGACAAGGGCAGTGTTATTTTTCCCATTTGTAATAATTTCTTCTGCACCTCCACCTCTACACTGGGATGTCACCTGACTGGGGTGTATCCTGACTGGGCTGTCATCCACCTAAACCCTGTAACTGGAAAACTACACATACTTCTGTTCAAATGCTCTTTTCACAGTGGTGTCCCTGCTTCCCCAGGAAGTGTTCTTTGTTTGGCTTTAACTCACGTTCACAAGCCTAATAAGGCACTGACAACCAAGTTCTGTCATGAGTAGTTCACATTTTCATCTATATGATGATTAATAACTCACCACCAGACTGATGCAGTGCTCAAGGTCAGGGATCCTGACTTTTTGTCTCTCAATTTCCCACAGATGACAGTGATAGGTGTTGGTAGAGCAATGTTCCTCAGCCACACTTTCCCCCTGTTTCATGCAGGAACAATAACGTATGTCTTAAAAGCGTGTTATAAGGATTAAAAACAATGTTTGGGAGAGGGAAAAATCAAGAAGGATTCAAGACCAAGAAAATGAAATAGCCGGATTCTATTCTGGGAGGTTGTGTTTTGTAAAGAAGCTTTTAGAATAGATGGAATCTTCAGAAAGAAGAATGAGCCAATAATGCAGTGAGGAACAGGAGTCGGGGGAATGGAATGGGTCATGTGTTGGCTTCCCTACAGCTCCATGACTCCACATTCGAGCTTTTTGTAAACCAGTTGCACCCATTGGCGTTAAAGCAATAGGTTTGAAGTATAAAATGCTGAAGAAAGTAAACCCATTTTATATTTATTAATTATTATTATTATTATTATTATTATTATTTAAATGATGGCTAGCTTCTAAAAAAGAGTGATAGACAAGTACCAGTAAGATCTGTATTTCATTTTCCCTTCACAATGTTTGTAAGTGATTTGCTGTGATACATCTTAATCCTCACTGAAACATATGCAGAAGCATAACATATACCAGTCTGTCCACAGCCTAGAACATGTCAGTACCACTTCTGGTACTCCCAATAGTCTGTCTTACCAACCAGGTTATAAGCTTTCTAGAGGGGGCATGATGCTTCCTTTCTTCCCATTCTCTCATAGATCCAAGGCTCTTGAACCTGGTGCTTCACAGTGATAGTCATTCTTCAGCATCTATCATTGTTGGTTTGGAAAAAGCCTCTCAAAAATATCCAAATTCACAGATGCTTTACTCCCTTCAGTGATATGAAATAGTATTTTCATGTAATCGGTGTGTATCTTCCCATATAGTTTAATTACAAATTATATCAATTACAGCATCAATTCTGTGTGAATAGTCATTGTATTACATTGCACAGGGACTAACTTCAAGGCCCCAAACAACAATATGTTCAATATAGCTATATTTACCTCTAATGATTTTTTTTATCTATGTCTATGGAAGGCCAACTAGCTGTATTTGCTAAATCACCAATTCCATGCACTGCATTCTAATATCAGGTATGAGAAGAATCTAGAAGCCAATGAATTAAAAATACAAGTTTCACCACTTTCTCAATCTGTACCCAATAACTGGGTATTACAATACACAACCAAGATGAGTGACTACATAGGGGCTGATGGCATTTACACTTTCATCTCCAGCCCAGGCTTGTAATATGGGCTTCATACTCTTCTCGTCACCTGTAGTCTCCAGGTCTGTGGGCATTTCTGTCTTAATCTCACCAAACACTTAATCTTCAAACGTCTCTAGTACATCCTACCTTCCTCTTTCATTAGAATATATTATACAACATTATGTTGTATGCCCAGATAGAAAACGAAATCATTCTTGACTCTTATTTCTTTCTTTCCTCCTCAAACAATAGGAGGTGTATTGTAGGGGAATATGATAGTCTTTCAGCTTAAAGGTTTGGCAAGGCTCGGGTTTGAGATCTAACAATTTTTCTGGCCTCAAAACCATTACTATCTTTTCTTGTTATTCACGTTATTAATAAATCAAAAGTATGAATTACAATTTTAAAGTTCTCTTCAATATTTGTGGAGTACATAGTGTATCCTTTTAGTGACACGAGTACATGTCTTTTCCTGTCACAGAATGCCCAATGGCTAGTATAGCTCTAAGTTCATAGGAGAGAGGACTCCATTACTTCTCACTGATACTCTAACAGTTTCATGGACAACAGCACACTTTCTCTGTAAAGCTTTAAAATAGATGTAAATGCAAACAGACTAAATTATACAAGAAACAGTGCCAGAGTCAATAAGAATCTATTTTCTTAGTCTTTGTCTATATGGGTTCTCTCTATACCTTGCTCTGTCTCCATACATACATATATGTACACACACACACACACACACACACACACACACACAAAGGTATGCATATAACTTTTCAAAAGCATTTCCAAAAAGGTAAAAAGTCTAATACGGCCAAAAGAATATTTTACAATTTTCCTAGTGAGGAAAGAGAACAAAGTAATTTGACAAACAATCTAAATCAGACAGAAACCCATTAGACAATCAAAAACACAGCTAATATGGAATGTTTGGTCTGGCTTGCTGGGGGGACGGGATAGTGGGAGAAGGCATGGCCAAGAATTGCATTTTAGTGACTCACTAGCTCCTACAAAAACGGTGACTTCTGAGAAATACAATTTAAAAGAAAATACCTATAATAAAATCTGTGATGCCATACCAAAAATAACATTCTCATAGAAGGGGAAGCCCTCATTTTTACTAACTAAGTAGAACTTACACAGAAATCATAGAAAATGTACTCAAGGATCCCTGGCAGATTGTGTATTAGGCTGGTTGTTTGCTATAGATTCCTCTGTTCACTCATTCAACAAATTGTTAAGTGTTACCTACAAACTTAGGCTGTGGTGGGCTGTGACAGGGCTATTTAGGGAAGTGACATTTTGAGAGAAATGAATATTGTTAGGCACAGTAAAGGAAATAAAGTATGATGAGCACCAGCTTGAGCACATATCTGGGGAAGAGGGAAAACAATAAACTCAGGGATCCCCTCAAGGAAACTCCTTCAAGGTGAAGGAGTCAAAAGACTGTCACACAGTAGGGATACTATACACAAGATGTCAGGGGAGATAAATGAAGAAATGGGGAAAATTGAACTGGATTTGAAGCAGCTCTAGGTGCAAGGCAGGATATAAAAATTTCAAAGTTAAAATATTTTCATTATATTTATTTGTGCATAACTATGTGTGGAAATGTGCTTGTCATAGTATGTGTGTGGAGGCCAGTGTGTTCATTTTGGGGGAAATGGATTGGGATCCTATAGTTCAAAGGAACTTTGACATATATATGCATTTGTAATCTGCAATCCAACCATGATGAAGAGCACTTCCGTCTCCCGATGAGGTTTATTAGCATCCCTCTTAGGTCCTCTGCCTTTCTTTTCTTATTATCTCATCATGGCAAAACATGCTCATCTGCTGTCATTAAGGATTGGTTTTGCTTGTTGTAGCACTTTTTTCCCTGTGAGATCCTGTCATGCTGTATTGTTGGGTAGTACTTGATTTCATGATATAATTTGTTTATCCAGTTATCTACCAAAATCCATCACTACCTGAGTTGAGTCTGGTTTTAGATTATTGTGGAGCCATTATGAACATTAAAATATATATCCCTCTGTCGGTTTAAGTTTTTGCTTTTCCTGAGTAAATGTCTAGAGAATAAATTTCTGGGTTCCATGGCAAGTCTAAGAAGGTCTTTTTAGAAGTTATCCCAACACTTTAAGTATTATCATAAATGTAGAAATGTTCTGTTTTCTAGATAATGGCTATAAAAAGACTTGAAGTCATGGAAAAATGTAATTGCTAAATAGCCTCTAAATTCTAAGCACATGGTAAGAGAAATTGCCATGAATAGGGCAATAAAATGCATTAGTTATAAAACTAGAGACTATCTTTCTGAGAGTGATATCTGATGGAAGAAATTCAAACACCATCTTAAGAACTCTGTGATGATAACTGCCATGATCCATGAAACCACCATTTCCTCTGAAGCCATGTTCTTATCTGTGAAAGGAAACTCAAGTTATAACCATTGAGAACACACATCTCTGAATTCATTTTCATTTTGGGAATGCCCAGGAAAGCCTCATTGAAAATATACTTTATCCCCTGGCTAAAGGAAAGAGTTGAAACGAACTAGAAAGAAAATAATAAACTTATGGTATGTTCTTAAAACAATTAGCAGAAAAAGGGTCCATGAATTTGAAACTGAGCAAGGAGGGGGATAGAGGAGGACTTGGATGGAGGAAAGAGAAGGGAAAAATAATGTAATTATAATCTCAAAAAGTAAAAGAAATGGTGAAAAGCTACCATTCCTGGAATACTGAAACAAAATTAGTTCTTGTTATGAAATAATCCCATCTGAGAGGTCAAAAAAAAACATTGAAGCTAAAAGTCAAAACTTTTAGGCTTTGAGTTCAGTACATCTGAGTCTAGGTCAATTTGTCATATATATCAAGTAAAAGATGTCCTGTGAATTTTCATGATAAACAGCTACTCAAAATAAAACACCCCATAAAATCATGTTCTGAAAGGATACTGTTTATGTTTCTCTGTGGAAATTTTTGTCCTTCTGATAACCCAAACACATGACTCGTGCCATCTGCGTTTCTGTTCATGCTAAAGAGGACAGTGTAAACACTGTTTTTATAGCAGTGTGATGTTTTTCTTTTTCTGTTTTTTTTTTTTTTGAGGCTGCTGCTTCTTATCAACATTTTAATATGGAATAGCTGAGATAACTGTGGTTGAAACTTAGGCATATTTTAAAGAAGGGATCCATAGACATCTCTCTTGCTAAGGATATAGGCTTACCAAGATAGTCACTGGTATGATAGCACAGGGTATGAAGAGGAGAATATGATTTAACAGTTACAAATTTTCAACTTAAGAGCTACATAGAACCAGAGAATTTTATTTAAGAAACAGTGAGGTAGAAGTGGGAAGAAAAAATATAGGAGATTTCTGAAGATTCAATCCTGCCTACCTAGTTTCAGTCTAGATTATGTGAGTTCTCCACATCTTGGTTTCATTGTCCATAAAATGATCTTAAATGTCTTCCATGACTCTCCTGTATCTATATATCAAACCTCATGCTCAGCACTTGTGAATGCTGGAAGAAGCAAGGGAAGACCCTCATCAGTGGGCATCTCATTCTGAAGACATCTCCATTTCTGTAATCCAGATCTGGAGAAATAGTTTCTTACTGTTTTAAGCTGCCACCAAGTTTTGATGACTTGCTGTGGTAGTCTTAGAAACTGACAAAGAGACCCCACTAAGATCTAGTAAGGATTATCAAAGGTGCAGTGCATGAGCAAGGGAGCATTTAGCAAATGCTAGCTACTGTGGTATTAATATATGCTCTTTTGACACATTTGGATTTTGAAAATCTTAATTAGAAATAACCACCTTCAAAACATAAACAATGCTCTGAAACAATTAAAGCTGTGACTAGATTTTTGAGTGTGAAAAATACTTCCATATCAGGGGTTAATTATCCAAAACATATTTCTATTTCCAAATTCCTAGAATGAATTTGTGGATAAAATTTTCTCAATTGTTGAGTTATATGCTTGATAAGTGATATTTACTGCTGTGTTATGACCCGGACATCTATGAATGTTTTGGGTCATATTGAAAACCATTTTGGAGTAAATTGAGTCCATGGACCACAGGTCGGACATACCTAGTATGAGGATAGTGTGAATCTAGTTTTCTTGACTGATGATATGGAACTCACTTGTAAGGCTACATTTATTGTAAGCCAATTGTTAATGTTCCCTCTTGTTTTGTGTAACATCACTAGAATGGAATCAACATAGTTAAACATCATGTGTTTGAGCCAGTTAATACCCAAGATTCTGGAGATGAAGGTAGAAGAAAGTATCACTACCATTCTTTTACCTTTCTGTGGGAAAAACCTAAGTAGCACAATTATTTGCAGAGAAATCCATTCATTACATGGAGAAATGGTAAGTGGTGGCCCCAGGACCATTGAAGGAGAAAGAGGGATATTTTTGTGATGCACATAGTGCGGTAAACTGAGAAATCAGAAAACATTTTAAAATCAAAATACATTCTCCTATTAGGTTGAAAATTTTGCCCTTATGGGTAGACTGGTAAGTCTGGACCCTTTGCAGACTTTTAAGCATTCCAAAGTGCCTCCAATGAATTTAGAATGCCAAGAATGTGCACATATTTGGTATTTAAAATTCTAGACTTGCATTTGCTAATCCAATTAAGTCTAGCTTTGCCAGACACAGGGACTAAAAGTACATTTCAAATTTTGTAGTTCAAACAGAAAGACTCAAGGAATTTTCATGAAGAAAAATCCTTTGCAAGTTCACAATACCTATTTCTAAAATAACTATAAATATTTAAGGTCACTAGCATATTTTAAAAATGATCACTACTGTTTTCAATATTTCTAAAATAATTATAAATATTTAAGGTCACTAGCATATTTTAAAAATGATCACTACTGTTTTCAAAGCCTTTCCTAGACTCCCAACTTACATTAAACCAAGAATGGAGGTAGGAAATTTTTAGTGTTGAGATTATTTTCAAGATCACTTTATACTTCAATTAGCATTCATACATCCCCACGGTTCTCAGGAGCATTTATCTTAAAATTCCCCCTTAATTAAATCATTCAACCATTTCATTAACTTTTCATAATTCCAATGAAGGTTCTAACTCTCTCAAATAAATACTGTATTTATTTCATCACTCCAAGAACACTGTAGGCTGGTTAAAGGACATCCTTTTTCAGCCTTTCATCTAGACACCAGGATCACTGTGACAGATCCCCACTGGAGATGTGATGATTTTTATTTATTCCTCTCCAGTCTTGTGTTTTATGCTAGTAATTATTATTTTAAACTACTATATCACTTAACCTCTAGTAAATTGTATCTAGAAATTGGCTCTTTAAAGTGAAACCTCAGGTAAGAGTAGAAAGACATGTTGATATTCTGAAATTCTAAAGATGTGTCTTCTGTTTTTTTTTTTTTTTTTTTTTTTGGGGGGGGGAGTGGAGACTTTCCAAACAAAAACTAATATGCATTGGGCATTGAGCAATCCTGCGTGCTCATTCTTAGCACCTACTAATATCTACACTCAGGTCTCACTGCTGCTCCTACACGGAAGCAGCTTCCACACTTCACCTATAGCATAGCCTGCCATTTTCATCATGTAGACACAAATCTATGCATCTGTGTCCAATTTATAACCAGTTTCCTGGACACATATTGAGTCTCAGAGTCATTGATTGATTGATTCAATAGTGAAGTGGAGAAGTCATTGGAACTCCTGATTTAAAAATTCAGGAGCCTCTAATCTCCCCCATCTTATGATGGTTTCTCCTCATGACATCAGTGAGCAAGCGAAGGAAGTGAAAGGAGCCTCTTTCCAGTGTATGCTCATTACACAAATCACAGATCTTCATCTGAAACCATGCTTTTGTAGAGAGGCCGATTCTGTGCCTGTAGTATTTATTCCTGGTGTTTTCCTCTCTCCTAAGCTTCATGTCTCAAAGAGGATCCCCCTACTCCTCTTCTACTGTGCTGCTGAATACCCTAGCTTGTGAACCTAAAGCCCAAAATTAAGGGCTTGACTTGATCTCCATCATCTGTTCAGTGTTTTGCTCCTTGACTTTCCATGTCTACCCATTCTCTCCCTGTACTCATGCACCCATTGTTTTGTTTTAATGCTCACAGAGATGTGTCTTGTGTCTCTAATCAACAATTTCTCCCATCCTTACAATGAAGAGTAGTTCATATGATGAAGCTGAATATGGGACCCTCGTGCTAACTATATCTTGTGATAGTTCAGGCTTTTAAAAAGAAATGATGAGCTAGGACAGATATTCTGAAAAAACAGGAGTATAAATATGAATGAGGGGAATTTGTCTTTTTGTAGATTATAGTTGTAGCAAGGGGGAAATTTCTGAAGAAGACTGTATGGAGAGCAGACTATTTTAGTTAGCACACTGGGAGGGGGAGAAGTTGAGGCCGAGAAGAAACTATTGGTTAACTGGAAGATGAAACATTGCTGTTAGGAAAGCTAGGAGAAAAACAACTTCTCCAATGTAGTGATGCTGCATGGTTACAAATGCTGTCTAAAAATAAAGGAGGACTGCTACGAAAGTTTTGGCTTGGAAATTATGGTTTTAGATGTCTAAAAGAAACCCTTAGAAGTGCATCAGGATGTTGACATAATTCAATCCTTTCTTAACATTTCACGTCATGGTTTAGATGTAAAATGTCCCAAGTAAATACATGTTCATGTATCTGAACATCTGGGTAGTGCCATCTTAGGAAATTGTGCAACCTTTACAGTGAAGTTTAGGTAGAGAAGCTGGGTCTCTGAGGCCCAGCTTTGAGGTTTACAGCCTATCCCTACTTCTGTCTGGTTTTGGTGAGCTGCTGTTAACTGAGCCTGGCATCCCAGCACAGTGCCTCCTGCACAATGAAACTATATAGTAAAATAAACACTGCTCACCTTAAGTAGTTTTTTCTTGTGAGATGTTCAGCAGCAGCTAGAAGAAAACTAATTAATATGTCAAGTTTCCATGACAACATATTAACCCTTAAGTCTAAAACTTGAAGACCTTAGTATTTATCTGGGAATGCTGCTAAGGGAAATAAATAAATTGTGACATTAAATATCAAATCTGCATTGTCATCTGTCTCAATACAGATTTACATTTTAATATAATATCTTTTAAAATCTGATTTGCCATACATTCACTAAATAAATTTTCTGATTACTTCTTGCTGGGTAGTGAGTCATCCAGACCTTAATAACCCAATAACTACAATGTACATATTATTACCTTTCACTGGGCTATTGATTGACTATACTCAGCAAGAAACTTTATTTTTCTTGTGATTATATTCAGATGATAGCAAAGACAATAGTCATCTTTCTTGTCTGTCGATTAGTTCTGTATTCTACATAAAATCTTATCTAGGATGACTATATAGGGCACCTACAGAATAACAAAACCCAGAGACAGATATTGGGGTTAAAACTTAAGACCAGAGAAGCAAAGTGGCCAGCCACTAGAGAGTTCTCACCTCTACCAATGCTCAGATCAAAGGAGCAACTGTGTTCTCTGTATCTTCAAACTGCTCTGCTCCTTAGATTGCCTAGATTGCAATTCATTCCTGTCTCCCCCTGCCTTATATTTCTCCACCCAGCAATATAATTCATGTCTCCACCTCCTTGGTGCTGGTATTAAAGGCATGAACTCTGTTTCTCTTTTATACTGATTTACTCTCATGTAGCCTAGGGTGGCCTTGAACTCACAGAGATCCATCTGCTTCTGTCTCTTGGGTGCTGGGATTAAAGGTATGTACCACCACTGCCTGACTTCTGTGGCTGTGGCTAGATTTGCATTCTGATATTCAGGCAAACTTTATTAGATCATAAATAAAATATTGCCACACGATGGTATGTGTGCATGTGACATTGTTAACAAGTCAGAAGTAGTGGCCAGAAAAAAAAATTGTCTATACCGTCTTCTTTTCCAAAACAAAGGAGCAAACATTTAAATGGTCTGTTTTTTTTGTTTTGTATTTTTTTGTTTTTGTTTTTTTCTATTCTCTTTATGGCATACTACACAAGACAGAACAGATGTTTAAAAGAGAGTCAGAAAATAATATTTTATGCAGAGGTTGCCAGATTAGTTGGTAATGATGGAATCCCATGATGTCTCACGTGGACTTAGATCCACAGGCTGTTTTACTACCTATGTTAGAGCTTATTCATTAAGAGGCTGGTTTTTCTGACTGGATAGGTCACAGAGAACAGAGTCTCTAAATTTCCATCTAGGGAGGATACTTTCTTCAAAAATATCCAGTGGTGAAACATTTACCCTGTGGAATTCACAAACATGGCAGCAACATACTTAATTTTTTTTTTGTATAAGGCAATTTTGTGTGATTATAGCAAAACATATTGGATAAAATATAAATGAAATCTTAGGACTAAGAAATAAAAATGGGTGCTTATTCTTTTTTTTCACATTTGAGAGTTGTTTAAACTAAATTTTTATTTTTTCTTATAACTTATTTGATCTTATTTTCTATTCTCCTCCAACTCCTTCTATAAATTTCCCCAATCTTTGAAGGCATCTTCAATGATGCAATGATTAAAGGAGCTTTGGTTGGACAATTCTAGCATGCAACTGTCCTGATGTTGGTAGAGCAATGCTTTCCTCCTGAATGAAATCTAGACCATCATGGTCAATAACAACCTTCATGATGTGGCCATAGATGTTCAGATAAATAGCAAACCATAACATTGGGCAGGTAAACAGAAACACATTTTGACCTGTCCTCGGCTTGCCAGAAAGACTAGGAATTTATGGAAATGTGATCTTTGCTTAAAGAGGTTCATTTTTCTATGGCCAGAGGAAAGATCGTTAAAGTTGAGTTTGAGAATCCCATTCAGCTGGCCTAAACTAGCCTCACCTTCCCAAGCCACACCAGCCACTATTGATGAGGAACGGTAATAAATAAAACATTTACACATTTATAAAAATTACAGAGCAGATTTCTAAGAGTAAACAGTTAATCAAGTGTTTCTCTCACCACAGTCCTCTATTTATCCCCACAACACCAGCATCATTAAAAACATTACATACTCAGCCCAATTATACAGGGCTCTTAGTTGTGTGCAGAGTTAGAGGGCCAGCTCCTGTCCTTTAGGGGTTTCAAATCTAAAAACATTTTAAAAAATTAGAAAACATGATCTAAATTGAGAACACCAGCCATGTTTGTTGTAATTTAAGAAAACCTGTGCACGCAAGATGCCATGGTACAGTGTTCAAGCAGAGGTTTGTTTTTGTTTTTGTTTTGTTTTGTTTTAAATTAGGGAATGGGATCATAAAAAGGGGACAGGAGAGGGGGAAACAACAGTCTTTGGGGATGGGGGACTGGAGCAGCAGGAGAGAGGAAAGAGGGTCAGAGAGAGAAACAGGGAGAAACAGAGACAGAGACAGAGAGAGAGAACAAGACAGAGGAGGATGGGAGGTGGGCAGGGTCCTTTTGAAAGGGAACACAGTGAATGTGCACAGGTGGAGCTCTTAGTGGCAGCAGTTTGGGCATATCTTCTCTGGGCCCCACAGGCAGGCCAGTGCAGATGCCTGAATACTGAATACAATGTTAATAGAAAAAGGCCTTTCAGAATCTCTCTGAGGCTATTCCCATGGAGGCCCAGAATTTATATTATCTCTTAAAGGATATGTAGGATTTAAATTGAGGGAATAGAATTTTGGCATGATGGAGGGAGGAGTAAGAAAGATAAGTCAGGGATCATCACTGAGGCAGAATGAACAAAACATTCTTATGAGGAAGGGTAAAGTTCATCTTGGCAATCCTGACTGGAACTGTTTGACCAGAGCAGGGTTTTCTTGTGGTGAGCAGGGGAAGGAAGCCAACATGAAGGGTTACAGAGAACACCAATTCCAGTCAAAGAGTTTGAACTTTATCCTTCGCTCATGAGTATCACCAGAAGAGACATTTTATCAACAAAGGAGGAAAGTCACATGTCACAGAGCATTTACTAAGGCTAATGTGATGACCTTGGGCCACCTTTTTGTATGACATGAATAGCACTTTCTCAATGGTTTCAGAATTCTGCTCTGTTTGTCACAACTGGATATTGATCGAGTGGCCACTTGTGGCAAGGCCTCTTTGGCATCCCTTCAGCCCTCAAATTGGTAATCTCTCAGTAGACATTCCCAACACTTTGAGGAAAACCAAAGCAGTCATAAATAGCATCGATTCAATTTGCATAGTGCCTTTCCTTCCAAATACTTCAAGTACCAAGGAGAGCCTGGCTCTTCTCAATGAGACCGTGCCAAAACTCACTGAGCAAACTGCTTAAGAGGGATAAAATCCTTGAACAAATGCATCTATAAACTTTCTCCTTCCCTCATTACAACTTGTACAGAGTACTGCCCCACATCCAGAAAATGACCAGAAGAAAAATATCTCCAAGTCAGGAGCAGAAGCTCAAAGGCAGCCTGTGGCAAGTGCTGTCCCTGGGTATCTATAGGACATCTGGGGTCAGAATATGTCTTGTTAACTCTTGGCCCAAAGGAAATGAAGCATCTTTTTAAAAACTGTTACTGTAAATTGACAGTTTGTACCTGTGTATGCCTAATGGGATAAAAGATGAGTACAATATGGAATAATTAATTACAGTTAGATAACAACCAGCACTTCTATTTTCTTTTGTGACAAGAGCATTTAAAATGTATTCTTTTCTATTTTAGTATCAGCAATATGTTGTTGTCTACAACATTTACTGTGTTATCCAACAGAACATATTTTTCTCCTTGTCTGAGACTTTGTATTATTTGGCCGTCATCTATTTCCATCATCTCCTGGAATCTGTTACCTCCATTTCATCCTGCTTCTGTGAATTCAATTGTTTTAAATTGTGGTTATAAGTGAGAGAATTCAGCATTTGTCTTTCTGTCCCTGGTTTTTTTCTTAGCATAATATTCTCCATCCATATTTCCAGAAAACACAGAATTTTCTTTTCTCAATGAATAGTATTCCATTGACACATATACACGCCACCATTTTCTTTATTCATTCACCTATTATAGACAATGCTACTTCACAACTTGGCTATTGTGAATAGTGCTACAATAAACTTGGCAGTATAGAGACATCTTACTGATACACTGATTTCAGATATTTCAATTAATATCCAGGAATGGGCTTTCTGGATCATACAGATATTCTACATTTAGTGTTTTAAGGGTCATTTAAAGAGTTTTCCATAATGGTATCATTCATTTAAATGACCATGTATAAGGGTTCCTTTTTTTTCTCCACATGCTTGCCCAAATTGGTATTATTTTTCACAAATGGCCATTATGAAAGATGGGAAGTGACAGTTCACTGTGATTTTAATTTAGGCTTTCTCATAACGGGCGGTGTTGAGCATTTTTTGTATATCTGTTGATCATTTGCATGTCTTTTTTAAAATAAAATGTTTATTATAAGATTACTTTTTATTTTTAATTTAGTGTTTTTCTTGCTATTTTTTTGTATTTTTTTTCATTTTTGGATATAAACATCCTATATATGAATGGATCACAAGTATTTTCTCTAATTTATGGGCTGCATCTTCTCATTTTATTGTTTTCTGTGCCGGCAGAGACTTTTCAGTATGATGTAATCCCATTTCTGCTTTGCTGCCTGTCCTTTTGGGGTGACATCTACAGTTTCTGACTGTTAAGCCACTGGCGGCACTGGCAAGTAATTTACTTTATAAATTGAACTGAAGACTCTTCCATATGGCTCTCTGTTCTTTATACACAGAAAAACCAGTAGTGTTTCATACAGTACCTGAAATGCCAATCTACCATAGGTGTGAGAACAATTTATAAGAGAAGGACATTCAAATAAAGTGCACACACATCATTTCCATATGGAAAATGTTGCATTTTAAAATATATTTCTTTGCTGAGTAAAAATTCAACATAAAGAAAATGCACCTACTGATTATAATAGCATGTGACAATAGGCTATGAAGCAACTCAACTGGAGAAGTGATATTTACCAAGGTGAAGTGAAACTTCAGGTCATCTGTCATGGTAGTTTACTCCCTGTTTAGTCTGTCTACTGTGATTTTGGTCTTGGTGTGGTAGCTTGGACTCAAAGCATCTGTCCCTAAGGCTCAAATTGTAAAGATTGGTTCTAGGTAAGTGGCACCATTGAGATCATAAGTCTGTACCATAAGAGTTCTGTCTTTTCTTTCTTTCTTTCTTTCTTTCTTTCTTTCTTTCTTTCTTTCTTTCTTTCTTTCTTCCTTCCTTCCTTCCTTCCTTCCTTCCTTTCTCTCTCTCTCTTTCCCTTCCTTCCTTCCTTCCTTCCTTCCTTCCTTCCTTCCTTCCTTCCTTCCTTCCTTCCTTCCTTTCTCTCTCTCTCTTTCTCTTTCTTTCTTTCTTTCTTTCTTTCTTTCTTTCTTTCTTTCTTTCTTTCTTTCTTTCTTTCTTATTTTACATTTCTATCCCAGTTCCCTCTCCCTCTCTCCTTCCCTCTATCTCTCCCTCCCATGCCCCCCCACCCTTCCATACCATCCCCCACACTCCACAGGGAGGGTGATGCCTTCCTGGAGGGGTCAACAAAATCAGTCAAGTCATTTGGAGTAGGGACTAGGCCCTTCCTCCTGCCTCTAGGCTAAGGGAGCATTCCTCCATAGGGAATGTGCTCCCAAAGTCTTTTTGTTCCATTGACAGAGATCCCTTAGACTGCCCAGGCCTTCTGAGACCCATGTTCAGGGGGTCTGAGTCAGTCCCATGCTGGATTCCCAGCAGTCTGGGGGCCATTAGCTCCTCCTTGTTCAGGTCAGCTGTCTCTGTGGGTTTCTGTAGCCTAGTCTTGTCCTCCCTCTCTGCATCTGGATTCCATTTTGGCTCAGTATGTAGCTGTGAGTGTCTGCTTCTGTTTCCATCATCTACTAGATGAGGGCTCTATGATGGTGGATAAATTAGTCATCAATCTCATTATCAGGGAAGGGCATTTATGGTAGCCTTTCCACTGTTGCTCAGATTTTTAGTTCATGCTCAAGTTTTGAAGCTTGGTTCTAGATTGGTGGCACCATTGAGATCATGAGACCGTACTGTAAGAGTTAGAACTTCATCTGTGCTCTCTGTTGCAATGTCTTCTGGCCTCCAGTACTATAAAATAAAAGATTTCTATTGCACTAAATCATTTTCATGGGGTACTTTATCATAGTACCAGTAGGAAATAAATATATCAGTACAAAAAGCAGTGGCTTAGTGCACAGTGTTTTAATGAGACAGTCCACTGTAGGCAGAACTGTAAAGCTCTTCACAGAGGAGGCATGTTTGTTCGGAGCAGATTACAGAGGAATTCATGCCTAAGGATACTCTTGGATGAGAATACTAAGAGTCAACAGAGGTGATACAAAATTTTTAGAATAGATTTTGGGCACATGGCTTCACAACTCTAATACACACTATCTCTGTACTGGTGACCTTACATTGGTATGTTGTATTATGGATGAACTATATTCTGACAAATGTTTGTTTATAAAAGTAAGAGAATAGGGCTGAAGATGTTGTTCGGTCGTAGAACACTTGCCTAACATGTACAGGGCCCTGGTTGAATTCAGTTCACAAAACCACACACCAAAAATTGAAACTACTTCTGCTGTGAATAAAAACTAGGATAATATTCTCTTTCTAATTCTTGTATTGGCAGATTTTCAAGTCACATTTTCCTGTGTCCTACAAGAGTAGAGTCTACCACAGAGATAAAATAGAATAGATTAATAAAATCCATGACCACTTCACACTTCAGAGGAATTTTATTTTATGTACTTTATTTAGTTATTCTGGGTAACTGAAAAATTAACAAAATGTACCATGCTATTTAAAATGTTGGAACCCTGCTGCTTTATGGTATGAACTTCAAACACTGGCTTTAATATATAAAGCCAATGTGTGTGCATGCAGTGTATGTGTTTGTGTACATGTGTTTGCAAGGGCATGTTTATGGATGTGTGCCTTAACAGGTCAGAGGTCATTAGCAGGTGTCTTCCACTTTTTACATTCCATCTTACTTTGAGACAAGGGTCACCTAGAATCCACCTGTTCAGCAATACTGGCTGTCTAGCAAGCTCCTAGCATTCTCAGGCCTTCTCCTACCCATCATTTACAGAAAAAGTACATGACACCTCTGATCTAGGCAAATATTAGATTAACTATGCTTTCTCCATAGCCCTTTTTACATAAACTCTTTAATAACATTATAGTCATATTTCTTTCCAGATCTTATCCATATATACAGTAATACAAAAATATCCATTGCCATGACCTGAGATCAAGATTCATTGCTTGATAGCAAGAAAAATCAGACTTTTGTTGATATACAAAGCCAAAACATCATGCAGAAATGAAACGGACTTTTTCAGATAGATAGACAACAAGCAGTAGCTGACAGAATACACAAATAAAAAATAGTGCTTTATATATGGGATGGGGAAAGGTACGATGAGTATAGTCAAAATACTCCAAGGGGGAATTAATAACAGATCACAGTTTGCTACTTCAGCTCTAGGGAATGCTGTGCCTTCTTCTGGCCTCCATGGGTTCCTACAGTCACAAGCATATAACCCTCATACACACACACACACACACACACACACACACACACACACACACACACACAGGAAAATAAACCTAAGAATAAAACAAAATAAATCAGTCAGACTTGTTATGGTACTTAGGATAAAGTCAATTGGAACTCAGAATTAGATGATACTAAAATATTGCTCCTAAAAGAAACCTGGAGTTAATATCTAAGAAACTTCTCATACATTTTCTTCAACCAATCAACACACAGCTTTGGTTTATGTATGTTTCTGTTCAAATAGATGTAATTTTATACACACTCTAGCTTCATTAATATCGAACTTGTAACTAGACACAGCTTATTCAAAATGTCTATCTCTCTATCATCTATCATCTACCTATCTATCACGTATCTATCAATCTATCATTCACGAACCTAGTCTCTGTAAGGCTTATCATAGCCTTTTCTACTTATGAATATTACTTTAGCTCAGCTACTTTAGTCTGATGACTATTTTAAAGAATAAAATCAGCAACATAAAAGCACAAATATATGGAAAACATATCACTCATATCACCAAACTGGTTGAATATTAAAAGCACAGGTGATTGTATGAGGGTAAAACAGGAAGTGTATCCCATAATCTAATCTCAGTTGAGAGCTAGGGACATTATCCTCCTCCTCCTCCTCGTCTTCTTCTTCTTCTTCTTCTTCTTCTTCTTCTTCTTCTTCTTCTTCTTCTTCTTCTTCTTCTTCTTCTTCTCCTTCTCCTTCTCCTTCTCCTTCTCCTTCTCCTTCTTCTTCTTCTTCTTCTCCTTCTTCTCCTTCTTCTTCTCTTACTGTTCTATGTATACTCACAGATTACTGTCAAAATACTACAAGAATTGAGACCAATGAATTTTACTGAGTTGATGAATTAACAAAAGACAGAATTTAGAAATAAAAAGGACTAGTTTTTAAGAATTCCTTGTTAGCAATGTTTATTTTATCTGTATCTATCATACCATCTTTTTTTCTCCTTGCAGTATCTTGACTATACTCATGGTTTTCTCTGGAGCTGGGCATGCTCTTTTTATCAGCTATTTGCCAAAGAAACTGATGTAATTATAGCATACATACATTCTTTCCAAACTCTTCCGATAGAATCCTTTCAGTGAGTTTCTGTGCTCTGTCAATTTGTTGATGCCTGGGATGGAGACAACCTCTGGACAGTCATCAGAGGCCAATGTAAGAAGTTTCCCCAAAAGGGAAAAATATCTTTTTCTGTTAAGCCATTGAGATTTAAGATGTATTTATAGTTAGCAGTTGTAATTTCTTTAAGTACACTGATTGGATACCATTTTAATCAGTGCAAGGAGGCTTTGTGTAGGCTTTTATTATTTAATTTACCAGAAGATCTACTCTGGTTTCTCTGCATGGTCTGAAGATGTCATTTTATAAAGGTCAAAATTATAAGAAGGCTGTTACTAACTACAGTTTTATCATGCAGATTCATGGTATATAAATTGCCCTTTAATTGCACTAGCAAACCTAAGTTTATTGAATGGCTTAATTTACCAATAGTCATTGACCTGTTAGGAGATATATTATCATTTACATATCTGCTTTGGTTGACAGATAGTTTGGTCTGAAAGAGGCAGAATCCACAGGGAAACCCAAGCTGAGTTCAACAGAGCAAGTGGCATTGAACGCACATAAACTCAGGAAGTGAGGAAGAAAGTTACAAGTTTCCCCTCCCAACATTTCTGGAATGTTCTTAGCCTCTGGCTCTGTGTTCGGCTTTTACTAATCTCCTCTCTTCTTTTCAGTTTTCTCTTCATAGAAAGTGAAATTTAAGAACCTGTTCGAAACTAGCATATAAAACTGCTCAAAAAATGTTTTCCTCCCTTCACTTTGAAGGGGAAAATTAAAGTTATCCTGCAGGCTCTCTCCTGGGCATGCTCTGTGTTCCTAAGTTACCCAACCTTTGGTTGAACTGAGAGTCTGTCTCTTGGCTCTTTTTTAAACTCCCAGTGAAGTTTTGTTTTTTTTTTTGTTTTTTTTTTTTTTTTAACCAACAAATATCTACTGAGAAATTTTGTTTAGAGCCACTGGTAGACACCACGACTAACAAATGACTAGGTCTTTTTTCTTCTAGACAACAAGAATTGTGAATAGTATATTAAACATGGTGATAAGTCCAAAATACAAACATGCACATAGTTATACAAAAGCACAGAAGAAATACCAATAGAACTTGGGAAGGCAGGATCACTGTGATAAGAGCAGGTAAGACTTCACAGTAGAGAATATTTGAGATGTTTCCTGGGGTTTATGGGACTGTGGCATGGAGAAGGGTTCTGAATAGGGGCTATAGTTTGAACTTAGAGACAGGAAATAAAGAGTGGAGCATCCAGAACGATTGGGAACAACAGGAAGAATGGAGAAGGCAATCAAAGGTAAAGTAGAAACAAGCAAACCTTAGAAGTCTTCATATAACATGCAACATGGGAGCAGGATGCGTTTCTGTCATCCCTCACTGCTTTGTGAGGAGGGTTAAATCAGCAACTGATGATCTTCATTCTTTCCCCTAACTACAGTGATGAGTGAGGGTATGCATGTTCCGTGTATTTGGCTTGTTATCAGAGAATGAACAAAGACCATTGATATAAGTACAACAGCTACTGGGAAGCTTGGTCTTCCTATTGGAGACAGTAATAAAAAGCCCTCAAATGGCTATACAGCTGAAGGCAGTCTTGGAAAGAGGATGCAAGTGTGTGCTGGGGATTTATTGAGCTGTTTGCTTAGTGGTAAATGCCCTTTATCTCTCCTCTGAGACTGTATGTAACCTGTACGTTGCTCTCTGGTTTAGAGAAGATGGATCTCCTACTGAAGAAATCAAAGTGCTCACCTGGGCTTCAAGGGTTTGTTGTAGGTGAAAACAAAAGCCATCTGCATAGAAAGCATGTACTGGGTTAAATATTATGTTAAGTCTTTGGCCAACCAAGACTGTAGCTTTTCTTATGTGGTTAGGTAATATCACACTGAGTTTTCAGGACTAATAATTCTAGATTGAAGCAAATTAAGCATTGGGGTGACAGAGATTATAAGGTTCTTATTGATATTTATGTTTTTCTATCTTTTCAGCCAACACCACTTCCTCCAAGGCTTTCTTTCACCTATGTATCATGATAGGATTAAAATAAAATTAATAAAATGGGGGTAGAGATTCTGGACACCACTGCCAGAAATTAAAATTTGTCTTTCAGTCTCTTCCATACTCTTTTTCTTTGGTAGCTGGCTGGCTGGAGGTGTTCACAGGGCTCTGTTGGTGGCCACAGGGCTCTGTTGGAAGCTAAATGTGAAAGACAGGCAAGTTTCCTTCAGATTGGGACCTGGAAAAATTGTCATTCACCTACTGTTACTCACTTCTTAAAGACTGATTTTTAAATTTAGTGTGTGTTCTTGCAGAGGCCAGAGAAGAGTGCTGATTCATTGAATATGAAGTTACAGGCATTTGTGAGCGGCCTGATGTGGGTGCTGGGAACCAAACACAGGTTTTCTAGAAGGAAGGAATAGCAAGCACCCTCAACTGACAGTGGGGTTTAAATGAGTCCACCAGACCCAAGATAAATGATAATTAGGTGTTTATTATGGAAGCACTTACACAGATAAGAGCAAATCACCTCTGAGGTCTTCCTGCTCCAGAAGATGCAGTCTCTACAACCCAAAAGAGTGTGAGCCAGCCCCTCCTCTCCTTTATAATGGGTCACACCTGCATTTGAAACCACGCCTAAATGGTGTGGCCACCACAAGTCTATTGGCAAGGCAAGATGTCACTACACTCAACTGCTGAGCCATCTTCCCTGATCTATTTACGTATGTGCCCTGTTTACTTATTTGTCCTATTTATCCATTTATAATGGTACAATAACATAAACAAGAAATAATTTGCACTGGCAATACTATGCATTTCGGGTTGATTTCTAATAGCTATCAGATTATCATAACTGACACAAATGATGAAAGACACATCTGAAACAATCAAGAAAGGTGAGGTGAAGACCTGAACCAAGGAGAAATGGTGGAAGCAGAGAGATTAATTAGATATTGCTGCAATTAAGTTGAGACAAGGATAACCTGTATTGAAATCTGTGCTGTCAGCCTTCAACTATAGGAAATGGCTTAGCATAACTCATTTCAGGGGTCCATTACTGAAGTATAATGGACTCAATGCTTTTGGCATAGCAAGTTGCCATTGATTGAGCATGCTTTCTATTTTCACCTTCCACTTGCAAATTGGTTGTCTTTCCCGCTTAATCAAACATTTATCGCACACTGGCCACAAAAAGTTCAAATAAAGTATGTAATTTCAAATTGGCAATTTTCCCATGTTTATTTGTTGAAAATAAGACGAATAATTTTGTTGAAAATCCCTATGTACCCCATAAAGCCCTGCTGCTTTAGAGCCTGTCTCTTGTCCAAATTCCAATCACTGTCTGCATAGGCTGCCACATGTCTATAAAGATCGGAGTGATGAATTTGGGGTGGTAACATGTCTCTGCTACATTACAGTTTAGAAGCATGGTTACAGACTCCAGCCAAGCAAGACTGTATTCATTCATTCTTTCCTGTCTAAATTCCATGTCTGTTTCAAGCTAACTGTCTTCTTTTTATTAAAATAAAGCCATTTTTTTTCTGTCATTTTGGATTTCTGTTTGGAACTTCAGATACTTTCTAAAACAAAAACAAAACAAAACAAAAAAAAACCCTCCAACATTTAAAAATAAATGAGGAAGTACTAATTATTTTTTTACTTTTTTAAAAAATATTAGAGATAATCTTATTTTACATATCAATCCCCCTTTCATCTCTCTTCCAACCTCTCAAGTCTCCCACTGATCCCCCCAACCCACCCCCCACCCACTCCCCAAGGATAGTGAGGCCTTCCATGCAGGATCATCAAAGTCTGTCACATCATTTGGGAGAGGGTGCAGGCCCTCCTTCATGTATCTGGGATGAGAGAGAATCCCTTCATAGGGAATGGGCTCCTAAAGTCCCTTTGTGCACAATGATATATATATATATATATATATATATATATATATATATATATATATATTGGGTCAACATAAATATATAAAGTAAACCTCTGTTTATATCATGACCTCTGGTTATATCATTGAGGAAAGAGTAAACCTCAATTGAGAAAAAAAACCCTCCATTATTGTCCTTCTGTAAAGCTGTAGAGACATTTTGTTTATTGATGGTTCACATGGGAGAACCTAATTAAATGTGGGCAGTACGGGCAGTACTGCCCCTGAGCAAGTGGTTCTAGGCCAAGCAGATCTCTGCTTCAGTTCCTGCCTCCAAGTCCTGCCTAGCCCTTTCATGATGGACTGTGGTCAGGGCATGTAAGCCTAATAAAGCTTTCTTTCATAAGTTGCTTTTACTCATAGTGTTTATCAAAAAAAAGCAAACCATAGCGCTTGCAGCATTTTAGGCATTTTGAGAATTCATAGGGGGAATATCTCCCCCAAATTACCTGAAAACATAACTACATCTGCAGAAAAGACTTATCTATGTTTCTTCTTTCTACCCCCAAGTGACAGACTATTACCTTTTCTAATTAAGATAGAAGAAACACATATGAACTAGAATTATAAGCCATCAGTTTCTTTTTTAAATTAAGTTTATTTCTTGCTACAATCACAGAAATTGATGGTATGTTATGTTATGTTGCAGGGTACTGCTTTTCTGCTTGGTGTATAGCTTAGAATAAGGAAGGACATGTCAAGAATGATCCTTCCCATGCAGCAATCTACTGTGGAACATGGCTGCTCTCCAAATTATTTAAGGGAAACAATCTTAATGAACAAACACTGGAGGAGAGCTGTTTCCATGACAATTGAGCTATCAGAAAACACAAAGTCAGATACTCATTTTCTCACTAGTTTATGTAGTTCTATTTTTAACTTCTTGGAACTGGCAGTTGGGATCAACAGGAACTCATTTTCCAATTGAATGTTTACTTTTCAAAACAACAAGAAATAAATCATGGTTCAGTTATCATTTCATGAAAATATGATCATTAATCCCCCAGGGGGGAAAAATAGGAAAGAGAAGTGTTCATGATGAACTTGAGGCAAGAGGGCAAAAAAGAGTAAAGAGGATTCAACATGACTCTTAACTGTGCTTAATAAACATACTGACTGCCTGGTATTTAGGGAACAATACAATAGATAGGAAGGTTAGTTGACATCTCAAGGAATTCAGAGCCTGACTTATGCCACCAAGGAAAGAGAAAATTCCCACACCGTTTTGTTATAATCTATGAAGTTTTATACTTAGTGTCTCAGAAGCGTTGAGAAGTAAGTTTAATCCCATTTACCTCAGGGCAGTGAGTTGCCAGAATGATGAAGACCATGTAGGTTTGAAAGGATGAGTTAAAGCTGGAAAAGGAACTGTAGGGATCTGGAGAAATAGGTTGAATGAGATGCAGAGAAGTTTGTACAGGGAGTTCCAGGAAAATATTTATTATTCTATTGTGTGTGAACAAGTGTCCAGAGATGAGATTGGGACTAAAAGAGATTCTGTGATTTTTGGATTGGTTCACATGAATGTTTATGAAGGATCTCATGATACCTTTCTTGATAACAGTAATATGAGAAATGACCATGAGGGTTGTAGCTACCTTTTATTTTTGAAATTGTGTGTGTGTGTGTGTGTGTGTGTGTGTGTGTGTGTGTGTGTGTATGTGTGTGTTCTGTACAAACACACACATACACACACACACACACAGAGAGAGAGAGAAGAGAGAGAGAGAGAGAGAGAGAGAGAGAGAGAGAGAGAGAGAGAGAGAGAGAGAGATCAGAGGAAAACTTGTGGAAATCAATTCTTTCCTCCTACTATGTGGGTAGTAGCCTATCAGAGCTGTCAGCAAGCAAGTTTACCCCTGGAAGCATCTTGGAGGCCTACCATCAACTGCCATAAAATCTGACTTACATGACTTACAGATTTTGAGTCTACTTTAACTAGATATACTATGACTTATTCTTGTGCAGTCTCTCAGAAGATGCTCAACTTGGAGGCTTTTTTTTTTCTCTTCATAACAACTAGCTAAAATAGGCCATAAGGTTATCCAAAGACAAAGTGTAACTTTGCCACCAGAAAGTTATACCCTTTGTCACATAGTAACTCATTCAGGGTTGCTTATAAATCCTGACTACACTGCAATTAAGAATATTCTGATCCCCAAAAGGAATTCCTAGAACCAACTGGCTATCCTCAAAATTGGATTCCAAACTATTCATTAATTCCCCAATCACAAGAAACATAGGCGAGTCCAACCACACAATTAAGCTTGGAGAAAAACACAATAATTAAAGCTTCAAAGTTAACATTTAGCCAAGTCTCCATTGTTGAGCACCCAAACTATGCTTTTCCCATTTTCCTTTGTTTATTTGAAAGTAAGGACTGTATTGTGGGTGTGCACTGACTGAGACCATGGAGAAAGGCAAAGGACCCTGAGGAACTTGTCAGTTATTAGACTTAGCGGCTGAAAAACAGTCTCTCTTATGAGGGCCACCCCATAAGGGCCTCCCAATGAGGTTGAGGCCTCATTGGCTTTCCTCTATCCAGTTTGGCCTGTTCACTGGTATATGACTTACTTTTTGAACACATTCCTGGGAATAATTCATTTATAATCCATTGCACAAAAAGTGTACAGTCATGGCCTTTGACATCTGTGTACATGAATGAAAAGCCACCATCTCAATTAAGGAAGGATATTTTCACCACCCTCTGATGCTTCTTTGTGAACCTTTGCAATCATTCTTCTGTTTATTCCCAAATCTGTATCCACAGGGAATAACTGATATGCTTTGGTAACTGTAAACTGGCTTGCTCTTCCCTAGAACTTTACTTAAGTGAAGTCATACTTAGCTTCTTTCTGGGATTTTCAATGGCATTTTGGAAGTTTTCTGTATTACTCTGTAGTTCCATGATATGGACATATCACAATTTGTGTACACCAACCCATACATGGACATAGAATTTTAGCCAGATTTTGTGGATTAAAAATACAACTTCTATAGACATTCATGTACAAATATTTTCATGACCACACATTTAGTATATAACTATCTCAAGGAAATAAAAGCCTGTTTACGTAAATATTTGTATGTAATTTGTAATGGGTGCACTGCTTAAGGTGGAAAAAAATCTAATGCTCATCAGTGGATGGATAAAGTATAATCTATACATACAATGGAATTTATGTAATATATATTCTTCTATTAATAGGAATAAATACTGTAGCCTATTACAGCATAGATAAAATCCTGAAGTATTATACCTAAGGGAAAAATCCATATATAAAAAGGACTCATGTTGTATGACTCTGATTATATAAAAATTCCTGAAGGCATATTAAGAATCACCATGGAGTAGAGATGAGTAAGGGAATAGGAAATTATGAATTAATATGTATGGTGGTTTCTTTTGCTTCAAGGTTATTTCTTTTGGAAGCAACAAAGATTAGATGGAGGTTCTACAATGTTGTAAATGTAGCAAATGCTACTATCACATAATCTTTATATTTTAAGATGTTTATTAGTTCCTTGAGAATTTCACACAAGGTGCTTTGATTTTAATTTAATCAGTTGAATAATATTTCTATTTAACAGAATAATAGTAGTGGTTCTCCCCTATGGCCCATGACCTGTTTAGCCATAGGTTCTTGGTTCCATAACAGTGCCAGATAAGGGTTTATATATCAAGGTTTTATATTGTCAAGTGGGGATTAAATCTGATTCTGCAGTTTGTATTTTTGACCTAAGGAAATAGTCAGCAGGAGTTGGAACTGAATATAGAACCAATAAAGATTTCTGCCACACCTAGTAAGTTGCTATGGTTTAAATGTTTGTGATTCTCTGAATCCATCTGTTGAAACCTTACCATCAGCATCTTGGAAACAGCCTGTAGAGAAGTGATTAGGTCACAAGGGCAGAGACATAATGAATGGGGTGGTGCTCTTACATAAGAGGCCCCAAAGAGCAGTCTTGCCTATCCCTCCAAGTGAAGACCTAGCTAGAATGCATTGTCCGTGACACTGAAGCTGTCATTATCTTGATTTTGAACTTTTTTGCCTCCGGAACTGTCATATAAGTCATATAGTTTGTGGTGTTTCCCATAGTTTTGCCAAAGGACAGAATACTGAGTAAAAATAAATGAATTAATCAGAAGGAAGGAAGTTGAGGAAAGAAGGAAAGAAGGAAGGAAGGAAAAAAAGAGGAAGGAAGGACTGACTAGCAGGCATTAATCCATTGCATCATGTGTCTGAATGTTGTTTTCTAGAACACTTCAGTTACTATACAAATTTTGATTTTTTAAAAATTTATTTTAAACATTTCTAAGCATAACATATAAGGAACTGTAAAGTAATTCCAGAGACACTCAAGTAGGACTCTCCAATGCCTCAGAACATGAGTCTGGCTTAAAACCAGAACCTACAGATACTCATCAACATTCCTGGTCGGAAGGATGAGAAAAACACGCCTCCCTCACTCCTTACTCTCCTTGTCAGCCCTGACCACCATGTGGCTTCTCTAATTATTAAATGGATGGAACAGTTGGGCAGCTTCTCCAGGGAAGTGTGGGCTCTTCATACACAGGGCTGGGGTTGTCTGAAACCACCATCTCTTGGTTCTTCAGCACAAGGGGCTGCATTCATTCCCAGTCTCCAACAACACATTCACAAGTTGGCCCCATAATTAAGTAAATAGGCCCCTTCATTTAGGAGTGCCCAAGTCCTAGAGTTAGTCCGTTCAGACTCATCTCTTCTAGCCAATTTACTGGGAGAGAAGAGCTGTTTACAAAGGCAAACTTATCTTTGACATGAATCAACACATTAACATGTGTTTCCAATTATTATTAACAGCCCACATTCTAGCTTCTCAGGGGCCGCCACTCTGAGACTCTGCAAGTCTATACTGTTTCATTTGTTTCCCTTTTTTTAGGTATTCTGCTACCTGCTACCCTGAAGAATACAGCTGCTAAGGAAATATTCTTGCTGGCTCCCAGATCCTCAAGCCAAGAGGATCCCTAGGGCTCTGCAGAGAAACAGCATCTGCATAAGGTAAGAATGCCTCCTTCCCCTGAAGGCTTTGCTGTAGTGGTGTGAGTGAGTCAGAGTGACATGACCCTCAGTATGAAGAGTATCAGAACATATCATAATGCCTTTAGACTTGGTACAATCAATTTATTAAACATTTATTGATGCCTGGAGTTAGTAATGTCAATGTCTATGGAGTGGTAAAAACAAGAAAAATGACACTGTTGTTGCTTACCATGTAGCAAGAAGGCAGACTCACTCCACATAAAGCAGATACCTCACAGTGCACAAGATCCCTCCAGGTATACCAGGTATATGTTCTCATATTCTCCTCCTTTTTCTCTTCCTCCTCCTTCTCTAACTACAACAACAAAATGACCAATTCTCTTATGCATACTTACCAGGAAAAAGGTCTTTATAGAAATATAGAAGTCAGAAAACCTTGGATCACATGAGCCCTCTGATTCCTAGTAAGGAACTAAGAACTTACTGTTGAGATGGAGCTGGAAATTCATCTAGCTCAGATTCATCTGGAGAGTGTGGTCTGTAATGGCCCTTGGGGAGACTTTAGCACACTCCCCCGAGGAAGTCATGATTCTCAGTCACAAAAGGACTACACTGGTTCATTTCACTACTGGTATCTTTACTTGGCTGGGATTCCAGTCCTACAGGTATCTTTACTTGGCTGGGATTCCAGTCTGAACTTAACAAAAGCCTCAATGTGCTACATTTTGACATTTGTTTAAGAAGGTCAGCTGTGTAACAGTTACCAACCAACCAACCAACCAACCAACCAACCAACCAACCAACAAACAAACAAAACCTTAAACACCAAAACCGAGGCAACCTTCTTTAAGGTTGAGAACACAGTAGACGAAAACAGTATTCACAGCACTTTCCTAGTGTAACCCTCAGACCAACAGTGTTAGTGGAGGGAAAGACCACATGATTGTGGAAAGCATTAAAGCTTTAAAACTCACCTCCTTTTGCTAATGGGCAGAGTAGGCTAATCCTAGGTAGAGAATTAAGAGAGTAAGCTATGGAGGATTATGAAAGTCATTAGCTCTGCATTTGTGAAGATTCGTAAGCTTTGTATTTCTCCTTGCTGAAGCACCAGCTTAGATTCCTTATGGACTGTCAGGTGTAGGTGGCATGAACAACTTCTCTTATTTAACATTTGTATAATACCCCATGCAAACGTATGCAGCTACAAGTATTTTGTTTTCAAACAAGGATATGAATGCATTCTTGGTAATAGTCAATTATTCACTTCACGAATTTCCAGGTGCTAGACCTACAAGTAAGCCTGTATCCTCAGGGATAATAAACTCTATTAAGTGGAAACAAATGAATCACAAGTTACAAATTAAATATGTAACAGTTTATTTAAAATCACAAGCTGTTTGGACAAATAAAATATGGAGGATTTAGTAGTCAACCTTGAAATTCATACTTTTTCAGTCATTACATGAGGATGACCTGTGTAAATCGGTAGGATATCGAAGAAGTGATTTTTGAAGCACATCCCCTTCTACTTCTCACAGTCACTCATTCTGAAAGAAGCCTAGCTGTCATGAAGACACTCAGCATTCCTATAGAGAAATTCTACATAGAAATAACCTGAATCTTGTAGCCAAAAATACAAGGAATGCTCCAGGGGTTTACTCTCAAAGTGGATCAACCACGGTACTCAAGTCTTATGATGCTGCTGCATCTGCTAACTTCCTGCTAGAGACTTCATTCTAGGTTCTGAACTGATCCATAGAGACTAAGGCAGTACATATACATTGGTGTCAGCCTCTGAGTTTCTTTGCTATTCAGGAATAAGAGAACAACTAGAATAGGAGGAATAACACATGAAGTGTTCAGTGAAACAACACAGCACAGAATTAAAAAGAGGTGAGAAATAGGAACATCTGAAGGGAATATATTCCAGGACAGTAACCAAGCCCTGGAGGTGCTGGAGATACAGTTCAAAATACTTGACTAGCATATGCAAAGATCTAAATACCATCCCCAAGAGCAAGAGTAGTGGCTTATGTGAGAATGCCTCCATAAGCTCATATACCTGAATGCTTGGTCCTCAAGTCACTGGAAGTGTTTGGGAAGGACTAGAAGATGTGGACTTGTTGGAGGAGCTGTGTCTAGGATGGGCTTTGAGATTTCAAAAGCCACACTATTCCCAATAAGCTCCCTCTGACTCATGCAATATGTAAGCTCTCAGTTACTGCTCCAGCACCATGCCTGCCTGCCTGATGCCATGCTCCCTGCCATGATGCTCATGGACTCTGACCCTTTGAACTGTGAGCTCCAAATTAAATGCTTTCTTTTATAAGCTGCTGTGGTCATGGTGCTTTGTCACACCAATAGAAAAGTAGCTAAGATACAGGTGTGTATCAGCAGGAATTAGGGTAGCAGTGTGCTTGAGACCTTTTCAAAACAGGAGAGTTAGAATGGCCTTGGGCTTTCAACTGGAGGAGATGGGAAGAGACTAACAGAGGGTCACATGACAAGATTCTAGCTCACCATGATTATCATGTTCAAGAATACTTTTTTTTTTTTTTTTTTTTTTTTTGCCTGGGTAACCACTGTAACAAAAACCTACAATTGCAACCCTAGGAGGGTAAGTAAGATGATCCTGGGTTTGAGGCCAGCCTAGGATACACAGACACTGTCTCAAAAAATAACAACAAAAACCATCAAAAGTGAAAATCAACACACTTGATTTGGATGGATTTACATGATTTTCTGCTAAGTGAAAGCTGTTGATCACACATGCTGGTGATTTCCCTTGTACGGCATAGTTGATGCCCCAGGAAGAAAGAGTATAATGGTCATTACCAGGAGGCTATTGAGCTGTTTGGGAAGACTTTATTTAGATGGGAAATAAAGAGTTCAAAGTGTTAAAATATACTCACCATATAAATGATAACTGCATGAGGAGATTGGTACACTAATCATGTATAAACTTGAATATTATACAATATGCATATACTTCAAAAAATTGTGTGTAATGGTGGATAAATAGCATTTTTCCTCTCAAATAAATTAAAGTATAAGACTTTCTGAAACCTTTTGACTAGTTTGTCTTGGAAACATTGTTATTTTTTTTAAATCAATGTTTTGCACAGAGAGTGTTCATAGCCTACAATGGCTTATTACAAGGGAAATATTTATCCTTAGATACTTATGTAATTATACAACCATAAATATTGATATTTAATGATTATTAGAGCACAAATATATTTAACAACAACATTTTATGGGGATTAAACTGAGAGTCATAGAATTTAATTGCCTTGATTAATATGAAACTTAGTTACATAGTAAGTTGCAAATAACAGATCACCCACCATTACTCCAATTGTATTCCAGGCTTGTGTGTTTCAATAACTTGTAATTTTCTAATTGGCATTATGTTGACATGAAGACTAACTGGCATCTATTTTATCTAGACATCTATTAGAAATTCTGCTTCTGCCAAGGCCTTTGGGCCAAGGTGTACTTTTATTGTTCAGGTACCTTTTAAATAGCACTGCCTCAGAATGGTCTTTGCTGGCCAATTTGTGATAGTGTGTGTCACTATCACAAAAGGTTTTATTTCCTTTGTAACAATATACATGATAACAATTATTATACTTATTTCCTTCACACATTTTTTTAAAAAAAATTTATTTTACATATCAACCACAGTTCCCCCTCCCTCCCATCCTCTTGCTTTCCCCACTCTCATTTACCTTCCCCTCCCCCACATTCACTTCTCAGAAAGGATAAAGTCTTTACAGCAGGAGTCGATGAAGCCTGGTACATTCAGCTGAGGCAGGACCAAGACACACCCCCTCCCCCCAAAAAAAACTGCATCAAGGCTGAGCAAGGCATCCTACCATAGGGAATGGGTTCCAAAAAGCCAGCTCATGCACCAGGGATAAATCCTAGTCCCACTGACAGGGGTCCCTCAAACAGACCAAGCTACATACTGTTACCCAAATGCAAAGAGCCTTGTTAGGTCCCTTGCAGGCTCCTCAGCTGTCGGTCTAGATCCTGTGAGCTCCCATGACCTTAGGTCAACTGTCTCTGTGAGTTTCTCCATCATGATCTTGACCTCCCTTGTTCATGTAATCCCTTCTCCCTCTCTTTGACTGGACTCTAAAAGTCCAGCTTGGTGTTTGGTTGTGGGTCTCTGATTCTTCTTCCATCAGTTATTGGATGAAGGCTCTATAATACAGTTAGGGTAGTCACCAGTCTGAATACAAGGGCAGGCCAGTTCATGTACCCCCTCCAGTATTGCTAGAAGTCTTAGCTGGGGTCATTCTTGTGGATTCCTGGGAACTTCCCTATCTACAGATTTTTCTATAACCCATAGTGACTCCCTCTATCAATGTATCTCTCATTGCTCTACCAACTAAACCATCCCATTCTCTCATGTTCCCATCCCCTCTCTTCTACCCTGCTCACTCCCAGTTTTCCCAAGAGTTCTCATCTATTTCTCCTTCCCAGGGTGATCCATGCATCCCTCTTAGGATCCTCCTTGTTAGCTAGCTTCTCTGCAGCTGTAGATTGTAGTCTGGTTATCTTTTGATTTACATCTAATATCTACTTATGAGGGAGAACATATCATATATGTATTTCTGGGTCTAGGTTACTTTACTCAGGATTACTTTTTTTTTTAGTTCTATTTGTCTGCAAAGTTCATGATGTCATTGTTTTTTACTGCTGAGTAATACTCCATTGTGTAAATGTACAACATTTTCTTTATCCATTCTTCAATTGAGGGGTATCTAGGTTGTCTCCAGGTTCTGGTTGCTACGAATAATGCTTCTGTGAACATAATTGAGCGAGCATCCTTGTGGTATGATTGAGTATCCTTTGGGTATATGCCCAAGAGTGGTATAGCTAGGTCCTGTAGTAGATTGATTCCCAGTTTTCTGATAAATCTCCGCACTAATTTCTAAAGTGGCTGGACAAGTTTGTACTCCCACCACCAGTTGAAGCATGACTGTTTCCCTTACTTCACGTCCTCTTCAACATAAGATGTCATCAGTGTTTTTAAGCTTAGCCATTCTATTCTAACAGGTGTAAGATGGTATCTCAGACTTGTTTTGATTTGCATTTTCCTGATGACTAAGGATGATGGGCACTTCCTTAAATATTTTTCAGCTATTTGAAATTATTTGTTGAGAATTCTGTTTAGATTTGTACCCCGTATTTTAATTGGATTATTTAGTATTTTGATGTCTAGTTTCTTGAGTTCTTTATATATTTTGGAGATCAGTTCTCTATCAGATGTGGGACTGGTGAAGATCGTTTCCCATTCTGTAGACTGCTATTTTGTCTTATTGACTGTGTCCTGTGCCTTACAGAAGCTTCTCAGTTTCAGGAGGTGCCATTTATTCATTGTTGCTCTCAGTGTCTGTGCTACTTGATTCCTCCATTTCTTCCTAGAATGCGCACAAAAAGATGTTATAATCCCAGCTTGAACCTGCACCAGCCCTGGGACCAGTCATTTTTCCTGAATACTTTTTCTATTCATATTTTGAAACTTTCATGCATGTGTAATCTATATCTTGACCATTTCCACTTCCTATTTCTTCCTTGTACTACCCTCACACAGCCCCAATACATCTCTTCCCCAACTTCAATTTCTCTCTGTGTCTTTTAATTAGTCTCTAAGTTGAATTACTGTTACTCATGTGTGTGCAGGCATGGGAATGTCCACTTAAGCATCCAAAACTTATCAGTGGCCACATCCTCATAAAAAAAAAAGAATGGTTCATCTTCCCCCAGATGCTATCATACATCAATGGTTCCTCATTTAAGGATGGAGCCTAGAAAAGACTTCCCTCATCTATCCAGGAACTTTGGCTGGCTTTATCTTGAGCAGGTAAACATAGTTGCTATTGAGTAAATGAACACAACAGCCATGCAAATGTCTGGAAGACAGCATTTCACAACATGCATCTTTATTCTCTAGCTCCTATATTCTTTCAGTGGGGGCTGGCAGACTTTAAAGGTGACTGATTTAGGGTTGAGCACGTAGGGTTAGAGCTTTTGTTGTTTATGCTTTTGAAGGAAGTTCTTCCTATATAGCTCAAGGAATCTTCAGACCGACCCACATGTTGGGATGGCCAGGTGTACAGCACCATGCCTGGTACCCTTTCTCTCTTACATACAAAGTTTGGTTGTAAACATTATCACTCTTTTCAGTTTCACCTCTCATTTACTGTCTTGTTTTGCATCATCTCTATGCTGTCAGAAGACGCAAATGTTTCTAGCTTTCTAGCTGTTCATCTTTGTGCTCGTATTTGCTTTAGTCTCATGTATATAATAAACCATATCAAATGTTTATCACCGGTCCCGTTGGTAAGGATTTTTAAGCCCTGTGTTATTTAAACAAAGCCCATCCTTGAATAGATTCTTTTTTCCATTGTCTTAAAATCTGGATAAAAAAATCTGTGTCATCATTTTTTCCCTAGTTTTCTTTCCTAATATTTACATAGCTGTTCTTTCATTTGTATTTTATATGTTTTAAGCAATTTTACAACAGCCTTTGTCTTTTTATATTTTGGTTGTAAGCCTAGCCTTTAACAGCTGAGACATCATTCCAGCCCTGGCCTTTTTTTTTTTTTTCTTGGAAGCCATTGGATATTTTTAAGAAAAATGACTTTATAGACTTTGAAATCTATGCTTTTCCTTAGTTATTTCTCTAACCTGACTGTTACAGGTCCACTTTTCCAGGTTCACTAACTTTATCTATGTAGATTCAGGTCTTTGTTCATCTCTGAAGTTTTCCTGATTACTGTTTAAATATTAGCTATGTCCTTGGACTGTAATACGGGCTTTGTTTTTCTTTGTTGCTTATCTTCCATTTCAAGCATTTTTTCCTGTTTCTTTTGACACAGCTCTTTGTTTCTTTTTGTAATCTTTTCTGCTTTCCTGTTGTGATATACCATAATATTATCATTTGAGCTTGTTGTCTCCTGGGGATTTGGTAATCTGCTCTTCTTTCCTCTTTCCCTGATACTGTCCAACGTTCCTTGTCTCTTTCCCGAGTCCAGTCAGTCCCTTCTGAGAGTCACTGCTTTCTGTTTATTTTGCTCTCATGTTCTCACATCTGCAAACGCTTGTTCAAGAATTCTAAATCAGGTATGGGAAATTTCATGTGCCCTTCTGTTTTGTAATACTTTCTGGGGAGAAATTCCTATTATGTGAAACATTTTTATTTTGGCTATTTTCTAATACCTTTTACACAGGCATCCAACTTGTTTATTCATGGTGGCTTACAAAATTTTTAGTTAAATGGTGCCCTCTTCTGTTAGTGTAGCAAAGGCTGTTTTTTATGAGGGAGGGGCTGAAGAAATGGAGTAATGTTTCACTTAGGAGTAAGTTTTTTTTTGTACATTTTCATATTTTAGTACATGAAGCATTTTCTTACTATTTTCACATAGTTTTCACCATGAGTCTAAATTTATTTAGTTTCTTTTGATGAGAATTTCAGTTTTACATATATATTGCCAAATTGATCTGCCCAAAACCTATACAGAAGCACACTTCTTACAGTAATGTGTACACTAGGCCATTTCCTCAAAGCATCACTAACATTTATCACCAGACCTATAGGTATGATCATGTTATATAGTTATGTATGAATTAATTGAGCATTTTTTGTATATTTATGATTTCATTTTCAGGTATTGCATGTTCCCTGGCAAGCACTCTGCCAACTGAGTTGTAACCCAGTCTTTTTTTTTTTAACCCTCAGAAGCCATTTGTAGTTTATTTTCTGTGAATTATATTTTCACAGCTTATTTTCTAATGTGGGCCTATATTTAAGTATTTATTTGAACATGGAGCTAGGGCCTGTTATGAACTCAGTTCCATCTTCTGTCTATAAACACACAAGAAGCAGAACAATCAGAATAGACCAAACATTTGCTGTGAGGGGAAAATTTCACAGATTAACCTAATAATCTAAGTAGGTTCATTCACCCCCAAAATTGAACTGGCTCAAGCTAAGTGACTGAGCTACATACTCACAGGGTCTTAAGATAAAATGTTCTGTGAAATTGCAATGTTAGTTTCTTTGGGAACTGGTATCACAATATGCTAAATGATCATCTAGCTCGACAGTTATGAGTAAAATGGAAACAAGACAAAGCTGACTTCAAAAAGGAATGAAGAAAGACAGCGAGTAACAAGCAGAAATAATAGATGTTTCAGTTCTGTGGAAGTTGTGAACAAAGGGTTCACAACTACAGTGCTTTTTAAATTTTGTAACAAATGTTTTTGAGGTTGTCTATTGTATTTTGTTTTGAAAAAATGCTTTACATTAGCTGTGTAGCTTTCTTTTCCTTAACTATAATACTTTCCATGTTAAAAGCATTAAATTGTCTTATTATCCAAGATGAGCAAATAGAGCCAATGTACAAAAGATCTAAGAAACTATACAGCTCAGCTCATTGACTTATAGAATATGCCTTCTGATGTAAGCAGGTGTTTTTTTTTAATTGCAATTAATTCAACACAGTCTGGGAACTTCCCTGGCAAGGTACCAACACCAAATAAATAGAGAATTTGGTAGTTTATGATAAAAATTTAAGATTATCTTTCTATGACCTTAAATTTCAACACTTGTCTGTGGATGAAATAGTGTAAATTGAAAATACTTTTATTATAACAAAATATCCATTACATATGGATTCTTCCAATACATTTCTTCCAATACAATTCTTTCAAATCATTTAGAAAATATTTTTTCTAGTTAGAAAGGAGAAGTAAGAAGAGGAGGAAAAGTGGAGGAGGGAGAGTGATGGAGAAAAGGAAGGGGAGAGACATGCTTAGCTGGGTTTTTCTGTGATTATAAACTTAGCTATGTGCTCATACCTGAGACATACTATTCCACTGCTGTACATAAATAGTCTCACATGATACAAACATCAGAAGAGTTACTCAGACCATAACAAAGAGAGAAGAAACAAAGCCACTTGGTAATTTTACAAAGTCTGTGTCACCGCAAAATATCAACCATTCATCTGTCCTGGCTACTCTTGACTGCTGCTTTTTATGAATGAGTTACCTCTCATGTCTTCCCCCTCTATTTGCTAACATACAAAACTGTCCCCCATTTCTGAAATTATACAGTTTTCAATAAATCTTTGTCCTCTTGAATCTTCCTTCAAACCTCCCAGCCAAAGATCAATTGTTGCAATGGATTCATTCTGACAACTTTGTTGAGTTAACTTAAGCTGTCCTCAGAAAATCCTATAGAATGAATGGCATGTTATTGACAGCAGACATATATTTCTCTCATCTTAAGCTGGAAGTCTGAGTTCAGAGTGCAGTGTTGTCAGTCTCCTGTGAGAGTTCCCCTTCTTGATTTGCAGACCTTCATGATTGATTAGCATTCATAAAACGCCTTTCACAAGCCTCTCATTCCTTTCATGCTGGAACAACTCATGTTTATACATATTTTTAAATTCAACCCATGTCCTAAAATCGATGATTGGTTTATATTAGGTGATAAGACAACAAATTATTCATGAATGCTTGCATTTTGGAGCCTAACTGTATAAAAGCAATATAACGAGCTGAGAAGATGAAAATCAATTAGCCAAACAACTTTCGACAGCAAAGAGAAAGCACAAGTGCTTGAGAGTGCAAATGTTTCTGTTTCAGATTCAACCACTCTTACAACTTCTAGAGGGCTAACTAAAGAGAAAAAAGAGGCTATGGCCATTTCTCACCTGCCATCACTCTCATGGTGCTAATCAGGCTTCTCTATCTATTCCCATCACCATGGAGATGGGGTAGCAACAAATACACAACCATTTCAATGCTGTCCTGGTTCTGATGTCATTGACAAACTTCTCTTTCAGCTTCCATAGTTCCTCACTTTCTAGACTTTTGTGAACAGTGAAGATGATTGAAAAGGGGAGGCTGCTAAAAATAATCTAAAGATGACTGATAAAACTGATTTTTGTTATTCTGGTTTTCTCGGAGAAGGTCTTGCTATACAACCAGGCCATCTTTGAACTGTCTGTCCTCTTGCCTTGATCCCCTGAGTTCTGAGATCCAGGTGTGCTGGCACAGCAGGCTAATAAAGTAATGCCTAATGTGACTAAATGTGTTTCAGAATCTCATGCTATGACATACACTAGAACAGGTCTAGATACAGTCAATGGGCTGATGGGGTGAGAGCAGTTAAATTTGACTGAATGAATGGATTAAAAGATTAGTGAATAAACACTGGGATGTGCAGCTATGTAGTGAACCTAACTGATCCAATGACAAATTATTTTGGACGTGTGATAATTTCTTCTTGTGATTGTTGCATGAATGATATATTTTTATTCCTTCATTAATGAAGTGTATTTTTTGCAGAAGGCTGAATATGATCAGGTAATTTTGAAAATCTAGTCTGGCAAACTCTGTCTTTTGATTGACATTGATGTTATAAGATCCTCCATATTTAGTTATAAATGATGTGGTTGTTTGTCTGTCATTTTACTTTTGCATTCAGTGTCATCTCCTTTGGTCCTGTATGCTTATTCAGATTTTCCTTTTGTGTTAAAGGAGGTATTTCCTGTGTTGTAGTTCAGTTTCTTATGTTTGTCCATGTTTTAATTATTTTGTTGATATATGGCTCATAAAAATGCATTGTAAGTTACCATAACCAGCACTGTATTTATATTAACTTTATTCTAGTAAGGCATGAGTTGTCCTATTCCCAGGCTCTGTTTTGTGGTGTCATTGCTGCTTGTGTTAAATATGTAAGTGAAAACACCTCAAACAAGAAATTATTGTTATTACTTTAAAAGTCTTGTCTTTTTAAATCTTGTAATATTATCATTTAAATAATTTTAGAAAAGTGATGGTAGCAAATGCACATTTATGGGTCTGTAGCTATTAGTATTCTTACTTTCATGCATATCTTTGTGTGTCTCTATGGGTTCCTATCACCACTGGGAATTCTTCCTTAGTCCAATATGACTTTGCTCTCCACCGCAGGAGTCTCCCCTGTTCAGTTATTAGCAAGTATACTGCATTTCCCCACCACCGATCAATATATCTCTATATTTATCTATCTATATATAAAATGTATTTTGTACTCACAAGTTTAATAAGAATAAATATGACTGTATACAGTGTGGTGGTTTAAATAAAAATGGCCCCCATAGGCTAAAAGGGAGTGCCACTATAAGGAGGTGTGGACTTGTTGAAATAGGTGTGACTTTGTTGGAGGAAGTGTGTTACATAGTCCAGCAAGTGTCTCTGAGGTGGATAAAGCATCCTTTGGGTATATGCCAAAGAGTGGTACAGCTGGATGTTGAGGTAGACATATTCCCAGTTTATTGAGAAATGGTCACACTGGTTTCCATAGTTGCTATACAAGTGAGTGTTTCTCTTACTCCATAGCTTCACCAGCAGCAGTTGCCATTTGTTTCATTGACCTTGGCCATTCTGACTGGCAGTAGATGAAATCTCAAAGTAGTTTTGATTTGCATCATCATTTGATTTGCATCATTTCCCTGATGATTAAGGATGTTGAGCATTTATTTGAGCATTTCTCAACAACTTGTGTTTAATCTTTTGAGAACTCTTTGTTTATACCTATACCCTGTTTTTCCAGTATCTAGGTGTTTTTAGTTCTTTATATACTTTAGATATTATTAGATTTATTGAATATGTATTTGGTAAAAGTCTTTTCCCACTCTGTAGCCTGCTGTTTCATCCAAATGATGGTATGGAATTCATCCATTGATCTATGTGTCAGTTTTAAGCCGATGTCATACTGGTTTTTTATTTATCACTATAACTCTGTATTGTAATTTAAGATCAGGGATGGTGACATCTCCAACAGTTCTCTTATTGTTTCAGGTGGTTTTTTGTTTGTTTGTTTTGTTTTGTTTTTTGCTATTCTGTAGTGTGTGTGTGTGTGTGTGTGTGTGTGTGTGTGTGTGTGTGTGTGTGCATGTGTTAGAATTGTGTTGAAATTTTGATGGGTATTTCATTGAATCTGTGGATTGTTTTTGGTAGGTTAGCTCTTTTCATTATGTGAATCCTACTGATCCGTGAGCATGGAAAAGTCTTTCCGTCTTCCAATACCTTCTTTAATTTTTTTCTTTAGTGTACTAAAGTTTTATCATACAAGTCATTCACTTGCTTGATTAGAGTTTTTCCAAGATATTTTTGAGGCTTCTGTGAAAGGTATTGTTCTCTGATTTCTTTCTCAGTCATTTCTGAATGTAGTCTATATATTTATCGAGTATTTGTATATTTTCTTTGATGAGAAATTATGAGTGATGTTACATCACCTCCCTTCACCCCTATGCATTTTTCTGAGTTGAGTTGCTATGTTCAGTTTCTTTTTAAAAACATATTGTTTAGCATGTTTACTCTTTCTTATTTGCACTTATCTTTATGGTGGTCTTGTCTTACTGCTCTACGAAGGACTTTTCCATGTCATTTCTTTGCTGAAGTATATGTCCCTCCACATGTTTATGGGAAACATCAGAGTAAAGACTCTTGAGTTGTTCTTTTCTCTGTGTCCCCTGCAGAAAGTGCTGCTTCTATGTGGTTTGCAGCTTTTCTGATGAGAGGGCCAACTAATGGTAATCTTACTCCTTTGTAAATTAGCCACACAAATTATCCAGCTTTTACAGACATTTTTCTGAAGTTTTGGGCTCTTAGAGTTTTTCAGGCATGGGTCCATGTGCATGTTTACTCTCAGTAACTATTCCTGGAATGCAGTGAGCCTTTCTAATTTGCCAACGTGGGCGCCTTCAGGAGAGACATTTGTAACTCATAAAGTAGCTGCTGGGATATTGGAAAAATTATAATGAAAATGGTGTATTCCCCAACCAGGTAGCAAATCACTGAGTAATCAAAGTTAATTTTAAAAGGATATTTTCATTAGAAAAGGAGGAGGTGAAATGGGGGGGGTAGGGAATTGAAGTGTATTTGGGGATAGTGGAGGGTGAAATAGTAGAGGGTGAATATGATAAAATATGTTGTATAAAATTCTCAAAGAATTAGTAAAATATTTTTAAAAGAAATATACAAAGGCATTTTAATTAAATCCATTTTAAATTAACTTATTCTTAAACAGTTTTGCATATTACAGAAGATCCTGTTGCTTTTATTTCCCCTTGGATATACTAAATGAAGATTTAGACAGCAAAACATTGATAGTTATTCATTAATTACTCATTGGTGTGATATACTCTGTTTGGACATGTTCAACAATTTTAGAGGGTAGGTCTGCAATATTGCTAAGTAACATGCTCACAATGTATTCTGACAGCATTGTCTATATTCTTACCTTGCCCCTAGTCACACAACCAGAATATACTTTCCACTCTCCTCTGAAGTTAGGGGCAATGAAAAGGCAGAGTTACAAACAAAATAAATTCAAAGCAAGAGCCATATACACTCTAGGCTCAGCACAGGGTACCACACGACCCTCTAAGGTGAATGGATAATGAATGCTCCAAAGAATGACAGAGATGCAGCTTCAAGGTAGAGAGAGCCTGGCTCCTGGAAGGTGTGGCCCAAGTGGGTGGAAATCTGCACTAATGTGTGTAAACATGAAGTAAGACTTTGTTGTAGTATACCACAGAGATTTTAAAAGATATTTTAAAATAACATCTAGAATTACTGAAATGAGTTTCTTTCTTCATAGAATATTCCATCTTAAAAATTTCAATGAATCTGTAATACCAGCCCCACATGATCTGAAGGGTGGGTATACACATATCCTAGTTCCACAGAATCAAGAGTTAAATAGTAAATGGGGAGAAGAAAGGAAAGGATATATTTTTCTCAAGTGGATGCTTGTTCCAAAGCCCGTGAGATAAGGCAAGTTCTCCCAAGAGCTGGTAGTGATAGCCTACTATTTGATGAACACTTGAGATACCACTGCAACAGGTACACTGTTGAAGGGCCAACAGGATTTAGAACTCAAGTGAGAAGTAGAGACATTTAGTCTTAAAAGAGCTGTATCCAAGGTATAGTGTGCTTTGACTGCCTTTGAAAAGGAAGCCAAGGTCCAACTCAAGGGACATTTGATTGCCAATTCAAAATGACACATTATCATAATTAAGTCATGCACAAACCATGTGATGGTTTCAAAATAAGCAATTAAATATGCTGAAGAAATGCAGCATCTGTTTAATGTCTGAGAGGGTTTCTTTTTGTCAACACTTAGAACAGAATGTTGAAACTGAAATTATGTGCAATTCTACTATTAAATCCAGCATCTAGGGACTTAAAAAAATAATCCCTGAAAATACTGTGCTTTCTAAAGAGTTTAATGAAGGAAACTTTTACTTTGTGATGGAAAATGTTGTGTACTCCTGAATGTCTCTATCGTCCATTCCTCTTTGCTGTCACAGCTCATTGGTTCCTAGAGAGCACCAGTTCATGCCTTTGGTAGACCATGGTTAAACTCAGACATACAGATAATGTTTTGTCTTTGAGCACTTCCTGCAAGCCATTGATTCAACAACATGCACTTTGCCATATTTTAAGATTCCTAAAGTCAAATTTTGTCTCACAAGAAGTGTCACATAATACTTTCTTACAATATATGTTTATTTGTAGCTGTCACTGCTGATGTAAACTAGGCTTACATGGTGAGGCATATCAGAGAGTTGCAGTGGGTTACCGTGAGCTAGTGCCATTATGTTACCAGAGACTGAACAGTTCTGAGCTGACTCAGTTACCTTTCAGTTATGATGAATCTCTGAATGCATTCAGTCTATTTAATCTTAGGAAAAATTTTGCATAGGAGAATGGACAGAATGTTTCCTCTACATTTATTCAATACCAATAAGTTAGCATCCTAATTTGTATGCGTGTTCTTACATTACATGTGGGTTATAAGATAATAAAGTACTCAACAGTGTTCTGCTTGTATGGTTAGCATCGAAATATTGGCATTTCTAAAATTAAAAAATTATTTTCATGGGCATAATTATGTATCCATTAAAATGGGAAGTTTGGTATTCAAAATAAAATATAGTCAAAACAAAGTCACCGTTTACATGGATGGAACAGTTGATTGATGAGTTATAGTAACATATGCAATAGTTGAGAAAGCACTTAAACAAATAATATAAAATAAAAATTTGGTTTTTAGTGGCAAGAATTTGAGAATTTTCACAGGGGATGAATAAATTCATGCATGAACATTTTATTATATTTAGAGTACTCATAAACGACCCAATGAATGGGGTGTATGTGTGAGAAACTAATGTAGTAGTTAAAAATCAATTGGTGGTTTTACAAAATCAGCTATAATGAGGTGTGAATTATGTTTATAACCAAGGGAAAGAATTATCTAAAATTAGGGAACATGTTCACCCTGGGGAAAATAAACATTAAACTGCCTTTATATATTCACTAAAATTAAATATAGTGTATGTTTTATTTTTCAGTTTTATAAGAAAATATAGCAACAGAACAATAGCTCTGAGGATCACTGTGCAATTATTCATAGCTTTTGATCTGTACCAAGTACTTAGGAAACTAATTGCTATAGTTTGCATCTGACATGATTCTGTGTTTTATGTGTTGTCCCTAGGCCATGTTGTCATTGAGGGGTGGTGGTACAAATTTTAACAGGTAGGGTCAAGATGAAGAAAGCCAACACATTGTTGTTGCTTGGTAGTGCTGGAAAGTGAAGCTAGGGTCTCACCCATGCCAAGATTTTAACCACTGAGCTATATTTCAAGCCTTTTAAAGTTATTTGTATGTTTGGAAGTATGGAAGCCAGAGATCAATGGTAGAGGTATTTCCTAGATATTTTCCATTTCTATATTTTATCTTTAAAATTGTTTCCATACAAAGGTTCTTTATCATAGTTTCCTATCCCTCAACTTCTAGATCCTCTTTATCTCTCTACTCAACCAACTCCATATATATTCCCTCTCTCTCCAAAACAAAAGTTGAAAATGAAAACAAACAACAATAACATAAAAATTACCAGAACAAAACAAAAAGCCCAATAAGTCCACCAACTGATATATGGATGACAAAAATGCAGTGCTTTTACACAATGGAATATTAATCATCTGTTAAGAAAAATAAAGCTAGAAATAATCATCCCAAGTGAGGTAACCCAGAACTCAAAAGATAAATATTCTTCTTCTCTTATTTATGTTAGCTTCTATCTGAATAAGCACAGAGGTTAGGTAGATGGTAAGGTGCCAGAGGGGAGATGGGATCTTCTAAGAGAGGGAAATAGAGCATGTTGTTAAGATGGGGAAACTAGAACAGGAGTATTAAATGGGGAAAGGGACTAGTGGGTAGGGTACAGAAGGGATATGGGGAGGGACAACTAACAATAAAAACCATTTGAAAAGCCATGTGGAAGCCCATTACTCATTTATACATATATGAAAGAAATTTAAATGAGTGACCATAAAATGGGGGAGAAAATGTCCCAGCTAGACATTTTATGCCACTTGATTGATGGATGAATGGATGGACTGATGGACAGGGTTTCTTTGTGTAACAGCCCTGGTTGTCCTGGAACTGGCTTTGTAGACCAGGCTGGCCTTGAATTCAAGGCCTCTGCCTCCCAAGTGCTGGGATTGAAGGTGTGCATCACCACTGCTTGTCTGGGTCAATTTATTTTTATGACAGGGTCTCTCATTGACTCTGGAGACCATTCATTCAGCTAGACTGGCAGGCCAGTGAAGTTGAAGGATCTGCCTGCCTCTGTGTGCCAATATGGGGATGCAAATCATATACCATTATGTCCAGCTTTTACATGGATACTGGTGATTTGAGCTCAGGCCCTCATGCTTGTGTGGCAGGCAAGCATTTTACCAATCAAGCCATCTCCTCAGATCTCCAAAAGCTAGTTTTAATCAGTGTTTTCATAATCATATTTGTGACTGATGATTCTTTATCTGTCAATTATTAAAAATGTTTCTTCTACAGTATACATATGTCTCAATCTTAGTTTTTTTTTTAAATATTTGTGGTAAGAAAAATGGCCAAATGTACAGAAATGCCTCAAATGACTTTAGTTATAATGTGAGAATAAAAAAATAAGGCTAATACTGTAACTCATCCTAATATGATGAGAAGAATTGTTTTTTTTTTACAATTTCATGTTAAATAACCAGCAATTAGTAAATGAAAGTAGTCCAATCACAGAGACTGTTAATAATTCCAAAGAACTAAGTAATGAGGAAGATAACATTGTTACTATAAATAATTGCTTTTGGACATGTGTCTTTCTATTATTTCTCTGTTACTTTGTCTTGCCATGTTTATAACATATGTATCACAGAACGCAATGCATGAAGTACACTTAGGGTTGTTGCATAACTAACCTCATTGCTGGGTGCAGTTTCAGTGAAATAGATTAAGGGAGAAATTGTTCATGTTTTTAAATAGCAGTCTTCAAGATAACAACTCACACTTAAGTAAGCAAAACACTTAGGCAAAATAAGATCCAAACTTTGAATAAGAAAGATAAATTTGTCCTAAAAATAGGCAGTCTCAGTGGGAAAAGAGAAATCAAGTTTTTTTTTTCATCATACTTCTAAACAAGCTAAGAACTACAATGCTAAAAACAAAGCTACAGCTAAACCAAGTGTCACTGACCTGAGAACTTGGCCCTGAGCATTCCTGTGAGACAGGTGAGTAGGCTGTTCCTGACCCAGTAGATGGGCATACACCCATGCGCATGTGGGCAGCACTAATTGTTCTCAGGATATTGTAAAGAACTATTGAAAAAACAGGGCATGAAGTTAGAAGGGAAATAGGGCTAAGGTATTGTAGGAGTATAATGAAGTAGTGGTGAATAGATATCACCAAAATACATTTGAAAGTGTGTGAAACTCTAAAAATATTTTGACTGAAAACAGATTCTTCTCTCATACAATATGTCCTGACCATAATTTTTCTTCTCTCTACTACCCCTAGTTTCCCTCCCACTTCTCCTGTCCCCCAGATACAGTCCTCCTCAATTTCTTCTTCATAGAAAGAAGTAGGGCTCCAAGAGACTACAGCAAGACAGGACAAAACAAGACACAGTAAGACAAGGCAAACATCTTTCTTTCAAGGTGGGGCAAGGAAATCCAATAGTAGGAAAAGAGTCCCAAGAGCAGGTAAGAGAGTCAGAGATACACCCTGCTCCCTCTGTTAGGAATCTCATGCAAACACCACACTAACAGCTATAACATATGCAGAAGACTTGAGGAAGAGCCATGGAGGTCCCATGCTTGACACTTCAGTCTCTGTGAGTCCATGTGAGCTCTGCTTAGTTAACATGGTAGGCCATATTTTGCTGGTGTCCTCCAACTCCTCTGGCTCTTAAGGTCTGTTCTCCTCCTCTTCCATGGGGTTCCTGGATCTCCAACATGAGACGCCAGACAGAGATCTCCAATTTAAACACTCTTCCTGCAGTGTGTGGTTGTGGGTCTCTGCATCTGCTCCCGTCTGCTTCTCAGAGGTTCAGTCAACAAGGCACCAAGCTATAGATATAGCAGAACATCAATAAGGATCATTTCACTGACTTTTTTTTCTGGAGGGGGTTCGTGCTTGGTTCTATCTTAGGTCTCTGGGCTATCCAGTCCCTGTTTCATAGCCATGCAGGCAGCCTAGGATCTGGGCTCCTCTTGTGGTGTAGACCTCACGTTAAACCATATATTGGTTGGTCACTTCCACAAGTTCTATGTTACAATACCCTAGCACATCTTGCAGGTGGGACAGATTGTAGGTAGAGGGTTTTGTGGCTAGGTTTGTATAATGTTTCTTTTTTGTAGTCTACAGTACCTTCCTATGAGTCATAAGAGTACCTTCTTATGACAAAAAAGACTCCATAACCATACCAGCTTGACCTCTCTACATCCATTGAGCTGTGTGGAAGTTGTCTTTGGCAATGTAGTTCTACTGTCAGTTTTCTGAGAGAAAACTTCTGTTCCAGCACCAGCCTGGGTTGCTTAAGGTTCTCCGTGGGACTCCCTCAGTCAACAACTCAAATAAGTGTAACCCACTTCCACCACTGGAAGCCTTGCCTAGCTACAAATGATGGCCAGTTCAGATTCCATATCCCCTATTACTAGGCATCCTCATCACCTTCATAGATTCCAGGAAGTTTCCACTGCACTAGTTTTTGCAGCCCTCCCCAGTGATCCCCAATTCTAGCTGTCTCTCCCCTCATTCTCTTCGTCTACTCCCCCACCTTCCTGCTCTTATCCCCACCTGTCCCCACTCCACCCTCAAACTTTATTGCATTTTCCCTTCCCAAGCAGGTCCATGCATCCACTCCTATAATCCTCCTCTTCCCCTAACTTCCCTGGTCTGTGGACTATAGCTTGATTATCAGTTACTCAATGGCTAATATTCACTTATGAGTGAATACATACCATATCTGTCTTTCTGGGACTGGGTTACCTCACTCAGGATGTTTTTTTTTCTCTAGTTGCATCTATTTGCCTGCAAATTTCCGGATTTTTTTTGTCTTTAACAGTGGAGTTTTTAACAGTGGAGTAACCATTATTTTGAAAAGTCATGCTTAGGAAAACTTGACCCTTCTACACTTTATATTTATATAAAGAACACTTATTGTACAGCATCCAGTTTTTGTTCCATTATGCTACCAAGTGGATTTGTGTATGGTATCATATAGTGATACCAGCTAAACTGTGTTCAACTCTCCACATATGAGAATAATTTTATATATCGTAGTTTCCACAAGAGACAGATAGGCACAGTGAGAAAGAAAGCAGCCGTATGAACAAGTTTATATGTTAGCAAAAGGTAGGGAGAAATTTGTTTTGTTTGGAGTATAGAGATTGGGAGAGGGGTCAAGGGAAAAAATGCCCAGAAAAAGACAGCTTTTAAGCTGTATCTTGCCTTTCAAAATAAATAGGATTTCTACCTAGGTGAGAGAAGATAAAATATATTTAAAATAAAAATGAAGACAGTATAATAAAAACATGAATCTAAATATATAATTATACCCACAGAACCTCAAGTGAAATCCAGTGTGCATTTATAACAAGTGTTCTATTGGAAGAGATACCACATCTCTTCTGGAAAGTATTCTATTCAACACAAAACAAACAAACAAACAACGAAAAAAACAATGTGTGGTGGCTCTGACCTGCCCCTGCACCAACTAGAAAATGAGAAATGAGTCAGAGAACAAAACTAGAATAGGGGTACCTCTAGTTACATTGGATACACCAAACAGAACCAAGAAATCTCAGTGGAGGAGAACATTCTAGGGCCTGTAGAAGCAACAGAGAGGATAAAACATGAACAAGAGAAAGAGAAATGGACCTTAGAGTTCATGGAGGGTAATGCAAGCATTCCCTTGGATACTTGCCCTACTAAAAATAGAAGCATCCCCAGAGACACTTGGAAGGATACCAATGACCTTGAGCTCAGAGTTGAGGGATGAATCCTCTAGTTGGAGATGTTTAGACTCAAGGGTGAATGACATGATTCTGATGAGAGATTATATGACTTAGTGGTTAAGAGTTTAGGCTCTGGATCGTGGCTGCCCTGTTTACAGGCTACCACATCTGCTCAGACTTTTGGACAAGTAGTTAATTTCTATCTATTTTGGTTTCCTAGTTTCTACAGTAAGAGAAAATAATAGTGTCTTCCTTACAGAGTTGCTGCATGGATTAGAGAGTGAATATATGTCGAAGAATCAGGATAGAGGCAAAGGTATCAAACCTTAAGGAACTATTTTTAGATACATTATGAGTATTGGAAGGTTTAAACAAAGGACCATGAAGAAATCCACAGGTCAGTAGGAGTAGGAAACCTTTATCATTCTATAGAAAAGGAAGTCATTTTAATACTGTCTGGGAGCTATGGCTTTCTGTAGGAGCTGGGACCATAAAAAAGACATAGTTACCTCCAGAGATCAAACTAGCTATTATATAAAAGTATTCTAACCTTTACTAGGTGGGCCTTCATGAAGGCTAAGTAGGTAATGTGGACTCTGCCTTCACCAAGGGATTAACTTTCTTTCTCCACAGTGGGTCAGGCCTAGCTGAGGTGGGGTGATAAGGTTATTGTAAGTGGAGTTGGACAGACACAGTAATGCATACCCATAGTCCCAGGGCTCTGGGAGGTCAAGGCAGGAAGTTTGGCACAAATCTGAGGCCCACCTGGGTGACAGAGATTAAATCTGTCTCAAAACAAACAATAACAGTAAAAACCCAAACACAAACCAAAATAAAAATAAAAATAGTGAGTCAGTTCCTCTGTGTCTCAGCTCCTTATTCACACACAAGCCAGTTTTGCACATGACTGGTCCCACCTCTCTGCCATGTTGGAGTGCAGCCAGAAGGCCCTTACTAGAAACCAAATAGTTGGAGCTGCCTGATCTTGTATTTCTTTCTTATCCCTCTTTTTTTCAATTGACAATTTCACGTATGCATATAATGCATTTTAGTCAAATCCTCATTCCCGTCTTTCCCATACAGTTCTTTTTCCATCCCAATCACCACTTCCCCCTCCTACGTTTATGAACTCTGCTTTTTAAACCTACCAAGTCCAGTTAGGGTTGCTGTTGGAAGGGTTCAGAGGCATCTATTGGAGTGTGATAGCCTCTCAGCCTCCACATCCCTGAAGAGAACTGACTCCTACAGACCCAGCAGTAATCAGTTGCCAATAGGTTCCCAGCTAGGGGTGGGACTTCATGATTACATACCTGTAGTCTCAAAAACAGTAAGCTAAATGTAAATGCTCACATTTAGGTATTTTATTATAGCAACACAAAATGAACTAAATACTTGTCCTTTTCTTTTATACTATTTCTTCTCCATTTCTTTCGTCACCCAAATCACTGTTTTCAGGCTAGGCTTTGCAGGCCCCCGAACTGACAGCAGTGTTACACCATGAAAAGCAAATAAAAAAAAAATAAATAAGAAAGCACGCCATCTTGTTCTAACTCAGCATTTCTCAATAGCACTGTTGACATCCTGGGCTGGATGTTAATTTTTGTGGGATTCTATTCTGTTCATTGTTGGAAGCTTAGCTATGTTCTTGGCTTCTTCTTTCACAATGCCAGTAATTTCCCTTCATCTGCACGAGACAAATAAGTGTCTCCAAACATTGCCAAATATTCCTGGGCCCAGGGGAGTGTCCCTAATTGAGAAACACTATCTAAGTCTTTATGTTAGGTCAGAATTAGCTGCATTCTGAGCCTATAGAGTACAGCAGTTAGAGCAGGCTCATGTTTGTTATTTCCAGTCATTATAAACAAAGTAGTGAGGAACAAATCAAAGCTAGGGAAGAACTTTTGATGCAGTGAGAACAGCTGAAAACTTTTTTTTTTATTAATTAAACATTCGTTTATTTTACATCCTGACTGCAGTTTCCCTTCCCTCCTCTCCCCACATTCTCCCCCTTATGATGAGTTCCCTTATGATGCCCCCGCCCGCTGCCAGCTCATACAATCCTTCCTCTCTCTTTTCAGCAGGATTCCCTGAGCTCAGTCCAACGCTTGGTTGTGGGTCTCTGCATCTGTTTCCATCAGTTACTGGATGAAGTCTCTCTGATGACAACTGGGGTAGTTACCAATCTGTGAGTATAGCAGAATCTCATTAGGCATCATTGCATTGACAGGTTTTTTTCAGATGAAAATAGTTTTTACTTGTTTCTTTAGACTAAAGCTGATCAGTCCATACCTGCAAGGTACCGTGAAAGCTCAGAACCTGGTGTGACTCATCCTCAATGACTTTACTCATTGCCAGTTCATCTCCCACAATCACATCCCTGCCTCTCAAGCCTTACTGGATAGATGGACTGAGAAGCAGGCATCACAAGTGTATACAAACAGGTGCTAATTGTGAAGATAGAAGGTAAAACCCAGGTTTCATATTCTGAGCACTGTGGTCCATCGCTTTCCTGCTGTTGACTCACTCACTGTAACTCACAAACTTTCACACTGAAACCTCACCTGGATTTCAGCCTTGGAAAGTCTGCAATTGGGTGAAAAGCAAATGATCAAGCAACCTGGGGTGACTGGAACACGGCCAATGTGTGCCTATTGTTCCCAACTAGTTATTAATAGTCTTCCCCTTTCTTTTCCTAAGCGTCACAGTTCAGCTAATAAATTATATGGTCTCACAGTGTTCAGCGTCACAGAGGCAGAAACAGCATGCCCTCGCTGATAACGTTGTATACAGAATTTTATAAACATAGCTGCATACAAATGCAAACTGGTATCCTTTTTTTATGCAATATCCTGGTATTAGTTTTAACTATGGAAAAAATGAAAGGACTTTAAAGCAGTCCCTATCTTACTTGCAGCAGGAGGGCCATCTGTTAGAGAAACCTGATATTCTCGGTTCATTTTCTTAGATTCCAATGGAGGGGGCTGAGTTAAATTATCTCTAAGGTCCATTCCAACTGCAGCACCTAGAAAACAAAACAAACTGCCCTCACATCCCCTGTTTCCCATGCAACACCTCTGACGTAAGCCCCCCAGAAAGATGGTCACTCTCAGAATTTCCGGTTTCTTCACCCCAGCCTTCTTGACACCGAGTCTCAAGATCTCTGCTACAGGATTTTGAGTTCTAGCCACAAAATAACATTCTAAGAAGAGTTCTAATTTTGAGATTTGTTTATTTTTGTCCTTATTTCACTTAAAACCAGATCTGGCTTTACTTTTGATGTATTAGTTTGAGCTCATTAAGAGTCAGCAGTGTTCATCCTTATGCGTATGACTTATGTTTTTTTTTCTGCTCTTGTCCACAAAAGAATATGCGCTGTTTGTGAACTCTAGTGTTCTCCCAGACTCTAAACACTTACAACTAAGCACCTCCTAAGTGTCCATTCTTATTTTCCTTCCTTTCGATGCCTTCTTGCACCATGGCTTTCTCTCACTGAGGATTATAATTTTATGAATTGGGTCTTACACATAGTACACTTTATAACCTGTTTCCTCAAGAACATGTATATTTTACAGGATAAGCAAAGCAAAATGGATAGTATTTTTGATGTGTTAAGAAGAGTCAGCTGGGCCTTGGTGACGCACACCTTTAATCCCAGCACTCGGGAGGCAGAGGCAGAGGCAGGTGGTTCTCTTTGAGTTTGAGGCCAGCCTGGTCTACAGAGTGAGTTCCAGGACAGGCTCCAAGAGCAATATAGAGAAACCCTGTCTTGAAAAGCAAAAAAAAAAAAAAAAAAAAAAAAAAAATCAGTCTAGTCCAAAAAAAAGTAAATAAATAAAAAAAAAAGAAAAGAAAAGAATAAGTGCTTTGGGGATTCTAAAAGGCGGTGATAGAATAGCCGAAACAATGTAGAGGTGGACAGTAGGGAGAAGACTGAGGTTAGGCAAGGAGAACACAGCTATGTGACCCCTATCAAGAGACAGGGAAATACACATAGTGCTGACAATCCATCTCTGGTGGCTGTGGTGAAGAGACTGACAGGACTACCCTCAGGACAGTTTCAAACTTAGATGCGGCTTTTGACTAAAAGTGATGTCTCCAGAGAACTGGTCACAGGGGAAAGGTGTCCCGTTGAGAAAGGAACCATCCTTTAGTACTGAACTAGTCTAGGGTACCGAGAACACGGAACAACCGTGCTCCGGGAGCTCAGCCTGCTGCTGCCCCTGAGTAAAGGGAACCCTTCCCCTCCTCAGAACACAGGAACACTGGATGCTGGAGAACTCCTCAACTACCAGAGGTAAAATGCCAGGTGGAGGTGGCAGAAAGCTTATTAGTGAAAAAGACTGGTGACGGGAGAGGATACAGATGGATTAAACCCAGGACCTGCAGAGGTAAGTCAGCAACATCGAGGAAAAGGCAAAACTGGTTTTTTAAAAATCAGCAAATGAAACTGTAACATGAATGGAAGGAAAATTCACAAAGAAATTGACATTTTTAAGAAATACAGAGGCCAGAGAGATGTCCTGAAGGTAAAGGAGCTTGCTGTGAAGTCTAGTAACCCAAGGGACGATGGAAGGAGAGGCCTGATTCCTGTAATTGCTGACTGCAACATGTGTGTAATGGCACCTCTCCATGCACACGTTTACAATAAATAATAAATGTAACTAAAATTTTTAAATAGAAATGCTGGAAATACAAAGTTAAATGAGCCAGGCAGTGTGAATCCCATCATCCCAGCACTCAGGAGGCAGAAGCAAGCAGATCCTGGGGAGTTTAAGGCCAGCCTGGTCTACAAAACAAGTTACAGGACAGCCAGGGGTGTTCCACAGAGAAATCCTGTCTTGAAAAAACAAAACATAATAATGATAACAATAAAAAATTAAATGACTCAATGAAGTCTCAGCAACAAAGCAAAAAAAAAATAACAAATCTCAAGTGCAAGATGAAGGGAACACTGCATTGAAACATCACTAAAGAGAAATATAAAGAAATCATAGCAAGCACAGTTTTTAAGAATTCTGGGATGCAGCTAAGAGACTAAACCTAAGAATCCATGGGCAAGAAGAAAGGACTCATATTAACTACAACATAGAACAACATAGAATAAGTGGACATAATAGGTATATTAGTTAAGGTTATCTAGAGGAACAGAGCTTATAGAGTGAACACAAGAGAGAGAGAGAGAGAGAGAGAGAGAGAGAGAGAGAGAGAGAGAGAGAGAGAGAGAGAGAGAGAGAGAGAGAGAGGTACCCTGATTGTCAGTGAACCCTGGGGTTTACCTGTCTCCATTTCCCCTGAGCTGGGATTACAAATCTAAAGCCAGGTCTTGCCTTTTACATTGGTACTGGGGATAGAGTTTGATTTGGGTCCTCAACTTGTGTCACACTCTTTATAGTGCAAGAAAGCCTTATAACCACTTTTTTCTTGTCTGTAAATATTTATATAAACCTGACACAGGCTACACTAATAACACACTGAACCTTGCCAAACCCTGTCTTCTGTGACTCCAGCCCACTCTTCATGATAAAATTCACTACAAAATTTTTCACTTGCTCGAGTTCATTCCCATGATTTGCCCTTTGAAATATAATAAAAGCAGCAGTATTCTCTCCGGGTGGAAGTCTATTCAGCAGGCAGCACTGTCATGACCAACCTTTTCACATTCTCATTTCCTCTCATTCCTCCAATTCATTGCTACGTAGAGCTGCAGAGTACAAGCAGGGTTTCCTCCACCCGGGAAGCTTCTAGCTCAACTCCCTCCCGGCTGACTTCATGTCAGAAAGAGAACACAGGTTATGGGAAGGTAGGCATGTTCATATCCAGGTTTAAACATTTTAAGTCTTTCCCCCTTTCCTATAATTAGGTCACGACACCAGGCGAACTCAGGGCTCTATGGTGGTGGGCGGGGCTGTGGCTGTGGAATCACTGCTCTGACCTAGACTGTCAAGTGTTTTTTTCTCTGTGCTTGTGGTGTAAAGAGAACAAAGGGAAAGATTTCCCTGAGAAAAAGCCATGAGCCAAGGACCCATAACCTTTTCTCACACTACAAAGTAGAGGTGGGGGAGTGGCAAACTGGCAAACAAACCCGTGTCCTTCCTCAACTTTTCCTGTCTTCAAAGGGCTTCGGGGCTCATATGAATTCCTTCCCAGGCACCACTGCCCCATGAAGCAAAAATTACCTAGCAGCAAAAATTACCCAGCGACAGTTACGCACACTCCTAATTTATAACCTTTAACCTTTTTCCTCCTATATTCAACCACGAGAGAGAATGTGAAGTGTTGAGGAGAATGAGAGCATTATTTGGGCATCTTCTGGCGTTACTCCTCAGTTGGCCGCTGGCAACCTTGGATACAGAAGTGTTTGTCTTATTACCAGGATGTAGCACATATTATGGCTCCCTTAGTGAATTAGGGACACCGTCTCCTCTATTCTGCTTGCTTTCTTTGAGAACACTTGACTTTTCTGTTGCAATACTTGGTAGTCCACAGAACTTAGTCGGGGAGATCATAGAAGCCATGTATTCCCCCTAGACTGAAAATCCTTTAATATCAGGGATTCTGAGTCCGTTTAACTCCGCCCTGCAGTGGCTTGTGTCTGCTTCAACCGTGCTTACCAAACCAAAATCTGTAGGAGATTTTTACAAGTTTTGCAACCAGCGTGTTTATAAACTCTTGAAAACCCAGAATTCACTGTTTTTTTTTTTTTTTTTAGAAATGCTTCATCCTAGCATCTTACTTCCTAGCAACAACATCATTCATAACTCACACTCTCTCACATACACACCACATACATATATATTACAAAACACACACTACAGTCTCACACACACACACACACACACACACACACACACACACACGCTACAGTCACACACTCAGAAGACATACACACACATCTACACCTACCCCCGACACAGAGTTTGCCTAGAGTTAAGCAAAATTACTGACCAACATGTTAAAAATGTCCTGAGATCTATTCAGTGATACCCCAAGTCCCTGACTCATGGAATATTGTTATCTTTTTGTTGATTATACACAAAGAATGAGTAAGAGAAAAGCAAACAAAAATACATCAAGAGAATAGAATAGCAATTACTTACTGTCTTATTCCAGGGCTTCCAAGAAGTAACACATTCCATTCCATCCAGGTCCTCGGTGAAATCCATTACTTTTTTTAAATTTTGTTCTTTAAAACAATATTTTTTTTAAAAAAAATTTCAGATTACCTCCATAATCTCAGTGAAACGTTGCCCCCATCCAACAGGCTTAGACATGTTGCCTGAGAGTTCTTCCTAATGGATGGGATTAGTGAGCCTATGAAAAGCTTAGTTGGAGCTGAAGAGAACATGTTGTTGCATTGCCAAATCTCTGCTGAGGAACACAGTATTGGTTCCAGGGTTTTGCTCTTCTATGTCTTCAGCCTTGTGAGGACACTTGGTCAACCCAACTGTGAAGAACTTTACCTTCACTAGACACTGAACATACTTAATCTTGGCTGCTTTAGCCTCCAGAACTGTAAGAAATAAGTTTCTGTGTTTTGTAAATTACCTAGTATCTGGTATTTTGTAGCAGCACCGAGGCTCATATTGCTTTCTATGAGCCTCACATTATTTTAGAAGTTGAGGAATGTTAGTAAATAAAACAATCACTTGTACTAATGAGGCTTTCATTCTTTGTAAGTAGAAAGAGACTGCAAACAAATATGTGCACGCAAGAGATGACATAGTGATCATGGGTAAAGAAGGATAAGGGGGATATAAGGAGGAACAGATCTTATGTAATCTAGATGAAAGTAAAGCAAAGGCATGACTACCTAGGATGAGTGGGGACACTTCAAGAAAAAGAAATACTGAAATCAAAGTTCCTGGGAAGAGGGTGTATTTAGAATATTCAAGGGACAGCACCAGAGATGGGGGCATTACAGGGGGCACAGAAGATGATATGAATGGGAAAGAGACATAAAGGGACCTGATGGTGTATAACCCAGTGCAGTCCATGGCCCTTTAGAAACAGTCATTAATATATTAATATCACTTTAAGATAAAGGCAGCTCAAAAAGAAAGTAGGATGGAGAGAGAGGGGGGGAGGGAGGGAGAGAGAGAGAGAGAAAGAGAGAGAGAGAGAGAGAGAGAGAGAGAGAGAGAGAGAGAGAGAGAGAAAAGGAGAGGGAGGAGAGAGACTCACAAGAAGGTTCCAGGGAAGTTTGTGTTTGTAGGTAGTGCATATGCTGTTTTTCCTTTTTTTTAAACAATTTTTGAGATTATACTAATTTAATCACAACATTTCTCAGCCTAAGTTCTGCCTGTAGATCAGCACCAAGCCCACAAAGCCTTCATAGCCAAATTAATGGATCAATTTTGATTTCCATCCAACAACATGAGCAATACAGCTGGGAAGCCCTCCACTTGTCTCAGCACTCTTCTGCTTTGCTCTGTTTTACTCTTTCTGCTGCTCCCACTCATCCTCTTTCTGTGCCTCTTTACCCTCAGCCTAATCATAAACATTGATGTAAACTAACCTTCAGGGTCTTCCTTAGCTCAACATTCTCCCTGCCAAGGGTACCATTTCTACAACTTCCTGTATGACATACATGCATTTCATTGGGTCCACTGTACATTCCAGTTGAATAACCAACATGTATAATCATGCCCATCCCCCACCCTGCACCCATAAGGTACTACATTCCACCCTTGTTCCATCTAGAAACCTTCTAGTGATATTCTCCCACAATCACTATAGATGGTTAAAGTATTACACAAGTTGCACCCCTAAGCATTTCTCTTACATGGTCCTTCCTTTCCACTGCTAACCAGTCAAACTGGTTATGTGTTTATGTGCTAAAAGTTAAGCCCAGGGCCTTGTATATGATGACTATGTGTTCCACCACTGAGCCACATCCCAAGCTGTTACTGTTTTCTGATTCTTTTCAGTTATGGGTCTAATGACTTATAAGCCATCCTGACTTGCCTCCTTCTCCCTTTTATTTCCCACCATCATAGCCACATTGCTACAAAGAACTCCTCCTAACAACCACTCCTCCTCTGTTTTCCTTCCCTAATACTAGTGTTTCTTGCTCTATGTCAAACTGCAGGCTCCGTCATTGCTTTTTCACAGCTGTTCTTGGAAGTTGTTGGTACCTTCACACCTTTATCCGTGCTTTACTTGCTGTTTTCTCCAGTATGTCTTACTCGCTGTATATGTCCAATGCTAATCGATCAGTTCTGCAATCCTCATGATTAGGTCATGCCCTTTAGGAAATTTATCTTTGCCTCCCATGTGCTCAGGAGACAAAGCACGCATATCTCAGAAGCATAGTTCTCTTCCACTATGCTGTACTTTTCATGAGTTTCTTCTTCAATGTATGTGAGTGAGTTATTTTAGGTCAGAGGATAAGAATGAGGAATCTGTAATTTCAATGTTCTTCAGATGATTCTGATGAGCAGTCAGATAGTATGTAAGGCTCCCATTGGCTCTAAAAGTCTGAACAAATCAGTCTGGATAAATCAGTCTTTAGATCCAGACTCTGGGTTCCTCTGTGTGTCACAGGGTAAACAGACTTGAGATGGTGAGTCTACCAGACCTCAGAATTAATGCCTTCGTCTACATTTTAGGCCAACGGGACCACATGAGAGCACCGCTTCCTTTTCTTCATTTTCCAACAGTAGCTTCTCAAATGAAAGAACTTGCATACTTTCCGAGAGTCTGACTATTCTCAACAATGTAAGGGTTTATTATTATTTTCATCTGCTAACATTTCCTGTTGGGCTCCAAGAGGCATCTAAAAAATGAAGAAATTCTGTCTTGTGTCTCACTTAACAAAAATACACTAAATAAAATCTGAACATTGAGATCTGAAATTTTTTACAAATTTCTGTTGCTTAGATAGTTAAGGAGAAAACAAAAGAGGAGAGAGATGCTTCACCGTGCCAAGTTATGCTCACTTTCTTTCTTTTTCCTCCCTCCGTTTCTCCCTCCCTCCCATCCTTCCTCTCTCTGTCCCCTTTTATCTTTTTTTCTTCTTCCTCCTCTTCCTTCTTTACCAAACTAGCTATTTCTAACCTCTAGTATTGAAGGCTAATGATTTAACTTTCAAAAACAGTAATAATCCACAAAATGAACTTATTGAATGATGAATCAGGGCCATGGCATTACTTGGGAACTGTTGGACTTTAAAAGTTATCCAGGGTTGAACAAATGCAACTAATCAACTTTAATTTTTTATTAATTTTAAGTCACTGATTATTCAGTATAAGTTAAATTTAAGATGAAGTCTTAAATTTACTTAAGATGACATATGCTGGAGGTTTTCCTGGATTTCTGCTGTCATTATCGACTGATGAAGGCTAACTTCAAATCCCCTGATACTTAACTGAAACTGTAGTTCTTTATCTTATTCTCAGTTATATCATGAGATATAGTCACATCTTCCTGAAACCACAAGAATCAATATCCATCCATTCATTTAACAAGAACATTTCAAGCCCTTACTGTGAATTAAGTGCATTTAAAAGATTAATAATTTGGGCCTGTTTTAAATAGTTTATAAACAGAGATGCATGAATAGACAGGGAGGGCTACACTTCGCTTTTGGGAATGTAATTAGTGCCACAAAAAGCAAGACTTTGCAGAGTGTGGGCAGAGTTTCCTGGCATACAAGATGCTTGACAGGATACTTGGTAAATAAGTAGGCAATTGACAAAGCTTCAAAGGTGGAGGCACTTCTAAGCAGAGAAAGTGTCAAGCACAAAGGTGATGGATATGAGGTTTAGGGAACTTTTAGGAGCTGTGTATGGCTTAGGAATGGAAAGCTTCTGCAGAAGTGGGAGCCATGCTTAGAGAGATGATTTAGGTAGTTGGTGTCTAGTATTAGCAGGGCAGTATTTCCCTCAGAGCTCTTTCCACATTACAATGTGCTGTCTTCCTTTTAGGTCTGGCTTCCTCTCAAGAAACTGTTTTAAAGTCTCCAAAGCATCAGTAGAAGCTCTTGAAAGTGATTTTATCCAGTCTTCCAGGGATAGAGTGTTGCCTTCTATCCTGAAGAATTTGTGGTTAAATAACGTGTTCCAAAAATCAAATCCTTAAAACCTTCCTCTATATAATTAATGCCTACTCTCCATACCTCACATCTTTCTCATTCTCCTCACCCTCTCACTTCTCTGCAGTTGGTCACTAGCTGTCTCCAATGAATTTCCAAGTCAACAAGGAACATTAGGGCCCCAATTGATGGTATTAATAGTCAGAAAGGGACAAGTATGTACTCAGTAATAGCCTTGCTTTCATGCTTTAGGCTTAGACTTCCTTAAGAAAGAAGTTGAGTAGAAAAACCTCCTATATCCTTGCTGTTTATACTTTAACAACCCAGGGGTAGATAGCAACAGCTGCTGATTGTAGTTTATAAACAACAAACTGTAAAATCACAAATGACATGGTTTCATAAGGAAATAGCCTTGAGAATGCCAGGGTTTTATAAAAACAAAGCTTACACTAATTTTCCACTGAAAGTTTCAACACACATAAACACAGCCCTTGGTTCTGAACAAATTTACCATCTCTGCGTTATCTGCAGAATGACAAAGTTAACAGTTCAATGTGTGCCTCACCCCATACATTCTTACCCAATGGTGACCAAGACTCCTCTTTATACACTTAAGCAGAAATCACTTGCCTCACCTAGCATAGTTAAATGTGTATTCTGTAGTCTCAGACTCTCCAGGGCTCGCATGTGCTACTTTCCAAGGCAAAGATCAGGTGAACTGTGAATCTGCCCAGCAGTACAAGGATGACTAGCCTGCCTTCACTTGCTTCTGAACTTGCTTTGATTTGGCCCACTCTATAGTTTGGATCATCTTTTGGTAGGATGGCCATGACGTTTTAGACAAGGACAATTATAAAAATCCTATGTTTGTTTAAATAAGGTTTTCATTTTATATTCAAAACCAAGTCACTTCTGATACAGGAGTTCTAGAATTTCTAATTTGAAAATGAACATACAATTTGTTTCCTAAAACTGTCTCATATCAGCTCCTTGCTATCAATAGAGAATGATCACATCAGAAACTAATCCATCTTTCCTCAAGTAACAGACATTGACAGACAGGGCTTCGATTCTAATTCAAATTACATGTTCCAGAGATATGACTTACTAGTCCACAACCTTGTGATGAACCTTGATGTCTATAAACATAAGGGGAACAGAGATAGATGTAATGGTAGATAAATGAAAAGACCAAGATGGGAAAAGATGCTCTAAAATGGTAGAGGGCCATGAATATGAAGATGACACTTGGTGCAAAGCATGGTGACTTGAGTTTTTTTCTAGGGACCCACATGACAGAAGGAAAGGGGCCAACTCCTCTCAGGCTACATATGTATACAAACACATATACAAACACAATCTTTAATAATATTTTACATATATGTTTAATTAAAATAGAATTATATCACTTTCTCTGCTCTGCCTCCTCCTTCAGTCTCCTCCCAGATACCTCCCTTAAATCTACCTCATATCCATAACTCTCAAGTGGTAGCCCATTTATTATTGTAACACACACACACACACACACACACACACACACACACACATCGACAGTGTGACTTCTCCATTTATTCAAACCAACTTATCCAAGCTTTATTAGCTCTAAATGAGATCACAGAGTAACAGAGGTTCCATAGATCCAGAAAGAATATAGCCTTACATTGTGGTTTATAAGAAGGTAGTAAAAATTTGTTGTAGAATTTATAGCAATAAATATGACATATTTAAAGGCAGACCACTTGATAGCTCATAACTCATATTGTCTTAATTTTATAGTGTTTTGACATATCTTTATCAGTGAATTTCTAAACAGTAATTTTATCATGAATAATTCTTGTTATAATAAGCCATACTTGGATAGATAGGGTGAATTCTCTGTGAGAATTACATCAACTATGTGCCATCTGGTTTAATATCCTTTTTTATCTGGTATGATCTTTTTTCTCTTATATTGAAAATATATTATCCATATGAAATATTCTGAAATATTCCCCTTTCAGTTTCCTCTAATCTCCTCTCCCATCTGAATCTATACCCTTTCTATCTCTATTAGAAATCAAACAAGCACCTAAAAAATAATAATAAAATAAGATAAAGCAAAAACAAACAAATTGAAGTGGGACAAAACATCCAAACAGGACAAAGAGCCAGAAAAAAAAGCACAAGAAACTCATATAGATACAAAGGCACACACATTCTCCTATAGAGGAATCTCATAAAAATATAAAACCAAAAACTATAATATACATGGAAAGGTTCCTGTAATGTTTTGACTTAATATTATGAGACAAAGAACCTCCAAAGACACTGTTGAGTTTACTTTGTGTTTGCCATATGCTGCTGGGCATGGAGGTCTACTCTTAAGTATGGCTTGTTTCCCCAGTGACATTCCCTTGGAGAAAACTATTTTTTAATTTGCAAGTGGTTGTCAATTGGAGAGATCTTATGGGTTAGGTATGGGGGTGTGTGTCCACTTCTCCTTTCAGCTCTAGGTCCCCATCTGTTGCAGATCCATGAAGACCCTTTGCATGCTGCCTCAGTCTCTGTGAGTTCCTTTGTATGCCAGCCTTATTGTGTCTAAAGACCTTTATTTCTTGGTGACTTCCATCTCCACAGACACTTACAATCTTTCCACATCTGAGGGGAGAGACTGGATGAAAACATCCCCTTTAGGGCTAAGTGTTCTGAGGTCTCTCACCCTCTGCACAATGCCTTGATGATTACTGAGCAAAAAACAGATCCAAGGACATCAGAATGTTGTTAGGAGTCATTTAACTCCTGTGTTTCTTTATCAGAACAGTAGTACTTGGTTTTTGCCTAGTTTCCTGTGACTATCTAGTTTCAGGTTCTTTGCCACCCACAGGTAACATTGGGTATGGTTTGCATCTCATGGAGTGGGCCTTAACTCCATATCCTGCAGAACGTCTGGCAGGCTCTTCCATGAAGCAGGAAACCTGAAGGACTATCCTATCTTGTTTTGGCAAGTTCAGCAGTCACTTTCCTGTGGGAACTGCATGTGGGTACAGCATCATCCTCTTGAGTAATTGGTGTTGCCAGGGACAGATGTGATTCTCTGTCATGAAAAGCCCTAAGTTACCAAACCATTTTAAATGTCATATTCTGTAGGTCTTTGAAAGGTTTTGAAGAATACCTGTCCATTAAATCTCTGAATAGCTAGAAAAAACTAATTATCATAAGTTTTGACTATTATAGATGACAATAATCTGTACATTTTAAATGAGCTTTATAAACACAATACCTAAAAAAGTAGAAATATACATATAACAAAATTAAACTTAAATTTGTGTCAGTAAACCAAAATCCATACCAATGCAAAGCATTCATTTCTATATCATATCCCCCCTTTAAAAAATTGACTGTGATCATTAACCATTTACAACTAACCCCATTTAAATGAAAACAAACAATATTTGGGAATGTGGGCATAGTTCTTTCCAACCTGCTTCCTGCTATTTGGGGAGCTGTCAGTCACAAGGGAGTCCTGAGGAAACCCAGAACCTTAGCTAAATTCTGGTTGTCCTAGTCTATCAGGCTGCATCATCACAGCTGTTTGGGGTGTTGAATCACCTGGGCTACTGATTCAGGGGGTCTTGCTACATCAAACCATATTAGTCTGAGAAGGAATCTACACCTTTTCAACTTCTGTGGAAAGAAAGACAAACCTCTTTTTCAAAGTAATATGTCCTTAGACTTAAATTTTAAAGTCAAGGAATTTGCAAAATATATAGGTTGGATTAATCTGGTAGCATTTATTATCCAATATTTTTTAGCAGCTTCTGCTCTTTCCTCAGTAGTCAAACAATTCAAAGACAACACAATAACATACAGTGTCCAGACTCTGTGTATTTTCCATCTTTACATGGCTTTTTTTTTTTTAAATTGCTCTATTTCTTTTATTTTTACTTTTTATTTTGGGGGGTTTTTACATTTTTTTTAGGTTTTCTCTGTGTATATTTGGCTGTCCTGTAACTCATTCTGTAGACCAGGCTGGCCTTGAAATCATAGAGATTTGCCTGCCTTTGCTCCAGAGTACTGGGGTTAAAGGTGTATGCTACCACATCCAGATACGCTATTATATTTTTTAAAGGCAGGACAGAAATACTGTCTACATACTTAAGATGATTTAATTTTTCTTCTGTCCATATACCTAAAAATTTCATTTTTTAAACAGCTGAATAATATTCCACTGTGTATACCACATTTTCTGTTTATGACCAACTGTTGAGAGACAACTAGGTTGTTTCCAATGTCTGGCTGTTATGAGTATATCAGCAATGAACATGGTTGAACAAGTGTCTCTGTGATAGGATTAGGCATCCTTTGAATATAAGCCCAAGAGTCATATAGCTAGATCTTGAGATCAATTCCCATCTCTCTGAAGAATGTCACACTGATTCCTGCAGTGACTGTACAAATTTGCACTCCCACCAGCAATGGATAAGTGTTCCCCATATTCCACTTCCTTGACAGTTTGAGTTGCCGTTTATTTCATTGATCTTCTCCATTCTGATTGGCATAAGATAAAATCTCAAAGTTGTTTTGTTTAACTTTCTGATAACTAAGGATGTTTCACATTTCTTCAAATATTTCTCAACCATTTTAGTTTCCTCTTTTGAGAATTCTGTTTACATCTATACCCCATTTTCTAATTAAGTTTTTTTTTGGTGTCCAGGTGGGTTTTTTATATATATATTTTAGATATTAGTTCTCTATCAGATATGTAGTTGATAAAAATTTTTCCCATTCACTAGCCTGCTGCTTCTTCCAGATGATGGTGTGGCCATGCAGAAACTTTGCAGTTTCAAGAGATCCCATTTTTGTTGTTTTCCTTAGTGCTTGTGTTATCCATGTTCTGTTCAGAAAGCTTTTTCCTGTCATTTGGTTTAAAATTCAAAGGCAGCACAGGTTTTTGAGAGAAACTGGCTCATCTTACCATCAAATATATTCATATCCTTTTTCTTGACTAAGGCTCATAAATTTACCAGACATTCTACTTGCAGCTTAAGACATTTACAAAACATAAAAAGAACCATAGCTGGTGACACATGCCTGTAATCCCTGCACATGGGGTATGGAGGCAGAAGACCAGGAGTTCAAGGCCTGTCTTTACATATATTGTGTGACTCAAGAGAACAAAACAAAATAAGAAAGTCAAAATAATAAGCTGTCTAATGATGTTAAATTAAGGGCCACTTGTATCTATAATGACATCATGCTTCTAAGTGACAGACTCTAGGATCACTGTTCTTTCTATCTCACTCTGGTCTATGTCACAATCCAGCTCCAGGATATTTTAGTGGCCTTTTGGGGTCTGGCTAAGTGGGGACTCTGTCAATAATCTTTCATTCCTCCCCTGCCAGAGTGGTAGACTTTCTCCATTTCCCATCCCCACTGAATACAACACAGTCACTTCCTTTCATTACTCCAGCTCTCTAACACAGATCTCCTGCCTTCTAGGCCTGTACCATTCTCTCCCCATTCTGTGTCTATTGCTTCAATTACCACCTTGTGTATTAATGGCTATTTCCTATATATTTCACTCACTCATAGCCAAAATTTTCTGAAGTGACTTTAGGATCTCTATCTTTGGATCTAATTCTGCCATTATTCTAGAAGCAGAAATCAGAGCCACATTTGGTTTTGGGATCTTTTGTATGAGTGGGCACTCCCTGGTTGACTAATTCTTAAGGCTAGTCAATTATACTCTAGATGTGTCAAGTTTTTCACCCATATTCTGGGTTCAGTTTCTTTTTTTAAGATTTATTTATTTATTATGTATACAGTATTCTATGTGCATGTATCCCTGCAGGTCAGAAGAGGGGAGCAAATCTCATTACAGATGATTGTGAACCACCATGTGGTTTCTGGGAATTGAACTCAGAACCTCTGGAATAGCAGTCAATGCTCTTAACCTCTGAGCCATCTTACCAGGCCCCTGGGTTCAGTTTCTTAAACAGATACATGATCAGGACTGCTTTGTTCCTTCATGCATGTATTTACCCCTTTCTCTTTCAGAAATGATAGCTATTGGTGCATCCCAAGGAATCATGAGCTCTCTTCTGTGTAACTGACTTACTGTTTTCATGGACTGGACAGCTTTGTTTCTTCAGTGCATTAATCATGCCTTGCAGATGTGTATCATTTCAGCAGCCCATTGTTCTCCCTCCACCCAATGAATGTAGTCCATCAAGGTCAGCTTCAGGCTCATCTTCTCTGGGGAATGAACCATGCTCAGTTGGTCTTTAATTGTTATCTGTCTGTTTTCCAAGCATCACCCAGCATTGCTGCCTTTAATAAAAATTGGAAATTGAATAAGCTCTCTTTCCTTTTGGATTTTCCCAGTAATTGTGTGCTTACTATAGCATTACTCTCAGTCAGCTGCTTACTATCCATGCTATGGTCTACCTTTACACCACACATAACCCATATAAAGCTCACAATATTTTATTCACAGCTACTCCTTCAATTTAGAAAGTTATTTTTAGGACCTAATCATTTCTTTAATTTTCTTAGTAAACTGAGGAAATTAAGAGTTTTTTTGAGTAGGCTGTTCACTTTGCTTTCAAATAGCCTCTAAATCTGTAGAATTTGTCTAGGTTATCTAGGTTAATGTAGACCATGAATGCCAACATTATTACTTTCTGTGTTTTTTAGCTTCAAAAATGTGACAATGTGGGAACAAAAAAATAAAGAGGATCCTCTAGAATCCATTGGGCCTACTCAGAAGGAAGAAAACAAATAAAGGAAGAATCAGTGAGCCAAAGCCCTCTGGTACCATTGTCCATGTGTACTTTTGAGAATTGGTTCAGGGAACAAATTAGCCCTTACCACTCCCACTCCAATTATCAGAAAAGTTTAAATATTTACTCTGAGCATTTGGTTTGGAGTTTACCTGCTTTTCAAGAATAACATGTTTTTGTTTTTGTTTTTGTTTTTGTTTTTGTTACCTTTGAGAAGAATGGTTGGGAGAGCATTCTTATTGAACTCATCAATATTTATTTTGGAAAATCTTTTTACTGAATTCCAATCTAGTAATAGAAGAATAGAAATGAAGCACTTAGTCCCTTGAATTATCAGCCCCACATGTAACAATTCACATCATAAAACATACCCATAAAATACAACAAATGCCTACAAAGTCTTCACTTACTAAACAAATACCATCCATTGCCAGAGACATCAATGCTAATCAGAGATGGACTCTTGCATTAAACCAGTGACTGCCCCTTATCAACTTTAGAAGCTTCAGTATCAACAGATGCACCATGCCACTCATTCCTCAAGCATATACTCAACTACACTGTGAGTCATAAAAAAGCAAAAAGATGTGTCAGATATGAGACTTGTTCACAGTGAGATCATAAAGAAACCTTACAATCTCACAGAGGCATAACCATATATGGGATGCATTATTAGGAGTAAAACTGCAGGGTGGAAGCAAAGGTATGTTAAGATCATCTTCTGAGTTGCATACTGATGATATGGGGACCAGAGCCAGAGCTGAAATTGGCTTGTGTTCAACTTTGGAATACAATACTAAAGGATTCACTATCTTTCTTCCCCTTGACCCAAGATAGTGTCCTCTAAGCTTATATCCATTTATCATGACAAACCTATGAAGTATCTGAGGGAAGCTGTTTAAGGATTGAAATATTTTTGATGATTCTTCTATTATTCATAACATACTTTTTATGACATTACAAATGCTTCACTGGTGATCCTAGAAATACTTAAGGATTGACAACATAGACTTTACCCTATTTGCCAGATGAAAATTACATTATCTGAATTGTCCAAGAACCTGGAGAGGGATAGATGACATGTGTAAAGGATCTGTCTGCTCAAAAGCAATTGATTGAAAGTTAAATGGCAGACATAGGACTACACCTCAGCGACTCGGGAAGGAAGAAAAATGACTCCAGAGCCCAAACAGAGCTGCTATTGTGATAATCAATACATTGATCATTACCCCTTATGAATTTGCAGATCCCTACTAGTGTCTGCTATGGCCAAAGCAGTGAGTTATGAGATTTTGCTTCTTAGGATTGTCATAATATCAAGAGGGATGCTATGCTGCCCTGAGTGTGCAGGTTGGGTCCTCAAAAGGGGAAGAACTTTCTCCTGGTCTCATGCTTTGATTATGATGTCCATGATAATTCCTACCAATCTACACATCACTTGAACTGAACTCCTGAATCAGGGCAGACCTTTGTGAAAAAGCTGCTGTTACATATTTTGATTAAAATTTATTTAATTAGATATAGCCCAGTTTCTTTTTGTTACTAAGTACTTCTATTCAAAACATCTCTCTGAACTGTCTATTGTATGAAATCTGACTGCCAAGAGGCTTAAAATAATGATGGCAAGATCTGTATTAAGTGATTAAACTGAATAAAAAGGAATATAGTCACAGTACAGAAGATCCATGCTTATTCACTAATAAGTATTTTGTCGTTTATACCTTCTTTAAGTCATTCTGCAGGCATGCACAATAATCTTTCATCTGGGTTTTATGCTTGTGCTTACTATAATTTGAATAACTCTCAGTTGCCAGGCATTGTACTGGCATTTTCCCCCTAAACCCAATAGCAATTCTGAATAGATGAAGCTACTCTCAAGAGAGCATACTGTGGCACCAGGTACAGTATAAGATGCCGACCCCATTCTGTACCAATGATTTTAAACAGTATCTAGGTCTTATCATTATTCAAAATTGTCTTTGAAAGTTTATTAATCCAATAGTCACCTTTGTAAAATGATTTTATCTTCTTCTTAAAAACCATATGCCTTGAAGGCAATCCATTTCTGGGCCTGCTGACCCTGCTAAAAGTCTTGCCACACATGATCTGTATCATAAGGTTAAAATGCATTAAACCATCTGGCCCAAAGTCATTACTTGTAATAAAAATAACTTGATATACACAGTATGGTGATATTGAGACTCTCATGTCACTTTTATCAGGACCAGTTTTCAATTTAATGCCTCATTGTGTTCCCACAACTTCGGAAAGAAAAGTGCATCCGAATTTTGACATGCTGCCAAGGCAAGTGTAAGGATACAATGAGCTGAGATGAAGCAGAGTCTGGGATATGTGAAGGTTAATGAGAGGGGTTCAGAGGAGCAGGGTGCATAGGGAAACTTGAGGGACAGAAATGCAGTAACAAGGACATGAGATGCTGAAGTGTTCATGGTCATAGAAGAAATGAATTGGCAGGGCCAAATGCATTACAGCTGTATCTATGTCAGTACTATTGGGAAAAATTAATAAGTTTCTTCCAACTGTCCTTTACATGAATGAGACCAAATTAACCACAGTGGATGCTCAGTATAACTCACCAGTGTTCTGAGTAGAAAGTGGGCATCATCTGAGCAGAACTTTTATGATAACTTGGGGCTCAGATATTTTTTTCTTAAGTTAGTGAAGGTTCTTTTTGAGTTTTCCAAAAGTTTAAGAAAATCCATCAAGTTAAGCTCTCTAGTACTAATTTTTTCCTTTCCAAAAGAGGCTTTCTAGGCAATAGAGCTTTCCTTCTTGTCTTTAGATGGATGTTTCATATCTTTGCAGGTCTGGTGTGTTTCAGTGAATCTTCTTAAACGAAGTATGATCTTTTTAAAAACATTTTGATTCAGACTTGGGTCTGTTCAGGGCATATTCTATTAATTCGTCAAAAGAATGACTCAATTTTTAGCCTCACATACTTGTGAATAAAAGACCTGCAGATGTTGGCAATGCCAGCTAGGTGTTTTTTTTTAGTATCTCTTTAAATCTTTCTTAATGTATAAGTGACATTTAAAATTCCCCCTTTTCATGGCAGTTGGCAGAGTACCTAAGACCATAACAAGTTGCTTCCTGAGTAAATGGCACTTTCTCTTAACCACAGGGCTATAATTCAAATAGTGCAGGGCTCCGCCCCCCATCTGTGAAAAAATAGAATTACTATGGAATATAAGACTGTTGAATGTCCAAAGATTTAGAGTTAATAGCTTCCAAAATGGATTATCAGACCAACTATACCAGAGGAAGTGGCCTTGCAACTGGTCTATCCATGGAAAATTGCAAGGAAGGAAAACACAAACAAGGCAAATGAAAGGAGCTAAGAATAATACAATGGTTAAACAGTAGCATTAAACCCAAGAAACCAGGTTCAAATCCAGTGTTTGCCAGGTGCTAACTTTATAACCAAAGGCAAGTGAACTTCTTTGTCTTTGCCCCATGTTCAGAGACATCTTTCATTGCCAGCGTTCGTACCTGGGAGGGGCAGTATGGATTGAGGAAAGGAATAGACAAGAGAGAAGAAATAGTGTCTGGAGGGCATCCAGTGAATACTGAACTGCCCATGTTTATTGTGCACAGTCTTTTTATACACCCATCAAAAGATGGGGAGAAAGCAAAAGACTTCCTTACCAAGATACAAAGAACAAGCAAGCGTAATTACCTTCTCCATACCCAAAGCACCAAGTAACTATATCCTGAGTTAAGTAATTTATTGTCCAGGCAGGACATGCAGGGACATCTTATGGACATCTTTGCACATCTTATGTTGCATTCACATCTTAGGCCAGGCATCTTTAATGTTTCACTGTGGAAGAGCAAGGGCAGGCAAAAACTCTCTGACCTTAGGTCAAAATGGAATGAAGTCAATTCTGTGGGTTCCCACACTTCTTCTATTCAGTTTCCCCAATGTAAAATCAATGAGAAGCAATGAGAGCACCCATGTGTTAATTTTCTATTTCAATGACAGAAATGGAGCAGCAGCAGTCTGGATGGATACTTTGTGGCCTGAAACAACACAACGGTCTCACAGTTCCTATGGATTTGTAGCCAGCTGGGCTTTCACAAGCAGAAATCAAAGTGCTGAGCAGGTGTCTTCTCATCATGATGTTTGGTGGATAGATCTACCTGTGAGTGCCAGGTTCATTCTCCTGTGCTTGAATAACTGGGTTTTGCTTTCCTGTCAGTTGCCAATGGAGATTTCATCTGAACTCTTAAACAGCACTATCAGCTCTCCCTGGCAGGTGTTCATCACAGCATACCAGCTTGCCATATCAAGTCAGTAAGAGAGTCCTAAGTATATTCCAAATCTCTTCTTCTAGGAGACCTGAAGAGTCTCAGTCCCTTTTAATGATCTGCTTGTTTAGATCAGGCTCACACAGGAGGTATTGATGAACTCAGAGCTATTTATGGATCTTGTGTAGATATCTCCTCCCTTTTTTCCGCCTTATAGAAAAACAATAACACAGGGATAGTCTTCATATCTATAAGCTTCATAAACTCAAATAGCAGAAAAGGCAACAATTTTAGAGTTCTGCCTAAGTCAATAATCTCAGAAGACTCCTCGGAAAGATTAATTTCCATTTATGTGAATCATCTCTAGTGCTTTGCTGTGGATAATTGCTATGTAAAATTTACTGTTATTGTTTTTACAGGGTAGATCATTTAGGCAAATACAGTAGCTGTGTAAAATCACTGTCACCTGTTCAATCGGCTCTTCTTGATTTGTTCAGATGTTTGACTTCCTATGGTTCATTCATAATAAACTTTGGCCTAGAATGGCCAGCCTGGAAAATGTTTCTTAAAGTTACTTACTTCCTCCTGGTGCAGCTATTTACAAAGAAAAACCTGCTTCTTTTTATCTAGAATGGGCTTAACAAAGCCCATCACAGGGCCAGTGCAGTGTGATTGAGTTCCCTTCATCAAGCTCCCAAGGTGAGTGCTGGTGATAGGAGAGAGGGGTTAACAATACAAGGCTTCTGTGTTTTCTGTCTTAATCACTGCACATGTACTGTGCTGCTAGCCAACTACAGCCAGACACAGATACTATGTAGAAGAGGCTGGCCTTTCCAAAGCCACTTCTTTTATCTTATATCACAAGCCACATTCTGGTGCTGTAGGCTAGCATGGCTCCATCAGCTAGCACGCTTCACTCAGACAAATACACAAAACTCCCACACTCATTCTGGGAAAGGAAATTCTTTACTTTGGCTTCATATATAATTAGATCCAGAATCATGATTTACATTCTGCAGACTGAGTGAGGCACACTTACCATGGTGTGTACGATTTGTCCTTTGTGTACTTACCAGTGGTGTGCCTCTAAACAGAAGGCCAATATGAAGAATCAGTAATACTTTTCCCAGCTGTTCTCTCTCTCTGAGTCACTGATGTGTGGTGTAGACATGCAGGGTCAGCCCCTGGAAGGTAGAAACGGATGGGCATACACTTCCTAGGAGTCCATCCTACTGTCAGTGGGAAAGCTTGAGTGAAGGGAAAGGTATGCTGGGGCCTTTGAGTCTGAAGTCTACATGATGAAGGATTTTGAAGGAGTGTACTGCTCTTTGGTATTCTTTATTGTGAGTATTGCCTGCTAGGACCACTGTAACAAACCAGGTGGTTCAATAGCAGAAACAATTTCCCCTTATGTTTAGAGATTAGAAGCTCAAGGTAAAAGAAGGTACCCTGGTTTCTTCGCACGCCTGAGATCTCCTTGGCTTGTAGATTCCACTTTCTCTCTAGGTACTCATGTGGTCTTTCCTCTGTGTGTGCTCTTTCCCGGTGTATCCCCTCTTCTTCTAAGGACACCAGTCACACTGGATGGTGGCCAATCCATATGACCTCATTTTACATGCCTTCTTGCATGCCCTGTCTCTACATATAGTCACAATCTGAGGTTTTAGGAAATTGATACTTAGATATATGAGTTTTAAGGGGTCATAATTCAACCCATAACACCACACAACATGTACTTATGAAGAGTGTCAAGCTCATATTTTATTATTGAGGTGTAGGAATACAAATGTTGGTAGCGTATTAACTGTTGATGCCCAGACTCCATACCTTGACTAGAATCAAAATGTTCTCTCCCTGTGAACAAACACCTGTTAGAGCCAGAGACAATAATATTTTGATGTATATGGCAGAGGACAGGTAGGCAGTGACCTGTGATCAGGTAGATACATTTCACTATTCCCCTGATCCTATTTTGCTTGCTGATATATCACTACAACCTTGAACAATGTCTGTACTGAGGAAATATACCATATGTATGTTTGGTGTTTTACCAAATTTGCTTGTATTTTTGAATAATTACATGTGTGTGGAAGCCAGTGACCTGAAAACCAATGCTTCCCTTAGTTTATCTGATAAACATAATCAGTTTATCTGAAAGGCTTCACTATCCATTGTGTGAAGCAGCTGCCTTCCGTAGTGGCTTCCTAGGGCTGGTGGTTATGACCTTTGAAACTATTACAACAGTTAAGTCCATTCTTTAATTGTCTAAATTTTGAATATTCTAAATCTTCTTTTTTGTATAAACTTTATACCTGGGTTTCTATTGTTTTATGTTCCTTTTCTTTTACAGGTCATAGTGCCAAGAAGTCTAGAACAGTGAGAGCAGATAGTTTTATGAAATTAGGAGGAACAAAGATCCTCTACTCAAATCAGTACAAGAGGTAAAAGGAATCTCAGAAAATGCAAATCTACATACAAAGCTAAAGCTCTGCATAATTAAAATTAAAATGCATATTTCTGGTTCATTTTCAACATACCAGGTGGCTTTCAATTTTTCAACACTATAATGTTTTCAAAGTTTATATTAACATCACCCTCACCAACTCTATACAAGGAAGGCAGGGCATGTTTATGTTTTTTATATTTATTTATCTATTGGTCCTCTCCTTCCATAATGTGGGCTCTGGGGGTCAAACTCAAGTAGTCCATCTTGGTGGGCCTCACTCACTGAGCCATCTTGTTAGTTTAGAATATGTTTCTTTTTCCTACTTAGTAGTTGAGGGACTGAGATGTAAAGTGTTTTCATAAGAAATGAGAATTATTTAATCAAAGAAATAGAATAAGAATCTAAGTCTTCCAACATAGTAATGGAATGTTTATTTTTTTAAATGTTAGATACTACAGCATTGCCTACTATAAAAAGGGTTGGCGCACGGTTCCCAGGAGGCATCCACAGCAGTACCAGGAGCACTGCCTCAGAACTGAGGAGAAAATTGACTTCACTGTCCAATGACCCACATAGTAGCAAACTCTCCTTGTTTGAGAACAAGCCCTGTAAATGTTGGAGAATGGAATATCCAGTGCCTGGGATCTTCCTGTGGCTTTATGTTTGTAATGATCCCAGCTCACCCAGTTAAAAAAAGAAAAAAAAAAAAAAAAAGAGGCAATGATCAGAAAGTCTTTAAAGGGGAGAAATTAATTGGACCCTATTTTGTTTTGTCAGCCAGAAAGAGAAAAATCCATATCCAGGTGCTTGCCCAAGACCAAAGGAATAAATTATGTACACCAAGCCTCACAAATTCTAAAATAAGGCTTTATGAGGTGTCAGATCGTGAACTGACTTTCCCTCACTGCGATCCCTACCAAATGGTTTCATGTGGCTTGTAATTCGAATGTTTAGTCTGCAGGAGTCAAGGAAGAAGTGAGTTCTCCTTGAACGGAAGCCTTGCAAAGAGCTGAGTCACTTGGCTTCATGAAGCTCTGCACAGGCTGGCCCTTAGCCCACAGAGAGGACAAAAGGACAATGGATCTGAAAGTGGCCGTGAGGGAACGTAATGCAAAGACATCTGTGTTGTCCAATCTTAAGAAGTTCTCCCAAGGCCATTGTTTTAATTTATCTGCTTGATATGGGCAATGCTGCCAATTGAAAAGTTGAAAACACTGTGGCTCCAAAGTGTTTTATCTCCAAAAGGAGAGAGAGAGAGAGAGAGAGAGAGAGAGAGAGAGAGAGAGAGAGAGAGAGAGAGAGAGAGAGAGAGAGAGAGAGAGAGACCCTTGAACTGTCTTCATCTATTCAAGGAGAGAGATTTCATATGTTCCATGAAACATCAGCGAGTGAAAAGGCTGAAGGACAGAAAGGGGCCCAAGAGAAGCATTTGGTCCTATGGTGTGCCTTTTAAATGTTTGCTTGTATAAGAATCACTTACACTTTTACAAATAACCATTCTAGGGCCTTCCTTAAAATTATGATTCAAAGGAGGGCCATGTGGACACAAGTGTCTGTCTTTTAACACTGCATATTCATTTGTGAGTCTGAAGCTGAGCAGATGCTGAGCAGACACGCTGGCCTAGTCAGGCTTTGTCATTTTCCTATGAAGGAAACTATTCCAGCAGATTAGGACCACGAGTGGAAAAACAGTGGACTCCAACACTAGAATTCTCTCTTTTTTTCTTTTGTCAAGTGATGATGTAAGGTATATGACTATTCTAACAAGTGTTTAATGAGAGATATTTAACTTTATTAACAGAAAACAATCACATTAAAAATAGTTTTTTAGAAAACAACTACTGTGTCCCACTTTATTATAGACAGTAAGGATTTAAGTATATAATACATCGGTGATGTTTGAGACTTAGCCACTAACTTAACCTCATAAACAGATTTCACTGAGTGTGACCACATTACTCTTGAAAGACTGTCCCACACACCCAAATTGTTTATGTAATCAGGTATACCACCCTTGCATTATCTAGTGAGCACTCAGATGCCATTTCCCAGAGACCAGTGCAGCCCTGGATTTTAGGATGGTCAAAATTCTTTTCTTTTCTCTTCTTTTCTCTTCTCTTCTTTTCTTTTCTTTTCTTTTCTCTTCTTTGTTTCTTTCTTCTTTCTTTTTTTTTTTCTTTTTGAGAAAACAACACCTTAGTATTCTGCTTTCCTAATTCCCCAGTACTGGTCAATTATATAATGGAAAAACAAAACAGAACAAAACAGAAAACATGATGAGTGACACTTTCAAGCACTGCATAGCTTTAGTCTTACATTTAAACAGAGCAAAATGTCTCTTTTATTTCTATTTAGAAAAGTGTTTGTTGTGTTTACAGTGTCTCAAAACACAAGGATATATGATGCTTCTACTTTCTCATGTCAGTTCCTGTAGAAGTGGCACGGATATAAAAAAAAAATCATTAATGCTGATTGTCTCTTGCATGTGAAAGTTGATGTTGTCCACTGAGAAGGAGTGTGGTTAAAAAGCTGTTTTCATCTCGTAAAGTTGTGGTTATTATTTCATATTTTTATAGAAATAATCACTAACTAAATGTATGGGGTGTTGACAATTTTTGAAACAGAGCCAAATAAATCAAATTCCTAGTCCAAAGAAGGCAGAGCCCAAATGCAGACTGAGTCCAACACCAAACCAGTGACTAAATAATAAACATGGAATCACTCAGAGGCCCTAGCAAAGAGGGCTATGGAAGGGGAAGTGGGCTGTTTCCGAGCGAAGAAAAGAAGGGATGCCCTTAAACTGTAAAAAGTAATAGGAACTCTTAGAATAAACCCAGATTTTTAAGATTACTTCTGCAAACCAGACTTTTCTTTAAGGACTTCTACTTTCCAGGAGAGAAAAACAGATTCAATCTAGGACAATAAATTAGATGTCAAGTGTGCAGGCACATGATACATCTGGATGTGAGACCATTGACACAAAGCCACTCCATCCCTTATAGTTATTGAGGCCTGGAAAATGTCCTTAGCTTAAGATGCAAATAATGTCTTTTTCCTTAAGAAAATGGGGGAAAATCCCATAAAGAGTGGAGGTTCTTTGAACCTTGTTAATAAATCAATCGAAGAATTTAAGCCCTCTGCACAACACGATCAATCAAAAGCTACACATGAAATGGGAATTTCAGAACAGTGCCAGGAGTCTTATCACAATTGCTTCCTGACAGAAAGAGCAGATAACAAAACTCAGGACAAGGCCACTGGAATGCTGGTGGAGGCCTTGTTTCTTGTTGCTCTAGGTATCAAAATAGGAAACAAACGGCTTTCAAACAGTCCTGAGAATTGCCTGGAGGAAGTGCTGTTTCCTCTTCCTGCACTGGCTCAGTTTGCTTATCTTTCATCTTCCCAGTACAGCCTTCTGCAAGCTGGCTGAGACCCTTTCACAAACACCATCCTTTCTTATCTGCCTTTGACCTAATGCCATCCTGCTACCCCAGTATGTTCCCCTTCCTCCCTAACCAACAAAATGTGATAAGGAAAGGAAGGCACCCCCCCCCCCACTGATTTCCACGAAATGCATCTCCTATGCAGACAAGAAAAAAGACAATTCTGGCTTATAGATGTACCACCTGTGGGACAAAATGGGCACTGCTGCTGGGTTGATTTGCAGTGCCACCCAAGCAGTATCTCAGTATGACTGATCTCCTTCATCGGGATCCTCAGCACTAACCAATAAACAGCTCTGGGTCTCATTAGCTGTTCAACCTAGTGTTAAGCTCCTACCAAGAATAACATGTAAGCGTATTTTACAAGGAGCCTGGATTTGTGTTACCACCTACTGGTGATTTTTAATATGACATCATCACCGGCCTGACACCTGACATTTACACAAGGCTTTTCATGCACGTATGCCTGCAGAGCATTAAGGCACCTGGCTGTTCAAGTCCTGCTATGGGCCAAAGAAAGCTCAAGTATTCACCCTGTCGCCTCTGCTTAGCTTTGCATGTTCTATTTCCAATTCATGTAAAGATGTTCTGAAAGTTATTCCTAGGTCATCTGATTCCATTTAACCTGAGCATTTTGATTTGGAACATGAATGCTTTAAGATGACAATTAGTAATTCAGGAATGGGCTAATTCGTTCTATTAGGTACAATACCCACGTTGGTTCATGGCTTGGCCATTAGTTTTCTGACATCTACACAATTGTCTTTCAGTTAATGGAATGGTTTAAAAGTAAATATGCTTTAAAATGATGGAATAATCTAGATTTCTAAAAGACATTCAAATATTCTGGGTGGAGGCTTAACATCAAGAGGACAAATTATTGGGTACCATATGTACTTTCAAATTTTCTTTACTAATCTAGAAAATCAGTCTACAGTTTACTAAGGATCCAACTTTACCTTAAACTAAATACATCATTATTTCTCTGTAGGTCTCTTTCCTGACTAAAACTGGAAGATCATTTACATTGCTTGGTAGGAACCATGAGATCTGATAGTACTTGGGGTATTGTTATTATAGTGTTGATCATAAATATTATGTTTCTGTGGTTTCACAGTGAACTAACTGCATCTAGTATTTATTACATTAAGGAAATAATTTCAGTAAAAGCTTTATTTATGGAGAAAACTTAAGCAAATGTATATGCAGAAAATTATTGGTATTATGCTTTGGTTGGAGAAATAAAACCATGTACTAAATAAGATTAAGTTTTATGAAAGTTGTGCTATGATGGAATGAGTTCGTTTGAACAGAATGTTTACTCTCCCATGTCATCCTATAAAGCATCAGTTCTTTCTTTTCTATATATTTCTTTAACAAGGAAACACAAGAGTTTTTCTTTAGACAAATCTGTCATTCTCTTGCAGGAAAACTGAATTAAGTGGAGCCTAAACTTGAATCTTAATGGTTTACTCCATGACAATATCATCCACCAACTTAAGATTTACAACTGGACTCCAAGGAATCCAAGTGGTATTTCTGTGTGTTTTCTATTTTCAAAAACTAATCTGAGCTCTTGTGTTCTTGCAAGATTCCAAGAGACTTCACAAATAGGTCCCAAAAGAGTACACTGTAGTTGAAGAGGATGTCCCTTACTGAACTATATAGGGGAAAAGCTAGCCAAATCAATGTTCTCATTCATGCAATTATGCACTTAATTTCACAAGGTGAATGGAATCAATATAATTATGATTAAGGTCACACTAAGATTAAGCTCCCTCCCAGTCATGTGCCAGAGAAATGACATAATTTGGAGGTGTCTGTCTATCAATATATCTTACCTCATTTCCTTCTGAAGCAGCTGAGTGAAAGTTCATTGAAACAAAGGTTTCACCAGGCCTTAAAACATAATGGGAAAATGGACCAACGTGGACATGACAGATTTTAATCAACACCATGACATTTAATTCACAAGCATTCAATTACACTCACTTGGATTTTAAGTTCATGAACTAAGCAATCTGGGACTTAAATAAAAGAACTCAGTGGGACAGCCCAGTGGTGAAACTATGATGTATGGGTACACTGGGAGTGGGAATAGGCACAAGGAAGAAAAGAAAGTCAAGTGAATCGTTTCTTCCTCTCCAGCCTTTGTGCCAACTGTTTATGTCATTGTTTCCTTCTCATTTGCTGTATTACCCTATTTACTTAAAAATTTAGACTGGCTAATACAAACACTTATGGAGTGCCTAGTGTATGCTCTAGGTCTTCTGTCACAGTAATTACTCACCAGAAATTCTTGGACAATATGAAAAAATAACAATTCTAAACATGAGAGGAGAAAGTCTGTATTCTTTCATACATATTTATTCTTTCAGTGTCTTTGAGAATAAGTAGAATTTTAATGATATATGGAAAAAATAAAAATCTAATAATGTTTCAGTGGACTTTAATATAATTAGATCTCATTCTGTTAGGAAAATGCCTATTAAGTAAGTAATTATTTCTGTATTTAGCCATTATAAGCTCAAGGTACATATTTTAGTTTTTTTTTTCTTTGTACAGTTAAATAACTTTCACTGTATTTTGGGTAACTATTATTAAATTTACATAACTATATAACAATTTCTAATAAATCCTTTAGATCTTTGGGAAAAGTGATATTATTTTATGCACAAGACATACTCTTGACATGGAATAAAATAAAGCACATAGTTCTTGCCTCTAGGAGGTTATAATCATGAATTTAAGTTTAAAATAATATCCAATAAATTTAGTGATACTCTCAGAATATCATTTGTCTGGTTCTCTTGAGTGTGCTTTCCCTGTGGCAAATATTTGAAACAACTACTTCAAATTTAAAACAAGGGAGTGCTAATCTGTAGAAACCACTGATCAATAAAGACTAAAGCAGTATTGTTTGTGTTGAAGAGCCTGTGGGTACCAACCAAGGGATTTTAATAGGCTGGATGCTTAACCTGGGTAAGAACTTTTAGTGTGTATGAAAACTAGCTAGGAATACAGAAAAGGGGTCACACAATGTTAAACACATGGCCTTTATCTGATGAGGTTGTAAACTGTCAATTTAGGTAACATGTCTCCCAATTTTTCTGTGTTTCTCCACAAAACACAGCACAAACATAGGAAAATCCAAATGCTCACTAAATAAATTCCAAGACTGTCTCAACACATTTTATTGTTCTTTCTCCACTAATGCTCAAAATATTTAAGTAAAATCTCAAAGTAGCTGTTGCTACTTTTTTTTTAAATGGGGCCAGATTAACTTTAATCAGATTATATTGTTATAGACACAATAAGAACTTTATTTTTTTGCGGTAAACACAACTGAATAACACTGTATATTCCTCCCAGAAACAGTTGTCTTTGTGAAATATAGCCCTAGAAGCAGCTATATTATATCTTTGTCTCCACAACCCTAACAAACATACCCAGAATTGCAGGCATAAATGTTACTGTTATTGTAAATTACTGGAAGCACTGATTAAAATACTAGTGCTATCATTTTAGATTGCATGATGCTTTAATTTTTCATTGACTACATATGGACTTTGCCTCATTTGTATTTTCAAAGCTATTGTCAAAGAGTGAAGACAGAACAACATTTTGTTGTTCTTTCTCAACTATAGCACAAAATGTTTAAGTAAAATCTCAAGCTCTCCAAGTTATTTGAAAAACAAAAACAAAACGAAAACAAACAAACAAACAAAAACCTTCCTGAGCTCACAGACCTAGGTTTTGTTTTAAACTCATATGAGTTCAAATACAGAATGTTTATCACAACACACTAACATGTACACCAAATCGAGAACTGCAGAGTGAAAAGTTAGTTTGATAGGATGTATAAAAGGCTTCTTATTCCTGATTCTCAGAAACAATGGGAAAGCCGGTATTTCTCCCTGGAGATGAACCACTACACAGCATTTCTCTGAGAACATTGACTTTTTTTCTCCTCCAGGATTGGGTTGTTTGTTGTTGCTTCTTCTCCTCTGTGGGATTTCTTTAGTTACTTTATTTCCTTACTTACTTGCTTTCCTAGTCTTCTCTGTGACAGCTTAGATTTAATCAAGAGCCAATTGTAAGTAAAAGTGGTTAGAGGTAGTATGTAAACCATCACTTCTAAGCAAGTTCTTGTGACTGTGCCAACTAAATACAACATAACTCATGGCAGAGGACACATATTGTACCCAGAAAAAAATTTCATAATAACCCTTAAATTCTCCCATTGTAAACTTAGCTTATGCTCTTTTCTTCAATGGTTTTTTAAAAATTGTCTTTTAATTGATCAAACAGGACAATTTCTGTCAATGTCCCTTAACTGTGGATGGGTGAACTTTCCTGAGTATGGACATGAGAGGTCAGCATTCTTCCTCTCAGCTTTGAAGAAAGAATCCCTGAATCAACTGCCCTGCCTGGCATGTGAACCCCAGGCATCCCCCTGCCTCTGTTTCCATGGCACTGGGATTATAGGCACACACAACGATCCCTGACTTTTTATGTGGGTGTGGGAACTCAAAATCAGGTTCTCAAGTTCTTGTGGTAAGCACTATAGAGAAGGAGTCATTGTTTCACTTTTTAATTAAAGAAGTCAGTTATAGGGAGAGTAAGAAAGACTTCATCTTCCATCAGATCAAACAGATGTCGAGTGGTTCACCCGTCCAAGTGATTTCTTTCTTCCTTCTTTGGATTCTTGATTTTATTTTAATCCTCCCGTCATGGTTTAACAGTAAATGACAGACACTCTAACTAGAATTCAGGCTATGGTAGAATATCTATATTATCCCTCCATTTTAGGACTAATTATCCCCATCTGTGCAGTTTTCATTCTGTGACTGACTCTCCTTCTGGACATGGTAACTGGCTAAAGAAAAGCACCTTCATGACAACGATGTTTCTCTCCTGGGTCAGCACACACCCAGTGACTAGCTGGTGCCCCACTTGTCCCAAATTCAGGACAACTCCATAGCAAGGGTCGTCCCAGCTCCAAAGGTCCTGCTGTCAGGAGATGAGTTTCTGGATATGACAGAACTATGCCAAGTCTTGGTACTCAATCCTGCTTCCTAATCCCCCTAAGGGGCTGATTACTCAGTTCTTCCTCAAGATCTCAACCTGTAACAACTCTTTGATAATTCACAATCACTAAGTTTAATATAAAAACATTTCATAAACAAGAAATACAATAGAAACAAAATTCCAAATGTCTGACATTGACACAGCATTATAAACCAAGTTCCTATGCCAAATGCTGTCTATCATCCTAATATTATTTGTAGCAGCAAATGTATTGTCTTTTTTTCCTAAATAAATTTCTAATTCCTAAGCAATATATTCTACTCACTTGTTAAGCCAGCTTATTCTAAATGGGTTTTCTACAGTGCTATTCTTGATATTGGCATTTTTAAAGGACATGGATAAATTATTTTGTAGACTGTCCTCCAATGTTGAATCTGCAGAGTTAAAGCTACTATTGCTTCTCTGTGAGCCCTAATCCTGGAAATTATATAACTAATTCTAAAAGGTCTGCAAGATTTTGTCATCTTTAATTGAATTGCATGGCATATGATAATCTTCTCCATAATAATGAGTTGTGGTAAAGTAAATTGCAGGAGCATAATGGGATGCTTTTTGAGGATGTATATACATCAATAATTTGTTATTTAGATGTAAGGTTGTGCCATCACTGCAAAGCACTTAATTGAGGCATGAATTATCTTCTTGGCTCATACACTGAAGTTCACCAAATTCCACTTGACAGTAATAAAAGACACATTTTGAGTTTGTGAATACTGACAGATGGAGTTACTATTAAGTTGCCTATAGTCATAGACATACTTATAGCAAATAGTCATGTGCTAACTAATGTATACACTTTGCTGTTTTACTTTATTTAACCTTCATGGCTACTTTATAATGACATTTTAAAAGATTTATTCTAATTTTAATTGTGTGTGTGTGTGTGTGTGTGTGTGTGTGTGTGTGTGTGTGTGTGCGTGTGTGCGTGTGTGTGTACAGATATGAAATTCAGAAAAGGGGATTGTATCAACTGGACCTGGAATTATAGACATCTGTGATCTACCCAGTGTGGGTGCTGTAACTAAACTGCAGGAACAGAATGAACTCTTACACTGTGCCATCTCTCTAGCCCTATAGCAATGATGCTCTTAATAATGTCACATTTTACTGATGAGAAAACTCCACTTTAGGAAGGTGCCTTTTGTAAGATGATGTAATATACAAACAGCAGAATTTGAATTCACTGTACACTTTACTTAATAAGAGTTTTATAATTCATATTCCAAATCTATAATCTCTAACAGTATCACTTTTGCTGCATATTGACAAATGTACCACTTGAGTACTAACTGATGACCTAGACCTGGGTTACTCATATAAAAAGATAGGGAACATGACAGAAATATACCAGATTTCAAGAAATGTACTATCTCAGCTAGAAGGTTTGTTAAGCCAGTAGAGTTTCCAACTGCATTCTGAACACTTATCCTTATACTCATGGATAAATGAAGCTCACAAATAAAATGAATTCTTTTTCACAGCAAGCAACAGAAATTCACAAATGCTCAAAATGTAGAGAAAAAAAAAGACCATGGGGCACCAAACCCCAGCTGGCATGTTTATATGACTCCTATACCATTAAATCTCAAAAATGTGGTTGCCTAAACAAGATACGTGTTGTGACCACACCAGCTGAAATGCCAACATGAATGGGGGAAATCTCACAAAGTCTTAACCCCTAAATAAAGAGCTTATAGATTATTAATGGCTACTGAATGGGAGAGAATCAGCCTTCCCCAGGGATGAGCCTTCTGATAAGTTATATAACCTAACTTAGTAGTCAGCCATAAGCACACACACATGCATGGAAAACACTAAATGGACTCATTAGGTTTTGACACACACAATACATACACACATTCATGCACACACACACACACACACATACACATATATGTAAAATATTTTTGAAAGAGAAGTAGTAGTAGCAAAGAAGTGACCATCAATTTGAGAGAGAGTTGAAAGACACAGGAGGATAAAGAATGTGCAGGTAAAGTAATAATTATGGTACTCAGCATGAAATAAAAAAAGAGAATGAGTCAATACCATGTTTGACCTTTAATTTCTACTAATCAAATTTCTTTTTTAAAAAAAATAATTTAGTTCATGATAAGATGTTCCTGAACTCATAGAACAGATACCTCATCAAGCTCAGATGTCTCTAGGTCAAATGTGTATATGAGGAGTGTAGTATGAGTAACTCCAGAACATTTACTTAAGGATTTCCCCTCAGATGAATGCCAACTAGACAATAATGTCTAACCCTGTCTGGTAAATGGGAAAATCTTCTGAATGAAGTAAGAGATCTCAATGCTCAAATGGGATGAATTGAGTCATCACCGTCTCCTGTGAATGGAAAAATAACTTCTCTGAGAAAACACGTGTACCAAATGACACCACGTGGATCAAATCGGGAAGGACAGGAGCCAATTATGGCTATTCTGTAAATCCCAGAATATAAATCTCTACTATTGTATTCTTCTTTATCTGACTATATCAACTAGTTGTTTTTACTGCTATGTGGCATTTACTCTTTATCTTGTGTCTTGGTTTAGTGATCTAACTCTGTTTTCAATTAAAGATATTTTTGAAAGAAAATTGCACATGCCATAGTACCCTTTGTTCAGAATTAATAATTAGTGTGATATTTTAAGATACATTTTGCAGTAAAGAAATAATATATCATGTCAAAAAATAAATTAACAAATTTGGAAGAACTTATTTTGGCCCAGAGAACAGATATTTCACACAACTAATGTTCTATTGCTTCAGGTAATATCTGATCATATACTAATCAGAACACTGTCTCACACACTCCTTTGTAACTCATCCCTAATTTTGGTTCCAACACTTTTTCTACAACACAGACAAGGGTGTTCCATTTCCTGCTTAAAAATTAAGATAATTTTCCCACTACATATTGACTAAAGCCAAATGTCGCCTCTAATCAGTCAGAGTCTTTCTGACCTAAAATCAAACTTAATTACCTATTTCTCTACAATCATTGTACACTCATTTGGAAACAAGACAAAATAACCATCTTGGTCATGCTCTATCCCCCAGCACTGCTTCTACACACTTCAAGCATCTTATTCTCCATGCATGTTCTTTGGTATGAAACATAACAGATTTCACATTGTCATTATATCCACCTGGCAGGTCTTGCACTGTGACACAGGGCTGGAACATGGTCAGATACACCTCCTCAGAGAGATTTTTCACTACCTTCCCCCCAACACAGTAGCTCTTTCCTTGTGCCTCATTCTGCCCTGTCCATCTGCTTTAGTTTTCTTCTTAGCACTTATCAACATCAAACATGTAACATATTTATTTTCATATCCATATTTTTAGAATATATTAGTATTTCTTACTTCAAAGTACTTAAATCCTAAAAACATATAAGCTTTGGCCCATTCATTTTTCTATCCTCTACCTAGATATTTGTTGTATCACTGACACTCATTCTAAAACCTTTTAAGTAAGAGAATGCATTTATTAACAGCTTACTTTGTGCAATGAGATATCACAGAAACTATATAAACTACCAACTATATAAACAAGGCAAGATTCTTTTGTAGAACTCAATATGCTCTAGAAGGAGGCAATCAATAAAACAAAGGTCTGACGTTATTCAATTTCAGATGGTAATAACAGGGGTTTATTCACTGTTCCTGCATTTTGTTACAGCAGGTTTTTCCCCCCGCCAGTGGCCGCCGGTTCTGCTGCTATGGTCCCGCTGCCACGTGAGTCCCAAATAACACTCAGGGACTCTGTATTTGATACAATCCTGTTGGCCAATTACCATTATTGTTTATGGGCTAGCTCTGCCTTAATTATTAACCCATTTCTACTTATCTAAGTATTTCCACGTGGTCGTCTTATCAGGGAGCCGCAGCAGGCATCTTCCTTCCTCCATGTTCTACATCTTGACTCCCCTTCTACTTCCTCTTTCCTCCTCCTAGTCTCCTTGCCCCGGCTATCTAGTTTTCTATTGGCCAACAGGGCTTTATTAATTAGTATGAAAAACATATATACAGAATAACATCTCCCATCAGCATTTAGTTTGAATTTATAACAATTTCAGGATTCACAGTGTTTTGGAAGAAATATGTTTCTTTGAGCATGGCCATATTTTAGCAAAATTTGAGTAACATGTGAGTTATTTTTGGCAAAGGAAACTCAGAAAGGAATAAACAATGTAAAAGAAAGTATTATAATATATAATGAAAGCTTTGTTGTTCTATACAAGATAAATTTAAATTTTATTTCCTAAGACAAAAGACTCTACTGTAAACATGATGAGAGAGAGGGGTGCTAGAAAGCAGATTATGAAATGGTTTCAGCATGAATAATATAGAATGAAAAAGTAGAGAAGGATTTATTTAATACACCTTTACAATTGATTAATAAGAATGATAATTGGCTTATACACTACTTAGAAATCCATTAATGTAGATGATATTAAAGAATCTACACTGATTCTGCTCCAGGCTATGCTCTTGTCTCAGATCTTACTCATGCTCTGTGTTACATCATCCATTTAACCTACAGTACAAATTCCATGACAGAAAACATTTGACACTCATTTATTTGAGGCTGCTATATTTGCTTAACATAATGATCTTGAGTTCCACCTATTTCCCTTCAAACAACAGCATCTTGTTCTTACTTGTGGCTGGTTATCCCATTGTGTATATACATACCCTGATGTCTTTATCCACTGGTGCCACCTAAGCTAATTTTTATAACTTTACTGTTGTGAATGGTAATGTGATAGACATGGGCATATGAGATATAGTTTGGGTCTTATATGCCCCTTCCCCCAATACCAATGCTAAGGCAGTGGTCACTGGCATAGGAGGCTGCTTTGGTGCAGTAGAACCCTAGGAGTTCACCACTAGTAGGAAGAAATCAGTCATTTGAAACTTACCTTTTTTATTTGATTAGGAATCCAGCCCCTTCTTATCATTCTCTTTGCTTCTCACCTGCCATGGAATGAATTAGACTTTCTGTCACATCCTTCTGTGCTGATATATTGAGCTGCTAGAGTTCCAAAGCAAGAGGTTCAGGAGATCATTGTAAAACCTCTGAAATCATGAACTGAGTTCAAACTTTCCTCATTTTAACTTGATTACCTCAAGACTGTCATCACAAAACTCTTAAGCCAGGATATCCATGCACAAATGTAATTCAGATTGAGTAGATGAGGAAATGGGATAAGCGAGTTAATCTATGCTAATCAAGCAACCTGGACACTGGTTTCTCATAGAGTATTCCCAATACTTCTTTTATTTATGTGTAGCAAGAAGTGTCAACAACCTCAGAAACCTTTACGTTTATGTATTAGATAAAAATGTAATTATTTAGCATGCCAAGTTATGATTAAATTAAATCATCCAGTGTATCTAATCAAGAGAGTACTGTATAATCTATTTGAACAGATGCACAATGGATGCTACAAAAGTTGCAGATTAGTTGGACTGAAATATCTCTGTAAATATTTGTGCTTGAAATGACAATTCCAATACCCGTCAAGTGATTTGAGTGATACTCTGTGTACAATTCTGACAGCAATACTGTCCTGTAAAGTCAAAGAGGTCTAGAATTGTAGCTAGACTTTATGGGAAATGGAAACATTTCAAAACGTAGTTCAGTCCATAGGGTGCCTGAAAGCCAGAAGCCCTTCTTTTGGTGGACTATCTAAAACTATCCTGGGTTTAAGATAGTATTGCAGGGATGGGCAGATAATCTGACTTCATTGCAATACCAACTACACTCCAATGGACCCTCCTATTGACATCAGATAATTTTCACAATGGCCAGAAAGAACCATAAAATTGAGAGACAAAAGGCAGCACCCAAGTCCCATAAAATCTTGGCCCATTCCTAGGAAAGACATGGACATTTTTCTTTTATTAATCACCATCCATTTCTTTTTCCCAGAATTATAACAGTCTCCCCACTTTGATGGGTGAGATATTGATTCTGAAGTCGCCTTACTTTTCACTTTGCTTATCAAAAATAAAATTCTCTTATGTACAGCCAATGGAGATTTAATTACATTATATTTTAATATGTAATGGGAAAACGCTCTAGCATCACTTCTCAAATCAAAAGATTCTACTTCTAATCAAGGTAATCTAGACATAAAGGATTATGAAGAGTCAGCTGAAAATGTGGTTTCTGAGAATGTGGATTGGTCATTCAGATCTGAAGCTCATTCCTCATTGACAGGGAAGTAATTAGGGATTATTAGGAACTAAGGTCCTAGAGAATCTGCTCCACAAAATATGAAAGGTAAGAAAACACAAGTGTAAATTCTCAACTTTTCATTGCTATAACAAGGCTAGTGACTTTATAAAGAGAAGAGATGATTATCTCTCAATGACCCAGTGGGTTGTGTGAGTGCGCACACATATAGTCCAGAAGTCAGCCTCTGATATTATTCTTCGGGAGCTATTGAACTTATTTTTCTTCAGATAGGGTCTTTCATTGGGACACAGAACTCATCATTGAGGCTAAGTTGGCTGGCCTGTGATTGCAGGGATCCTCCTGTTTCTATTTTCCTAGTACTGGAATTACAAGCACACACCATCACACTTGACTGTTTATGTGGATACTGGATGTTGAATCAGGTCCTTGTGTTTCTACAACAAGCACTTTACCAATAGAGTTGATTCTCTAGGTCCCAATTTGTATTTTCTTAAATGTTATCATAGTAGATTTATTTTTAAAACTATGCCAATGATTAATAAATAATGATAAATTAACATTTTGTATTAAATTTGGCAAGTATTCTAAAAATATATATTTAGTTTTTTTATACTGTCTTTCATTGGCTATCATTTTTCTCTTTTCATCTCTCTGCTATCTTTCTGTTCAAACAGATAAAAAAAATTCACAAAATTGACTATAATCTTTACAAGAAGCCCAAAAGATCAAACTCAGAGCTGTATCTATAAAGAAGAATAATATAATATGAGAAGGTGAAACCCAATGTTCATCTACTGGTTTCCAACATCTAGTTGCCTCCATTCCTTATTAATGTGATTCCTACCAGAGAAAAACACTCATTGGCTCAGCATCCTTTAATGTTCCCCGTAAACACCACAAGTACCACAGGAATCCAAAATCATCCCCCCACCTCCTGCAACCTTACTTAAAAAATACATTCATGAAGGGAACACCTAGGAGGTTCATCCTGTCTATTTTTCTAGTAGATTCCAACACCCTCTCTCCCACATGCATACACACTCAACACACCCTTGGCTAGTAGTACAGTTATTTTTATTTCAATGGTAAGACATGATTCAGGACAGGAAATGAGAATTTTGTTAGATGAGAAGAGCAGTCATCTCATCCCAATATTGGAGGCACTGCCTTTTCATTTCCTATGACTCATGAGCCTTTCTTTCTGGCTTCTTGTAAAAGGGAGGTAAGGTGGGAAAACCTTGTGTTTTGACAAAGAAAAACAAAAGTGTACTATGAAAATCAACTGTAAAAACTATAAAAACTTTAAGCAATGTATGGAGTTGTGTTCAGCCCCAGACTGAAAATCTAGTTCATCTTGATTAGTCAGTTAATTAAAGGAACCAGTAACTAAAAGAATTAATATTTGCACTTTCAAAGTGTTGGTTCCAGGAACTCTGACTCGAACTCACTAAATAACACACTTCAAAGATTAAAGCAAATACAGCTGTTCCTGGGGTAGCATTATGTAGAATGATAATGTCCTAGATTTCATTTGTAATGGAAAAACAAGAAGTAATTCAATATGCTAAAAAACTGTTCACTGACAATAAATGCTAATGAACAGATCATCATATGCAGTCTTAGCTGAGGAAAGCGTATAATATTACAAAAACATGTAGAATAGGGAGCAGAAGATGAAAGTTTGGCCTCTGGAAAAGAAGTATTTGCCATTTGGAGTGAACAAGTGAACTTCTACTGTATACCAGACCAATCTCTAGTTTTGTGGTGATGGGAATTACAATGAAAAAAAAAAAAAAAGGCTGGGTTTCCAGCTCTTGACTACACTGAGAGCATAGTAGAGGAGAATATTTACAAATTTTACAAAGTAGCGTAAAGAAAAAGAACAGATAACTAAGAAAATCACTGGAGATCACTACTTTAGATCGGGAAGTGCTCCGAGGGAAATACTTTGTAAACTTCAAGAACAGTAATGGAAGAATGGACAGATGACAATGCCAAACTTATGAAGCACGTTGGTCTTGAGGGCTCTAGCAGAGCAAGCCAATAGTACAAAGGGAGAAGAAAGGGTTAAGAAGTAAGGGGCACAGGCAATATTGCCCTGGTTTGCATGTCATGAGAAAGCAAATTACTAAGATCGGTCCCAAGAGGCCAGAGTTATCAGATTCTAAAAAGGTGCCTTTGGATTCTGAGTAGAGACATGGCTAAAGAAAGAACAAGAGAAGAAAGAGGTAGACAAGGCTAAGAAGTAGGAAATGAGAAACTAGCCTTGTCCAGCAGAGCAACAGCTGATTCACAACAGTTTTGAAAGTAGAACAGATTATATTTAGGGGCAGACAGGTGCTAATATTAAGGTGAGGAATATAAAGAACAAGTAGGGATTTTGGAAAAATCTATACATTCATGGGATTGGAATCTACCAATGAGAAGTCTGGGAACAGAAAATTTTAGTGAGATAAAGTAATCAGTATCTGGTATGTGAAGTTTGAGATGTCTGGAATGAATTATAAGTAAGAGTTGAGGAAAGTTTTGTTTGCTTGAGCCCTGAATCTAGAGTTCCCAAGTAAAGAACATGTTGGAGAAAGACCAGGAGAGAACCTTTGATGTAAAAACTACAATAAAATCTTCAGTAGTAGATGCAGTCAGTGAGTCAGTGAGGTTGATAATCAGCTGTTCCTTACCAGAACAAATCATCTAAATGATGGCTAACATTTCTTACCAAGTTAGTAACTCCTGTAGACAACTGAAAAATTGATTTGGTAGAATATTAGAGATATTTTGAGAGAATGTTAAGGTGATAAGAAGTCAAAGGGAAATACCCAAAGCTAAATACAGATGATAAAAATGAAATATCAATGATTTGAAGAATATAGTGACTGACTATGACTGCTGATGTTCAAAGGGTCCTACCAGAAGACAGAAATATGACAAAGAATTATCTGAAAAGCCGAAGATAGAAATCTCCAAAACTGATGGACCCATCTATAGGAAAAAACTCTCCCAAATGTCAAGTAGATTTAAAAAAATAGACAAAAATGTTATAGAAAATGTGTGAAAAATAGGAAAAAATAGAAGACATTTTCAGAAAGATTATTTTTAAAGGAATAAAAAATCTAACTGAAAACTTACTTCTTCATGCAAAAGCAGAAAATAAAAAACCAGTGGTAGGTTATTGTCCAAATAAGAATAACTCAGTCTGTCTAGGATATACTCAATAAATTATTACAATAAAAATGAAAATTAGGGTTTTCTCCAGACAGGAAAAAAAAATGAAGTAATAGCATTTAAGTTGGAGGTCAGAAGATGGAGTTGACTACTTCTGAAGACCTTCCATATTCTAAGGGTCGCAGTATTAAATTAATACTGAGTATAACAAGAAAGGATTTCAAGCTAAAAACTCTAGAAAAACCACTAGAATAATAGTGAATGTGATCGCAGGTGGCTCACACTTGTAAGCCCAGCGATTTGGAAACTGAGACAGGAAGGCAGCAAGTTAGATTCCATGGGATATTTAGCATTATTCTTTCTTACAAAAGGAAAATAAGTGGATAGATAGAGATCATGTCAGTGGAGAGACAGTCTGTTAACCATACACCTTCCAGTCACTAAAAGTCTGTGGTGGACACATTCTGAATTAATTGTGCTTTATAAGGTAGAGCTTATAAAATTCATGCCAAATAAATAAAGTCCAAGAAACATAAACTCCTACAAAACTGAATCAAAACTGAAAAGAAAGTCTGGATAGTAAGACATTTTTAAAAAACTGAATTCATAAATAAATATCTTTTCCATATTTATGGCAAATAAATTTTAGACTTAACCAGAAAACTGTACCAAAAAGCCAAGGAAATCTTGATTATATGTCTTACAGAAAATATTACATTTTTAAAAAGCAGAGACTATTTCAATAATTCAATTTTATAAACTCATAATAGCTTTATTCTGTAAAATTGTTCACAAGTTCATGAAGAACATTACAGGAAAGGAAACTGTAGGCTATTCTAAGCACATACTAAATCCTAATAAATGTTTTAGCAAAGATAATTCAGCAATTTGTAAAGAAGATGATGAATTAGGGATAAATTGAATTTCTTTCAGGAATGCAAAAACTGATTTACAATTTGAAATATAATTTAATGGAATTCTCATTGCAGAATAAAGTGGGGAGGGCATGGCAGCAGGGATGGGAGGCTGCAGCATGAGAAGGTGCTGCTCCTATTATATCTGTACTAGGGATGCAGAGAATAGACAGGAAGCAGAGTGACATGTCTCTGATGATGCTGTTCCTCCATGGTTCTATTTCCTAAAGGTGGCACATCCTTCCTAAGTAGTGTCACCATTTGGGCAGCCCTGTGTGGAACATTTAAAGCCTCAATACTATGCAATAGGATAACACACACAAACACACACACACACACACACACACACACACACACACACACACACACACACGATATATAGATAAGAAATGACTGTCATTTCCAGATTATAAGAGAGTATTGCAAAAGAATATGGATATTTAGAATATACCAATACTAAACAGAAAGTAAAACCACAGAAGACTCATTTATTATGTTATGGGCCAACTACTGTATTAAAATAATCCTGATGTGTTTCTTTTGCATTCTTTTGCATTCTCTGTAGTAGTGAGAAGAGCATTGTGAATGTAGCTTGATGAATAAATCCCACCAAGAATCAGAATGAGTGTGCATCAAAGAATGAGAAGCAAATGCCTACTGCTTCTTTCTCCCACTTACTTTCTTGGGACACTGAATAATGCACAGCTTCTGAATTTTCTGGTTCTCATTACTTGCCTCTCCAAACAAGCCTTCTTTTTAATTTGGAACTATTATTGTTTTGTAAAACACACTACCACTACCATTTTCTTACTCAGTACTCTTCATCTGCTACTGAATAAGAGGCAGGCTCCCATATCAGAAATTGAACCTCTGACCATCTTTCACTGCTCCCTTTCTAGTCTTCCCTCCCCTGTCACTTATACAAATTCTCTGTAATATCAGAAATCATGCTCTCTCCTAAACCCAGCTGCCCTTCTCCCTCTCTGGATTTCTGCTGGTGGTCTTCCTTATAGAGTAAGTGTGACCTCGCTCACAGAACTTGACATTGCATTCATCATAGATGTAAATGCCAAACCTCAAATCTTCAAGGAAAATATTTTGCTGTAAACTCATGAAGCTTTGTATAGTCACAGTTCAACACTTCTTAAATTGTCACCTATTTTTTGCATTACATGTATCAGTGTATATGTTTATTCTCTCAAGATAAAAAGAAAACAGTATTTGTGAAATCAAAATAATCTTACTTGTTAGTAGTTATGTCCTTAGCTTTTGAAGAGATTTGTAAGATGCCTTTTGTTTTCATAAGATGAATGACAAGTTTTCTGAAGAAAACACATTTCAAAGACAGAGTGTAGCAGCACACTTTGATATAGACTGAACAAAATGAATTAAAAAACATATCTGTGGTTAACTTAGAAACTGGGCTCATCCACCCTTGGCTTAAGTCTTCAGAGAACTGGCATGTACTACCACTATTAAATATGTTTCTTGAAATATATGGGAAAAACCATACAATAAAAATAAGTGCAAGACAACATGAGATTATCATTTCCTTCTGGGAATGGATCATGATGACTTCAACGATGCCAGGGCTCAGGTTTAGTCTGTTTTAAGCAATGTGTAAAAGCATTCTTATTTTGTTTAGTTTCCTGCCCCTCTTCCAGACTTCTTTCCAAAGTGCAAGAAGACTAACTAGCTGGAGCAAAGCAAGGATGGTCCCATTGTTCCCATTACTTCAAAAGTTTCCTTGTACAGAGTGCTGAAAAGTTAATACCTCTAGAGAAAACTAATCAGAAGCACGTCTGTTCAAAAGGAATGAGATGCTCTGGAAATCAGAGACCCAAGAATGACAGCATCCAGAAAATTATGGATGCTTTTCCAATGGAACACTGCTTGAAAGTGAGGCCAAGAACATTCGGTATAACGATCAAATCAATGTGTCATGTCACAAGTGACATTAGGACTCTGCAGTGATGTAATCTCGCTAGTAAGAAATTAGGACTGGGTCCTGGGAGTACTGGCTTGTCATTGTGGGATTAAGTATTGACCAAACGCTAGCTGATACTGTTTCTCTTTGGTAAGAAGCAAGTGACAGTTATGACTGAAGCTAACCTGAGAGTAAAGCTGTAACACTGTACCACAGATCTTTAAGTGAACTGACAAGACTCTTACTCTCTCCCCAAGTCTGATTCTGATCAGAGCCTCATAGTCCACACATAATCGAGTATAATGAGGGTGGGCCTGTGAGGATAACCCCACGAGACCATCAAGCCAAACACAGCTGCAGAAAACAAGCTGTGCTGTCTGGAAAAATTCATGATGGACAGAGAATAGGAAAGGCTGCCAAAAAAAATGGTGGATTCCTCATCAGAAACACTTGCTACAGGGGCCACTCCAACACAGGGCAGAGAGAAGCAGTGATGACTGATGTAGTTTGTCCTTGAGGACCTCTCGTCCCTATTGGGAAGATGAGCCATTAGAACCATATAATTATTTCCATGGATTTATCTCTGTACATTTTTCAAAAATGAGTTTTCATGACACAAAATTGGCCTCACATGAGCCCTGTGAATGTCAGCACAATTGAAAGTCTGGAAAATGGGGAGTAGTCAGTAGAGCCCATTGGGCTGCTTAAGTCCAGCCCTGTCCTCGGTTAACATCAGAGCAGCACCAAATGACCTATCATTTCCTTTCCAGAAAAACTATGCGTTCTTTTCATTTCATCCACATGGAAAGGAAAATGAAGATCACTAAAAACAAAAGTGTCACCATCCACCTCACCAAGAGCAAGTATAAGAAATAGGAGAGTTGCTACAAAGTTGTCACAGGAAGCCCTGAGTGTCTGTGACTTATTGACGTTTTAATAAAGTTGATTGTGAAGGCCATTTGCCAAGACAAAGGCATAATTTGCTTTGTCAGGATTTTGTTTGGAGTGGAGAATATGAATGGTGTAATTCTACACATGGGTATATCTGAAAAGGCATTCTACAATGTGTAAAGGAAAGTCTGATTAGAGGTTAAATACACTGATGTTCAAATTTTAGGACTTGCAAAAAATTAATTTTAATGCATATTGATATCTGTGAAAGTAATATGACCAAGAAAGAATGGGAAGACCAAAAGTAGAAGGTGCCTAAATATATAAATATAACAGGCTTATTCCATTTAGTGTTACTTTCATGTATATGATTGCAGGGTTGACCACTTGGGATTGGATACTCAATTAGAAGTCTCATCCCTGGGAAAGACTGTTTCTCCCATTCTCAGCATTCCTTAATTTCCTGGATATTTTTGTTTCTGGGTAGGACCCTATATGAAAGAGTTCCTTGTTTCATGCATGTTGCATTTGTGGAGGTCTTCTTTAGGCAGCTATGTTATTGAGAAAATCCAGATAAAATCTGGTCACTTCAGAGTTAAATGTAAAATCACATTAGCGATACTCCTAAGGCCCAACCTTATCAAATGCATTCAAATAGTAACCAAGGAGGAAGCCAGAGCAGAAGATTTAAAGGTGGGAGGTGGTATAACCAAGGTGGGAAGGCCAATCTGAATGTAGGTGGCACTATAACACAACATGGATCCCAGACTGAGTAAAAAGGAAAAAAGGAGAAAGTGAGCTGGACACCTGCCCTCACATTTCTGTGTTCCCCGACTGTGGCTGCCATCCAAGACTCTCACCACCACATCCTCAACCACCCAGTAAAGACTGTGTGCTCTCAGACTGTGAGCCAAAATAAATCTCTCCTTCACTTTAGAATGTAGTTTTTGTTAGGCATCTGGTCATTACAATGTGAAATACTACACTAGTATGTTTATGGATTGAACCAAAAGCAATGGGCAAATCACACAGGTTAATTCACCACAACAGAAAATAATTTGGAATTTGAGGCTTATGGTCACAAGCTTTAGGCTGAGACTATGCATCTGCAGATAAGACATTGTGTGTATGGTAATACTCTCTTTTCCCTGTGTAATATATATTTTATACATGCTTTAAAGGGCTGATAGTGAGATTAAGAGTCATGTATATGAAAGAAGGAGATGATGTATGGTATACTATATTCAAGACCACAACACAAAAAATAAACTATTAGAATTATTGAGAAATTAGATTTTTGAAACATTAAAGTGAAAGTAACATATTTACTTTGCATAAAACTTTAATCATTTGGATGCTTGTTGACCTAAGGAAAGAACAATTTGTTTCCAGACTTTTAGATGAACCTGGGCATGTGCAAGGTAGTATGGCCGTAGATATTATTTCCATACCTTTGAATAAAACAGTTCTCTGCAAGCCAAATTACTACCCAAGGTATTTTGTATAAGCCCAACAATATTCCAAGTGGCAGCTGTGCATAGCAAGAACCAATCAAGCAGACAGAGCTCTGGAACCCCAACTCCTTTTTTAATTTCAATTAGTGTAAATCTTGATATAAATGGATATTTTGGAACAGAATATTTATTTAACTTATAAAGATGTGTTGCATTTGTTCATGCTCCATTTATTTAATAATGTAAGGGTGTGTTGTTTTGTTTATTCTGAATTTGTTTAACTATGTAAAGATATGTTGCTGTTTCACCTTGCCTGCCCAAAGGTGCCTGATTGGTCTAAGAAAAAGCTGCATGGTCAATAGCTAGGCGAAGAGGGATAGGTAGAGTTGACAGGCAGAGAGAAAAGGGGAGCCAGCAAGACAACAAGCAATGGGTCGGCAGCTGGGGGACAGCCAACCAGATATGGAGGACACAGGAAATCAGGACGGACAGTACATAGATGATGTGAACAAGTGTTGGGGCAGCACACAGATTTATAGAAATGAGTTAATTTAAGTTAAAAATGCTAATTAGAAACAAGCCTAAGCTAAGGTCAAACATTCTTATGTAATAACAAGCCTGTTACAAATGGCGGCTTTGAATTTACAAACACTCAGAACAAACAACTTCGGCTTACTCAGAGCTGTGTGTCTCCACCCTGCTCTTTAATCATCAATCCAACCATAATACTTTTTGTTGTTATTGTTGTTCATTATACTTAAATTTTAAGGGTAATGATGACTGATGTTACTTTTCAACAAACCTCCTAAATCTCATAAATGTCAAAATCTGGTTATCAGCGTGAAGAGCACACATTCTGAAATCTCTGAAAACTCAACAGAGAATCTTTGACTTGTATTAGTTCAACTTCTGAAGGCGGGAAAGTTTATCTGTACAATTAGGCTATTTTTTTTTACTTTCAATTTCAGAATTCAATGAGACATTCAACATTTTGTTACTAAATAGGATATGTGTTATGAGATTTTGCCCGGTATTATGTTAATATAAACAACACTGTCTGCACATTTAAAATAGAGTAGTCTAAGTTATGAAAGTCAAAAGGGTAGGCATGTTAAATGCATTCTAAAGTGAGTATTATATTGGGAGGGAGCACCAATTAAGTCAGGAGATTTTGCACTTTGACACAACATTTAAAGGGAAATTCTCTCTGGTAGGATCTGTTGTAAGACAAATGGAAGGCTTTTCATGGCCCTACCCCATCTTGACCCCTGCTTATGCCTATACATAACAACTAGTAGCCAACCAGAAGGACAAACAGAATAGTGGGGAAAGTTCTGAGACTTGTAGATCTGTTTGAGAAATAGGGAAGATTCTTTGTGTCCTTTTGATTGCAGAAGTTATATAGTCTATGTGTTAATGACATTAGTTAAGGAGGCTGCCATTGGTATGCATCTCTAGAAGACTGAGGCTAATGCAAAGTTTTGTTCTGTACCATGTACACTGCAGGACCTAATCATATAAAATATGCTAACAACTTCTGGGCTTAGAGAAATATATTGGGGATTGACTCAAAGATCTGTCACAATAGCTATAGTTTGCTGTGTTAAAAAAAAATCCTTAGGATGTGATGTACAGCTCTTTTTACAGAGTTCTTAAGAATACTTTAGATTTTTGAATGAAAATTGATTCCATTAAAAAAAACTGTGGAATGATGTTCCTGTTTACCAAATTTTTCATGTCAAAAACTTACACAGACTAGAATTACGTTATCTCTTTAAGCTTATCCATAACATTTCACTGAACATAAATTGTATCATAGGCATCTGAGAATACAGAAACTGGCTTGTGCTCCTCAAGGGCAATGAACCCAAACTAAACTCGGCAGTCTTTATAAATAGAGACTCTGCTCTGCACTTTATCTTGGCCCTAAAATAAAATCCTTTCATCTATTTATATTTGTGCCGCTCCTATCTTTTTGTTTATTTAGATGTTGATAAAAGGGCCCTTTGCCTGCTTGAAACCATCATACTCACAATTTTAAAACCCAAAATGCTATGAGAAACTCAAACTTCACCCATTCATTAATCTTCTTGTGATGCTTCCTGAAAGGTCATTATTTGGCCACAGTCTGCAATTTTGTGTGACTTGCAATATTTGCATCTCTTGAATTTGACCTAAATGGTTCTATCTTGGAAATCAATAGACAGATGTCATCTGACTTTACAAAAATAATTACTATGTGGTGTGTAGGTGGTCTTTATGGTAAATACCAATCCAACACACAAGAACTAACATTGACCTTTATATTTTTTTCTCCTGGTACAACAGATATAACTATGAAAGACAAAAGTATCATTGTCTATAAAGTATACTTGAGGCAGTAACTCCTCAGTGCCTGGCACCAATTTATCTGGTTTTTTTTTTTTTTCAGTTGAAAAGGTTTAGGGCACAACAAATTTCCCTTATAAACTGAAATGCCAAAAAGGAAGACAGATTGGGGAGACTGTTCCATTGTTAAAGACCATGACAAACAATCACAAGTTAACATCACTCATCTCTTAGTTTTGTCATAATCCCTCCCTCTTCATATTGCTCTTTCCTGTAAAGAATGCAAACCAATGCACATTCACCAAATACAGAACTTTTACATAAGAAATAAGCAATCTTTAAATAAAAGATGTTGGAAGCATCTTATTTTCTCCTAATGATTGAGAGCTCTCCTAAGATATCATAAAGCCATATGGGTATTTGGCCATCTTTGGTAATTCCCTTTGAAGTGATACAGTTAGTGATAACCAAGGAAATGTGAGCCCTTGCAGCCTGTGACCATCTCCCTTGAGCTTGCTGATTAGGTGCTTTATTGAATTCCCGTGGTTGGTCCACTAAGATGCTGCCCTTCAAACTGTCACTCATAGTTAACTGTATTTCTAGCTCTTCAGTGTATATGTATCCCTTCTCCCAAAGGGGAACTGCCTGCAACTGTGCCCATGGTGCTCCTCTATAGTTCCCACCCACCTACATAAAAAGATAAGCCAACTTTTAACCCACCCTGGATCTTACAGCAATGCATGCTTCAGACTTCTGAGACCCTAAACAAAGAATCTTAGGCTGGGTGGTAGTGCATGCCTTAAATCCCAGCACTTGGGAGGCAGAGACAGGCAGGCAGATCTCTGTGAGTTAGAGGCCAGCCTGGTCTACAGAGTGAGTTCAAGGACAGTCTCCAGAGTAATACAGAGAAACCTTGTCTTAAAAAAACAAAACAAACAAACAAAAAACAAAGAAACTTTCTAAATATCAGTGCCAGGATGGGGAAAAATATTTATTCTATTAACAGCATTACAAAATCTATTTGAGATAAGGTGCTTTCAAGTTGTCAAAATCGGAGAACCAGACTAAAGTTGTCAGCAGATATATCAATAAGAATAATTGTGATTGAAGTTCATTATGTGGATTTTGTCATTTATTGTGGGAAGAAAAGTCAGAGAATGTAGTAAATCTTGCTAGAGATTTATATACTGAAGCAGTCTACTGTGACGAGCTTCTTCCTTCTATTTTCATATACTTATTTGCATAAAAGTTCATTAACATTTGTAGATTTAAAAATTAATAGAAATACATGACATTCTACCTTGTTTTATCCTAGCAATAAATATCTATAGGCACAGGGATTATCTGGGTAAAGACAGAGATTATCACAACTTTCTCATTAATAGGAAAATGATAATAAAAATTCTTTGATTTTTATGTTAGTTTTGAAAATTTGTAACATGTTTGCTTTCTTTATATGGCACTGGAGATGCAATACCGGGTCTCACATATGCAAAACAAGTACTCTATCTTCCCTTCCTCTGAGTGATCTGTACTTCTTTTGTTCTGAATAATAATAAAATAATATTATGAAGATAATGTAATACATGAGAAAGCTTTTTAGTAATTGGAGTTCTAATGGTCATGGAACACTAACCAAAAAATGTATATAACAGATACACATTTTCAAGAGATGTGTAATAAATTACATATAGTGTCATAGATTAAGCAGATTTGGTGGCACAGGCCCATAATCCTAGAGCAATAGGATGATCACTAGAGTTCAATAGACTACGTGGTGAGTTCAAGGATGCTATAGGCTACAAAACCCCATCTTTAGGAGGAAGAGGAAGAAGAGGAGAAGAAAAAGAATGGGATAGAGTAATGGGAGATGTTATTCTGTAAATATGTTTCTCATACTGGTTAATTAAAAAAGCCTGTGGCCAATAGGAAACAAGATAGGTGGGGCTAGGAGACCAGGAGGAGGAAAGAGGAAGTAGTTGGGAAGAGTCAAGATGTAGACCGGGGAGGAAGGAAGACGCCAGCCGCGGCTCCAGGATAAGATGAGCCATGTGGAAATAATTAGATAAGTAGAAAGGGGTTAATAATTAAGACAGAGCTAGCCTATAAACAATAATGGTAATTGGCCAACAGGATTGTATCAAATACGGATTCTCTGAGTGTTATTTGGGGCTCACATGGCGGCGGGACCATGGCAGCAGGACCGGCGGCAGCCAGCAGGAAAAATCTGCCATAACATAATGGTGTCAGAAGTGGAACTGAGAACTTTCACTTAAAACTTAACAAATGCTTAAAAAATAGTTTTTAGAAACAAAGGAACAGAGACTAGCAAGACTTCTTAGTAGCAGCATTTTCTCAGTTGGATTTGTTTTGCTGTAGACAGAGATTTGCGCAGCTCCTTTAAGGAAGGGTTCCAAAATTAGCATAAGCGGCAAAAAACCACCTTGCTTTTTAAGAGCTCTGCTAACAATTCATTAGTATCTATGAGAGCTGCAATGAAGGTTTACACTGTGTTTTAAAAAATACGCTGGCTTGGGAGAGAAAAAGAAACAGGATACAATGGTTTAAAAAAGAAAAAAGGAAGTAGAATGGATGGGTGTGGTGGCAAACGCCATTAATCCCAGCACTTGGGAGACAGAGGCAAGCAGATCTCTGTGATTTCAAAGTAAACCTGGTATACAGTGAATTCCAGGACAGATAAAACTTACAGAGAGAAACCCTGTCTCAAAATATGTAAAAATAGAAGTAGAAGAGATAGAGTAATAAAAAAGCCACGTAAAGATGGAAAGCACAGAGAAATTTTGGATACTATATGCGATTCTGTTGTCTTTAAATTATTTGATTGCTGAGAAAATAACAACTACTGATAAAAGAAATGCTGCTGGATTAATTAAATTTATATATTTTAAAAATGCATTGACTCCAAAATTTAAGCCTAAGGACAAGTTACTGGGGAAAAGGATTTCTATTTTTGTTTCCACAGAAAATGAAAAGCTGTGGATTTCTTCCAAATTAATGTGGTTTGATCAAGCCAGACCCCCTGAAACAATGCCCCAGATGATCCAACATTCAAAGCAGTTGAGACAAAGCCTTGCAGACTACAGCCAAGATTTCTGCGTCTTCTTAGGATCCCCATGACAGCGCCCTCTACCAGCAGGAAGTAGTTTGGAAAGAACGACGCCCAAATTCCCAAATATTGTTTATAAATGTTTGTTTTCATTTAAATGGGTTTGGTTATAAATGGTTATAACCACAAGCAATCTTTTTAAAGGTAAAAAGGGAATTATGGTATAGATGTGAATACTTTGCTTTGGAATGGATTTTCTTTTATTGATACAATTTAAGGTCAATTTTGTGATATGTATATCTCTCCTCTTATTTAGGTATTGTGTTAAAGTCAATTTTATGATATGTATATTTCTCCTCTTGTTTAGGTATTGTGTTTATATAGCTCATTTAGAAATGTAATGTATAATTTAATACAGAATAGAGAGTTACCTATGACAATCAAGCTTGGAGTTAGTTAGGTTTTCTAGATATATAGAGATGTATTTGAGATGGATAGGCATTCTTCAAACCTTTCAAAGACCTACAGAATATGGCATGTCAAATGGTTTAGGGATTTTCTTGACAGTGAGGCACAACTGCTCCTGGTAACATCACCTGCATCAGAAAGGAAGATGGACATCAAAGAAACGTGTTATGGAGTTTGCTTCTAATATGGCAAGACTAGCCATTTGGGCAAGGTACTGCTCTTCTGGACTGTTTGACTTTATGTTGTAGCAACTGGACATGCAGGACCCACAAAAAGGTGACTGCTGATGCAAGATGGACATTGCTACAGGATTCCTGCTTCTTGGAAGAGGCTGCCAGACAGTCTACAGGACACAAAGAAAAATGACTGACAACTGCCAATACAGGCGGGCAGTTTAAAGTTTCCTACTACGTTGAGGAGTCTGGAGACACACTATGAGCTATGGGCTGAGGATGGAACATTACAGAAGAACTTCGGGTGACTGACCAGGCAATGAGTTGTCTCTGTCATTTTTAGAGTTTATATATTATCCTTCTGTGGGCTTTGAAGGAGTTGAAGACAGATAGTTTTGGTTATAGTTTTTCTTAGTTAGGATTAAAGATAAGTTACATATAGGACTTTAGACTCACAAAGATAGGATAGATGATATTTTCTTTAAGTCTTACAAAATATTAATGGACTAAATATTGTTTACTGTGATTCTTATTTGATAACTGTCGTATGATATATTTTGCTATGTTAAGGTTAAAACCCTTCTTTTTATTTTAGACAGAAAAGAGGAGATGAAGGGAGATGTTATTCTGTAAATATGTTTCTCATGCTGGTTAATTAATAAAGCCTGTGGGCTGTAACAACAGAGGGCAATGGTGGAGGCAAAGAGAAAGACATTGTATATACTATGACCTCTAAGATAAAAATGTATTGGAAGCTGTCTTTTAAAGAGACAAGATGATGCTGACTTTCCAAATGCTAATTACTTTCTCAAGTACTTTTGAACATATTACAGTAGCCTAATAAATCACTACATTTCTATGTCATTGTGCACTTTTAAAAGGATATCATAGAGAAAGAGAAATTGCTCCATTGAGAAAGTGGTAACTGCAAAAGTCTGAAGACCCGAGTTTAAATATTTGGCACCCACAAAACTCCTAGGCACAGCAGTCCAGGACAGTTACCCAAGTGCTGAAGGCACAGCAGGGGCAGAGACAGGTAGATCCCTGCATTTTGTACAGTAAAGTAATTTTTCATTTTGAGAAAGCAGGCCAATGCCAGCATAGCTGAATATCTAGGTTCAGTGAGAGACCTTCTCTGAAAACTTACTTGGAGGGTGATAGAGGAAGACAACTGAAGTCAACCAGAGGGGTTTATATAGGCACACACACACACACACACACACACACACACACACACACACACACACAGATACACACACACACACACACACACACACACACCTAATTGTACCCAAAGCTTGTATTTCACATCAATAATTTTAATACAATAGAAAGTGCGTCATTTTCAGATAGTTTACTTACCTAAAGTCCTTCATTGTGCCCAGAAGTTGTATTATTCAGTAAAGGAGAGTAAGGTTTGATAAGCTCAGGATAATGGGAACTATTTATTTCTGTAGCACCTACCCCAAATGCCAGCATTTACTCAGAAGCCTCACTGTGATCTGCGAAACTGCATGTGAGTTTTCCTTCAAATACAGTACTTAATTCACATTTTCACGACATTGTCAAAGGACCAATGGTATTCCACCCAATCTTAGCTGATGGTACTCATTTTAATTTTTAGAGACTATCATCACCATTAATGATGTGTCAGGTAGAGACATGAACACTGATGGAGAACAGACAACTCTCCAAAGAGCTGCTGTCCCAGCTCAGCCACCACTAGTGGTTAATAAATCAGTGTACTTCTCTACTTTGACTCCATAATCAAATATCAAATACTGAAAAAAGACACTAATGCCTAAGCCCATTACTCAGGATTAAGTTCAGCTATCATTTCTTTATGCCATTGAAAGGTCAGCCTAGCTATTCAATAAACTCCAAGTTTAAATTGGAACTCTACCTACATTTTGAAGAGTGCCAAATTAAATAAGAAGTTGTATTGATAAAATACTTAAGTTATCACAGCAGTACCCAATGTGCCAAACCTTACAAGACGAGAAGATGCTCCAAATACATTTGGAGAACTCCACAGCCATGATCATCACACAAGGATCTATTCAGGTGACTCTCCCATTCTGAGAAAATGTGGGTCCATAAAACTATTTTCACTATCATAGATGCTGACCAGACACTGTTATTTCTACTAACATGCCTTGAGGTATCACATGGTGCAAGTGTTCCCTTGAGCCCATCCTCTCTCTCACTATCTCCTCCACTCTGTATTGTGGGTCCCCATGTGCTGGGTGTGCTACCTACATCACCTCTCAACTCTACAGCCTCCACAGTGTGCTATGGGCTTTTGTGTACCCAGGCACTCTTTATTGAGTCAGGTTGTGTTTCACTCCCAGCCTCTACTGCCTCCTTTGGGTGCTATGAATCCCTATGTCTAATTTATCACTGTGGTGCCAATCATATTATTCAGAGAAAATCACCACAAACTTATAGTAGCATTTCCAATTCAAACATATGGTTATACTTTTTCAGTTTTACATTTTTAGAGAGAAGATATTGTTGACAAATTTATGTACTAGTGTTATTCTCTCTTTATTACATAAGGCACAGATACAATACATTTAAAACAATAGTAGTAATGTTACTATTGTATTATGATCACTAAATTAGTTTAATATTTTTAAGGTTTTTTTGGGGCTTAGGATACAACTCACTCTACACTAGGGATGTGCAGCCAAATGTCTAGCTTTTATTCTATATCAAAGAAGTTTCCTTTTCCATCAGAAAAAAACACCATTTCAGAAAAGCACAACTAGTCAAAATAAAGAGAACAACTGACCATGGGGTGCCCAGCCCCAGGGAACATGCCTACAACGTACCTCCTGCATTTGAGGAAGAGTGGGACTGAGCCAGAGGTTCAGTAAGTCTACTGTGAGATTGTGACTCTTAAAAATGATGGAGGAACTTCACCAAAAACACCTCAACAAAATGGCTGTCTTCCTGAACTAGGACACTACCAATAGGTATGCTAATGTGGAAGGGAAAACACCTAAAGCCCCACCCCTAGACAAAGAACTACAGACAACTAAGAAATGTTGAGAGGGGGACATTAGTCTTCCCCAGTCCTGAGAGTCCCCCCCACATATGTCTGTATCTCTCTCTCTCTCTCTCTCTCTCTCTCTCTCTCTCTCTCTCTCTCTCTCTCTCTCTCTCTGTGTGTGTGTGTGTGTGTGTGTGTGTGTGTGTGTGTGAAAGAAGCCATAATTTTAGAGGGAGTAGATAATGAATGGGAGGGGTTGGAGGAAGAAAAGGGAGTAGAATAAATGATCTAAATATATTTCCAATAAAATAAGGTAAAATAATACAAAAACATGATTGAAATTTGGAGTTGTAGTAATGTGAAGAGTAATGTCAGGGAGGCTCTGTTCTTACCACATGGTGAGTTAATTATGAGGCCTGCTAGTATGTCTTCTGGGGTGTAAATAAAAAGAGTAGTAAAATTATTGCAACTAACATCTACACTGAAATAATGGCTATAAATCAGTGAGTGATTCTCTTCCTCTACAAAAGCCTGATTTTGGGCTTCCTTGAAAACTTTAGGGTTATCTGGAGACTCTTTGAAAAGCATGAGCCTAGTTATGTTTCTTTTAATCTAATGTCATACATATTGCTTTACTGTATATGTATGCATTTGTGTGCATGTGTGGGAAGGGGCAGAAGTGTACCTCAGAAGTCTTCCTCAGTTGCTTTCTATCTTAGTTTCTGAACTTGAAACTCATTTATTAGGCCAGACTGGCTGGCTAGCAAGCCTCAAGAATCCTCACAATTGTCTCTGTCTCACCACCAATGGGATAATAGGCATGCACGACCAGTCCAATTTTTGTTTATGTGGGTGCTGGAGGGGGAAGAACCTACGTCTTCATACCAAGTTCTTTGGAATGAGCCATTTCTTTTACTTAGTAATCTTCATGCATTTTGACAAACTCCTCCATACAAAGAAAGGGGCAGAACCCATTCAGCATCCACTGCAATTAAGTGGAAGTATTGAAAAAGAAATGCTCAAGGTAGTGGTGCCATCTAGCTGCTGCAATGATGAGACGTGACTTACTGTTATAAACTCCTATAAGAAAGAAAATGCTATCATTTCATGCATGTGGTGAAAGACATAAGCATTCTTTCTTATCTGTGTCTTCACAAAGACAAGAAAAGAGAAAGACAGAGAAGCAAAGCAGTGAGTTAATCACTGAGTGACTGGCTTCTTTGTGACAACTCTACCATGACGAGCTACTTAAAGAAAAACAATTTCTAATTTCTATATGTATTTCAATTACCTTGGTACAATTAGGGTTAGTAATTCAAAATTTAGATTCCTCACATCTTAATGTTTATGTAGATACATGTCAAGCATACATATTGATATTTTTCTATGCACATGAAATTCACTGTTATACTCTTAAATTTCCTTTCCTTTCTTTTCTTTTTTTTTAATCTTCTCTTTTTGATACATGTATACTTTTAACTTTTTAACAGTCAAATAAACCCACAATAAGATAGGTGTGGTAGAGCATACTTTTCAGCTACTGCAGATAGCTAGGTCAGAAAGATTGCTACTTTACTGCCTGAAATAGAGAATAAGTTTAAGGCCCACTTCATCAACTTAGCAGAACCCTGTCAAAGAAAACAGGACTAGAGATATAGATCAATGTCAAGTACTTTTCTAGCAGATATGAGGACCACGTTCAATTTCTATTACCCTCCTCTCCAAAAAAGTTCATGGTAGAACTATGAATTGTATTTTGTCTTTTAAATATATATTTATTGTTTTTCCTTATTTTACTTATCAATCCCAGTTCCCTCTCCCTCCCTCCCATGCCCTCCCATCCCCCTTCTATCACCCCCACACCCCAGGGTGGGTGAGGCCTTCCAGGAGGGATCATCAAAATCTGTCAAGTCATTTGGGATAGGGACTAGTCCCTCCCTCCTGACTCTAGGCTAAGGGAGTATCCCTCCATGGGGAACATGCTCCCAAATTCCATTTCTGAACCAGAGATACATCCTGGTTTCACTGCCAGTGGTCCCAAGCCTTCTAACTGAGACCCACCTTTAGAAGATCTGAGTCGGCCCAATGCTGGTTTCCCAGCTATCAGTCTGGGGATCCATGAGCTTCTCCTTGTTCAGGTTAGCTGTCTCTGTGGGTTTCTGTAGCCTGGTCTTGACCCCATTTTCTCTCTCTCTCTCTCTCTCTCTCTCTCTCTCTCTCTCTCTCTTCTTAATTTTTTATTTATTTATTTTTCTTATTTTACATATCAATCCCAGTTCCCTCTCTGTCCCCCCCTTCAACACTCCCATGCCACCCGACCACCCTCCCATCCCATCCCCCTCACTCCACATGTAGGGTGATGCCTTCCTGGAGAAGTCATCTAAATCTGTCAATTCATTTGGAGTAGGGACAAGGCCCTCCCTTCTGCCTCTAGGTTAAGGGAGTATCCCTCCATGGGAAACGTGCTCCAAAAATCCTTTTGTGAACCAGGGATACATCCTGGTTCCACTGTCAGAGTTGACCCCATTTTCTTATCACTCTTCCCTGTCTGCAACTGGATTCCAGGAGTTCAGCTCAGTGTTTAGCTGTGGATGTCTGCTTCTGTTTCCATTAGCTACTAGATGAGGGCTCTATGATGGTAGATAAGTTAGTTATCAATCTCATTATCAGGAAAAGGCATTTAAGGTAGCCTTTCCACTGTTGCTCAGATTGTTAGTTGGGGTTGGGGTATCCTTTTCTCTTCAAACCTATAATGGCTCCCTCTATTACGATCTCTCTCTCTCTATTATTATTATTTTTTTTTTTTTTGCTCTCGTCTATTTGTCCCCTGACACAATCTTCATAGTGCCACATGTTCTCCTTTCCTCTCCTTCTTTTTCTCCTAACTCCACTATAGCATATGATGGACAGTCATTTTATTTATTTGTAATATATTTTTTCTTTTTCTTTTTCTAATCACAAAGAACATTTCAGTAAACATCTTGATCTATTTTTATTTTTAGAGAATTTAATATATTCATATAATGTGTCTTGATCAAATCTACCCTACTTTCTCTCTACTTCAAGTCTTCTTTTATCCCCACAATCATTTTCCCTTGCAACTTTATGTGCTTTTTAAAAATACAACAATACTGAGGGCGGTGGTGTTGCAGGCCTTTAATTCCAGTACTCAGGAGGCAGAGGCAGGTGGATCTCTGTGAGTTTGAAGCCAGCCTGGTCTACAGAGTGAGTTTCAGGACAGTCAGGACTGTTACACAGAGAATTTCTGTTTAGAAAAACAAAAACGAAACAAAAAAGAAAGAACAAAAACAAACAAAAATATTGAGAAAAAAATACAATACTGAGTCCACTTAGTGCTTCCTGTGAGTATAGGATCACCCACTGCAGTTTGGGCAGCCTCTGGGGTCGCATCCCTAAAATATGAAGGATGCTTGCTCTCCGTCTCCCATCATTCCATCAAGTGACAATAGCTCCTCAGCCCAGGACATAACTTTGTAAGCACCATCCTATCCATGTTGGAATTGGATGGCTTGATCTTGTGCAGATCCTGTGCATGTAACACCAACCATTGTGAGTTTGTATGTATAATGAACATTCGTATCATGTCTGGAAACACTGTTTTAATAAAGATATCTTATATTACATCTCAACCACAGTTTCCCCTTAAAATAATACAAAATTAATAAAATTTTAAAAATTGAAGCCAACTAGAATCTACAAGTAGGATTGCTAAGTGAAAGTATGTATATTTCCAGGGTGAATAAGTATTTCTAGATGTTTTTCATAATAATATATTCATGATTAAGCATATATTTATAGTGTATTTGTTGCCCAGTGCCATGTTATACATAGTATGACAAATGGCCAAAGCAGACAAAACCTTTACCTTAAAGTAGTGTAAAATTACTGGCAAGACACAATCAGCAATTATCCAATCAGTGATATTTCAGATGATGATAAGTAAAAAATAGGGAAGGACATGAAGGAATGAAGCGTAACTTTGAAAAGAAAATGAAACTTCAAACACTATAGTCAAGAAAGGCTTCACTTTGAGTATAATTGGAAAGAGGTGCAAGATCTAAAGTGGAACACATATTAGCTTTTCAAAGAACATCAATAAAACCCTGTGTTAGAAGTCTAAGCATGGCAGAAAACTAGTCACAAGACTGAGGTTCAGTAGATAGGACAGCTTATGGAAACTCACTGTCCCATACCCCTGGCCTCCTACCAGCATATCCAATCATCCCTAGGTAATCTCTAGGGAATGGTGCCAAGTCACTTCTCCCCTGGTATCAAAGTCTGTAGATGTCCAAAGTCCCTTACATAAAATGGCATAGCATTTACATGTAACCCAAACTCATTCTCTTACATACATTTGTACTCCCTCCCTGTTCTTTCCCTCTACAAGACCATCCCTACTCTTCTCTCTTACTCATGGTGTTGGAGATCAAACCAATGAGCCAGTGAAGTTAACCAGATATTCAGCTACCAAACAATACCCACCAGCTCTCTGCATGTTTTAAATCATGTCCAGATTATTTACAGTATCTTATACTATGTAGGCTATAAATACTTACTATGTGGTATTATTCTGAGAGCAATATAAAAGGGAAAATCCATTTACATATTTTCAGTACAGATGTGACCCCCCTCCCCATGCTTCTTACCCTTGCTTGGTTAAATCTAAGGATGTGGAACCTGCATATATAAAGCATGAGCCCTTCAGGATGAAGTCCTTATAAGAAATTAATGATGAAGTTTACTGTGAGGATGCTAAGAGAATGAGAAACAAAATATGCAGATTTAAAAAGAAAAAGAAAGGTGAAGTATGTCTCATGACACTTACGTTAACAGTAGTGGGCTAGGGGTGGGAGACCAGTGAGGCATTTGTAGAATTCTAAACATCCTCGAGGAAGAAATGTTGAAGATAGAGAGGGTCGCAGAGTTGAACTGAGGATACAAAAACCAGGAGAGTCAAACTTAGTTTTCAAAGTGTTTCATAAGATCAACCTTTATAAAAAAAAAATGGCACCTTCATTGTTGAAGGTGACTCCTCTAAACGACTGTAACACATTGCTTTCTGTTGTGCCATCCTTATTTGGGTAACCAATGAGGACAGGAAAATATCACAAGGTCCCACCCTTCGATGAAGAGTTATAGGCAATTAATAGCTGCTGAGAGAAGGAAAAATCAGTTTTTTCCAAAAACAACCTCCTGATAGGTTTATCCTTTTCAAGAAAACAGATATGTATATGAGCAGCACTATGTGGACTCAGTATGGTGTGTGTGTGTGTGTGTGTGTGTGTGTGTGTGTGTGTGTGTGTGCATGTGTGTGTAATAATTAAAGGATAAGACGCTGATAGTTTTAGTGTCTTATCCTTTAATTATCTTTGAGTGTCTATGGAAGGAGTTGGAGGAGGAAGGGAAAAGAGTGAACATGATATAAACACAGCACTCACATAGAACATTCTTCTAAAAAAAAATTAAAAAAGTGTTTCTAAAGAAAAGTTGCCAGAATTCCCACAATCATCTTTACTTACAGTAAAATCCTGCTATAGTTATAAATGTCATTGGGTTTTATATAACGAATCCTCTTTTCATGTGAACTAAAATTCAGAAAATAATCACTTTATGAGAAAAGTCCTCGATGAAAGTTCGTAGGTCAAGGACCTCTGTCTGCTAAAGTTCTTCCAGACTAAATGCCGTAAAGCGCAGCAGTAAGTTTCACAGCTTATCCATGGCCCATCTTCAATTTTCAGAGAGCAGCATTCATGTCCCTGAGTCACTTCAACAAGTGCTGTATTGTTGGGTGACGTTTCGACTTCTGACATCTTCAGACCCCCGAGGTCAAAGTCAAAAGCTTTAAACAAAACAGCACTATTCAACTCTTCTTGAGGCTTAACTAGCATTTTCTTCTCCAAAGCAAAAGATATTTGTTATCCTTTCCTATCCCTGTCATTGACATATTTAAAACTACTGCAGGCAGAAGACCTCTTGACAAGACAATGTTCAATGGGCTGCTCTGTTGAGCCCTTATCAGAGGTCTATTTGAAAATCAAAAGCCTAAGGATTCTCATGGCTTCTCTAGTGATCATTAGGTAGTGAAAAATATACCAGATTGTTCTAAAGAGAAGAGAACACCACTTCTTGGAAATGGCATGGGCTGGGCAGTAATGTAAAAAAAAATAATGCATGCAAGTGGACCACCCAGAATCATTTGATAAAGTATTTCATCTAAACTCTAATTGCTCACAAGATTTAAGTTGGAACAATATGTCTTTGTAACACCCATCTCCATCATGCCCTACTAAGTTTTTCAAACTTAGTTTCTGCCCGATTCTTTTTAATATAGTCTACAAATAAACGGGCTTAAAGCATGCAAAGCACATTTGAACCAATGAATGAAAAAGGAAAGTTTGAATAAAGGACCCAGATTTGGTAACTTCCACACTGAATCTTAAAGAAATATGGCTGAATATTAAGGTTTGTATGTAGGCTTAAAACATCGATTGGAAATATGGAAACTAGACAAAATCTAATTTAACACGGTTCTTAGGGGAAAGGCATGAAGAGTGGTTAATCATAAACTTAGTGTATGGCATAAGTAGTCCTCAGTAACAAAATTTGCATACTGAAGAAAAGTTAATAGTAATTCCCTATTCCATTTCATATGAACTGACCATGTGTGTTTATTTCAGGAGAAAGAAAACTTTGTGGGTCATGTTAACCAGTTTTAAATATGCAAAACAGTGCCAAATTCCACCTGATTTCAGATCATCTCATATGAATGAGTAGAAGCTATAGGAGATGGAATTCTGTCTGAGTTTGACAAGAACTTTTACAAAAGGAATGATTTCCTAGGGAGAAGAATGTTGGCATTCAGCAGGCTGTTGTTCAAGGAAAGTTTGAGTATATTTAATTAGATTTTTAAAAATTCTAAGGTTCCATCACCATTCTAACAGCCTTTCATTTTAAAATGAACATTTAGTAAACGATAAACTGTTCCCAAGAACTATTTTGTAGTTAGGAGTTAATGTACAAGATGAACACAGGTTAAAGTGCATAGATAATAGCCATAGGAAACAACACTACTGACTGGCACCAAAGTGCATAAATTCACTAGGGAAAATTTTACTGCTATTTTAAGTTGTCACTAAAGTTACAAAAATCTGATAAAAATCTTAAAAACACTACAGAAAACAATCATCTCTTCCTACTCTGACACTGACACAAAGGCAAAATGAATGAAAAGAACTAGAATATCAAACTGAATCAAGTATATTGCAGTTCTTTTAGTGACCAAGAGTAGTCATCACTCCCAATGAAGGAAAACTCAATAAATGGCTTTTAGAAAGAACAATTCAATCATCCATGTAGCTTCTCACTGCTACCAAAAAGATTAGAAAGAGTTATTATTAGCAACTTGGGAAAGACACATTAGAAGCCACAGCAAAGGCCTTGAGTATTTAAAAACTCACATAGTTTCCATCTGTGTTTAAAGCTGTAATTAAATGTGTCTAAACACTGGACATACTGAGGCAAGAGACAAACCAGATACACAAATAAGATATACATGGAAATGTCCACAGACAGAAAACCGCAGATACCCATGGACATAAAGACACTGAGGTTCAGAGGACATTCTTATACTGAAAACTGCACAGTTCACATTTTTCTGAGCTATGTGTAAATGTCCACATTTCGCAAAGAAATAAAAGAACATTCCTGGCAAATAAAGGAGGAACTAAAACTCAAAAAGGACATTTTCAAAAAGTAAATTCAGGAAACATCTCTTAAGGTCTATGGAACTTTTGTCGGGAGCTGTCAGATGAGCCTCAGACTGTCTGTGACAGCTTGTCTCCGACTTCAGTGGTATGGCCTTATCACCAAATCTCAGGATGTCTCTAAATGTCAAAAGTTCCTATATCCCCTGAGAAGGGCATGTCTGTAGTTCTCCCGGAACTGCCTGTTCCAAAGCCCAGTCAATAATCTCCTCCTGCTCACAGTGTAGAGAATGAGTGAATGACCCCATCTGAAATGCCGGGACACAGTCAGACCTCACCTCCCTTTCATGAAAAACAAACTGAGTCTCATTTACCTACAAACATTTTTGGAATTCTAGTTGGTGTCCCCAAGCATACCAAAATTATGATATAGGCTTGGAATATTGCCACTAACATTTTAAAAAATATTTTTTTCATTTTGCATACCAACTACTATTCCCCCTTCTCTCCTCCCACTTTCCCCCACCCAACAACTCTTCCATTCCTCAGTAAGGGTAAGTCCTCCCATGGGGAGTCAACAAAGTCTGGCATATCAAGTTAAGGCAGAAAGAACCCCCCACCTTGTATCGAGGCTGAGCAAGGTATCCCACCATAGAAAATGGGCTCCAAAAAGCCAGTTCATGCACTGGGGATAAATCTTGGTTCCATTGCCAGTGGCTGTACAGACTTCCCAAGACAAAGAACTGTCATGCACATTCTGAGGGCCTAGTTCAGCCCTATGCAGGTTCCCCAGCTACCAGCCCAGAGTCAGTGTGCTCCCACCAGCTCAGATAGCTCTCTCTGGGTTTCCCCATCATGATCTTGGCCCCTTTACTCATTTTTTAAATATTACTTATGAAATCCTTCAGATTTTTCAAATACAAAGCTCCTAATCTATTCTTAAGGTTGTCTCTGGATTTTGTTGAAAATTGGTCTCAGCTTCATAACAAGTTTCCCATAATCACAAGTAACGTCTGTGGGCCAGAGCATGCATGCTGTGAGAATTTGTTTTCCCATTGTTGAAATGACAACTTTTCCTGGTTCATCCAAATACTTCTTCCAGTCTGGGCTCCCTTTAGAACTAATAGTGGTTATTTATAATTTATATGACTCTAAACAAAGTCACAATTTAGGTCATAAAAGGGCCCTTTCCTCTAATCAATATAACTGGCCTTTAGAATACCTAATACTTTATAATATGGATTGGTTTTTAAAACCCTAGCTCCGCTTGAAGCACCAGTGTCACCACTGAGTAAAAGAGTCCCCTCCCTCTACACTCCCAACCACATATATCTAGTGAACTTTTAGGAAACCACAAAGAAAATAAGGGTAAGGTACTCAGAACAGAACACACAACATTCTTTTTAGGCTTAAGTCATGGTTTCCATTATCATAACACACACTTCTTTTAGGGCTTGGTTGGTTTTTAAATCTTTTGTTATGGAGTTTGGAGTGTGTCTTAAAATATAAATATTTATAGTGAAGAAAAGCAAAACCATATAGTTTTACAGGCAAACTTCTCCTGGACATTCCAGGCTTATTTATTGCAAGAAGGTTTTTCTTACACTAGGGGAAGGAGTAAGAACCTGAAAACACATCGTTAAAATATCCAAGAATAAAGAGGCCAGCTCTGTATCACATTCACAGCTAACTAGCATTGCTGCTCAGGGACATTATATTCTCCATGAGCAGTTTGCTAATCACTGACCTATCGTGACTTTTTCAGAACTCTATAAGCCCCCAAACTAAAATAAGATCCTGAGACAGTTGAGTATAAGATGGAAACTATAAGCGAATGAACTCAATCTGAACTCCAGAGTAGCAGTTCCTTTACTCTATCACTGCAAGATGGTATTTAACCATAGCCTTTGGCCACTGCCAAAACTGCTAAGTTAGACTTACAGCATCTAGACAACCTCATTCCCCAAGCAACAAGGCAGTAACCCCAGCTTTCAGCATAACTAGCAAGCCATTAAACTGTTCTAATATCTCTTTGGGGGCCAAGTCCAGACTGCAAGCAGTGCAAAGCCAGTCTACTGGAAAGAGCCGTACACAGAAGAATGCAAAAATTACTCCAGGTGAAAGAAAAAGAATAGAACTCAGGGCCTACAAAAGAAGCAGAGTGATTACATGCATATATCATTTTTGCAGTTCTTTCCAGCTTTTCTTTCAAAATTCCAAAGAACCACATTATAAAATCATTTAGACTATGTTCCCCTCACCCTTTCATTTATAGCCCCATACAGTCAGAAACTATGACTTATTTATGAAATACAAGGGGAATATCATATATCTGAAATATATACAGATACGTTGGTACATAGACGTCAGGCACTAATATTTACTGAGTTTCCCTTGTGACAATGCTTTGAACCAGAAGTATTTTGGATTTTGCAGTATTTTGAGCATACATAATGATATACATTTGGGATGAAGGCACAATTCAAATAGGAAAGTAATTGTTTAAGCTATACTGTATAAAAACAACTTGGAAGAAATTTGTCATATTATATAAGGCAATTTAATATTTTATATTGCAACCCATCACATTAGTTTAGTTGCGGAATTCTACAATGTGACATCATGTTGACCCTTAAAATATATTTCAGATTTTAAAATTCTTTATGTTTCATATTTTTGTACTGGGGAGTCTAAACCTGTATATCATACATATCAATAATATATAACATGAAGCACCAATAGACATGATTATGTGGAAGGGGAAATCTCACAGGCCCTACCCCTGGACAACTCATGACTGCTAAAAGAGAAAAAAAAAATCAGACTTTCCCAGAGATTATCACCGTTTGTTTAACCAATACCAAGCAGTCAGGCCTGCAAACATATACACACATGGCACACTAAATGTACTCAGCAGGTTGTATTTATACATTTATTCATGTATATGAATATATAATAATTAAAGAAAATAAAGCCATCAATTTAAGAGTAAGTGAAGGGAACATGGAAAGAATAAGATGGAGGGGACATCAGGGAGAGATTGGAGGAAGAAAAGAAAAGGGAAGGAAATGATAAAATTATATTTCAGTCAGAATTCAATTTTAAAATATGTTAATGTCAAATATATTTTAAGTTATCTTATGGGCAAAAACTACATTTTACATGGTTCATCAAGACCAAAAGGAATGTCTTCATGACAGACTTGTCAAATATGTAAATTCCAGAATCACACTAAGCCAAAGCTAAAAATAAATGGATATAAGCCGAAAAAAGATCAGAGGATTTTCCACTTATCAAACAAATGTTATCTTATGAAGACAGAATTGAAATTCCAGATCATTCTTGAAGAAAATAGAATACAAAATTCCCCTGGAGAATGAGAGAAACGATTAGCAGTTATCATCCAGATTCACCATCCTGGTTCCTCTCGTTCTGTATACTTTGTCCCTCACTGCCAAGGCCAACACTGATAAAATAAATCTCTTCTAGGAAGCAGTTATGGTTGAATGTCCTCTTTGTGCTTCCCAATGTAAGATACAAAATTTTCAGATATTTTCTTTGAAAAAACATCTTTTCAACTTGAGTTAAGGAAATGTTTATTTGTTTTAAGTGATTTTCAATGAAATGTTAACAGTGGATGAGAGGTATATAAGAACATACGGTGTCATCTTCATAGGCTTTCTGAAAGCTTAAAAACTATTCCAAAATACAAATACATGTTAAATTGTAAAAACTGATCACATATTTGTCCATTATTATTATTATCAGGCTGTGATGAGAAGTCAATTGCTTTTTAAAAAACTTTTTTGTATTGCTTTGGCATCAAAATATACAGTCTCAAAAAAGAGCTGTGAAACTTTCCCTGTGAGAGATTTAGTAGCAATGTGTTAATGTGAGTATATGTTACTTAATAACCCCTTGATGTATTAAAATATACAGTATAGTAAAGTGTGTTACAGGAGTATATTTGGTGGCTTAGAGTAACCTATGCAGGCAAAACCAGAGCAATCATGGTGACAAAGAGTTTAATTCTCTAAGAAAAGCCTCCCATTCCCATAAATAATATTTCCATTATCAGAAATTTTTTTCCCTCCAAGATGAACATAACTTTTCTCCAATCTGAAAGCATGAGAGGCTGTGGGAGGTGGTGTTTCCTCTCATGTTTAGTTATGACCACACTGTGTCTCAAATTAGGTGGTACTTCCATGGTTCTCTTCAATGATAAACATAGTGTGGATTAGGTTATTATTGAGCTTCTTGTGAATAACAGTCAGTGATACGCCTGTGTTCTCAGGGTTCTTTCTATCAGAACCAAATGTTGAAGGGGCTCTGGACTTCACCCATTTCATGTTAGAGTTACAAACCATCTCAAGCAATCTCTGTTAGGGACATGGTGTGTCATCCCGGACAAACAAACAAAAACAATGATGTGAAATAGGTCACCACTAAAAACCAAAGTCTTTGGAATGCTAGGAACTCGGTAGTTTTACCATAAACTCACTTTAACTCTCATTGGGAGAAGAGCATATGCTCTTCAGTCTTCATATCTTGGTTGAAGCATTACTTCTTAAAAGAGAGTTCCCAGTCCTTCACAGCTATATTAAATGCTTCACACCTCAGTCTTCGTCATACAGCAACTCTCCTATGCAGCAATGATCAATCATAACTGTACATTTGTTTTTATCTGCATGACTATTCAGCTGGTATTTCAGTCTCTCTTCAGTTCTACTAAAGTAAATGCCACCACTATCTCTTTTCTCCTTAAGTACAAGGGATTGAATGTAGGGTCTTAGACACTCTAAGCCAGTGTCTCTCAACCTATGGGTCCCACAACCCCTTTGGGGGGTCAAAGGACTCTTTCACAGGGATTGCCTAAGACCATTGGAAAACAAATATTTACATTATAATTCATAACATCAGCAAAAATACAGTTATAAAGGAAAATAATTTTATGGTTGAGGGTCACTCCCACATGAGGAACTGTATTAAAGGGTTGCAGCATTAGGAAGATTGAGACTAGTGTTCTAGGCAAATACCAAACACTAAGTTACAGCACTGACACTTCATCCCTGTCTTCTAAAACGTGTATTCCACATTGCACTGATAATTTAAATTTAGCAGTTTCTTTCGATTGCCTTCAAATTTCTACTTGAGCATGACCTGGTCTTTAGCCTTTCTTGACCACCTCATGTCAACAGTCACTCCACCCCTTCAGCCTCTCTCTGGCATTAATTTCTTTCCAAGGCACTTAATTATGACATATTATTTATTTTTATCAGTTTCTACTCACTCAAGGCCCCATGAATTTAGAATTTGTGTGACATTTCCCCAAGACCCTACAGAAGTTTCAATAAATATTGAATACTCAAAAGGTACTTGCTCTTGACTGACAATAAGCAAAGCATATCAAAGATGAAAAGTTGCTTTAGAATTCTGGTGCAAAGTACAATGAAAAGATACAGGATTTAGTTTAACTTTAACACACATATGCTAACATGCCTTCAAATATATATTTGTTTCCTTTAAGGTCTTTAACTTAGGTATGCATATACTGATTCTTGTGGAGTCTTCAGTTTTTCAGAACCCCATTTTACTATCTATGCCAGATCAAATGATTTTGAGTTATTTCAAGTGTGTCAGTGGTCATCTTTTGTATTTGATTTTGATCTTCTTTAATACTTTGGGGAAAAATCACCTGGTAAAAGTAATGAAAGAGGCAGTGGATGAGCAGGCTGAGTGATTCCAGTTCTGGTCCCATCCTCAAGATGAACACAAGGAAACGAGATTTCGGTTATTCAGAAGTTGGTTCTGAATATAGTCACCCTGGAAGTGTCTGTGCACTGTGATCATGCCGTCTATCAAATACACAACCTTTTAGAAACCCCCTGAGGGAAAACTGCCATTTTCTGTAGACAATCTAACTTAGAATTTCTTGCCCCTGTTTCAGGTGCAGAGATTTTCTTCTACAAAGGATTAGAGAAAGTCCAAAATAAGCTCATGTGAATTACATACACTTTGAACTCTTAGCTGTGTGCTCAGTTCACCAGACATGGCTTTCTTTTCCTTTTCCCTAGAACCCCACAGCTCTGTCAGGGGACTCATGACTAGGTACTGCAGTGAGAACTGTTTAGAAGAGAATGTGTCCAATAAAAGGTTCCTCTTCATTTAGAGCAATTCACAGTTTACACAGGAACTTATAAAATGAACAAAAGAAAATGTTTCCTGGCTCTCTATGGTTTCTGGGAAATATCAGAACTTTAATAATAATAATAATAATAATAATAATAATAATAATAATAATAATAATAATAATAAAAGTCAAATGAGACCCCTCAGCTGGTCACAAATTCATACTTGTGGGTCACAAAGTTGGAACAAAGATGTGGATGGCCTTTTATGTGAGAACCCCATGGAACAATGACATCCATACTTCTTGGCTTAAGAGACCAGCAAATAGTATTAGTAATGTTTCCAAATGGTAAACCTGTGATATTAAGATGCCACTTGGTCCTCTTTGCCTCAAATTCATGACCAAATACAAACAATGTGTGGTGTATGTGGTCTGTAAATGTTCCCTGTAAAGAAGATACTTTTGAGAATTGGACTTTTGGGAATTGTGGTAGACTGTGTAACACTTCCAGATAGCAGGTGTTAATCCCTGGGACTTGTAAATGTCAATAAGTGTTGAATTAAATAAGCAGGAAGCTATTGAATTGAGAATGTCCCCTGTGTGTAGTTGGAGTTTCTTGTCCCACCACCCTTCAGCCCTAAATAAGCACTCAAATGCTTTATTAATTATAAAACTGTTGGCCAATGACTAGGGCTTCTTATTGGCTAGCTGTCTTAATCGTTAACCCATTTCTATAAATCTATGGATTTCCACATGGTCTTGTCTTGCTGGAGAATGTCTGGACCTGTTAATCCTTTGGCAACTACATGGCATTGCCTCATGGTGCCTTTTTGCCTCTCTTCCCAGCATTCTCCTTGTCTCCTAGCCCCACCTAACAGTGTTTTATTCACCAACCAGTAAGAGAAACATATATACAGAAAACATCCCCCATCACCTGTGCTTCTAGTTCACAGGCTAACAAAGTGCAACCATACTTAGCACTAAACAAACAAAATTTAAATTAGGCATCTATTTTATAACAGGCAGCTGAGCTTCAGCCAATCACAAACAAACTTCAGGAAACTGCAGACAGCCCACTGACCAGAAGACATATAGACAGGCAAAGAAATGAACTGTCTGAAGTCGGTTGTGGGTGCTGGAATCATTTCTTGCACAGATAAACTGTTAATCTGACATAAATTAAGAACAGCATCATTGCATATGTAATGGTGTTAAAGAAAAAGTACCTATATCATTGGACCAGTGAGCAGAGGGAGATTTATGCAGAAGGGGACCTTGGAAGTGGAGAAGATTGGAGTATCACAACCATGAGCCATGGGAGGCTGGCTGACACAGAAGACAGAAGAACAAGAAATAGGCCTTTGGATAGTGTGTAGCCTTGTTGACCCCTCTCCATTGCTTCACAATGCCCATTGTTAGGCAATTGTGCTTTTCATTTCTTCTTGTTTGCACAGGGTCTGACCACGTAGTCTAGGGTGGTGCCTTATTACAATATTGGAAGAGTGAGGAAGGCAAATGCCTGCTACAGTACCTCACAGATGGACGCATCCCTGTGGAGCAGTAAGGCTAAATAAACACTTCCTCCTATATGTTTCCTTGGACATTGTATTTTATTAAAACTCAATGTAACTAACACCAACTATAAAAGCCTACCAAACCCCATTTTTCCCAAAAGCTGTAACAAAACTCTGGGCAAAATACAAAAAGGAACTACTTGACAATTCCGAAAAATAAACAAAACTACTTCTAAATAAAAGACAATTTATGAGCTAATGTAAAAATCTTCAAGACTGTCTATAAAAGTGTATGCAAAGTTCCCAGATGGGGTGCTGATTTAGAAAAAAGTGGACACCAATTGGAGGAAAGGTATAGGACTGTTAGAGAATATGAGCTAAACATGGGATACAATGCTAAACAGTAAAACTGAGATATAACAGCAAAATATTCCTTGGGTAAAACTGTGTTTTACCTAAGGGTCTGTTTGCTGAAAAATCACAAAACACGGGAGAAAAGGAGTAAAAGAAAACCTAGATGAATGAAAAAAATAGCGACTGAAAAACAATGCTGCTAAAGACATTTCTTACCACACTGAATTATTGTTTTAATACAATCTTAATCATTATATCATAACAGTTTTCTATAAATTTAAAGGAACAATAGCTTTAGAATCTCAAAAGACCTAAGAAAAAATCCCAAAAAACTGAAGTTAAGGAATTCACAGTACTTTATTTCAAAGTTTTAATGATAAAGTAATAAAAATAGTGCAGTATTTCTAAAAAGGAGAAGACAATGGCATTAAAATCCTGGAAATCTATCTAAACAAATATGGCTAACTGAATGCTGACAAGATGCAAAAGCAACTCACAGCAAAAAAAAAAAATCATAAATTTTTCTTCCCACAAATGGTCTGCAACAACTGAACACTGTAATTAAAACCAAAACAAGATTTGACGTTAGCCTTATTTCTTATACCAAAATCAACTATAAAGGCATCATATATGTAAATGTAAAACACAAAGCTCCTAAACTTTAAAAAAATATTTGAGAGAAATTGACTTGAGCTATATTTAACCTGAAACCCTCTTTCCTTAAGTCCAGCTTTTAGGAATCTAATATATATATATATATGTATATATACATATATATATACATATATATATATACATATACATATGTATATATATATACATATATATATATATATCATAAGCTCTCAAATTAGGAAAACAATCAGTCCTACTGAGCTCAACATCTACGAAGCACAGCAATTACTAGGATGGCAAGATTTGCATTAAAGGTGAAAAAAGTGGTACTCAAGCATTGGAGGAAACCATGAGCTGTCACCTGAACAACAGAGCGCATATTATGCCTTATAGTAAAAACTTAAGCTGGATTCCCATGGCTAGTAAAGTCAAGAACCCTAGAAAAGTATCTACTACCACTATTTTGCTAGACCAGCATAATTCCTTATTACATTCTAACTCTCAATCCTTATACCAAAGGATAAGTGTAGCCACCACCCTTTACTAAAAAAATGTCTCTTTACAAAAATAGAGATCATTATGGAAAACCACAGCTGAGCACAATGCAGAGATCAATGGATCATGGTGAGCACAGCCCCAACACACATATTTATACTGCAGCTTCTTTTGTCTGTAACTTAGGAAAGACTATAGAAGGGGGGTGAAGAAAGATTCTAAGAGACAGAACACCAGGATGTCTTCTGTGAAATAGCCTTTCCTAGATGTGACTGTATAAACAGGACCAGAATAATAACAGGTATGCTAACAAGGAAGGACAAAAATGTTGAGGGATCCCACCCCTAGAAAAAGAACTATAGGAAGCCATTGGCTGATTGGAAATGGGGAATTAAACTCTCCCATGAATAAGCCCCTTTTTAGTTGTCCAATTCAGTGGGATGTGTGTGTGTGTGTGTGTGCTGTGTGGTGTGTGTGTGTGTGTGTGTGTGTGTGTGTGTGAGTGTGAGTGTGTGTGTTTATGTAACAACTATAGGGAAAAGAGGTTATCAATTTGAGGGCATGGGGCATGGGAGGGGCTTAAGGGAAGGCAACTGGGAAGGGCTGGAGGGAGGAAATAGGGGGTGACATACTTCTCTTTCGATTTAAAAAATAAAATTAATAAAATAATTTTTTAAAAAAACTTTAAAATGGCACCAGGGATGGCAAATGCCTAAGCAGGTAAAACCACTTGGTATTCAAGCTGGTAGCCCAGGATTGCAAGCTGAATGGAGTAGCAGGCATCTGTGATTCCAGAACTTCTACAGCAAGATGGGAAATGGGGACAAGAGAACCCTCTAGTCTGTGATAGCTAGCCTAGAGCACATGTAATAGTAGAAATGAGAGAGACCATGTTTAATGTGGAAGGAGAGAGTTGACTCTTCCAAATTGTCTTCTGACTTCTGCATGGGGGGTCACAGTGCCTTTACAGCATATACACATGCAGTAAATGGAAAAACAAAATAGAAAGAAAAACTGATCAATAAAATGTGGTACATCCATGCAACTGACCATTGCCTAACAATAAAAATCAACAAAGTATAAAAAGACACAATCACAACGGGGTGTCTGAATCTCTGATACAGTATGCTAAGTGAAAAACAAAAACTTAAAAATTTACAACCGTATTACAGTGTATGATTTTGTTTTTATTATATTCTGGTAAAGCCGCAAACATAATATGAAGAACAGATCAGTGGTTGCTATGTTATGAGCATGTTTTCCCCACTGATCTGGTCCTGCTGCCCCACTAAAATGCCAGACCCCAATAAGCTTTTGTCAAGTTTTAAGTGAAAGTTCTCAGTTCCACTTCTGACACCATTATGTTACGTGTATGTTTTCCACCAGCCCACCTGGTCCCGCAGCCCTGTGTGCCCCAATTAACACGCTGAGACTCTGTATTTGATACAATCCTGTTGGCCAGTTACTATTATTGTTTATGGGCTAGCTCTGTCTTAATGATTAACCCATTTCTACTTATCTAAGTATTTCCACGTGGTCATCTTATCAGAGAGCTGCAGGCCGTGCTTCTCCATGCTCTACCTGCTGACTCCTAACTACTTCCTCTTTCCTCCTTGTCTCCTAGCCCCACCTATCTTGCTTTCCCATTGGCCACAGTGCTTTATTAATTAACCAGTATGATAAACATATTTACAAAATAACATCTCCCATCAGTTGCTAGGAGTTTGCTGTGAGGAGCAAATCACAGGGAATTTGAGAGGGAATATAGGTGATGGGATGACATTCTGTATTTTATGGCTGACAGCTGTTGTGTTTGCCAAAACTCATGGAACTACACATGCATGTGTGTGCACACACACACATACACACACATGCACACACACGGGGGGGAGAGACAGAGAGAGAGACAGAGAGAGAGAGAGGGAGACAGAGACAGACAGACAGAGAGAAAGAAACAGATGAGAGAGAGGGAGGGAGAGGGAGGGAGAGGGAGGGAGACAAAGAGAGAGAAAGACAGAGAGAGAGAAAGAGAGAGAGGGGGGATTTGCTGTATGAGTAGTAGGTCAGGGGGATTTATAGAAATTTCTCTTCTTGAACTGTGAAAGCATGAAAAAGATTATGTGGCTCTGGGTGCTTTTCTTGCATCCACTGACCTATGCAGTGCTCCAATTCAGCTTGCCGTGATTGTTATGTTGCCTAAGAACACTAGTTATCAACAAGGCTATAGCTCTGGTTTTCATTTTCTCCGTGAAATTAAAGAGGTTGACACGGTACTGTGAAAAGCTTGTGTTCTTTTGCTTTATCTTAAACAAAGGCTCATGAAACATAACAGTTTCCATGGCAATGACATTTTTATTCAACATCTAGACAAATAATTGTATAAAAATGCACAGTCAGATGGTGTGGAAAGCTTGTGTGCCAGGACTGAATCAGGCCTCTAGCCAAATAATTGGCCACTTGAAAATCATTCCTATATTTTTCTCACAGCTATGTTGGTGTCTCTTGCTTTCACCTTTCCCATGGTAGGGAGGGGAACCTTGAGGTCTTTCTCTAGCTCTCATCACTGAGAACATACACTGGAACAGGAAAAGTCACCTAAACATCTGGTGCTGTGGAGTCCCATCACTATCCATGTCTGGGTATTGAATGTCCACGTATGGTTTACGTATGTGCTATTTCATTCTTGTGGTCAAAGTAGAAGGCTACTAAAGATAAGGCCCTTTTTTGTTTATCTTTAAGTCATTTCAAATAAACTTGGCACCATGAAACCTCTTAAAGAACATTTAATTGAATTCTTTGTTTTAGATATAAAAAAGAAGTGATCCAAAAAGTGATCATACAATTGAATTGTGTGCCAAAACCACACCTAAATCCCAAGTCTTCTACTCTGTGCTTTTCCCCCCACAGCCAGCTTAGCAAGCATGTGACCTATGAGATCTTAGAAGACAAGGTTCTTTAGGAGAGTCTGTCTCTTGGTTTAATGATCTGCTGTTCCTACCTTAAAATTTTTCTCATTTTTCAGGAAGGAGGCATCCCATTTTCAATTTAATTGGCTCCATAAAATTTGTAGCTCATTATCATCTTACTATTACAAAGATTTCCATAAAAAGAAAATTCAATGCCCCAATAAATGGGATGAAGAATTTGGGAAATAAAGAAATGAAAATATTTAGGACAAGTTTATGGAGATTTCTTGTGTATCTGAGAGAGTATCAGACAGCAGGAGCCTGGAAAATTGCATCATGGGAAGCAATAAAGAGCCAATTCCAATGAGTTTCACTAGAGCCCAACCCATCCTCAGAGAATGAACAATTTGTAGTTATTAAGTGGGAGGGGCATGGGGCTCATGTTTTTTACTTGTATAGTTTACTGAATGTTCTCCAACTAACAAAGCCTCAAGGGATACGATTTTCTTTCTCATGCAGAAATGACACAAATATCTCATCATTTGGGAGAGAATATCTAGATAAGAGGTCACTGGAAGATGGTTATGAACTGAAGTGTGTACATAATTTCCATTTGGTAATTTAGGGGTATTTAATTATTAGAAATATTATCACTGGACAACAATGCCAACAAGGACATTGGGGAAAGTAAATCTTTTTGTCAAATAGTGGTATCAGGCAGGGGTATCTGCATTTGATGTTTGAGGTTAGGTATAAAAAGTTGCCAATCATTCATTTTGTCCTCTTAGCAAAGGTTCCATCATCAGTGACTAATGGGAGCCTCAGAGCACTTACTCAATTCCAGTTCCCAGTTTGCCACTCTGGAGTGTCACATCTTACGAATTCCTCTCACACCTCAGTCGCTGTATCTGCAAAATCAAGAACAAGCTTCTTGGGTTTCAGTGAAAATGTATTTAGTTAGACTAAGTAGCTATGGATGATTCCAAGTTCTAAAACTGGTTCTACTGCTGTGTGACTTTGTTTTGTTTTAACTTTTCCATGCCTCTATGAAAAGGGTTAGATGGTGTTGACACAGAACAGAAAGATTCTATACCATTGAGAAAGCAAAGGATGATAAAAAGACTTCAAGGATTCTGTTTTCCAGGCCAGTGTGTAGGGAAGCTGTTGTATCATCCCCAGTCATACATGAAGAAATATGATGAACAAAGTGGAAAACAAAACAAATAGACAAAATAAGAGTAACAATATAGATTTCCTTAGATCCATCAGAGAACTGGGATCAGAATGCATACTGCTTGCACAAAATGTTCAGGTACAGACAGGCAGATACAGAAACCCACATGCACAAGCAACTAAGAAGTAGAAACCTTTGGGAGAATTAAAGTATCAGAGTGTCAAAATACAAAATATAATCAGTGAGCTGTTGCAGACTCAGTGTGGACAATTTGAGATTAAAAATAATGGAAAAATAGGGAAGATATATATCCAGCTCCAGGACTCTTTAGCCTGTAATGTGAAAAGAGAAGTAGAAACTACATCCCCTTCTAAGTGTTGTTGTAGTGGTAGACTTCAACTTACTAATACCCTTTACCTAAAACTCTATTCAACCTGCTTTTATACACCTGTCCTTAGACCCACATAATAGTGCAATTCTCACCTCTTCCCAGAGAAGCATATTTTGGTGTGTGTTGGGGGTGGGGTGGGGGAGTGGTTATTAAAGAGAACTACAACAGGTCAAAATGTAAAAACAGTAACTGTGAATGCCCATCTCTAAACCGTGTATCTACAATATATTCTTCTCTCTTATTCTTTTTAACACATCTTTTTGTTGTTGTTGTTGTTGTTGTTGTTGTTGTTTTTATAACCCAACAGCAACTCTCAATCTTATTAAGAGATCTTAAATACTTTGGGTAGCAAACTTTGGTAAGATACGCTTCAGAATTATTTTCTAGCAATCTGTGAATTGTCTTTCAGACACTTCATTTCATACTGCCCTAGTTAGCTTTAGCTGTAAACTTGACACACTTTCGAGTTACCTAAGCAGTGAGTATGAAAACATTCAAACAAATACATTATACAGAGTGAGCAGGTTATATTTATGAACATGTATGTGTGTAAATGTGCATGCATGTAACAACAAAGGAAAAAGAGGTCATGAATTTGAAAGAGAGCAAGGAAGGATATTAGAAGGGTTTGGAGGGGAGAAGGATATGGAGAAATGTCATAATTCTATCATACTCTCAACAAGAAAAAGAAAAAATAAGTCAACATACAAAAAGAATAAAAAGGAGATTGTCTCTGAGAGTGGCTTCATATTCTACCTCATAGTCAGGTTCTATTCCAAACCAAACTAAAGCAACTTTTTTTTGTAGTACAAAATACATAAAACTAAAAATAAAATTGGGAAGAGAACTAACTACCATTAACAAAACAAAACAAAAACAAAAACAAAACAAAAAAAACCAAAAATTAAAAAACAAAAAACAAAACAGACAGGATTACCTGGCAGACAGAGGGAGGGTGGTGCTTGGAAGGAGACAATTCAAAGCCCATGTTGTCACAAATAATCAGAACCGTATGGGTGACTTTCTCCTTTGTTTAAACCATACATTGTTTCTGAGGCTCTTGTTTGTTTGCTTGTTTTTAATAAGGTCTCACTAATTAGTCTGCACTAGTCTCAAATTTGCAATCCCACTGTCTCAGCTTCTTAAGTAGTAGGATTAAGGTGTTTTCACAGCATCTAGTATCTAGTATGTCATATGTATTCTATTTTTTTCTTGAAATAATCTTTATTGTTTGGCAGTTTTATATATTTATATTTTGTAATTTTCACCCTCAATTTCTCTCTCTCATCCCATTTTCTAGCCTCCTGGACCCCTTTTCAATAAGTCCCCTTCCTGCTTTTATGTTGCAAACCCTTTCCTGCCAGCCTGGTCCCACAGCAGCAGCAGCCCTAAATAACACACAAAGATGCTGTATTAATTATGAAACTGTTGGCTTGTTACTAGTATATCTAATTGGCTAACTCTGTCTAAATAATTAACCCATAATTACTAAATATATGTATTTCTTATCTTACCAAGAATGCCAGACTCACACAGCCTCTCTTCCTGAGATTACATCTTGACCCTTTCTTATGTTTCCCAGAATCTTCCACCTCTCCTTGTCCCACCTATCTTGCTTCCCTATCGGCCAACAGTGCTTTATTCCTTAACCAATAAGAGAAACATATTTGCAGAATGACATCTCCCATCATTTTTATGTTTCCTTTTGTGTGACACACACACTGATTTAATAAGAGTTACTTGCCAGTGCATGAGTGGGAGAACTACTTAGTGCAGCAATGACAACTTATCTATGACTACATCACTGAAGAAAATGGCATTCCCTCAACTACAGTGAATTGTCAATAGTCTTTTTGGGAAGGATGGGCTCTCAGGGGCTCTGCCTCCATGCTTGATGAAAAAAATGATAAAGAACCCAGTCTTGTGTGGGTCTTATACAGAAAGACACAGCTGCAGTGAGTTTGTGAGTGCAACAGCCATGCTGTGTCTAGAAGGCATCCTTTTGTTCACATCTGCAAACCTCTACTCTTGCATTATTTCCTCTTCCATCCTGGGATGTTCTCTGAGCCTTGGAGTGGGTGACAGAATACTCTATCATCACTTATTCTGGCCATTCTGACCAGTTAAGGTGACAAAGTCAATGGCAGATGAAGCTCTGAGGTATGGGTTGATGGTTTGTACTTTTTCTATTCACAGGAACCCTGTTACAGGGGTTCAAAACATAACAGGCTAGAGCCTTGGGATACAGCCAGATTCACTAATTCTCCAAAAGCTCCCCCACACCTGTCACCTGGCCAGTCACTGCTGCCTCCTTTGCTCTCCTAGAATTCTACGTCTGCACTGCTCTTTGGCAGCTGTTAACTGCCTTGCACCAATCATCCATTGCTTTTTAGGCCTTTGTGTTTGTGATTTGTCTTCCAGCTTGTGGCCTAGCATACAACAACCCCTTTTCATATTTGTTTATAAGAAATAATACAGACCTGAGCACATGGAAGCTCATGAACTCTGGACCAACAGTTAGTGAGCCTGCATGGGACTGGCCTAGGTGTGCATGTGCATACCAGTCATGTCTCTTGGTCTTGGTCTGTTTGTAAGGCTCCTGGCAGTGAGATCAGGACCTATTCCCCATGCTGGATTACATTTGCCAGCCTTGATGCAGGGGCAGGAGCTCTGTCCTACCTTAACTTGGTATGCCATGCTTTGTTCAGCCAATGGGAGGCCTGCCCTTTTCTGAACGGAGATGGAGGAGGAGTGGATGGGGAAGGGGTAGATGGGAGTCAGAGGGAAGGAACAGGAGGAGAGGTGAAAGGGGAAACTGTGATTGGTATGTAAAATAAATGGAAAAAGTTAATTAAATAAAATAAATAATAAAAATTAAAAAGGAAAAAATAGTACAGATTTTCTATGTAAATCCATATTAAAACACATTAAAGCAATGATTCCAGAAATTATCATCCTCTTTTCCCAAGCGGGCAAACACAGTTTCTTTTTAGGTGGTGCTAAAATCAAACCTGGATGTGTATGCTAAGTAAATTCTTTACCACAGCCATATGTATCTCCAGCCATATCGTATTGTCATTTTTAAACACATTTTTCCAGATCAGCTCTGAGTGTTAAACATTTATAAAACAGAATTATTCGTTTTCACTTCCTTGTGAAAGATTGATTTAATTCTGAAGATGAATTAATTTTCTATTATGAATTAATTTGCAGTTTCCATTTAAACTACAAATTTCAATTATTATTTCAGCAAATATTGTTAGAGTCTACCACAAACATATTGCCATGCCATTGTAATGACTTAATAGGTCATCCTGAATATTCATTTTCCATCTTGCCAAGCATATTCTCAGTTATGAGAACCATTCAGAGGATAAAAATATGTAACTCTTTAATTAATATAAAATTCATTCTGTTTGAAATAGGAAGTCACAAGAAAAATTGCTAGGTAGAATTTCTACCTTCGGCATTGCAAGTTACAAATTTTTAAAGTAAATATTCATAGTTCATACACAATTCTGAAATCCCACATTAGCATTCCAGACACTAAAATTAAGAGATGAGCAGCAATTGAAGGAAAACACCCTATGATATCTCCCTTCTTCCCATCAACAAGAGGTATGAAGAAAGCACTAGTTTCTAAAACAATCTAATGGGGAACTTTGAGAACATTGTGAGTAGGTGAGCCATCAGACTATTGGAACTGCTTGCACCCACCAGAAGAGAACCTTGGTCCTATACCCTCCAGAAGAGGGAGAGACCCTACCAGTGCACACTGGAAGAGGAGTTGGGTAGAGGACAGTATAAGAATACAGACAGCAACAGAAAGATCAATATGATGCCATGAGTCTAGGAACTCCACACCAGCAAGACTTAAACATCCCAACACAGATGAGCCAGTCTGAGAGGACAGAATCCTCTGCACGCAGTCTTCAGTTCTCAGTCCTCAGGATGATTTGAGCAGGGGACCAGAAGGCAGGCCAGAAACAAGCCCACACTTACCCCCTCCCATGGTTGGAGGTGAACCAGTATGTTACCTCACAGTTAAGGGTTGGTTAGGAAAAGATTTTTCAATCAAATGGGGCCTAGAAACAAGGGGGTGTAGCAATACTTATATCTAACAAATTAGACTTTAAACTAAAATCAATCAAAAGAGATGCAGAAGGTCATCTCTTATTCATCACGGGAAAAAAATCCATCAAGATGAAGTCTCAAATCTGAATATTAATGCTCCCTATACAAAGTCACCCACATTTGTAAAAGAAAAATTACTAAAACTCAAATCTCACATAAAACCTCACACACTCATAGTGGGAGACTTCAATACTCCACTCTCACCACTAGACAGAACCAGCAGACAGAAACTTAACAAAGACACAAAAGAAATAACAGAAGTTATGTCCCAATTGAGTTTAACAGACATCTATAGAACATTCCATTAAAGCACAAAATAATATACCTTCTTCTCAGCTCCACATGGAACCTTCTCTAAAGTAGATCACATACTTGGCAACATAACAAACTTCAACAGATACAATAAAAAATTGGAATATCCCCCTGTAACATATCAGACCACCAAGTTTTAAAGTTGAAATTCAACAAGAACACAAACTGCAGAAACCATACAAATTCATGGAAAGTGAACAATAAGCAATTGCACCACTCCTGGGTCAAGGAAGAAATAAAGAAAGAAATTAAAGACTTCCTAGAATTCAATAAGAATGAAGACACAACATACCCAAAGTTATGTGACATTTTGAAAGCAGTGCTAAGAGGAAAGTTCACTGCATTAATTACCCATATGAAGAAAATGGAGAATAGTCACATTAGAGAATTAGTAGAACAACTGAAAGCCTTACAACAAAAAGAAGCAAAATCGCCCCAGAGAAGTAGATACCGGGAAATAATCAATTTGAGAGATGAAATCAATAAAATAGAAACTAGGAAAACAATACAAAGAATCAATGAAACAGAGTTGGTTCTTCAAGAAAATCAACAAGATACACAAACCCTTACCCAAACTAACCAAAAAGTGGAGAGAGAATATTAAAATCAGTAAAATCAGAAATGAAAAGGGGGACATAACAACAGACACTGAGGAAATCCAGAAACTCTTCAGGTTATACTTTGAAAACCTGTACTCCTCAAAATTTGAAAATTCAAGGGAAATGGGAAAATTTCTGGATAGGTATCACCAAAATTAAATCAAGAACAAATAAGCAATTTAAATACACCCATAACTCCTAATGAAGTTGAAGCAGTCATCAAAATTTTCCCAACCAAAAAAGCCAGGACCAATGGTTTCAGTGTAGAATTCTACCAGAAATTCAATGAAAAACTAATACCAATAATTCTCAAAGTGTTCCATACACTAGAAGCAGAAGGTTTAGTGCCAAACTCTTTTTACTAAGCTACAATTACCCTGATACCCAAGCCACACAAAGACACAACTAAGAAAGACAACTACAGACAAATATCCCTCATAAACATTGATACAAAAATATTCAATAAAACACTGGCAAATAAAATCCACGAACACATTAGAGAAGTCACCCACCATGATCAAGTAGGCTTCATTCCAGGGATGCAGGGATAGTTCAACATACAAAAATCCATCAATGTATTCCATAAATAAACTGAAAAAAAAGCACATGATCATCTTATTAGATGCTGAAAGCCTTTGACAAAATCCAAAGGAAGGAAGAGAAAAAAAGTTTTCAATGCCATCATTCAAGTATGATAAATCACACAAATCCAATAGTCTCCTTGGGCAGTTCTGATAGCAACCTCCTGGGTTTAATGAGAACTCAAGCAGACAAGGAAACCATTCAATAGACATTGAAGCTGAAGGAAAATTTTTGTGGCATGGATCATGAAATTTCAGTTTCCCTGACTCCAAGTATGATAACTATCAGGGTCTAAGCAGAGGTGAGGATACATGGTTTTCATTGACTTCAAAATTTTCTAGAAATGTATTCTAACATTTAAAGATTATGGGTTCAAAATTTCTGCTATAGAAGCCAAAAGCTGCCTGCCAGGCGTTGAAGCATGACAAGCAAGGAGCAATTACAGTGCTGAAGGTACAGTCTTGTCTCCACTCAAAATAAGAAGAGTCTACAGAAATCTCAAGGTTTTAAGGGGAAAGGAGAAAAGGATGTTGAAATGACTGAAAATATATAAAGCATCTGGGAGGCTGGGTGTGGTGCACATGCCTGAAATCCTGGCATGTGGGAGACTGACATAGAACATTGTCAGTGCGAAATTTCAGTTTCCCTGTGGTAAGTATGGTAATCATTACCTTAGCTACCTTTTTATCATTGTGATAGAACACCACAACATGCAATAGAAAGAGGTTGCATGGAGCTTACAGTTTCATGACATTAGAGTCCACGATCACGGTGGTAGGAAAACACATTTGGTTAATTGAAAGACATCTCGGTAGTTTTCTAGTAAAGTCACCCATAAATAGGTGCTATGGATGTAAAGGCATTTCATCAATGATTTCAGATTTAAATTAGTACACTTTATAATTTTAGTGTCTTGTGACTCAAAAATAGCTTATGTCTATTACCTCATCTGAACATTCCAACATTTCTTATTCTATGTGTCATTTTTTAAGGTATAACAAAATCATAAAATGACACTGATAAGCATTTTAAAAGAGATAGCACATGAACAGAGGTCACCCAGAAACACATGTTTTAAACATGAATTGATCAGAAGTTTAAAAACAGAAATAAACTAAAACTGTAAAATAAAATATCCAGAAAAGAATCCAGTGCACTAGTCAAGGAGTTTATTTCTGAATACCATGCTGTAAAATCTTAATATATGATGTTGTCAAGACACTGTATCCAAACAAAGGTGACCAGGATGATGTCTGTAAGCCTTGTGAAGTGACAAATGATACAATGTGGAATGCTGAGCCCATAAAAGAGGAAATGTCCAGGATGACATCATTAGAAGTCTTTAGATTCAACATCTGTCAAGTATAAAGGTAGCAGTTATTTACACTACAGTATTTGTGAAAGCAGACCCCGTGCAATGTATAGAAGCTGAAGGTAGAAATACCCAGAATTAGGTCACAGATATTGACCTAATATCTCTCTCATAAGTCTCGACCTTCTAGGCTGTTCAACATAAATAAAAACCTCTAGGAACGGAGTTGTCTAATAAGATACCAGACTATTTTGGGATTAAGCAAATATCAAAAGAAATCTGTTGCCTGCTTCCTCAGGAACTTTGAAACAGACTTGTATTGGTGAGGTTAGTCAAGTAGACTCAGCAAATCCTTGCAGTTTGAAGAATCCATGATCCCACATTCTGAGAACAGCTTATGATTTACTTATCGAGCTTTATTCATGTGCTCAACTTTCTCTCTCAAAGTAGCAAGATTATTAAATATACAGTCTGCTAGAAATATGTGTAAACAAAATCCAGCATAAATTGTCTGGCACTGAACATACCCAGTATCTACAACATCACCAGGCATGTAGCAGAAACTTCATATGGGTGGTTCAGTGTGTGGTATAAGTATACAAAAGCTGCTAAATTCCTTTACACATATCATATATCAGCTCTTTTGAGACTTAAATAACAACCAGTAAAACACCAGGCAGGTTGTTATTTTACACATCCTGTATTGCCATCTATTACAGTGCTTTTCAATCTAATGTTATAGATTTAAATTTTGTCAAAAGGGTATCTTAGATAAGCTATGTTTGAAGCCATCACAGCCCATTGTGTCCTTATGAAAGACACATGATAAATCTTTCTTGCAATTAATGCAGTGAAAATGCTTTCTTCCTTATCTTCCCCTGCCTGCCCTGCCTGCCCTGCCTGCCCTGCCTTCTCTCCCTTCCTCTCTGCTTCCCTCTCCTCTTCTGAACAAGATAATGGGAAGTGTAAACAAACTTAGTTCCTGTCTTCCTAGAAGTGCTAGGAAGTTTAGGTAGCTTTGGGTTCTAACATTGAAATCCTGAATCCCTCATCTCATCAATCTTATAACAAATCAAGACTTAAAAACATGTTTTTGTCTGCAGTGGACACTTTGGTTTAAATATATATGAAAATACATTGAATAAATATAATGTAATTATATGATATAATATGTAATACGTATTATATACTATAATATATAATATAATATATAAAGAAAATTGGTCCTTTGATATGCAAAGTAATTTAAAAGAGAGCTACTAAGAAAAGAACTCAGAGCCTTCCTGTTAAACCTCTCTAAACTCCTGCTGTGAATGGCCCTAAACATCAGTCTCATCAGTAGCTGTCATTTAAAAACTGCCCCATTTATATTTTTTAATTTTAGGTCACAAGTTCATGAGATACATGTGAAGTGCCTATTTTAAATAATTTAGCTTGTTTTATTATATATGACATGAAAACAATCAATGTTAGGCATATTAAAAATGCGTTCATTTCCACATATGCTTACACATGGGATTTTTGGAAACAGGAAGACATTAGGTAGCTAGCAGGTGGTGGGATAAACACTAGAATTAAAGATGGACTCTAGACCCAAGAACACTTAGGTTAATGTCTGAGCTGCAATGCGAAAGTATATACATAGCTACGAAAATCATCCATGTGTGAAACATTTATTTTAGGAAAATGTGTAAATGTATCTACATGGTACTTGAAACATGATGTGTATTTATTAATCATCTTTACTTTTTACCTCTGACCACTTTGGCTTTAATGTTATCACAAACAGATTTTTAGTATTCTTCCCAGGAAGTATGTACTTGGAACGTGAAGAGAGCCTGGAAAGCACTGGAAAACAAGTAAAAAGTGAGACTGGTCAAGAGAGAGAATTGGATTGGCTCTTGCAAGTAAGACATAAGTGCCACTGTCAAACTCTATGAACAAAAGAAACTAAGTCATCATAAAAGGCCAAAATTAGACCCAGATTGAGATCAAAAGAAGCAGTGAAAGACTTGCTACTAATCCAATCACCATCGTGTCAAATATACACAGGCAGGTTTTAGGCTTTTTGAGCAGTGTTCCAGCCATCACGTTAAATTGCTGGTATGTGAACAGCTACAACTGCATCAGACCCCTTGGGGGAAAACAATGAGGAACATTTATTGGTCTAGCCATGCGAAACTGTCCTCCAGCTCCTCAGTCAGATCTTCCAACAGGAAATCTTTAAAGCAATGTTGCAGCTCCACTCCTGGCAATCTCTTTCTAAATGGATGTGATGTTTGGCATGGACAGCTGTTTATTTAGGTGTGTGAAGGTTCTGGCTGTTAACTTGGAAGGCAAGTTATTTCTCTACCTCCCTTTGAGACCATCCAAGTATTTGTTTGACAGAGTGAACACCCATGACACAGAAAAGAGGGCCTGGGCCAGACTTCTACACGACTTAGTGCTGAATTTGTCCTGACACTTCTCCCCCACGTATTCTGGCTAAGAGCTCCATCCTCTGCCTTTAGCTGTCCTCCTGGAAAAATATAAGTATCAGTCCTGAGTTCTTCCTGCCAGCATTTTGAAGACACCTGTATCAGTTGACATCTTTCTTTCCTTCATGCTTTCCCACAGTTCCCAAGGAACTTTTGCATCTTAATTGGTTGCTTTTTATGAATGTTGAAAATTTTTCAGAGCATAAAGGAAAGAAACTGAACTGGTAGAGTGTGACATTCTATAATTGGCTTGATTGAACAGTTCATAGGCTCACATAAGTTAATTACACATAAAATTGATTACACCCCTACATCCAAGACTAACCTTGGAGGAGATGATCATTTCCCTCCCTCCACTGGGAACAAGGAAATTGTACAACATATAATACCTGCCATGTATCTAATATTCTATCTATAAGACGGATAGAAGGTGGGTGTGTATTTGTGTGTGTTGAGTGGAGGGAGAGATAGACAGAGATAGAGAGACACACACAGAGGCACATCCAAGCCGGTAAGTTTTCTTAAAATATTCAACAAATCTTTCCATGATTATATCTTAACTGGGTGAAGCATCATTCTGCACTGTGTCTTAATGCTGTTATCGGTATTAACAGATCATTACAACATGAATCTTCCAGACATCCAGGTGACCTCCATAGAACAGGCCTGAAATTCCCAGGAATTAAGTTTAAAGTGATGAGTTCCCAGAAACAGCAAGGCACTGTCTTTATTCATTCCATCCTAACAATGTAAACTATCATGCTGGGTGGTGGTGGCACATGCCTTTAATCCCAGCACTAGGGAGGCAGAGACAGGCAGATCTCTGTGAGTTCGAGACCAGCCTGGTCTATAAGAGCTAGTTCCAGGACAGCCTCCAAAATCCACAGAGAAACCCTGTCTTGAAAAACCAATATAAACTATCCCAAGAATCACAGATCTATCCATACACATCTGGGCTAATTTCATATACACTACGACTATAAATGAGTATCATTTAAATTGAGCAAAGGAGTGAGTTTGGTGGGAAAAGACAATGAGATCTTGGATAAATAAAGCAAAGGCAGAATATGAAAAAATGAAGCATATTAGGCTTTTAGATGGATAGAAAAAATGGTATCAAATCCTTAATGTGCAACTATAACAAGAAAGTGGTGGCAGGTGTATTTTAAAGCTTTCAGGTAGAGGCTCAGTAAGAATGGAGGAACTGTAAAGAAGGCCAACAATTTAGAGTCTTATATTTGAGAACATGTCTATCTCCTCTCCATCCTCCTCAGTACTAGCAATACATTAAAGTTTAAACTATTAGTAAAAGTGAAAACAAAGTTTGTTTTGTTGTTTGGTTTTGGTCTCCTCCTCCTCCTCCTCCTCTTCCCTTTCTCTCTCCTTCTCCCTCTCCATAAAATAGAGAGACCAAAACTACTATTGTTCATATTCAGGGGACAACAAACATAAATGTCTTATTAATCTGAAGTAGTCAACATGGTATCATTGCTAACAATCGAGACATTGCTGCCTCACACATATAGATGTATGCATATGTAACCTATACTATCACCAATATTTTTCTGTTTTAATATAATATTTTTACTAATTCATTGAGTATTTAAATGACCCAGGAAGTCCATTTGTGTTGCCTATGTACTCATGGGTATGGGTCCATCCAGTAGAGTATGGTGAACCTACCAGGGGTCCCACCCTGGTGGGGGGGCATTGGGGTATAGCTTCCTTGACTATTCTGGTTTCTATTAGTCATATACATTCTTTGCTCTATAGGCCTTCTTCTATAGGAGACTCATTTCTTCATGTCAGAGAGGACATTATATCCTTGTCCATGATACAAGCTGCTCTTGTATCATGGCAGGCCAAGATGGAGACAGAGTGAATGCCCATAATTTCTCAAGGAAATTTGATATAAAAAGCTCGATCAAACAGAACAAAATCGAGACTAAGAATAAAACATTGATACATAATCAATACTTTACCATTAATTTTGCATACCCCTTCATACCAACAAAACAAGTTTTTCTATTTCTATGTCGAGTGTTTTTTAGGGCAGATTCTGCTGGTTATATTTCCCGCATCATTATTATGCCTTCATCACCTAGCAGAGTATCTAGTATGTAGCATGAGTGAATACTCACCAGATCACTTGAACTGAATTCAAATCCTGACCCGAAAGCATCTGAAAGCTTTCGGGATAATATTTATCACATATTAGCATAATGTCTCAGTATACATACCATCATCATTTGAGTAAGTCCTGCATAAAGTTGTTTCTTTTCCAGGTCTTTTCAACTAATATGCTTTAAGAAGATGAGTTTCACAGCTTCAGTCAGCAGGAGTAGACTCATGAAATGAGAGAAAATCTTACTGAGTTTCCTCTGTGGCTTTTACTTTTATATTTTATTTTATATGAAGTTGATATGTAGTATCACAGCAAGCTGGGAAGTGTGCATCAAGTATGCCCTTGAAAGAAAGAACTGTGGCTTTGCTATTACTAACCTGGACCCTGCTGCAATTCAGCTTCCATAATATACAATAAGTAACAGTTTAACTTTGTGATTGCTTACATCAAGCATAGGTGGATGGGTTGGTGGAATGGCTCACTGTTTAAGAACACTGGCTGCTGTTCCAGAAGACTCAGATGTGCTGCCATGTTGTTTGTGTTCTAACAAATAAATCTTGCCTGAAGATCAGAGTGTTGAGGTAGCTAGCCACTAATTAGCCATTAGAAGCCAGGCAGTGGTGGCACACACCTTTAATCCCAGAACTTGGGAGGCAGAGGCAGAGGCAGACAGATCTCTGTTAGTTCAAGGCCACTTTGAACTGCATGAGATTGGTCCATTCTAAAAGAGAAACAGAGACAGGTAGTGATAGCTCACACCTTTGATCCCAGTTTGGAAATCACACAGCTTTAGTCCCAGCACTAGGAAGGTGCAGACAGGAGGGCAGATATGGCTGGGTAGAGAGAGGACTATAAGATGAGAGGAAATAAGAGCTCAGAGCATTGAGTCTGGGCATTCAATTGGAAGATTTGTAGAGACAGGATCACCCCTTTGGTCTGAGGATTTGGTAGAAGTAAGAACTACTGTCTGGTTGCCCTGCTTCTCTGATCTTTCAGCATTTTCCCCTATATCTGACTCAGTGTTTTTATTACTAAGACCAATTAGAATTTGAGCTACACCAGGTTCTATTCCCAGAATGAGCATTGTCCATAACTCCAGTTCTAAGTAATTGAACACCCTCTTCTGACCTCTTCAGAACTGAATGCAGGTGGTATACAGATATAAATGAGGTGTCATCATTAGATGCCCATCACATGAAATAAGAAAAATTAACCAGGTTTATTATTTTTGACTGTAGTTAAAAAGGAAGCAAAACCCATAGGGTTAGATAATCTAGAAAGATTTGTGTCATTTGAAGACTTGAGGCCTATATACAAGAGTAATTTGATTGCAAAAGAAGTTTAAACAACAACAACAAATGTATCCATAGATAATAACCACAATTGAGACATATGCAGAGAACTTACTTTGAATAGCTCGTGCACATTGATGGTGATCAAGAGAGAAAAGGTGCTGGAAATCCCAAAAGTACATGTTTCTACTAATGCAAATAGTGTTTATGATCCTATGTATAAGCTTTTAAAACAATTGTTAGCACTGAGCACCAAGTCAGTTTCTAGCCAGGGCCTGGCAACAGAGTAATTCTCACAGTTAATAAAATGCATAGTGAGAACAGGATACAAATTTATGTCTCCTGAGAATCACTGGACTCACAAATGACAGTGTCAGCATGACAGCTTGCGGCACTTCCAAGGACAGAGAACACCTGAAGGCTCATTCAACACAGGGCGAAGATGCAGAAGCAGATAAAACACCTTCCAGGTGACAGATATTCACTGCTTTCTTAGGGAAGTCAAAGGACCCTGACAGGAGGTGGATAAGCTACAGATGCCAGGAAGCCATGTAGAAATGGAAGGTAGATTTTTAAAGGGAAAAATGTAGTTTTAGGTTGTCACATAAAATACATAAACTAAACAGACCCAAAAGAACAATATAAATGAGCAATTGTTACTCATTCTTGAATAAGTAACATCATGAACTCTTTTTCTGTCCCTTTCAGTGCCTCCAGAGGTGACAGAGGTGTCAAGAGCCATAAATTTTCACACTTGCTTGCAGTATATTTACTCTGGGACTGATTGTATCAGGTATTACTCTAGCATGAGTTGGTGGGAATGGGTGGGGAAATGACCAAACCCATCCCCAAAGGGCAATTAACACTGAAGAAAGCAAAAGCTCTAAAATGAAGGGAAAAGATATATAGATTGAAGAACTCGTGGGTGAGTAATCTTTACATAGTTACAGAAACACTAAATATCATACTATTGGCAATGTGGAAAGCACAAGTAAGAAAAACTCCCAGTTCAGTTTATTCTATAGCACAAATATTATACATAATTATACCAATAGAACATTTCCATTGAAAAACCATAGAAGTGACAGAAACACCTAGAAACACCCATTGAGAAGTGGGAATCAGAGATGAAAATGGAATGCAACAGGAAGGCTATTTCTTTTCAATAAAACCTTGTAGAATTATTTCACCTTAAAAGCATTTCTATAGGCTTGTATTTCACAATGCTTTTAATAAAACACAGTTCTAAGGACATACACTGAAAGCTTAGCCACCATGAAAGAAGACAAAGAATTAGGCAAATAAGTTGGAAAAGGCATAATTACTATATTAAAAACAGTTGTTGTAAGGGCTAATTAGCAAACAAAGCAAAAATGAAAAGAAGAAAATAAGTTTCTTGAAATGCTGTATAGAAATTTATAATTATTTCTGTATGTATGGAAGTTTTGCATGCATTGTGTCTGTGAAACAACTGTGTGCCTGGTGTGTATGGATGCCAGCACAGGATGTTAGATCCTCTGGAACTGGAGTTACAGGCAGTGATGAGCCACCATGTAGGTCCTGGTAGCTGAATCTGCGCCATCTTGAAGAGCAAAACCAGTGTTCTTAACTGCTGCACCATTACTCCAGCTCCAGTGATCAGAGATTTCAACAGGAAATAATGAAAGTATGTAGAGATGGAAGATAGAGGAAGTGTCCTAATATATGTGTGGAAGGAGTACCGAAGTGTAAAAACAGAAAAACAGACAGTGAGACAGACAAGGACAGCATCAATATCTTCCCAGACTTCCCTAGTCAGACCTGCTGAGTCAGAGTCTGTAGTGCTGACATCAATGTGTACATGCTTCTAAATCTGTGCCAATCATTCTACTGTAATACCACTGGATGGGCACTGGATGGTAGATGCCGGTAATTGGAAAACTGAGACAGGAAAATCACAAATGTAAGTCTAGCCTGAACTACATATGAAGACTCTGTTTCAAAAACAAACAAAAAAGTAAAGAAAAATTAGGAAGGAAGGAAGGGACAGAGAGTTGTGTGAAAGAGAGAGGGAGGGAGGAAGGAAGAAAGAAATAGAGTGGGAGAGAGGGAGGGAGGGAGGGTGTAGAAGCACTTTGTGTGCTTCTGCAGCACTGACCATACCCATTGGGGGTGGAGCCAGGGGCAGAAGTGACCTGTGGAACTAGGTCTGAGGAGGAGCCGGCAGGAATGCTTTCTTGCTGGCAGGTCGCAGAGAGGAGAGCATCAGGTGGAACCTGCTGGTGTTCACCTATCTAGGTTATAAGTTATTTCTCCCTGAATAAACATCTATCCAGCATGTTTTTCCTGATCCTTATTAAGCCACGATATCTGGTGTCAGAAGTGGGATCATGTAGAGACTGGAGAGAGCAGAATGCTGGGCCCTTTCTCTGGTAAGATGAGACCATGTGGAAATACTTAGATTAATAGAAAATGGGTTAATATTTAAGACAGAGCTAGCCAATAAGTAACACTAGTAACTGACCAACAGCATTATATCAAATACAGAGTCTCTGTGTATTATTTGGGGCTGGTGTGGCTGTGAGACCTGGGCCCAGGGCAGAAAAACTACTCCTAACAGGAGGGAGGGAGGGAGGGAGGGAGGGAGGGAGGGAGGGAGGGGGGAAGGAAAGAAGGAAAGAAGGAAGGAAGGAAGGAAGGAAGGAAGGCCATTTAAGACCGTGTAGGGCTTCTACATATTTAAGTACCTGTAGGCGGCCGCCTGCAGGACGCCATTACAAGATGGCGAACTTCCTCTTTCTTGTTTACCTTATTTGGGCATACGCCAGCTTGGCGGCTGAACTCCAGCGCACCTGCTCGTTCCCTAGCCAATCCCGTGGCTCCAACACTGAGGCGAGGTCTTTTGAGCCTATGAGACCGTGACCCATTGCCTAGTAGGATATATAAGCAGCTGTTCCTTCCTGCCCGGGGCCCCTCACCTTCAGCTCTCCCTTCAACCAAGAGGCTCCAATAAAGTGTGATATGAGAAGAATCCTCGTGTGGTTGCCGTCTTTCCTGCGGGTCAGGCTTGGCGCGCCACAAGTACCGGTAGTCTTCTTTGATGCTGTGAAAAAACACCAAGTCCAGGTTAGAATCTGAGAGTGAAGGTTGTTCTCAGCCACATGTTTTCTGTATGACACAAGTAGGTTCCTGAGCAAAAACGCTTAGAATACCACCCGCCTAGAATTTAGCAACTCTAGGCAGTAGTATTTCAGTCAGCCCTAGCATCTACATGAAGAAGGGAAGCCTAAATTCATTGGCAACCTGTGTAAGAAAATTAAGCTGCTCAATTTAAAATCTAAGCCACTTAAATTTGTCCCTAATAACTCAATCTAGCAGATGAGTGGGATGACACAGACACAATGAAATTTCTTCATTCCAAAATTGAGAATTTAGTTGTGAGTACTGGTAAGAGCTTACAGATTGTGAAGAAAAATTAATAAACCTATCAAAAAAATAAAACCATAAAGATCTAAAACCCACTTCCATCATCACTTTAACGCCAGTTAGTCAAGGGAGTACTAGCAAATGTGCGAGCGAATGGAGAGGCCATGTACAGTAAATCCTTGGAGGAAAAGAAGCCTCAAGCACTTACAAAAATGTTTTTCTTGGTTTGGTAATAAGTGTCTATAGCACTGAGTGTTTGCCAGCGTAACTTTCTTTATACAATGGCTTTGTGAACGCTTTTTTTTTTTTTTACGAATGTACAAACTGGTGCTTCAGAAGAACTGGAACCATGAAATGAATACTCAGTAATATTCTTACAAAGGACTGCATGAATATTTCCAGATTTGATTGCTATGAGTCACAAATTCCTAAGGCCTAATCCCTATCCCTACCACAGTGCAGTTAGACTTTACGGGTCCCTGTGGAGAGATAGAGAATCCATTCTTTGCAAACTTTAGGAATATAGCCATCTGCTTAGGCTAGTAAGACATGAAGACAAGTTTGGTACCTGAGCAGAAAGAAAAGAAAGAGCTGCATGCAAACCTATCATCCATGTACACAAATAAATCTGATAGTGATTTTGAAGGACAACCTTGCAAAACAGAAAGAGCACTACTGTGATGATTCATATTTTCACCTAAGATGGAATTTTTAAAGCTAACTACTTCCAACAGACTTCACAGTATAACAATTCTTTTGGTGGATGCCAAAGGAAGAAGTGAGCCAACAAAAAGCATAAGTTTCAATGCTGACATGTGTCATTGTTTCTAAATGTTTCCTCAAGAGAGGTTTGAGTTGGTTTTTGGTTTTGTTTTTTGTTTTTTTGTTTTAATTTCCTATGGAAAGGGCAAGTTAAAGGGAATATTCATGACTTGAACCCAAGAGAACTGTAAAAGAAAATTCTTCAGGAGAAATAAAGTTAAGGAAGGGCATGTGCTTATCAGCAGACTATTGGCTCCAAACCCAATGCATGCTCAGAACAAGAGGTACAAGCATTGAAAGGGCAGCTGAGCAACTAGATGCAGCGGCGTGGTGAGTGTTACTAGACTACAGCCAGTGATAGACTCAGGGCTTATCTCAAAGCCTGATTCCAGAAATCTGCAAGACAGGAAAACTGTTACTCATTTATTTTGAAACATCCAACCCAGTCTAATGTACTGAATCCTTCCTCTCTGGTTGTGGTGCTTTTCTGAGGGATATAGAGCCTTACAAGGGATAGGGTCTAGCTGAGAGAGGCAAGGTGGTCTGATGTCAATCTGTTTACATTGCTTCCCAGTCTGCTGCAATGTGAACAGCTGCTCAACCTCCCACTCCTGACACCAAGGACAGATGCACTCTACCACCCTGGTCCACTGTTATAGATAGACTGTGTCTCTCTGAAACCATGAGCTACAATAAAACTTTCCCTTCTTAAGTTGTTTATGTCAGGTGTTCTGATGTTTATAGTCACAACTTACCTTAAACAATAGCTTTGTGAACAGGTTGGCTTTTTTTTTTTTTTCTAACATGCAACCTGAAGCTAGGAAAATGAACACTCTATACTATTGTTACAAGGGACTGCATGACAATTTCCAGATTTGATTTCCGTGAGTCACAAATTCCCAATGCCTAATCCTTATTGCTACCATGATGCAGTTAGATTTCAAAGGATCCTGAAGAGAGAGAGGTACAGAATAGAGGCAAACTTTAAGAATAGTGAACACAGAAAACTGGTACCAAAGAATCAGGGTGTGGTTGTTTAAATCAGAATGCCCCCCATAGACTCATATGTTTGAATACCTTGTCTCCAATTGGTGGAAGGTTTGGGACGGATTAAGAAGTATGGCTTTTCTCCACATCCTCTTCAGCATAAGTTATCATTGGTGTTTCTAATTTTAACCATTCTGGTATCTAAGAGTTGTTTTGATTTGTATTTCCCTGACAGCTTAGGATATTGAGCACTTTCTTAAGTGTCTTTCATACTTTTTGATTTCTTCTATTGAGAATTTTCTTTTAGTTATGCACCCCAGTTTTTAATAGGGTTATTTGGTGTTTTGTTGACTAATTTCTTGAGTTCCTTGTATATATTGGAGATCAGCCCTCTGTCAGATGTAGGATTGGTGAAAATCTTTTCCCAGTCTATAGGCTGTGTTTGGTCTTGTCAACTGTGTCCTTTGCCTTACAGAAGCTTCTCAGTTTGAGGAGAGAGGGACAAAGGGAACTGGGATCAATATGTAAAATAAGATAGATAGATAGATAGATAAATAAATAAATAAATAAATAAATAAATAAATAAATATGGTCTTGTTGGGGGAGACATGCCTCTGGGTGTAGGCTTTAAGGTTTCAAAAGACTCATGCACGAAGCCCTGCTGGGCCCACTGTTCAGAGTGTGTGTTTGGCCAGAGCACAAGTCCTATACCCCCACCCTCCACTTGGAACTTCCTGGATTGGGTCAGCACATACTGGACCCACCTCTCCATGAGGAAGCATCTGGAACCTGCCCTCACTGAGCTTTTGGACCCCTTCATCTGCCTATGTCTGAGTGCTTGAGACCATCTGGAGCCTGCCTTCCCCACATCATTGGCCCTGCTGTGACCTCTGCTTGACAGACCTCCAAGAGAGGTAGGATCATTCAAGATTACTGACATGGTACTCCTGTCCCACCTACACCTACCGGGAGAGCAGGGTACAGAGAGACTTCACCTGTACCTGCTGGAAGAAGCAATGGGAAAATGGAAATACAAGAAAACACTCAACAATAGAAAGACCATCAGAATCTAGGGACTTTACAACAACTAGACCTGAACACAACAAAACAGATGAAGCAGAATTAGAACAATTTAAAAAATAACTTTATGAAAATGATAGAGACCCTCAAAGATGATATAAGAAAATTCCTTAAAGAAATGGAGGGAAAAACAAACAAAAATTTGGAAGAAATAGAAGACCAAGAAAATATGCAACAAAAGAAATGAACAAGTCTCTTAAAGAAAGAAAGGACAGCCAAAAACAAAACAAAACAAAACAAACAAAAAAAAGCAAGCAAACAGATGAAAGAAACAATTCAAACAGTTCAAGATTTGAAAACAGAAATAGAGACAAAGAAAACACAAACTAAGAAAATGCTGGAAAAAGAAAAACTGGGTAAACAATCAGGAACTACAGATGCAAGCATAACCAACAAAATATAAGAGATCGAAGAGAGAATCTCAGGTGCTGAAGATAAACTAGAGGAAACAGATTGATCGACCAAAGAAAATCTTAAATCCAACAAATCCTTAACACAAAACATACAGAAAAAGTGGGACACTGTGAAAAGACCAAACCTAAAAATAATAGGCATAGAAGAAGGCGAAGAAGCCTAATACAAAGGTGCAGAAAACATATTCAACAAAATCATGGAAGAAAATGTTTCCAATCTGAAGAAGGATATGCCTATGAAAGTGCAAGAAGCATACTGAACACCAAATAGACTGGACCAAAAGAAAAGAAAGAAAGAAAGAAAGAAAGAAAGAAAGAAAGAAAGAAAGAAAGGAAGGAAGGAAGAAAGAGAAAAAAGTCCCCTCACTACATAATGATCAAAACACCTAACATACAGAATAAAGAAAGAATATTAAGAGCAGCAAAGGAACAAGAGCAGATAAAATATAAAGGCAGATCTATCAAAATATCACCTGACTTCTACATGGAAATTCTGAAAGCCAGAAGGTCCTGGATGGATGTTCTACAAACACTAAGATCCTATAGATGCCAACCCAGGATACTGTACCTAGCAAAACTCTCAATCACTATAGATGGAGAAAACAAGATATTCCATGACAAAACCAGATTTTCACAATACATTCCGTCTCTACAGAAAGTTCTGAAAGGAAAACTTCAACCCAAAAAAGTTAACTACTCTCACAAAGACATAGACAATAGATAACCCCACTCTACAAACACCCAAAACAAAAATCAGGGCGAACATACTTATAATACCTCCATCACCAACAAATCTAAAATAAACAAGACTTAACAATTAATGGTACTTACTTTCTCTCAATACTGATGGTCTTAACTCACCTATAAAATGACACAGGCTAACAGAATGGATATGAAGACAGAACCCATCCTTCTGCTGTATACAAGAAGCATACCTCAGCTTCAAAGACAGACACTACCTCAGGGTAAAGGGTTGGGAAAAGATCTTCCAATCAAATGGATCCAAGAAACAAGCAAGTGTAGCTAATATCTAAAAAGGTAGACTTCAAACCAAAATCAATCAAAAGAGATAAAGTAGGGCATTTCATATTAATCATATGAAAAACCCATTAGTACAGTCTCAATTATGAACATCTATGCCCCAAATACAAATACACCCACATCCGTAAAAGAAAAATTACTAAAACTAAAATCTCACATAAAACCTCACACACTCATAGTGGGAAACTTCAACACCCCACTCTCACCACTAGACAGGCCCACCAGAGATAAACTTAACAAGGCCACAAAAGAACTAACAGAAGTTATGTCCCAATTGGGTTTAACAGACATCTATAGAACATTCCATCTAAACACAAAAGAATATGCGTACTTCTCAGCTTCACATGGAACCTTCGCTAAAATCAACCACATACTCAGCAATATAACAAACATCAGCAGATACAAAAAAAATTGAAATAGCCCCCTCTATCTTATTAGACCACCATGCTTTAAATGTGGAATTCAACAAGAACACAAACTGCAGAAACCATAGAAACTTGTGGAAAGTGAACAATGCCCAATTGCACCATTCCTGGGTCAAGGAAGAAATAAAGAAATTACAGACTTTCTAGAATTCAATAAGAATGAAGACACAACATACCCAAACTTTTGGTACACTTTGAAAGCAGTGCTACCAGGAAAGTTCATTGCATTAAGTACCCATATGAAGAAAATGGAGAATAGTCACACTAGAGAATTAACAGCACAACTGAAAGCCCTACAACAAAAAGAAGCAAAATCACCCAGAGAAGTAGATCCCAGTAAATAATCAATTTGAGATCTGAAATTGACAAAGTGGAAACTAGGAAAACAATACAAAGAATCAATGTAACAAAGAGTTGGCTTTTCAAAAAATCAGCAAGATAGACAAACCCTTATTCAAACTAACCAAAAAACAGAGAGACAACATGCAAATCAGCAAAATCAGAAATGAAAAGGGGGACATAATAACGGACACTGAGGAAATGCAGAACCTCTTCAGGTCATACTTTGAAAACCTGTACTCAACAAAATTCAAAAATTCAAAGGAAGTGGACAAATTTCTGGATGGCTATCACTTACCAAAATTAAATCAAGAACAGATAAGCAATTTAAATTAACTTATACCCCCCAATGAAACAGAGGAAGTCATCAAAAGCCCCCAACCAAAAAACAAACAAACAAACCCAGAATGAGATGGCTTCAGTGAAGAATTCTACCAGAAATTCAAAGAGCAGCCAATACCAATACTCTCAAATTGTTCCACAAAATAGAAGCAGAAGGTTCACTGCTAAACTATTTTTAATAGGCTTCAATTACCTTGGTACCCAAGCCACACAAAGACACAACTAAGAAGGAAAACTACAGACCAATATCCCTCATGGACATTGATGCAAAAATACTCATAAAATACTGGCAAATCTAATCTAAGAACACATCAGAGAAATCATCCACTATGACCAAGTAGGCTTCATCCCAGGGATGCAGGGATAATTCAACATATGAAAATCTATCCATGTAATCCACCATATAAACAAATTGAAAAATAAAAAAAATAATATGATCATCTTTTAGATGCTAAAAAAGATTTCAACAAAATCCAACACTCCTTCATGATAAATGTCTTGGAGAGATCAGAGATAACAGGAACATAGCTAAACATAATAAAAGTGATATACAGTAAACTAACAGCCAACATCAAACTAAATGGAGATAAACTTAATGTGATTCCTCTAAAATCAGGAACAAGGCAAGGCTGTCCACTTTCTCCATATATCTTCAAGTTTGTACTTGAAGTCCTAGCTAAAGCAATAAAAGAAGATGAAGGGGATACAAATTGGAAAGGAAGAACTCAAACTGATACTATTTGCAGATGATTTGTTAGTTTACATAAGAGACCTGAAAAACCCTATCAGAGAACTCCTACAGCTGATAAACACCTTCAGCAAAGTGGCAGGATACAAGATTAACTCAAAAAAATAAGTAGCACTACTTATATTTTAGAAGGGCTGAGAAAAAAATCAGAGAAACATCACCCTTTACAGTAGCCACAAACAACATAAAATATCTTGAGGTAATGCTAACCAAACAAGTGAACTCCCTTTGTAGCAAGAACTTTGAGTCTTTAAAGAAAGAAATTAAAGCAGATAACAGAAAACAGAAAGATCTCCCATGCTCCTGGATAGGTAGGATCAACATAGTAAAAATGGCAATCTTGCCAAAAGCAATCTACAGATTCAATGCAATCCCCATCAAAATCCCAACACATTTTTTTCACTGACCTTGATTGAAAGGATAATACTCAACTTTATATGGAAGAACAAAAGACTCGGGATAGCCAAACAACCCTGTACAATAAAGGAACTTCTATGGGCATCCCCATCCCTGACTTCAAACTCTAGTATAGGCTATAGTCCTGAAAACAGCTAGGTATTGGAACAAAATAGACAGGTAGACCAATAGAATCAACTTGAAAACCCTGGTATCAACCCCCACACCTATGAACACCTGATTTTTGGCAAACATCTAAAAGTATTCAATGGAAGGAACAAAGTATCCTCAACAAATGGCGCTGATATAACTGGATAATGGTGTGTAGGAGACTGAAGATAGCCCCATGTCTATTGCCATGTACAAAACTTAAGTCAAAATGGATCGATCAAAGACCTCAATATACATCCAGCCACATTGAACCTTTCAGAAGAGAAAGTGGGAGGTATCCTTGAACAAATTGGTAAAGAAGACCACTTCCTGAACATAACACCAGTAGCACAGACACTGAGATAGAAAATTAATAAGTGGGACTTACTAAAACTGAGAAGCTTCTGTAAGGCAAAGGACACAGGCAACAAGACAATATAGCAGCACACAGAGTGGAAAAGATCTTCACCAACCCCACATCTGACAGAGGGCTTATCTCCAACATACTCAAAGAACTTAAGAAACTAGTCACCAAAACACCAAATAATCCAATTAACAAGTGGGGTACAGAACTGAATAGAGAATTCTAAATAGAGGAATCCAAAATGGCTGAAAGACACTGAAGAAAGTGCTCAACATCCTTAGCCATCAAGGAAATACAAATCAAGGCAACTCTGAAATACCATATTACTCTTGTCAGAATGGCTAAAACCAGGAACACCAATGACAGTTTATGCTGGAGAGGATGTGGAGAGAGGGGAATACTCCTCCACTGTTAGTGGGAGTGCAAACTTGTACAGCTACTTTGGAGATCAGTATGGTGGTTCCTCAGGATAATGAGAATCAGTCTACCACAGGACCAGGCATTCCACTCTTAGGCATATACCCAAAAGATCCATATCCATGCAACAAAAAGGCATCTGTTCAACTATGCTCATAGCAGCATTCTTTGTAATAAGAAGAACCTGGGAGCAACCTAGATGCCCCTCAACTGAAGAATGGATAAAGAAGATATGGTACATTTGCTCAATGGAATATTAATCATCAAAAAAAAAACCCAAAAAAAACCCAATGGAATCTTGAAATTTGCAGGCAAATTTCTAGAAGAAACCATCCTGAGTGAGGTAACCCAGTCACAAAAAGAAAAACATGGTATGTACTCATTCATATATGGATTTTAGACATAGGACAAAGGATCACCAGCCTACAATTCACACCACAGAGAAGCTAGGATGCAAGGAGAACCCTAAAAGAGTCATGGAAGGTCCCACCCCAGAAGGGGAAATGGACAAGATCTCCTGACCATATTGGGAGGGGGGCAGTGATTAGGGAGGGAGTTAGGAGAAAGAGAAGGGAAGTAGAGGAGGGGGAGAGGATAACATGAGTGACCAGGAAGATTAAGTCGGGAGATGAATAGAAGAGATCAAGAAATGAGACAACATAATAGAAAGGGCCATTATAGGTTTGAAGAGAAAACTGACACTAGAGAAATGTCCAGAGACCTACAAGGATGACCCAAACTAACAATCTGAGCAATAATGGAGAGACTACCTTAAATGCCCTTCCCTGATAATGAGATTGATAACTAACTTATATACCATCCTAGAGCCCTCATCTAGTAGCTTATGGAAACAGAAGCAGACACTCACAGTTAAACACTGAGCAGAACTCCTGGAATCCAGTTGCAGAGAGGGAGGATTGATGAGCAAAGGGGTCAAGACCAGGCTGCAGAAACCCACAGAGACAGATGACCTGAACAAGTGAGAGCTCATGGACCCAAGACTGATAGCTGAGAAACCAGCATTGTACCAACTAAGACCCCCCCCCCTGAACATGGGTCTCAGTTAGAAGGCCTAAGTAGTCTATGTGACCTCTGACGATGGAACCAGGATCTATCCCCATGCATGACAAAGGACTTTGGGAGCATGTTCCCCATGGAGGGATACTCCCTTAACTTAGAGATAGGAAGGAGGGCCTAGACCCTATTCCAATGACTTGGCAGATTTTGTTGATTCCTCCTGGAAGACCTTTCCCTCTCTGTGGAGTGGGTGGGGTATGGGATGGGACGGGGTTTGGAGGCAGGCATGTAAAATAAGAAAAAATAATAAAATAAAATAAAAAGAATGAAAAACAGATTCATGCTACTCCCAGTGTGCTTCCTTGAAAGCACACCTTTGTTCCGCTGCCATTGACTCTAACCCTCTGAGACAATAAACACAATTAAACACTTTCTTTTCTCAGTTTCCTTGGTCATGGTGTTTTATCCCAGTGAGAGATGATGCATCTGACTATGTACTTCAGGGACACATAGAACTACTTTGTGGATGCATGTATAAAAGTTTGAAGATGAGATCAGAATGCCCGTAAGAACACCAACAATAAAAATATATTCAAAGTATCAGGAACAAATCAGACATAGAGATGCAGAGTTTGACATTTGTCCAGATGGAGTTTTTTTTACTTGCCTTTCCTTGCTGCGTTCTTTCTCTTTTTTCCCTTTTAGAATAGTAAGAAATTGCCTTACGTCTCAGAAAAGACTTTAAACTTTGGATTTTTAAACAGTGCTGAGACTATGATACACTATGGGGATTTTTAAAGATGGACTGAATGCATTTTTTTCATTATAATATGGCTACAAACCTATGGGGACTAGGGAGTAAAATGTGGTGGTTTGAATAAGAATGGCCCCCATAGACTCATATATTTGAGAGAGGCACTATTTGAAATTATTAGTAGGTTTGTTATTAATCTCAGTGCCAGGGAAGGGCATTTAAGTTAGCATTTCCACTGTTGCTTAGAACCAGCATGGGACTGACTCAGACCTCCTGAACGTGGGTCTCAGTTAGAAGGCCTGGGCAGTCTAAGGGTCCTCTGACAGTGGAAACAGGATGTGTCCCTGGTGCACAAAAGGACTTTGGGAGCACATTCCCCATGGAGAGATACTCCCTTAGCCTAGAGGCAGGAGAGAGGGCCTAGTCCCTACTCTAAATGACTTGACAGATTTTGATGATCCCTCCTGGAAGGCATCACCCTCCTTGTGGAGTGGGGGGAGGGATGGGATGAGAGGGGCTTCCGGGGGGCATGGCAGGGAGGGAGGGATGGAGAGGGAACTGGGATCGATATGTAAAATAAAATGTGTGTGTGTGTGTGTGTGTGTGTAGGTGTGGCCTTGTTGTAGGAAGTGTGTCATTGAGGGTATGCTTTGAGGTTTCAAGCCCAAGCCAGGCCCAAAGTCTCAATCTCTCATCCTGCTGCCTTCAGATCTGGATGTAGAACTCTCAGCTGCCACGTCTATCTGTGTACCACCATGCTCCACACTACGAAGATAATGAACTACACCCTTGAAATGGTAAGCCAGCCCCAATTAGATGGTTTCTTTTATAGGAGATGCCAGGTTCTTTGCAGTGATAGAATACTGACTAAGACAAGGAGTCATTAAACAGGCTCTGTCTGGTGTTGGAGAGGCAAAATTGTTGTGGAGGCCCCAAGATGCTGTATAAGCAAGAAAAATGGGACAACTGCTGAAGTACTCTACAGGCCCCTAGGTATGGGCCTTTCAAAATTATGTTTTTCCCTTGTGCTAACCTATATCCTCTGCTTCCTAGTCTGTGCTGTGAACAGCCATTCTGCCTCATGCTCTCATTGCCAAAGACAGAGCCAATCTGCCATGCCTTCCTCATTAGGACAGACAATGGATGGCAACCCTCTGAAACCATGAAACAAGTTAGCATTTTCTCCCTTAATTCATTTCTATCAAGTGTATTAGTCATAGCAATTACAAGTTGAGTATCACAGAAACTGAATACATAAACTAATCAATAAAATCAATGGTACTTTTTGCTATCTTACAATACTATCCACTCATTTACATCAAGCCTCTGATCCTTTTCTTTGCTCATATTCAAATCTACATAAGAAGATTTGCAGTCCTAAATATAAGGTTCCATGTTTATTTCAACAGAGTTTTATCTTGTTAAACTTAATTAAATCCTAAACCATCAAAAGCAAGTTGTGTTATTTCCAAGTGAGAGACTGACACAGATTTTATACTTTGGAGATATTTTATTTTACTTACTTAGTGCAGTTTTGACCAGTGATGTTCCAGATAGTGATTACTTTGTCCGGACAGATCCTAGACCATAGACAATATTGTGTGATGCAGTAAAGCCTTCTGATAGCCCATGATGGATGTAGAGTGAGAGCATGAAATATACATCTGTTGTGTGAAGCTTTGGTGTGGCTTATTGCTACAGTCTAGCCTAGCCCAGTGAATCAAAGACTACACATATGGCATAGCAAAGGACATGCTAGGTAGAACATGCCAGCTCCAGCAGTTCATCCCTCACACATAACTTTAAAGCTAAATAATAAAGAATTTCTCCCATATTCAATGTTGGAACAAACACTTTGAACTCCTGATTTAACTGACTGCTTTCACCCTCAAATTATAATTCTGCTGAAGAAGCTGGTTTTAAAGTCAAAAATTAAGCTTTAAAGATAGAGGCACACACTTATTCTCAAAAGAACGTATTACAGCATCATGTAGACATCCAGATATTCAGTTTAATTGTAAGTTATGTTATTTTATTCTCAAAATACCACTACACAAAAGAATCTTATGTTGTGTTCTCTTGTGGGTGGCTGGGGTGGGATTACAGTACTGGAAAAAGAAAGAAAACATTCAAATAAAAATTACAAATGGAATTTCTAATATGTGGTAGGATGAATTTGGTTTATAATCAAATAATAAGTCCAGAAACATACCAGAATCGTGATTTAATTTAACAATTGCATCAAGAGCCACAGAACGGGCTTCTACAGCCCTTAATACTCAAACCTTTGCCTATATAATGATCATGGAGCTGTGTATCATTAGCCATTGTTTACTGACTTCTAATTTCATGTTTATTTCTATAATTTTTAATAAGATAGTAAGTAATTAAAAAGCAAAACTCTTAAATTTCTTTTAAGCCTTTACCCCTCCTGGCAAAACTTAGTCTATATGCAATGTGCTCAATTGATATCTTTTAATACACATTTTAACAAGAATTTTGACAATATCAACTAATTTACAACATACTTAATTAAAATGTCACAACATCCCCCAAAAAGTTAACAAAAATCAAACTTCTAAAAAGGTCTAAGGATGGATTTGTGTCTTGTGCATGTAACTTTTTCAAAGTAGCTCTGTAGCTCTAAACACTATTTGCTTTTATTACTATTATTTACTTCAGCAATCTTTATGAAAACATTCATAAAAGCTACATACTGAAATTCATGCTTCATTCACTAATATTAGGAGGAAATGAAAGTTTTGATATATTTAAATTAACTTTGCATACATCCAAAGAATATTCAAAAATGTTTTAGTTCAACCTCAGATGTCATCAAAATTAGGATATCTATCATTTTTGTTCACTGGATCCAAGAGAAATACTATATCCATGTGTATTCCAAGTAGCCTCTATATCATTATTTTCCTTTTCCAAAATATCTAGCTAGCAATAATTTTAATAAATATCAAAATATGGCTAGCAATGAGGTTACATAATGCCAGAAGGTGTTATTCTATCCACTGAGGAAGAAAATACATCATTGGTATAACCTAGATTTGTGCCCTACACATTATAATACTGACCTGCTAGCAAAATGTATTTACTGTGCAATCATGGCATGATGCTTTATGGGGGTAACTGCTTTCTGATTGAATAGAAGGCGTGTTTATGGAGGAATTTAACAGCTGGTATTATAAACCTGGCCAAAAGCTCATGATTGGGAAGACAATAGGCCCTAGGAGAACCTACTGTTGTCTTATACTAAATGGTCATGCTTTAAATATGCATTCTAAATATTTATGTTTATTCTCATAGATTTATGGTGTTCATAACATTGACAGTTGTTGATGGTTAATGCAGAAGTTCCTGATTAGTCAAAATGCTGAGTACAAATAACTCTGAGTGCTCAGTTCTGGATGGGTCATCTACAGCAACCCCACCCTTGACAGTATTTGTTGTCAGTTGTCCCATTGATCTCAGCCATTCTGACTGTCCAGAAGAAATCTCAAAATTATTTCAATTTTATTTCCCTAATTTATAAGAATGATAAACACTTTTTGAAATATTTCTTAGCCATTTTAATGTCTTCTTTTGAAATTTCTCTGTTCAGACCCATAGTCCAGTTTTTAATTGGGCCATTTGTTTTCTTGATTCTTTGTCTTTATTACTTCATTATATACTTTGGAACTAATCCCTTATCAGATGTGTAGTTGGCTAATATTGTCTCCCATTCTGTGGGGTTCTTCACTTGGTTGAATCCCTTTATGTACCAAAGGCTTTTAATTTTATGAGATCCCAGTTGTTAATTGTTGGCATCTGAATGTGACAACCTGTGGACAGCCTCGGATGTCATTCATCAAAGCTGTTTGTTTACCTTGGTTGTCTTTTTTTTATATATAGTAGCTATAGTTTCTTTTTTATTTCAATATACATTAGGAAAAAATATACAAAGCTGAGTTTTACCACCATTTCTGTGTAACAACAATTGCACAAACTGAGCATTTTGTGATGGCTAAGATAAAGCAGTCAGCACAAGACTTGAACTGTTAGCTACAACACAAACATCCTTCAGAATGAAGTGTTGTAACAGCAAGACAGGTAAACCAGGTTGAACAAATGACACCACATGGGAATTGACGTCATCATTCTTGTTGAATTTCACATTCATTAAATATAGTTTGCACAATTTATTAGTATGCTTTAAACAAAATCTGTCCCTTTAAAGGAATTACTGTGGTAAGATATAAATATTCAGCAAGAATAGTTTTGATAAAGAATCCCCATGTAGTTCAAAGTCTAATATGCACTGACTGAAGGAAAAGAAAGTAACAAAATTTATTTATTTAAACATGTTTATTTCAACAGATACAATTCACATCTGACTAGCTTTGCTTCCTCTTCCCCAACCACAACCACGTTTATTGGACCACTTCCTTATGTTTGAGCAGTCAATGCACTTTCAGCACACTTGCTCAGTAGTACTTTTAAGTCCTTTCTTACAGGGTGCCAATGGATTTCAATAATCTATACAAACCTGTGGGTTATGCTCAATCACTGCAAATTCCAGCTTGGTTGTCTTAAGACAGGGTTTCTCATCAGACTGGAGCTAGCCAAGCAGGTGAGGCTGAGTAGTCAGCAAGTCTGAGGGACCCTCCTGTCTCTGTCTACCCAGCATTGAGATTACAAGCAATTGCTTCCTCATTTGGCTGTTTTTAGTAGGTTCTAGGGAACCAATTAAAGCTCATGTTCTTGTGCTTGCATGACAAGTACTTCAGCAATATTCTTTGAAAGTGGATCAGAAATATGATGGTGAGTTGGTTTTATAACTTACCATTTACTTCTGCCTCCTTTCATCAAATTTTATCATTCAGGGAAGCCTATAATGCATCACATATGAAAAGCAAATCTACTCTACAAGTTCTACTACCATGTGTCATGTTAAGGCCCTTCTGGGTTTCAACATTACAAACATATTCCCTGTAACCCTAGGAGGATGCATGGCCCTAGTTAGGCAGCTGCTGTAGTAGGTCCTCTGGTTCCCAGATGGTTGCCTTCTTTTATCAGTAAGCCTCTTCCTAAAACAAATAAGCAAAGAAAGAAATCCCATAGAAACTAAGAACGCCATGGGGCCTTGGGGAATCCAGGGAATACTCAACTTTATCCAGACAAACTAAAACACACTCCAAGGAAGAGATAAGGTTTGTGAAAAGGAAGCTAACACAATCACTTAAGAGAATTTCAGAACTCAATCACTCAAGCCAGACCACAGGAAGGTAGCCTCAATATCCAAGGTCAACCCTGAAGGAAATTCACATGACTGGTGCCTTGATTTGCCTCTTTGTTTCTCTGTGGCCTGAGGTCAGTCTCTCTCAGGTCAATGTGTGGGAAGTGGCAGCAGGTACTGGTCACAGCCCATGTTTCTCCTGGCACTGAGTTCTGCAGCACCTTGGCACTAGGAGAAGGAGTCACTGTAAAGTAATAAACCTGGAATTTTAAATACCAGATAAAGGAGCCAGATCAATAAGGTCACCAGATGAAAAAAAAAAAAAAAAAAAAAAGAATCTTTCTTACTTTTAGGTAAATCAGATAAACAACAAATATTTTTAATACATGTATGTCCCAAGTAGAAGCATTTGTTATATATCTAATATTAGAATTTAATTGGCATCCTGTATCTAATTTCTTCAGTCTGGAAGTCCTGTTCTTAGCATTGTAGTCAGCCATACTACTCAGACAAAAACCTCTTTTAAAGTATGTCCTTGGGAATGGATTTAAAGGATGAAGAACATTCCTTCCCCTAGTCTCTGTAGGGTTAAGTAATCGAACTTGTATATTTGATTACATTTCTGGAAAAATGCCATGTGTTTTAAATGAGGGAGAATGACCACACAGAATGACTTCATTGGAAATCACAATGTGAATTATAGTTCTGTGTTAATGAAACCAATTTTCTTATAACCCTCATTATCCTTGCTCTCTGTCTTTGGCTACAGAATGAATTTTCACTTTTGAAATTTTAATGTACTGCATATAGGCATCCATATAAACCTATGAGTCTAGGCTTGGGTTTTATCTCATTCTGTAGACACAGAAGGCTACTTATCAAGAGATCCTTTCATATGACTTCTATCTCCAAAGCCTTTTCCAGCTCTAATCACTTGACATGGGATCTTCCAAAACACTTCACACTTGACACACCTTTAAAGCCATCTGAAGTTCTTTCTGAAATAGATGGGTGGAAGGTTAAATAATTAATGGATGCATAGATGAACTTATTCTTATTAAATTACCTTAGAAATTCGAGACTCCATTCTTAACCCCCAAGATGTGACTTTAGAGTATGGGCTTTAGAATAAGGAAGACCCTCCCTCCAAAATCAAGTACTAATTCTGTGATTGAGTAGATATGTGGGTGTGATGTTGAGTAAGAAAAGTAATGTAAGTCAACTCTGACCCTTCCTTTCTAAAACTGAGACAGCATAACTCATTTTCCAAGGGGTTAAATGAATGGTTAATTCGAACACAAAAAGTCAAACTCACCATGAACATTTGATAAATTGGAGCTCTAATCTATTCATCATTCCTTTCTTTGTGTCCTCTCAGTAATGCTATATTAGAAAAATCAAACCACTTACTTTACTGTACTTAATTGTTTACATTCCTCCAAGACAAGGTTCACATATTACCACATATTATATAGAGAAATTTAACAAAGTAGGTCAAATTATTTCCACTCAAGGCTCTGTATGCACAGTTCAGTCATAGAACACATGGTTAGATTTTGGAGTCTCTGGGGTCTAGAAAGACAGACAGGTAATTAATAGATATGTACAAATAAATAGATTGAGAGAGAGAGAGAGAGGGAGAGAGAGAGAGAAGAGAGATACAGTTGAGACCTAGATAGAAATGAGATAGATATGAAAGGACTAGAAAGAGAAATAAGAAGAAACTAAATTTTGAAAACTCAGTGATTCTTTCACAGTTCCAAGGCAGCCCATGAAGAAGCCAAGGTTCATCTTTACACATGTGTGGCAGAAGTCCTAGACACACTACACACACACCGTGGGGTTTCCTTAACTTTCCATTTCATACTCTTGCCAAGGTCAAGGTGAATACTTCCATTTGTGAAGAGAAGTAGTGGGTAAATCATGCAGAGAGGTTACTCTAGAACAGAGGTTCTCAATTTTCCTCTTTAATAGAGTTCCTCATGTTGTGGTGACCCCAACCATAAGATTATTTTTGTTGCTGTAATTTTGCTATTGTTATGAGTTGTAATGTAAGCATCTGATATGCAGATGATTTTAGGCAACCCCAGTGAAAAGTTTCAACCCCAGAATGGGTCACAACCCACAGGTTGGAAACCATTGCTCTAGACCATGACAGCATGAAGTAGGAACAGCTTCCTCATATCAACAGCTTCAGGGGTCAGGAAATCTTCAAAACTGTTTAATATAGGATTTAGTAAGTCCTTAATTTATTATCTGTAAGCTAATAATTAAGAAACTCAAATGTAAATGAAAAAATTCTCCTTTGAAAGAAATCAGAATGTTGTAGATAACAAAGCCATCTTTACCTGCCTCTCCAACCCTGGTCTCCTGTTGTATTCCAAATTACTTGTATTCAAAATTGTTGGATTAGATGTATACCTCTCCAATACTTAAAATATTTTATACATAAATACACAGCCATATAAAAGCTATAATGTTACTTTTGTGTTTAATTAGATCATCGGTGACCTTTAAAACCATACATACACACATACATATATACAAATAAAATTTCTATTTGCTCTGTGAAAACATCCTCTTTACTTCAAAAAATGGGTCTTTCCAAACTTCAATGTCCATTAACAAAAGAGCCTTGCAAAAGCTCTTACAAAAAGATCCACAAAAAAGAGAAGCTTTTTCTTTTCAAATATTTATTCTAATCTGGCATGGTGGCAGATGCCTATAATCCCAACAATTGTGAAACTAATGCAGGAGATCATGAGTTCAACACCAGCCTGAACTGCAGACATTTCAAAGCTAGCTGGGTGTATACAGAGAGACCTCTTCTTTGAGAAAAAAGATGAAAAGTAACCTCTATAATGTGCACTTTCTCCATGGCTGTGTGAGAATCATCATTTTAGAGATATGTTGATAGTCTCGTGAAGCTTATTCATTATTTAGTTATGGGTAAGTTTATTGAAAACTGAATTCTAAAAAGGAGACTGTAGAAAAAAACTCAAATAAAGATGAGTAACAAAAGCAAGAACTGTCTACATTTTTGCATAAACTCAAGCCAAACATTTGCAGAATAATTAAAAATGTCTCCCTGTGAAACCCTGTGGAATGTAGTTTGAAACCATGAGCTATGCTTTCTCTAGCGATACAATACATCATTTTAACTATTGATTAGAAGAGTATCTCCTTATTCATCCAGACTATGAACAAAAGGGATGCGGCTCTCTGGATGCCTACTCAATTTCTGGATGCCTAGGCCTGTGTGTCTCACTGAGACTGACATTACCAGGGCCACTCTGGAACTCAGAGGGTTCCTTTCTTCAATACAGCCTTGTGTTGTTGTTTCTTCCTACTCCAAAAAAAAAAAAGGGGGAAAGGACACAAAGACATATCTTTGAGTATCAATTTCCTCATGGAGACTGGGCCCCCAATACAATGGAGATGTCTTGTTAGAACTATTCACAGTAGTTTCCATCAATAGTGATGTGCCCTCTATTTCTGGTATCAGTGAAACTCACCAACCTTTTTATGGTAACATTCTGGTACTTCCTGAAGAAAGTGACCAACAGAAATGGGTTACAACCTGAGATAAGAAGGTGGATGAGCAGCCCAAGAAATGGGAGAAACTGAGCGGATTATACTTTATTCTCTGAAAACCCAGCTGCCCATTTTTGTGCAGGAGACAGGAAACATAGATGCTCCTCTCTCTGCTCTCTCCTCTGACCTCCAAAGATATCTAAATAGACATTTTGTTTTATGGGAAAGAAGGGTTTTATGTGGAAGGAGACTATCTTAACAAAATAAATGATCCTCAACTCTAAGGTGTTGACACTGTCTTCTGGTGTGTGGCAGGTTATTTCACAGCAAAAATTATATTGTTCTGCCTCTGGGTCAGGCCACACAGGAACTACATGCAGTGAACTCCAGCCATAAGCAACATCCTTGCTTTTGTCCTTTGAATTCTATTTCTTTGTGCTTTTAATCTCTTCCCCTAAACTTCTGGGACACTGCCCATGCCTTTGTGATAAATTCTTAGCCATTTGATTCTATTTTCTTAATAGCAGCAGTCTTGGGACAAGAAGCAAAGACAACATCTAGGGCATTCTATGGGGTACAGTGTTTGTAGTTAAAACACAATCCACAGTGTTCTGTTCTTACCTCCAGATCTTATCACCATGGAAAAGTACAATGCAGTCTTTAATCTGGCCTTTATTGTTTACACAGGAGACATTTAGCACCCAGTAAGTAGGCAGAGGTGTTAACGAAGAGACAGGAAATTTGTCACTTTCACATAAGTCGTCTGAGCAGGGTCAGAAGATGCCATTGCTGTGTGAGTGCAGAAATAACCACCGCTGAGGGATTTAAACTGCCTTGAACAGGACTGGATTTGGAGGCCTTAGTTTAACTGCAGGAGCTGAGCATCTCAGTGTTCATTGATGTTCAGTCTTTGGCACCTACAATGCCCTACCTTTTATGACTGGGAGAATCCTCAAAGACCTAGAGGTGTGGGAGGTTTAAGGTAGGGGATGGGTAAAGATGAGGAAGTAATTTTCACAGGAGATCTATCAGGCATTGGGATGCTTATCTTTTCAAGAGACTTCAACATAACTAAGCTTTGATTATTCCCAATCCCATTGACCTCCATGCCATCCCTAATGACTCTGTGTCCTTGTTATATGACAGTGTCATCATAGTGTAAGGCTCTAAAATATGATAGCTACACACTACACACCTTCCTTATAATAGCTATCATCTCATTCAAGACACTGGATTCTTATCACCTAAGCAATCAAGCATTGTAACTCTTCCTCAGCAAAGGATCTCAATATTCTAATAAGCTCTATGACTCTGCAAAGGAACTACCATGCCTGACTGTATCTGCCAAACTGTTGGTAATGATGTGTGGCCTTTCTGAGTCTATGAACACTAAGTGAAAAAAATTGACATATTTGGTCTTAATTAACCAAAGGCTGAAGATGATTTCTCTCTGCCAAACATTGTCATTTATTTGTCTTCTTTTATTTGTACTCCATGGCCATACTTGTCATTGACTGGGACCAGAGAAAAAAGTGCCATATATTGTGGCAGAAGCTTCTGTTCAAGTTTTGATTCAGTTATTTAGTCATTGTGAGGCCTTGGGCAACTTTCTTGATCCTGTGAAACGGGGAACCTTGACTAGTGCACGTGTAGTTATCAGACCATTTAAAGATGTCAGTCATTCACAATTCTTTGTGGATTGGCATTTTCATCTAAAAGTATGGCAATTAAAGCTGATACCCTCTTCCTGTGTGGGAAAAACCCAGACTCTAGAAAGATTCAGTGATCTGCCCCTGTCACACACAGTGGATATAGCACAGCTGGTGCAACCACCATGCCCTCTCCCTTCCTAAGCCAAAGCCTTGTGATAACATCTCCCTCTACTGGGGTCTTTGCCACTGCTACTTCCCCACCTTAACCTGTCCCTGTCCTGACACCACCTAACTAGAGCCAGGACTGCTTTCAAAGCTCTTGACTCCCACTTCAGTGCCATTTGATACATACCCTGTAAACCCACATCATAGGCTTCCAATAAAGAAATATGAATAACCCCAAATTGTAGTCTTAGCACAGTTGGCAGGTCACTGTCACCATCTCCATCCAGGTCTACAAAGAGAAGTCTTACTGCTGCTCTCACACAGATGGCCAATTTTCAGATGACTTCATCCACTCTGGGGTTACAAGCCACTCTATGACTATGGGTCTGAAGAGCAGAGAAAGATTTGGAGGCAATTTGTGGTAGCGATCTAGCATGTACAGGAGCCACTGGCATGCATCCTGGGCTGAGGTCTCATTTGCAAGCCCTCTTTTGTCAGAGGCCAAAGTCATCATGCTTCCATGTATAAAAATTGAAGACAATAGTTACTCTGAGCTTGTAGCCTGAGAAGATTCAGGAAGAAGACAACCCTCACTGAAAAATTACAAAAAGGCAAATGTCATGGATATTCCCTACTCTCAGAGCTCTGGAAAAACGTGGTTGGTGGAACAGACCTGGCTTTAAAGTCAGACATTTTGGATTCAGGATCTAAATCTTCCATTCACTAGTGCTGGCAGTTATTTGCACAGTCTGTCTTTGATCTCCAGTCCCATGGTAGAGCATTGCTTCTATATCCACATAAGGTTTGAGGGTGTAACAGGACTAAGTACTTCTCATTGCACTGTGGGAACAGCTCTGTCACTTCAAGTCAACCATGCACTGCTGGAATGACACTATTCAGAGATGTCATTTTCTCTGGTATGGCAACACTTACTCTGTAGCCTAGATCCCAATTGCAAACAGATGGTGCCCTTTACTGACTCAGCATGAATCTGTGACACAGCAAGAAACAAATCTGTGTTTTAATCTCTGAGTTTGTGTGTAATCACTACACTATACATCTTATCAAATGGGAATAAGTTTCTCACAATTATAATAGGGTTGTATACTTTTTGTCAGTTGTAAGGATTACCAACAGTCTCAGTAAATCACCCCACAGCTCTTAGCACATTTTTGGTCTTTGAGCAATCTTATTAAAACAAGAAACAAATGCAGACAGACACAGGATACCCTTGACCAAATAAACATTTTGCAGACTCCATTCAACCAGTCATCTAGGCTCAGAGGTCTGGCAACCAAGGCACAAGCCAGGAAGATGAAAGATGGCCCATTCTACCTTCAGTCACTTTCATTCCCTCTTCCCACATACAGAATACAGAATACATACTACAGGACAGATACTCTCCTAGCCCTGGGAATTCACAACAATCCCCTGGCCTTTACCTATACCACCCAACATGTTTGACTGGCTATAGTCTTGGGTTATTTAACTGTACTCTCACAGAGAACGAAGAGCTTAGAATCTGATCATATCCCATTTCAACTATGGTCATTCCCTAGGAAGATTTGTATACACATTAAAATATTTTAATTCCCAATGTATTCTTGCAAAAGAGGAAATGATGCTATTTATAGTAATAGGAAGAAAATGCAAGGCTGGGAAAAGGTTTTTTTTTTATTTTGCTGGCATTCAGCTACTCCACATCATTGACAGACCTAGAATCTGCATTCAGATGTTCTTGGTTCACAGTACTGGGTCTTCAGATTTTGAGGTTTTGTTTTCCCTAACTTCCATTTAGGAAAAAAACAAGACAAACAAATAAAAAAAGAAAACTTGAATGAATCACAAGACCTTTACCTGGCTAAGTAAGTTCCATGTCACAGTGCAATTAATACCTAGGAATAAGTAAAGTGGGTGAATAGGGTACTAGACAGAACTACACCAGCACAACTACTCAGATGTTCCCGCTCTGTAATCATACATGTGCAAAGAGACTTGTAAACACATCTAATGTGGCATTTGATTATCTTTACACAATGTGAGATAAGGCCAAATCAGGTAGTAGCTGGCTGTCTAGTGTTTTATTGACATGAGTCTCCTAGAAAGATGGGTCATACCTGTCTCTACCATTCAGTCTTTCCCTCTAAGGCCACATCTTAAAGTTGAACAAATAGGAACCAGTTCAACGGTCTTTCTTTTGTGAAAAGGTCTTGTTAAAAGTGATCTCCTTCTGTCTTGTTTGTCTATTAATCTTCCATATCCTGTAACCTGACATGGAAGCCCCAGCCTGTGAAAAGATAAGAGATGAAAATTAAATATAGGTTGAGGTAAACCAGGGAGAACCAAAAATGCCAAAGCAAAATTTGACTTTTGCTCTGCAACCAAGTATGGCTACTGGAAAACTTATGAGCATTTACAAAGTAAAATACAACCATGTAATCAGGTGAGTTACCAGAAGAAGAAAAAAAATAGACTAAAAATTACGTGTGTGACGATGTGAAACAGCAAGTAATCTGACCTGTTATTTTTTTTTTCTGGGAGATGTTTTTAGCTTCAAGGTTGGCTAATTAAATTTACTTTATACCTCCAAATCATGCTGTACTTTCTCTGCCCACGTGAATCATAAGTCAATGAAATTGTCTTTGTAGTACCACTAGCTACAAAACCTTTTGGGAATTCTTCTACATTACTATTTTCATGGAAGATAGCCTCTACATTTCTGTGGATAAAAATACTCTGTAATATATAGTTCTCTTCCCACAGAGAAGTTTATTTGATCAAATATATACTGGATTCAGCAACTGAGTTGTATTTCAGCTCTCCTTTTTGTAGCCAAGAGACCCTAGGTATCATTGGTTAGCAAATCCAATATTCATTACAACCAACAGCAGCCTTTTCCTGTGTGGCATGTGAAATTAGGAGGTGCTTTCAACACTGTCTGTAAGGTGTAGAGTGTTCTGTAGGGGTTAAATCATGAGTGGTCAGAAACAACCTTCAAGAATCTCCAAATTGAGATCACAGCTCTTTCCTAGCAGTTGAGTTTGGCAGGGACTTCTACCTTCCACCTGCCTGGACATCTGCTGTACAGAGCCAAGGGAATGTCTATTAATTTAGGCAGCTCTTTGTAGAGCAGGATCTCTTGGAGAAATAGTCAGATTTGTTCTCCTTCTGTGCTTGCCCCATGAGCCACTTGCCCCTTGAACTTTTCCCAGGATATCTTTGTCCTTCAGTAATTCAACTGCTCTCAATGGTACATCACTATCGCTTATATGCCATACTAATTTCCCCTCTGCTTTCAATTTATACATTGCTGTGCATAGAACACCAGCCTCATCCAAACGACATTTTGCATATTCTCTGTCATGGTGTTTCTCAAACTTTTTCTTTTACTCATGCTTCAAAAATGTGAAAGCTAATAACCATTACATTGTTAATCTACCCTCTAAATTTTTATGAAATAATTCCAAAGAATGACATTTCTTTAGATTATAAATAACACTTAAAACTAAAACAAATTCATCTCTTCAAAAATTATTGAAGAAAGCCTAATACCAAGGTGATTTTATACCCTTCCATTTTGAAAAAAAAAAAAACACTTCCTTAGTTTATATACAACATAGCTTTAAAAAATATCCTCAATGAACTTTCCCAAATTAGATATATCCTCATGTTTTTTTAAGTCACCCAATAAGAGTTTTCTACAAAAAAAAATATTTATAACAGCTATTTGTATCTAAGTTATTGTGTCCATAAGATTTCTTGTATACAATTTATCTCAGCTAAAGAAGACATTGCAAATATGAGCAGTACACAAATGTATTAACATATATTGCCATTTTATAAGTAGTTAATAAATATAATAAATAATAAATAAATTTGAACTTTTAGACATACTTTTTGTTTAGTTATCTGACAGTTTCACACATGTATATAATATAGCCCTGTTATTCTTTCCTCCAATTTTCTCTTTTCTCCCTCCTACTCTTTTCAACTTCTGTCCTGTCCATCTGTCTGTCATACTCCAGGATTCATGACTTTTGGGTTATTTTGTGACACATTGAGTTTAACTAGGGTTATCTTTGCGACCATTGAATTGCATTCACCACAGTTAGCTGGAGAGAGGCATTTCTGAAAGGCTGAGTGACAGATAATTGTCTATGGGTGCAAACACATAGATTTAGAAGGTGCTTTATTTTGACTTAGCTAAATGACAGAACTAAGTTCTCTTATAGGGCCCAAGAACTCTCCCACCATGAATTTTTTTATGAGGTTTTAAGTACCAGGCATGGATTGTCTCCTGTGGAATGGACCTACAATGTAAAAGGGCAGACCCTTACCCCAGTGAAGCATTTAACTAATTATTCTCATCAATAAAAAAAAAAATTCAGAGTCAGATATTAGGGTACAAACCTGAATGATCAGAGAGGCTACAGAGAAGCCACCAGTGACCTTCCTCCATCCTCTAAGACCTCTATGGTTAATTTTGGTCAGCTAGTGGCTTGCTCCACTGTAACACAAAAAGTAAAAGACCCAGAAACTGATATTGGGGTTCAAACTTTAAGCTGAATATCAGAAAAGCAAAGCAGCCAGCCACTAGCTTCTTACCTCCACCTCAGGCTGAATGGGTGATCCTGCCTCCACCAGCTCTCACCAAATCTCAGACTGTAACCTCTCCTCAGCATGGCTGGAGAATGAATACTTCCTATTTCTATCTTTTATACACCTCTAGTGATGGGATTAAAGGTGTGTGTGTGTGATCTATTACTCATTTAGTTGATTTAATCTTGTGTATCCCTGGGTAGCCTTGAACTCAGAGAGATCTGTCTATCTCTTAATCCAGAGTCCTAGGATTAAAGGTGTGTACCACCACCTCCTAGATTCTGGCTGCTGGGATTAAAGGTGTGTTTCACCACTGTCTGATCTCAACAGCTTGAGGCTGGCTTGCTTTTCTGAATCCTCAGGCAAGTTTTAATAAATCATAAATAATATATCTTTACACTCCACCCTCTGATTCAAAGCAAACTTTATTGTCAGAATACAATCAAAATATCACACAACAAACACCCTAGTACAGTTGTGCTGCTACTGCACATGTGGGCACATTTTTCCTGGCAGGTTGATGCGGTAGTTCATAGCATTCATGAGTGGTTAGGATTGCCAGTGTCTCCTCTCCCTCAGCAGCCTGCATTGCTCTTTCTAGAACTATGAAAGCTAGATGCTGGAGTGGAATGGTACCGTGGAGCTTTTAATGAAGTAGGTAAAAATTGTTTCAAGGAGTTGATTAAATAGTAGTCATCATTTTAGTTAAATTGGGAATACATTCTAGTCCTGCATTTTTATAGATGCAATCACTGAGAAAGAAATTGTGTAAATATGTATGGAAGGAATTCTGTTATATTTATAAATTAAACTATCTGAGCTTTTGGGTTGTATAATAAAATTTTTATGATGATCAATAATTTATCCAGTGACTATTTTAGTTGGAAGGAAAGAATTGGCAGCTGACCACCTGAAGTTACAAAAACAATTTTTTAAACCTGTCAGAATTATCTACATTCTCAAATCTGGGCAGTACAACAAAAAAGTATTACTCACAACAAGCAAATGATGGATATTCTTCTATGAATTTTAGGAAATCTAAAATGTCTGAGAAAATCAAAATAATGTTGACTCAAAGTTACATTTCAATATATCACTTATTTTATGTTCCTTTATGTTTTAAATGCAATTGCAGAGTTAATTCAGGCGACAAGTGGAAAATGTCTGACATATGCAACTTGGCAAAGCTTCACCTTGTTAAATTAAGTCAGTCAAGAGAGACTGCTTCTATTTAAGCTATTAATATTATCACTTATGTACTCTAAATGTGAGAAAGAAAAACAAAGAAAGGAGACAGGGAATGAAGGAGAAAAAAAAAAAACTTTTCTATATGTACTATTGTCTTTAACATTCACCCAATCAGAGGATAAGCACTAAGTACTTACTCAGTACCAGAATCTAGTTTCTAAATATAGAAACACCTAAAGCTTGTCTTTGATAGAAAGTACTCCAAAAGAGATGGCGATTGTGGTGGTTTGAATGAGAATGACCGCCCCCCCATAGGTTCATCTACTTGAATACTTTGGTACCAGGAAATGGAACAGTTTGGGAAGGATTAGGTGTAGCCTTGTTGGGGAAGGTATGTCACTGGGGTTTCAAAAGCCCACACTACCTCCTGCCTGACTGCCTGCAAATCAGGATGTAAATCTCTCAGCTACTGCTCTAGTGATATTCCCGTCTGTTTCCCACCATGATGATCATGAACTAATTTTCTAAAACTTTAAGCAAGCCTCAATTTTATGCATTCATTTATAAGAGTTACCTTGGTCATAGTGTCTCTTGACAGCAATAGAACAGTAACTAAGAGAGATATCATAGGTAAAGTCGATTTAAGAGGAAAGTAAATTATCTTTTAGATATTTTGTTTGAGATGTCCTTTAGACGTTCAAAGGAAACAAACCATATCCATGCAAAGTCTAGAGTCTCAGGGAAAAAAAAGACAACCCAGTGTTGATTTGTAGATATGGAAATTGTTCTGGATAGAAACAAGGGGTGAATATACACAGGAAACACTAAAAGACAAATGAAGGGTGATGAGTAAGATAAAAGGAAAATATGACATGACATACATATGAAAATATAGCTAGACATGAAGTTTCAAGATAGTGGTTGTTTTCACTTATGCTATATATTTCAAGATCAAGTGGACAATAGCTAGCATCACTACTGTATTTAGTACATTGAGAATTAGAGAGTAAATTTGACAAGAATGGCTTCAGATAAAGAAGGTGATTGGTGCAGGATTTTCTACCCCAACATATGACATCTGGGCATTTCAGGAACCAACAGAAACTAGAAAGTTTCTTGGCTTTACTTCTTATATCTGTTCTGAAGTACATAAAAGCTGACTTCTCTGATTCCTCTAAGAGTTGTGACGCTTCTATCCCAGGGGTGCCCATGTTGGACTAAGGGATTTCAGCCAGATTTTCTAAGTCACCCCCAGTTTACCAGCCTGGAACATATTTTCATTCTCTAACCACATTCTGTATTTTTGTTCAAAGGGAAAAAACCCACATCTGTCCCTGTTTATTTGGGACTTCATTCCTAAAACCTATAAATCTTTTAAAACTGTATTTACATTTTCATGATTTTTCTCATTTGTATGTTCTTTGTTATAGGGATCATGACTGGTCATCAACTGGTAATTAGTAAGGAAGAGATTCTACACTTTTTCTCCCTCATACAGTGAAAGATTCAATGGGGTGGATTTAAGACAATGAGAGAAAACAAACAGGAGATAATAAGTGAAGATAGTTCCCCAAACAGTCTTGTTATAAAAGGGATGGAAGAATTGGGTAGAGCCCTGTAAGAAATGAGGAAATGAGAGACATTTGTTTTAGTGTTTATGGCATCAGAAATAGAAGTTTGTTTACAAACAGGTTGGGAATAGTCTAGCAAGAGTTGAAAACTTGTAATCTGGAAAAGAAGAAAGAATTCTTGAAATATTATCTTTGCATAGACTAAAGAGAAGGATCTATCACACATCTGGAAACTTTGATTTTTCATTTGAGTATGGAGAGCTTAATAGTGCTGATAGAATGGTGAAAGCATAAAAATGTCAGTAGATATATCCACAGTGAAATAGTAAAAGGTTATGAAAAGCCACTTACCAATCACATCAGTGTTTTTCTGTAAGAATAAGGAAAATACTAGTGCTTTGAAGACTAAGAGACAGTATGAAGTAGTCATTTGGGAGAATGAGATTTTGAAAAGACTAGGAAAATGTCGGGAGCCGCATTCGCCATTACAAGATGGCGCTGGCTTCCTGTTTCCTGGTTCTTGTTTACAGCATTAGTCATGCTGACTGCACATGCGCCACTGTATGGTAATTTCTATATGGTAGCTCTCCCTATCAGAGAAGCTATATCATTCGGGCGTTTTGCGGAGCACCAATTACAGACGAATACGTCGCCCTGCAGGCTATTTAAGCCGTGCGTATTCGGGGCTTGGGGTCCTTCTCCATCAGCATGTAAAGAGCGCTACAATAAAGATTCTGCTGGACACATCTTCGGTTGCCGCGTCTTCCTTATCGGCAAAGGTTGTGCGCGACAGGAAAATGTGAACTGTGTGTCATGAAGTCTTAAGAGGACACTAGGCACTCAGGGGCAGGAATTATAAGTGATGCCCCTAAGCATGAGTGTGTCTTCTACCATGTTAGCTAGTTTGACATAAGCACAAAGTAGAAGAAAAAAAAGACTTAGCAAAAGTTGCGATCTAGGCTATTTAAAAGTGATAGAAGGGAGAAGTGAGAAGATGTTGATAGTACAAAATAGATAAAAATGACTGTGGGCTATAGAACATAGACAAACGGTAGTGACGTTCATGCATTTAGATTATTTTCTTGTGTCTCCCCTCAATGCTTTTCTCTCATTTAATTGTGCCCAGAGAAAAATTGAAACACTGTTCTTCCCACCCAGTCTGCTGCATAATTAGAAGCAAATCATCATTTCAGATAGGTCAAAAGATCTGGCTCCAACCTTGTATTTTATTCTATCCCACAGAAAGAAATAGGGCAAAATCTACAGGAACAGAAACGTAATCAGTAGTTGGCAGGGAGTAGAAGAGAGGCTTGACTGCAAAGGGCAAGAGAGAACATTTTGATATAGCAGACATGTTTCACACTTTGATCATTGTGACTGCTCCCCAACATAGAAATTTGTTCATAACTCAAATATTTATTAAATATATAATATGTTTCAGCAACCCTGAAATGAAAATAACTCACAACGCATTAAAGTTAATAAAGATTTATTGAAGTGGGTCTAAATAAGGGCTTCAACTAGCTTAGTGTTTCCTGAATGTTATGTACAAAGAAGCAGGCAAAGAGATAAATGAGCAGTTGGTGGAGCTCAGGCTGTGTAGGCATCTGGCTAGGTGTACTCTCACACTGCCTGATTTCAATCCCTACATTTATTCCAAGAGGAAGAGGATGCATTTTTGAGAGCTCCTACAACATAGACATTTAAATGTTACCATACTTGTAGTTCTTAATGTAAATAAAATTTGTCTTACCTCTCTCTTTAGATGGCTGAAAGTACTACTTATTTCCTTCCCCTTCTCAAAGCAATTCCCAACTTCCATACAAAGTTCTATGCAGTGGCTTGGACAGGAACATTCATGTGCAAAGAAAAGCAATTCCTGTGTAGACTTGGAGCACAAAATACTAGTGCTGCAAAAAGACAGTGAGAGAATGTGTCAAAAAAAATGACAAAATCACCTTTTAATCTTCCATGTTTATGTGGCTATAAGAACAAAATAAGAACAAACTGTGCAGTCATATAGTCATATATTTTAGAGGTAAAAACTTCAAATTTGGGCCAGACAAGATGGTTGTACACCTTTAATTCCAACACTTGAGAGGCAGAGGCAAGCATATTTCAGTAACTTCTAGGTCATCATGGTCTACATAATGAGTTCTAGGACAGCTAGGACTGTGCGGAGAGACTTTATCTTAATTTAAAAAAAGAAAAAGCAAAAAACACAACCAAACTAAAATTCAAGGACAGGACTGGAAGCTATTTGACCAAGGATACGTGGAATACAAACCAATTTAAAATTTAGTTCTTGAATGACAGACTTTATTCAGGAACTTCATGGTAGGTCTTGGAATCTCATGCAATATGGCCTCAGAATGAGGCAGAGACTGGGCTTGACCCCAGATACAGCTAGACAAAGTGGAAATGGGTAGCCCAGAGCAGAATCTAAGTCACTGGATACAAGGTTCATACACTTAGATTAATATTTTCTTGTGTCACCCTTCAGTGCTTTGCTCTCATTTAATTAATCTTTGGGGAGAATGAGGATTCTGGCTAAAGTGACCTAAGATTATTAATGAAGATAGGCAAGCACACATATCACGAAGGGGTGAAAGAGGGTAAGAAATCTGATCAGACATTAAAGGAGATAAGAAACTAAGGCTGGCAGTTTTTGATAAGCTAAATAAGATTTTTTGATAAGCATAGCTATTACAAGGAAGTGCATAGATGAACCTAGTAGACAGGTCAGGCATCTCATTAGATTTTGGCCAAGCAATGAGTCTTTGTTAGTCTCGCCTGCTAATAGCTTCCTTATACCACCTGAGGGGATCAAAAAGCAGCTAGTGAAACTAGAATACCAAATGAGTAGCTAAACTCAAGTTGGAATTATGCACCAATTTCCTGCCAGCTACTCTGTGCAGAAATAAATTAACCATTGTTCAATACTGCAACTTATGAATGTGTATATGATCACGTGTTGTGGATTTTTGCTAGGCCACCAGAAAAACATAACACTCTTAAACACCATGACAACCAAGAGCCAGGAATGACTACAATTTACATAGCTTTGCTCCCATTTTAAATAGTAATTAAACATGGAAATATCAGCATTTTTGCTCTGATTTCTCAACAGCTGTCACACATGAGTTTAGAAGGGTAAAGAAACTCAAGAAACATCAAAATACCAAATAATTCAATTTTAAAAAATGGGGTACATGTCTAAACAGAATTCTCAACAGAAGAATCTCAAATGGCTGAAAGACATTTAAGGAATTGTTCAACATCCTTAACCATCAGGGAAATGCAAATCAAAACAACTCTGAGATATCAATTTACACCAGTCAGAATGACTAAGATCAAAAACACTGATGATAGCTTATGCTGGAGAGGATGTGGAATAAAAAGAACACTCATCTATTGTTGGTGGGAGTGCAAACTAGTACAGACACTTTGGAAATCAGTGTGGTGGTTTCTCAGAAAATTGGAAATCAGTCTACCTCAAAACCCAGCATTACTACTCTTGGGCGTATACCCAAAGGATACACACTCACATCACAAGGACATTTGTTCAACTGTGTTCATAGCAGCATTATTTGTAATAGCCAAAACCTGGAAACAACCTAGATGCCTCTCAACCTAAGAATGGATAAAGAAACTGTGGTATATTTGTACAATGTAGTACTACTCAGAGGGATTTAAAAAAAAAATGACATCATAAAATTTGCAGACAAATGGTTGGAACTAGGAAAACCATCTTGAGTGAGTTAACCCAGACCCAGAAAGATAAACACAGTATTTACTCACTCATAAATGGGTATTAGTGATAAAATAAAAGATAAGATAGGTAACAAGGAGAACCCTGGAAAGGGGAAATAGACAAGATCTCCTAAGAAAATTGGGATTATGTGTGTGTAGGGGGTACAGACAGAAGGGAGTGTAGAAGGGGAGTGGGATAGGAAAAGGGGAGAACATGAAGGAACAGGCTGGTCAAGATGAGGGAGGACAGATAGGAAGAGCAAGGAAAGAGAAATCTTGATTGAGGGAGCCATTATGGGGCTAAAGAGAAACCTGGAACTAGGAAAATTCCCAAGAATCCACAATGAATCCAGCTAAGATCCTAAGCATTAGTGGAGAAGGTGCCTGAACTGATACCCTGTAATCAGATTGATGACTACCTTAATTATCATCATAGAACCTTCATCTAGCTGATGGAAGCAAATGCAGAGATCTACAGCTAATCCCTGGGCTGAGCTCCCAGAGGCCAGATGAAGAGAGGGAGAAGTGATAATACGAGCAAAAGGGTCAAGACCATTTTGGGGATACCCACAGAAACATCTGACCTGAGCTAGTGGGAGCTCACTGATTCTGAACTGACAGTGGGGGAACTTGCATAAGACAAAACTAGATGCTATCATAGTATAAAAATATATGCCTAGGGACTTCTTAGGCCCTGGGGAAGAACCTAATGGTGGTGTTTTTCTAAATGGCAATATTGTCATTTATGTCTAAATCCAAAGATTTGTGCTGTTCCCAGCCCCATCAGAGAAGGTTCTTACTGTGGTGAGTAGTGGTTAATGCGATGACTGTTATTATTATTTAGAGTGATAAAGTAATCAAGTGTGAGAACCCAGCCATAGACAGTACACCTATGTCAACTACTACCACCACCCCAAGGCTCAGGCAGATTCTCTGCTCTTTTCACTGTTAAAATTCTAGTTTGTGTTGATGGCACCTTACTGGATTTGACATTTCTAACATGTCCTCCATGGTCATCTCCATTAAATTACTGTAGTCATTTTTCTTCACAACAATCATATATTAGGAGGGAGGAGATTTAACCCAGGCTATGCCATACATTAGCAGTAGTGCCTTGGGTAGGTTACATACCTTACCTGAGCCCCAGGTTTCTCGCCTGAGAATGTACATCTGAACAAGAAAAGATGGTCTATTAAAATAACAAACACAGGCCAGGGCAGGAGAGGTGGTTCATCAATCAAAAGTATTGCAAAGGACCTGGCTCAGTTTCCCAGCACCTACACAGTAACGAAGTATTATTTTAGTGCTTATTAATTATACCATTTTATATTGTGCATTATGTATGTTAATTTTTTCTTTTATGACATTGTAATTCACACCAGGAACTTCTTTTGTATTCAGTTGCCTAACCCATCTTCTCTCTGAATGGGATTCTGAATTCTTGAAGGCAGGATTCTATATTCTTAATGGACATTATCTTTTTTAAAAGAAATGTATCTGTGACTGAGGATCCAGAAAAATTTAGGTGTTCACAATTTTGGTGTTAACTGTCTATCACTAGGGAATTGTGACCATCTTCCTACAGAAATACCATCCCACGAATGCCAGCTCAACATTGATGTTCTTTGTGCCTTCCTGATCCAGGGATTACTCAAAGTCTCTGTTCTGTTGCTAAGAACAACAAGAAAGATCTAAATGTATCAGATTCCCACCTTAAAAACTGGTGCTTTGAAACAACCTAGATGCCCCACAATTGAAGAATGGATGGAGAAAATGTGGTACATTTACAGAAGGGAGTACTACTCAGCTGAAAAAAAAAAGAAAAAAAAAAAACAATGGAATCTTGAAATTTGCAGGCAAATGGATGGAACTAAAAGAAACCATCTTGAGTGATATAACCCAGTCACAAAAAGACAAACATAGTATGTACTTGCTCATATATGGATTTTAGACATAGAGCAAAGGATCACTGCCGGTTTATACCACCATTGTAGCTAAAAAACAAGGAGTAACCTAAGAGAGACATACAGAGTTCCCCACAGAAGGGGAAAGGAACAAGATATCCTGAGCATATTGGGAGTGGGGCAGGCAGTGAGTGGAGAGGGGGTTAGTAGAAAGAGAAGGGGAGAAGATGAGAGGAGAGGTGGACATGAGGGACCAGGAAGGTTGAGTTGGGGGAGGAATAGAGGAGAACAAGAAAAGAGATACCGTAATAGAGGGAGCCATTATAGGTTTGAAGAGAAATCTGGCACTAGAGAAATGTCCAGAGATCTACAAGGATGACCCCAACTAACAATTTGAGCAATAGTGGAGAGACTACCTTAAGTGCCCTTCCCTGATAATGAGATTGATAACTACCTTATATGCCATCCTAGAGCCTTCATCCAGTAGCTAATGGAAGCAGAAGCAGACACCCACAGCTAAACACTGAGCTGAACTCCTGAGGGAGAAGTGATGAGCAAAGACCAGGCTGCAGAAACCCACAAAGACAGCTTACCTGAACAAGGGGAAGTCCAAACTGTTAGCTGGGAAACCAGCATTGGACTGCCTCAGAACCCCTGAATGTGGGTCTCAGTTAGAAGGCCTGGGCAGTCTAAGGGACCTCTGACAGTGGAACCAGGATGTATCCCTGGTGTATGAAAGGACTTTGGGAGCACATTCCCCATGGAGGGATACTCCCTTAGCCTAGATACACAAGGGAGGGCATAGGCCCTACCCCAAATTACTTGATAGATTTTGATGATCCCTCCTGGAAGGCCTCACCCTACCTGGGGAGTGGATAGGGAATGGTACAGAGAGGGGTTGGGGGAGGGGAATGGGAAGATAGGAGGGAGAGGGAACTGGGATCAATATGTAAAATAAAAAAAAAAATTCAAAAGAGGAAAAAAAGAAAAGTAAAATATATATCCCCCCCCGCAAAAAAAAAAAAAAAAAAAAAAACTGGTGTTTTAGGAGCCAGGCAGAAAAACAGACAGTAACTGAGAAAACAAGAACTTTCTATATCATCAAGAAACACTGCATTCTTGCATAGCTTGGGTGTCTATGTCCTTGACAAAATTTGATCTAGATTTTTTTTCATTAATTTTGGCCAATGAGTCATAACTGCTAAGGTTCTATCATTTTCAAGTAACACCTGTCACTAGAAAAAGGCAAAACCCGTGTAATTGGCAGAACAATTGCCTCGGGCATCCATTCTTTTAGTGATATGGTTGGAGGCAGTTTAAGAATGCAAGCGATGGTTTTCTAATGTGGAATGACTGGAGTTGCTCTAAGTGCTGAGCTCTATGAATTTAAGGCAGTGGGGAAGAAGAGGATCTGGGTTAATACCAGTGGCAGAAAATCAAGTAACTGGACTCGTTCAGTGACATCAGCCCCAGTAACAACCACTGAAATTGATATGAAAATATGAAAAAGAAAATCAGATTCTCTTATATTTTGGGTTGTGAGCCTAGCCTTTAACAGCTGAGCCATCTCTGCAGCCCAAAAATCAGATTCTCAACTAAGCACCTAGTTACAGGGTTATTCAGGTAAAAGCTGAGAACTGATGGCATAAGCTATCAATGTCTGATAACACTTATGAAGAAAATTCGTATGAAGAATGAGTCTTTAAAGAAGGGGCTCTGACATGGTAGCATAGAAACCACAGTTCATTGCTGGCTGTAATACTTTTTGAACTTAATGTTGCTATATCCCCTTATGCCCCAATGGGTATCTGGAATAAATTAAAATCATAGACAAACAATTAGTGCTAAATGGACTCAGCAAGCTTTATTTATTACTATTTTGCTCTCAAGGTGCAAAAACAGCATGGATAGAGACTACATATATGACAATATCAGAACAGGAATCTTCAAGTACAATACAGGAAAATGAATAAGATGTTGTACACAGATCTATTTCTGGATTATTTGAGACACATCACTTCACCTATCTGGGCTGAGGGACACTTTTTCTGTCTAGGTGAGCTGGCTCTTATTTGTCTCATTAAGTTCCTTTAAACTTCAATGCTCTCTGGTTTTACAAGTTTCCTTGCAGATTCTCAAGGCTCTATTCTTTGGCATCAAGCCTCCCCCGTCCCTGCCTTGTCTCATTGCCTGTCAGTTGTACAACAATAAATAACTGGTTGGTTGCAAAAAAAGCATGTGTTGGATCAAGCTGATGTGTCTGCTCTCTGCACCCCCCCCAGAGAGGACAGAGAAGGCTTTGATGTCTGAATGAGTTCCATGTTTTGACCTAGAGACCTCTCAATTCCACATAGGCCCCCTTGCCAAGTATATGAAGCAATTATTTACAATTAAAGAAGCATTCCATACTCTTTCAAAACTGCCACAATTGCTTTATTTTTAAAAGGGGGAGATACAAGCCTACGAATTACATTTCTAATCCTGAAACATAGGAGGGGAGAAGGGGGTTGTATTGGGACCTATTCTTCATATACAGTTGCTATTTAAAAACAGAAAAGGAATGAGCTGAGTGAGCTGATTTACATGTTAATGTGGGGCTAAGTGGATCCCTGGTTAGTACATGGAGGAAGTCACCGTGAAAGACAGAGTGAACACTCATAAAGGACTCAGCAGCCTGCTCAACCATGACCCCCAAACCAAGAATGCAGACATCTTCGAGTAATAGCTTTATGGTGACCCATGAGAGTGGATGCATGCAGGACACAGCATAATTTTTGTCACAAGACATTTATTACTTTTCTACTCTAATCTATGTCAATGATTTCCATAGGTCTGCCTTTTTCCACATTCTCCTTACTCCTTCAGAGTAGACTAGCAGTTTTCAAAATGTGTCCTCTGCAACTGACAAATACATCAAGTTTCCGTACAGATCCTCAGGCTCTATTCTTTGGCAACAAGCCTCACCCTTATACTAAAGAGTTTGGTATATGTCACAGAATCAGTCAGTTCACTCAAAATAGCAAAGGCTTTGCAAAATCCTGCTCATGGTAAGGGGTCTCAGTGCCAGGGCATACATGTGGTTCATCCCCCAAGGATTCATGTGCAACAAGGCTTCTATGCACTGTGATGGTATTAAGAAATGGCAAAAGTTTGGCATGGTGGTTTATACCTATAATCCCAGAACTTGAGAAGCTAGGATAAGACAATTGCCATTAGTTCAGAGCCAACCTGGCCTACACAGTGAGTTCCAGGACAAGCTGAGCAATAGTGTGAGATTCTGAACAAAAAGAAGGGGAGGGGGGATACATGAAAATTTCAAAAAGAAAGGCTAAAATGGTAGAACTTTTACAAGAAGGTTCTTCCTAGAAGGGAATTCAGCCTGGGTTGTCACTCTTAACCCTGATTTCTTGTCACAAAAGTGTTTTTGTGCAAGGGGATCAGCTTAGCTTCCCAGCCCCTCTGGTTTCCTGTCTTACTGTTTAATTTCTCCCTCTCATGTGTGCTGCCATAAACCTATCCAGTGTCTATGATGCAGCCAGCAGGGCTCATCAGAGGCTGAACAGATGGGGCTGTTTGATCTGGGACTCCAGCCTCAAATTCTGTAAGCTAAGTCAACCACTCCAGACGTACACAGAGTCTGCTGTTTTGCCATAACAATAGAAAATGGATCATTTTTATTTTCTCTTATTATTTCATGTGTGTGAGTGTTCTCCCTGGGTGTATATTTTTTAGTGCACTTGTGCCTGCTATCCACAGAAGAGGTGTCAGATCTCACGGAACCGTAATTACAAATGTTTGTGGGCCACTATGTGGTGCTGGGAATCAAACCTGGGTCCTAAGGAAGAGCAGTTAATGCTCTTAACTGCTGAGCCATCTCTCCAGCCCCCAGAAAAAAAAAGTGGATTAATATAGCCTGAAGCAGTAAAACTTTGGGAAACAACGTGTATTGGATACCATCTTCATATTCCTTGGTCTCAGACGTCCTTCCTGGCCTTTATACGCTGCATGACAATTACCAATTAGTTAATCATCATTTCTTCTCTTTTGAAGATGATAACTCTTTACTAGCATTTACTTGTAACTTGCAATTCCACTTTAATGTTAGAGATGCACACAGGTGTGTTTTATTATTATTTCGAGTCTGGCCTGTTTTAATTTTCTATATATTGCTATGAACAAAATTCTGGTTCCTTGGTCTTCATCTAATGTAGACCACTTACATGAGAGCAACTTATAGGTGTTTGATGCAAGACTCAAACAGGTCAATCAATTTAGGAACTAGCAGTTTTCAGATGTCTGTACCATCATTTGCCAAAACAGCAGAATCTGAAGTCACATTTTTTTTTTAGTTCAATGCTCAAAGCTAGAATTTTGAAAATAAAATAGTAAACATGAACACACCATTTGTCTCCACTTTTGTCTCTGCTAACTAGACAATTCCCAAGAAACTGCATAGCATCATCCTTTCATCTACACATCTGGAACTAGGTTTCAGATATTCGTGCAACTCATTCTAATTAAACTTGACTTCATTGGAAAATATCAGTTTCAAGGAAGTTGTTGTAGTGTGATCATATGACTTTATGAATAACATTTGTAGGCCCAATGTGGTGTGGTAGGGTCTGATGCTAAAAGTTTGTTAGCAAAAATGATTGTTCTGTTCATTGAATATGCTAGTTATATTTGAAAAATAATAAAATAAGGGCTATAAGCTCTTATTTTTTACTTATTACTTTTCAAACTATTTTAATCCCATAAAATGTAACTAATATCAGTTTTCTCCAGGGACAAGCTCCCAGGTACATTATCCAATCCAACATGATCATCATAAACATATGTACATATTAACAACATTAAATGGACTCACTGGGTGAGGTGTGTGTGTGTGTGTGTGTGTGTGTGTGTGTGTACATGTGTGTATAATTACAGAAGAACAGCTCATTTGGAGGGAACATGGGCAGATTTGGGGAGTAAAAAGGAACAGAAATAATGTGAATACAGTGGTCATATGAAATTCTCAAAAAAGGTAAACATAACTAATATTAACACTAGAGTGTTGGAAAAAAATTAGATCTGGTTATAGATGATGTAGCAAACAAACATAGCAATAAATGTTCAATATTAAGTTATCTGGGCAAAGAAGAAGGAAATTTGAAGCATTTGTCATCAGTGAGGATTTGAATCAATCAGTAAATATTCATATATTCTCTTCTTTGCATCCAGCTGCTGGGCATGAAAAGGATAAAATGTCAGGTGGTAGCTTATATAAATTAAAACATAGCTAGCAGCAGAAGTAGAATAATAAAGTTTAAAGCTACCTTTGTTTCCATATCTCCACAATTTTGCAGTGATCCCTCTCTATAGCCAACATTAGCCTTGAAGTCACTGTGTAGCCCAAGCTGGTCTTCAATTAAAGGTCCTGCCACCTGACATACTGGTATTACAGATAGGTAAAGCAAGCCTAATTCCAATTATTTTCCCCATTAAAAAATAAAACCTAGAAAAGTCAGACAAATGACAGAACCAAAGGCCTTTTCAATAAAGCCAAACAAATGGCTTGACTCCCAGTCAATAGTATTGTCCTATATGAAATATTCACTAGTTGCCAAATACCATAAGGAAACTCCCTAGAATAGTTAAGAGAACATGAAAAACGAGGAACTGAAGCCAGCCCTTAAAGAACACAGGCATCTTTGGGGAAGGGTCTGGAGGGCCATTCTTGTGTTTTTACTAGGGCCTGGTGGCATCTGGGAATGACATGAGAAAAGACTAGGTCCAGAGAAGTGCCTGATACAAACCAGCAATGGAATTCCTGCATGGAAAGAAAACAAGTGGGCTTTGGAATGGTTTTCAAGATCACCCTGAGTAATCCCAGATTACTTCCCGGGTTCCCATTCCTACTGTGCTCATCATTCTTCAACTACAGAATCCCCCACTGACCCAGAGAAGACACTTGGGAGAGGTTTTGCTAGAGACAAAAGACATATCCATGTCATCTGTCACCATGAACTGTCTGTCCTAAAAGGGAATCATATTTATAATGCAGTTATGAACTCCCACATAGAAGTCCTGGGAGCAGAAACAATGATTGACAAGCAAATGGAATTCAAGGTTTTAACCATAGTCCTTCCCTTTGCCTTTGACTTTAAATATAAAAATGAACCTGGTTCCTTTTATCTAGTCATCTAAATTTTCTCTGTCTATCAGAGATACATTTGATATCAATGACATATATTTGTGTGGATATGCCATGTCAAACTAACAAGTAAATAAACCTAAAACACTTGAGTCTCTTTAAAAACCCGATAGAATTTTGTTGACAGATATCCTCAGAAAGGAGCAGAGAGCATAAAGTTCGAAGACATTGTCAGTTTCTCTGGAAGATTGCCTACAAGAGAGTCAGGTGGGGGTGGGGAATAGCATTCTGGAATTTTTGTGGTGGAAGACAAACTTAGATTCTAGTAGTAAAAAAAAAGAAAGTAAGTAAGAAAGAAAGAAAGGAAGGAAGGAAAAAAAGAAAGGAAGGAAGGAAGGAAAGAAGGAAGAAAGGAAGGAAGGAAGGAAGAAAGAAAGAAAGAAAGAAAGAAAGAAAGAAAGAAAGAAAACCTAAGAAGCTGTTAGGTGCTCTGGATGAGGTTTTTAAAAATCCCCCAATTCTACACAGTCGAATTTAATCCATCAGTTACTAGAACTGTCATCAGATGGTTACCCCTGCAAGTAAGACCACGTGGCTTCTCCCACTTTCTCAGCCTTTTCTGAAACACTACATTGTTGTACCTACTGTGAACATGTTCTAAAATGTTTGGTGAATACCAACTGTGTAACTTTCCCCCATGGTTGCCGTTTCAATTGTATGAAATTATTTAGAGGGGAGTAAGCTCACAAACCTGGATGAGATCTGGTCCCTAACCTAGGGATGCTAGAGACTCATATCTGCATCAAGGTAAGAAAGAAATATAGGCCCAAGAAAATTTCTTCAGAGAGACTCTATGAGACACAGTGACTGATAGTTTGGGTGAAAAAATATGTCACAAAACATGGGGTTGGGACCCTCTCCCCTCTGTGTGGGACACCCCTCCATCACTGGGAGAATATGAGGAAGAGTGTGAGGAGGGAACACCCTCTTTTGCACAATAGAACTTCAGACAAGGAGATCAGATTTATTTTGGTTAGTATTCTGTGACTTCAAAGGTATATGCAGAGAGATGTAAATGTGTGTGGATGAGAACCTGAAGGAAAACACCAAAGTGGTAACAGCAAGTATTTATGGAAATAAGGCAAACCATGTTTTATGCAATTTCATGGGATATATCTATTTTCCAAATGTTCTAGGGTGAATATGTATGATATTTAAAAACATGAAAACTGTTTGTTTCAGAAACAAGGAGTTTGCAGTCACCCTGTCATTGATTTGCTTTGAACAGCATGAATCCTCACTGGAAATGTTGGCGTTGTACTCTATCTGAAAGTGTATTTGATCACCAGGCCAAAATGATACACTGAAATGAAATCTGTTTCTAATTAGCAAGTAAAAGTTCTTGTTGCCAAGCCTGAGGACCAGAGTTAAATCTCTAGGACCTACACTGTGAATGAAGAAAACTTACCCACCAAGTTGTCTGACCTTTTCTCTTCACTGTACCACACACACTGCCATGCATGCTCAAGTGGGTAACAAACACATTCAAACACATGAATACATACAACATGCATGCACACACATGTGTGTATACATACCTAAATGAATATAAATATAATAAAATGAGTTTAAAAAACAAAGAGGAGACAGGTTGACAAATTTCTCTATTGCTGTTATAAAAATTACAACTTTTATCTTTTGCTCTTTCCAACAAAGTCAGTTTTGCCAGAAATGACAAAAACCATAATTGCTTCTCTCTGGGAATAATCATTAAAATTAGCACTGTATTCTAGAAAGTCAATCCTAACTCAATAAGTAGATAATTAATCAAATCTCCAGGCAATTGGGGATATTCAAATATCACATATTTTTGCACTGATGTCTCTAAAGAGAGATGAAATGGTTTATAGATGTAGAAATCTGTAAATCCTGTTGTCACTCATGTATGCTTTCTACTTCATTTACAAGGAGTTCCCCTTGAAACATCTGGTCTTCAAAAATTTAATGTAATCCCCATGTAGTGACATACCTAATTTTATATATTTAATTGATTGTCTTAGAAAACTATAATTCAACATAGTATCTGAAATGCAATCTAGTTTCCCCCTCAGTTGTACCAAATTGCAGAAAAAAAACCAATAGATTAGTTTTTCTAAAACAGTAAATAAGATAATATTCAAACACAAGTGGCATGTGCACCTCGGGGCTAGACAAGTGAGTAAGGGGCCAGGCTTGGAAAGAAGGCAAAAATAAAAGGGTGCCAGAAAGTAAGTACTGTTAGGAACAAGTGCCTATAAATGACAGCTGTCCCTGTGCATCACTAAGCTACATGTCTTGTTGAGTGGGATATTAGCAGCAACCATGCTTTGTGTCATTACTACCACAAAATAAATTACATATATTGGTTTTGTTGAATCAGAACAACACTTCATCCAAAGGACATTCAGAGTTTTGACTAGAAGTTTTCTTACCCACACTGCCCCCCCCAAAAAAAGTGGCCCCCATATAAAATTCAGGGCAAGCTTTATGATCCACATCCATGCAACAAAGACATCTTATCAACTATGCTCATAGCAGCATTATTTGTAATAGCAAGAAACTGGAAGCAACCTAGATGCCCCTCAACTGAAGAATTGATAAAGAAGATGTGGCACATCTACACAATGGAATACTACTCTGTGGGAAAAAAAAAACAATGGAATCTTGGAATCTGCAGGCAAGTGGATGGAACTGGAATAAACCATCCTGAATGAGGTAACCCAGTCACAAAAAGAGGAACATGGTATGTACTCGCTCATATATGGATTCTAGACATAGAGCAAAGAATCACCAACCTATAATTCACACTGCCAGAGGAACTAGAATACAAGGAGGATGCTAAGAGATTCGTATAAGGTCCCTCACAGAAGAGGAAAGGGCCAAGATATCCAGAGCACATGGGAAGTGGGGTGGGGCAGTGAGTGGAGAGAGAACTAGGAGAAAGAGAAGGGTAGGAGAGGAAAGCACATGAGACTAGGAAGATTGAGTCAGGGGAGGAATAGAAGAGAGAAGAGAGAGAGAGAGAGAGAGAGCGAGAGAGAGAGAGAGAGAGAGAGAGAGAGAGAGAGAGAGAGAGGGATGGAGGGAGGGAGATACAGAGAGACAGAGAGACAGAGAGAGAGAGAGAGAGAGAGAGAGAGAGAGAGAGAGAGAGAGAGAGAGAGAGAGAGAGAGAGAGAACATAAAAGAGGGAGCCATTATAGGGTTGAAGAGAAAAGTGAACCTAGAGAAATGTCCAGGGACCTGTAAGACTGACTCCAACTAACAATTTGAGCAACAGTGGAAAGGCTACCATAAATGTCCTTCCCTGATAATGAGATTAACAACTAACTTATCCACCATCGTGGAGCCATCATCTAGTACCTGTTGGAAACAGAGGCAAACACCCACAACTAAACACTGAGCCAAAATGGAATCCAGATGCAGAGAGAGAGAACAAGACCAAGCTGCAGAAATACATGGAGACAGCTGACCTGAACAAGGAGGAGCTAATGGGCCCCCAGACTGGTAGCTGGGAATCCAGCATGGGACTGACTCAGACCCCTGAACATGGGTCTCAGCTAGAAGGCCTGAGCAGTCTACGGGACCTCAGACAGTGGAATCAAGATGTATTCCTGGTGCACAAAAGAACTTTGGGGGAACATCTCCCATAGAGGGATACTCCCTTAACCTAGAGAAAGGAGAGAAGTCCTAGTCCCTACTCCAAATGACTTGACAGATTTAGATAACCCCTCCTGAAGGGCATCACCCTACATGTGGAGTGGGGGGGGGGTGAAAGGGGAGGGTGGTCGGGGGACATGAGAGAGTGGGAGAGAGAGGAAGAGGGAGGGAGAGGGAACTGGGATCGATATGTAAAATAAAAATAAAAAATTATTATAAATTAATAATAAAAATAATGAAAAAGTCAAAAGCTTGAAGAAGCCATACGAGTCTCCGTTGCAGTTCATATACATGGGTGCATGGTTTTGTCCAGAAAGCCCAGTTCTTGGCATGTGCTTATATGATTCAGATCTGATAGATTAGGAGGTAACCACTGAACTAAAGAAGTTCAGATTTCTTAGGTCCAATTCATATGAATCTGTGGCACTTAAGAGCATTAACTACATCCTTGCATTAGGTCCATGTTTTCTTTCAGAGGCTCTCTGTCAAGGTGGCCTACAAAATCTGAGGGGAATTTTGCAAGACCCCTACATTGTAGAAAATCTTTACATATGAAAATGTGGGTAACTCTATAGTCAATTATTTTTCCATTTGATCTCAGTTTGTGATACCACACTAGAGAACCTGGTACAGTGACACACAGCTCTGATCCCACACTAGAGAGGCTAAGACAGGAGGGTCACAGGTTCCAGACCACCGTGAAAAACCCTGTCTCAAAGGAATAAAGAATAAGTAAGTTTGCCAATTCCTGCACTAAAGAATTTTGTAAAAAGTATTGCTGCTATTACTCTTGTTTTTATGCACAGCGACTTAGAATCACCAAGTAAGCTGGTGAGGGAGCACTCTTACTCTCAAATTTCTTCCCAAATTCCTAACTACGCTGGTAGAACAATGAGTAAAAACTTTCAGGAAGAATTTTTTCATGGGGGAGTGAGACCCCCCCATATATTTTCCCCATATGATTGTATTTAAATTTGAAATGAATTTACAAAAAAAATCATACATAATCACTGGCTTATCTCAAGAATCCTATCTTGAAGTATTTCTGAAAACAAAATAAAACAAAACCTTGACCCAATCATCCTTAGCCTGTTTTGTTCTGTCTGAGCTCAGTTCTCTTTGAAGTTATAGGGTCTAGAGAACCTCCGCAGAGGGGTTGTGTCCCTGACTCAAACTTCACCAATAGCCTCTGGGTTCCCCCAAGTTATCACTGAAGGAATCTGTTAAAAGTGGAAGAGTGCAGACAAGCTGGCATCTGAAACAAAGTTTCCCAGACAGGCCTTTAAAACGAGAAAGCACCTCACTTTCATCACACGGAGGCTTGCTTACTTCTACGAACTAACATCGAGGTGTAGAATTCTGTTGGCTTCTCCTGCCAGAACGCACTTTATATTAGAATGAAAAGTTGGAAGCAAACTATACAGATGCCTGGTTGTTTATTTCTGAGGATGAAGCAAACAATACTCAATACTGGAATAAAGATTTGACACTTCCTCTGGAGGTCTCAGCTTTCCTTTCTTCCCTCTAGCTAAATAACCTTAGAAATTATTTTGTTAAAGCAAGAAACTTACAAATGTAAGACTTTCTTGCCCAGTCACTGATTTTCAGAGAATGTTAAGTTGTGAGTTAGAGTTGGGAAAGGTAATCAGATTTGAAGCCTTAAAGCTCTTTGCTATTTTGAATCTTTAACATTTAAGTAAATCCCTCAATGTCTCTGGGGTTGGGAGAAATATAATATTTGCAACACAATTTTACAACCGAATTAGAAAAGTCTGACAAAGTTTACAATGAAAATACTTACACCACCTGAACACAACAGGATCCTATAATGTAATCGAAGTAATGGGGTGTAAGAATTATGTTCCCCAGTAACAAACAAGTAAATGTGAATTCCCACGCTAAAATAATGCACATTTTCTGGTTACTGATTGACTCTGACTCCATTAATTATTTTGCAAAGCATATGGTTGGCTTGAGGGGATATAGAAATTCAATCAGAGTACACATGTGGACACACATGACCATGAACTTACCTTGCTTCCTCTCTGAAACCAACTGGGAAATTCCTGCAACAAAGCAACTTATATTGTCCAAAGAACAAGTTCACTGAGGATTAAAGAGAGAGGAAGTTCTAATTCCAGATGACATAAAATAGAAAAACAGTTGAACAGATTGGCAATTAAACTGTGTAGACCTCAGTGTAGTCTCTATTCAGGTCCTGGCCTCCTTCATGCTGCAACTGAGTAAGAAAAGCAAGACGAAATGAATGAGACACAAGAGTTGGTCCCTTGGATTCACAAAGCCCCATGTAGCTGGAGAGCTGTGTTCTTAGATACACTCATGAACAATCATGGCCGCATCTCAGTGCTGTTTCAGAGACTACTCTCATTCCTCACCCATGGAAGAATGTCTTATTTCTGTTGTCGGGTATCCACCAGGAAAGACTACTCAGACACAGGTTTAAGCCAATAGAAAGTCTCTGCTGCTGGGCCACAGACTACACTGTGTGGTCAGGATCTCAGGGTACTCCCAAGCCTTCCTCAGGCTGATCTGTTATACACAAAAACCATGTCCTGGATTGACATACTTCAGTTAACAAGAACAGTTTATCAGAAGCGGAACCGCAAAAGCCAAAACACAATGTTAGTACATTTAGAGACTTTCCCAGAACTACTTTATGGGGTTTGTTTCATTTTGGCTGGCTACACCCTGAGTTTTACAGCCTCAATGGCACTTCTACCATAGAGTCAGTTGTATTAAGGCCTGGGGGTCTACTAAGGTCTGGGGACTGTTAACTTTCACCATCCATGAAGAAGTTGACCATATGGAAAACACCACACCTGGTGGCTCATATATGTAGTATCAGAACATAGGAAGTAAAGGGAAGAGGATCATTATGAGAGTTCAAGGTCAGCCTAGGTTACATAGTAAGTTCTGGGTCAGTCCAGGCTACAGAATGAGACCATTTTTTAGCCAAAAGAAGAAAAGATGGAAGGAAGGAAGGAAGGAAGGAAGGAAGGAAGGAAGGAAGGAAGGGAGGGAGGGAGGGAGGAAGGGAGAAACGGAAGAAGGGAGAGAGGGAAAGAGGGAGGGGAAGGAAAGAGGAAGAGAGGGAGAAAGGAATGAAGAAGGGAAGGAGGGAGAAAGGGAGGAAGGAAGGAAGGAAGGAAGGAAAAAAGGAAGGAAGAAAAAAAGGAAGGAAGGAAGGAAGGAAGGAAGGAAGGAAGGAAGGAAGAAAGAAAGCCTGCATCATGGATTCCCCTGATGTTCTTATATTCTTTTATCTCCTCAGTTTTTAACACTTGGGATTTTTCAGCTCATCTCCACATGGGAGAGTTTCCCAGGAGGCTGTCACCAACATGATTGCTTCAATTACATAGCACTTTACATTTTCTGCACTTCTCTCCTCACATAACACCTGTAACATCAATGTTCTTCTAGGTTTACTAAGATAATAAAGCGAGTATTAGCAATCATCATTTATAATTCATGATCCATCCTCAATTCCACAGTGGGAAAAGAATTACTGTCAATTTGCACTTGTATGCATTGCCTAAATGATTCTCTCATAGAAGCAAAACTTCCTGCTTTAGATACCAAAGTTTCATTTTAACCATTTTGCATAAAATCCTTGTAAATAAAAACTTGCATATCAGAAAAATGGCAAGTATAGATGCATACATTCTTATACATGTCTGCAATAACAAGGTTGTAAGGATAACATCTGTTGCCTTTAAATGATACAGTATGGTTTTGTTGTTTTGAGTCTAGAAGATTCTCCCCTAGGTCTTATCTGTTGTCACTTTTGTCTCTTGGTCCTATTACTGACTCAGATTCCTTCCTACCACTGTATTATTGTGAACCAAAAATTATGCACCCATATTTATTAAAAAAGATAGCTGCTACTGTTTCAGATTCCTTTATACCATGAAATTACTGTGAATATATATATATTGTATATACATGTATATATATATATATATATACACACACCCATATTTATTAAGAAATAGATGTTAATTAGGGCTGATGAAAAATCATAAAAACTAAGGTTGAATAATTTGATGCAGAAATCCTACAAAAGTTATTTTCTTTTTCAAAGAAAGTCCTTTTCAAGTTTCTGTCCATGTTCTCATTATAGGAAAACTGAAAGTGGCTGAGGTTTAGACCTCAGATGAGCCAGGTGAATCTCAGTATCCTTCATCCAATCCATCCAATTTCTAACATCTTCAAGTGAATTACCTCCTAGCAAGTTTCAAGGAAGCATAGTAAGCCATAAGTAATATTACTATTATATATAGCATTATTACTGTTATTATTATTTTTTATTTCATTCATTCAATTTTTTTTTCCATTCATTCAAGCGATGCTTTGTAGGATTTTGTCATGTATCCCAAACTGGTTTCAAATTGGCCCAAACTCAGCCTTTGGAGTGCTGGGCTATAAATGAGCTACTATACCCAGCTGGATAGTATCTAAAATCACAAAGATTTTGAATAATCCCTTCCCAAATTACTGAAGGGGAAAAATTATCAAGTTTGCAAACTCCCACAAAGGAAATCTTTTCCAAGCTTCATTTGTTTAAAGAGAAGCAAATCCAGTGAAATACAAGTCAAAAGTTTGTGTTGATACTATCTATGGGGACTTAAAGTGATTTGATTTACCTAATCAAATGGCACGTTTTCTGACCATTCATAGCACTGAAGAAAAAAGAGGGTCTTGTTCAACTAGTCAGGTATTTTGAACTTTACTGGCTGAACAGCAAAAACAACCTGTGACAGGAGTGCCATCTAGTGGTCAGTCCATTGACCATCATCACTACAACCCATTGTGTAGTTACTGCTACCATAGCCTATTGATGATTTTACACTAACAGTAGCTAGTCTAAGCTTCTGTATTAGTTTTCTTTCTGTTGCTGTGATAAGCCCTGACCAAAATCAACTGGTGGAGGAAAGGGTTTGATTTGGATTACAATCACAACCTATCACTGAGGGAAGTCAGGAAGAAACTGAAGCAGAAACAGGAACCATGGAGGAATGTTGCGTACAGGCTTCTTAGCTTGCTCTTTTATAGAACTCAGGACCACCTGCCTAGTGGTGGTACTGCCCATAGTCACCTGGGCCCTCCCAAATCAATCAGTAATCAAGAAAATATCCCACAAACTTACTTACAGGCCAATTTGATCGAGGCATGTTCTCAAAGAAGGTTCCCAGGTTCTTCTGTCCATTTGGCAAGATAAAACAAACAAAACCCAGCACACCTTTTCAGTTTGTACTTGGGAAAACTGGGAATTGATGTGGCATATATCTTTGCTTAAGGTAATGCACCTTGAATTTGCTCAATTTAATGACTCCAAATCAATCACATTTGATGTTTATAATTTGAGTCCTCACAAAAAATGTACACGTGTGCATATGTGCATGTGCATGTGCACACACACATACACACACCACATATAATTTCCAAAAGCACAATATAATACCTGAGTTATTTTTTTAATTATTCTGATTGCTTATAAGATATAGTTTCTGGTTCAGTAACTGAATATGTATTGCTACTTATTGTGTTGCAGTGTTTTATTTCTCTAGTGATACTGTGAACTCCCTTAAAGCACAAATTACAAAGAAGCCCAGGACAAGGTATTAGTAAATATTTATCAATTTAAAGTCACACTACACTTAACTATCAAGACTAAAGATAGAGAAATTCTTGATTAAATGAAACACGCAATAAGAGGTAGAATCAAGCAACTTACAGTTACCTGCTGCTTGATTGCTTCCCTTCAGCCAGTGGCTCATAGTTCCCCCTAAATATGATCTACTAAAATGACAGCAATCAGGGAAGGTGTGTAACCTCTAGGTAGAGATTATGTCCCTAAGCCCCAGTAGCAACCAAAGTTGAAAAAGAAGACACAAAGTGAATAGGTGCCTCTTCTGAGTCTGGGCTTTAAAATGCTAGGGATGTACAATTCTGCTAGGGTTTTCTGTTTCTATACAAGGTGAAATGCAAGTGTCAGCCTCCAAAGTACAGCCATGTAAGTACTACCATGTGTGTAGCTCGACAAGGACCCATAACCCAAGCCCCCCACACACAGCAGAGTGGGGTGGGGAAGACAGAGACCAGATACTTGGTTTTTTTAAATAAAGTTTTATTGGAACACTGGTATATTCATTTCATTTATGTGCTTACAGCTGCCTGTGCACTACAGTAGTTGAATAATTATAATAGTATGTGTTGTCCTAGAACTATAACATGTTTATCTCTTTCAGAAAGAACTTGCTAATCCCTTCCCCCTTAACTGTATAAAAGGTGGCGTGGGAACAAAAAGGAAATGTGGTTACTAAAACGATCATTTTAGTAAAGAAAAAAGGCCTAAACATCTACTTTAATATATTCTATTTAGAAACATCTTTCCTACACCAAGTAAGTCTTTGCCTGTTATATTTTATGAATTGGGTTTCTATGTGCTTTATACCTTTTTGCAAGAAGCAAGAAGAATGTGGAGCTACTGGTGCTAAGTTAGGGTCAGGATACATTTGACCAGCAGAGGGCTCCACTTGACCTTTAATTTACCTGCCATTAATGAACTTCCAAGTACATGCATGCGTTCTGGAAAAACATAAAGTCACTGTCTCTACCGTAGGCCCAGTGTCAGATTTGCTGAAATTAGGTCTCAAGGATAAAATTAATGGCAATCTAAAGTCAGTGGCAGCAAGTGGGGTTGGGGTGGGGCATGAAGGTTAATTCATGTGTCTGTTTGACTGGGAAAGGGACCCCTGTAGCACAGGAGTGCTCCTCTCTGAATCTGAGATTAGGCACAGACCACACCCAAACTCTGTGTCCAAAACATAAATCAAATTCAAAGAGACCCTTTATTAAGCAAGGCAAAGAGACACAGTGGCTGAATCTGAATCAGGCAGAAACAGCAGCTTCGTGAGTGTTAAAGGAAAAGTCAGAGTCTGTATTAGAGTGAGCTAGGACTTGTTTGTAAGTTATGATTGGATATTTTAACTAGGTTAGTCAAAATAATTTTTATCATTGGACCTTGGTGTTTTGATAGCTGGATCTTTGTGACCAATCTCAGGAAGTGGCCAAATAAGGGAATGGACCTTAGTGGCTTGCTTTAGGAATGTAGTCTAGCAGTTTAGCAAGGAGGAGAAAGGTGAAAGGCAAAATTTGTCAGTGCCATGTTTGCCATGTTTGCCACACTTGGGCCTGAGTTTGCCATGCTCAGTTCTGTGTTTGCTATGCTCAGGTCTGTGTTTGCCATGCTGGTTCCTTTTAGAGCCCTTCAACTGGGCCATAAGTTCTCAATCCTTTTGTCAACCATTTTGCAGGGTGTGCTTGCTTCTAGATGACATCAGGTAGCTAAAGGAAAAGAAATTGCTTCCCTATTGTGGATGGGCTTCACTCAACCAATGGAAGAGTCCTGGTTGGGAAAAACAAGATTGAAGAGAAGAAACTTCTATCTGAGTCACTGAGCCTTGATCTGCCTTTTCTTACCTCCAGTTTTCAACCAAAAAGGAAGTCCTTCTTGGGTTTTCAGCCTTTCAGCCTTGTACTGGAACTTATACTGTGAGGTCCCATGCCTCCAACTTATTCAGCTGCATGGTTACATGAGCCAAACTATTGTAGAATTTTGTACAGTGTTTGAAGATGTCCTGTTGTGAGTGGTGTAATAAAAAGTTGATCAGCCAATAGCTAGGTAGGAGGTATAGGCAGGACTTCTGGGTAGAGAAAGAAACTGGAAGGAACAATCTAGGCACATGATTTCACCAGCAGAACCGGGGAAAGTCAAACATATCCTATACTAAGAAGAGGTAACCAAGACACATGGTAGAATGTAGATTTAAAAGACATGGATTAAACAAGTTATAAAAACTAGTTGGGAAAAAGCCTAAAGGCCAAGGTTTTATAATCAATAAGTCTTTGGATTATTATTTGTGGGCTGGTGGTCCAAAGATATTCTGACAAGAAAGCTTACTGCACCAATTCTTTATATTCTCTCTCCATATATATTATATATTACGTGTAATATATAATGTATATAGAATATAGTTCTAACTATATATGCATGCATAATATATAAATACACATGAATATATATAATGTGTGTCTGAATATATGCATAATATGTTCACACAAAACACTGCTCCTATCTCAAAGGGAATAAAATTTATTCTGGATGAGTGACCTAAATATCCCACCCTAAATATCATGTTATGAAGTTCACAACAGGACAGTTTCATGAAGATTTTATAAAAGAACAAAGAAAATCATAAATCAAAATACTTCAGATGAATTGGTCAAAACATCAGTTAGGCTGGATACCACCAGACAGCTTAATCCCTATTGCAGGCCCCAGATGTCCAGATGTCATCTGATGGCATTCTTCAGATACATATATCTGATAATTGCTCAATTAATTAATGGTCATCCAGCAGCTAAAGATAGCCCAAGATAATTCAGCTCTCGTCCTGTAACATTCCAGCATTCCACAATCACCAATGTTTGAGTCAGTCACTCAGCCTTGTGGGATGTTTGATACAGCTGTCACTTTTCTAGGGGTTGGGGCAGTGCAGTTCACATAGTCTATGAACATTTATCTGAGGAACTCTCTTTTGTCCCCAGCTTTGTAGTAGACCACGTGCTGCCAACTCTCCTTACTCTCTGTGCCCATTCCAAGGGAACTAAGCAGTTCCTCCCCTAAAGCCTTCTTCCTTACCCTTTGTTTCAATCTCCTAGAAGCCAGACACTCTCTCAGTATGAGCCAGCCAGTGACTACTCTGGGTGTTGGACTCAATGTAGCCCCAAGCCTTTCTCAGGGTGAGTTTTTAGCACAAAAGACATGTCTTGGGTTGACATACTTCAGTTAAGAAGAACAGTTAGCCAGAAAAAAAAGAACTATAGAAGCCAAAAAGCAAGATTTGTACATTTAGAGACTTTCCCAGAACTACGGACTTTGATGTATTAGGTCTTTGTTTTCATTTTGGCAGGTGGTGCTGTTCACATGCTGAGTTTTATGGCTTGAATGTTACTTCCATCATACAGTCAGTTGTGCTAAGGTCTGGGGGTCTGTTAATAACCTCATGTTTTACAGAGCTATATTAATAAAAAATAACAGTATGTCATTGGCATAAAAACAGATACATTGATCAATGGAATTGAATTGACAATCCAGACATAAATCTACACACCTATGTACACTGGATGGTTTTTTATAAAGAAGTCAGGCATACACACTAGAATAAATATAGTATCTTCAAGAAATGTTGCTGGTCAAATTGGATGGCTGCATGTAGAAAAATGCAAATAGGTCCATATTTATCACTACGCACAAAACTCAATTCCAAGTGGATCAAGGCCTCGACAAAGGCCAGATACACTGAATCTGATAAAATAGAAAGTAGGGAGTAATCTTGAAATTACTGGCATGTTCTGAACAGAACACAGTTAGCATATGCATTAATAATAACAATAAATGGAACCATGCAAAACTGAAAAACTTCTTTATGGCAAAAGTCACCATCATTTGGACAAATCGGCAAAATACAGAATGGGAAAATTTTTTTATCAACTATATCTTATAGAGGGCTAATATCTAAACTATATAAAGAACTAAAAAAATACCCTGTACATCAAAAAAACCCAATAACCCAACTTAAAAATGGGGTACAATAATAAGCAGAGTATTATCAAGAGAGGAAACACAAATGCCTGAGAAGCACTAAAAGATATGTTCAACATCCTTGGTCATCAGGGACATGAAAATCAAAACTTTGAGATTTTTATCTTACAATAGACAGAATGGCCAAGATCAATATATATATATATATATATATATATACATATATATATATATATATATATAGAGAGAGAGAGAGAGAGAGAGAGAGAGAGAGAGGGAGAGAGAGAGGGAAACTGAAATGGGAAGAACAAATGGAGAAGGGAAAGGAGAGGAAGTGGGGGAGGGAACTGGGGGAGAGACAATTAAAACCAAGGGCCATTTGAGGGATTGTATGGACAACTAATATAGTAGAAAGGCCATAAAATATTATATAATTAAAATGCATCATATAACAAAACAAACTATTTTCAATTTTTAAAAAACCCACATGAATACAGAGTTTCAAACACAGAAAGCAGTGTGAAATGAGCTCTCTGAAGAGACTGCTGTGGCCGGAGTAGAATCCACAGTTTTATAGATAAAAGCTAAAGTTATCTTGGGGGTATATTTAGTTCCTTTGAGTAGCCATTTTTGCATCTGACATAAGTTTTTTTTTATGACTTTTAGATAAAATTATTGCAATGTGTCTCTAAGTTAGATGATTAGTCTTCACAAGCCCTAAAAGAAAACATGTAAATCCTATCAATCCTCTGCCTTGCCACAGCCTGTCTACCTGATAAACCCTATGTACAGCTAGGAATAGAGATTGTTCATGACTTTCTTTTCTTGCTAACATACATAGGTTTGATCCCCAACACAAAATGAAAATAAAGTTCATGGACCTTTCCCATGGTGGAACATTTCATTAGGTGTAACTTGCATCTATTTTTCTGGGCCATTGTCATTCATACTTGATGCAAAATGAAGTATCTTATTTCCTTAAAATAGTTGTTTTAGGCTAGCATTAATAACTCAAATATTTAGGGGCTGAGGAAGATGGCCCAGCAGTTAATTGTACTGGCTACTCTTCTAGAGGAACTGGTTTGGTGTCTAGCCCACACATGGCAGCTCACAATTCTCTATAACCCCAGTTCTAGGGAATCTAGCACCCTCACACAAATACAGGTAAACCACCAATCTACATAAAATTAAGGAAAAATTAAGATTAAAAAAATCACTTGTATTTCTGTGTGTGTGTGTGTGTGTGTGTATCTCCACAAGCAAATGCTCAGAAACTGTGGATGCAGATGGATTTGGTAGGAGAAGAAATGATCTGACCGTGCAGAGAAAACCGGGTCCTCCTTTATTGGCAATCACTCAGGGTCGATAGTTTAAGGAGCCCCTCTAGTAGAGTTTTCCTTTGATGGTGCCCAAATATTGCACATCTGGAACTTAGTCCTTTACACTAATATTCACAGCTATGAGTCATTTTGTTTTGCCCAGTGAGACATTAGGTAATGGCTATTAGTTATTTGGTTATCACAATTGGGAGAAGTAAAGTATTAACTCTGAGTGGGTTAGAGGATTGTTTTAGCACCCTATAGCACACAGAATAGACTACTACACTCAAATAGTGACTTAACCTAAATATTAATAGTGCTGAATTCCAGAAAACTTTAACCCTAAGCTTTTGGGACTTAGGTGAAACAACATATTTAAGTCTAGTTGTCATTTACTCAGTGAAAATAAATTCTGAGGCTTTTCAGAAAGTTAGTTTCCACAGAGATAAGTTGGTGGAGAAGAACAAGTGGCATGCCAGTACCTTCAGAAATGGCAAAGGTAGCCAAAAAGTGAGATGGGACAAATGCTGAATTTACAACATCCGTTAGAGGATATTGTTCCTTGGAAAGGAGAAGCTTATTCACTGAAGTTGTTCGGTACGAATTTTTCATAGGCAGGTGGATCTCTGTGAGTTTGAGGCCAGCCTGATCTACATAGCTCCAGGACGGGCAGCCAGGCTACATGGTTAGACCCTGTCTCAAAACACGAATAAATAAGAAAGTAAATAAACAAATAAGTAAATAGGTGGTGGTTTAGGGTGGACTGGTAGCAAACGCCTTTAATCCCAGAAGGGTGGCTATCGCAAAGGCTTCCAAATCAGTCAGGTCTATCTATCTTGCTAGTTCGAGGCTGTCCTTGGCTACACAGTGAGAAAAACAAGAAAGCACGTGGTGGTTGCTATTAGGGCAAGCGGTCCAACTACAGCATAGATGCCCAAATAAGAGGAAGTTATTCTCGAACCCCGAATTGCAAATGGCTTCCGTGTGGAGTCACAAGTTATTTCCTCAAATAAAAGCTTCATTTGTGTGTCTTCTGAGGAAAAGCTCCGTGATGCACTGAGGAATGGCGCTTGTCCACCAAAACCAAACCCGTTCCGTTCTCACGAGGAAGGCCTGAGGCGTCGCTTCAGACTGTCACGGGCACCCAACAGGCCAGGCAAAGGAACAAGCCAAAGCGCCGGAGACCATATCCATCTTGCCCACCACTTCCTGGAAACTCCACCGAAGCCGCTCGTAGTCACTACGGTGGCCGCTAAGGCCCTGCCGGTGACAGAAAGTCAGGCAGGAGGGCAGGAGGGCGTTTGCGGAATTCCTAGAAAGGCTCGGCACTCCTCCAGCCATTCTATTGGTCGAGGAAAGGGAGGGCCCGCCTCTCTGCGTGACCCATTGGCCATGCGGCCATCGCAACGGGGCGGGGTCTGGCGCCCCATTGCATCAGCTGGTTCCGGCTAGGCCACGTGGCGCACGCGCAGTGTGGAATTGCTGGTCGCCGCCGCCTTCGGCTTTTCTCTGCCGGCAGCTCTCGGGTTTTGTTTCTCTCCCTCTCTATCCCAGCGGTCCTTCCATGTCGGAGGAGAAGGCCAACAGCCCTGGGGGGAAGATGGACGGCGAGAAACCGGTGAGCAGGCGCGGTGGCTGGACGTGTTTTGGTAGCCCACATTGCCCGGCGGGAGTGGAAAGGAGCAGGGACCTGCCGGTATTGGGGAGCCCGAGCAGGCAGGAGTGGTCCTGGGGTCATCCTCATCCCAGACATCCGTGATCTTAGACTGAGTGACTTACCCATAGCTACACAGTAACCATGCGGGGCTTGGACCCCACACATGGGCGGGAAGAACATTGCAGAACTTTTAAAATCCCAAACTTTTGTGCAGCAGACATCTCTAGTTTAGGAGGGAACAGACAGTCCCCGAGATCAGATCCAGTTTGCCCAAGATTGGGTGCTTTATGGTAAGTAAATGGTGAAGGCTAAATGGCTCCATTTGACAGACTGCTTGGAAATCAGGTTGGGCCTGGAAGCGTCCTAGATAACTTGAACACACGTCCTCCTTAAAGCCAACAAATGTTCTGTTGTTTGTCCTGGCATTTAGCCCCGCAGATGGCAACAAGAGTAAGATCGATTCCCTGACTTTGGGGTTGGGGGCATAGAGTACAAGACTGGAAAATCGACGTTCTGTGTGATCAGCTCAGTTGGGTTATAGAGGAAGCATTGAACTTGGTACGACCAGACTGTTTTATTGGATTTGGAAAAGTGAGGTCAGGTAAAGCAGACGGACAGGGCTGTCCAGGTTCAGAGGGTGAGTTGTGCTTTGCTATATTGGAAGAGACAGGAAAGAAATGGGAAGTAGAGGTCAAAGATATCAGTGTTCTGTGTGTGCAGGGTTTTAAGCAGAGAGGTGCTGTATATGAGCTGTATTGTCAGAACTGACCTGGCATTGGTGTGTAAGGAGAGGTGAGATGCTATGATAGAGGCTGTTTGAGTAGTCCAGGTGAGCATCTCTAAGGTCTTCAGCAAGAGGACTTTCCATCCCTATAGGACAGATCACTAAAATGCTTAAGTATACATTCTAAACTACTGATTTAAGGTGATGACTACAGGTAGGTATTGTTTCCTTAAAAAAAAAAAAAGAAAAAAAAAAAAAGGTGACTCACCTTTTACAACTTGGTTACCCTTTTGCTTCCTTCCAGACTGTCCTTTAATCCTACTCTTTAACCCACCCCTGTTACTTCAGAGTCCCCCTGGGTTTTTAAGATTTACATGAGGCTAGGAGTTAGCCAAGATAATCAGCCCCTGGGCAGGCTTGTAGTGAAACATTAGATAGAGATTTTGTGGATAAAATGACTTGAAATGTAAAATATGGTATTATTTTGGAGATCTTACTTGGTAGGATGCAGATCTAACCCACAAGTTCTCTTGTCACTGAGCTACATCCCCAGCCCCACAGGCCAAACATTTTATTCCTTCACATTTAATCTTCATAACAAGGCCATCTTAAAGAACATAATTACACCCAGTTCACAAGACGGAAAACTGAGCCCAGAAGAAATGAACTGGTAAGTGTGATCACACAGTACGCTTAGGCAGAGATAGCTTGCAGGCTGGATAGGTAGGTAGATAGTATATGCCCCTGCCCCCAAAATAACTCACATTGACTAAGATGTATACTTTCTTGTTGCTTTGTATTTACTACAGGTCCAAGTCTAAAGGGAAAGTTACAGAAACTTTGAGGAAGTGCACATTGATAAGCGGCCTTCTAATTCTTCAGGGCTTGTTTTTATTGCAAGTTGTCTAACTTGTTTTTACCAGCGATGGAATTTTCAGTCTTTCAAAATATTAATAGTAGTTTCCTTGGCTGCAGTTATAGAAAAGATACCAAATTAGGTTGAAATCTGGGAACTTCTCTTTTGCTTCTTCAGGTGGATGCCAGTGAGGAGAAGCGAAAGGAAGGAGGCAAGAAGAAGAACAAAGATGGTGGTGGAGATGGAGGTCGAGCAGAGGTAAAACAAGCTACCACCATAGAGGCTTGGGTTTCCGAGGCTGGCAGGAACCAAGAACTGTCCTGAACTTGCCCTACAAAAGGGGGGAGGAAGGAGAGAGAGGGAGGGAGGGAGAGACTGGTGTCTATGTGTGCATGCATGTGTATCCATGACACACATGTGAAACCAGAGGGCAGCTTGTAGGCAGTCCTTCTCCACTCTGGGTGCTGAGGATAGAGTTCAGATGTTACGCTTGGTGGCCCCTGTCAAAAGGATTCTAATGGTCCCTGAAGGTAGCAAGGTAGCACTAGGTGGAATATGAATGGAGGAGAGTTGAGAAAAGAGCCTGACAGGGAAAAAAGATTTGCAGGTACCTGACAGTACAAAGGGACAGGTGTGTTATTGTAAGATGACCTTACAGTGGATTTAGATAGAAACATGGAAGATCAAAAGTGTAGAGGAAGGGCTATAGTTGTCACTAGGCTGCCAAGACTGGATGCTGATTTTCTATTTCTTTAAGTGAGGTGTGAAGGGGTACGGACTCAGTGTTAGGTTCCTACAAGTACAGAAAGAACCAAACAAAATCCGGTTCCTTGATTCCTTTCTTATTGTTTAGATCTGCTTCTGGGGTCTAGTTTACTTACATCCAGGAAATTATTTAGTTGCTGGGCTCAGTGACACAGAACTGGCAGTTGAAGGCCATTCCAGAATGCAGTTGGTTCCTGATGCTTGAGGAGGTGTTTATGAGTGTTGTTCTACTGGTTTCAAATCTAAACTGCTATAAACTGCATTGTGTTTTGCATTTAGTCATTGCAGTTTTATTGGGGACAGTGGAAAGCTGCTGGGATGTAGGAGCACAAAAGACTAAGCTCTTTTGAAGTAACTCAGTAAATGACTTTAAAGAGCTAATTATAAAGCTAGAGTAGTGAAACATGCACACCTTTCTTTAGTCCCAGTGTTTCTGAGCTAGAGGAGCAGAATACCAAGTTCTAGACCAACTTAGGATGCATAGTGAGACCTGTCTTAGAGAAACAAAACATACCCTGTCTCTATATTGCTGAGTTGCTAATTTTAAACCAGTTCGGTGAATAAAGTGGCTTCGCCAGTAAAGAGTTGCCTCTGTTCAGCCAATCCCTGCTCATTTGACACCAGTGTCGTTGTGAGAGGAATTGTTGATAGTGAATCTTAAGATTTGCAAGTAAAGAGTGATATGCATGCCTCTTAATTTCCTTGTTATACTTTGGATGGAATTGTATGTATTGTCCTTTTACAGATTGAAACATGGCTTAGCAATAGGAAACAAACAGTCCAATGATTCTTCTTAGAATTTTAAGTGGCTGTGTGATTATTATGTGTTTTAACTTATCTTTACAAATGAGAAGAGTGGACAGTGATATGTCCACCACCTTGCCTTCTCTGTGCTCCTATCATTTGCAAACTTGTCATGGTAACCTTCTAGGGACATGTAGGTTTTACCTGTCTGCATTTCCAGACAGGTATGGAGCACATTGCTCAGTTAATACTGAGTAAGTTTCAGTTATTTTGCTTATAAAATGCCAAGTAGATACAGAAATAAACTGTCGTAAGACGTGGAGGGTTGGTGGGAAGGGGTAATCAAGCACACATTGGATAGGCTGAGGTTGGGGTTGTCTTTGTACAGTGATGAGCTATGGCCATTGTTGTTAGTTCAATGGTTCTTCATAGGTAGCTATGGAGTCCCGTGATAATCTGGTGGGATTATAGGTATGTACAATCAAGCCTGGCAATCTCTGACAATTTCTATATATGTACACATATAAAAAGCCATAGTAAAAGCAAGCCATTTCTTCTTTATTGCTGTTAATGAGCATGTTACTACCAGAGCATCATGTCTTGAACCAGATCATGAGTTCAAGGCTGGAGTATGCTACATAGTGTGTTTGAGATCTCCAAGGAAGTGGTAAGGTAGGGTTAGATGCTGGGGGAAAATGATCTATCTTGCTATCATTTGGAGATGGAATTATCAGCTTCACTACTTGCTTGAGCAATAAAAGTCAGATTTTTTTGGGGGGGGAACTTCAGTGGTGTTTTATATAAAATATTCTGGCTAATTATATTGAGTGTATGGGGTACTAGTGATGTGTCCTATTTTAAATAATCTGAAAAAGATGAACATGGCATTTTGAATGGAATAGTTTTCAGTAGGCTCCTCTAAGTCAGATAAAGTTTTGGTTGGCCTAAAATCCAACCAGCTGTACAGAGGGCCCCTGATTAAGGTTTTAACCATAAGGTACTTTATTGCTTCTCTCTATGCAGTTTTGCTCGTAGCTGAAATCCCAATCATTTAGTTAGAAAAGCTCTTGAGTCTGGCCATGCTGGGCATACAGCTTTATTGGTGTTTGTTGAACATGCAAGAAAACCTGGTTTTGGTTCCAAGGAACATGTAAGCCAGTTGTATACATTTAATCCTAGCCCTCTTGGTGTTAGGAAGATCGTGAGTTCAAAGTCATCCTTGAGACCCTGTCTCAAGAAGCAAAGAAGGAAAACCTTAGGAGGGCATCTTAAGAGGAAAAAGTCACTGGAATAAACTGTAAATTACAAAACATTAATTATCAATTCAAAATGTTGGCAGCTCGGCTGCTTATTTTTATGCTTTTTTTATTTTTGAGTAAAAATCAGAATCACCCATTGTCTTCACCTACCCTTACTTAGGACTAGATTAATTTCAATGATTATTGTGATCTATGAGCCAGTATGGATTTTTATGTTATATATTATTATTATTGTTTCCTAAAGCAAGTATTGCTGATTACTTACAGCTTTGTCTGTCTGTTTACAGTTGAATCCTTGGCCTGAATATATCAACACACGCCTTGATATGTATAATAAGCTAAAAGCAGAGCATGATTCTATCCTGGCTGAAAAGGCAGCAAAAGATAGCAAGCCAATTAAAGTCACTCTGCCCGATGGCAAACAGGTGGACGCAGAGTCCTGGAAAACCACACCATATCAGATTGCATGTGGTATTAGGTAAGACTACATCCCCTTCTACCGCCTATGATTTGTAATGTAACTAAATGTTCATTTGTTGTGTGCCAGGGATATCCTGATAATATTCTCATGTTTCTGCTCAAGGTATTTTATTTACTTGAGATCTTTGAAAACTCAAGGTGATGTGGAGCTTTACAGTCCAGACTCAATGTTAATTTCAGAAGGTGCATACCTGGTTGTCTCTGTGTAGAGCCATGGCTTGGGGTTCTGTGTTGCATTTTAATGCATACATCGCCTGGGGACACTTGAGAAGCAAGTGCTAAATGTGAACACCTCTGTTTTTAGATCACTCACTCCTAAAAGCAGGAGTTTTTAATAACTAGCCTTCATCAAGTTTTGCCAGATAACCACTTTGTCTTCTTCTGTTTTAAGTCAAGGCCTGGCTGACAACACTGTTGTCGCTAAAGTGAACAAAGTTGTCTGGGACCTGGACCGCCCGCTGGAGACTGACTGCACTTTGGAGCTTCTCAAGTTTGACGATGAGGAAGCTCAGGCAGTAAGTGTCTATCCAGTGTCTGTTAGATTTGTAGGCAGCTGGGAACGAGTTTTTGTCTAACTGTGTTGGTATGTGGCTAAGTGGTTTCCACTGTAATGTGGAGGCCACAGTTGTTTATGGACATCTCTCACTAATACTTTGTGGCCCTGGTTGTAAATCTCGAAAATATTGCTTTGGGTGTATCCCATCTGTGTCTTTCAAACAGTAACTCATCATGACTCTGCCAAGACTAAAGCCATCTCCTGTTTCTTTATATTCTCAGGTATATTGGCACTCCAGTGCCCACATAATGGGCGAGGCCATGGAAAGAGTCTACGGTGGATGTTTATGTTATGGCCCACCAATAGAAAATGGGTTCTATTACGATATGTACCTTGAGGAAGGGTAAGTGAAGACCCTGGATGAAGGGGGGATCTGAGTGGCTGTGGGTCCGAGTATAGCTTTTAAAGCATTGTCAGGGGAGGAGGCAGTCACAGTTACTGAGATTATCATACTTACAGTTACTGAGAAACTGTAAGTTTCTGAGAAACTGTAACAGTTACTGAGAAAAGTTGAAGTATTGAGAGCTACATGTAGTGAAATCGCTGGGATTGTACTGGGAAGTGAAACAGGGTCTCCTTTTTCTTTATGCATTGATGGAGCTTGGGGGTATGTGGCTGGTGAGAAAGTTCTCCACAATGGCAGAGGAAGAAGCTCATGAACTACAAGTATAATTTATGAAAAACTCTGATGCTAAATCCTAATGTATGATGCAAGGCTCTATTTTAAAGTGGTAGATAGGAAAAATCCATGCATCGATTTAAACGGAATATGGAAAGATTATGTTTTCTCCTTCAGGGGTGTGTCCAGCAATGATTTCTCTTCCCTGGAAGCTTTGTGTAAGAAAATCATTAAAGAGAAACAAACTTTTGAAAGATTGGAAGTGAAAAAGGAGACGTTACTAGAAATGTTTAAGGTAAACTGAACCATAACCAATGTGATTTTATTAGCTAGTCCTTGAAGTAGTGCATCAGAGTTTCCTCTAGAGAAACTGAAGCATCTTCAAAATGCAAAATACAGGCATGCTCTATTATTTTTTATCATTATTTGTTTATTTTTCTTATTTTACATATTGATCCCAGTTCCCTCTCTGTCACTCCCTCTCTTCCACCCTCCCATGCCCCCCAACCACCCTTCCCACTCCACATGTAGGGTGATGCCTTCCTGGAGGGATCATCTAAATCTGTCAAGTCATTTTGAGTAGGGACTAGGCCCTCCCTCCTGCCTCTAGGTTAAGGGAGTATCCCTCCATTGGGAACATGCTCCCAAAGTCCTTTTGTGCATCAGGAGTACATCCTGGTTCTACTGTCAGAGGTTCCTTAGACTACCCAGGGGGTCTGAGTTGGTCCTATGCTGGATTCCCAGCTATCAGTCTGGGAGTCCATTAGCTCCTCCTTGTTCAGGTCAGCTGTCTCTGTGGGTTTCTGTAGCCTGGTCTTGTCCTTCCTCTCTGCATCTGGATTCCAGTTCGGCTCAGTGTTTAGCTGTGAATGTCTGCTTCTGTTTCCATCAGCTGCTAGATGAAGGCTCTACTATGGTGGATAAGTTAGTTATCAATCTCATTATCAGGGAAGGGCATTTATGGTAGCCTTTCCACTGTTGCTCAAATTGTGAGTTGGGGTCAGTCTTGTAGGTCTCTGGACATTTCTCTAAAGTCAGTTTTCTCTATAATGGCACCCTCTTTTATGCTCTCTCTCTCTCTCTCTCTCTCTCTCTCTCTCTCTCTCTCTCTCTCTCTCTCTCACACACACACACACACACACACACACACACACACACACTCTCCCTCTCTCTCCTCTTGTCTATTTCTTCCCTGACTCAATCTTCCTAGTCTCATGTATTTTCCTCCCCTTCTCTTTCTCCTAGTTCCCTCTCCACCCATTGCCGCACCACAACTCCCAATATGCTCAGGAGATTTTGTTCCTTTTCCCTTCTGTGAGGGACCTTGTATGAATCTCTTAGAATCCTCCTTGTATCCTAGTTTCTCTGGCAGTGTGAATTACAGGCTGGTGATCCTTTGCTCTATGTCTAAAATCCATATATGAGTGAGTACACACCATGTTCCTCTTTTTTGTGACTGGGTTACCTCATTCAGGATGGTTTACTCAAGTTCCATCCATTGGCCTGCGAATTTCAAGATTCCATTGTTTTTTTCGCAGAGTAGTATTCCATTGTGTAAATGTGCCACATCTTCTTTATCCATTCTTCAGTTGAGGGGTATCTAGGTTGCTTCCAGGTTCTTACTACTACAAATAATGGTGCTACTAATATAGTTGAACAGATGTCTTTGTTGCATCAATGTGGATCATTTGGGTATATCAGGCATGCTCTTAAAAGTGTGCTTCAACTCACTTTTCAGCTGCACATTTAGAGATAAACAGGAGAGGCCAATACGATGTCTTGTTTCTCATTTTCAGTACAACAAGTTCAAGTGCCGGATATTGAATGAAAAAGTGAATACTCCAACCACGACTGTCTATAGGTGAGAATTTTGAGTGGTATTGAATGCAGTTCATTTGTTAGTCTGCCTTTGCTAAAGTTCCTTTTATTTTATCTTTAGATGTGGCCCTTTAATAGACCTCTGCCGGGGTCCCCATGTCAGACACACTGGCAAGATTAAGACTTTAAAAATACACAAGGTAAGACATGCTGCGAATTGTCTGCAGTTCTTATGCCTCAGTTTTCATTGCTTCCTCCTTTCTAACAATTTGTTTCTCGACACTATAGGGCGGGTTAACGTTTTTTGTTTTTAGTGCTATTTACTGACTGGTGTATGTGTCTTTTGTACCCTAGTACTTATTACCAGAACCAGCATAAGGGGACAAGGGTTTGGAGGAGCCACAGAAACAGGCAGTCACAGGCCATCGTGGCTTCAGAAACTTTGAGACTCACTCGGTCTTAGAGTTTAGATACTGATCACTCCAGTTGCTCTTTTCATAGAACTAAGCCCGTCAGTTTTATGCTGACTTAGGAGTGCTGTAATTATATGTGTTCTCTGAGCCCTGAGAACAACTACATCCATTCCAGGTGCCTCGATTGTTTATGATTGTTTATGGGTTCCTTTCCATTTGGTGTCATGAATTTGTAGGAGGAGCCCTGTGTTTATTGGATTGTGATCTGGGGAAAGAACCTTCCTGAGGAAGGCAAGCAGAGAATTCTGTGCTGTGGAATGAGTCTACCCACTTGGGGTAAACCTCAAAACAGTGGGAGACGTTTCCTAGTAATGTGTGTTGTATGTAGTTTCCATGTCAAAGAAATTAGTATGGATTATGAGAAATAATACACTATTAATGTGAAATGTTCACAAATTGTAGTGTTGTGTCACTGTTGGTGCTTGCTTTTAGAATTCCTCCACATACTGGGAAGGCAAGGCGGACATGGAGACCCTCCAGCGGATTTATGGCATTTCATTCCCTGACCCCAAACTGCTGAAAGAGTGGGAGAAGTTCCAAGAGGAAGCCAAAAACCGAGATCATAGGAAGATTGGGAGGGTGCGTCCAACAGCAGCCATGTGTCTAGTTTGGGTTTTTCTTCAGTTCATTTGGGTTGAGCCTGCCCAGTGCCAAGTTTGTTTTCAAAGAGGAGCTTAGATTTTAGGCTCCCTAGCCTGGGAGCCCATGGTATCCACGCTGTCTTCTAAACCCTTCAGGGCCCATCCCAGTTACCGTTACTGAGAATAGGGCTAGTGACTCATAGCTCCCTGTGGACACCATTTCTGAGCTGGCAGAAGTAGACTCTGAAAACCCATCTCAGGCACCTTGTCACGCTGTCGAGTCTGAATCTGAGTGGTCAGTCTTCCTGTTTCTTCAGGGGACATGACAGTCACCAGTGGCTTCTGTGCTTTTTCTTTACTCTAGCTGCCCCTGACCTCTAGTCCAGTTACATTCAATTCTTTAAAACGTTTTCCTCTATAAAATGAAGTTCACTGACAAAGGCCTTAGCTGCTGGAAATAAATGACTGCAATGGGGAAATGGGGAAGCTGGCAGTGATTGACAGGTTCCTCCCCAAGAACTTGTAGCCATTTCCCTGTCTTTCATTATCAGGGTGTTTTCTCTTTCTCCTTCCTGCACATGCAAGCAAATAACAAAACCCAGATCTCAGAGCTCTGGGGACTTCTATTCCATGTCACAGTTTCCTACCCTTACTGGACAGATGACTGTCAGGGAGGTGACAGATTGTACTAAGTTGTTAATCAACTGCAATACTATATCATTAAATTGTACCCAAGAAACAATGGCATGCTTTCTTTTCTTTAATATTAGCACAGTTGAAATTTTGGAACACATGATAGCTAGAATTATGACCTGAAGAACACCAATCATGTATACATTTATAAACAAATTTTTGCTATTTTATCCAGGACCAAGAACTGTATTTCTTCCATGAACTCAGCCCTGGAAGTTGCTTTTTCCTGCCCAAAGGAGCCTACATTTATAATACACTTATGGAATTTATTCGGGTAAGTCTTACCTGTCACTGTCTTCTGAGGAGTTAGAAGAGTATTTTACTAGCTGGGGTCTGCTAAAAGAAAGACAAATCTGTATTGGAGGGAAAAAGAAATACACATTTTTCTTTTAAGTTGAAGTTTGCAACTGCAGAGATGCTTGGTGGTTACGAGTGATTGCTGCTCTTCTAGAGGACCCAAGTTCAGTTCCCCACTACCCACTCAAGTGTTTCACTCAAGCTTCAAAGGATCTGACGCCCTCTGCTGGCCTCTGCAGGCACCTGCACACACATAGCCTCTACCCAATAAACACATGTACATACACACACACACACACACACACATAAGTAAGTTTTTTAAAAGTTGGGGCTGCAAAGATGGCTCAGTGGTTCAGAGTAATTGCTTCTCTACCAGAAGACTTGAGTTTTAATCACAGCTTTCAGTCATGTAGCTCACAACCATGTATGTACCTAGCTCCTGTGCCAGCAGATCTGATACCTTCTTCTGGCCCCGAGGGTACCCACCCCCAGGTGGCACGAATTCACATAGACACACATACACATGCACGTGAATAAAATTTTTAGAGTTATTCTAATGTGTGATTTTGTTCATGGGAACAGGCAGAAAGTAGCTGCTGAGCTTGAAGTGTCCATAGCCTTTCACCTGGGAATGTGTGGTGAAGGCATTTGTGTTTTCTTTTTCCATTATAAACTATTTCAGGCATATATTTAAAGAAAACAGTTAGGTTTACTTGCCACAGGATTTAACATGTTTGCATTGGTCTGTATTTTGTTCCCAGTTTTTGTAAACAGAAATAAGGGACTACATACTGTTTTATTGTTAAGAAAGACCCCTTTGAATGTTGTGCAGTTAGTATGGCTCCTTGCCCATGTGTTTTACATCTCCATACATAAGTATCTTTAACATTACTTGTGCTGTGTGTGCCTTGATACTCATGTGTGGTCATGTTGTGTATGTGCATTGTCACATATTCTAGCTTGTTTGTGTCCATGCCTACTGTGGAGTGCCTGTTCTCACCACAGTAGCTTATGCATTGTTCTGTGTTCCTGCACTGCTAGCCCTGCCATGGTGGTGTTATTTCTGGGAGCTTGCATGCACCCTTGTGCTCTCTCCTTGGGGCGCCACCTCCAGATGGAGTTTTTTGAGTCGTGATGCATGTGCCTGTGACTTTAGTAAGCAGTGTTAAATTGCTGTGATTCTTCTCCCTCCTCCAAGGTTAGCACTGACTCCCCTCTGTGTGTGTGTGTTTGTTCTGCTCTTGCAGAGTGAATATAGGAAGAGAGGATTCCAGGAGGTCGTCACTCCAAACATCTTCAATAGCCGGCTCTGGATGACCTCTGGCCACTGGCAGCACTACAGTGAGAACATGTTCTCCTTTGAGGTGGAGAAAGAGCAGTTCGCCCTTAAGCCCATGAACTGCCCGGGACACTGGTATCAAGCGGCCTTGAGCTTTTCTTTCTTTTTATTAAGCTTACATGTATGTGTCTGTGTTGAGTATATACCACATGTCTGTGGGTTCATGCAGAGTTCAGATGAAGGTGGTGGAGCCACTGAAGTTATTGGTTGTGAGCTATTCCATATGGGTGCTAGGAACTGAAGCCTGCTCTTCAGGAAGAGTAATGGGCTCTTAACCCTTGAACCATCTCTCCGGCCCTGCAGCTTTGCATTGCTCGTATAGATTTTCCTTTAGCTCCTTTGACAGAGATGTCAGTGTAGGAAGGAGACTAAGAGAAGGAAAGTCTGGAGGAGCTGGAAGAGAACGCACTGGTAATAGAAATCTATGCCATGAAAGCACAAAGGAAAGCTGGTACTCGGAGGGAGACCGGTGAGGGTGGAGGAAATGTGAACAAGGACTACATGTGAAAGTGTCACAGTGAAACCTATTTCATATGCTAACAACAGGGACCTCAGTGATCAGAATAGACTGCAGTGCAGCATTGTTGTCATAACAGCTTTCATGCTGCTTAGCTTTATAAACATTCAAGAGTGGCCCTGGGGTTATAGCGAGCAGGCAAAGTATACTGAAAAGAGAGTTAGATGTGGGGCATAGCAAAAGACCAATATTCCTACCTTTTCTTCCTTTTTTGGAAGGCAATGTGTTTTAGCAGAACCCATTGCTGATGAGTTAATATCCTTGAGAAATCCTTCCCTGTGCCTCTGCCTCAGATTGTGAAAGGTGATGGGAAGTGACCTCTGGGAGGCCCGAGAGTGATGCGAATGTAGCTAGTTTGTTCGTGTGTGCAGCTCTGATTCAGGCAGAGGTGCTGAGAGAGAAACACCTTTAAGACACTGGGTGGTGCACATCAGGGAAATAGCCAGTTCACTTTTCACAGCATCCACTTTCTGAAGCACTTTGGGCCTGACTAGAGCAAGTCTGATACTAGTTTCCAGTGGTAGAAGTATGCAGCTAAAAATATTTCTTCATTATGAGCCTTTCATTAAATCTTCCTATTAATTGAATATGGTCTTCATATTAATGGAAATGCTCAGCACAAGGATTTGGCTTGAAACCTTGGGAACACATTGCTTTATTCTCTCTTAGCCAAAGTTAATTGCATTGTAATTCGCTTGACATTATATTTATACAAGTGCTTTTATTGCCGTGTGAAGCTTGGAGCTTGAAAATAATGTTGCTTGAGGCAAACTAGAATCTGGTGTTTTAACAGACTTTTATGTTACTAAATACTATTTGCAGAAGAGTTTTTTTCTTGTGAATTTTAAAAATTACTGTTTTTGTTGTTACTTATGAAAGGCCTCACAAGTGCTGGGTAAGTGCTTTGCGCCCTTCACTCTTGAGCAGTTAAGTATGCTTTGCTTTCTCCTTCAGCCTTATGTTCGACCATCGGCCAAGGTCCTGGCGAGAGCTGCCTCTGCGGTTGGCTGATTTTGGTGTGCTTCATAGGAATGAGCTCTCCGGGGCTCTCACAGGTCTCACCCGGGTCCGAAGATTCCAGCAGGATGATGCACACATATTCTGTGCCATGGAGCAGGTGTGTGCCCTGTGGGACAATCCTCCAACAGATGTGTTGACACTGTTTTTTTTTTTTTTTTTCTTTCTTAAAAAGTTAAATAACACTATTTTTTCTTTCTTAAGATCGAGGATGAAATCAAAGGTTGCTTGGATTTTCTTCGCACAGTATATAATGTCTTCGGATTTTCGTTTAAATTGAATCTTTCTACTCGCCCAGAAAAATTCCTCGGAGATATTGAAATATGGAACCAAGCCGAGAAAGTAAGTGATCCTTTTTAGTGTGCTTAAGAATGACACCGTTCTGGGAAGTCTTCTTAAGTGGCTACAAGCAAAAGAAAGTGGCCAGTGTTTCTGGCATTTCAGTGGGCTGATTTGTTCTGTGTGGTCTTCAAATGCTTCAGCATTCACTGGGTGTTTTCATACTCCAGCAGTTACTAAGCTGAGCTCTAAATTGGGGATGGGGGGTGGAGGAGTTTGTTTAGGAGGATGCCCTTGGGTAGACACAATTACACAGCAGACAGTACAATTCAAGGAAACACCCAGGAGGCTTTTACCTCTAAGTTAGGTGGGAAGAAGGAATGTTGCGGATGAATAAAATTTCAAATCATTTCTGCTTTATCTGTAGCAACTTGAAAACAGTTTGAATGAGTTTGGTGAGAAGTGGGAATTGAATCCTGGTGATGGCGCTTTCTATGGCCCAAAGGTCAGTTCATAGGGTATTCGGGTCATGTGGATTTTGGTTGTGGGTAAAGAAACATCACCTTAAATTGGAAACAAAAAAAAAAAAAAAAAAATTAAGAGCATCTTATCAGAACTCAGTGTTTGCTTTTCAGATTGACATACAGATAAAAGATGCGATTGGCCGCTACCATCAGTGTGCGACCATCCAGCTGGATTTTCAGTTGCCCATCAGGTTTAATCTTTCATATGTAAGGTGAGCTTCTAGTATCTACTCTGAGCTTCAGGCCATATGTAGGATAGCATATATAATAAGATAAAACAAATTTCTCTTTTCTGCAGCCATGATGGTGATGACAAAAAGAGGCCCGTGATTGTTCACCGCGCCATCCTGGGGTCGGTGGAAAGAATGATTGCTATCCTCACGGAAAACTATGGGGGCAAATGGTAAGGTCCTTCTGTTGTTTCCCTTCCCGTTAAATTGTCCAAAGGAATATGTGGTGTTTATGAAATGGGAAGGGAGGTCAGTGACAAGTGCTCACCAAAAAGGAGTCATACTCTGACCCCAGTGTTTCAGTATCGGTGCTTGTTGGGGCTGGAAGTGTGATAGTTCAGGTGGAACCTACATAAATCCCCAGCACACACCTACCCTGGCACACTTACTAGTAATCATTTTTGAATCTTAAAACTTGATTTGTCTGAATAGTACATAAGGCTGGAGAGATGGCTCAGCAGTTAAGAGCACTGGCTACTCTTGCAGAGAACCTCAATACATAGTTTGTTTTTTATTGCTTCTCCTGGCTTTGTGATTTTTTTTTTTTTTTTAACCTGAATAAATGGATAGGTTTTTGGATTATTTTGTTCAGTTTTGCTGATCGGAATAAGCCATATTTAAGAAGCCAAGCAGTTTTTAATTGAAAAAGAAGTAAGCAAAACATGCCAAACCAGTTGCCAACAGCTTTACCTAAACTGGAAGTGCAGTTAAAAGAGGCCAGGGTTAACAGCACCCATGGTAGACTCTTCCATATGAACAGGATAGGGTTAAAACTTTTGTAAAGTTATGTTATGCGGTACTGTCATTTCAGTAATTAGAAGTGGTTGGTTCAGATGTCACATTTTCGTACTCGTCAACAAAATAACCCTGTTTCAGTTAAAGGTTACAAAGTCAAATAGGACCCTGGCCCACATTCTCTGGTGTGCTCATTCTTTAACTGGAACTCAGGATAAACTGGGAAAAGCCCGCATTTATCGTGAATTAATTGCGTTAATGCCTGAGGCAACAAACCAGCTGCTACAGCTGTCAGCTATGTGGTACAGGATTTGGGGGATGAGGCCCTTTCCTGCTATCATTTCTTTTACCGTCCACTGAGCAGCACGAGTCTTAGCACAGATCGTACATACTGAGGACTGGTTTTCTTCCTCCAGGCCATCTTCCCTTGTCTTGAATAGTTTTTCTTTTAAAATCCAAGTTATAAAGGCCTGAAAGTAACTTCCACTGGTTTCAGGAAAAGATACTCCCAGTTGAGCAGCCTTCCCTTCTCGAGTGTGCCCAAGCCCACACTCACTGTTGTCACTACCCTGTCATTCCCCTGCCACACTCACCATTGTCACTTCTGCTGCAGGCCCTTCTGGCTCTCTCCTCGCCAGGTGATGGTCGTTCCAGTGGGCCCAGCGTGTGACGACTATGCCCGGAAGGTAACCTTAAATAGGAGTTTGCTTTATGTCTTCATCTGTTTTCAGCTTTTTGCAATGGGAATCTTATTGTATAGTCTACTGTGATGGCTCTGGACTTGGCTTCCTGTCTTAGTACCTTGATAGTCGGGATTGCCAGCGTGCATGACCATACCCCTCCTGGTGACTGCTTTTATGCTTTTGGACTGATAAGCCGTATATTCTTGTCAGATCAAGTGTTCAATACATCAAATAGTGTAATTTTTCTATGTCTGATAGGCCTGGACATTACACTTTGGAGCTTTTTCTTAGTGGTTCCCTGACCATGTGTGTTCACTTGATGTTTCAGATATACTTGTGTATTTTAGTGTTGGGTATTATAAAGAAATGAATTAGCAAACACAGCCTAAACTATATTATTACATTAGAATTATGTATCCCACTGAGGTGCCCGATATCTGCTGAATTATTCATTTGTTCATGCAGATTTCATCAGGCTTGAAATTCTTTTATCTTAGTGTTGTGGCAGGTCAGTGTCTTGCCCCTCTAGCAAATGTGTGAACAGTCCTGTGGACTTTGCACCTCCACGTACAATCTGTTCTGCTTTAGTGATTGCTCCATGCTAAAGACTTGCACATGCTTACTCGTCAGTCAGTGACGAGCCTGGGCATTGTGGTGGTGAGCCTGTGTCCCAGCATCTGGGTGGGTGAAGTAAGAGGAGTGCACACAGCCTGGACTGTAGAATGAGACCATCTTAAAAAACGGTAGGGGTGGGTGGTAGGCAGTGGCAAGATGACTCAGTGAGTTAAAGTACTTGCTGAGCAAGCCTAACTATGGATTTTATCTTGGAACCCACATAAAAAAGCCAGATGTGCACATATGCAATCCCAGTACTCCCATAGTGTGATGGAAGGCAGACACAAGAGAATTGCCTGCAAGCTCACAGGCCTCCGTAGTCTACGGGATACAGACTGGCAGAAACAAGACAGACCTGTCTGTCTCAAAACAAGGTAGAAGTGACCAGCAAGGTGGCTCAGCAGATAAGGACACCTGCCATGTAACCTGATGACCTGAGTTTAGTCCCTGGAACCCCTAAGGTAGAAAAGGAGAACTGATTCCTACAAGTTGTCCTACTCAAAACAAGATGGAAGGAGACAGCCAAGTCCTTGGGAAGCAAGCTTTACTGAAGCCTTGGGTAAACGACTTCCTGTTTCCATAAGAACACATATCATACAGTCCACTGTGAATCTTGCCTAATGTACATCTCCTCTTTTTCACCCTGGTCTACATGTATGTGCATGACTGGACACACAACAATAGTAATAGTGACTTTTTAAATACAAAAGTTGATCAGTGAGCAGTATTGTTAGCATCAGAATAGGTGATGATTTTATCTTGAGTATCAAAATTGTATTCTGAACTCCAATTTTTTTCATTTCTGTTATGTGGCCCTGGCTGTCCTGGCACTCACTCTGTAGGCTGACCTCAAACTCACAGAGACCCATCTGCCTTTGCCTCCCAAGTTCTGGGATTAAAGGCATGTGCCACCACACCTGGCTGAGTACCCTGATCTTAACTCTATTTAAGAAACAAGGGGACAGTAAATCAGTTGATAAGCAGAGCTTTCTTTATATTATACGTGGTAGTTTTAGGTGCAGGTTGATACACAGCTGATTCCTTACAGGTATATCAGGAACTTGATGTGACCATAAGGGGCTTCTTGATGTTTTGTTTCTTTAAAAAAAGACTGATTAGTTTGATTTTCTGAGTGTTGATTTTCGTGGGTTTTCTAATACATTTATCTTACAAGAGGAAATTGCCCCTTTTTGTTCAAGTGCAGGGATCAAACTCATGAATGTTGAGCACTACGACTGTGTTATGTCCTCAGCTCCAAAGATGTGACCGCTAACTTTCAGAATGTTAACCCAAGTCATAATTTTGTGTATCAGTTTCAGTACTTATATTAGCATTCATTTTTAATACTTGCACAGTTAAATTCTGTAACGTAACAAACTATAATTCTATTCTGACTCTCAATTGTTACTAGGTACGGCAGCAATTCCATGATGCTAAACTCATGGTAGACATTGACCTGGATCCAGGCTGCACTTTGAATAAGAAGATCAGAAATGCACAGTTATCACAGTACAACTTCATCCTGGGTAAGAAGGGAAGGTTCCCAACCATATGGGAAAAGCCTCTGAAATCTTGAAGCTTAAGCTCAGTGAAACTTGGTTATGAATGACCTTGGTTCCTGTGGTAGTTATTGAGAGGAGACACCATGTTCAGGGCAACTTAGAAAGGAAAGCATTTAATAGGGGATTTGCTTACAGTTTCAGGGGGTTAGTCCATGGCCATCATGGCAGGGAACAGCAGTGAGTCAGGCATGGCTGAAACAATAGCTTAGAGGCTTAGAGGTTATATCTGACCCAGAAGCCTGGGGTACAGAGAGGGGAAGGGAGGGAGAGGGGGTAGAGAGAAGAGGGGAGAGAGAGACTGAGACTGGGCCAGGGATGGGCTTGTAGGCAACCCCTGGTGACACATCTCCAACAAGGCCTCACCTTCTAACCTTCTAATCCTTCCCAAACACTCTCACTAACTGGGAACCAAGCTTTCAAACATGTGCCTATGGGGACCATTCTCCTTCAAATCACACAGTTCCCTCTTTTGTTTTCCTTACTTTTTGTGGTCCTGGAATTGGACCACAAAATTGGATCAGTGATTGTACGTGTTAGGCTCCTTTAAGCATGATTCTAAATACTCAGTGTCCTCTGTTTGCATAGCAAGGAAGTTGAGGGGTGAAAAATGGCTGAAGGTTGTTTACCTTCATGGAATTGCCTTTATATCATTTTTTTATTAAGTTCACTGGATTAAGTGACTCAGAATGGAAGTTTTAATAGAGGTCTTTTTTTACTTACAGCATTTTATAAGCCTGAATATTCATGGTCACCTGACCATCTCAGTGTGTCTTAAGTTGCATTTAGAGTCCATTAGGGTGATTTCTGCTGTTCAGGACAAATCCTCCCAGGTCCATCAGTTTAAGTCTCACAGAGCTTTGTGTCTTACGTTCTAGTTGTTGGGGAAAAAGAAAAAGCCAGTGGCACTGTGAATATCCGCACCAGGGACAATAAGGTCCATGGGGAGCGAACTGTCGAGGAAACCGTGGCGCGGCTGCAGCAGCTCAAGCAGTCCCGCAGCAAGCAGGCGGAAGAGGAGTTTTAACGGACATGGCCGGCACTGGCTCAGCCTAAAGAAGACGAGTGCTCCAACCCATAACCTTGTACCCTGGGAAACATGCGTTTATAATGACCTGGAATAATGCTGCAGTCTGCGTGAATCAGTCTTTTTGATCTGGACAATTCTTAATATGTTAGATGAGGATCAATAAAAGAACCATTAAAATTATTTTAGTCAATAAATGTCTCAGCAGTGGAAAATCGTGGTGGGGGGTGCTGTTTTACTGTAACAGTTACTTTGTGTGAATTCAATTAAAAAGTACAATTTTTAATGTGCTTAAAGAACACCAAGATTGAATTATGGTGTTAAGAATTAAAATTTACTGCTGCAGATATGCAGATATCGAGACCTCATGTCGTGTTTCTGTCGAAGCACCTGGGTCAGACTATGCCTCCATGTCCAGCAGGAAGTGCTGACGTGGAAATGCGGGTGTTTGGGAGGGTTAGGTCACAGCACTCTGACTCCCAAATGGGATGGAGCTAGCTGCTGGCTTGATAGTGGTAAGGTAAACATTTCCTTTTGAGATGAGACTTTTATTTCTTTTTGGGTAGAGAGCTTTAAAATAAAACAATGATGTGCAAACTCTTAGGGACATGTCTTCAAGGAAAGGCGAGTGTTGAAGAGTACTTGTGTCAAGTGTGTTCTCCATTATGAATACCTTTTAAATTTTTCTATCAGCAAATCATTTATGGAGCATGATGTAAGAAAGGACATTCTTGTATGATTATATATTATTTCCTTTTTAATAGTCATTTTCAGAAGTCATTTTGTCACATCTATAATAACCCAACAAGTTTGTTGGCAATGGATACCTTAAAGAGAAGCACACATAGATTAATTGTGTAATAAAGGAGGTGATATCTATCTTCTTGGTTTTGTTCTTGGCATCTTCCTATTCCACACTCCTGAGGGCCTTAAGAGCTATGCTTCGGTAGGCTTGTGATTTCTCTGTGTATCCTGACAAACCTTTAAAACAGATTTTGTATCCTGTGATGTCATCATCTTCTGATCCAGTTTTTGATTGGTATTTGTTCAGTCCATCTAAAACGTTCATGTTCCAGACAGGATGAACGCAGGGCCTACGGCAGGCTCGGCACATGTTCTTCCAATGAGCCACACTGCCAGGGCGCTGCACTGCATGTTGTAAATGCCTTCTGAGCAAACAGTTCTACTAATTTCAGGGTCTCTGGACTTTTTAATGCAATTTCCGATTCGCTTTCATTTTCATGTGTGACTTTGAGTTACAAGTCTGGTATGTCAAGACGGCTTTTGCACAATCAACTTCCTTAACTTATATTTTATTGAAGGAGCGGGTGTGCCAAGAAACACTCTGGAGATAGAAATCTCCTAGACCTTCTTAACATTTTATTTCTTATTCATGTATGCTCTAAGTATGATCTGTTGGTGCAGTTTTAGCTGTCAAGAGAACACACATTTGCTACTGGGACATTTAATATCTAATGTGTTCTGAGGTTTTAAATATATTTACTTGATACGATTATTCAGTGACCTGAAAACCAGCAGCAACCACCAATGTCTAGTATCCTAATATATAGTAAGAATACTTGTATTTATTAGTTTCGATACCACATGTGACTCCATAACAGAATTCCATCCATTTTGTTATTTGCTGTGGCTGCTTGCCCACCAAAGAGATAAGTAGGTTGACAGACTGGATGTGTCAAGTCTGCGTGTTTACTACCTGGTGTGTGGATTAGACTCTGTAAAGAGAAGTGTCCTTTCCCTGCTGTTCTTGCTGCCTTACATTTTGCATAGAAAGCATCGGGACTGACTTCTTGCATTCTTGAAGTGGCTGTGAAAATGAAAAGCATGTGTTGATTAACAAATAGAGGAGCTGGGGTCAGCGATGTGCAGTGGCACGTGGGTATGTGTAGTCCCATTTACTGTGTAGGGCAGGAGGACCCCACATGTTTGAGGCCCATGTGGGCAGCAGTGAGATCATGATGACAGTCTCGACATCTCCTGCCCCTGGCTCTTCTCATGATATCCATGGCCAGCCAATCATTTACAGACCTTTCTCCAACACTCATTTTGCATGCATGTACCTCTTGACCTATTGCGTGAGGTCAGTCCTGTGTGGGGAAAAAAACTATATAAGTAGGAAGAATTTGAGCCACTTCCTGTTGGCGATTTCTACTCCCAGCTGCTCCTCATTTGCCCGCACAGGTGTCGCTTAAGGCCTTCAATAAGAAGTACATCTTTCTTCAAATCTGTCTTTCTCAGCTTGTGTTTGGTATCTGGAAAGCACAGGACTCAGTGTTTCCACCTGCCACTGCGTACACCATATGCTTAGTCAACTGTTGGCTCATGCTATTTCCTTAAATGTAACTGACATCAGTGCCACTATCCCTCCTTGAATAATGTCTTCCTCCTTGTAAAGCTAACACTTGGACTTAGGGACTCACACGTAAGAGATGTGGAGTCAAAAATGGGGTTGCTTTTTGAACTGAAACTTCCAATTGAACAACCTTCGGCAAATCTAACTTCTCTGAGCCTCTTGCTTCTGGTCAAATGTGTTTACTGTATCTTGTGTGCAGCTGTTATGACAAGTCTACAAGTTTTGTTTCATATAAGACAGTATTGATATGCTCATCTGCTCCTGCCTCAGTAGTTATCCCCTTTATATCAACTTCTCAGTTGCCTCTGACCTCTCAAGCTATTTCTCCCATATTGTATGTATCCTGTGTCCCTCAGTGCTGACTTCAGCTTCCACAAAACCGAAGTGTGCTTTGCAGAGAACAAACAGTGCTCCTGGTGGCACTTGGGCTCTAATAACAGAATTGGTCTGGGCAGTGAACAAACTAGATGTGGCAGAGGAAAACATCAAAACGCTTGCACTGCCAAGGCATAGTTTGCAGAAAGGAGCTGTGTGGAGGGAGCATGGTGACTGCAGAATCCTGAATCCTGTGGCGAATGTAAGGGGTATCGAAAGGAGAGGTGCCTGGACCAGTGGAAGAGAAGCAACAGTGGGACCAATGGGACGATCAGACTGAGCAAAAGAATGAGGAGTTGAGTAAAAAAGAGATTCAGTTTAGATCAGATTCACAATGGGCTGTATGTGTGTTATGGAAACAGGAAGCTGTTTATTGGAGGTTTTGGTACAGCTTGTTTCCCAAGGAATGATTTTTGAGGTTGTCAAGTTCTCCAAGTGCATTATGTATCTATAGCAACACTAAGCTTTAATTTAAGGAGTCTGTCTCTAGCTAGTGATATCCAGTATTTACTCTGGTGAAATTTGAATTCTAAAATAAAAATAAATAAATATAAAGTTTACCTTCAGATAGCAGGTGGCAGCCTTACCCTCTTTATCCAGATAGATGCAGGCACCAAAACAAGGTTGGAGCAATCAGTTAAATTATCTTAAGTTTAGCTTGAACTAACTCGAACCTCATTGTCCCATCATTGGAGAGGAGTAATGGACTCCAGCAATATCAGTGAATCATATTTATAACTTGAAACGGGGCTTTCCCTGGACAGTCTCAATAGCCTCTAGTGGAACACTAATACTGGCATAGCCAATATTGGGAAGTATACCAAGAAACTGGCAAGGGTATTGGGAACTGTCCCTGTCACTTCTGATGGGGAAAGTATAAAGGAGAGTGAACTGTCGGGGGTCCAGAGAGGGTGGAGTGATGTCTGGTTTGTAAGTAGAGAAGCAAATGCTAAAGCAGAGTAAACCCCTGTCCTCAGTCCACAGGAGCAAAGCTGCAACAAACAGAGCTGCAACAGTTACCAGTGAAGCCTGTGGAGAAAGGGTCCCAAGGGGAGGAAGCAGGAGGAATGCTTTGTCATTCAGCTTGAAAATAATCCAGCAGCTTTGTATTCTGGGAGGTCTGTGGAATGCTAGCAGGGTGTTACCAGGATCCTATCCACCAGATCACTTGCAGTGCAGGTTGCTGCAAAAATGTAGGAGCCTACATATTGTCTGATGACAAGCCCAGAGCTCTCCATGCTCCACTGTAATAAACAGCCTGGTAATTCTTCCAAGCCCCTAGCACCTTTTAGGGGTGGGATGGGGTTGAAGCTAAGGAACCTTGCATACTACATACGCACCAGTGAGCCACTTTCCAGCCCTCCTTTTACTTTGAGATAGAATCTCATTAATTTGCAGAGGCTGGCCTTAAATTTACTTTATATCCCAGGTAGGTCTTGAACCTGTGATCTTTCTGCCTCAGCTTCCTCTGGAGTAGCAGGGAGTACACGTGTATATTTCAAACTGAACTTTGAGAACCATGTTTTCAGGTTCCCTATGAGCCATAGGTGATTGATTGAAGTCTATCTCAGGATCACTGCAGGCTAGCAGGAGGGCAGAACTCTGTATGTAGGTCTGGGTTTTTAAAAATAGCCATATACTCTGTGGCTTTATCACAGTTTAATTCAGAAACTATTAGGAACTTCAAATTGTCACTGATTTTCATTTGTTTGGATTTTTCAACTTAGTTTTTTGTTGCTACATAAACTATGCTTCAAAAAGAAAGTGTTGTTTGCATGCATTGCTATGTGATGCTCCTCACAAAGAACAGTTTCTCAGAAGGGGGATTCAAGATCAGAAAGTCTTCCTGCTGTTTTAGCTTGTAAGTACTGTCTTAGATAGTTTGGGGTTTGAACAAGAACGGCCCCCATAGGCTCATATATTTGAATGCTTAGTCGTCAGGAGTGCTACTATTTGAGAGTAAGAGGTGTGACTTTATTGGAGGAAGTGTGTCACTGAGGATGGGTTTTGGGTTTCAGAAGCCGGCACTAAGCCTGGTGTTGCTCTCTCTGCCTGCAAATCAGGATGTAGCCAGCTCTCAGCCACTGTTCCAAGTTAAATTATGATGTAGCCAGCTCTCAGCCACTGTTGCAGTGTTAAATCATGATGTAGCCAGCTCTCAGCCACTGTTCCAGGTTAAATTATGATGTAGCCAGCTCTCAGCTACTGTTGCAGTGTTGTGAGTACACTCTGCTTCCACCACACCTCTCCATGGTGAAAGTGGACTAACTCTCTGAAACTGTAAGCAAGCCCATAATTACATTTTTTATAAGAGTTGCCTTGGTCATGGCTTCTCTTCACAGCAGAACAATGACTAAGACAGATGGTCTAATGAATCCATGCCTGAGTGCTTTTGTTCCACAAACACTAGCAATAGATCATCTCCCAAACAAAAACTACTTTCCCAATCAAGGCTAAAAGGAACAAAAAATTAATTTAATTATTTTTTTCTAATACTGCGACATAAAACAAGCCTGTTGAGTAACAGAGGTGTATATATTATTATTGTCAGAGGGCAAAAACTATCACAATAATTTTGTTTAAAAATTCTAGCTTTACTTTCAGTCTAGAATTGGCAACAGTTCATTCCACAAAACATAAATAAGACAAAGAGAAAAGTCTGAGTCTGTAGACAGAAAAAGCTGAAACAGAAAAACATCACTCATTTCAAAGTTACCTTCCTCATGATGCCAGCATAGGAGATAGAACAAAAGGAAACCACAGATTTGTTCTCCTTCCTGGGAAATATTCAGGTGGCAGAAACTCGGTTATTCTGACAATTGTCTCTGGTCTGTTTAGGGTATCTGGCTGTTATCTCATAATCCCGACTTTCTCCATGGTCAGTGTCTTAGTTGGGGTTTCTAATGCTCTGAAAAGACACAATGACCATGGCAACTCTTATAAAGGAAAACATTTAATGGGGTAACAGCTTGCAGTTTCAGAGGTTTAATCCATTACTATCATGGTGGGGAGTGTGGCAGCATGCAAGCAGATGTGGTGCTAGAGAGGTAGCTGAGAGTTCTACATCTTGTGGGCAACAAGAAGTGAACTGATACTGGTTGGTATCTTGAGCATACGAGACCTCATGGCCTGTTTCCACGGTGATTGGCTCCAACAAACCACACCTACCTACTCCAACAAAGTCATACCTCCTGATAGTGCCACTATCTTTGGGAGCCATTTTCTTTCAAACCACCACAGTCAGATAAAAGTTTCAATTGGCAAATTGAAGCCTAAGTGACTCTGTTTTGATTTTAGCCTGATCTGTTGGGCCTAAGACAATTTAGTTCAAAACAATACTCTTCTGTCATTTTTCACTCAATTCCAATCAGAAGACACGAGATGGCAGGGACATGACCATTCCTAGAATCTGATATTTATGATGGATTGCTGTTAGGGAGGATAGCAGCAGGGGGTGATGTGCACTGTGTCCCCAGCCTCCCTGCCTGGCATCTTCCTAGTAGAGTAATGAGGTTCCTCATAGGTGGACACTGTGAGCTTTGATCCAGTCACCCTGGGTATCAGGCTCCCACAGTGAGGTTCCTACTCCTCATAATGACACACATGCAAAAGCGGAACAGTTCCAGCTGGTTGTCATTGTAGCCAGAAAATGTAGGAAATCACAAAAATGTCTGTGATGCATGCCATTACTTGTGAAATAATAACTAACTGGAAGTAAACATTGATTTTTATTTAAATCCATCATCCCCTAAAGAAAAGTCACAAAGCCTCATTTCTATGAGAACTTGCAAGGATATGTTAGTGTGTCTACTTTGGTTAAATAGAGTGGCTAATAGGATCAGGGTTTGGGGACAATCTAGATAGAGATGGGACTGTATGGGAGTTATATAAGGATCCTGCCTTAGCTGGGTTTTTATTGCTGTGAAGAGACACCATGCCCTGCTTCCAAAAGAGGAAGTTGTTTAAAAGCAAATGCTGTACAAAAGGTAAGGATTTTACATCATGGAAGGTGAACTTTCTGAATCACGTATAACGTGGGCTTTCTCGGGCATCCTCTGCTACAGGTTTCCCATCACGTGTCTCATTAGTACATCTTGTCCTAGCAAATTGTCTCTGGCTTCTGCCTCTACCCAATGTCAGGGACACAAGAATCTAGAACTTCTCCAGAGGTGCCCACCAAACCCAACATCTATTGTTATCAATAGTCACATTAAGTACAGGTGAATAGTGGGTATGACAAATGCCCATAGCCACTTTTACTCCATTGTTCATCACTCAAACACCTGGCAGATGAAGCGTTGACAAGGTTTGACTATGTTGCTCAGGCTGACTTTGCATGTGTGATCTACCCACCTGAGTCTCCCAGGTAGCAGGAATTACAAGCATACGGTATTACGTTCAGCTTCCAGAACACTAAAATTCAATCCACCACTGAATGAATGCTTTTGATTTATATACCTGTGTCTGCATAGAATGGGTCAGAGAGCCATGCAAATTTAATTTGCTATCAAAGATCTCTTTATGATATCTTTCAAAAAGTCTAACTGGGAAAGTAAAATTGTTGTTTGGCCATTGCTGTGAAGATGAACATAGTGTCAAATTGGTCACTGACTATGAATTCAGTTGGAAAGATTAAAGCAATGGGATTTTCTTGGAATGGAAAAAGGGAGGTGGCTGGGCAAAGCCCATGCTCTCCTAAAATGTTTTACAAATGTTGGCCCTTTAAACCACCATATCTAAATTTTCTTGTATTCTTGTTAAAATTATAGGTTGATCCTTGACATAACAAACTAACAACTGGAATAGAATTCTGAAAAGTATATTCCAAGATTTCTCCCACCCACAGAAGCAAAAAAGAAAAAAAATTCATTAATTCACATTGGAAATACAAATATTATGGTTCACAAATTCTACAGTAAGACGTTTTTCTTTTATGAGGACATTTGAATTTCATATGCCTAGCATTTCCTAGTAGTCATTTATGTTACTATTTTTTCTAGGCAAATGGCTACAGTCAAAGCACAATCTCTTAAGCTATTAAGTCTTCATCTTTTCAGAACTGAAAACACTGAAAGGGATCACTTTCCAACTTCTGGGCTTTAGTCTCTAATTGCATTTATTTCTTCTTAAATATTTTTTTATTTTTGAAAATCTCATACATGAATGTAATGAAATGTGATAATATCTATGATCATAGCCTGTTTTCCCCTTCAGCTCTCCCCATATCCCTATCACACCTCTCACAACTTCATGCATATTTGTTTGCTTGTTTGATAGCCACTAAGTCAATGCCACATATGTGGGGACAGCCAATGAAGCACGGGAGACCTATTAGTGCTCACGCCCTCAACAAAGATGCTTCTCCCTTCCCCAGCAACTACCTACTGCCTACAGTTCCTCAGTATTGGGTGGGGCCTCTAGGTCACTTATTCTACCTGTTACATTTTTTCTTTAAAGTTTAAGAGTCACCCTCTTCAAGGAAATACTACACCAACTTTCCTACTAGGCAGCCTTTAGAACACCCTTTCTTAAAGGTTTTTGAGCACCAGGCCCTTCCAAAGACCACCTAATCTAGAGCTGTGATGTGAGGTGGATTATCTCAACTTTTCTTATTTTCTCAGTGGATGGTAGTGCAGGATTCACCCTTCAAACTCACCTGGACTGTGCAAGCTCTTCAAATTGTGATTATCCTTCTATCATAATCATGGTGAGGGCAATTTAATTGTGTATGAAAGATTGGAATAAATTAGTCTCAGGCCTATGTGGAATGCAGACTTGTTGGGTAATCAAAATGTTGCATCCAGATGGACAGAAATTCCAGGGTGTGCAGCTGCATTGGCTGAGTTGGGGAAATGGTGAGATGAATGCTATTCTTTCCAAATGCTTACTTACTCACTGTGTTAGTCAGGGTCCTCTAAAGTAACAGAACTTACAGAATGAATTTCTTTATCTATGCATAAGAAAGGGGTTAATTAGAATGACATATAGGTTGTGGTTCAGGTAATGTAACAGTGGCTATCTGTAAATAAAATGTCTGAGAATCCAATAGTTGCTCAGTCCAAAAGGTTGTATGTTTCTGGTCTTCAGTCTTCAGTCTATTCTGCAATCTTGAATAAGTAGGCTCTAATGCTAGTGAAAAAAAAAATGGATTTGCTAGCAAGGTGAGCACAAAGCAGGTGAAGAGCAAAAGTTTCCTTCTTCCATGTCCTTATATGTTTTGCAGGTTACCCAGCTCAGAAACCCCTTGGGGGAGGGGATGAGAAGATGCAGCACCAATAACTCAGGCATCGGAAGTCAGTGAGCAGCAGAGCATGCTGCAGATTTGTGTATTAGGGAAGTTAGGCCTGCCTTTATACCCCCTCCCAGGGTCCCATTGGCTTAGTCTGCTGACTCTGCTGCATTGTCCTTTCCTTATTGCTGTCTCCAGTCAGGTGTCTCTTCATCAGCAGTCTCCGGGTGTGGAGAGAGGCTTGGCTCAGGGAGGAAGTGCCTGCCATGCATGACCATGCAGGCTGGCCTGGGCACTTGCAGCTTGGGTAGGCTGGCTGCCAGTTCTCCTACATATATGGGCTTCCAGAAGAAGGTATGACCCAGATTAAAGGCATGTGTCCTCCATTTCTGAATTTTAGTTAATTCCAGATGTAGCCAAGTTGACAACAAGAATAGACATCTCACTCAGCATCATGCCTGCTAAGGAGAGTGAAAGCAGACCAAACTTTATGTGAGGCTTTAGGGTTTAATGCCTGTGCTTATTCCTGACAACAGTGTAGAGAAGTGTTGTCAGCTTCATGCAAAGAAGCTGAAGGGCAATGAGGTTTGTCTGCTGGGGCAAGAGAGTACAGGAGCTGTGGCTTCCACTCTTTAATGGTCACTTGATCTCTTTCTTTGGAGAAGATGCTAGTACCAGGAGAACTTCATCCAATAGAGTGAACAGACCCTCTTATTTCCTGGGAGTCCCTCTCCCACATGAAGACCAAGTCTCCCAAGATGGCAGGCAAGGCTCTTAGGGAGTTGCCTGGCCAAGGGGTCTATACCCTAATGAGGACTGTCCCAGGGCTGGTGGAACCTCTGAGGCTCTGTGCAGATTGGGACGAGAACAAGAGTTCTTCATAGGACTCTTCTGCATGGGCCAGAGTATGCCAGCTGACACCAGAACACACCACACTTCTCTGTTTGCATCTCTGTTGACACCTCATTAGCATGCACACTCACTAGTGTTCCATTTTCCCTCTTCTCTTGTGATGTGGGGCTTTAACACGAGGTCTTATGTGTTCCAGGAAAGTACTTCACTGCTGAGTGACAGCCTCACCTCCTGCCTCACTTTGTACTTACAATTCTGGGTGATTGCTTTCTTAGAAAAGGTTATGTCAAGTTACCTCATACCCAGCCCCACAACCTGCACTTGTGTCCAAGCTCTGCAGGTACAGCAGACTTCCCAGGGAACTAATGTCTGAGAGCTTTCCAAGCCATGTAGTTCACTTTCTGGTGATGATTCTTGCTTGTTTTCTGGTTTAAATACAGAAGAAGTTTAGTGTAATGGAAGCCCCAGCAACATCTGAAGAGGGGATGCTCTAATTAACTGGGAGAGGATGTTCCAATTCAGGGCTCTCTTTCCATGGAGCATGTAACTCATGATAATAATAATAATAATAATAATAATAATAATAATAATAATAACAACAATGTTCAGTAAACCACAGCCCTTATTACTGCATGCTGTCATCATAGACTCAATAGCATCAACATAATGTAGGTACATATTTATTATAAAGGTGTTGAAACTAAGGCACAGAACGTTTAAGAACACAGAACAAGGTACAGAGCTGAAATTCCAACAAGGTACTTTGATTTGGGTACCAAATGTCAACTGGGAACCCCCCCCCCTAGGTCTTTACCACTCACTGCATCCTCTGCCCCTACCCGAATCATCTCATCTTCATTCATTCCTGGCCTGGTCCTTAACCTTTCAGGGCTAAGGTCTTCCACATCTGGCATGGCAAAATCACTGAATGGACCAGGCTGAGAAAGAACTTGCCATTGTTTTGATATTACAAACAAGCACTCCTCAAAGGATGTTGATATTTTGGAATAGTAGAACATTGCATGAGAATACCTGTCCCATAATAAACTATGCCCATGTTCAAAGTCTAGGCAAGGAGACATTTGCTAAGACAGGGTCTCACTTAGCTATCCCTGAGCTCTGTGTGTAGACTAGGCTGGGCTTGACCCACAGAGATCTGCCTGCCTCTGCCTTCTGAGTACTGAGATTATTTGTTCACTATTAGTGAAATCAATCAAGAATATTAGAGTTTGGGAAGTTAAATTTTGGCTCATTGATAAGCAATAGTCTTTCCTTTCCTGGAATTCTAGTGTGGAAATGGAGGAAGTTAATAATCTCTGAGCAATGGAAACTGGCCCAGGCTAAATGGAAGCTGGATAGGTAACAGCATGATAGAACTGAGCTGAATAGAGGTGGTCAATATCATTCAGAACCAAAGGAATATATGGCAAAAGCACAAGGAACCAAGGGTAGGCTCAAAACTCCCAGCTCAAAAGATAAGTGGTTTAATAAGACTGAAAAATTCCCTGTTGACTAATAGGAATAGGAATCTTATAACCTTTAACCCAGAGATACCAGGAAAAAAAGTCAAAGGATTTCCATTTGTTCTGTAAAGACAAAGACACTGTAACAATATCTGTGATACAGTGAGTTAATTGTAGCTAACAGAACAATGAGGCTAATTAACAAAAAAATAGTAGGAAAAGATGCTTTCAACTTTCCAGCTTCCTGAATGTGTCATTTAGAAGATAGGCTTGGCTTCTCATTAGCCTTTCATTTAAAGTGAAGTACTCAGTAAGAAGATAATAACAGATCCCTTTAACACTTTAGCTTATTCTTATGACTTAAACAGATAAAACCTTAAGGGTCTGGGGAATTGTCTTCCAATGACAAAGCAAATAAAGAGAGGGGTGTGTGTATTTCCTTAAGTATCTCATCATGGACCCTGGGTTAGAAACAGAAAGTTACCAAAGCTGCTTTTGCAAAAGCAAGGAGACAGAAGGAATTCTGGGTAAGAGTGCATAGCCTCATTATGATATGCACCATGGTTTAGATCTGTTTTATCAGCTATAGCCTATATGCTAAATGCTTGTCTCCAGTGTGGTTCAATGTTGAAGCCTTTAGATAATGACATCTAGCAGAAATCTTAGGTAACTAAGGACATGCCCTAGGAAGAGGTTAGGAAATATAATTAGTAGTCTCTTCTGCTCTCTCTTTTTGCTTCTTACCCACCACTGAAGTAAGCAGCTTCCTCCATCACGATCTCCTTCCATGAGGTACTGCCAAACTTTAGCTGCTAAAGCAATGGGGGTAACTATGAGCTGGACCCTCCAAAGCTGTGAGCAAAACTAGACCATTTTCTTTATTAGCTTGACGATCTCAGGTGTGTGTTACATTAACAGAAGACCACTAACCCAGGAAGGTAGCTCCCTGACCTCCTCACAAACTCTTGGGATCACCTTGGCTCCATGCTGAGGTAGAGGTGACTGAGAGTTGGCAGAAGGCGGGGGATTGTCACTGTTGACTCTTGAAATGTTACAACTGTATTTTCATAAGAGCTCTGAGAACTGAGCTTCCCTCATGGTACCCTACAACACCTACTTCTTTGTTTTCTAGATAGAATCTTTCTTCAGAAGCTCATATCAGGGCTGAGCTGGAAGATCCACCCAGCAGTACTCAGTTCATGCACCAATCCTCAAGAGAAAGATGACAGCACTTTAGCATGAAGCATTGCATGACTATGTCACTCACTTGTCCCAGCCATCTTTAGACTTAAATAGAGCCTCTTTTAAAAATGGTGGCAAGGGACTTTGTAATGTCATCTTTATGCTAACCAGAATATTGGCCTCTTATGTTAGATCACATAGCCAGTTGTATAAGGGTTGACACTAAGACAAGGGGACCACTCCAGTTCATCCTGGTGAGCTCATTAAAAAAAATGATTGCTAGATTCAAGGTTCAGAAAGAGATATCAGAATGATGATATTGAAAGACCCCCCACTCAAGGCTAATAGCTTGAAACCTGGCTTAGCAATGGAAACGCCATTTTGCAAGGCTTCCACATAAACAAGTAAAAAGTCAGTACAAGTAAAAAGACAGGACAAGGTCAGTACTCACAGGCTGCCAAATAAGATATCTGTGAACAGACATTTGGCCTTGGGGAGGGAGCAGAGAGCTCAGAGAAAAACCCAAACATAAGCTAGGTCAGCTATTATCAGATCCCCAAACACGTAAGGAACTTGCCCTCGGATAATCCAATGCCTTATCTGAGATGGCCAATGGGACCCCTGTAACTATGCATCTCGCTTCTGTACCCATGCTTTTGCTACCCAGCCCTATAAAAGTCCCTCTCCCCAGCCCGTGGGCGCGCAAGTCCTCCGAGAGACTTTGTCGCCCACAGGTACCTGTGTATCTCAAATAAACCTCTTGCAGTTTGCATCCGCATCCGTGGTCTCGGCTTGGTCTTTGGGTCCAGAGATCTCTTCCTGGAGGGAAGTCCTCTTCTGGGGTCTTTCAATATGAGAAAGGGACCCTGAGCCAAGGAGTAGAGGCTGCCTCTAACAGAGATTTAAAAAGGGCAGAGTCTCCTGCCAGAGCCTCTGAGAGAACTACAAGCCTACTGGTACACTGATTTTAATCTAGCACAACCTAATCTAGCATCGTAAGAAAACAAACGTGCTGTTTTACACATACACAGAGGTGGGGGTACATATACAGGAAAACAATCTAAGATAAGTTTCCCAAAAAAAGGAAGATTTAGAAAGATTTTTCTTTCTACTTTCCTTTTTTTTTTTTTTTTTTTTTGTAGCTCTGTAGCTCCAACACCAGCTGTTAGCTTGTACAACATGTGGCTAGTTGCCAAAATCATTGTGCTGCCTCTTCTCTCTAAGATAGAGTGGGAGAGTTACCATGAGAAGTACTCAAAAACTACAAATGTAAAATGATTCATTTCAGGATGTCTTTATTATACCTTAGCACATGGGTAGTTGCTTCCATTTGCATTTACTTACTGTTTTCCTTTGGAATTATATAGCATGGGCTTGGGTCCTAGGGGCTCTGGGGATTTAAATAAATCATCTAGATTAACAGTTGACTCGTGGTAATTAAGCATACCAGTGGAAAATGATCAGACAAAAGCAGTAAGCATATGTTTTGACAATAGCTTTGTACACAGCCCTTTGTCTCCAGCAACAAAATAGGACTTCAACACAATGACGGGGCCAGAGAGCATCAGTGGCAAAGGCTTTGATCCCCTTCTCATTGAGGTCCCAGCAGGGATGAGCCTCCCCAAGTTATCAGTCAATTCAGAATTTCCTCTCTGTCTCATGGTTCCAGTTGGCCCCTCAGAGCTTTCTCCTGTTAAATAGCTATGTGGTCACAACTTCTCAGCAGCTGGGTCTTCCCTTCTCTGAAGGATGGTTGGAAATCTATGACCTTTCCATAGAGAGCTGAGGATGGTAGCTATCCTTAGCACTCAGGAAGTGACCTCACAGGGCTGGGCTCTATTCATCTGGAGAGATGATAATGATCCCTTAGTTGAGAAGCCTGTCACTGTTTTCATGTGTGTCTCTTCACATCAGATCTGACCAATTCAATACCAGCTGAGAGGAAGAGCTCAGGTTTTCACCAGCTGCTCATTCATTAATTACTTCAAGGGATGTTTATTATATGCCAGGAAGAAACCTTCTATACCCTGAGGATATGAGGGAGGGAAGGAGAGAGGGAGAGAGAGGGAAGGAGGGGGGTAGAGAGAGAGGGGGGAGGGAAGGAGGGAGGGAGGGAGAGAGAGAGAAAGAGAGAGAGAGAGAGCGAGAGAGAGAGAGAGAGAGAGAGAGAGAGAGAGAGAGAGAGAGAGAGAGAGAGAGAGAGAGAGAGAGAAGGCCACTAGCATTCATAGTCTCCATTCCAGTGGGAGGAACTGATAAGCAGAAAAGAATATGTGCTATGAAAGAATACATCAGGAAAGGCTTACAGCATCCTTGGGGGCTGGTCAAGTTTACAGTTTTAAGTTAAGATAGGTGACAGGGACCTCACTGCAAAGGTGAGACGCCAGAAGGAGCTGAGAGGAAGATGTTATGTGTGTGTCTAAGTAAAAAGCCTTCCTGGGAGAGGGAACTGGGCTTTCAACAATCCATTTATCACCAACTAGACGTTGTTTACATCACTTTCTGGTCTGCTTTCTGTACAGAGCTACTATTTGACTGCGCCTTTTGGAGACTGGACCATTTCTGTCCCTTAACTTCTGCTACAGTTTGGATGCAGCTAATATATAGCCTCCAACAGTTCATGTGTTTTAGTCATCCCTGCGGTGATGTAGGAAGAGGGTGGGAATCTAATCTGACTGTGGTGTTTAGAAGGGCTTGGATGCTGATTAAGAATGCAGTCATCAGCACACTTAGTTCCCAGTGGGCTTAAAAGAAGAGTTAAGATCACTAGAGTTGTCATACATGTCTCAGATACGTGTCATGTGATGTCCTGAGCTATCTGTCTTTACCAGGAGTAAGGCAGTCACTTGAAGCTCCTAGACATTGGGACTCCAGAACCCTACACAAAAATAAACCTCCAGTATTTAAGGGCAGTAATGAAAAACAGTTCAGTATAGTTTTGCAATATAAGATATTCATCTATTTCTTAGTGCCTAGAATATTAGATTCCGCCACATAAAGTTATCAATATGCAGCATGACTTTTTTTTTTAACTTTTGAAAGTAGCCACTAGATATGGTTCAAAGGACTTTATTTTGACAGAGCTATAGGACACGACCAAAAAACAAAAATAAAAACAAAAAACCAATTGCTTATCATGAAGGCATGGATGCCTAATATTGGAGGAAGGATTTGTTACATTTTAGCTTTCTTCCCTTTACTTCCTTGAATTTTAACAGCTGAACCTTTCCCACACAATGTGTAGAGACTTGTCACTTTTCAATAAGTGGCCTTAATGATGGTCAGCTTAGGTGAGTGAAGTGAAGAGAGAGACAAGCTTTGGGGACAAAGATGGAGGCTATTCTTAATCTTCTTAAAGGGCTGGAAAGTGCCTCCAGGTGGAATGGTTTCTGCTGTTGCCCTAATTTTGATGTTGGATGCATTTCCTTCCTTGTGTAGTTCATTATATGGGTATTGGGTCCACATCTAGTGATGGAATTGTGGTTTTAACTTATCAGTTTAATATAATTGGCTCGAAGGGTAGAGCACAAATGGGAGCAGGTGATATTGAAGTTACAGAGACGCTGTATCCAATGTCTCATTTTTTTCTGTCTATGCTACTTGCCAGCTGTGGCACAGAGCCAAGATCATGCATATGAACTGTCAATAGTAGCTGGCATGGGATGCTAACCTCGCCCAAGCTGCAGGTTGCTCTGCTTGTTTGTTTTTGATGTATTGGAAGCACAGACAAACACATGTGTGTCTTTCCACAATGTCAGAATTTACCAAATAACCATAAATTCACAATGGTAGCTATTAGCCAGATCCTCCACTTTCCTTGATAATCCTGGCCAAATCATACACAGGTTCTTTTATTCCAATATAAATTGATAATAATGACTCTATTATTAACTAATATTGACACTTATATGTGAAGGGGTATGTGTGTATCATAGCACATGTGTGGATGTTGGAAGATAGCTTGCAGGAATTAGTTTTCTTTTTCTACCTTATGGGCTTCAAGGCTCAAACTCAGCTCAGCAGGCTTGGTGGCAAGTGCACATCTCACTTCCTCTTTTTTTGTGAGATAGGATCCCAAATAAATCCAGCTGATCTCAAGCTCACTATGTAGCTGAAATTGACTTAACCCCCTCCTAGCTTAGCCTCCCCAGTTCTGGGAATGCAAATATGACCAATCACATTCAGATTTCATTTTTTAACCTAATAGAATTTTCTAAAACTACTAATGCCCTTATCCTCTTCCAGACCTCTAAGAGGACTGTGTCAATTGACTTACTGGGCCAAGAATTTGAGGGTTGAGAGCCTCTCTGTCATCCTTAGAACATTATTAGAAATGTTTCCTACAAAGTTTGAAATTCTCTCCAGACCTGAGTCAATCACTGGAGCTTGAACAAAAACCCCTTGCAATTTATGCAAGTCTCTCTATGTAACTTATGCAAATTCAATGCCTAGAGCAGATGACTGGAAGTTTGCATCATTAAATCTCTTCTAAGAAAAGCTGTAAGGCCAATAATGAAAAAGAGTCTGAGTATACAAAAAGGCAATGGCCAGACACTGTGACTTTGACCTGTGGTTTCCAACAATTTGATCAAAAAACCAAACTCAGAGTAAACAACCTAGGAAATCATCTTCCTGTAAGTGAAGATTGCAGGAAGTCAAAAGCAAAATAGACTGGTTTTCTTGTTGTTGTTGTTTTTCTTTTCATTTAGCTGATCTCTGTTTCTGTCCATAGAACAAAGATTGGGTCAGGAACTAAATGTCCTGATTAGTGTGGGAGAGAGAAAAGCCTTTAGCTTTGTCACTCAAGATGACAGAAATGGTTGGCGAGAAATGCTGGGTGAATAACACAACTCTGGAGGAGCAAGCCTTCTGTGGCAGCTGAGTGGCAGGAGGTACACTTTGGGTCAAGCATCTTTACCAGACCCTTTCTTATACATCAGTCTGCATAGGAATAAAGAGGTTCCCATAGAGGCCAAACAATGTCAGCACCATCTTGCAGGTCAGATACAGGTAACAGATGCCTGTGGCTCCTAGTTCTGAGAACCCTCCTCAGCATGTTATTCTTGGTAACCCTTGGGATGGGAAGAAGCACAGAAAACTCCCACACAATTGATTCTACTGATAATCCAACCCTCAAATCTGCACATCATGCTTGGAGACTGGATAAAGAGTTGCTGATTGAGTTTGGTTCCCTACCTTGAAATGTGAACGGTATCTGTGAGGAAATATAATTGGGAAGAGAATGAGTTCCTTTGTCTAAGTGCAGAGGAAAGATAATTGGTGCTTTGAACTAGGCTTTACCCACATGTGGCCTTGACCTACATCTTTTGTTTCTGGAATTTTTGATTAGTCACAGTCTTGGCATTGGGAAGAGCTGGTAGGTAGGAATAGAGGTGGGGGGGCATGAGGTAGGTTGAGAGCTCATGCTAAAGTTTGAGTTCAAGATACATTGCTTCTTTTGCTGGTCTCATTACAGCCAGGTGTAGCCTTCTAAAACCCCACACTGAAGCACGCCATGTTTATTGAGACTCCATTTCCTAGGCATTCATCTAGTCCAGTGGTTCTTAAACTGTGGGTAAGACCCCTTTGGAGGGGTTGATTGACCCTTTCACAGGTGTTGCATGTTAGGTATCCTGCACGTCAGATGTTTACATACAATTCATAACAGTAGTGGAATTATAGTTATGAAGTAACAATGAAAAAAAATTTATAGTTGGGGGTCACCACAACATAAGGAATTATATTAAAGGGTTGCAGCATTAGGGAGGATGAGAACCACTGATCTACTCTGGAATCAAGATGAGCCTGAATCCTACTTGACTACAGGCTTCCTTTCCTGTAAGAATTTCTGCTCATGGTTGGAAGTTCTCATGATCTACCCTGGTCCTGGAACCAGAGGGGAGCAACAGAGCCAGCTGTTCTGCACCTATTTTGGAAGGTCTGGCATGACAGAAACAAGGACATACCAACATCTGTTGTCTAGTGAGAGCTTCCAAATAAACTGATTAAGGACAAATGGTTGGAGTGGGATATACACACTTGGCTCCACAGGCTAGAGGAAGTAAGGGCAGTGTGGAGAATTGGGTACTAGGAATCCAGAGAAAGTGTTGCTTAATGGTCACTGAGGGACTTGCCACATCACATTCCTGAATAACTATTCTTCCCTTCGTTCTGCCCCAGTGCGGTGAATGATTTTGATTGTCTATTTGACTGAAATCAACTGAAAGATAAATGTCTGAGCACATCTGTTGTTGGGGGTTTTCTTGATTAGGTTCATTGATTATGAAAACTCACCATAAATGTGAGCAGCACTTTGCATTGGTCATTCAAATACAAAGTGGTCAAGGGGGAAACTTGCATTTTGCCTGACTGCCTTTGTGTCTCCCCAATGAGTTCTATCCTATTCGTTAGCTCACCTACCCTCCTGAAGCTGTTCCCACTACCACTGCTGTCATCCTTCACTGACACCAAAACCAAGATGTTTCAGGTTTCCAATGTGGAGTGAAGACCTATGGCTCTCTAGATTCTGCCCAACATTATGATGGGAGCTGAGGGACCCAGCCTTATGAACTGACCTGCTCCTGGGTCTCAGCCTCTCCAGTATGAAGACAGACATTGTTGTCCTTTCCAAACCATACTGTATAAGTCAATAGAATAAATCCCCTCTAGTTTATGTTAATTCTGTGGGTTGTTTCCACTCCTCTACAGAACCTAACACACCATGTGATATGGTTCTGATAAGTGTTGAGAACTGTAGTAAATTATGAATTAGAAAGGGGAGGCATGGAACCAATGAACCAACTTGTTGAACTCCCTGGGGAGCTCAGCTAGGTGAGCTTTCATCTTGAAACTGGATCAAGTCACCATGCAGGAATCTGTCTACCAGGTTCTCATGGGTGGGGCTGGCTTGTTCACCTGCCAATCACAAGGGCAAAGCAGATTATGGACAGGAATAGGGACTAAGCCTGGGACTTAGGTTATTCTATGGCTTTTAAATCTCCAGCATACTTGGACTTCCCATGTGCTTTGACTCTTAGTCTCACAACAGCCAGAGCAGCATGGAGCAAACTTTGTTCAGGGATCAGAATAGGCAAGGGGATAGCAACATCCCAGAGGCATAGTAAGCAGCTTTGGAAAAGATTTATTCCTTGACTCCCTAGGCCTTAGAAGGCTGGAATCTGCAAAGAGCAGGACTCAAGCTATTGCAGGCACAGGGCAGAAACCCATTCTAATTCACTCAGATGTGCAGCTGCTGTGTCCTCAGTCTCTTGTATTGGTGGCTAGACACAGCATGGCACTGGACAGTACTCTTTCATACCTTTGGTACTTTGTTTCCCAACCTTACTCTTTATTATTATTATTATTATTATTATTATTATTATTATTATTATTTCTTATTTTACATATGTAACCCAGTTCCCTCTCCCTCCCATCTTCTCATCCTCCCCAGCCCACCCCCATCCCATTCCCCACCCACTCCACAGGGAGGGTGAGGCCTTCCAAGAGGGTTCATCAAAATCTGTCATTTGGAGTAAATTCTAGGCCCTCTCTCCTGTCTCTAGGCTAAGAGAGTATCCCTCATTGGGGAATGTGCTCCCAAAGTCCTTTCGTGCACCAGGGATACATTGTGGTTCCACTGTAGAAGGCCCAGGCCTCCTAACTGAGACCCATGTTCAGGGGGTTAGGGGCGGTCCTTAGGCTGGTTTCCCAGCTATCAGTCTGGGGTTCACGAGCTCCCCATTATTCAGATCAGCTGTCTCTGTGGTTTCTGTAGCCTGGTCTTGACCCCTTTGCTCATCACTTCTCCCTCTCTGCAACTGGATTCCAGGAGTTCAGCTCAATATTTAGCTGTGGGTGCCTGCTTCTGTTTCCGTGAGTTACTAGGTAAGGGCTCTAGGATGGCATGTAAGGTAGTTATCAATCTCATTATCAGGGAAGGGCATTTAAGGTAGCCTCATCACTATTGCTCAGATTCTTAGTTGGGGTCATCCTTGTAGGTCTTGGGACATTTCCCTAGTGCCAGATTTTTCTTTAAATCTATAATGGCTCCCTCTATATGGTATCTCTTTTCTTGCTCTCATCTATTTGTCCCAACTCAATCTTCTTGGTCCCTCATGTTTTTCCTTTCCCCTCCTCTTATCCCCTTCTCTTTCTACTAACTTTCTCTCCAATCCCTGCCCTCCCCACCCAATATGCTCAGGAGATCTTGTTTCTTTCCCCTTCTCTGGGGGACCTTGTATGACTCTCTTAGGGTCCTCCTTGTTTCCTAGCTTCTCTGGAAGTGTGGAGATAGGCTGGTGATCCTTTACTTTATGTCTAAAATCCATATACAAGTGAGTACATACCATGTTCCTCTTTTTGTGACAGGTTACCTCACTCAGGATGGTTTCTTCTAGTTTCATTCATTTGCCTGCAAATTTCAAGATTCCATTGGTTTTTTTTTCCCCCACTGAGTAGTACCTTCATTGTGTAAATGTACCACATCTTTATCCATTCTTCAGTTGAGGGGCATCTAGGTTGTTTCCAGGTTCTAGCTATTACAAATAATGCTGCTATGAACATAGTTGAACAGATGTCTTTGTTGCATGGATGTGCATCTTTTGGGTATATGCCTAAGAGGGGGATTGCTAGATCTGTGGTAGACTGATTCCCAGTTTCCTGAGGAACAGCCATACTGATCTCCAAAATGGTTGTACAAGTTTGCACTCCCACCAGCAGTGGATGAGTGTAGCCCTTTCTCTACATCCTCTCTAGCAAAAACTGTCATTGGTGTTTCTGGTTTTAGCCATTCTGACAGGAGTAAGATGGTATCTCAGAGGTGCCTTGATTTGTATCTTTAAAGAAATAAATTTAAAAAAGATACCAGAAAATGGAAAGATCTCTCATGCTCGTGGATAGGTAGGATAAACATAATAAAAATGGCAACCTTGCCAAAAGCAATCTACAGACTCAATGCAATCCCCATCAAAATCCCAGCACAATTCTTCACTGACCTTGAAAGGATAATACTCAACTTTATATGGAAAAACAAAAGACCTAGGATAGCCAAAATGATCCTGTATAATAAAGGAACTTCAGGAGGCATCACCATCCCTGACATCAAGCTCTACTATAGAGCTACAGTTCTAACAATAGCTTGGTATTGGCATAAAAATAAACAGGTAGACCAATAGAATTGAACAGAAAATCCTGATATTAACCCACACGCCTACAAACACCTGATTTTTGACAAAACAGCTAAAATTATACAATGAGAGGTGGAAAGAATTTTTAATGAATGGTGCTGGCACAACTGGATGATGGTGTGTAGAAGACTTCAGATGTCTATCACCCATGTCTATCACCATGCGTAAAACTTAAAGTCCAAATCGATCAAAGACTTCAACATAAATCCAGCCACACTAAATCTCTTAGAAGAGAAAGTGGAGGTACCCTTGAATAAATTGGTACAGGAGATTGCTTCCTGAACAAAACACCAGTAGCACAGATACTGTGATTGACAATTGATAAATGGTACCTCCTGAAACTGAGAAGCTTCTGTAAGGCAAAGGACACAGTCAACAAGACAAAACAGCAGCCCCCAGACTGGAAAAAGATCTTCACCAACCCCACATTTGACAGAGGGCTGATCTCCAAAATATACAAAGAACTCAAGAAACTAGTCACCAAAACCCCATATAACCCTATTAAAAAGTTGGGTACAGAACCGAATAGAGAATTCTCAATAGAGGAATCCAAAGTGGCTGAAAGATACTTAAGAAAGTGCTCAACGTCCTTACCCAACTTCACTGTTAACACACTAACGCTACTACACCATTTCTACAACGTACTTCATCACAGTAGGTTGGTCTCTTATCATTAAGCATGATATCTGCATTTTCTTCTTTACCTTTTTCTTTTGTCTGCCCTAGTCCATTATAATCATTGCTCTCCCTCCTTCAAGTTCCATCTTTGTTTACTTGACTACAAGTAATATCTTCTTCTACTTGAGACATCAGCTGCCCAAGGAATAACCTACCAAATGATCTTTCAGTGAAGTTGGATCTTAGAGTTGTGCTATGAAAACACATAAATATAAGCATAGGACTACATGACATGAATCAATAGCAGGGTTTTAATTTGATATTTATCTAAGGAAGTAAGGTCCTCACTATGGAGATGTACAGTTATAACAGCTTCAGTTCATATTCCTCTACTCCCAGGAATCTGAGAATTTCTTTATTTCAGAGTTAAGTCTCCCTTAAGTAGGAGAGGAGGCAATGGTTGTAGCATAGTACTCAAACATAGTATTGGAATATATGCTTAACATGTGTAAGACCCTATGTTTGATTCTTAGTACCACCAAGATACACACACACACACACACACACACACACACACACACACACAGGAGAGAGAAATATTAATAGGCATGCCATCTTATTTCAGACTCCCTCCTCTGAAGTTCAGTGCCCATTGAAGCCACCACCAGACAAACGCAAGAATATTTTCTTAATTTATGCTCATCAGTTGTTCTCCAAATATTGCAATAAAAGAGCTACTGACTTCTGGGACTGTGTAACACATCCATGTCCCAATCCACATGGGCTAAGGGGAGCTAATTTAATCTCTGATTCATTAGCTCATCTATTGTCTGAAATCTAAAACAGATGCAAGCCAATCACCTGAGGACCAATTGCTATGCTATGCAGCTTCTGCCTTCCCCACAGCTCCCTCTTTTGACTTGATTCACAGCTATCCCCACCAAGCTGGAGAGAGGTATTCCTGCTCTTTAGGCGATCAGCACTGCCATTGTTGACCACTCTAATTCTTTCTCATGAGGTCTTCTTTTCCTGTTGAGAATTTATGCTGATTTGAAGTGAGAAATGCCAGTTTGGGTTGGCCAGAGAATAACTTAGCTCTTCAAGGTGGCCACCTGATTGCAGACTACTCACAATAGTCAGATCCAAGTTTGCAACTAAGACTAGGACTACGCTAGGTGCCATGTGGCACTGTGTAATTTGCTAAATGTCTACATGAGATTAAACAGAAGAGACCCTATGTAAAGCCATGGGTGGTCCAGTTGATGGTCTCAGTTCAGGTACCAGAACATGTACATAAAAAGACCTACAGATGATTCCAGCTGGCAGGAACCCGAACCACTGGAGTTCCCCAGAAAACCAGTCTTAAAGACAAGCAATGTTGGTCCCAAATAAGTGTAAAAACAGTTTCTAAAGGAATTTGCAATAGGGGAGAGACTTTATTGTAGTCTGCATTCAGCTCTGCTTTGTGTAGAACTTGCTGGATGTTTTAAAGAGGGAAAGTGAGGTGGTAGGGAGAGGGATATGTGGGAACTTGCAAGAATTAAAAAATGGTAAGAAGCGGGTGAAGGGGTGGGTGGTCCCTGTGTGTACTTGTGGGCTGGCATTTATCAAAGTCAGATTTATGCTCTCTTACAGGCACTGTGAGCTCTATCCCTCCAGATGGTGCATTTTAAAGGAATGACATTGGGCCCTTGGAACTCCTGGACTATAGGAGATCATCTTCCCAAAGGCAAAATGGGAGAATTTATAGTTTTTAGAAAATGCTTTAAGAAAAGGGTCATAGGCCTATGCTAACTGTTCATTAGAACAAGTAGTAAATTCTCTTGGGTGCAAAGGAGTGTGTCATTATACTGCCTTTGGCTATGAGAAAGCATTCTGGAGTTTGACTATAATGAGCAATGCAGAGGTTGGAATGAAGCTATTTGTTTGTTTGGTCTTTTCATATCATGGCCTAAGCTTGATTGGAAGTCTTGGGGATTTTCCTGCCTTAGGCTTCATAGAGCTGGTGTTAGGAATGTGTGCCAACATGCCTAACTTTGGTGGAGTGATCTGTAACAAGAGCCTTCACTACTTTCAGTATCCTGGAGGAGAAATAAGCTGTACTCTGATATCCTGCTCCACTGAATGTATGTCATCATTTAGTAGTAGTTCTTACAACAATATGCTGAGGAGTAGTTTGTAATGCAGCAGTAGTAGTTGGGACACAGAATGTCTGCAGACCAGACTTCTGAGAGCTCTGTGTTTAACCTTAATGATTTCTACCAAAGAAGCCTAAGGCACAGAAGACACTCAAGGCCTGGATATGAATAGCCATCATGATTGAGGAAATGCTGTGAAGTTTCATATTTTAAAATGTGCACTTCAATAGCCTAAAAACATTTTTTTTCAACATTGACTTGTTAATGAATCAGAACTGCTTTTTTTCTCTTTTCTCCCTGCTTTTCACATCCCTTGTATGCCTGGCCTCTGCCTGACATCTTTGCTTCATGGTAGATCCTATCTCAACTTGCTCAACTCCACTAGGCTTCCCCTCCATATCCAGATGTGGCATTAAAACAAAGGAGCATACCTTTGTTGCAGATGTGCCCAAGGTCCAGTTTTCTGTGAATCCAGACCACTGCTCATCTCTCTGCTTCCAGTTGGACAATATAAGTCCATTTCCTTCAACCACTGGAAAATGGTTAGTATTTAATATTAGCCAAGCAGAATCAGGACTCCCTAGATCCTGTGAGGGTGGGCACCTCACAGGCCCATTTTTTTCCTAAATAATACTGGCTCCTGAACTTTGGGTGGCTGTTTCTGGAACCTGCAATAAGTTGCATTATCTGTTATGGGAGCTTAGCGCTATGTCTTGGGTCTGAGTGGTTTCTAAAGTTTAGCATTCAAATGCTATCTCTCATAGGCTAAAACAAGGTCACCCACCCATTCTTCTTGCTCCTTAACCTGGCATTCACTAGCTAATTAACATGCTTAATTATAACATTTCTTTACTCTTTGAAACTTTCATACATGTTTACAATGTGATAAGATCATACAAACTCTCACTTTCCTCCTCCCAAGTCTGCTTATATTTTTCTCCAACATGTCCCCTTCCCAACTTCCTGTCTTTTTTCCTAAACAAAACAAAACAAAACAAAACAAAAAACAAACAAAAAATGAATCCATGAAATCCCAATTAGTGCTGCCCATATGTTCAGGAGTTGTGGGACCATCCACTAGACCATGAGTACCAGCTGGAACACCCTCAAAAGAGACTGATTCTTTCTCCCCCAGCTGCTATCATTTGTTAGCCATTCTTCAGTAAGACCTGTGGGGCATGAAGAGCACCTCCCCAGACACAATGGAAAATTTGATTGGTTTGGTGGTTTGAATAAAAAATGTCCCCTCACAGTCTTGGGCATTTGAACACATAGTCAGTCCCCAGCTGGCAGTGCTGTTTGGGGAGGCTTAGGTGGTGCTGACTTGTTGGAAGAAGTATGACACAGGGTGGGGGTGGGCTTTGAGAGTAAAAATGTCTTGCCTACTTCCAGTTTTCCCTCTCTGTATTGTGCTTGCCAATCAAGATGTGAGCTCTCAGCTGCCTGTTTCTGCCATCAAGCTTGCAGTCTGCTGTCATGCTGACCCTATAACTGTGAACTCTACGGTTTTGAACCATAAGTCTAAACAAACTCTCATCGAAGTTGCCTTGGTGGTGGTGTCATATCACTACACTGAAGTAACTAATCCAACAGCCTGTATAGGACCTTACTACCCTATGGAAGTTAGCCATCAGCGAGTCACCTACCCAGTCCAGCTGGGTCCTTTGCAATGCTTTTGCTTATATGATTAGTGGTTTCCTTCTCCATATCAACAGACTTTTCCCTTGCTCTGCACTGTCTTTGAGAAAAGATAGGCTTCCTCATTTAAACTCTTCTAGAGGGGACTTACTTTCTTGTAAGCATCATGTCAACACTTAGGGTACCAAGAGAGCAAGCCATGATATAAATTGACGGTCTGAATATACCCTACTTAGTATTGTGAGGTATTTAGGCACTACTTCAGATGATCATGTGCTTTTTTCAGTTGTTATATGTGGTGGTTTGAATGAAAATGGCCTCCATAGTTCCATAGAGAGTGGTACTATTACGAGGTGTGACCTTCTTGGAATAGGTGTGGGTTTTGTTGGAGGAAGTGTGTCCTTGGTGATGTGGTTTAAGGTTTCAGATGTTCATGCTAGGCCCAGTCTCTCTCTCTCTCTCTCTCTCTCTCTCTCTCTCTCTCTCTCTCTCTCTCTCTCTCTCTCTCTCTCTCCTTTTCTGCCTACTGATTCAGAAGTAGAACTCTCAGCTACCTCTCCAGTACCATTTCTGCCTGCATGCTCCCATGCTTCCCACCATGATGATAATGGACTAAACCTCTGAACTCCAAGCTAGCCCCAGTTAAATGATTTCCTTTGTAAGAGTTGCCAGGTCATGGTGTCTCTTCACAGCAATGAAAACCCTAACTAAGGCATTGCATATTCATGAGTTAAGTTCTACTCACTTTAGTTCTACTCACCTGGGGTATGATTCATTGGTTAATGTACTTGTCTAGGGGTTGGGGAGGAGGGACTGTGGGATTGTAGGAGGAAGAAATTGCTAGCAACTTCTTCCACTGCTAAACTGGTAACACTGTGGTGGGCAGTCAAAGTTTCACAGTAGGAGTAAATGAATCACAAGGAAACATCAATGAATTTGGCCATTTATTGATGCCACACAAAGATAAGCTATGATTACAAACTAATTTTAATACTGAGGTACTCATCCAGTACATAAGGAGTGGGAGGATCAGCTGGTGAGGGAACATAGGAACACAGAGGAGACAATGAGTTAGCCATGTATGTCATACTACCATTTGGGAGGGCAATGATAGGTAGAAAGACATTTCCCTCACATTTTAAGTGACACAACTTAAAATAAAAATATGTGAATCATAAAAAGATATTTAAATTAGCAACAAGAGTATATCAAATCTGTCGGCTAGGTTATAGCACCAGGAAGCTCATGGCACATGGCCTTTCCCTGGGAAAGCAGATCACTGTGGATTGAGCACCAGATAGGGGGTCCCAGAGCTTCATCTTGAAGTGAAAAAGGAAAAAGTGAAGACTTTTACTCTCTTGATTTACAATATGAAGCTTTCAGAGAACTTCAGCTAGCTAGATGGGAAGTTAGGTCTGAAATACTACAATCCCTCAATTGCATTTCAGATTATTGATGCAGGTGGTTAAAAACACTCTCTGAAAACATTGTATTGGAATGCCAATGGAGACACAGCTATTTCAGAAGAACAGAGGAGGTGTGTGTGTGTGTGCTCTTGTTTAAGGAAACCTATGACTGAACAGTTAGTCCTAAACAAGAAAGCAATCCTTTATTACAGGATATGATTCATAACTCCAACAAAATATTCACTATGAAGTTTCCAGGAAAGTTGTTCTCTTATGGCATAACACTGTTTTGATGTCCAAGAATTAAATAGCCTATAACTTTTTGGAGAAGAGCTAAGTCTACCACTGTAAAAAAGCAATGTAAACCCAACATGATGCATTTAAGCCAATGTCCTGTGATGGAACTCACTGGTTCTTGGTGAGTGTATATCCAGTGTCTTTTGCTGAACTTCTTGCTCACACCTTCAAGGTATTTCTAAAGGAGGACAGGGATGAAATAAACCAAGGCAAGGCTTCATATTTGACCCTATGAAGATGCTACCCAGTTCTGACTGCCAGAGTCACCCACATATTCAAGGTTCTTCTAGCATCTCAAGCATCAAAGATCTATGGTGTTCTGATAACCCACAGCTGAGCAGATGACTGGTGACTCCTATAGCAAGCACAAATGTCATAGGACAGTCTCACTGTGGTAGACAAATGCATGATTAGAGGCCTATTTTCTGTATCCGAGGAAGCACCTGGCCAGACCCTCTCCATGGGTGTTTGATGTTCTCTGCCCTATGGGCAACAAATGACATGGCTTATTATTATTTTTTTTTTTTTTTGCATTGGGAAATCTGGCCTCCAGGTTTGTTCCTGAGTTTTCTAAGCCTGGTCACATCTAGGACTCTGATGTCATGAACTTTACCCTGCTCTAGAACAGTGTCGGGTTAAGTTAAATTCACGTGACTTACTAAATTAATCCCTCTGAAAGCCTAGACTGCTAACTAGTCTTTCTCATTAGAAAAGTCAGGTTTTCCTCCATGTCTCCATTCATGCCACTCACAGAATAATGTAAGTATTTATCTAAAATTGCTATTTCACCAAAGTTTGTCATTGACCTGCAATGTTTATATTTAAAGACAGAATATAAGAAAGTATGGTTAACTACACATAAATTCCCTGGCTTCAGCAAATAGGTACTTTCTCCTACTTCTGGCATACCTTGAATCTTATCCAAAGCCCAGTGTTTTGTTTTCCACAGGAATTGATCAGAGTAATGCACAGTAGTGGCTTGAAAAGGAGTTTAAAAGTACTGGTTGGTGGTGGCGCATGCCTTTAATGCCAGCATTTGGGAGGCAGAGACAGGTGACCTATGTGAATTGGAGGCCATCCTGTCTACAGAGTGAGTTCCAGGAAAGCTATGGCTGCTCAGAGAAACCCTATCACAATAAGCTAAAAAAAAGTTTAAAAGCACATAACATATAGTGTTGTGTTCATGGTCTCAAAGCAAATAAAACTGGCATTGGCCAGCAACACCATCTCACCCAAAGCAGAAGATGTCTATCTGAAAGTTTACTTATACTTAGCCATTCATATAGCTACTAGCTAATGCTTCTGTTAGCTCTACCACCATCCAGGTATTAGCACCAGGTTCAATAGCACCATTCTGCTGAGTTGATAGGTAACTACAGGGAGCTGTGGGTACTGTACTCCATACAGAAGATGAGATATATATTGGTGCATAAGCCTACATCTACACGATCCATCTCACGAAGGCATACATTCCCTCCTATCCTGCCAAGAGCTGGTTCTGAGGTCTTTCTCTGGGACTTGCATCTCTCCACAACCCATCCTTTCTGTGTAGGTTCAGTCCGTAGGATCACCTGGAAATTTTCTCTGAGTTGGTGATCACAGCTTATCCTGCCTTCAGTAGGAGGCAATGTCTGGAATTAGTTTTCTATTTCAGTGTTCTGGACCTTCTTAACTTGCCTGGTCACCACAAGGTAACTTAGTTTTTGTTTTTGATTCTGTGTGTATGTGTGTACACATGCATGTATGTTGCTAGAGATCAAACCTACAGCCTTGCATGTGCTAAATATGCATTCTACCCAGTTCTGTATCTTTAGAGGCAAAAGACTTCTAAAAGTCATTAATGGGTACACTAAGTAGATCATCTCTCCCATGTTTTAGAATTCTTTTCCTTCTATCTAAACTATAAATTTTTACTAAATTCCTAGCCTTAGTACAATTTACTTGATTCTTTGAAGTGGTTTAACCTATAACTTGACTTCTTTCTCTCAGGAGAGATAGAAGCCATCATCCTAGTCATAGCAGTTTTTGTGTATAATACTTCTGCACTGGGATAAGAGTAGAACCTGAGATCATGACCTAGATAGAGGCAGGACAGGAGAGAGAATGGCAGATAGGGACAGTCATCTGTTCTGTGGTGGAACTGAAAAAGCCAGGAAAATTCAAAGAACAAAGACTAGCAAGAAGTTGGTTTGAATTCATTTGCATTTTTAGGACTATTAATAAAAACTGAACTGAAGTTAGAGATGAATTCTGGATCCCTGTCGAATCCCCTTGAGTCTCATTGATGTCTTTAATCTCTAGTTCTCTAGTGTGTCCTTAATCTCTAGTTCTCCATGGTCTGTCCTAAGATTTGAGACTTCCAGTTTAGAAGTCCTACAGGGATGGAGGGAAGACTGAGGGCCAGCTAGCATTCTCTTCTTTCCTTATTGTCTACTGAATAAATGTTTCTCAGAATTGCCCGAGTGGTTACCCAAGCAGCCAAGTAGTATAGATTCACGAAGACAAATTAAAAAGATTATCTGTTCCCCAGGTAAGTGTGGCTGTTTCTTGATACTCTTGAGGTAGTTTGGGAAAACAAAAAAACCCTGTTCTCTAATTTTTTATCTTTAAATGAGAAAAGACATCTCCCCCACCCCACCCCCCTAGACTTGCCTCATCTGGAACTCATCTCAGCTGCTTCAGAATTCTCTCAAATACTTTGTCTTCCTAGCTGGGAGCTTCCCGCACCAAGCTTTCTGTAAGGAATATTTTGTGGCTAGACAAACATTGCACTTTGTTTTGTTATGATCCCAAGTGGAACCTAGAATGTGTAAAGTGAAATATGAATGATGTGGCCCTCTGGACCATGTTCTTGGGCAGCAGGCCATGGAGGTTGATGATGGTGGCTTCTTCCTGAACCTAGAGAGTACCGTGATTTTGGAGCAACTGCTGTTTTCTTTGCCTTTGGATGTGGGTACTCTGTGTCTGCGGACATGAGTGGCAGCACTGTGCCCTCACTGAGGGCACAGAGCATTTCTTCATGGATTTTAGTGTCTGGCAGAAGCTGGCTGAGAGCCTGTCCTTCGTGCATGTTAAATCTGTGGGACAAGAAAACAATAAGAAATAAATCCAAGGTGGCAATTAACACAGAGACCCTTCCCTGGTGATCTCATGGAGAATGAGAGGCTGTGAAGTACTTAGCCCTAAACAGGTCCTACATCTCACTCCTCTCCCTTCAAGGCTCAGGGATATTTGAGGAGGAGAGGAAGAAAGACTGTAGGAGCCAGAGGTGATGGAAAACATGAAGGAAACGGTGCTTTCTAGACACAACAGGGCAATTGCACATTTGAACTCACAGCATTGCAACAGCATGTACAACACCTGTGTAAGCTTAAGCCAAAAAGCAAAACTAAACAAAGAAAAACAAAAAAGCCAACCCAGACTAGAGGCAGGAAATAGATAGAAATCCTACTGTTAGTCCCTTTCCCTTCCCCCACTCCCCTCCACTCCCCTCCCCTCTCTCCTCCAGTCTGGTCCCCTCCCCTCCCATCCTCTTGTCTTCCAAGGACTCCAAGTTTCAGTTTTTGCTGCGTTGATGGTGACAGCCTAACAACACAAATTGGATTCAACAGTGAAGAAAAACAAAGGAGACTCAGATTTGGAGTGGGACAGGATGGGATTGTGGAGAAGCTGATTAGGGAGGAGTTGGAGTTGGGGGAAAGAGTGTAAAATGTTCAAAATTCATTATACGAAATTCTCAAACAATTAGTAAAAATGTTGTTTTAAAACATCCAAAGGCTATCTATCCTTTGTAGGTGAAAAAGTACAACTTCTATTAATGTAATACTTTCTATATCTATCAAGGAAGGACCATTGCGATTTATAGTAGTAGATACTTAACAAACTATCAAGTATGAAACATTGCAGAGTACTTGTGTTAAACTGGCATCATTCCTGTATGGCCATTTTAGGCATTTCCATTGTGCCATGGGTATTGGTAGGCAGAGGATACCCACTCACTCTTTGCTTTTGAGTCAGCTCTAGACTTGCTTAGACATTGATGTTAGTAAATAAGATTCCTAGAGGGTCACTGGGTGTACAGGAATATATGCATAGGAATCCTATCCATACAGCTACCAGACAAAGGGAAGAAAGACACTGAAGTAGGCCTATGTACAGTCTGCACTTACAGCCAGGATTAACTTAGGTCAGTCCAAATCAACAGAACATTGAATGACCTAATTATATTGAGAGAAAAAGAAGACTATAGTCTTAAACTATGAGAACAGAGGTGCTTTGCCATGCAGCATTGTCAGGGCAAGGGTTGAAAACAGAATTTCACACATGTTCCTTCTTTATCATCTGCATCACCTGATCATTCTCCCCATTTCACAAGTGAGAAAAATAAAGTCTATAGCAGCTAAGAACTTGCAGAGTATCATCTAACTGGATCATGTCAGGTCTGTAGTAGGCAGCGTTGACTTTAGAACTCATTATTGCACTATTGGAGAGCCCAGCAATCAGCCAGCGAATCTCCATGTTTCATAAACACTGTTCAGTAGAGAGAGGGATATTGATACATAGTGTCTTCTCTGTCATCTAATACCATACAGCCAAAGACATGAGACATAAACAAATACTTCCTTCCACTGTCCCTATAATTCTTGTTCTTGAGTTCCAGGTAGGGACACCACGTACTTTTATTTGTCTTGCTTTTCTCACATACTTAGAAAAAATTTAGAATAGATCATACAAAGGCCATTCATACATACAATTCTGTTGTCTCTCTCCTTTTCTTTACAGAAGGTTTACTGACCTGGAACTTGTAACCAGCCCCCTGGTGCTAGAATTACAGACAAGTTCCTCCAATCCCAGCTTCTACACACACACTTCTCCAAGTGATTTTCCAAACACATTGGCCCACACATTACAGTGTGTGGTTCTGGGAGTTCATTCCTTAAAATTCAGTGAGGCCCAAGTCACACATTTTCCCCCTTTGAGAAAGTGAAATTATTTCAGATTTTGCTTGAGTGCCTCTGGAAGCCTTGGCCATCTCTGTAAGGATTCAGGCACTATGCTGGCCTGCTTCTGTCTCCTGGCAGAATGTAGTACTCTAATCAGCCTCAGGTTCCATGACTTCTATTCTGCATGCAGGTGCAAGGGACCCCTTTATAGAAAAACACCAGCCCACTTATGATCCTTTTTCTGCTCCCTCTTTCCCACTGTTCCCCTGGGGCAGATAGGACTTTCCCTGTCTCCCTCTTCTCTTCTGTCCTCTCTCTGTCTCTGTGTCTCTTTATCTCTTTTCTTCCTCCTTATTCCCCTTTTCTAATAAAACTTCTTACTAAGCTCTGTCTGTCTGGCATGTTTGTCCCTGCGTAGGTCACCCTCACCCTCCATGGAATCTGCCAAGGTTCGCCTTATGCTTTATTGTAACAACTTTTTTTCCCTTCCTTTCCAGGGATCTCTAATATTTCAATAGTCTTGAAGAAAGATGTTTCCACCAACAGGTAGTCTTGTGTAAACAGAACAGTAAGCAACTAAAAATTAGTAGTATCTTCTTAACTCCAAATCTGTACTTTTGACTGTTTGGATTTTTGACCTTCAGATTGTAGAAGCACATATGCTGTTTATTTCCTTGGAAATTATTTGCTCTGCCCTGTGTTTATTGAAAAAAAGAGCTGTCTTTGATAACTTTGAGAATCCTAGTTCTTGTAGAATAAATAAAATATAACAATATAAAATAAAAATGATCACATCAAAGTTTGACATTAAAAAAAATATGGAAAAGAGCCCAAGAGAAGCCAGATCAGAGACCCACTTGTTCATACACCCAAGGACCCCATAAATATACTAAGCTGGAAGCCACACTGTATACTCTGAAACCTGAAGGCTCCGAAGAAACCAAGTAACCCAGCATTGTGTAGCTGGGATATGATGTCATCTCAGTGTTTCTAAAGCTTTGCCCAAGGAGAATGAGCCTCTTAGGCTGGTGATTTGGAATTGGGGAGGAACTTACATGGATAAGAGTTTCATGCCCAGAACAGTCTAATTTGCTCAAAAATGGGGAGCACAACTATCAGGGTATGTTACTATCTTATGACTAAAAGAGTTTTACTCAAGCTTGGCTCTGTTGCCCAATCTTGAGAACCCAGGCTCTCCGAGTCCTACAAACACTTCCATTCCTGGTGTCCCACTGTTCCAGAGAGGGGATCCAGAAGCAACAAGAGAGGATGGAAAGAGCCTGTGTTGGTGGTTTGTATCTGGCCTGTGTCTAGGAAGCTGTTTAGAGAATGACTGTGAACCCCACATTGTGGCAGTTCTCTTCTGTATTGTAAAACAATGAAGGTTTCTGTTCATCAGCCAACTGGACCCCAACCCCAAGGTACACACAATGCTTGTAATTAGGGGCAGCTTGGAGAGCAGATCCAAGTTTCCCTCGGTCTAATCAATAGAATCCTTGGACATTTAAAATGACAATTATCTGCCTGTTCTCCTGCAGGCAGCTGGGTCTAAGCTGATGAAATTGTATTTTTCCCATGAAAGAAAATGTCAATGGTGCTGACAGTTTCCATAAGACTGAGAGCCCCTGACGCCAGGGAGACTTACTCACTTCTAGCACTTGTAAGAAGCATCTCCTGATTGACAATGCTGTGGAATGAGTGAATGAGTAAGTCATAGTCAACCGGAAGACTCAGTAGAAAATTTATAGACTCAAATGTCTATTTACTGTATTATTATTTAATTGTTTCTACTCCTCATTGGTCAAAGCTAACAGTAAGAACAAAATTTACAATGAAACCCTGGCATGTGGCCACAAATATAGTGGTGGGGTATTTGCTTAGCATGTGGAAACCCCTCAGTTTATTCTCAGCACTACAAAAAACAAACAAACAAACAAAAACAAAACAAACGCACACACAAAACAAGAAAATAGGTATAATAATTTTGATTAAAAAGCAAAATAAAACACCAATCCCTATCTGGTTCCTCTGGTTATTCACTGCCAAGTGGTCAGTCCTGCAAACATACATACAGGTGACATACAGACTGAGCAGGCTCTACTTATATATTTAGGAATAAACACACACACACACACACACACGCACACTCACATACACACACACACACACACACACACACGCACGCACGCATGCGCTCACACACAACACAATTAATAACAATTAAAGAAAAAGGAGTTTTTTGCATTGAAAGAGAGCAAGGGATGTACTTTGGAGGGTTTAGAGGGAGGAAAGTGAAGGGGGAAACCACTAAATTATATTAATGTCAAAAATACTTTAAAATTCAGATGGTATCTAAAGGAAGTAAAATGGCCTATAAGAAAGCAATATATCTTGTATGAGCTCATACTAGATCTTACATGATAGGTATATGGTATTTACTGTGATGCTTGTCTGGCAAGAATGTTGGTATTGAATAATTTGGTTTCAAAGCTTCTTGGTGTATATGGTATCAGGATAGGTGGTTGGCTCCTTAAGTCAAAGAATTTCTTGCAACTGTTCTTTCTTGTAACCTTTCCATGAGTAAGCACAAAGCTAGTAATTAACTTTGGTTGCCTTGGTAATTACTGGTGAGTGAAATTCATTGTTATTTACAGCAGCTGCCAGCTAACTCTTAGTCACAATCTATTCAGTGTGAGATTCAGTTTTGGTTATTGAATACAGTTAAGGATAATCTACATACAGTTAAAGGTAACACATAATAACAGGCATGATCAAAGTAGATCAGATGGTGGCTCCCATTTTATAAAACCACATCATAGGTGGGGTTCAATAGTGTCAACTTTTTAAAATCATGGTTTAATAGAAAGTGATAGGATGAAATCGAAAGACCTCCAAATTGGCTCCTTAACCTATGGTAGACTGCCCTTGAAATTGTAATGGGCACCTGGATCATCCATGAGTTGTTTCAGGGCATGGTCTGATTCAGTAGGTTTGGGGTGATCTACTATTTGCAACAAACCTCTGGCAGACACTGATTCAGCTTATCCAGGCACCACACTTACAGAGCAGGAGTTTGACAGCTCTGGAAAAGAGCCCTCTTTGGTTTCTTTTTGTATTTCCAGGGAGGACAATGGAAGCCGCCCTCAGGTGCAAAGGCCAGAAAGAAGCTACAGGTTATAGTCATATTTACAGTATTTATCCTCCAGCATATTGAGGTCCAGATTTTCAACCCAGACTTCTCCCAGCATCCACACCCACATAGTCAACAAAGCATAGGCCACTCTCACCTAAGGGATGTACAAAGCCCTTAACAAACATATCCTAGCCCAAACTCATAACTTTAAGCCATTCCCAATTCCACCCTGACACAGTAACTCTGTCACCCAGCTAGGAAATGCAGGCATTGGCTTTTCTCTTCTTCCTTCTTTCACAAACTCCAGACTCCTGAAAATAGCAGCTTGATCTTTTATTTCTTTCTCTCTGTACTTCTCCTGTTCATTCCCCATGTACCCTTTACATGGAATAAACTGCAGTCTCCTGAGATCTCCTTCTCCTTTCTTTGTTTCTTCCTTCCTTCCTTTCTTTCATTAACTTAAAACATTTGACTTTATAGTTATAACTAACTTTCCTCCTTTCCTTTTCTTCCCTCTAACCTCCCCCATATACCCCTCCTTTCTTTAAAACTCATGGTTTCTTTTTATAGTCATTGTTTATTACATGCATAAATGTATATATAAATACATATATATTTCTAAATATAGCCTGCGCAGTCTGAATGATATTACTTGCAATGTGTGTTTTCAGGGCTGACCACTTGAGTTTGGATAACTAATCCATGTGCTCTTCCCTGGGTAAGGCTATTTCTCCCACTCCCAGCATTTCTCAGTTGCCTGTAGTTCTTTGGACATGGTTAAGCCTTGGGATTTTCCCATCAATATTGGCAAATGCCTAAGGCTCCTGGAACATTGTGGAAGAAGGGGCAGAAAGACGAAGTCAGATCAGGGAGTTTGCTGTGAGAGTGTGTCTTTCAGTAATGTCAGAAATTACATCTATAGAGTCTCACCAACATAACTTCCTAAACTTGAACTAAACAAGGATGATAAGTTGAGTTGAACAATGATAACACTGTTGGACAAGGCAGAAACAATTTTTTTCCTTTACTCCCCTCCTTTGGATATTCCAACAGTTCCTTTCTATCTCAGAGAGTAAGAAGTAGAAATCCACCAGTGTTCACCATGTACTCTTTACTACCTGAACTTGAGCCTGCTTCTCAAGCTTTGTCATTTCCTAGCTTTCCTTGAGTTTGTGTTCTTGACTTAGATTAATCTAGCTTTTCTCCTTAGCATTCCAAAATTTGAAACTTCTCCAGGCTCTCCCAGATGAGGTTAGATCCAAATTCTCATGTTTGCATAGAAAGTGCTCTTGCCAACTGAGCCATCTCTCCAGCTCCTCTCCAGCGCTTTAATTTAAAGGTCTTATAATGGAACTAAAGGTATCAATAAAATGGACATAAAATCTTGTGTTTGGATATACTCATTTATAGATAAGGACATTTGGTCTATTGAAGTAAAATTACGTGTCTGAAGGAAGTAACAACTGTTTCTGGATGAAGTTGTCTTCTGAGATAGGGTCTCATTATCTAGCTTGGGTTTGCCTTTAGCTCCCAGTCCCCTACCCCTGGGTGTTGGATTACTGGTATATGTTGCCATGCCTGAATAAGCATTTGTCTTAAGAAAAAAAGACATATTTCCTATTTTGATGTGTATGTGTATGCACCTGCTTGAGTTTATGTGCATCATGTACATGTAGGAGCCCGTGGAAGCCAGAAGAGGACATTGGATCCCCTGGAGCTAGAGCTACAGGAAGCTGTGAGCCCCCATTGTGGGTGCTGGAAACCAAACCTGGGTCCTCTGCAAGAGCAGCAAGTGCTCTGAACTGTTGAGATGTCTCTACAAGATCGGCATTTGTCTTTTAAAGTACATTTCATACATGGTTAAAATCCTCACAAGAAGTCTGTAAGGTTTGAGTTATTTTCCCTCTTTATACCCCAAAAGAAACATACAACAGAGTTCAATAACTTCATAAAGTTATGTAGATGGAATGGAAAACTACTATTGCCAATTTTCAAAGTTATACCCCCCTCCTCTGGTGATATTTGGCATGCAAGGAGTGAAAAGGAGACCTGGGTTCTGCTACCAACTCATGTATGTCACAAACATACCACAGGTAACTTCCCCAGACCAATCTGTGGTACATTTAAGGTGATTAATGTGACTATATCAGATGACACAATTTAAGATATGTGTTAGGTAATTCTGGAGATCTGACCCATGGCTGTGAGCATGGTGGATAAGCGCTCAGCCACCCTAACCCGAAACCTGACACTTTTGAAAGTGAGTTGAATGTAACAGGCCATGCTGACTGTTCACTGCGCTCTCTCTCTCTCTCTCTCTCTCTCTCTCTCTCTCTCTCTCTCTCTCTCTCTCTCTCTCTCTCTCTCTCTCTCTCTCTCTCTCTCTCTCTCTCTCTCTCCAGAGCTTGTTTCTGGTCAACCTGACCTAACTAAGTAAACTTAGATTTACAGATCATTCTGTACTTGGATGCATTCCTAAGAAAGGCTAGAACATCTTTCAGTCTTTGCAAAAAATAAAGTAATTTTTTGCCACTGTGTGGGATGACATCAGTGTACATATTCTCTGAGACAGGAAATCAGATGTGCTAATTCCTCAAGGAGTCAATCAGGGTTTATTAAATCCTATCACCTGCTCTCACAATTCCTGTGTAGTCTCTTCAGCATCAAGATTTTTGTTGTTGTTCAGCTAGAAAACTATCCACAAGTTGAATCATGAAGGATGACTTACTCATGCAAAGCAGTCTCACCACTACCACAGCCCTGCCCCACCTGAGCAACCCAGTCACCTACCAGCACTCTTCCTGCAGGCTTGCTGGTTGCATTTTTGGAATTCTGGGGGTCTGATTTCATGGTCACAGAGGCACTGGTTTTCATCTTCAGCTGTGCTGTTTTCTGAGGGGATACAATGAACGATCCTCTCCTGCGAGCCACCACCACAGGAAGCAGTGCACTGAAAGGGAAACAGAGAAAGAGTTGCAGCTCCTCCCCAGGACTACCAAGGGAGCATCTCTTAACCCAACACAGTCAACTGAAGAAAGTCAGAGAAAATTACCAAGAGCCCTTTGGAGCCAGGCTCACTGTGAGATCAAGTTGTAACAAAACATAGTTCTGCCATAGTTGAAATCCAAATCAAGCCATGATGTGCATTTAGGAAGAGCCTTGTGCTAGAGGCTGCTGGAATGACTTTAGCTTAGTGTGCTAATGGATTCTCTGTAGAATGTGTTCCTCTTTCCCACATTTGAGAATGCTCCACAGCTGCAATATTGGGATTCAAATATCCATGCTAGTGCCACAGGCCCATGCCAACTCTTCTATATTTTACCATCCAGGAGAAGGTACTGGAATCAAGGTGGGCCAGTTGGTCACATCCTTGGCAATTTGTAACAGACACAGAAAGAGATTCAAATTTAGAGTGAATGGTGTAAAAGTGAGTGTGGTTGGTGGTTACACCTCCTCCCAAGCAATAGATGAATAAAAAAATGATGATAGTAGGGTGGAGCATGCCTTTAAGGAGGAATGAGAATGAAAGATGGTTTGTAGGGTACAACCTTGATTCTGATTAATACTCTCAACCCAAACACTCATTTTGACATTATGAAAATATGGCAAACATTCACCCTTGACATTATGAATACATGATGTGAAACATAGGGAGGGAAGTTGAACTGTAAGGAAAATAGAGGAAGATCTCACTGTTCAGGCCATGGTGTTTTCCAGTGTCTCTGGTCTAGTACTGATTTGGGACTAGAGATCAAGCTTAAGTGGGAGGGGTTGATGCCACCAGGGAGATAAGAGTAGTGTAAAAAGAGAAGCTGGAGAGAAAAACCAATTGGAAATGGACATCAGGCTAAATAAAGACTATAGTGTATATAGGGCAGAAAGGGTCTACAGGTCTTTGAATTTCAGTCTTTTTGTGCCATGATTAATCTCCAGCTCTACTGACATATAAGATACCACTGTAATGGCAGGATTGGGTCCCTGTAGCAGGACTCTGAGTCTTAAGAATTGAGGAAGCAATTCTTAAGAATTTTCTTAAATTATTTTATTTGTGGTAAAATACAAAGAAAACCTATAAAATTTGCTATTTTAAACACACACACACACACACACACACAAACACACACACACACACACACACACTTCCTTTTTTGTTTTGTATTTGAGACAGGGCCTTCAGCTGGCCTTCAATTCCAGATCACCCTGCTTCCACACCTCCCAAGAGTGGCTGTTACAGGTGCATGCCACTACACCGTGCTTTATTTTAAGCCTTGTTAAGGATACAGTGCAGCAGCCTTAGGAACATTCTCAGTGTGTATCAACCCTCTATTGAGTCTTTCCATCTTAGCAAACTGAAACTGTATTTTAAAATAACGTATCTTCCATCTCTACTCCAGCACCTGGAATACACCGTTTAGTCTTTATAATCACCTTTGATCACTGTAGGAATCTCACTAAGTAGAATAAGACAGTTGTCTGTTTGTGATCAACTTATTCCAGTTAGCACAATTACTTCTGGGTCATCTGTGTTGCAGTGTGTAGATTTCTTTCTAAGGTAGAATAATGTTCCATTTATGTCTGTTCCACACTGCTTTGGCATTCGTCCATTGAGGGATAACTGAGTTGTTTCCATGTTTTGACTACTGTGATGCACATACACACCTATGGCTTTTTATTTTATACCAAGAGTTGTTAATTTTTAGACTTTCCTTTTTTATCTGAGCAAAACTTTCTAGGACAGAATCAAGCTCCCCATTCTTCAGGAGTCACAGCAATCAGTATGTTTTTCAATAAATACCAACTGTCTCACTCACTCAAAAGGTGACTAAAGGGAAAAGTCATTAAGCTTAGAAGAATCCATTTGCCACTTGAAATATTATTAGAGGCTTAGAACACTAGTTAAGTGAATTTCTAGCATGGGATACCACCAATCAACTCTGAAGATGGCTAAAAAACCTCATTTCTCACAGAGACCACATAGAAAGGCAATAGGATGACAAATGGGACTTTTTCTTAATGTTTACTCATTTATTTTATTTTATTGTATATGAATCATGAAACATAATTGGGAGCATCATGGGGTCTCGTGTTTGAATTACAGAGTCAGAGTTTTCTGTGTCTAAATCTGAAGATAATTTTAATCAGTCAGTCCACCTCAAATCTCCCACAGGTGTTGGCAAGATGAAATACCTACTCAGATAAAGCATTCAGGATCAATAAAAGTCTGTAACAAAGGCCAGAAGGAAGGTAGATGGAGAATAATTAAGCCAGACTCTGGATAGTACCAGACTAGGGTTTAGGGGAACTGGGATTTCTGCCCATTATCATATTAGATAATTTAATCCTCCTTTCTTTTTCTGTAAAATAAGATTGTTTCATGAAGACCAAGTGTATTAGTTTGGTTTCACATTGAAAGGATGAAAAAATATAGCCTAACTCTCCAATGACCACAGGAAGCTAAAAGTTTAGAAATATTATCTAAAAAGCCCTAAAACCTCAGATTCCAGACCCTGTCCTCTACCAGTAAAGAGGCAAGGTCACATTCCTTGCTGTTTATGGTAGATAGGCCCTTGAGTACGTAATCTTGGCCTAGTAAGATAACAGAAAATGAGCTGTCTAACCGCTTGTCTGACTTTGAAAACTGCTTGTGAAACCTCCGCCCTGATGACCTATGTGTGGGCTTTGTTGTAAATCCTATAAAAACTGTCTCAATTCTGCCCTCGAAGTCCTCAGTCCTCTACCCCTGCATGGCGTATGACTGTGGACCCCAGTGCACTTGGAATAAAAACTCCTCATGCTATTTGCATCAAGACTGCTTCTCGTGAATGATTTGGGGTGTCGCCTTTGCTGAGTGGGAGCGTGAAGGACCACGCTCTGCAGGTCTTTCAACATGACAAACACTGACCAAAGCCATCTTGTGGGAGGAAAGGGCTTGTTTGGCTTACAGATTTCAGTCCGTCACCCAGGGAAGTCAGGGAAGGAACTGAAGCAGAGGCCACGGAAGAATGATGCTTACTAGGATTCTCTGGAGCTTGCTAAGTTTGCTTTCATACACTACTGAGGACCGCCTGCCCATGGGTGGTGCCATCTACAGTGGGCTGAGCTGTCTCACATTAATCATTAATCAATTTCCCATAGAGTTCGGGTAGAAGTCACAGCAACAGCAGAATGTTTCTATGGGATAGAGAACTTTCATCCTCTCCTCCACCATTAATGAGACAGTGTGATTTATGCAACCAATAATCTTTGGGAGATAGTAAATCTTGCTCTGAGTTTAATTATTTTGTTTACTTCTCCATCAAATGGGCTGGCCATCTGGCAAACTGCTTTGTGGGCAGAAGAAAGGCTTAAACTTACAAAGATTAAAACCTAAAGCTTCAAGATATAAGGGACTATATTTGGGTTTAAAAAAAAGAGATAGTAAACCCAAGGACTTGGGGCTCTCCTTGTGTTCCTGGAATATTTTTGCATTTCACCTTTTGAAAACATTTGATATTTTTGTCTCTTCTAAACTCCAGGTAATGAACATGGATTCAGAGCTGCTATGAGGCCATTTTAGCAGACCTGGGAGTAGTACATAGATAAAGAACAATGAAAGGGAAACACATGGAAACTTGTTACAGGTCAGTGAGTGAAGTCTACATCTACAGATCCAAAGGAAAAATTAATATTGAATCTAAGGTAGAGGGGCCAGAGAGATAACTGATTATGGGTACTTTCTGCTCTTCCAGAGGACTCAAGTTCCGGACCCAGCACCCACATCAGGTAGCTTACAACTCAGTAAGAGTATAAGGGCCAAAGTGGCAGTATTCAGGCATCTGTACTGGCCTGTCCTTGGGGTTCTGTCAGGATACACCCTCAGCTGCAGCCACTAAGAGCACCACCTGTGCATATTCACTAGGTTCCCTTTAAAAGGGCCCTGCCCACTTCCCATCCCCCTCTCCTCTCTCTTCCTCCCCTCGCTGTCGCTTCTCTCCCCACTGTCCCCTCTCTCCTGTTCCTCCTGTCCACAGCGGCTGATTTCGTCCCTCCCCTTTTCCCTTTTTATGACCCCTTTTACTAATAAAAATCCCCTTTGCTTGAGCTCTGTCTCATAGTATCTTTCTCTTGCACTGCTTTTCTTAAATTACAACACCGTTTCCCTGACCAGGAAGGCTCTCCTGGCATCTCCTCCTGCCCACGGGAAATTTGAGGCATGCCAGGACCCTGGAACCAGGTTCACATACAACAGCCTTGGTTCTCCGGATCACTAGGTCCTTCCATCCAAAATTGTTATGACTGGTGAGCCATTCCACCTTCCCCATATTAGATCATTTCCACGAGTGAGGACTCGTCTTGTCTTTCAAGTGTGGTTTCTCACCTTTTGGCCTAGTTAAGTCCTGGTAGCGGGCAACCACAGCTCTCTTGGGCTCAGAGCTCTTGGCCCTCACCCTTTGGGTGACAACTCACTGAGTAGTCTGTGCCTGTTTCAAAATCTGCCCTTTCTGAATTCCTGGGATGCTAGCAATTGCAGACCCATGGGTCTTACTTTTCTGCCTCACTCATGGGAGCCGTGTCATTATCTCTACCTCTTTGCTCCCATTGGGATGTGTTTTTGGAGACTCACTGACCATTCCTAATCAGATATTACTGCAGGACTACGGCTGTTGGCCATAAAGCTGGAGATGTAAGGCCACTGAACATGTCCAGGTGATGCTGTGGCGATGGGAAAGGATCCCGTGCTTTAATTTAAGCCCTCGGAAGTTGACTTAGATCCACCAAGAATGGCATTTTTCCAGGTCCAGGAGGCACCTGATGGTTCTACAGAGCCTGAACAGTGAAATGAAACAGCCAGCTACTCCAGGACATGGTTAGCAACCCAGATTTTCCTGGTTCCCCAAAGATGAGCAATGGCACCCAGATCAGCAGGAGGTAGTCTTGAGAACACAGTGTCCTCATCCCTGCCTTAGCTGCTACCCCTTTCTAACTCCACACCTTTTTATAATGAATTAAAAAAGAAGAATGTTAGTATTCAGGCATCTGTGCTGGCCTGTTCTTTGGGTTCTGACAGGATACGCCCTCAGCTGCAGCCACTAAGAGCACCACCTGTGCACATTCACTGTGTTCCCTTTTAAAAGGGTCCTGCCCACCTTACATCCTTCTCTCTCTCTTTCTCTCAGTCTGTCTGTTCACCCCCCCCTCTCTCTGTGACCCTCTCTCCTCCTGCTCCTATCCCTGGAGGCCGGTCTCCCCCCTCTTCTTTCCCCTTTTTATGATTCTTATCCCTAATTAAAAAAAAAAAAAAAAAAACCTCTGCCTGAATCTTGCCTTACATCGCTTTTCTTTCATGCACTGCTTTTCTATTACAACACAAAGGACCAGGAATTCTGCTGTGAGAGAGTCTGTTTTAGAAGAGTGAAAAAAGAACAGGAAGTATGGGGGATGAGGTGGGGAAGAAGGATTGGATCTCAGGAGTCAGTGAAAGTGTCAAGTGAATATAATCATGATGCATTGTATGAAAATCTCAAAGAATTAATATAAAGCAGAAACATTTACAATCTCCATAAAGATATTAAACATGCCCTTTTCCATGAAGCTCTACATTCTCCAATCTTAGTAATAAATATTTTCATGCAAAGAGATTTGTAAATTTAGAATTTTTAAAAATGTGCTATAAATTTTCTTTGCAGTGATAATAACAATAACAACAATAAAATACTTAATGTAAAGCCAAGGTAGAACAAGGCACTATAACCAACTCTTACCAGGTCCCAATTCCCAGTGGCCCAGTGGCAGCAAAGGTGCCTGTTGCAGGGCACAGAGGATGCAGGTCTTTTTGTCCAGTCACAGAGACCTCCTGGGCAAAATACTTCTCTCTCCTGAACACCACCTCCACAGGACCTAGAACACTGACACGCAGCACAGACAGGCAGTGAGAAATAGATGTGGCAAATTTCACGATAGCAGCGAACGTTTTGGTGCCATTTTGTCTGTGTTCTGGAGAACTTGGTGTTGGTATTAGAACCTGGAACATCAGCACATGTTCCTTAAAGAAATGGTCTTTCAGAATAAGATGTTAGGTTGTCTGCCTATCAGGTATTCCAGAACAAACAGGGTGTCATCAGTTTTGCTTTCTGGCACAAGGTTTTGGTAACAAAATTTAAAGTTTAGATTTTTAAATTTGTGATTGGGGGACTAGAGAGATGGCGCAGTAGTTAAGAGCACTGGCTGTTCTTCCAGAGGAATCAGGCTCCATTCCTAGAACCCACACAATGGCTCACACTGCCTGTAACTCAAGTTCCAGGGGATCTGATGTCCTCTTCTGGCCTCTGCAGGCACCAGAAGCACCCACAGTACACAGACATACATACAGACAAAACACCTATACACATAAATACAAAATTTTTATATCTGTTTTTAATTAACTAATTAATTTTTCCTGCTCAACCACAGTTTCTCCTCCCTCCCTCCCCACCTCCCAGTCTCCCCACCCCCACCCCAAATCTCACCCCCTACCCCTATCCACTTCTCCTTTCTCTTTAGAAAAGGGCAGGCCTCCCATGGGACCCAGCCAGCCATGGCATGTTAAAATATATGATTATCCCTATCACCCTGCAAGGAGACTACACATCGTTTGCTTCCTATTGAAATATTACAGTCCTTTCCCACCTCATAAAGTTTTAGAATGGAAGTTTCTTTTAGTTAGTAAAATTGATGGGCTTGCCGAAGATTGTGACACACCGGTAGTAATGCTCAGAGATCAAGGTGGATTTCTTTAGGGCTGCACATATTTTTTTAAATTAATTAATTATTTTTTTATTTTACATGTCGATCCCAGTTCCCTCTCCCTCCCCCCTCACTTCCTCTTACCCTCTCTCCCCCCTCACATGCACCCTGACCACCCTCCCCTCCCATCCCCCCCAACTCTACATGTAGGGCTATGCCAAGGGATGCACATCTTAAAATGTCAGATTTTTGCTTATCAGAATGATTTCATATGACATATAGTCTCGCTTCCATTATGCTTCTAAGAGGACATTAATTCACTAATAATTTTGAAAAGTAATGTAATAACATTGAGAGCATCCTGAAGATGCCTAGCTATGACATAGTAACAACCATAATAAATTATGGTTGTCTTATCAATGTCAAGTTCATCTCATGAGACACTATGTGTATGGTAGTTTAACAGGAAACAGGAAAATTCTATAGTTAGCCACATATGTCCAATAAAAGACCTAACATGTTGTCTTCAGAAGATTCCAACTTTGAGAATCAAGCTAGATTCCTGACCCCCGTTGTTTATCCCATCTGTCTGTAACCCTATGTGAGGAACAAAGTAGAATTCGATCCTTGGATTCTTGCAGCTCAGGGCCACTAGACCAATTAGAAGGAAGAGAAGATAAATACTACTATAGATTGGAGGTTCTCAGACCAGCAGTGTCAGCATCCTCTCATAGAGCAGAGATATAGATTCAGAGATTCCTCCTTGACATCCCTAATTGGATCCTCTGGGGATCATCCCTTTCCTCTGTATGTTGACAAACCCAACAGATGATTTGAGGCACACTAACATTTGTCTGTGACTGATATAGATCTTGGCATTAATAAAACACATCAGCCCTTTAACTAGTCTGCAATGGCTGACATTTCCCAAATGGGCCCAAAATAGTCTCAGAATGGCAAGCCATTAGAGTAGCATTATTACAGGTCAGTGAAAGCATCTACAGTTATATAATCCCTAAACTGCTCCAGGAGTTACAGTTCTCATCTTTACCAAATCTTCTAAGAGAAATTTTCCAATGTCGTGGTTTTCTCGGGATATAGATGTTTAGAAAGGCTCATGGTAGGAGGTGAACAGGGTGATACTGTGGCTTCCCAGTTACTAAGGAAATACACAGATAATATCTTTCCCATAATAAACAAGACCTGGCTGGTAGGTTATCATTGTGAGATTGTTGAGTCAGGGTCCCACTATATAGGTTGGCAGGCCAGTGGTTTACCTATGTAGACCAGGCTAGCCTCCAACTCATAGAGATTTGCCTTTCTTTGCCTCTTGGGTGCTGAACTTAAAGGGATGTGCCATCATTCCTGACCTTTGGCTACTCATTTTGTGATAGCCTGAAAACACTATTTCTCTTGATCTGGAAATCTCAGCTTCTCTGTAAAAAAATTTTTTTCAGGGTCTGCAAGATTGACCTACACAGGACCAGGCTAGGCTTAGCATATGAGAGCAACTTGGAGGCCTAGGTTCACACATGGGAGCAACAGGCACTCCATATACTCTAGAGTTGAGTAAGGAAGAGAAGGGGGCAGGAAATAGAGTACAGTGGGACAGTGTCCCACACCAACCTCAGAAACACCACACCACATAGTGGTTCTGAGACCTAGGAGTCAACATGAGCTAGTGGCCCAGCATGAAATAGGAGCAGGGGAACCAACTTTCTGTGCTAAGTATGTGTCTTCAGGCTGTGAACTTCTGTTTCCCTCCTGGATGCATTGTGGAGTTAACAGAGTTAACGCTTTAGTCTCTCTATTCCAGTTTACCTCTCTCAGCTCTCACTCAGCCAAGTTCTGTAAGGGGTAGGCAGATACTAGCGTCTGCCTTACATTTGAATAAATGGTTTATCATTTATTTTCTAGTTGTGTAACCTCAAGTAGATTTTCCAACCTCCTGAGTTACAATTTCTTTATAAGATGGAATTAAATGATCTAGTGCCCATATCATTGTGAGAATTAAAGTGGGCAATAGATAAAATAGGTCATGGACACACTCACAGTATGTTATCATTTTGGCTTCTCATCTTTGGACTGTGCATGGATATACCTGGGAGTATTTTTCAGCTATTGATTTAATTTTCTATTGGGAAATGAGACTATCACGCTTTACCAGAGAGAAATAACCTTTCTGTCATGGTCTAGACATCAATATCCAGCAGAGTTAATCCTCTCATTAAGGAGACATCCATAGTCTCTTTCCTTTGTGCAAACAATCATCTGAGTATTTAATTGAGATAGGAATCTAAAATTATATGGTGTGGGAAGGATCTCGTCATTATTCCCAGGCTGACTGAAGAAGGCTTAGACATTATTATAAATAGCTTGTCAAAGTAGTCTATTTTGAATCATTTCGTTGTGTTCATATGCCCAGCAGGGTCCCTAATTATCCAATATATCCATTGTAAGACCAAGTTCTAATAAAACACTGCACTGTAATAGCTGACACCATACCATATCATTTTCCCAGTGCATTTCTTTCAGCTCCTGCAAGGTTTTGACCTGATGTTTCCCCCATACCATGTTGGGTCATTAAATGGAACTGAATCTTTGACATGGTTCCAGTGTGGTCTTCTGCAACTTCTAGACTCATGTTAATATAACAATTCATGATCTGTTAGACTCAATCTCTGTGATGCTGTATAACCCTTGGGGATGCATTACCTGGCTCCAGGGTCCCACTTGCCATTTCTCACAAGGCTCCAGGTTACAGTGCATACTCAGGGGAGGAGGAATACCAGCCAGAAACTGGCAGTGAAATGGCCTCAGGCTCCGGTGGTGGTCCTGGCTGTCCATGCACTGAACCTCACGAATCTTGAAGCCCCCACTGCAGTTTCGGGAGCACTAAATGGAGGACAAAAGCAAAGATCTGAGTTCTAGGCATTAGGACTCCATACTCCATCACTGAGGAAGCTTCAGGCTCCTAGCACGGGCAGATCATAATTAGTCTGTATGTACCCTGTTTTCCTTCATATTTATGGAGAGGCAATAACCTAAGCAGATCTCTTATTTAAGGCATCCTGGTGCCAAAAACCAAAAACCAAAACAAAAACAAACAAACATACAAAAACAACAACAACAACAAAAACCCAAAACCATGTTTAGATGTGTGAGAGTTTGAACATCTGTCAACAGTGGGCGAATATACCAGTTTGTCCCTCACTAATTATGAGCCTTGAATGCACATTGAGCCTCAGATGACATATTTGTAAACTGGGATGTGTAACTGCTAGAATTGTGGACTTCTGGAAGTGGAGACCTGCCCTGCCAGGAAGGGATACAGCCTGTATCAGAAGATGGCCACCCAGTGCCTTCTGGGATAGGACATTTTGGTTCCAATGGAAGGACCATTCTGACAAACTACCTTCCCTTCTCCCTCAGAGCTCCACTAAAAACTAGTTTTATCCATGCCTTAGAACTATACCATAAGTTATCACCTCTCTTAGGAAGGGTTATATTAGAGAAATAAAGTGAGTAACTGTTCAGTGTTTGCTCACAGGAGTGAGCAAAGCTGTCATCACCTGCCTCAATCACTAAAAGTTTTCCTGATGGGCACATATCCACAGAAATTCTTCAAATAGGCTCTATTAATAGCCCACTTCCTCTGACCCCAACACCATGGAGCAGTCCCTGAGTCCCTGAATCCCTCTCTGTATCAGGACATTGCAGGGTTCATCAGTTGTAGGTTTCAGCCATCATGACAGGACTTACAGTGTCAGGATTCTAAGGATGCTGGTTTCGTCCTATCAGAATTGCTAAAATCAAAACCACCATTGACAATTTATGCTGGAGAGTATGTGGACAAGGGATACTCTCCTCCACTGCTGGTGGCTTGTGCAGCCACTTTGGAAATCAGTATGGCAGTTCCTCGGGAAAATGGGAACCAGTCTACCTCATGGTCCAACAATTCCATTCTTAGGCATCTACCCAAAAGATGCATATTCATACAACAAGGGCATCTATTCAACAATGTTCATAGCAGCATTATTTATAATAGCCAGAACCTGGAAGCAATCTAGGTACCCCTCAATTGAAGAATGGATAAAGAAAATGTGGTACATTTACTCCACTGGAAAAAACAAAAACAAAACAAACAAAAAGCAAAAAACAAAACCCAATGGAATCTTTAAATTCATAGGCAAATGAATGTAACTAAAAGAAACCATTCTGAGTGAGGTAACCTACTCACAAAAAGACAAACATTGTATGTACTCACTCATATATGGATATTAGACATAGAATGAAGGATCACCAGCCTACCTCCACACTTCCAGAGAAGCTAGGAAACAAGAAGGACCCTAAGAGAGACATACATGGTCCCCCTTCCCTGGAGAAGGGGAAAGGGACAAGATATCCCAAGAAAATTGGGAGCATGGGGGGAGGAAAGAGGGAGTTAGGAGAAAGAGAGGGGAGAAACACACGGGGGGGCGGGGAGGCGGGGGGAGACATGAGGGACCAGGAAGATTGAGTCAGGGGAAGAATAGAGGACAGCAAGAAAAGAGATACCTTAATAGAGGGAGCCATTATAGGATTAAGGAGAAATCTGGCACTAGGGAAATGTCTACACATAAACTAGGATGACTCCAACTACGAATCTAAGCAATAGGGGAGAGGCTACCTTAAATGTCCTTCCCCTATAATGAGATTGATGGCTAGCTACCTCATATGCCATCGTAGAGCCTTCATCCAGTAGCTGATGGAAACAGAGACTCAGAGCTAAGCACTATGCCAAATTTCTGGAATCCAGTTGTAGAGAGAGAGGAGAGATGAGCAAAGGGGTCAAGACTATGCTGAAGAAACTCACAGAAACAGCTGACCTGAACAGAGTGACAGCTTGGAAACCAGCATAGGAAGGAACATTTAGGAGGCCTGGGCAGTCTATGGGGCCCCTGGTAATGGAACAGCTTTTATACTTAGTTACAAATGGACTTTTGGAGCCCCTCCCCATTAGAGGAATACTCTTGCAGCCTAAACACAAGGAGGAGGGTCTAGGACCTGCCTCAAATGATGTGACAGATTTTGATGATCCCCCCCCCACCCCCATAGAAGGCCTCACCATTTCTATGGAGCAGAAGAGAGATGGGATGGGGGTTGTGGGTGGCATGGGAGAATGGGAAGAAGAGGGAACTGTGATTGATATATAAAATAAGATTGTTTCTAATTAAAAAGAAGAAGAAGGAGGAGGAGGAGGAGGAGGAGGAGGAACACTTGTGATCAGTTAATTCTCTTTTGTTCTAAAATCTAGGACCCAAATCTGGGGAATGGTGCCACCCACAACAGAAGGGTCTTCCTAACTCAACTAAATTAATTAAGACAAATTCCAAAGGTAGGCCTAGAAGGCTCTCTCCAAGGTGACTCTAGACCTTTTCAAGTTGTTATCACTAAACACCACAGTAACATGGAAAGACACAGACCTCCATAACAAAGGGGTGGATGGGTGCTGTGTTTTAAAACTTCCAGAAATCAAGTATGGTCAACACTAGCCAACCAGCCCCAACCAAACACACATTAAAAACTTTATCTTCCTCCCACATGTTAAGTAAGTGTATGTATAAAAAGAAAAGTAGCTACCACTTTAAAATTAGCTTTATTAGGGAAAGGAAACTTCATGAGAAACAAATATAAAACGGGGTTTTATTTTCTTATGATCCATTTGTTGCTACAAGCCAAGGTTCCTACATACAATTTCCAAAATAGCATACTTCTATTGTTGAAAGCATGTACACACATCCAATGGGAAATGAAATTTACTAACACGCTGCAGGCAGTCACTAAACCTATGCTTCTGTTTTGTTTTCAGAGGGGCTTCTCTTTCCATTAGCAAGGCTGAAGTGGCAGCATTTTGAAGTCACTTCACTCCTAATGCCATTTTGTTTTCGTATGCAGAACACCAATTGCTACATTCACCTTGTATTCTGTTGCATTCCTGTTTTGCTAATATGGAGACTGTGGGCCACACTGAGGACAGAAGTCAGACTCAGGGGAGCAGAAAAACTGGCTAATGTTCTGTCAAAATGAAGAAAGCCTGATAGTTTTCTAGTTACCATGTCAGTTGCTTTAACTGAAGTGTTTTGCAAACCAAATCAAGTTACAATTAAAAGCAAAGGCAAACAACAGCATCAAAAACCAAAAAGAAAAACAAAACAAAAAACAAAAAAAAACCAAAAAAACAAAAAAAAACAAAAAATCAAAAACAAAACAACAGCAAAACTACTCTCAATTCTGCCATGGATTTCTTTTTTTTTTTTTTTTTTTTTTTTTTTGGTGTTGGTGGTGGATAAATGCATAAAGTACACTGGATACTGAAAATGTAAAATTTAATTTGAGGTGCCACAGCGTCTGTTTAAATGTTTATTCTAAACATAGAAGTTCATTGACTTGTGCAGACTTTGGGTCTGGCTAATTTTAGTATGTGATGTTTTCATTTATTTACAAGATTTTTTGTAATAAGTTTATAAAATTAAAGATAGTTTAAAAAAATATTTATTGCTGGATTCACTGATTGAAATAAAATGGAATGTCCACCTATCCTTTATGGGGTAGTTCTTGTTAGCTCCTGCCCTTCTGCCAGGCAGTGGGGTGGAGGGGGGCAGTTGCAGCTTACATCATAACCTGCCTCTGGGTACGGAGCTCTTTCCACTGTAACTACAACCTGTGTACTTCCTTATTGACATATGCACCCCTTAAAAATGTTCACCTTTCACGCTTCTTTCTTTTGCTCTCTTACCTGTTCTGTTTGCCTCTCTTATGTCCCTACTCCAAGATGACCTTACACTCTTTTGTTACCCTTCCCCACCCCAATAAACCTCTTGCACCAGACCTGTTGTTCATGACATGCTCTCTTAGCCACCTTGGCAGGACCCACCAGAGGTACTCAATTCGCAGCTTTATCGTTACAGTGTTGATTTGTGTCATCTTTTTTCAACTGGATTCATATAATCGTCAAAAAATATACTAAGGAAGTTAAAGATACAGGGTCTAGAGGTCACTACAGGGCGTTTAATAATGACTGTGGTACCAATGGCTTCCTGGGTGTGGATAAATTACTTCTCTAAGACTCCATTTCACCACAGATAACAAAATAAGGACAAGCTGGTGATTAAATGGTCCTAACATTCAAAAGTGTCAGAAAAAAGCACGGATCACTGAAGTTGTGTTTGAGAACACACAAAGAGTCTGCCTAAATACCAAACCAAACTATAGACTTTAAAAGAAAGCCTTCTTTTCTACTCTTTTCCTTATGCTAAACACATCCATAAGACCTTTAAAGTCAAGTCATGATTGAGGCATCGATTGGGCTTGACAGATTTTCAAAGCATGAAGGCACAAAGTTGAGTTGGTAGAGAAGGGGAACATATATCTGGGAGGAGTCAGGTGGGTGAATATGATCAGAGTGTGGTGTATGAGTTTCTCAAATAATTAGTAAAACTATTTCAAAAACTGTAGGTCCCAGTTACTGAACAGTTACCATGTTCCAAGCTCTGCATCTCTAATGCAAGTGTTTTGTAATAGGATGCTGGAGGGATTTACATAGATAAATAAATAATAGATCATATTCTATAAGTTATTCAAGACCTCATAATGTTACAAAGAGGGGGTGATCAGACTCACCTCATAAACTGAAGAAAGGCTATATAATAAAGGAGGTGAGTTCGGGCTAAATCTTTCAAGTAGATGCTGAAGGCAAAACAGGGTGGGCACATAGAAGGAAAGAAAGTGGCATCCACAGAGGCTCAGCACTATGATGCAACATGGCTTGTCTGCAAGCAGCAGGTTGGTCAGAATATGAGAAGAGGGGTAGCGGGGTGGCAAAGAGAAACAGTCAGAGGCCACTGTGGAGGGTCTTGAGGTCTGTACATCAATCGCCTTGGAGTTAAATTTTCTGTGACCCTAATTGCATGAGATGCCTACATTTGTGTTCTGTTGTTTCCATTTAATTGCCATCACTTTAACTATTTTTCCTTAGGGATCTCTGAATTTAAGATGCTTAATGGTGTAAAAAGTAGCATGGTTTAACAATAGAATAAATTATTGATATACCCAGGGCTGAATAAATGTAGAGATTTTCAGTGTATCATCCACCTTCTTGACACTCAATTCTGTTTCTTGTAGATGGAAATGGCTCTTTAATATATAATTCTATGTGCTGGTTTTTATGCATTAAATTTTAATATAATTTTCTGGGAAAGTGTTTTGGATGGAAGTAGGAGTCTCTATATATTTAGTAAGGTCAATTTTATTCATTTGTAAATATTCAGCTCTATAAAATAACATAAAAACCCTGCAACCCAAAAGAAATGCAAACATGGACCAGAATAAGACCAAGTAGCTAACAAATATAAGAAATCTGATGCCCTAAGGTTAGGCTGTAGCCTCCTCTTGTGTTTTAACAATGTTCCAGATGTTAAAATCAACTATTGACAAAAAAATATGCCCCAAGTGAGGGAGGAAATATGTCTCCTTCATTTCAGGAAGAAATACCATTTGTTTGACTTAATTCCAAAGAGGACAATGCTTAATTCAAAAAACACAAGGAGACTGTCAGATCAGTGGTTTGCATAACAGGAGTGACACTTTCAGGAAGTGTGGAGCTGAAAGTCATGGTAGTTTGGGTGTGAGCCCCACTGGATGGGTTTTCAGAAGCATCTTTGTCATTTATTGCATTTCTACCATCATAGGAATCATTTCCATCCCCCTAGGAATTCATTCTGAAATTGGTGTGTGTTACACAACGGATGCACATATTCACTAGGCAGTGCTTTCTTCCTCCTGAAATGCTAGGATATTTTCTTGGAACTAAAACTGTGCGGAACAAGCTTCATAACCAAGCAGGCAAGTGGTAGAGACACTCTACATCTCAGTTTCCTCAACAGAGATGATAAATTCCTTTGTTAAGTTAATAATGTATCGGTGTTATGTTAGTACTATATTGGTGAGTGCTGGCATCCACACACAGTATAACTGACTGGAAGTTCATGGAAAGTTGAGCACTTTGCTTTGCACTGGACAAACAACTTCCCTAGTCAGTACTGCTCTGACAGGACCCACCTGTCCATTAGCCTCTTGTTTCAAGTGCAGGAAGTCAGTCGTTAGCAAACACTTAACAGCCACTTCTGATCTTCACTGGCTAGCCCAAGTCTTGCTTAGAGCTTTTTATTTTTGAACAAGCTTTTACCACTTACCAGTGGTTTGCACACTACTGTAGTTTGAATCTAGAATGTTTCTCAAAGGCACATATGTGAAAGGCTTGTTCCCAGCATGGTATAATTTGGAGGTGGTAGAAATTTTATGGAATGAGAGGTCTTCTGGTTGGTGGGCACTGCCCTGGAAAGAGGTTGTCCCTTGTCTTTTCTGTATTTCGCCTGCCCAACATGGTGGGACAGTGTTCCTTCACTACATGCTTCCTACCATGGCTGCGATAGCACAAGGCACTGAGAGCAACTGATCATGGATTAAATCCCATAAAACCATGGTTTAACATAAGCTCTTTATTTTAATGAGTTGATGACCCCAGATATTTATCGTAGTGACAAAGGCTAACAAATACACCTTTTGAACCTTACACAATCTCATAAATTACATAGAGGCAATATTACCTAATGTATTACTGAAGTGAGGACATTGATTCTCCAAAAAGGCTAGATGAACAGACCAGTCTACACAGGAATTAGTGATGGGGCAGGGCTACCAACTTAGATATGCATGTTTCCCAGTGCACCATTGCTGCTAGGATGGTTTTGTTTCCTGAGACAGAGTCCTGCTATGCAGTCTGTGCTGCCTTTGAACTCAGTATGAGGTTCAGGCTGGACTCAAACTTATGACAATTCTATTTTAGCATCTCCAGTCTGGGGATTATAGCTAGTACCACCATGCCCATACAGTGAAAAATTGAAATAATTAAGAAATATTATACTGCATGTTGGACAAAGCAACTAATTTTGAACATGTTAACGTTTTGTCCTAGCTTGCTGCACGAGAGTAAGGACACACAGGTAAACATTTGTGGGCTAATACAAATCTGACTTCCAGGCATTATATAACTTAGAGTAAGCCTGTGGCTGATGGTGGCATCTGTGCTTTTTAAAAGAGGTAGAAGGGAGGAAGTGAGGAGAGCAACCACCTTCAGCAAGCTTTTATACAAGACCCACCCCTTTCCCTGAAAACACAATCTCATCAGTATGGTGGTTCCTCAGGAAAATGGGAATCAGTCTACTACAGGACCCGACAATCCCCCTCTTAGGCATATACCCAAATGACCCACATCCATGCAACAAAGACATGTGCTCAACTGTGTTCATAGCAGCATTATTTGTAATAGCAAAATCCTGGATGACCCTCAACTGAAGAATGAATAAAGAAGATGTGGCATATCTACACAATGGAATACTACTCTGCAGGAAAAAAAAAATGGAATCTTGAAATTCTCAGGCAAGTGGATGGAACTTGAAGAAACTATCCTGAATGAGGCAACCCAATCAAAAAAAGAGGAACATGGTATGTACTCACTCATATATAGATTTTAGACATAGAGCAAAGGATCACCAGCCTATAATTCACACCACTAGAAAAACGAGGATACAAGGAGGATTCTAAGAAATTCATATAAGGTGCCTCACAGAAGGGGAAAGGGACAAGATCTCCAGAGCACATGGGGAGTGGGGTTGGAGCAGTGAGTGGAGAGGGAACTAGGAGAAAAGAGAAGGGGAGGAGAGGAAAGAACGTGGGACTAGGAAGATTGAGTAAGGGGAGGAATAGATGAGAGAAGAGAAGAGGAGAGAGAGAGAGAGAGAGAGAGAGAGAGAGAGAGAGAGAGAGAGAGAGAGAGAGAGAGAGAGAGAGATCATAAAAGAGGGAGCCATTATAAATTTGAAGAGAAAACTGAACCTAGAGAAATGTCCGGAGACCTACAGGACTGACCCAAACTAACAATTTGAACAACAGTGGAAAGGCTACCATAAATGCCCTTCCCTGATAATGAGATTGATAACTAACTTATCTACTATCATAGAGCCCTCATCTAGTAGCTGATGGAAACAGAAGCAAACACCCACAACTAAACACTGAACTGAACTGGAATCCAGATGCAGAGAGAGAGAACAAGACCAGGCTGCAGAAACACATAGAGACAGCTGACCTGAACAAGGAGGAGCTAACGTACCCCCAGACGGTAGCTGGGAAACCAGCATGGGACCGATTCAGACCCCTGAACATGAGTCTCATGTGCAAGGCCTGAGCAGTCTAAGGGACCTCAGACAGTGGAACCAGAATGTATTCCTAGTGCACAAAAGGACTTTGGGGGCACATCCCCATAAAGGGGAATATTCCCTTAACCTAGAGATAGAAGTCCTAGTCCCTACTCCAAATGACTTGACAGATGTAGATGACCCCTCCTGGCGGGCATCACCCTACATGTGGAGTGGGGGGGATGGGAGGGAAGGGTGGTCGGGGGACATGAGAAGGTGGGAGAGAGGGGGAGAGGGAGGGAGGGAGGGAGGGAGGGAGGGAGGGAAAGGAAACTGGGATCGATATGTAAAATAAAAATTAAAAAAAAAATAAAACAAGAACTACAAAAAAACCCATGATCTCATAGGTTACCTTGCTCCAGTTCCCCACTCGCCAGCCAGCACAGGGGCGGAGGTGGCACCTCTTAGCAGGGTCTGGCTTCTGAATGGCTGCACAGTCGGCGTCCATCCCGGTACTGCACTGCACAGTCCTCCAGTAGGCCCCCAGCCCACATGTGGTGGAACACTACAGCAGGAAGGAGAAAAGAAGAGAAAGCTTTTAGTCCGGTGTAATCCTCACTGGGATCCTGGAGCCAAAGTTGTCCTTTCCCAAAAACCGAGGTTGTCCAGGATATGAATACATAGGCAATCTGAGTGTCTGGCTGAGCGGTTTAAAATGTACTGCTTTAACAGACAGCTGCAGTTAGGTAGGGATCACCCAGCTGCACATGAAAGGAGAGCCCAGTGTAAATGCAAATGTGCATTCCTTTGTAAGTACACTGACACAAATGCATGGGCCACAGGCACATTGCTATATTTCACGTCATTCCAGTTTAGAATGCATGTCAGATATGCATGTGCCTCACACCTCACATCTAATGTGGCAATGACTTTTACCTAATTTCTTTCAATGGTGCCAATTAGTATCATTATAGGACAAAGACACCGAAGCTTAATGCTGCCCTGTCCATGCAAGAAGATGGGGTGTTTCTCCTCCAGACCCCATGTCATATAATCTGGTAGTGACTCCCAAACCCTAGCATCTCTAGGAGACATCCAGGAACCCTGCTAAATGCAGATTTGCATCAGTCAGTATCCTTGCTAGCATTGCAACAAAGAGTTTACACCAAGTTCCCAGATGATGCTGATGCTGATGCTGTTGCCTCTCAAACCACAGCTGGAGCTGGGATGAAGTCACAAAACGCTGCCTGTCACTTCTTGCCCCACTGGCAGAGAACAAGGCAGAAGCCATTTCCATAGGTAGAATTAATTTGTTTTAAGCTGTTTCCACTCATGTATAATAAATTCAATATCACAAGTTTAGCTTGGTCCACCTTGAAGATAACAGTTTCTCCCTGTTGGTCTTTTTTTTTTTTTTTTTTTTTTTTCTCCTTGCATCCTCTTTCCTGCTTACCCTTAGGAAGGGGTTGTTTCTGAATACATAAAACACAGCTGTGAGCATATCTGAAAGCAAGTTTCTTTTGATAAATTATATGAATCAAGAGCAGCCTTGTGTTTCTTTGGCTGCACATTTGCCTTCTACACAATTTGGTGCTTCATTTGGTGCAAATTTTAGTATTATAAAGCATATATATATATATATATATATGTGTGTGTGTATATTATAAAGCATATATATGTATGAATTTATAGTCACATTTATATCTTAGGTAAATTGTAAAATCACAGAAAGGGAAAAGTAGAAAACACCAAATGTCATAATCTTATTTCAATTTTCATTTATACGTGAAATTTCTCCTCATCTTTAAAATTCTTTAGGACTTGATCTGTGTCTTTTCTGTTTCTCTTTGAACATCATCATGCATCTTTATAGTAGAGACAATGGCAGCTAATTTGCAATTACCATCTCATGGAAGAAGCCCATGTTCTCCATCATCTACACTCAGACTTTTCTTAGTTTCTCTTTCTCTCATCAAGAGATGGACTCAGTTGTCTCAGTCATTAAATGTGGGTTGTTCTTGTGACTTCTTTTGGCTCACAGGGTGTGGAGGCTAATGCTATGCTAGTTACCATGCTTTGGTTCCCACACTGGCTGCGGACTCGGCTTTTGCCATGAGCATACACCTGGGTAACACATGAGAGGATGTGAGCCAACAAGAAACAGAATTAAATGACTCTGCTGAAACTACCCCAGGCCAGCTTCCAACTGACCTCCAGCAGGGACCTGAGAGGACATGCTGAAGTTGATAGAACCTCCTGATGAGTAACCACAGTTCTGCTGTTTGCCAACTGAGTGAGCCTTTGCAGATTCTGAACTTCCCTAAGTCTGTAAAACTGGTGACAACAGCAGGGTCCCCCTCATGTTGGGTTGTTGTGAGAACTAAAGATTACTTATGCATACAACCTTGCACAAGGTCACACATGCTGTATGCTGTGTTATTAACTTAATATTGTGAAATAGAGGGAGAATGCAACATTTCAGCAAGCCTAAGACAGTTGCTAATGAGAATCTCAAGAGATGGCCATAGTTCTGTGGGCCATATTTATGCTACAAATCATATATATTATTTATGGAGCTTGGGGTTTGGTTCTCCTCACCAGAATTGGTTTAATTCTCTTTGACAGTTTCTATTTTGGTATCCTAAAACAGTCCAAAAGTAAAGCTGATGAGGAAATCCACAGACTACAGAACAAGCCTGCATGAAATTAATTAGAGGTTTCCATATATTGAATTACTTTTAGATTGGAAATAGGAGATGAGAGAAAACAAGAGGCCATTGAGGAAGCAGAGAAGGGGTAACTTCATTCTGTCCTGTGACCAATTGACCTTCATCCTGTCCTGTAGCAACTGACCCATCAGGTGTAGGAACAAGGGTGGGGTGTTAGAACTGGGACAGATACCGAGGGTCAGGTCAGCAACATCTAAAAAATAAAACCTCTGAAAAGATGAGGAAAATTATACTGTCGCTTTCATTCTCTTGACTGTACAAGCCTACATTTCACTGACTGGTCCAAGGGGTCTGATTGAAAAAGGAAGCAGTTCAATGAGATGAGGGATTCTATCAGAATGAGAGCCACAGCTGTGCATGGTGCTCAACACTTAATGCTTCTGGTCCATGAGTGCAAATGGAAAACTCCCTTGTCCCTTGCTATGTGCCTGGTATTCTTCTGTAGTGCACAGATATTTCTTTTATCTCATATCAACCTTAGAAATCAGATATGATGATCCCTGAGGAAACCGAGAGAGTAACAGGATGATGCATTTATTCAGGGTTCAAGTTCAACAAGTATATTTTCAAACTGCATACCTTTTCATAGGGTCAACTTCATTTCTACATCAAGTAATAATTCTGAAGCCTTAATTAATAAAAGTGATGTGCTAGGTACAGTGAGGGTGTTGGGCAATCTTTTAATGCAAGAAAGAGGCTGAGGGTATATTCTAAGAGAGACTTCGAACCAAACCCTAAGAAACATTAGAAATGGTTTCTAGCTTAGGGACCAGTAAAGCTTTGTGGGAACGGAGGCTTAAAATGACCCGGAAGAACATGAAGTGTATGAGGGCAGAGTGGGAGGGGCAGGAGATCCCAGACAGAAGGAACAGCATGTATGAGCACACTGGACAGGGACAGAGAATAAGGGAGAGAGAATAAAGGAGATTGGGGGTTTTTGAGAAGCAAATTGGATTCGGAAAAGTAGAAAGACTGGGATGTCAGCCTATGTAAGGTTACAAAGCCAATTTAACATTTGATTAGATTTTTCTTTTTTCTTTCTTTTTTTTTTTGTTCTTCCGTTTTCCCCTTTTATTATTGGCAGAGTTCATTTCACTGATCTGTATATATTGAAAAGATAGGTTTTCACTCAGTGGGTGTGATTCTAGTTACTTACCTCTGCATCCTCACCTCTAGTCTGTCACTAATCTTCTTGGGCTGCAGTAAGTATTGTAGTAGAGATCTCCTGCTAATTAGCTTATAACCATATTTCTAACATACTTTCACAAGTTGTTAAGTTTTCACTGTCAGCTCTTGTCCTTACAGCCCTTCAGAACTTATCAGATAGGAATTGACTATAAAACTTGGCTTCAATAAATTAGATTACTCAGAGTACAAACATCTTTTTGTCTCTGAAGATGGACTTTTATAAATAGAGATAAGATGTCGATTCACTAATGAAAAAATGTGATAACTTAGTTTAGGCATAGAACACAAATCCATGTGAAATCATAGTTCAAATGCAAATAATTACAGATTTGGTACAGAAACGTTTGGAGTTTCGAATTTACCCACATGCTCTGATAAAGTCAGCATTCATGACCCATCAAGGCTGGCTAATTTACAAAAAAAAAAAATGCTACACCCTTAACTTGTAAGTTAGTGCCACAATTCAGCATAGAGACAGGAGGTTGTATTGAAAAATAAGAGTTCACCATTGCATTGAAAAGTGAGTTTTTGGACAGTCACTTAATCATTAGCCTCTATATTTCCTATTTGTAAATCAGCATATATGGGATAGACACCATCTATTCTCCAGGACAGCCAAAGTGAAAATATTAAGAGACCATATGTGAGAATGTTCTGAAAATCAACATGCCTTGTAAATTGCTCTGACTATATTTTCTTATATTAACTTATATGTTCTTATATTAATAGCTATTAGACACTAGCCATTATTCTTAATTAACTACTCTAGCACAGTTCTCATTAGAAAAGAAAATAAGACATAAATTGTAAAAAAACCTGAATTATTTGAATTTGTGACTACATTATTTTATAAGTTCCTACACTAAACTTTTATCTAATTTCAAAATTAAAATAGTTAAGAAACTATTTTGGTGCCTCTAAAGGATTTCATTAGTTGTAGAAACAAAACAAAACAAAATAAATAAACAAGCAAACAAATATCTAGTCAAATTTCTAAAGCCTGAAAGTAGAGGCCAACATTTTATTATAATGCTCAGTTTTTCTGAGATATTACAGTTCTTTCAATGAACCACAGTGATTTTTTTAATGAGGCCACTCAAAGAAAAATAATTAGATAATGAAAGTGGTTGCCTAGCTCTTTAAATAGGTAATGTTTGTGATATGTAATTATATATTAATAGAGCATCTTAAGTGTGTCACAGGTAGAAAGAGGGCCCTTTGATCTCAAGCATATTTTGAGCACAGAAATAAAAGATACAAGCATTCATTTAAAATCAGGGATATACACCCTTTAATAATAGAATAGAATGCATGTACTTGTATATAAAGCATTGTTGACATAGTAAGCTATATAATTATGTTAGAGGGTTTGTTTCAGATTTCCATTCCAATTGTAATTACTGCACCAGTTTGAACAAAGTCTGAGCATTAGCTTTCTGATGGACTGTGAGGACAGGTTTTTACAGCTGTCCCTCATCATAGGACTTCTGGAGTGCACTGCTGGAAGGGACAGAAGAGATGCCCACCCCAGACCTATCAGCCTGTAGCCCCAGAAAGATGACCTGATTCTTTGTGCTCACATAGTAACTGGCTCAGGTCTCCTGCTAAGACTTCTCATTGTATGTCTTCCCTGTATTACTTACGAATAATGTATAAATAAATACATACTTATATGTATCCATTATTTTATAAATAATATATCTTATAATTTTATAATTAAATAATAAACATTTTATAAATAATGCATTTTCCTCTTCTCCTTCCCATTTGGGAAATTTGCAAAGAGATGGTTGCAATTGTCATTACACATTTTTCTTCTATCATTTCTTCCTTCCTTCCTTCCTTCCTTCCTTCCTTCCTTCCTTCCTTCTTTCCTTCCTCCCTTCCTTCCTTCCTCCCTCCCTCCCTCCCTTCCTTTCTTCCCCCTTCCTTTCTTCCTTCCTTCCTTCCTTCCTTCCTTCCTTCCTTCCTTCTTTCCTTATTTCCTTCCTCCCTTCCTTCTTTCCTTCTTCCTCCCTCACTCCTTCCTTTTTTCCCCTCCCTCTGCCTCTATACTTTCCATTCTCCCCCATTTTTTCTCTTTTATTTCATCAGATCTTGTGTAACTGAGCCGGCTTCTAAATTTGCTTTGTAGCCCAGGCTGGCATTCAACTCAGAATCCATCTACCTCAGCATCTCAAGAGCTAGGATGATAAGTGCGTGCCTCCATGCCCAATTAGACAACATTTTAATATAAGTTCATTTCAGAGTTTTCACAATATAGCATTCCTAGATATTTGTCATATAAAATCAGGTCTGGAATAGGAAACGAATCTCTTACTTTACTCCAGTTTCCAGCAATCCAGTATGCCAGGCTATGGTTCTTCATAAACGGCTTGTAATTGGAAGCATTTAGCAGGAATCCCTCAGCAATCAGACTAGAGGCATCTTCCTCACTCAGGATGGGCCCAGAGCCTTGGATTGGATTTGTATCATTTGCCAATGCAAAGTGATCATAGTTTTCTAACTTTTCAGAGGGCATTGGCTGGTGGCCTTCTGCAAGAGAGAGTGAAATGTTCCTTGGCTTTTCAGTGATTGGCCCTTCAGCTCTGGGTGTTTCATTTTTAAGGGACCAGTCAGGTAGTGAGCCTTCCATTGTTGTACTGAAGGAAGGCCATGAGGTTTCTTCCCCAACATAAGATGTCGGTGGAGGTCCAAGTGGTATTTCTGAATTTCTGTCCATGGAAGAATCATGCTCAGGTACTCTGACCTTATTCCATATCACAGAGTGGTTTTCATCTTTGTTCAGAGGCTGGTCACTGTCTTCCCCTGAGCCACTATGTATCTCCACTTCTGGATCTGTGGTCAAGGTGTTATAAAAAGGAGTTACTTGCCAAGTCACAGCACTGCTAGATGATAAGCCAGAATCGCTTGTCGTGGTTGCCCAAAAGTCACCCTCTGAAGTAGGACCTATAGCTGAACTAGAAACATTTTCATCATCAGGCTGGATACTCAATGACCAGGAAGTGAGGGAGGGCTGGGAAGTGCTTCCAGAGGAAGTAGGGTAGTGAGAGTCCTCTGCACTTGAACTTGAACTATTGTGCCATCCTATCCCATCTGGTTCTTTGGATACTATAGTAGGACCAAGACTGTTGATTGCTGGAGTGCTTCTGCTTGCAGACTCAGGTACTGTGGGTGTGGACAGTGGTGTGGGCCTGGACGTAGGTGCAGGGATGGGCTTGAAAGGGTCATACTCTGGTGTTGGTTGGTTTTTCCCGCTGGGGAAAATATCTTTACTGGGTTTCAGAATTCTACGGTTAGATGGGCACTGCTGGAGGCCACACAGAGCTCGACTGTTGGGTTTCCGTGTCTTGTCACAAGGTTCATTATGGTTCTTGGCACATGTGACACTGCGAATCCTCACTCCACCGCCACAGGAAACAGAGCACTGGGAAAGAGAGACAAATTTCAGTTTAGTGGGGAAAGGTGCTTCTTTTCTTATAGTCATGCCCAAAGGTGATGAATTGTGCAGCTAATGCTCTATCTCCATTTGGTTCCTATGCTTTTAGGACATCTCCTGGACATCAGCCAGCATCCAGGACCAGCCTGAACAAAAACCATGATACAGTCAAACTGAAGGCTCTTTGGGTCTTTAAAACTGGGCACTACCCTCTACAAGGAGTGTGATGAGTTAAGTCATTCACAGGGGCTCTTTAAGAGCAGCAGAGACTATTACCTCTTTCTTAAGGTTTCAATGCTATTAAATTAACACAAAATGTTCTCAAATTCTCAGGATTGCATTAAACTAGTTATAGTAAACCTTTAATATTTAGAAAATAATGATTAGAATTTGTGTAGTTCTTTCCAGGTGTCACAGTCATTTATCTATGGCAGGTAGAATTACATTAAAAGCTAGATAATCACCATCCTCAAATATACTTACGTTTTAAGTTGTTTTTTCCCCCCTGAACTTGAAAAATGAGAAGTTAATCAAAGGTGAAAAATATCCTTTCTCAGAGAATTTGGCCCTTCCATCAGCGTGATGTGGTATCTCTCCCACCCCACTTTCCTTTTACATCCTGGGAGGTTTTCTGAAGCACAGGCATCTATATTACCTTTGTGGGGGATTCAGACAAGGCACTCCATCCTCAGAGTAGAGTGCAAAACTCATTTCATCCAGCTCTATAGCTGTTAATCATACATAGTTGCTATATAACATAGGAAAATCAGTTATTTTGAAAGACCCATACTTTTTTTTCTCCCAAACTGCTCCATTTTTACTTTTCCTAATGACATGTTTTTTTTTTTTTTTTTTACCAGCAAGTAGCTAGCACTGGAACATGGACTACTCATGTTCCCTTGCTGTACATTTTACACTGATTTGTATTCTCTGTCTGGCATCCTTGAAGTCAAAGCAGGTTTCTTCAGGGTATGCGTGCACAATACTCTATGGAGTTCACAGAGCCTCAAAGTCATTATTCTGTGTGTTATCTGAAACATCTCTGCAAGATTTCCAAAGCAGGGTGATTATTTTTCCCTCTGCATGAGGCTCCAGAACTCACTTGAAAGGCTGCAGGTTAGCTTCTGCAAAAAGTCAGGTTTATTTAGCAAGCTTTCTTCTCCAGCAAAGCCCAGTGCAGCACAGATCCACAGACTTTGCATAGTTAGCTGCCCAGTGCTTTTGATGTTACAAGAGTAACCCAAAGGCTGTGGTGTTCCTTATTCATACTTACATGCTAGGATAATTCTTAAGATATTTGATCACTGTATGTAATTCTAAATATTTTATTTGATGGGGAAAAAAAGAACAAGAATGGGGAAATGGTTACATATAAGCTTATACATTTCTTTTTAAAGCTTAAGTTCCTTGCTTTAAGATAGGTGGTGGTGGCGAATGCCTTTAATCCCAGCACTTGGGAGACAGAGGCAGGCGTATCTCTTGAGTTTGAGGCTAACCTAGTCTACAAGAGCTAGTTCCAGGATAGCTTCCAAAGCCACAGAGAAACCCCATCTCAAACAAACAAACAAACAAAAACAAAAATAAAATAAAACAAAAAAGATTCCAGATTTTTACTTTACTTGAAAAGTTGGATGATCATCACTCATTGGACTCATTCCCAATGAGTTTAAAACTTCAGTTATGGAAACTCAGGTTTGTGATGGACACATATGTTCTCTGGCACACCCACATGTACCATCCTTACCCAGGAGATACTCACTCTTCCAAGTGACCTACAGTGGTCATTCCTTAGCCATCCTTATAGGGCATGTTGTGCCTAACAGGATGCTATCTGCCAAGTACACTTAGTCCAAACAGGAAGTTGCTTTTTCTTACAGCCACCAGAACAGTGCCTCTTTGTATTCAGCCTGGAGCTCCTTCTAAGAGCATTTATCTCCTCAGGAACTGTCAAGCTCTTCAGATGAGATAAATGCAACTGTCTGACACATACTTAAAGCGCATCTCAATTGGTTCTTTTGGAATTCTCACAACCAATTTTAGCTATGATTAACATATGCCCTGACCTTATTTATCATTTTGAACCCTGTACCAGGCAAGTAGCTTGCTATTCACTCTGTCTGTGTCCTCTCTGGGAGTTATCTTGCCTTCCCTAGTCACCACTCCTGGATTAAACCTTCTGAGAAAGAGGCCTGCTGCTAAATTGGCCAACACCACCCACGGAGGAGCACAAAGGCAAGAGGATCTCACTGGGTGCTTAGAGGTGTGACACTGCGTGAGTTCATTCAAAAACTCAGCAGGAACTTATTAGAGGCTTTGGGCTAAAGGGGCTTAGTGAGAAACAGCTAATATTTAGTACATGAAACATTTACATCTCAGGAATTTATAAATGAACAAGTGGGCTTCATACCCCAAATTATGTTTGAACATAAGCTAAAAACATTGTTATGAGTGAATGTGTGTCCCCTCTCCTCTCTAAATGTAGACATGTCAGAGTCAAATTGCCTTCTACATCAGAATGTAGTCTTATTTAGGGTCAGTTTAAGTGGGAATCAAGGTGAAATAGGTCTTTAGAGTGGGTGCTAACACTGTACTACCAATATTCTTACACATGGGGGAGTTTTGGAAAGAGAAACATCCTTAGGAAGAACACATGGGAAGATGAAAGTGGGATATGGTGGTTCACTTACAAGTCAAGGAAATCCCAAAGATTTCTAGGAAACTACCAGAAGCAGGGAAAAGGAGGCACTAGGGTGTTCTCCCTCACAGAACTTCAGAAGGAAGTTAGCCTCTTGAGATCTTGATCTAGGATTCCTGCCTACTAAATTGTAATACAAGAAATTTCCCATTGTTTCAATCAGCTGGTTCATGTGACTATGTTAGAGAAACTCAAGAAAGTGATTCCATATCTTAGATGATTTAAAACAGACACAACAAAGAGACTCTGTGTGGCAGGAAACCAGCTTTCTGAGTAGCTCTTGGCAGAAAGAGTGCCTAGGTGTATTCCCTAGGAACCAGAAGTCCATTAGACTGTCGTGTTTGGAAAGGGCTGAGATGTTGGCTTGCAGATATTCCATGCCCAAAGCAATACCACAGGTCAAAGTGTCAACCTACAGGAGCACTTTAGACCTTAACTGAGAATACCGGAGATGAACTTGGAAATGTCTCCTGTTCCTCCATGCTTTCCCTCTGTCTGCAGGAACCCCTGCAGGACTTCATATGTACTTTTCCGGTGTTGTGTTTGTTGTCATGTCTTCTTTTTGAAGAGCCATTGAATACTTGCTTGTGACAACTATTATCTGGTCTGTTTAATTTCTCTGCATATGCCACTACTTGGATTGGAAATGTTTCTTCAGAAGGATCTGTGTTGAAACCTGGTCCCAGCCTGGCGAATCCATTCACTGTAGGCAGTGACTAGACTGTGAACACTTTAATATCCTGATGCCTTGTGGTAGAATGGCATTCCTGAGAGGTGACTTTGAGTGAAAGGTGAGTCCTGGTTGGGGGAAGCAGACCCCAGGTCCAGGATTTGAAAGGTGTGTTTTTCTTTAGCCTCTTCCTATGACTGCTTCCTAAATGCTATAAAGTGAACATCATTCTTCCACAGGGCACTTCCTCCATGATGTTGTGCCTTGCCGTGGGGATAAAATTAATGGGCTGAAAAACTGAACCCATGGGCTAAAATAAATCTTTTTCCTTTAACCCATTTGTCTTAGTTACTTTTTCTACTGTTGTGATGCACCATGACTAAGTTAACTTACAAAAAAAAATGCTTATTGGAGCTCACAATTCCAGAGGGTTGGAGTCCATGATCATCATGGTAGTGAGCATGGCAGCGCGGGGGGGGGGTGGAGACAGTAGCTGAGAATTTACATCCTAATCCATAGATACAAGGCAGCAGGGTGGGCAGCCTGGGTGGGGGGGGATAGTATGGGGGATAATTTGAAACCTTAAAGCCTCTTCCTAGTGACATACCTCCTCCAGCAAGGCCATGCCTCCTCCAATAAAGCCACAAATCCTAATCTTTCCCAAATAGTCCCACCAGCTAGGGTCCAAGCATTCAGACATTTGAGCCTATGGGGTCATTCTCATCCAAACCACGAGACCCATGTTAAGTATCTGGCTGCCATAATACTATAACTCCTTTACAAACAGATTTCTCTTACTAGACCTCCAGAAATTTGGTTGATTGATTCCTTTATTCATCTGTTTATGTGTTTTGGTCAGGCACAAGAAGGGCATATTAAAAATATCCCTAGATCCTAAGCCCACCTTCTTTGAGATAACCTACCTTATTTCTCATGAGATGCACTCCAGTGCATTTCCAGTCTCAAGTGAAAGACAGTATGTTGCTGTAGCAACCAACTGAAACATTTTTTCTTTTGATTTTACAATTATTTGGTGTGACTAAGTGATTTTGCTTTGAGAGACTCTAAGTAATCTTTATGTATGTTGTGAATTCCAGCAAAGTGAGAAAGATGACTCTCAAATTGTTTCCAAACAGAATGTGTTTCTTATGAATCCTAGGAGCGGCTACATTGCTGTATTTCACAGACACTTGGGATGTATGATAGTGCTCAATGTGGAGTCTTAGCTGCCTGCGTGCAAAGCTGGCTTCATCACCTGGTAGCTGCATGACTTGAACATCTTTGTAAGCATCTCAATGCTACAGTTTCTTTCACCTGAAAAATGGGGCTATTTAGCTACTAATATACATATGGGTGACTTCCAATATTCTTTTGAGATTTTAAAAGCAACACATTCATTTTTAAGTTTCAAGCACCTATAAAGCATGTCTACAGTGCTTTATGAATTAAGGTGACCCTGAGCTAAAGGATGGAGTAGGTTGATTGCTTTGGGGCTTTTCACATCTCTGACAGACAAAGATTGCAAAATTAGAGTAACACAGATTGTCAGCCTTGTCATCTTTTCAGATAATAAAGTCATAGTTTTGTGGCTCACACTATGGCAATATGGTAAGTGTTTATATGATTTATTTTATTTATGCCTTACAATAATAGACACGAGGAAAAGGTTAAACTGGTTATTGTTAGCTCAAGATCACACAATTAGAGATTGCCTGAGTTGGAAAAACAAACTAGAAAACCACCACATTACAAAGTCTCTCTAAGAGGAGAAAAAACATACAGGTTATAGCTGGTGTAACTGAGGCCTATGGAATGAAGAAATTCCTAAGACTGTAGTGTGACTTTATGCAGTACAGAGTCTGAGTGGTTCTTTGGGATCTTTTCTACTTACCTTCTTGTCTGAGATAAATAAAGGCACACACATTTACTAATTACACAGTGTTTCAAGGAGTTTTCTGTACATCCATCCATCCATCCAATTATCCATCTATCCATCCATCCACCCATTCACCTATCTATCCATCCTTTCCTCCCTCCCTCTCTCCCTTCCTCCCTCCACCCACCCACCCATCCACCCATCCACCCACCCATCCATCCACTCACCCATCCACCCACTCACCCAACCATCCATTCATCCATCCATCCATCCACCCATCCATCCTTCTCTCCATCCATCCATCCATCCATCCATCCATCCATCCATCTATCCATCCATCCACCCACCCTTCCATCTCTCCCTCTATCCACCCATCCATCCATTCATCCATCCACCCATCCATTTCTCCCTCCCTCCCATCCACCCACTCACCCATCCACCCACCCACCCAACCATCCATCCATCTATCCACCCACCCATCCATCCCTCTCTCCCTCCATCCACCCATCCATCCATTCACCCATCCCTCCCTCCCTCCCTCCCTTCTTCTCTCCCTCCATCCATTCATCCACCCATCCATCCATCCATTTAAAAGATGGCACAACTTTCCACAGAGCCTAAAATGAACTATTCTCTAGATCTTGGATCCAAGACTAAAATTCTGACAAAAGGTGAGTGTAGTGAGATACACCTCTATTCCCAGATACTCAAGAGGGTGGTGCAAGAAGGTCAAAAGTCAGAATCTAGCTTGGCTAACTCAGCAAGAATAAATTTCAAAATAAACTTTAAAGTTTTTGAGATGTTTGCTTAGCAGGAGAGGGTTTGCTTCACAGCAAAACAGACAAAAACTCATATATGACTTTGGCAATTGTTTACAATCTTACAGAAAGATGTGTGCTTTGTCTATCACCTAGAAAGAATGTGGCACCTACTATGTTGTTTTAGTTGCCTTATGCTCAGGGTACACTGCAAACTTCAAAACAGTAATCATGTGGGTTTCATGCTTAGATCATGGTCTCTGTTCTGAGTTATGACCATATTTAGAGCCTTTTACTGTAAATAACCTAAAATTCTCCTAAAGAGAGAAACTTTTTAGAAATACACCTACATTTAGCTTAAATAAGTGCCACGTTTGCTGTATGCACATTAATATTAAATCAAATCAAAGAGCAGCCTATATGAAAACCAGGCTGAATAAACATGCGGGAGACTGCTTAGTTAGGCAATGTATGCACCAAGCATACAGGAAAGTGGCTTAAAATTGAAGCTAGTATCAACTACAATAACACTTTACCCTTGTACCACTCTGAGATTGCCTTCAAATAAGAGATGGATATGAATTTCAACTCATCATTTATTGAATTATTGTGTAAGAAGCAAACTTAAAAGCTTATGTTTTGAGTTTTCAAGTTGCAAAATGGAAGTTAGTGAACTGCTATTCACCCTTAGAGTTATTTTAAGGGTTAAACAAAGTAGGCTACATAGTCAGCAAAGGCATTTGACAAATGATAGCTGGCATTATTGGTGTGTCCACCCCTCTGCCTTGTGAGCAAATGCTTAGCCAGTGTTTATATCTATAGTACTTTTGCTAGGTCCTGTGCTAGCAAGAACTTGGAACTGTGAATCCATCTATACTTAGAGGAATTATAAAGGCCTCAGTTGTTGCTATGTTATAGATAGGGAGAGCATGGCAAAGACAGTGAGATTAACTCTGACAAGTGGTAGAGCCAAGTTGTAAGGCAAGGGAGCCATGATCTAGTAACCACAAACCCATTGCTAGAGTGACTACCTCTCACATGGAAGCCACTGAAGTGTAGTTACTGGAGGAAAATAATGGGTGCCACAGAGACTTGACTAATTTGTCTTTCTTTACAATAAGTAGACTTGCTATTCTTTGTGCTAAAAACCAGGCTGAGCATAACAGGACAAAGTCCTTGACAGGGCTTGAGATTGAGATGGTTGTCAACAATGAATTTAGGTTGAGTTGGGATTGGAAATAGCAGCTGGAGAGAACAAGAAACAAAAAAGGGTTTCCTGGGGTGAGCAGAGAGGAGAAGCCCCCTCCAGACCATCATCGTTTCTCAGAGTTGAGTGTGTTGGCCTGCCATGGGGGAACATACTTTCTCCTTATAACAGGTTAATGGAGGAACCTTGCTTGGGTATCTCATGAATTTTGCTCTTCTCCTTTCCATCTTGGGAGCTGCAGGGAGGACCATTCAACAGAAACCTAGTGGTTCTGACTTTTGGGGTCTTTTGGCCAAGTTACCTCATACTTAAGCAAATGCACAGCTCAGTGCAGACCAAGGTAAATCTAGAGTTCTTCAAGCAATGTAGGCATCAAGGCAAAGTTCTGATGACAAATTCTCTGTGCCAAGAATCATGCTTCTCATCCCTTTTATGAGGGATGGGAAAGAATGTTACCAAAATATGTTACATATAAAATGTTTTTAATAGATATATTGCTATACCCTACACCAGTGCATCACCTGACCCTCATCAGGGAAGCTGCTTCCTGCAGTAGATGGTAATTAACACAGAGTTTCACAGCTGGACAATGTGCCGGGACAGTACACGCAGCCCTAAATGGGATGTATTTATCAAACCCTTCCCCTCAAAGCTCAAGGATATATGCCAACGAGGAGGTAGAGAGAGCCAGAGGTGATGGATAACCCCAACCAGACAGTATCTTCAAGTTGTAACAGGCCTGATGCCTGTATGAACTCACAGAGACTGGCAGCATGTACAAGGCCTGCATAGGTTAAAACTAGACAAGATTTCAGACCTGAGAAGAGGAAGTAGACACAAAGTCTCGCATATACCCAAGAAGTTGTTTGTAATCGAGCCCTGCTGGGAAAGGGAAAATCAGTTTTCCCCAATGCGGTGTCACTGGGCATATTAACCACACTCCAGGGAAGGCACCATGCCCAGGAGTAGTTGACTAACACAAAGCAAACTCCACATTTTTCTGTGTGTGCTGCCTGTTTTGTTTTGGTATTTTTGGCCTTATTGGATTTTGTTTTATTGAATTTGGTTTTTTGTTTTATGATTATTTGGGAGAAGAGAAAGACAGCATGAACATGAAGTTGGGTGGGTTGAGGTAGTGAAGATCTGGGAGTTGTGGGGAGAGAATATGATCAAAAGATAAGCTTTCATTTGCTGTGTCCTATTCTGGTTTGTTTTAATTTTACTTTATTTTTAGCTGCTTTTTTTGTTGTTGTTGTTTTGTTTTTTAAGGAGAAAGGTCATAGATTTGGGTGGGAGGGGAGGAAAGAAGGATGTAGGGGCGAATTGAGGGAGAGGAGACTGTGATCAGAGTATATTTTATGGAAAAGAATTCTATGTTAAATAAGAGAGAAATCTAGATAAAATAAATAAGTAAAGTTTTAATAAATATACATATACATATAAAACTGCACAAAGGTATATTGGTATAGTTGGAATGTCAAAGACATTTATTTTTCTTTGTTTGGCAAATCTCATTGAGGGTTAACAACAGAAGGAGGATGGAAGAAAACCTCCCTATAAATGAACGTACTGGTGCTCATTTACCTACAGGCGCTTTGCCTACTCTTCTAATGAAGGTGCCAGCTTGACTCCTGCTCAGTACTGCAAGAGGGAGCCAGAATCTGGATTCCACATCTAATGTCAATCAGCTATACAATGGCCTGCCTGGGGAACCACAGACACCAGTACTTGTCACTTCATACCAACTCTTTCGGTCTTTTGCTTCCTAGCTAAGGCATGTTATTATGCACTTCACACAAGGACGCAGGAAGGTCTCCTCAGCCAAATCTGTAATTGCAGTCTTTTGAGAAAGCCCTGGGATTCTGACAATTAGTAAATTCTACATGACAAGAATTATTAAGTGTTTTGGATGCAGCCAACACATTTTTTGGTAAACAAATTTAATGGGTCCATCACAATACCCCATTCAGCCTCATTTTGACAACATTGTAATTTATAGCAGTCTAGGTTGGCGGTGAACAGGTCAGGCCAAATACGTGCTGTGATTGCTCCTTCCCAAGAATAGCAGGGAGGATATTTTGACTTGCCATTGAAATTTGCAGATATATCAGTGCACAAATCTATAATGTGCTTGTATTAACTCCTAGACATGTTATCAGAACCTGCACCTTTCCTGCCTATCTCCTCGCTACTGCTCCAACTTTCTATCCCTTGTCTAAAATTTGATAGGAAGTCTTCACAGTGTAGGAACCAAAAATTCCATTTCTTCACTTTAGCCCATGTACCTACTAGAACATCCTGCACAGAACTACAAGTTACATGATCACAAATATCTTGGGAAGGTTATCAAAGATGTTCAGCTCATGTGAGTACTCAGCTTTCAAATAAGTATCTTCATAAAGGGTGATTTTATTGATGCAAATCGACTTCTTCTTTAGATAATGTTTTCAGAACATTTTTATGAGTTACAGGAGAAATCTTTATTCACAACAAAATATTTTTAAACACAAAAGATTTATCTCAATAGAGGGCATTGCTTACTTATTCATCAATGGTCATTCTAGTTATTTTTTCCATAATGTTCTCCTACACCAAATATTTTAAACATCCATGAAGATAAGTCCTTAGGAGAAAGCCTCTGAAGACTTCTGGCCATTGTTACAGGAAGCTTTCAGTAGCTCAAGAAATTGCACAGGGACCAGTGGGATGTCAAAGTGCTTGCTACCAAACCTGATGACCTAAGTTTGACCCCTGGTACCTACATGATGTAAGGATAGAACTGGCGCCACTCACAGTTGCTCTGTGTCCTTCATAAGTGTGTCACAACATGTGTACACATACACAATAAGTAAGTGAAAAAAGTGTTTGTTTCAAGCATATACAATGAAGTCAGTATTGTCCTTGAAATTCTGATTTGTTCATTTCTAAAGGTCATTTATTGCCATAATGGAAATACACATAGGGAAACAAAAACAAGGCCTTTGGAACACCTTGTATCTGGAGGAAAGGAGAGTTTGCCTCTCCTGGGTCACCCTGGGGCACAGCAAGTCCTGATGGACCCAGACTGCATGGTGACACATAACCTTTGAGCCCTGTGATTTCTAATTATACCCATAGAATTAGATGAAGTTAATTTGTGGAAGATGCAATGCTAATTTGTTTTTATGAACTACTAACAGATATCCCAAATGCATGCTGAGTAGATAAATTATTTGAACAGTTTCTGAATCAAATGCATTTCTCATTTTGCCACACTCCTTTGGGTTCAGTTAACCATAACAGTGAACTGTCGAGTGTTTTGTAGCTTGGCTTTAGGTGCTGTAGTATGTGTGTATGTGGTTTTGGTTTGGTACAATAGCTTAACAATGGGTCAGTGGATATTCTAGTAATGATTAATTAGCTGTCATGAGCCTGTGTTAGTGAGGTCCACCTGATCCCTAGCCGATAGCTGCCCACTCAGCAAGGGAGGATAGAATCCTGCAAGGCTGGATACAGAAAATTCAGGAAGCAAGCCAGATGTGATGGATGCTGTATGGTAGGCAATTTCATGCTGGGCATTTTGGAAGAATGAGTAAGAGGCTGATGAAACAGGGATAATATCACTCCAACCTCTGAGCTTACCTCACTCCAGTTGCCCACTGTCCAGTCTGATGGACACAGAATATCTCTGTTACAGGAAACCAGTGCCTTGGGCTTTAGCAGGTGCTGGCAATCTATAGCTGGGAGAGCCTGCTCATCAGAGCCCATGGTCTGGATGCACAGCACGGTTCTCTTTTTTTCTCCATAGGGTCCACACGTTGTTGAACATGCTTCCCATTCTCCTGCCCACCACCTGCAGGCAGACATGGACAGGTGAGGAGATCACCAAAAGCAGATGTACGTTCATTCAACTGGAAGAGTAGATGTACGTCCTTTCAAGTACTGGGAGAGAAAGTAGGCAATCACATATTACAAAGCTGTGAGGTTCCTGGAGACGACACAGGCTCTGTGGATGTTGTTTATAGACAGGGGCATAATAACTCATTCAATTATAAACCCCAGAGCCCAGCAGAGAACCTGGCATGTGCAATTGAAAAAAAAAAATCACATTTGGAGGACTGGCAAGATGACCTGGTGTTTTAGAGCACTTGATGTTCAATTGCCAGCACCCATATGCTAGTTCACAATCATCTGTAACTTCAGTTCCAAAGGTTCCGAATGCCTTATTTTGACCTCCAAGGACACAAGTTACACAAGTGCTGTACATACATACTAGCAAACAAATCATTTACACACATAAAATTTAAAAGAATGGTGTCTTCTAGTGGGGGGGGGAGCACTTGTATTTTAAGTAAAAAAAAAAAAAAAAAATAGACGTCCAAGGTTCTGCTGTGCAACTTTAACCAACTTTAAGTCTCACTTTGCCATCTGTTTAGTGAGGGTAGCATAATGACTTCATCAGTACCGTGGATTAAATAAAATACCAATTCATGCTAAGTAAAGAGCACAGAGCCCACCCTTATCTCACGTGTGATGCATTGGTATTTTTACTGTAGGAATAGAGGCCCATTGGGGGGGGGGAGTGGAGACAGGGCTGGATGTGACCTGGGGAAAAGGCTGAGGAGGGGGTTGGAGATTCTCTTGCTGGCAGGATGCTGAGAAGAGAGGATCCTGTGGAACCCGCTGCATTCATCTGCCTATGTTGTGAGTTATTTCTCCCTGAATAAACATCTATTCGGCCTATTTGTTTCTCCTGATCCTTATTAAACATCAATAATAGAGTCATAGTATCCAACCATTCTCTTAGTCTCCTGGATCTCGGTCTAATGTTTTCCTATACCACCGTGAGACAGATACAAGCACACCCCTTTTACGACTTGGGTGATGTGAAATCTAGCTCATTGCCTTCATTTTCCTCCAATCGTCTGCAATCTGCATGTTCAGTTTCACCCACTCACTTGATAAGGGAGAAACCTGACTTAAGTAAGATAATTTCTTCCATCTCAGCAGTTCCTAAGAAGTTGATCTACCAGATAAATTAATATTTTGGATTCTCCGAGGACAAGCTAATGGGGAAGGTCTTTGTTTATGAGGGACTAATTGAACATTTCAGGACGGGCCCCATGGTTATGATGAAGTGCTTTGGAAAATGGCAGGGGTCACTACTGGAACTCCCTCATTTCTTCCTTCTCTATCATTATGCGAACCTTCTCCAGCATAGAAAACAGAACTAATCTCTTCTTCTTCTGGTGTGGCTTGGGTCCACCATGGCCTTACGGGCACACAATTCTTCCATATAAGTTCCCATTCAGTAATAAAGGGAGACATTTCTATTTTCACAGGAAGCCCTGCAATCTTGACCTGGAGAAGGCCTCCTGGTCTTAAAATAGTATTCAGTTTTGGTGATTGTGAAGCTGACAAAGCTTTGTTTTATTGTTTTTATTTACCACAGTTTATTCTCATATGGGTAGCACTCTTTTTGGTTTCCATACTTTTTACTTCAAGTTAAAATTTGTAGAAGAAAGCTCTTTCTCAATTCTATTATTTTCTTCACTTAGCACGTAATTAAGATCACTGATTTATTCTTTGGTGTTTAATTCTGGTTGCCTTGTATGAATAAAGAGCTAATACTTGACAGTGTGATGTGAAAGCAAATTGGTGCCCACTGTATTAATCTAATTACTTTGCCCTACCTCTGACATTTCCAAGAGAGGCAAGGTAGATTGGTGAATATATAAAATGTCATTCTGGAAAGGCCCTAATCTGAGCTGACTGAAAGCCTAATTTATCTAATTACTTGCTACAGGGCTTTCAGTTATATTATAACAGAGTGATAATGGCCCTTGTGTTTTCCCTTTCTGGAATTTTCTCCATAGTCCTCATGGAGTGATTATGTGCTTGTGCTGCGATTAAAATGTGTTGCTTAAAGTTCATGAGTTAGAAACTAAATCTCCAATGCCCCAGTGTTGGGAGATAGGGCCTAATAGGAGTGTTTTAGGTCATGAGGATGGAGCACTTGTGAATGGATGGATGGTACCATGTCTGTGGGAGTAGGCTTGCTTTCTTTCACTCATCTACTGTGTGGGGATATATTTCACCTCTCTTGCCTTTTCAGGCCTCATGTGAAGATGCAACAAAAGGGGCCCCACCAGACCAAGTGCTGATGCCTTGATCCTAGAATTCAAGTTTTTAAAATAATAAATAAATAGTTCTTAGACTCAGACTTTCCTGTTGGCTTATCAATTTTTACTTTGTTGATATCTTTTCTTTGACTGTCTTTCTGTCTTCCTTCCTCCCTTTTCCCTCCATTACTTCCTCCTTTCCTCCCTCTCTCCCTTTCCGTCCTCCCTTCCTTCCTCTCTTTCCTTCCTTCTTTTCTTCCCCTCGCCCTTCCTTTCTTCTCTTTCCTTTCTTTTTTTAAGGGATAAGTCTTATTATGTAGTCCAAACAATCTTTCAACTCATTCTCTTCCTTCTTCTCTCTCTTGAGTCTTGGTATTGATTACAAGTGTGTACCACCATGTTTGATCCATATGTGACTTTGCTATCCTTGCTAAAGAATTTAGCATTATTTCTATAATGAAATAAACAAATACAGCTATAAGAAAAGGACTATATGTATATATAGCACAGCAACAAAAAAGTTTTAAATAAATTTTAATAAAACCAACTCCCTGAAGTCAAGTAATTGCTAAGTGCACATGTCGCTTATTTTAAATACACTGTGTATGTACATGTGTGTGAGCATGCCTACACATATACATATATATATTTCCATGCAAACCTATTCTTGGATATAAAATAAGGGCAAACCTTTTACTTCAGAGCCAGAAGAGAAAATGTAATTGGATTTATTAACATCCTTTTTTGAAAGCTGTGCAATCAGCTTGAGTGTGAACCAAGCCAACCTAGATTTGACCTGTTAATTTTGTTGATCTTTAGCAACTGCAAGCTGGGCCCCTGGCATTAACCATGTAAAGGAATAGTGTCAAAAAGTGAAAAGAAAAAATAATCCAGTAGTACCTTAGGAAGTAGATACTAGCAGAGGGAAACACAGCTTAAATTGAAGTAAAAATGCCATCCAATGGCAGGATCTTAAAGGATTTGCTCAATTGGTTATGCTTTTCTCTTCTTCCTCAAGTACAATCTTCAGATTGTTTAGAGAGAATTGGAGGAAATTATATTTCCAAAACAACAGCAGATGCTTGGGAACAACAATTCTCCCAGGTGTGCCAGATGTGCTGTTCCAGCAGCAGAGAACACTGTAGACAGACAGATCATCTGCTCCCAAGAAAACATGACTCTGGATGTCACATTTGCTCTGACTGGGATTGCACAGTGTGGGTATGGTACCCAGCTCCCATGTGAGCTCATCAGCCCTTCCCCTCTATATGCCATGGGTGTATGACTGACTTCATGAGAAGAGGCTGTGCAGTTGGACTGTTTCTAACTTTTGCTGTGGATCATAAAGTTCCATCTACAAGCTCAGCCTAAGAAGCATTGGAGGAGAAGAGAATATCCTTTACTGGCATGCTTCTCTCAGATCCAAGAGATGATGAGATGCCAGATCACTATAAAACCTCAAGGATGGGAGGGATTCTGTGGACAGTAGCTAGGAGACCAAGTCATGGTGAAGCTCTTGACTGTAACCCCAGCCCAGACAACAGCTTGCATTCTAAATCCCTTTGGGGAATCCTGAACTAAGAGTGGACAAGGTTAGTTCAGAGTATCAGTATGTGAATGCTCTAGATCCAATGGAGGATATGCCCTTGGGAAACTAAACACAGTGGTTAAACAATTTCTGGGTGAATGCTGTGTAAATTATCTTCAACAGTGTGACATTGAGCCTTAGCAAATAAAAACACACAGTGCATCAATGTTGTAAGAAGAATTGCTCTCGGGAAAGAAGAATGTCCTCACAGCTTGCCACAGGCTGAAAGCACAGCCAAAGCAACCTCTCCCAGCTCTCCTACATTTACTTTAGCAATACAGCCCATAATTACCATGGAGTGTTGGAGCACCATTAAATTGGCAGGCTGGGGCAGGTGACACATAGAGGTTCGCTTCCTGTTATCAAGGGTTACCTGGGTGGACAATCCTTTTCATAGCACTTCTTCTGTCTCCCACCAGGCTGTGTTTCTGGGTTACAGTAAGTAGCTTTCACTATCCCATGGCCCTTCTTGACACAGTGAGCAGTCTGGCGGCGGATACCTGGGGGAAGAACCACACATGTTGACTTCTGAACCCATGTGAATGCTTTTGTACAGAAAGCCCATGTCCTGGAGAGAGACTAAAGTAGATGGTTCCAGTCCAAGTTAAGCTTCCTTCCATATGGTTCTAGCTTCCAGACATTTGAGTGGTCTCTATTGAGTCACTGTAATCACTGGAGTCTGCCTAGCTCAGAGGCTAAACAGATTAGAGATTTCCAATCCTTTGTGTGCCTTGTACAGATTTCTGATTCACACAATGTATGAGCATGATGAAGTGGTGGTGCTTATTGCCCCAAATGGGGAGTGGCTTCTCATATTGAAGAAATATCTATACGGACTGAATGAGTGCCAGCTCTCTTCCCTTCTCCAGTCAAGACCAATCCATCTTACGTTCCTGAGTTTGCACTGGCTTTGCTGATTTCTTTCATCTCCTCTCTCCTGAGCTGCTCTTCTTTCTTCCTCACAGACCTACCCTGTTCCTCCCAGTGCCCTACTCTGAACTCTTAGAAGTGATCTTATAGATGACTGTGGTGTTCGTCAAGCTCTGACAATCAGGGTGTTATCTTTTTGTCTAACTGTTCCTTCTATTTTTCCTGGCTTAGGGATAGTAGCCTTGTTCACCTCATCTTCTGGGGTTCATGGGCATTAATTACCTTCCTTGATTTCTCTCCTGTGCCAACCACTTCCTGCTGGGGTCTTTGAGGGATATTATCTCCTTTACAATAATGAAATTATTAATTTAGAGTAAAAACTAAACACTTAGGCTATTATTCTTCAATGGCATACTCATTAGTCTGAGATCCAATTTTCGAATAGTGCCAACTCTCTTTAACATGGGCCATTGTAACAGCTCTAGTGGAGAGGTTAGAATCAGATAGTGTTTTTAAGAGCAATTACTATTATGTAACACTGCAAATTCAGAAAATATGACACAGATGCCATTGTGGGTATATGGTGGTCAGAGGACAACAGACAGGGTTGGTTCTGTTGTTACTTGATGTGGGCTCTGAAAATCATACTCAAGCTGCTAGGTTTGGCTGCAAGTGCCCCATCCTGAAGAACCATCTCACAGGTCTGCTTCCAACCTTAGAAGTAGAAGTTTCTAGTAAATATCTTCAGATTAGAAATAATGTAGTGCTATGACATCACTACTTACTTAGGCATCCTTACTTAGTAAACTTTCTTTGGGAAGTGTTCAGTTTAAGAACAAATGACACACATACACAATTCTGTTTTCAGAAGATTGCAAATCCCTCCAAAAATACTTGATAAATCATACTGGATATTAGAGGTATGAGGCCAATTAAGTACCTTGTTTTGAAACCTTATAATACATGATTTACAATTTGTTCTCTTGGAAAGAAATGTGCCTTGAAAGAAAAAAAGTTAAGCTACTCATGAAAAAGAAAGCTCAAGAACAGTGACACACACACTTTGTTATAGTCTCAACATTGGGATTTAAAAATTAGAGACTGTTATTGAGTTAATTCATTGATGATGTTTTTAATTTAAAAGTCAGTTTAGGATGAGTTAGATAAAACAAGTGAAGACTTAGCTTTGCAAACAAGAGTGCAGCATTTCCAAAATGTCAAAACTTAAAAAATGAAAGAGGCTCCAGACAATGACTAAGCACATTGTCTGTAAGGACTGGAGGTAGTATCGACTCAGTCATTGTAATATCAAATAAGATCTCTTTCTTTACACCTACCCAGGTGACAATACTATCAGTATAAGGTAAAGTTCACATTATCACATAAATTATAAACCCAATACTGCATGTAAAATGATTTAATAATGTGAAATGATTACAATTTTGTGAATTAATAGATTAAAAAGCCCTTCATAAATACCAGCACACAGGAATAACACTAACTTCACAGGAAGAAGGAAAGGGTGAGGATTGGATAATCATTTACATTGTTGATAAGTACAACTTAGTCTACCAAGTTTGAACTTCAGTTCCCATGAACTATTGATCTCATTTATTTTCTTGGCTCCCTTAGCTCCTTTGGCTCTGTTTTCTTAGAACAATGAATTCATATCTACCTACCACAACACACAAAACTCAGTCAAGGAAAGATTGTATCCCACCACTACTAGTGTGTGTGTGTGTGTGTGTGTGTGTGTGTATGCATGTGTGTGTGTGATTATCCCCCATTTATATAATAAATATATTTATTATAATATATATATATGTATATGTAGAGAGAGAAGAGTATGCTCTCTCTATATGTATGTTATATGTAATGTATATTCATGGGGTATCATTCCCCTCTGAAGACACTTTGCTTACTGCAGGTTTTGAGATCAAAGTTGAACACACACTCTGAGATTGGAATATAGAGGAGTTTTAATTAATCCAATCCACTTAAACCTGCTTCTATACCGCTATAATTCAATTTTATTACTTTACATGATGAAGCTCTCAGTTCCACAATTTATCCATTCCAACCCAAAAAACTTCAGTAACTTATTACTGGCTTCAACTGCTGATTAGACATGGGCTAATATGCTTGACTTTTATCATTAGTTGTTGCTAACACCCTTACATATTCCATCAGTGAGTCTCAAAGCCAGTACCATTTCCCCCATTGAAATGCCAGGGGCCTGATTACATAATTCATAAACTGATTATTATGTTAGATGAAACTTTGATTAATAAAAGAGTGGAAATTTTGCTCAAGTAAAAGAACTGACTCTGCTTGAAGATTATTTAAAAGTGTTAAAGGAAAAATGTTTCTGTCCTGTGAAGGAACCATTCAGAAAATTAAGCAAAGTCATTTTTCTATCTCAGTTGTGATTTCCTTCCTGTAGCCACTACATGAAAGTCAGGTGAAGCATACAATTAAGGAAAACCAGAAAGGCCTACAAAATCCCACAACACTTGGCAGCTAACGGGTAAAGCAGGCATTCAGCATTCCACGGAGCACACCGACTAAGCATGGCGCCAACTGAGAAACTGCATGCAACTGTAGTATCAGAGAACAAAAGTGAAGGGTTATAAATAAAAGAGGGCTTGATCTGTGCAGGCTGCAGAGGGTTAAAAAAAAAAAAAGCCGTGGGTCTCAGCAGACCAGCAGAACAAGAGACCACTAGGTTAGCTACCATGATTTATGATGTACAGCTGTACAGATATTAGATCTCTGTTTTCTCCTTTCATGTATGTAGTGGCGCCCCATGTTGGCCACCACCACAAGTTCACTGGCAAGGCAAGGTGCCATGACACATGTAGGCACTAAACTAATCTCATCTTCACCTGCTAGCATATGTTAAACCTGCTTTGAGTAGTTTTATTGTCTTTATGAAGTCTTGCGTTAAAACCTGTCTTGAAGGTTTTGTTTGAACAGGATGAAACGAAACTTTCTCCCATTTTAACTAGCCACTGTTTCTGCTTGGGAGATACCAACCTAAGAATATCTTCTGTTTTTATTAGGTAGTAAAGTCATGATTTTGTCTGCCAGAGTCAGAGATATCATTTAAAAAACTGCAATAGGCAATATGGTGAAATTCACATGGTCTCTATGAAAATCTTATTAAGGCTTTATAATCAATATGGCGTCCACCCAACCAGGTATGTGTGGTGCTGAAGGATCACACTGGAACAAAACAAAATGACTAATGGACATCAGTTAGGGGTGTTCTACTTCCTACCTAACTTCAGATGTAGCTTTTTGTTCAAACCCAGATGCTTAGCTCTTTGTCCCGATGCTCTGAAATACTGTGTCTGAACTGGTTATATATTGAAACAGAAGAGAGTGGAGGAGGCTCTGCTTCTCGGTAAAGGCTCTGGCAACTAGCATTAGGTAGGTTTCATTATGTATGGTCTGGGACAAAGAATTTAAGTGTAAAGTTTAAACATGAGCTTCCCTGAGAGCTGAGACTTAAGAGGGAATCACAGGCTGAAAACGTACTGGGAACTACATTCACAGTGACTTCATTCTTCTCAGGAATGATCCTCAGGGAAAGTATTTTATACCCCCATTTATTTCCTGCTAAAGTTGCCTTTGCTTCTCTGGGAGTCTGGCCCATCCTGGGCCACAGGCCAGGGCAATGCTACAGGCAGCCATGGGAATTAAGGATGGATTGTCTACAAACACCCGTGTAACAGTTGCCAGGTTCTGCCATTGACCTAGATTGATTTTTAGTTTAATAATTTCCAAGCCGAATATATGTATACATGCATGATCATAATACATTATATACATGCATGGAGTTCTCAAAGAGTAAATAAAATGCAGTAAAAATAAACATTTTAGGGGCTAGAGAGATGCCTCAGCCTTGTGTGTACTGCTCTTACAAACAACCCAAGTTCAGTTTTCTGCACCAACATCAGGTGGCTTACAACTGCCTTGTGGTTCCAGTAGCAGAGATCCAACACCTCTGGCACCTACAGGCACTTGAACAAACATGCATATACACCATTTCCACATACACACAACTAATTTTATTCTTATGAGCTGTAAAAGTCATACCTAGTTTTCCATGCTAAATTGGGGAACAGAAGAATTATTTATGAGCTGGGTTATGCATAATCCAGTTTTATGATTCTAGACCATAGTCTATGTTTGCATCTTAAGGGTAGGGAAGCAAGGAAGGAGGGCAAATAGAGTAAGAAGGAAGCCCGTGGAGGATAGGAATGGCTTCCTAGCATTCTCTGTCCTTCATATTTATTTCCTTTGCTACACTGCATACCTTGCATGTCTGCAATGAAGGTACTCTGGTTTTACAAGCAGTAGATCCAGGAAGGAGGTGGGAAGTTCCAGATCAGATTCAAGTGTGGTCCAAAGACAGGCACAGAAATGAAGCTTCCACATCACACTATTTCTAAAGCTCTGAAATGAGTGAGGGACCACATGCCAACAGGCCTGGCTTCTGCCTTCATGGGCTTTGACAAAGTTATTCCATCACTCAGACCATGCCTGTGTTTTCCACCCATCCTCCTGTGTCCACATACTTCCTAGTCCCTCTTTGGTGGTACCCATGTGATGGAAGCAGACCAATGAGATGTAAGCAGAATCCCCATTCCTTTTAGCCACACCCCTCACTTTTGCTGCTCAGAGGTGTCTGTCTCTGGGACACCTCTGTGAGGCTATGATGATTCGGCAGGCACAGAACGGACACCATAGGTTCAGATCACCTCTTTGACCTACTCTGAAGCTGGTGGGATTTACACATGAAAGCAGTTGTTTCTCACCTGTCCCGCAGGTTACACTGCATTCTGTCCAGCGGCCAAATTGCCAGAAGTACAGCAACTTCTCCACATCGTTGTCAAGGCCATCTTTCCGGACTGTGTACTCGTACTTGATACCAGGGTTAGTCACCTGGAAGAGGAGCTAAAATGCCAGAGAGGAGTCATGTCACACTGTCATGAGTGTTTTAAAAACTCCACTCAGAAGCTGCGGAGATGGGTTAAGTAGGTAAAGTGTTTTCTGTGCACCCGTGTACAAAGCCAGGCATGGGGCATGAAGCTATAATCACAGCACTACGGAAACAGATAGGAGGGCCTGGGGTTTGTTGGCTGGCTAGCATAATTTAATCGGCAAGCTCCAGGTTTAGTGGGAGACTTGTCTTTAAAAAGTCAAATAAAATAATGTGAGCCATTGAGAAATAGAACCCAACTGATACTGACCTCTGGGATATTTTCACACCTGAACATACATGTACATACATGAACATGTACACAAAACATTACAGAATGCCTCTCATTTAGAAATAGTTACAGAAGTGTGTATTACAGTGGGTGCCACTAAAGGGGTTTTCACCCATGCCCATCTGTATTTGTCTATCACATATACTTCTGCTGCCTATATTTATACAGTCTCCCTCTGTTGTTTATTGGCTGAAGTGCCATAGACATTTCCATCCCTGTAAGTTGGGGATTTTAATCATGTGGCCATCTCACTGTGGGATTCAACCAATAGGTCACCTTATGCCCTGTGTACTTATTATCTTTGTGAATATGGGTAACTGCCTACGTTTCTTCATCTTCAAAACAAACCTAAAAAGTATCTGCTGATGGGGTTCTCGTAAGGGTTATAGCAAACACATCTACACAAACAGATTATTACATGACATGAAGTTAGCACTCAGATATTAACTTGTATTACAGCTGTTGTCTTACTGAAGTTTCTTCTCTAACTATTGTGGGGGGGTAGTCTGACTTTAATCTATAGTAGTCTGGAACAAAAAAAAATCATGGAAACCTTGCCCTCCCCCCTCCCCATCTTCTAAGAGTCTTCTGCCTTCTGGCTCTGAATTGGCCTCCCTGTGGTTTTAGAATGTGACTAAATATGACTTGTTTGGATCATCTCACATTCCTGGCTTACCTTGACCCACTCAGTACAGACATCCTATCTTCTACAATTCTGTGCCTAACAATGAAAAAACCTTTGATGCATGGACTATAACGCAAGCCCTACATGTTCCAAGAATTGCAAGGCAAACACTTGAACTGAGGTATCCATGTGATCACATGGGTGGCACCTCAGTTCATCACCACTGCTGGGAAGCCACACTGGGACACTTTAGACACATGAAGAAGGAATGAGAACTAAATTCAAACCTCCCCGTGCATTGTTTTGAGGTCCTGAATTTAGCAGTTCTAAAAACAAAGAAGAAACAGCACAGACATCTTTCTCCCTCCCTGTTCGTTGTTAAGGAAACAGATGATACACGGTGAATGCCCTCTATTAAATAGGAAGGAAATGAGAAGGATGTTAGCAGACACACTGGTTAGCAGCTCCCTTCTCTTTGGAATTACCTGGATCCACACTGACTCATTGGTGGGTCCCGGAGCTATCAGCTTCTCCAGATCTCCTTTTCTATCATACTGGAAGACGGTCCCTGCCAACTTATAGTTTCCATTCCACTGGATAATAAAACCTCCATTGAGGTAATACTTTTCTGGATCTTCACTTCTAATGGCCAGGAAATTTCCAGCAGCCTTGATTTCCATTACCCTTATATCCCTTGCCCCTTTGGGAATAAGTCCGATGTCAACATAACCTAAGGACAAAAGAAACAACAGTGAAGGAGGCTTGCTGGCTTCTCAGCTAGTATAGCCTGTTTCCTCTTCTCAGCATCTCCATCCTTCAGTGCCCATGCTGAGGAGCCACTGGGATGGACAGAAGTACCAGCTATGAACAACTAGAAAGAGACTAGCCGAATTCTCAGGCGCTTCATGATTTGGCATGGAAAAAGTTCAGTGATGATAGGTGAGTAATATAGTCAGGACTCTGAGGATTTATTGTTGACCTAACATTTGTTTTTTTGTGATTATATGTGAAAATTTCAAACTGTCTGAGGTCCAAGCTAGTTTCCTACTGGCACTCTTCCTTTCCCCTTTAAGTCTTGCGGTCAGATTAGCCCTCCCAAGCAATGCACAGGCTACAAACATTTTTCCCCATCATCACCATGGGGTCAAAAATAAATTCTTAGATATAATTTAAGCCAAGCTTCTATTCATTAAGAAGTTCTGGAAGGAAGTTTGAATTGTTTGCCACCTGGCTTGCTTCAATCAGCCCATGATGAAAACCTAAGATCTAAGGCCTGCTTTCACACAATTCTATTCATTAGGAAGGAAGCCTTCCCTCCTCATTTCCTCCTATGTTTTTATAAAATTACAAATTTACAACTTAATTTCAATGTTCTCATCTGGGCTCCTGGAAAAGAAAACACATACCTATTTTAAAATATTGACTAACTAGATGCAATCGTCTGTTCAATGGTTGTTGTAGTAGGAGGCACACCAGTGGGAAAAGAAACGAACACTCAGTGGTTGCATCTATTCACCAGCTCACTACACTCCCATGTTTATACTTCCTCAGAACCATGACTTCATAGGATGGAAGGAACATGGGCTTTAAGATGGTCTTAAACTTGTGTTCCAGTTTGTACATTATCTCTGTGAATTTTGTCAGTTCATTTAACTCCTTTGAATCTCATCTGCACAAATAATGGATGATGGGTGAGGATGCTCTCATATCTACCAGTCAAAGTTGCCATTTTTTCTCGGTGGTTTTGAGGCACTTGTCATCCTGTGAATTCTCCATGGGTGCTCGTGTGTGTGTGTGTGTGTGTGTGTGTGTGTGTGTGTGTGTGTGTGTGTGTGTTCATTTTATGGTAACTGCTCTCATTCAAAAAACTTCAGATGCAAATCTAAGAACATATTGGTTACAATTAAATAAAGGAGGCAGGAGTCAAGGGCAATCTTGTAAGCACTGAGTTAAGTGACCCAGTTAGCCTTGTGAAAGTCAGAGTGCTCAGAGATGATGGCCCCACATTTCCAGCAACAAGACAGAACAAGCCAGTATGAGCAAGAGCAGAACTTATATATAGTGGTCACTGCTTAAATAGAAGTGTAAAGAAGCTAAAGAAGGAGAGAGGAACAGTCCAAATTCTTAGAAGTTCAAGTTGTTGGAAAAGAGCAGCTGAGTTTATAAAGACCAAGTAGATAAGGAACTTGATGTCCAGGAGCTTAAGCAGTAGAAACAAGCCTAGGTTAAGAACAATGGGCTACAAAGGGTCTAGGCCAATGAAAATGGACCACAATGATGGAGAACTTCTTCATTCTATGTATTATTTGTATTGAACATATTATTTTATATTACACGTATTATTTGTAATATATATAAATATATATGATACTTTGAAATAAATTTCTTCAATTCCAGACACTTCTAATCATAGTAATCATGGAGCTACCTTTCAATGTTAATGATTTCCTTTTTCATGAACAATGGGAAATAAAGCTGCTATGAGGCTTTATAAGAAGGGGGGTCTCTACTTACCCCAAGTCTGGCCCTAGGTAGAAGCCAAGATGGTACCATATGAAACACACCATCAAAGCTACTGAGTAAGATTCCTTACAGAATTTAGTTGTTGGGACATCCCAAGAAGGCAATAGATATGGATAGCTTTTCTTAGAGACTGTGTGATTTCAACACAAAGATATCCACAGACATAATCAGCTCTAAGGATATAAGACTACAAAGAGGAAAAAGTGTCACCCAGGGTCCGTAGGGACTTCAGAAGTTCTGGTTTGGGGATTGGTTTCCCAGGGCTAATGGTGATCTAGGCCTCTACCTCATTTCTTGCCTCCTGGGGTATTTTAATTCTGCATCATCCTTTTTATTTCTTAAGAGCATTCAAACACTGCAAAAGAATTTGGCCAATATTTTCTGCCTCCACAGCAAAAGTTAGTGCAGCAACTGCTCCTCCAGTGAGGATGTAGAGAGGGAAGAAGATGGGTGGGGTCTAACTATTGTGAACATTTTAATTGGAGACTTTAAGAAAAAAAACTTAAACACCTTTAAAACAACTGTTGTGGTAAGAGCTGTGAGTGAAAGTGAACTCTGAAGTCACCAATACCCCAACAGAGCACTTTTCTTTTAAAAGAGTTAAGACATCAAAACAAAGGAACTTAGAATAATAGCCTAACTTAGAATAATAGCCCATGGGGTGCTGTCCTTTATTAGAGAAAGCGTTTGGAGTCAATACTAAGAAAAACTCATTTTTACTGAAATTTGTATAAATACTTATCAAATGCATACTCCAGACAGAGATCGTGGTCATCTGGAGTTGGACAAGGTAGAGACAAAGACTCAAGACAATTATGTTCTTTGTTACTAATTGCATTAAAGTAAAAGAATAAATGTAAAGTGAGCCGTGGCAGCAGTAGAGTAGCTTCATAATAAATACAAAGAACTATATAATGAATACAGCCCCTTCTTTAGCTTTGAACTTCACATGAATCCCCACACCAATTCAATGTAAATGCATTTCATCATTCTTTTGCTTCATGCTGTTGCTTCATTTGCATGGTGGAATAATGGTAGGCAGTGTCTTTTTTTCCTGTGCCAAGTTCATTAATCACAGAGCAAAGATGGAATCTGGTAAGTACCCTGTGGTCTGTGGACGCAGACCTTACTACATGCTACAATCCACAGGAAAACTGTACTTCCCCTATGCACTAAGAGGAACAGGATCGGAGGTCTATGAGAAACATTCAGCCATGGGCAGTGTAAAGCTGACACCAATTCATGGGTGCCAAAGACCACTCAAGTGCTTCAAGAGCCAAATGGAAGAAAGAGAACAGAAATTCCAGAGTCTCAGAGAGGTGTCAAAGGCTTAGTGATAACATGTGGCTAGAGGTACAGACCAAGCTATTTATGACCCCCTTTTCCCATTCCCAAGAGACTAAGGAAGAAGGAAAACAAGCAAGAAAATAAACCAACAGCAGAAGTGAAGTTCAATTTCCTAAGCTATTAAAAGGTCAAATATAGAAAATGTGGGAACAACTCAGGACATCGTGTAAGAAGTACAGCATAGCCGAGAACAAAGTGAAAGGTCTTTATGGAGAGAGGAACTGAGATTAGAAGAAACAGGTTGTTGGTGTGACTTCTTATAATTTAGGTTAAGGTGACCATGTTGAAATAATAGAAAACATCTACAAAATATTTGAAAAAGTAGGTACGGCAAGATGCTTAATCATAAGTTTGACACATACTGGGTAATCATTTTCACCCTCAGCAAGTAATTAGAAAGATGTTTCGCATCCATAATAAAGCCAACAGTGAAGACAGGAAATGCAATCTGCCAGTATTATTACTGAAGGGCAGGGCAAGAATCATTTCACAATTTGACTTTAATCAGTCAACAGTCAAAAATGGAAAGATAAGGACAGAATTTAGATAATTTAGGCTATCTGCTAGTTTGTTTTCAAGGGGGCAACGGGTCATGCAATCAATGGAAGAAAACACCCAGTACTCTTGGAATCACACTTAAGCACTTCATCCCACATACTAAATATATCTAGGAGTAAGACACTGCTTCACTGGGACTCTGAAAATCAGTGCCATTTTGTATCTGAATGTGACCACCATTTCTTATTGTGATGTCACCTCTAGGCAGCTGTCAAGGCTTCTTTTTGAGGATGTACTCCCGTACTGTAAGTTAGACTGCCTGTGGGCAGCACCTATACTTCTGAAGAACCCTCGGAATGAATTCCCACCATACCCTGACCAGTGGAAACCATTGGACATCATCCCACTCCTTCACTCTTCCAGGTCCTGTGACTGAGCACCAGCTCAGTGACCCATTCTTGTTTGGCTGCTTCCCCTTCCTCAATGTTCCACTGATGATTTCCAGAGCCTCCTAGCCCCTAAATAGTTATATATATATCTATATCTATGTAGATATAGATATAGATATCTGAAGTCTTGTTTCAGAGTGCATGAAAATACTCCAACTTAACATAAGACTTAACCAGCTGTCATGGCTGGTACCAAGGTACCACGAGAATTACTGTTAATGGAGGTAAATGCGCACGGGTCAAAACTCATGTGAGGTATGGGTGAGAGTAGAGTTTCAACTACACCCTCCCAGGATTAAAAGGCTGCACAAACACAAAAAGGAATATTGTGAGGTTTAAATACAGGAAAGGAATAGCGTGGGTAAAGGGGTGGGGTTATGTTAGGTAGAACTTCCCTGAGACTCATAAGGGACCATTGCATGGGACTCATAGGCTAGAGATGTAAAGTATGTCTGTCTTACATCCCCTTTGACCCTGAAGCTGCCCCTCAGTACTACTGCCTTCCCGCCCATTCCATCCTGGTTTCTCCATCTTCACATACAGAACCCATCTTCAGTGTGTATTCTTCACAACCAGCTTTTGGCCTCATCTCTCCCTTGTTTTTTTGTTTATTCCAATGTCATTGTCTTTGTCCTGCTACTCTTATGATGCATATTCTCAAGCAGGATGTCCTGCTGGGGACCACACTGATATATGCTCCCTTGAGTAGCCACCAGCCTTTTCAGGCCAGTGTGACACTTCCTGTATATTCTTAGCAACCAATGTTGTTCCTATAACTGCCAAAGGGAGCTGATTCCTTCATGGTGAGAAATATATTTCATTTTGAATTTTGCAAGCTATTTTTAAAATAAATACAAGGAAATTAATTTTTTTTTGTCCCTAGAGACTTCAGTTAGTTGGGTTTGTTTATTACCGGATCCTTCTTTCTGTCTAAATAGCTTCTTCACTGTCTGGCAGGCAGAGCCATCTCCAAGGCATACACCACAGCGATCTTCAGTAGCATTGGAATCAATCTCATAGTCACAGCCAACCCTCTGTGGGGAAGAAAAGGTTAGTATGAATGACATAGCTAGGAGACGACATCATACCCATCTCTACCTGTGACTCCTCCTTTCCCACTTTATTAATCATAAACCTGGGTGCTTGTTTCCTTTTCCTGGTAGCAGGCACAGGACTAACCAAAGCATCCTGCTATTGACAAAAGAAATAGAACCATCTCTCTATCACCAGTGGGGGTGGGGGGCAGTGGTGGCCTCAAGACAACAGTTCAGATGCTCAAATCCCTTATACAAAGGGTGTTATGTTTGTACGTAAACTATGTGCATCTTCTTTCTTTAAATCATCTCACTAATCATAACACTCAATATAGAGGCCACATTTGCCAGAAAACCAAGTGGGATGCCTGCAAACCTCTCTCTGTTCCTTCAGACCCAATCCTTCAGTCCATTCACTAGTGCTGCAACAGAACACCAACTACAGCCTTCCCTCACCCCACCCACCCCTCCTATGGATCCCACCAACTATCCCTTCCTAATCTCCCTCTCCCCACTTGTTGCTTTATCCCAGACCCCAACTTCAGCATTCAACCTCTGCTAACCCAAGGGCAGATCCACCCAGGGCAGCAAGTAGTCTGAAGGCAAATATACTCCTCTCCTACAGCTCCTGAGATCCATGCCGCACACCCTGTCTCATCCCCAGTTCTGTAGCAGGAAACCTGCTGTGGTCTCCTTTTTCTCTCTGACCCCATCCCTAAGGGATTACAAAGACCTTCTCCTCCAGTCTTTCTTCCCCAAACTCATCCCAGCATACCAGCATCCAATACCAGCAGGCAATCCCTGTGAACAGACCAGCTGAACAAGCCAAGAAATCAGGTAACACACAGCCATCATGCTCTCAAAAATACAAAGAGGAACCAGAAACCAAGGAGCAGAACACCTACCCAACAAAGAGAAATTCAGAAGTCAGCACCCAGATGTGTATCCATCCCAAAGCTAGATGCTGAGATGCCACACAATCAAAATCAGTCAGGGCAATATGTCTCCACTAGAGCCTGGCTATCCTACCACAGCAGGCCCTGCATATTCCAACATGGCTGAAGCACAAGAAAGAGACTGTAAAACAGACTTTATGAATACAATAGAGGTCCTTAAAGAAGAAATAAATACAATAGAGGCCCCTTAAAGAAATACAGGGAAGCATAAACAGACAGGAGTAAATAAACAGTAAGGAATAAACAAAGATGTTCAAGACCTGGAAATAGACTCAGTAAAGAAAACCCAAAGTGAGGGCATTCTGGAAATGAGGGGAGAGAGGGAAAAGAGGAACTGCCTGGCATCAGTCAAGGGAGGGGAAACTATAACAAAAATAGATTGTATGATAAACAATTTATTTTCAATAAAAGAAAAACAATTTAAAATACCCATACAATTCAAATACCATATAATTAGTTCTTCTACAATATTATGAATGTTATAACACATATACTATACTATATACCATATTTTCCGAGGAATAATAGCAAGAAAATAAAACTCTCTACATGTTTATTACATTTCTCCTCAAATGTTTCTGACCAAAGAGCCTTTAAATCCTTGACTATAGTACCCATGGAGACAAGGGTGTACTTGCTTAGAAGGGGAGAGGCACAGTTACTGAATCTTCAAGTTCCCCTTGGTCAGAGTTAGAACTGAGCACAGTAAGAAACACACAACTTCATGAACTATTTTGGAACTGGAGTTTGTGGAGCAGCAAGTCTGTGTAAATAGGCAACTCCTCCTTCTTCACTGACATTCCCCAGGGTGATGTAGCAGCTCAACCCCCTTACATTTCTCACTAGAGTTATTCTTTCTGGTTCTTGACTTGGGGTCAACTGCTGGAAGATTCTAACCTGTTGCTGAGATGATACTAGGCCAAGGATTGATGAAATCTTTCACCTTGGGCACCGTCATCATGCCTTCTGATCCTCTCTCCCCTCCCCCAGCAGCATCAAACCTATGCTGTGTACTCCTGTCCTTCCACCTTTGGAGGGAGATTTAGCTGTTCCTCCTCTTCACTAAACCTAAGCCTGTTCCTGTGCTCTGCATCCAGTCCATTCCTTGGTCTGCACAGTGATCCTTCTGATCTTTTCTTCGTTTCCCATTTATTTTGTTAACATGGTCAGATCTTTCTTGTTTTAAAATCCCCAGAATGGAAAGGGGGTGTGATGAAACTTGGAGTTTTCTGTAGCTCCAAACCCCTGAAATCATGTCATTGAATTTGAAAATGTATGAAACATGTGAATTTCAAATACGCATCTCTGTTTCAGGCTTTTTTTTTTTTTTTCATGACAATGTAGGAGGAAACTATACTATAGTCCTTAATTATCTTTCATTATCTTTCATGTTGGGTACAAAAATTGTGCCCAGGCAGATTATTGTTTTTCCAATTTTAAATCACCTGAAATCTACTGGAAGGAAGGAAAGAAGGTTTGAGGCTTTATACTCTTGGCCAGTAGAACCTCCTGGAAACCCACTGACAACAAATCCTCAGGTTGACCACTTCTTGTATGTGCAAACACTATTTGCTACCTGACTTAGTTGGGGAACAAAAAACGCTAAGAGATTTCTCTGAAAATCAAAACTCAATTATACAATTCAGAATGGAAAGGAAAATGTTTGAGATAGATGTTTGCATTGGCTAGCAATAAAATGCCAACCCTCACATAAGTGATGTTTATGTCAACCTTGTGTACCCTCTAATAAGCTGACCTTTATAAATCATATTCCCAGTGACCTTCATTCTTCCACTGATTTGGAGTGAACCAGGGAAACATGTTCTTAGACATGTTGATTTAAAAGTGTTTTCTTAATCTACAGAAGGTTGCTTTTAATGTGAATAATAAAGTAAGGCAAATCAAAAATACAAATCTCTCAAGTCCATGTCTTTCTACTTGAGTTGGTAGTCATGTTTTTCTGGCAACACCTGTTTTCATATCTAGGGGACAAGAGTTAGAGACAACATACATGAATATTTCCCTAGTATATTATGTCATGGGACATTAAATAGATTCTTGAGGAGTTAGTTACTTTCTTCAGATGCCAACCTGACACAGTCCAGAGTTATCTGAGGTAGTCTCAGTTGGGGGACTTTACCTATTAGATTGGCCTGTAGACATGTCCATGAGACATTTTCTTGATTGCTAATTGATATAGGAGGACTCAGGCCAATGAGAGAAGAGCTACCTCTTGTGCTACTGAGGTATAGAAAAGTGTTGGCTAAGTACAAGCTTCAGGAAGCAAGCCAGCTCCTGTTTTGAGCTCCTGCCTTGAGTTCCTGCCTTATGCTCCTGTATTGGCCTCCTTTGATGATGGCCTGTAACTTGTAAGGTGAAACAAACCTTTTCTTCCCCAAGTTGTGTTTTGTCATGGTGTTTATCATAGTAACAGAAAACACTCAAGAACATTCCCCCAATTTGCTTCTCCTATGAGCCAGTCCCCCTTGCTGCATATAAGGAAGATGTAGCTTGGAAGAGAAAGAAATGCATTTAAATCTCACAGTATGTGCTTTGGCAACAGGGCCCACTGTTGTATGGCCTTTCTGCCATTAGTGGAATCAGAAGTAGCTATGTTTCCATTGGCAAAAGTGCATAGTGATGTCACCATGACTCTGATACCATCATTGGGGAAAAGGTTGTTCACCCTGGTGGGCAATTGTCTTGCAAAAATAACCAGAGTCACTTGCAATTCCTATTCATTCAAGTTTTGACCCTGAAGAATTGCAATGCAAATACATCATCCTAATCATTAATCAGGGAGTATAGGCCCCTAATTCACCAAATTTTTAGCCCACCATATGCTAAAACTAATAGCAATCTACCCATTTTCTTTTTCTTCTTAACATTATTTTGCTTTGAAAATTCTTAAATAATTGAGAACTTAAATACCAATTGACATTACAGCCTAAGCCACCTTCAATGCCATCATTCTTTTTCAAAGTCTTTGGAAGATGTGGAGATGAGAAAGACTATTATTCTAAGATGTTTTTTTCCCAGTCAATGAAACTTTAAGTGTGAAGGCAGGTCGCAGCTATACTTGGTGGAAGAGAACAGGTAAATAATATTACCACTTAACAAAAGGGACAATAGCATAAACTTTTCCTTGCCTTAATTTCTCAAGGTTAGTTCTTACTGAAGATTCAATGATATATACTCACACATATTGAAATTTTTACCTCTGGTACCTGTGAATGTGATCTTACTGAGGAGAGAGGATCATTGCAGATATAATCAAAAGAGGAAAAAGGTCATATGGGATTACAGTGGCTGTGAAGCCAATAACTGGTGTCCAGATGAAGAGTTTTGCAGACAGAGACACACAGTGAAGACAGTTCTAATAAAGATGGAGACAGAAAGTGGAGTGAGAACTGACAAGGTAGAACTGGCACGGGGTGTCAGTCTTCACTAAAGCCTTCAAAGGGAGTGCGGCCGTGTCCACACTTGATTTCAGATGTCTAGCTTCTAGAATTCTAAGACAGTAAGTTTCTTTTGTCTTAAGTCACTGAGTTTATAGGAAGCAGTTTATGATAGTCCCACTATAGTTATCCTTTTCCTGTTTAATTTGTAGAAACTAGTTCAGAGAAACGAAGTGGTTTTGCCAGTCGTATCTGAAGCTCTTATGTCACCTTTCATCTTAGCGCTTTGATAGCTCACCATTACTGTAAATGTAGAGCCCAAACCCTTATTGACGGATCCATGATCCCCACCACACTCAGGACTGTTCCTCCAGGCTTCCTTCTCAGTCTCTCTCTTCTGCACCCCATACAGCATCCAACATTCTCCCAAGATTAATTTACACTCTCACTTAAGACATTCTCAAGGGATACTTCTAGGGGACTTCTCTCCTGCTATCAGTGAGAAAGGCATCCTAAGACCACCTGAGTTGAAGACACTGACATATTGAAAGTTTCCAGAACAACCTTTCTGGTTCTTTGCCAAAGTCTCCAGCCACATTATAACCACCTATTCCTTTAATGGCTGCACCCCAGAGCTTGAACTTGAACTCAGACGTCTTGGTGGTAGAGCTAATTTTGAACTGGTGGCTTGTTGTTTTCTGCTAAGGCAGAACCAAGGCCTCCTTTTCATATCTGAATCCTATTTGATTGCTAATTTGGAAACTATACAATAAAATAAGGTGACTTGTGATGCTAGAAAATTCCTACAACCTAGATCTTGGGATGATAAGTTTTATCTAGGCTATTGTATATATTTTATTTGACATAAGTTTTTAAACTTAAAAACTTAGTATGGACCTATAGAAAGTAGGCAGCTATAGCTCCTAAAAAAAAAGACCTTAACTGACATCTAGAAAGTGGAGAAAGCCAACTGAGAGAAATTGGCTTATTCTATTATGTTCATTTAATTGATTTCAGTAGAGATAATCAGGACTCCTCATATTTTGCTCAAAACACTGGTTTTCATATGCAAAATAATAATATCTTTTTACATGCAAATTTACTCAGGTCTAAAAGTCAATTTTAGCTTTACCTTTCTGGTGACTACAATTCTCTGCCCTGACTGCATATGCTAATCATGTTGGGAGCTTTTAAAATATCAGTGTGTCTGTCAACGGAATCTGAATTAACAAGTTTGAAATAAAACCCAGAAGTCAGGAATTTTTAAAAACTAAAATGTAACTAGGACATCTACATTAGCCAGAATTCCTTCTTTAGAGAAAGTTGGAATTGTTTGGTCCTGAAATATCTAAACTGACCTAATACAAATTATATGCTTTGGGGGGTAGCTGCCATGAAAATTGGTTTAACAGAAAATTTTAGTTGAATGCTTTTAAAATTGAAGTCTAATCATGGTTTGTTATTAGCTCATAGGAACCTGAAAATTGCTGGCTTGACTCCTGTGTTTTGGTCTCCATTCAGATAAAGACAAAACAGTAACAAGGAGAAAAATACACCATCCTGAGAACTAAATAATTTATGCAAGAGTTTTTTGTTTTTTGTTCTCCTCAGTTCAAAACTTTGTCATAAATTTTTACAAAGCAAAATGCCTTGAGTTTATTTTGTATATCAGTACTTCTGTTAATAATCTTGTAAAACAATATTTGGCAATCTCTATTAAGTAGATCCATTAAAATCCTAGTTAAAAAATAACATTTTTATTTGTTCATTGAAAAGCTCATTCATGTATACAATATAATATCCTCATTTTTATTATTCATTTGTTAGCTTTGGACACCCTGGCTATTCCTATTTCCTGGCTATTTTAAATGGATCAGTAACAAATATCAATGACCAATTATTTTTATTAGGATGTGGAGTCCTATGCCTAAGTGTTGTACAGCTGGATCACATGGTGTATCTATTTCTAGCTTTTTGAGGACCCTTTGCATTGATTTCCATAGGAGATGCTTCAGTTTGTGCCCCCCCACCAACAGTGGGTAAGTATCACCCTTTTACCACTCATGCCAGCCAGCCATCACTTATCATCACTGTATTTCACTTTTATTTACTTGTTTGTTCACTTTCATCTTAGACCTCCTGATTGGGACAAGATAAAATATCAAAGTAGTTTGCACATGCGTTTCTCTGATAGCTAAAGATGTTGACATTTTAGTGATTCTCAGCTATTTGTATTTCATCTTTGAGGACACTCTATGGTGTAGTACATTTACACAATGAAATATCATTGAGCTGTTTGTTAGGAAAAATTATGAAAGTGTCTGGTAAATGGATGGAGCTGGACATAATCATTATGAGCAACACAGACTTAGAAAGCCAAACGTTGCTTGGTTCCCTCTCATTTATGGATGGTAGTTTTGAATCTTTGGTTATGTGTATTCTCCTTGGAGTCCCCATAGAAGTCAAAAATTATGAAGAAGGCATGAAGAGGTGGATTTCAAAAGAAGGGAAGTAGAAGATAGAATTCAGTGATATGAGGGGCTAATGCGCACTAATGAACAGAAAAGGGTTAAATGAGTGGAGGATAAAAGGAAGGGTAAAGTAGGGAATACAGGGAGCAATAATTAACACTAAAGACATTTTGAATAAATCATATGGAAACTACTACTACAGATGCCTCCAAAAATACATATATAAAAAGGATTAAAAGGAAGTTCTCCTATAATGGGTCAACAATACCACTACTAATTACCAGGAGTCAACAAATAAAAGACCCAGTACCAGGAAAGGCTTATCTCTTTCAGAGGTGTTGGCTGGTAAATTCCTATAGATACTGCAAACATCACAAACTATTGCCAGTTAGGGTAAGAGCATATTATTAAAGATACCACGTACTTGAATTGTAGAACATAAAGTGACAAAGGTGGTCTCACCTAAAATCTTCATCTCTAATGGCTACTTTTCATAGAGTTTAAAGGGGCTATCACACCACTAGAGGAGACAAGCCATCATCAATATAACCCAGATGTGAACCCTGTGAATTATAACTGGCCTAAAAGATTGGAGAACCAGAATAGTGGCATAAATGTCACGAAAGTAACCAGCCCCTTATTGATTAGATTTTAGGCCTGCTCCACAAGTTGAAACTCATACCTGACACTGTTATTAGGGTCAAGAACCTGTGGCTAGAAAGGTCATACACCATGTAATAACAGTAGTTATTATTACTATTGCTCTGTTAAATGGACACAGAACTAAATGCATTCCCAATTATATTATACCATAAAGCTGGAAAATAATGGTGTGGAATGAGTTCCTAGTTTTAAGCATGAAGAATAAAGCACTGTTTCATTAAAAGTATAGTAGGTGTCACCATACCATTCTTCCTTAACTAACTACAAGTACCTTCTCTTTAAACAGATTTATTCCTGGGCTTTAGATAACAAGACTTAATCTTCTATTCCTTGAAAAAGTAACACAAGCAACAAGAAGTAATTTTTTAATGGCTTTACTTTTCATAGAATTAACTAATCAGGTCTAAATAGGTAGAGATTGAATTAATTAATAGGGTGAACAGAAAAGATACTTAAATTAGAAGCCTGTGTTACTATTACCCATCATATTTTCTCCTTGACAATTGAGAAGCTTTATGTAAAACATTGTTATTATAAGCTTTTTCTTTTTCAAATTTAATATACTTGAAATAGTCTATAATGTGCCTTTAGTTGGGCTCTTCAGTTTGATTCTGCTTGATGTGTGAAATAATATTATTATGAACATTAGCAAATCAAGAAATAAAATATCAGATGAAAAAACTATTGAGAACAAACTGTGGCTTTAATGAGTGTTGAGAGGTCTTTTATTCTTGTATATTTGACCATTTATTAATAGAGAAACATACATGTAAATGTCATGTATAAGCTTATAACTTTCTGACTTCATAAATTCAAAAGCCACCAAGTATAAAGTTATAGATTAAGGAAACATACCCAATACCTTACATATGCCATTAATACAGACATTTCTGCTGCTGCCACCTTCAAAGCAAGGGGTGCCATCGATGACAGCATCCAGCATTTTCTCAGAAAACTGTCCATCTATGGGTCTGCAGTACAGCTCACAAGGGTGTGCTGAAGTGAGAAAGAAATCCCTATGAGTTAACGCTATAGCTCAGACCATTCCCCAGGTACTCATGACCTGTAAGTATCATTTACAAATCCATCTTTTGCCTTTCTGAGACACATGCTAAAATGTAGGCATTTTGTTGATCTTTTTGTCACCAAAGACTATAGTTAGTCATATTTGTGAGATTGATTGAAAATACTATATGACCTTCATTGTAAATGAGGAGACTTTTCAATCGTACATGGAACTGTGCACCTAAACATAAGAAAGCCTGTGAAATTTAGTGTTAGCAAAGAAAATCAATAATCCTAACAGGTAATGCAGAATTCAGACAAGTGTGACATTTGCTCTTTGTAGCAAGGCAAGGCAAGTTCTGGGGGAAGGCAGTACCTTCCAATGGCACCAACATTTGTACCACCATCTTAACACACCTCAATGAATAGTCATGTTTCCTCTAAATCCAAGAAGTTCTTGCCCATTTAGCATAAAAATAGAGATCTTGTTCAGACATACAATATCTCCAGACTTCCTTTTACTGTATCTGTGGACCTCATTCAGTGACATTCTGGTTGTGTCAGCTACAGAGGTCCTCCTATTGACAGCTCTAAGGCTGTGGATTTGCAGTGTGCTAACAGCCATGTTCGTAGGGGCATTCATGTCCAGTGTATGTTGATTAGCTACTGCCAGCCAGTAGAGGCTGGGAAGCATTATAAGCTCAAAAAGATGCAGAAGGAATTTTAGTCAGTGACTCTTCTTCACCCATCACTGGAGTTCAAGCTATGGTGACCCAAATTTTAGTCCCAGATCAAAGTTTTCAGAGTTTAGTCTGCACAGAGGGGGCTATTTGAAGAGCACTGTTGTATCAAAGCATTAACCTCTCCCAGGGAGTGACTACTATTTAACATGACTGTAACTGGAGTTTCTTTACTATTACAAAAGACTTCTAATTCATCTTTGCCAACTAAATGCTGTGGCATTATCAATAATATCAGTGAAAATATTCTGTATGGATCAACACAGACCTGGATGGGTCTTTTTAATCATGAGACATTATTAACTCAGACTATTCTTATAAATATAATCCATAGTGAGCAAAGTCAAGAACATTCATATAGCAATGGGATGCTCACCCAAAGAGAAATATCAACTAAGTAGAATTTCTGTAATGGGATGCTGTATAATTAACTGAAGGGAATGTGTGAATCAAGAAAGTTTCAGGGAGTCCCCATCTGCCTGATCTTTGATCCCCATTGCCGGGTCACTGCCAGAGAGTTACAAACATCGAACTCTTGACCCAACTATGCCAACCGTGAGAGTAGAGTAGGGAGAGAGAATCTCCGCCTGCACCCAGTGGAAGAATTGATGAGAAGACAGCAATACAAGAAAACACCCAACAATAGAAACACAAGTATGAAACCACCAGAATCAAGGGACTCTACACCAACTAGATCTGAACACACCAAAGCAGACGAAGCAGAAGAGAACAACTTTAAAAATAACTTCATAGAAATGATAGAAGTTCTCAAAGACAATATGAGAAAATCTTCTAAAGAAATTGAAGAAAAAAAAAAAAGCAAAAATTGGAAGAAATGAACAAATCTCTTAAAGAAAGTAAAGAAAGCCAAGAAAAAACAACAATCAAACAAATGAAGGAAACAAATCAAACAGTTCAAGACTTGAAAACTGAAATAGAGCCAATAAAGAAAACACAAACTGAGGGAATGCTGGGAACAGAAAAACTGGGCAAATGATCAGGAACTACAGATGCAAGCATAACCAACAGAATACAAGAGATGGAAGAGAGAATCTCAGGTGCTGAAGATAAACTAGAGGAAACAGACCAAAGAAAATTTTAAATCCAATAAATCCTTAACACAAAACATCCAGGAAATGTGGGACACCGTGAAAAGACCAAACCTAAGAAAAATAGGCATAGAAGAAGGCGAGGAAGCCAAGCTCAAAGGCACAGAAAAAATATTAAACAAAATCATTGAAGAAAATTTTCCCAATCTGAAGAAGGACATGCCCATGAAAGTACAAGAAACATACCAAACACCAAATAGACTGGACCAAAGAAAAAGGACCACTTGACACATAATAATCAAAACACCTAACATACTGACTAAAGAAAAAATATTAAGAGCAGCGAAGAAAAAGGACAGGTGACATATAAAGGCCGACCTATCAAAATTACACCAGACTTCTCCATGGAAATGCTAAAGACCAGAAGATCCTGGATAGATATTCTACAAGTACTAAGTGTCCACGGATGCCAGGCTATTATACCCAGCAAAACTCTCAGTCATTAGAGATGGAGAAAGCAAGATATTAAACGACAAAGCCAGATATTCACAATATGTATCTACAAATCCAGCCCTATAGAAAGTTCTAGAAGGAAAACTCCAACCCAAGCAAGTTAACTACGCTAGCAAAGATATAGGCAATAGACAATCCCACTTTACCAGAACACAAAGGATAAAACCGGGCAAATATATTCACAATACTACTGCCAACAACAAATCTAAAACAAACAAGAATTAACAATCATTGGTCCTTACTTTCACATTAATGGTCTTAACTTGCCTATAAAAAGACACAGGCTAATAGAATGAATATGAAGACAGAATCCATCCTTCTGCTGCATACAAGAAACACATCTAAGCTTCAAAGACAGACATCACCTCAGGGCAAAGGGCTGGGAAAAGATCTTCCGATCAAATGGTCTCAAGAAGCAAGCAGGTGTAGCTATCCTAATATCTAACAAGTTAGACTTCAAACTAAAATTAATCACAAGAGATGAAGAAGGTCATTTCGTATTCATTGCAGGAGAAATCCATCAGCACAAAGTCTCAATTCTGAACATCTATGCCCCAAATAAAAAGACACCCACCTCTGAAAAAGAAACACTACTAAAACTCAAAGCTCGCATAAAACCTCACACACGCATAGTGAGATACTTCAACAGCCCACTCTCACCACTATACAGGTCCACCAGGCAGAACCTTAACAAAGAAACAAAAGAACTAACAGATGTTATGTCCCAATTGGGTTTAACAGACATCTATAGAACATTCCATTCAAACACAAAAGAATATACCTTCTCAGCCCCACAGGGAACATTCTCTAAAATGGACAACATACTAGGCAACATAACAAACCTCAACAGATACAAAAAAATTTGGAATAGTCCCCTGTATCTTATTAGACCACCATGCTTTAAAGTTGGAATTCAACAACAAAACAAATCACAGAAACCCTACAAATTCATGGAAACTGAACAATGTGCAATTTCATCATACCTGGGTCAAAGAAGAAATAAAGAAATTGAAGACTTCCTAGAATTCAACTAGAATGAAGACACAACATAGCCAAACTTTTGGGACACTTTGAAAGCAGTGCTTTGAGGAAAGTTCATTGCACTAAGCGCCCACATGAAGAAAATGGAGGATAGTCACATTAGAAAATTAACAGCACAACTGAAAGCATTAGAACAAAAAGATGCAAACTCACTCCAGAGGAATATACACCAGGAAATAATCAATTTAAGGGCTGAAATCAATAAAGTAGTAACAAGGAAAACAATACAAAAAATATCAATGTAACAAACACCTGATTTTTGACAAAAGAGCTAAAAGTATACAATGGAAAAAAGAAAGCATCTTCAACAAATGGTACTGCCACAACTGGATAATTGTGTGTAGAAGACTGCAGATAGATCCATCTCTATAGCCATGCACAAAACACAAGTACAAATGGTCAAAGACCTCAACATGAACCCAGTCACACTGAACCTCTTAGAAGAGAAAGTGGGAGGTACCCTTGAACAAATTGGTATAGGAGACTGCTTCCTGAACATAACAACAGTTGCACAGACACTGATATCGACAATTGATAAATGGTACCTCCTGAAACTGAGCAGCTTCTGTAAGGCAAAGGACTCAGTTGACAAGACCAAATAGCAGTTCACAGACTGGGAAAATATCTTTACCAATCCTACATCTGACAGAGGCTGATCTCCAAAATATACAAAGAACTCAAGAAACTAGCTACCAAACACCAAATAACCCTATTAAAAATGTGGTACAGAACTGAATAGAGAATTTTCAATAGAGGAAATCAAAAGGCTGAAAGACACTCAAGAAAGTGCTCAACATCCTTAACTATCAGGGAAATGCAAATCAAAACAACTCTGAGATACCATCTTACACCTGCCAGAATGGCTAAAATTAGAAACACCAATGACAGTTTATGCTGGAGAGGATGTGGAGAAAGGGGCAAACTCTTACACTGCTGGTGGGAGTGAAAACTTGTATAACCATTTTTGAGATCAGTATGGTGGTTCCTCAGGAAAATGGGAATCAGTCTACCGCAGGACCTGGCAATCCCACTCTTAGACATATACCCAAATGGTCCACATCCATACAATGAAGACATCTGTTCAACTATGTTCATAACAGCATTATTTGTAATAGCAAGAACCTGGAAGCAACCTATATGCCCCTCAACTGAAGAGTAGATGGAGAAGATGTGGCACATTTACACAATGGAATACTACTCTCGGGTGGGAGGAGGACAATGGAATCTTGAAATTTGCAGGCAAATGGATGGACCTTGAAGAAAACATCCCGAATGAGGTAACCCAGTCACAAAAAGAGGAACATGGTATGTACTCACTCATATATGGATTTTAGACATTGAGCAAAGGATCACCAGTCTATAATTCACACCGCCAGAAAAACTAGATACAAGGAGGAAGCTAAGAGATTCATACAAGATCCCTCACAGAAGACTAAAGGAACAAGATCTCCTGGGCATATTGGGAGTGGGGAGTCAGTTAGTGGAGAGGGAGCTAGGAGAAAGAGAAGGGTAAGAGAGGAAAGCATGTGGAACTATGAAGATTGAGTCAGGTAAGGAATAGATGAGAGAGAGACAGAGAGAGAGAGAGAGAGAGAGAGAGAGAGAGAGAGAGAGAGGGAGGGAGGGAGGGAGGGAGGGAGGGAGGGAGGGAGGGAGGGAGGGAGAGAGAGAGGGGGGGGGAGTGGGGAGGGAGATACCATAAAAGAAGGAGCCATTATGGATTTGAAGAGAAAACTGACTCTAGAGAAATGTTCACAGACCTACAAGACTGACCCCAGCTAACAATTTGAGCAACAGTGAAAAAGCTACCTTGAATGTCCTTCCCTGATAATGAGATTGATGACTAACTTTTCCAGCATCATAGAGCCCTCATCTAGTAGCTGATGGAAACAGAAGCAGACACCCACAGCTAAACACTGAGCCAAACTGGAATCCAGATGCAGAGAAGGAGGACAAGACCAGGCTACAGAAACCCACAGAGACAGCTGACCTGAACAAGTAGGAGCTAATGAACCCCCAGACTTATAGCTGGAAAACCAGCATTGAACCAACTCAGACCCCCTGAACATGGGTCTCAGATAGAAAGCCTGAGCAGTCTAAGGGACCTCTGACAGTGGAACCAGATGTATCCCTGGTGCACTTCTCTTAACCTATAGGCAGGAGAGCCTAGTTCCTACTCCAAATGACAGATTTTGTTGATCCTTCCTGGAAGGCATTCATCCTCCCTGTGGAGTAGTGGGGGAATGGGATGGGAGGGTGGCTGGAAGGGGTGGGGGGGATGGGAGGGAGGGAGAGAGGGAAGAAGGGAGGAAGGGAGGAAGAAGGGAGGAAGGGAGGAAGGGAGGAAGGGAGGAAGGGAGGAAGGGAGGAAGGGAGGAAGGGAGGAAGGGAGGAAGGGAGGAAGGGAGAAGGAACTGGGATCGATATGTAAAATAAGAAAAATAAATAAATTAAAAAAGAAAAAAGATATTTTCAGAATCGACAAGGACAATCTATTCTTGGGCAAACAAAAATGCTATTAGCAATGATTACTTTCTGGGAATAGATTATGTGTGATGATATAATGAGAGGGCACTTTTCTCTCATTTAATTTGGGGATGTTTACAGCTTATAAAACACACATATCCTTTTCCAAAATAATGTCTTAGCTCTGAAACAATAGAACTTGAATACTCTGCCTTATTTAACGATAATCAAAATGTATCTCCACGGTGAGAGGTCCTTATTTGAAATATTTCCTCTGTTCTGTCTTTAGAGGATAGGATTGATATACCCTTTCACTTTAGACCATACAAACATACATAAGGGGTGCTGCACATAAAAGACACAAAAGTCTTCTGAATGTAACTATGTGGTTTGTGAAGTCTCAAAAATATATGTTGTGTGATATTTTGATTTTTTTCTGAAAATAAGGCTTAAAAGTCAGAGGACAGAGCAGGCCACTAGTTGACCAAAATTAACCATAGAGGTTTGGAGGACAGTGGACAGATTGGAGATATAAAGTAATGAAGTGAGGCTGAGAAAGAATGTCAACCTTTTTGGAGAAATGACCTGAAGAAGTATGAAATCACTGGTGACTGCTCCCTTCTGTTTCTCGGATCTTTCAGGTTCTTACCCTGATATCTGACTCCCGATTTTTTTTATTGGTAAAAAATAATTAGATAAACACTGCAAATATCCATATATACATATATACATACATACATATATATATACATATATATATATATATTTGTGGAAAAAATAATAGCAGGCAGCATGTAGACCAACTACTATTTTTTTTAATATATTATATAGCATCATGGCATTTTCAAACAAAGTGTGTTTTAGTAGATTCTTCTCTCCTCTTGCCTCCACTGCCCTCCTGCCTCTGCTATCTCCCCTGCCCCATTAGAAACCCCCACTTCAGTCTCCCTTCCACTTCCACTAGGCTAATTGCTTTTATCCTGTCACAATGTAGCTAGCTTTAGATCAGAGAGAACCTTGATTGAAGAAGATGATGCAAATGGATGATGCAGGGCCCCTTGAACAGTTTGTAATGGTGAGTCAAAATTTCTGTTTTCCTGTCCTCCTTCTCTAACCTCTCTTTCATGGAACTTTGGGGGAGTCTGTAGATATCATTATCCTGTCACATGGGTTTCTAATAAGGAGGCATGGGTGGCAGTGGATGATCTTCGTTCTTACTGATCATCATGTGTACCAGACAGTCACTGACCCAGGTGTCAGCCGCAGATTCTAAATTCTCCAGCATTGAATTCATTGTCTCATACTTATTCACTTGTACTGCTGTGTTCTTTTGTCTCAGTCATGAGATGGTTTCCCTCTACCTTTCAATAGCATTTGTAATTTGGCTAAGTGAAAGCACTAAAATCAATTTACAGGTGAACTCTTGCCCTCACACTACCTGATTAGCCTTACCAACAAGCTTGTATGGCTGAATGAATTTACTGAGTCAAGGTTTGTACTTTTAGTTCTGCAGAAATGGAATCACTTAATGCTTTTTGGCAATGACCCTAAAAGTGATTGTTAGGTACAAAAAATGCAAAAAAAAAAAAAAAAAAAAACCAAACCAAAACAAACAAACAAACAAACAAAAAACAAATAAAACCTGTTTTTAGTAGATGAATCTTACCCTCACACTGTGTGGTTCATCTGCTCTCCCAAAAAAGCTCATGTAACTGAATGTAATTATTGAATCAAATTTGCATTTCTGATCTTGCTAAAACAGGATGGCTCAACCTTTGGGCTTAATAATCATAAGAAGTGATCATTAGAGGCAGAAATGTCAAACTTGAAATGAAAGATAAAGATATTTAAGCTGGAGGAAAGTTTTTGATGCATTTTACATGGCTTGAAGGAAACAGCAGCTACTCAGATGAGTGGGTGGGTCACAGGAGCTGTGGGGAAAACATGAGGCTAGAGGTTTAATGCTTTGATCACAGGTAAGTGGTTAGTTCAGATATCAGCATATTTAATTCCAGTGATGAATGAAAACCAATTACTCCAAGGCATATAAAAGCTTCATCTACTCTTGTAACCCTCATTTATTTAGTACTGGCAGCAAAAGTAGGTACATGATAACTGTTTATAAGTCAAAGAAAAGCCAAATTAAATCAACTCTTTAATTCCAAGTCAAGCTATTTGAGCCATCACTATTTGATATATTCAAGTTGAATTCTGCACTCGGGAGGCGATGGATACAAACTGAGCATCTATGCGACCAGGGCAGCTCTTTTAGTATGTTAATTCTAGAAGGCTACTCATTTAGGATATAAATTCAGTGACCCCAAAAGTTTCAACAAAATGAAAAATATGCATAAGATAGACATCGATGGCACTGATTAACTGTACCTTTGTCATACTTATTTTGGGAGTCTATGTGAGTGTATGCATGTGTTTTCCTATAAGCACATGTTTAAGTTGCACCAATAACCATTTCTCTCACACCCATAAAAAAAGAACTGGGGGCAAGGGAAAATGTTAGCTGTCAAGATGCTTTGGAGACTTAAAGTGGGAAAATCTCTGTAGAGTTTTTCTTCCCACAGCTATGGACTAGAACTGTTCCAGAAGTCAACTGTGAGATTCATGCATCCATGATTCTTCCCAGCACATTGGAATTTCAAGAATCTAATAATCATATGAAAGTTAGATTAGCTATTCTTTTTACTTTCTAGCCTCATATAGCTTTTAAGTCAGAAAAAAAAAATCTTTCTTATTTTATTCCTGTTCAAATGACAATGATTAGCATAGGTGAAGGACAACTGACTTCATGTTCGAGAGAGAATGTGGAGCTATATCTGACAGTGTGACCAAAGCTATAATTACATCCTTCAGTTCAGTAATGTCTCCATCCCTTGACATACATCCTCTAGATCTTCGATTTTGCTTTTAAATCTTTGTATGCTATGCTTCATGTATGAAATGTTGATCTCAGGCCCAGAATTAATTTCTGATGACATTATTCTTACTACCTTGACTATTTTGAGCTGTTCTCCTCCATATGAATGACTTTTTTCAATGTCTTACTTTTTCTTTCCTTCACAGAAGGACCTATTATACATAAGCTCATCAGCTGAAGTTATTCTCACTCCATCAGCTCTGAACAGCTACTGAAATCACATTCAGTATCATGAGACCACCAACAAGCAATGAGTATCAAAAGCCCTATATGGCAGATTTAGTGCAAGCAAGGCACCAATTTGCAGGATATCACTTTCATATCCTACAGGAAAGAACTAGACAGCCTTTGGCATTTAGAGATCAGCTCAAGCCAGTCGATGTAACTGTCTTCTATAATTGAGAAGCTCTGATGGTACAGGTATTTCTGTTGACCTTTGCAGAGTTTCTGAGAAACTCCAGATCTGAGGTTCATGTTGAAGGCCCCTTACCTGCATTAAACACTGGGAACCAGCGATAGAATTCATTTTTGTAGGGAACAGTGTCAAATTCACTGCACTGCATCTGCCGGAAAGTCGGAGTGTCTGAGCGGCAGGGGTGGACATTGCATAAGCGGTAGCGTTTTCTTTCTCCGGTGCAGTATTTCCCTCCAAACTTTGGTCTGCAGATGAAATAGACAAACTGTTCTTTAAGTTTCCCAAAAAGCCCCTTGTCACCTGGCCAAGACTGTTTCTTATTAAACCATGCCTGTTTCTGACGTAAAGAAACAGATTAAGCCTTCCAATTGCATACATTTTGGAGTATGTATATTTCCTACCAGACTTCCAGTCTTAAGTTTACTGTTTTTAAATTTTATATATATATATATATATATATATATATATATATATATGTATATATATATAGTATAATATAAAGCATATATGCTTCAATTAAATATATACTTTTTAATGATATAATATATATTTCAAGTGTAAAATCCCCAGAAAAATACATATAAGGAAAGTAGAAACATCACTTTCCTCTCAACATCTATTCCTTCTCTGATTTCTTTTTCAGCAATAACAATGGCCAGATTGAAGAATTACTCATACTTGCCCAATCTTGGACCTGGCTACCACTTGTTTGCATTTATTTATTTACTTTTGAGACAGGATCTCATTATGTACTCTTGGCTGGCCTGGAACTTGCTAGGTAGACCAGGCTGTCCTCGCTCTCTGCCTTCACCTATGGAGTGTAAAGGCATTTGCTGGGCATGGTCACTTTTAATCCCAGCACTTGGAAGGCAGATGCAGGCAGCCGGATCTATGTGAGTTTGAGGTTAGTCTGTCTGGTCTAATAAAGTGAGTTCCAGGACAGCCAGGACTATTTCACAGAGCAGCCCTGTCCTGAAAAAAAAAAATAAACAAAACAAGCAACAACAACAATGGACATTCACCACCACATCCATCCTATAAAGCTGTATTTTTAAATGTGCTTTCTTTCCCTCAATTATTTAGCTACTAACCCAGTCTGTTGCTCCATTCCCTCATTTCTGTGTTTGTCCACTGAAAAAAATACAATGTATGATGCACAATGTTGTCTGTGTACTATTAGATTGTCTTAAGTATATCAGTTTCTTGTTTAAAGATGTTTAATGTCACTCATCAGCTGGAAATTGTGTCATTCAAGTCTCAAATCCTGAGATTGGCACTCTGGGCTTTCATGGCCCTGTCTTAACTGACTCTATCAATCTTACTTGGCATAATCTCTTTATATGGTTTTTCTTATGTCCTAGTATCTCTGTGCTTTTGCTGGGCTTCCTTCCTCTTGACTCTACGTGTCTATGTGCTGTCTACTCTTTGAGAACTAAATGTATACTACCTCCATCATAGATCCTTCCTGGACTCCAAGCACAAGTGATCTCTTTGTCATTTTAAAGGACACTTCATGTTCTAACTGTACTTACTAGACTTTTGCTGGAGATAGTCCTTTAATGATTCAGCTCAAGTTCTAATTCTTCTATGAAGCCTATGTAGTGCTGTGAGAACATCAACATCTTAAATATTCAATAAAGAAGTAAAACAATCTTATTTCTAGAACACATTTGCCATCTTCTATTCCATTTGTGACCCATGTGAGGATATGAGAACCTCAGTCTGTATCATGTATAAGGGGAGAAGACAATGTATAAGATCTGCTCTCAGAGAAGCAGAAGGCAGCTGTGTCTCCTTTGGCTGCCCCAGGTGACCTACATCCCTTCTTATCTGTACCTTTTGTATCCCAGAGATATACTGTGATCATCACTGTAGTGTAACATAATGGAGGCAAAGACTGGAGCTTGAATCAACTTGACTTTCTAGTAGTCAGTGAATCTAAACAAGTTACCGTATTTATCTGAGCCTCAACTGTTTCTCATTATGAAATGAACATACTAATCTTTATTTTACAAAGATTTTAAAGGTTCAATGGGACAATGCATGTAGATATTTAATAGAGTAGTAGTTGCTACATGGTAATAATTGATGATACGAAAGACTCTTTTAGATAGTATGACTTCAAACCAACCAACAAGAAAATCCAACACTACTCTCATCACCATACTATGAAGAAGACAGTGTTAGTACAGAGTCAATCCAAGTCCTGTGCTTCCTCAAAACTTACAATTTTGTCAAAACATTAAAATAATTTTTGGATGTGAGCCTAGCTTTTAATGGCTGAGCCATTCTCCAGTCCTTAATAACCCTACATAAGAAGTCAGAAATTTTAAGATAGCAACTCATGCATGAACATGAGCACAACAAGGCTTTGGATGAGAGAGGGCACTCAGCATGAGTGAGGTTGACTAGAGATAATTCTTGGAAGGGATAGACCTAGACAAGTCCCAGAGTATATGAGGAAGCAGTGAAATCAAGCATGCAATATATTTAAAGGCATGGCAATTTAAACTTAACTCATATACATATGTAACATTATAAGTTTATTATATGAAAATATTGGATTTAAAAATAGAAAATGAATTATGAAGCCCTTTGTAGGTCATGATGGAATCCTAAGATTTATAAATATATGTTGCTAGAATACTAGTGATAATTAACTTCAGGAACATGGTTTGCCAGTTCACTACTTACATGAGGGATGAATACTTTTATGTAATTTTACATTTATTGTAATTGAAATACACCTATAATTGTATCAACAAAACCGAGTTTAGCAAATCTACTTTTTACTGATAGAGTGTCATTATCTGAAAGGATTTAATTACTTAAGCTCCTGGAGGCTTCCACATAGATAGAATGTTTAAAAGAAATATGTTTATACATTTAAAAGAAGTTTTCTTTGTTTCACTGCAATGATGGAATAAGGTTATTTGTCTGTCAAGAATCCTAGCACAGTGAAACAAAAGTGCTTTTTTCACCCTCTGTGAATCATCTAGGTCTTTCTGTCTTTGGGAACTGATCAAATTTCCCTCCAATGCCTTCAAGAATAGTGTCCTGCCATTCGAGAATAGTGTCTCAGCACGTACAGAAGAAGGAAAGTAAGTATTCCTGTCAGGCCTTACTCAGGGTTGTTGCAGAGCCTTTCTGCGCTCTGAGCTCCTGCCCCACAGGTCCTGGAGCAGTGGGACCAGGGTGACCAGCGTCCCCAGCCTCCAGGGATACTCTCTGGTTTCTTCCCCACTGTGATACACTTTCCAGCCATACACCACTGCGGAGAGATGTGACGGAGAGACATATGTCATGAAGATTCCATAGCAAGTGGAGCCAAAGATTTACTGAGTCTAAACCCAATTCTTTCTAAGCCAGAAGATTTCATACAGTAATACATCAGGAGCCACACAGAAAAGCGATCACAAGGTTTCCTCAGATAAGTTTAGTTTCCAGTATCGGTTTTATGTAGTATCTATAAACTCAGTGATGGATGATGCCAAACTAAAGCTGTATGAAGACATCCACTAAACTTCTAAGCTGTAGACCCACAATCCTCCAATTGGCTTACTGGGTCACCATCCCCCCAAGCAATCTAGAGGCGATCTATTGCCTGAGTTGTGACTGTAAGACTTTTGTGCTTAAGAAACTTTAAGACATTCGGTCATGCCAGACAGTGAGAAGAAAAATTATAAACGACCCCGATCTGATGTTTATGAAGAAAGAGGACACTCGCCCATGCTTTCCAGTCTTCACTATTAATGGAAAAATGTCAAAAATAAAAGTTTATAGCAAGCCCAGAAGTGACCAGAAACTCTTCAGGGAAAGACAGGGTCAATGTTCGGCAAGTAAAGTCTACAGCTGTTCTCAATCATTTCTCTCAGACCACTTGGTCCCAGCAAAGGGTGGAAAGAGCAGCAGAAGTAGGATCCTTTTCTGTGCCTGGGCTGACTGTGTGAGTGGTAACACTGGGTGCACCATGGTCTCTTTCCTACCTCTTTCCAAGAACTCCAGGTCAACTGCCCTCCCTCCCACCTTTCTTCCTCAGGCCAACAACATATCACCTTCTTCTCACCACAGCGCGTTCCATCTGCAGCAGCATCCAACTTAGAGCGACAGAAGCCTCTGACAGAGCACCACAATGTTTGGCAAATGTTCTGAAAAACAAATGTGAGATTTCACTCTGTTGTATTTTCAAATCCTGCATGAAAACATATCTGAAAAAGAAAAACTAGTAACCTAGAAGGTAAGAAGCACCAAGAATTGACAAATAGGATTAGATAAAGTTTAAAAGTGTCTCTATGGCAAAAGAAGCTATGAGCAAAGTAAAGAAGAAACATACAGAATGGGAGAAAATTTGCCAGCAATGCTTCACACAGGAAGTTCATATCTATCTGTCTATCACACACACACACACACACACACACACACACACACACACACACACACACACACACCGTCCAAATTATGAAAGAGTATAGCATAAGGAGCTGGGATTATATCCAATGGTTAGTGGTGACTCTAAGAACAGAATAGAACATGGTTAGATTTGTGCTTTCAAAATAATGGGAATAGCAATTTGAATAGTAGATAGACAGGGTTGGTAGTTACACTATCAAGAGAAGAGTAGCAGGATTGTGACAGCAGAGGCAGTGAAGAAGGCAGGACTGTGATGTTAATTATTTAAGGGCACAATGCCAAGACTGGAGAATAATGGAGAAGAGGAGTGACTGGGATGAATCTAATTCCCACACTGTGATCTAAAGACATTCTTCAACCAAAGGAAAGTTTAGAAAAGGCAATTTTCAGGGTTAGGTTGACAGTTGACAGATGTGGAGTTCATAAGTGTTAAACCTGTGAATCCTGTACATCGCCATGGAACTGCCTTCAAGTTCCATAGGACTCTGTGTTCCACAAAACTCCAGGAAAGACGTGTCTAAGAATGTCAGTGATTCCAATTGTATGTCTCTTGTTTGCATAAATATGGGTGTATTTAAGATAAAGTGTTCATTTCTGGGCCCAGGCCTGCAGCTTCTGACCTTTTCCTGGTGCTTTCTTCAGCATGCTGCAGACCCCAATCCCTGCACAAACCCACCAGAGGCACCAAGAAACCCAGCACTTACTTCTACTTCCTGGCAAAATGTAGCATTTGGGCCATACTGGAGCTGGCACTGGTGATGGACATCATAAATCACTCCAGGAGCAATGACGTTAGACTTCAAACCTTTCTTTTTGGGAATATCATCAAGACAGAATCCCCTGCCCCGGCTGCAAATAAGTCAACAAAAACCAGAATAGTTGATTATGACTTTTTCCAGTCATTCAATAGACATCTTCAATGCAATAATTTATTATTTGCACTGCCTGATAGCCTCTCTCTTATATGCAAGAGAACCCCATGGGTCTTGGAAGAAAATTAATAGAAGGAAATGCAAATCATAGCCAACAGAATATGTTTAGCTGTTATCTAGGAAATACACATTGTAGGTGTCCCATTTAAGTTTCTATTGCTGTGATAAAGACTGACCAAAAGCAGCTTGGGAAGAAAAGGTTTATTATGTCTTCTTCCTCCTTTTCTTTTCCTTCTTTTTTCTCCTTTTTTTCCTTCCCTTCTTTCCTCTTCTAAATTTATTTCTCGCATATATTACACCCTAACTTCTGTTTCCCTCCAGCTGCCCCTTCTATCCCATCCCCCAGCCGTGCCTCTTCCCCAGATCCACTACTCCTTTTCCCTCCAAAAAACTGAGCAGTACTGTGCTTGGGTCTGAGCTCAGTCCTCTGTGTATGCGTTGTGGTTGTCTAGCTTGATGTTCTTGTGAGGCTTGTTGCTTCTGGGTACTTTTGGGTACCATTCTGTCAGTGAGAGAAGTAAAGGCAGGAGCCTGGAGGCAGGAACTGAAGCAGAAGTCACGGAGGGGTGCTTGTCACTGGCTTGCTCCTCATGGCTTGCTCAGCCTGCTTTCTTACACTGCTCAGGACCGCCTGCACACTGGCATCACTCAGATCAAAACAATGCACTACAGACCTGCCTAAATGCAGCTGATGGAAGCCTTTTTTCTTAGCTGTCGTTTTTCTTCCCACATAACTCTAGTTTGTATCAAGGTAACAAAAACAAAACAAACACAGAATAGTGGGGAAATAGATGATATGATCTTATTGTTAGCAGGTTTGACTGAATATTTCTGGCTGTCTCCAAGAACTTAATCTACAAATCATATATTCAACCAGGGAGAACCAGGTTGCTCACTTACCTGTGGATAGAGTGGATACAGGACACAGACAGAAAATACACGGGGCATCCACTCCTGTGGTCCACCATGATACTGTGGACTGGAAAATGAATTCAAGTCTTTCCCAGGCACTCACTTCTCTATAGAAAACTCATTGTAACATCTGACTTAGAGACCTGAGTGAGGCTGCCATGAAAGGAAATGTACTTACTCCAAAAAGCGAGTGATGTAGTCCTTGCTGCATTTTGACCATGTCAGTGGGGTAGGATCATACTGGATTTGCTGGGACATGATGTATGGGTGCCTGCCCACAGGCTCACAGTCATTTTCTTTTCCATCATGCTGGATGCCAAAGCTGACACAAGAACAGAAAGCAGACGGGCATTTAACAGGAGAAATTCACAGGTTCACCAAAGTGATTAAAACCCGCAGGAAGCCACTTCTGTTCCAACAGAGCTGTTTATGAAGTGAGACTTTGCAGTTGGAAGGACATAGCTAATTTTGGACTCAGCAGTTCAGGGAAGATTATAGACATGCCCTTAACCTCAGCTACTTAACCACCGGAGGGAGCCATATGGAAAATTAAAAGCAAACCTGTTTGGCAGAAAGCCAAGAATGCTCAGCCTGGCTCTCTGTATTCTGAAGTCAGGAGGGCAAAGCATGACTCAGTATATACGCCTTCTCTGCTGAAGCCACCCTAGTATAAACAAATTCACTCTTCCATTTCCCTTTCATTCAAGAAAAAGAGGAAAGCAGTCTAAGGGAGACTTCGGCGGAGGCACAGGCATTGACATGTGGATTTCTTTATTCCATTCCAACAAATCTCCAATGCCTACACAATGAGGAGACCTCACAGTTCAGTGCTCGAGATCAGAGGTTACGAAGATAAACAGGCTGGACTAAATTTGAGCTGTGCAGTTTGATAATATTTGTGTTACTGGAACATAACTCATTTTTTTTCTCTTCTAGAAAAAAGATAGTCACCATAATGCTAGGAAGAGATCTGAACTAAGAATGATTTGAAAGTCACTTAGCAGGGCCTGGTCTATAACAAGAGGTTCACAAGTAACAGAAATTTAACCTTTAAAAATAAATTCCCTGAGTCTGGGAGACAGCTCAGTAAATCAAACTCGGCAAGCTCCAACATGAAGACATGAGTCCTCTCACCCCCTGAACCCATTCGAGAAGCTAGCATCTATGATTCCAGTGCTGGACAAGATTTCTGGTGCTTGTGGGCCAACCAGCCTGGCTGGCTTGGTGAGCACATGTCCAGTGAGAGATCCTGTCTCAAAAACAAAATGGAGAACAAATGAGAGAGATACAGTCAACCTAATGTTGACCTCTGGCCTCCATGTACATGTCATACACACACAGAGAGAGAGAGAGAGAGAGAGAGAGAGAGAGAGAGAGAGAGAGAGAGAGAGAGAGAGAGAGAGAGAGAGAGAGAGAGAGAGAGAGAAAGGAGGAGAGGGAGAGGGAAAGAGGGAGAGAGACAGAGAGACAGAGAGAGACCTAGTTACAAAGAAAGTGACAATGGAGAAGCCTCCTGTGCAGGCTTCCCCAGGCTGCTTCCCCTCAGTCCCACCCAGCTCATAAAGTACTTGCTGTTCAACATCATGTATTTAGTTAAAAAGTCCTATACTGTGAGCAAGTCTCAAAAGAAACTCACAAAGATGACATTTTTGAGGCAGGATCTTATGAAGCTTGCTCAGGTTGGCCTCTAACTTGCTACATAGCTGAGGATGACCTTGAACTTGTAATCTATGGACCTCTACCACCCAGGTGCTAGAATTCTAGGTTTATGTCATCATACTTGGTTCATGAAGAACTAGGGTCAAACTCTGGGCTTCACACCTGCTAATCAGGCATTCTATCAACTGAGAAACACCCTGGTCCAAAATGATGATCTTTTCAGTAGAGTGTGCCTGAGGTTTACTTTTCCATATTTCCTTAGTACTGAGAACTGAATCTAGAGTCTTGCCCTCATAGGAAAGCATTCTACCACTGAACTACGTCTTAAAGCTTTTGTGTTTTGAAATGGAATCTTGCTATTGCAGCCCAGTCTAACTGGAACACACATTGCACTCACTTCTATTCCCCAGAGATAATAGGCTCCTAGTTACTGGTCATTCTACACTTTAAATATTCAAGTTCATCAAGATCTCATTTTCATTTTCATACATTTTTTTAGTACATTGTGGAGTTTTCTCTTGAGCTCTATTCTTGTTTTATGAAAGAAAATGTGCTGTTTGTCTACTTTCTCCAAGCTGGTGGAGTAGTCATATGGGGGCAGTGAGTCAGTAACAGTGAGAGGTGAGAATACATGGGGCCATAGAGGTAGAGGGTTTATCTCCAAGAAGCTGTCTTCTATCTCTGGGAGTAGAATCCAAACAGTAATTTGGAGTAGGAGCCCTGTACTTCTGGAATAATCCTTGGGGTTTCTACACTAGCCTATTTTCTGGGTCTTCATTGTTTCAATTTCTTTAAACTGGGTTTACTATGTTATAAGCTGAAGTAGCAGCTTAAGTAAGTACCCTGGTCTCAATAGTACCTTGTGGGGTATATCTACTCTCTACTTCATATTGTTTATTCATTTTATGATACAATGGAACTTTTAGAGGGTGAGAGTCACAAAAGTGGGAATATGAACTTATCCAAGTCTTTCAGAAAATACCAGGTTTAAACATGCAGGGAGAAAAGCTCTATAAATGAAATAACACACACTCTGGAAGCTGAGGTGATCATATTGAGGAAATATATATATATATATATATATATATATATATATAAAATAGCCATGGTTTTTATTACTAAAAAATATTTTTATGTATTATAATTTTAACACGTATATCCAGGTTTCAAATTTTGTACCTACATATGAGAGAGAACATTCCACATTTTTCTTTGTGTATGAGTTTCCTCACTCTGAGTATTACTAGTTCCAACTACTTATCTTTAAATTTCATTTTTCTTTGCAGCTAAACATTCTGTTGTGTGCATATATATATATATATACATATATATATATATATATATTTTCCTTATCTATCCACTAGTTCATAGACATATAGGCTGAATACCCATAGAAGTCAGGGAACTAGCAATGAGTCATGGGGGATATCAAGAAAAGGTGGCTAGAATGCAGGCAGAATTATGAATGATGGAACAGGAAAGGTTAAAAGGGCAGGGTAAAAGAAGTATTATAAAATCTTTGAAAATTTTGTGTAGGAATGTGTTACTGTAGGAACTTCCTAAAATATGTACACATATAAAAGGAAATTGTAGTGAGATATTCACCTTTTCCGCACCTGTGGCTTAGACCATGCCCACTGGGGGTGGAGACAGGGCTGGACATGACCTGGGGTAAAAGGCTGAGGAAGGGGTTGGAGGCTCTCTCTTGCTGCTGGGACTCTGAGAGGATAGGATCGTGTGGAACCTGCCGCATTCATCTGCCTATGTTGTGAGTTATTTCTCCCTGAATAAACATCTATTCAGCCTAATTGTTTATCCTGATCCTTATTAAACTGCAATAGGAAATTATATGGAATTCTTCTATAGCAGAGGAACAATGCCCCTCCCAGACACTATGACTATCAAATAAAAAGCTCACTACCAAGTATGGGTTACCTCTTGACAAGTCATTGATCAGTGGGGACTCTTAGATTCCCCCAAGACCAGTCTGTACTACTGGTCTTGAATCCCCTCCAGCACTGGACTGTAAGACCATCCTGCTGAAGACACTACATACTGAACCCATAGGATCATAAGAAGATCAAGATGATCCTAACCTGGAAGATTTATTCTTACTATCAAAATTTCATGGTGTCAGAAGTTTCTATCAGGGTAATAAAGTATTGAACAATTTTACCTAGCTGTGAGCCCTGCAAAACTACAATAACAAGAGACTTGGCAAGATAAATCTATCTGTGCAATTGTGGTATGAATGCTATAGCCATAACCAACACACTTTTATTGGATTTAAAGCCCACTCTGTATGACAGAACATATGCCTAGTGTTTTTAACTGGGCCAAAATCTCATGGCTGGCTAGTTTCACAGGCCCTGGGGAGAACCTAATACCATTATTCTGCTAAATGGACATTAAATTAGCTGTGACCTAAGTTCTTATCTTTGCATCTGTAAATTAATGAGCCTTTCAACTCCCCATCAAGGAAGCTTCCTTTTGCAAATAGATGCAATGGTAATCAGTGCGCAAATCCCTAATATGTCAATGTAGGGAGAATAAGAGACTATGGAGTGCTCAGCTCAAAATAGAACATCTATATCACATCCTCTCTCTGTGAAAGCTAAGGGACCACTGCAGAGGGGGGATGGAATGATTAGAAGAACTGGAAGCAGTGATGTCTGCAGTGGAATATTACCTGTTGGACACAACAGGGCTGTTTTACACATGAACTCCCAACATTTGTGACTGTATGCACAAGACCTGCACAACACAGAGCCAGCAAAAATCTTTGCATGGAATCAAGGAATGGAGGTCATGAAGTCACACATGCATCTGAGAAACTTCTGGCAATAGATGGTGAAATGTTCATCCTTATGTTTGCCCATTTTCTTCTTTTTTTTAATAAGTAGTACATGTAATTTTATTTGAGTCATTACAGGTTTCAAACACTCCAGACAACTTGCTTTGACTCAGTGAATGAATGATCTCAGGTCAAGCAGACTGTTACTTTTTTCTAATTGTTATTTCATGTTTTTCTTTGATTTTGAAAGTAGATTTTTTCCATATGATGCTTTTTTTTTTCCTGCTGGGTTTTGTTTACCCCATCCACACCCCTGTCCCTGTCTCCTCTTCTTTGCCCACATCTTGCTGCTCTGCACCCTCAAACATTTCCTCCTTCTGTTACCCTTTCACTTACATAGAATATTTTTTAATGGTTGAGCTTTTAAAGTGTTTTAATCTGTTCTAGATTCATGCCTTCTTTTGAGGCATGGTGTGTTATTTTCCCCCTCCCAAAAAAATGACCCAAAACTTAATTTAAAACAAGGGAAATCCATTCTCTCCAAATTCTGAAGGACATAAATATAGAATCAAAGGCAAAGTGAATGTGATGGAATTCAACTTTCAATCTCTGTTTCCATCTGTCCTGGCAAGCAGAAATATGAAGGATTTCAAATGATTATGCTGTATATCATCATTAACCCACACACCTATGAATACCTGATTTTCGATAAAACGGCTAAAAGAATACAACGTGGGGAGGAAAGCACCTTCAACAAATGGTGCTGGCACAATTGGATGGTGTGTAGAAGACTGAAGATAGACCCATGTCTATTGCCATGCACAAAACTCAAGTTCAAATGGATCAAAAACCTCAACATAAATCCAGCCACACTGAACTTCTTAGAAGAGAAAGTAGGAGGTACCTTTGAACAAATTGGTATAGGAGACTGCTTCCTGAACATAACAACAGTCACACAGACACTGAGATCAACAATTAATAAATAGGACTTCCTCAAACTTAGAAGCTTCTGAAAGACAAAGAACACAGTGGACAAGAACAAACAGTAGCCCACAGCCTGGGAAAAGATTTTTCCAATCCTACATCTGACAAAGGGCTGATCCCCAAAATATACAAAGAACTCAAGAAACTAGTCAACAAAACACCAAATAACCATATTAAAAAATGGGGTATAGAATTGAAGAAAGAAATCTCAATAGAGGAAATCAAAAAGGCTGAAAGACACTTAAGAAAGTGCTCAACATCCTTAGCTATCAGGGAAATTCAAATGAAACTTTTAGATACTATCTTACTCCTGCCAGAATGGCTAAAATTAGAAACACCAATGACAACTTATGCTGCAGAGGATGTGGAGAAAGGAGAACACTCCTCCACGCTGGTGGGAGTGCAAGCTCATACAGCCATTTTGGAGATCAGTATGGCGGTTCCTCAGGAAAATGGGAATTAGCTTACCACAGGACCCAGCAATTCCACTCTTAGTATATACCCAAATGACCCACATCCATGCAAGACATGTGCTCATTTATGTTCATAGCAGCATTATTTGTAATACCAAGAACCTGGAAGCAACTTAGATGCCCCTCAACTGAAGAATGGAGAAAGAAAATGTGGCACATCTACACAATGGAATACTACTGTGCAGAAAAAAATAATGGAATCTTGAAATTCGCAGGCAAGTGGATGGTACTTGAAGAAATCATCCTGAATGAGGTAACTCAGTCACAAAAAGAGGAACATGGTATGTACTCAGTCATATATGGATTTTAGACGTAGAGCAAAGGATCACCAGCCTATAATTCACACGACCAGAGGAACTAAGATACAAGGTATATTCTAAGAGATTTATATATGGTCCCTCACAAAAGGGGGAAGGGATAAGTCCCCCAGAGCACATGGGAAGTGGCGGAGGCAATGAATGGAGAGAGAACTAGAAGAAAGAGAAGGGGAGGAGGGGAAAGCACATGGGACTAGGAAGATTGAGTCAGGGTAGGAATAGAAGACTGAAAAGAGAGAGGGGGAGGGAAGGAGGCAGGGAGGGAGGGAGGAAGAGAGAGTAGTAGAGGCTTATAGTTTCCTGTCAGTTACTGTGAAATATATCCTACTGGCCATTAAAGTTATTCCTCAAAATGATCTCCCAAGACTTCTTCAAACATACAGTGACCCTTTATTTTCCAAATCTAACTGTAGTTAAATCTCTAGAACACCGATATTTCACTCATTCTTTTCAGAGAATTCCCGCCCTCTGAAAAGATGGGATGTATTGATCAGTGTCGTGAAATATTATTTTAACTATGTAAAGATGTGTTACATTTGCTTATGCTGCAGAATATTACTTTAACTATGTGAAGGTGTGTTACTTTTGTTTCTGCTGCCTTTGTTAAAGATGTAAAGATGTGCTACATTTTTTCACCTTGCCTGCCTAAGGAACCTGATTGATCTAATAAAAAACTGAATAGCCAATAGCTAGGCAAGAGAGGGATAGGTGGGGATGGCAGGCAGAGGGAATAAGTAGAAGGAGAAATCTAGGCTAGAAGAAGAATGAGGAGAAGAGAATGGGGGAGAAAGAGAGGGAGATGCTCTGACATCCGACAGGCATCTGCTAGCCAGCTAGACAGAGTAGGGCATACAGAAGAAAAGGAAGGTAAAAAGCTCCTGGGCAAAGTGTAAAGAGAAACAGGTTAAGTTACAAGAAGTAGCAAGAAAAAAGCTTAATATAAGGCTGAGTGTTCATAACTAATATTAGGTCTCTGTGTCATGATTTGGGAGCTAGTTGGTGGCCTAAAAGAAAAAGCCTGGTACAGATCAGACTCTGAAGTTGTCCATTAAGCTGTTTTGCAAGACTCTTCATCTTACCTGGAAGGAAATATTACAAACAAGCCCTCCTTAGGGCACACATGCCTGTCTTACTTTTTTTCTGTTTCAATAAAATGCCCTGACAAAAGCAACTCAAAGAACAGAGGATTCACAGTTCAAGGGTACAACCTATTCTGGCAGGGAGATCAACATGGCAGGAGCAACATTGCATGGTTGCCCTACCCTACTCCACTGTGGGTGAGGTGACTAGGAAAGTCTGGGTGTTGTTATTATTAGTTTACTTATTCCCATGACAAGATACCATGAGAGGGTATCTTGGAGGTGGAATGGTTTACTTTGGGTCATAGCTTGGAGGTCGGTCACAGTAGACAAGACATGGTGGCAAGAGCACAAAGCAGCTGGTCACTTGCATCTTCATCCATGACATGAAGACGAATGGACGCTGGGGCTCATCTCACTTTATCCTTCTTGTTCATCACAAAGAATATGGGATTGTTCTGCCCACACTCAGCATGGGTCTTTCCTCTTGAATGAAATCTTTCTGGAAACACCTCATAGACACAGACAGAGATATATTTCCATGGTGATTCTAAATCCAGTCATATCGATAATGAAGATTGACCACTGCAGCATGTAATCCCCAAATATTGTTTGACCCTTTCATAAATGGATATGGCTGTTGTTATGGAATTATATAAGGACTGGAGATAATTTGGATATCCATTTTTGTCAAGGGTCTTTAACAAATAAATGGAAGTGATATTCCTAAACTTAAAGAATGTATTGTCATTTCAAGATGAACATAGAGACACATGCCTATAATTCTATTACTTGGGAGGCTGAGATGGGAGAATAGTAATAAATTAAAGGCTGGCCTGAGCTGCATAGTGAGTTTCAGGCCAATGTGCTCTATACACCAAAACTGCATTTTAAACAAAACCCAAGGAAAGATGCAAACCAACATGGCTTTCTTAAGAAAGCCTCACTGATTCTAATATTTAATTGTTGTAAGGGTGAGGACAGTGTAGATGAAGGTTGTGAGATATGGCATTAACTCACTTCTCAGATGAAGGTACAGAGGTCAGGCAGTAAGCTTGTGCCACATGCAAACTGAGTCCTGTGGTATACAGTTTAAACTGCTTTCCACTCCCTTCGGTGCTACTGATGCTAGAACATGGCACATGGATCTCTGCTATTTAAACTCTTTACCTGTGGCCAAGTTCATGGGCAATGGTGAAAGCCAGGGGTAGGCCAGAGTCTTCATTGATGTTACAACTCCTGTGAGGCTGGCACATTCCTGACAGTTGAGACAACCCCAGAGTTTCACAAGGGCGATTGACACCAGCACAGATGTCCTTTCTGAAAGTAGAGACCAGAGATGCTTAAACACCCAAAGAAATGTTTGCGGGAACTTCCTGTAAAAATACATCAGTATAAACTACGATGGGTTGGTGTCTTTAAAGCATGCTTTCAAACAGGAATCAACTTGGAATTCACTGGATCCATTCTTATTTTATCTCTTAATTAATTAAATTTCCAAAACTTTAGAATATTGGGAAAATTTAAAGCATTTTATGTATTTTGAGTGGTTTTTACTCATCATCTCAGGAAACTGGTATTGTTAGGCTAACAAAATATTGCACTGAAAATAAAAGTTAATTTTAGCATTGAATAAGGAAGGGGTAGTTAGCAATTTTCTTTTCAGACATAAAACCCCTTTTGGTTTTTCTTAGATTGTTTTCAAAACTCGTCTGAGGTTTATTTTATAAAAAATGCAATTTCTCCCACTATCCCACAAAGAGATGGAATCAATTATCTAGTCACACTACACTAGTAAAAGCTGCACATGCGTACTGTGTATGTACACTGTGAAATCTGATCTTTCCTTTTCACCAGAAATTAGCTAGAAAAGGGGAAGGAAAGATTCCTAGGATCTACAAAAACATTATAGTTTTTCAAAAACAAAAACATGCTCTCATTTCCTAAACAGATAAGTTCAATCTCTGACAAGAGTTTTCAGAGAGTCATTAATTAATCATAGACTTTCTTCAAGCACAAGAAGAGCTTTTTATTAGAGCAAGTGCTGGTGATGCTTCCAGACTAGCTGCACAGCTTAGCTCCTGAGGTTTGTGTGAGCATCATCTCCAGCAAGAAATGATCTCTTGCCTTTTGCCTTTTTGTGTCCTTTGGGAAATGGAAAGATCCACATGGGGAGAAGCTGTCAGAGCTTTCAGTTCTTTTGATGGCTGTGGGTAGGGCTAGGGAATAAGAGAAGCAATCCCCTTCTATAGGCAATGTTGACGTGAGTCATACATTCACTGTCAGCCACTTTTGGAGGGTTGAGTGTTGTAGAGGAAGATCATACAGTCTCCAGCTGCATGCAATCCAGCCTTGACTGCAGGATGCATGTTTTATTACTTAAGCTAAAAGTATAGCTCCTCAGGAACCTGTTGTGGAAACGGTGTATGATACCTAGTGCTAAGCCATTAACTCTTTCAGTTTGACTTGGAAGGAGGCAATGTCCATTACATAATTTTGATGGAGTACCTACTAAGAGCTTAGCATCAAAGAGGGGGAGGGGGAGAAAAGAAAGGAACTATGGGAATATAATTCTTGGAGACAAGAACATATGGATTACAAAAGGAGATTGGCTTTATCTCTATCATATACTGAAGACAAATACAAGGAACAATGCCTTGGAAGGCTGCATATGTAGAACATACCTGAAGTGTATTCTCACAAACCTATCCTTCACAAATACAATTCTATCAGGCACTGCCAAAGTGGGTATCAGAATAGTTTATCAGTGGCAACAATTAGTTTCATACTCATTCCCACCTTATCTTTTATTTTTTTTTTCAGACTAGCATTTTTTAGTGTGGGTTGGGGTAGGGAGAGGCATGGAAAGTAATTTTGATCTTACTTCTTTCCTAAGGAACTTTTTGGTAATGTCTGAAAATAGTTTGGGTTCTTACAAGTTGTGTGGAGATACTGTTCTCATAAGTAAAGACTGTAGACTAGATATTCTGCATAAAAAAATCTTATAAAACAAAGAATTATCGAGCCCCAAGTGACAAGTCCTAAGGTCAAAAATTTAAGATGGTCCTGTGTAGGTGTTGTCCTGTGAAAAACATGCTACTGAGATCATACTAGCCCTGCCATTTTGATGGGACAATCCTAAGGTAAAGGATGATCATGAATCCCATGTGGTACCTATGTCTATCAGAAATTTCTAACTATCAGAGTTCTGCTTTTGAGTGAAAATACTAAAACTTAGTTATATATTTGTTCCAAGAGAAGCTTTTGGTATAAACCTGTAGCAGTGGATTCCTAAAATCTACTGTACCTTAGGTTGACCAGTAGTCCCTTGTAAAGTAGGTTTGTACAGATCTATAACATTAAGCACAAAGGCTCTGACTCTGCCTAGCAGAAGAAGCTTCTTTTAGCACATGTTCTTAGATTTCTGGATGCCTGTAAATTTGTATAAGTTGTGTAGTAAGGATTATCCCCCACCCTTATTATATGAGCCCTTTTTACATAGAACATAGTAGGAAGTCAATAAGTACTTAGTGAGCCAGGGAAAACTCATAGATATCAAAGAGCCTGAATTAATTAAGAAAGCTCATAGTTCTGGCTCCTGAAAGTTTTGGTGTTTTTTATAGCATCATAGGATCCATCTGTGCTCACAACAAAACCATACCTTTGCAATGACTTGGACTGAATCTAAAGCCTCACCAACCAGTCCTAGGCAAGTGACTTACCACTGTATTGTATTGTCATGTTAAAATCATGAGAGTAAAAAGGAGGAAGGTACATTTATATCACTGTTTACTTAGGGAAAGATGTGTGCACTGTATCCTAAGCATGGGTTTGGAGTGGGTTAGAACAGGTAAGTTCCTGAAGAAGTGTGTCTTCTAATTTGAAAGGGGGAAGATTAAATAGAAATAAAAGGATTGGAAAGTCCACCACCTGAGAGTAATAGAAGTCCTCAACAAAGAATTTGAAAATAGGTTTCTTGATACAAAGAAGAGATTTTTTTTGTTTTGTTTTGTTTTTGTTTGTTTGTTTGTTTTTAACAGGTGCAGTGAACTTTATTGATGGTACTCAAGAGAGCACGGCTCCCTAAGCCCCTTAATTCTGGGGTTCTGGGATGGAAACTGTGAGGGAGATTATTGTCGGGGGTTGTTGGACAGGGACTGCTCAGCAGCCAGGGCCTCTCTCTTGCTCATGTCCTTCCTGGGGTGGATGGTCTAGGATGAACAGTTTTAAAGACAATACCTTTCCTAGGATAGAGAAAGAAACTTGTTTGCCAACAGATGTAGTTTGTAAGAAATGAGAATTTTGCCATATCAACAAGCTTGCTAACATGCCCTCTTCATGGTACGAGCCTGCAAGGGGCTCATAGACTATAGTTACTGCTTTCACAAATGATAAAGAACAGAAAAGGGTAGTGAGAATCCCATGAGGGTGAATATATAACAAGGCTTTCGGTCACGGTTACTAGCCTTCCTTGTCTGATTACCCTCCTTTCTACATAGCCTCTGAGGTACCTGGTGATAAGAACAGCCACATCGTGATGGACAGGATTGAGGTCACTCTTGGGATTGATGCTTTTCTGCCATTTGCAGAAGCTGGACAGTGTTTTCTCTGCATGGTGAACTATTTTCAATCCTTGCTGGAAAAAGAAGAGAAAAGAAATGCATGAGTGGGCTCTCTGTGATCTAGCTTACTGTGTTAGATAGTAATCCTCGGGAGCACTTCAGAGAGATGAGCTCAGGATGGTGCCCCAGGCATTTGAAAGATATTTGGCAGAGGCCAATGCATTCCCTTTGGACTCACTTTCTGCTCTGACCACTGTCACCCACCCACCCCATTATTTCATTTAAAAGACCTAAAGGACAGAAATTGCCACCATATCAAGTAGCCCTTAAAAATAAATTGGAAATATAACAAAGACTCACACTACTTGAAGTTTTATTTCTATCAGGCCAATGTATTCTAAGCCAGTACAGATCCAAAGCAGCATTTTTTTTCCATTTCTAATGAGAAATGAATACATTTTCCACAAGAAGCTTTCTCTTTTCACAAGGTAGCTGTGAGGCTGGCTTCATAGTACTCACACATGTTACCTCATCTGATTTACCTGCATCATTTAGCATCATCAGCAACAAAACATCATTATGTTCATTTTATAATTAGAGGAAATTAACTATCAGAGATGGGAAGAACTAACTGAAGGCCTCTCAGCTCAGATGCATTGAGGTTCCTAGTGAAGCTGTGTTAGCAGTTAGTCATTACCTTTACTGGGAAGGTGGCTTGGCTCTACCTCCTTTAAACAGGAAGCCTCATTATCAACAAAAACAACAACTGTGACCTGGTAGCTTTCAGGACTATGTTCAACTCTATACATCTTTTGAGGGGGGAAGGGGTTATCTCTGAAAGATAACTACCACATTTAAAAAATTCACATTGATATTTATAATTATTTAAAAATAGTGAAATAGTAAGCAATAAAAATAACATCCATGTACAGAATCTGTATTCTGAAAATGTCAATGTGATGATAAAAAAAATTAGAGACACTATGTTTATGGGTTCAAAGTTTTAATCCAAGAGCTTTGGACCCTTCAAATTGGTTTGTAGCTCTATTGCAACTCAGGATAATTGATTGGGTGGGACTTTTCTAGATGTATTCAAGCACAGCCCTTACATTGGTTAAAACAAGACTTAGAAAAGAAACTTAAAGTGTGATGATTAGTTGTATTCAATCTATGGTGTACTATAAAGTCTCATAACCATGACGGTGTGATGTAGGTGCAGGGCTAAACTCATGGTCAATAGACAGGCAGAGAGCCAAAATTAGACCCATTCAAACATACTTAAGTGTTTTGTTTGTTTGTTTGTTGGGGTTTTTGACATAGATAAAAATGCAATTCATTGAAGGGAATTTAACCTTTTCAGTTAGTTCAACAAATGGTGCTGGCACAATTAGATGATGGTGTGTAGAAGACTGAAGATAGACCCATGTCTATCGCCATGCACAAAACTCAAGTCCAAATGGATCAAAGACCTCAACATAAATACAGCCACACTGAACCTCTTAGAAGAGAAAGTAGGAGGTACCCTTGAACAAATTGGTATAGGAGACTGCTTCCTGAACATAACAACAGTCGCACAGACACTGAGATCAACAATTAATAAGTGGGACTTCCTCAAACTGAGAAGCTTCTGTAAGGCAAAGGACACAGTTGACAAGACCAAATGACAGCCCACAGACTGGGAAAAAATTTTTACCAATCCTACATCTGACAAAGGGCTGATCCCCAAAATATACAAAGAACTCAAGAAACTAGTCAACAAAACACCAAATAACCATATTAAAAAATGGGGTATAGAATTGAAGCAAGAGTTCTCAATAGAGGAAATCAAAGAGGCTGAAAGACACTTAAGAAAGTATTCAACATCCTTAGCTATCAGGGAAATGCAAATGAAAACAACTTTGAGATACCATCTTACTCCTGCCAGAATGGCTAAAATTAGAAACACCAATGACAACTTATGTTACAGAGGATGTGGAGAAAGGGGAACACTCCTTCACTGCTGGTGGGAGTGCAAACTTGTACAGGAATTTTGGATATCAGTATGGCGGTTCCTCAGGAAAATGGGAATTAGCTTACCACAGGACCCAGCATTTCCACTCTTAGTATATACCCAAATGACCCACATCCATGCAACAAAGACATGTGCTCAACTATGTTCATAGCAGCATTATTTGTAATAGTAAGAAACTGGAAGCAACTTAGATGCCCCTCAACTGAAGGATGGAGAAAGAAGATGTGGCACATCTATACAATGGAATATTACTCTGCAGAAAAAAATAATGGAATCGTGAAATTTGCAGGCAAGTGGATGGTACTTGAAGAACTCATCCTAAATGAGGTAACCCAGTCACAAAAAGAGGTACAGGGTATGTACTCGGTCATATATGGATTTTAGACGTAGAGCAAAGGATCACCAGCCTATAATACACACCACCAGATGAACTGGGATACAAGGTGCATTCTAAGAGATTCATATATAGTCCCTCACAAAAGTGGGAAAGGACAAGTCCCCCCAGAGCACATGGGAAATGGGGGGGGCAGTGAATGGAGAGAGAACTAGGAGAAAGAGAAGGGGAGGAGAGGAAAACACGTGTGACTAGATAGATTGAGTCAGGGTGAGAGAGAGGGTTGTGACATAAAAGAGGGAGCCATGATTGGTTTGAAGAGAAAACTGAACCTAAAGAAAGGTCTAGAGAACTACAAAACCGACTCCAACTAATAATTCGAGCAACCATGGAAAGGCTACCATAAATGCCCTTCCCTGATAGTGAGATCATCAACTAAATTATCCACCATCATGTAGTTCTCATCTAGTACCTGTTGGAAAGAGAAGCAAACACCCATAACCAAACACTGAGTCGAACTAGAATCCAGATGCAGAGAGAGGGGACAAGACCAGGTTGCAGAAACTCACAAAGACAGATGACCTGAACAAGGAGGAGCTTGGGCACCCTGGACTGATGGCTAAGAACCCAGCATGGGACTGATTCAGATCCTCTGAATATGAGTCTCAGCTAGAAGGACTGAGCAGTCTGGGGGACCTCAGACAGTAGAAACAGGATCTATTCCTGGTGCACAGAAGGACATTGCGGACACATCCCCCATGGAGGGATACCCTCTTAACCTATATACAGGAGAGAAGTCCTAGTCCCTACTTCAAATGACTTGACAGATTTATATGACCCAACCTGGATAGCGTAGCCCTACAAGTGGAATGGGGGTGAAGAGATGGGAGGGGAGGGTGGCCAGGGTGCATGTCACAGGGGAAAGAGGGTAAGAGGGAGGGAGGATTAGAGGGAGGAAGGGAGAGGAAACTGTGATCCACATGTAAAATTTTTAAATTATATTATTAATAAAAAAGAAGAAATAAATGCTGCTGGATTTATGGATTCCTTCCAGACTAATGTGGTTTGATCGAGCAAGACCTCCTGAAGCAATGTCAATGGGACAATGCAGCCTTGCAGACCACTACAGCCAGGATTTCTTCTTAGGACTCCCCCATGACAGCGCCCCCTACCAGCAGGAAACAGTTTGGAAAGACCTATGCCCAAATTCCAAAATATTGTTTATAAATGTTTGTTTTCTTTAAAAAAAAGGCATGTATAATTATATCCAGCATAAAATAAATAAATGTTTAATAAAAAAATGGTAAAGAAGAAACCATGAAGAAGCATTTCTATATAGATGACACACAAATGGCCAATAAGCATATTAAAAATACCTAAGGTTGTGTATGTTGACACACATTTATAATCTCAGAGTTGGGCAACTGTGCTGCATAGATGAATTTCAAACCAACCTGGACTACATAGTTAAATAGGGGGGAAAAGAATTAAAAAGGAGAAAGTGGATGCCACTTAAAATTATAAAGTCCTATGTTCATGTACCTGTTAAAACAAGTATCGACAAAGAGAAAAATAACAATAAGAATTGGTGAGAATGTAAAGTAGAAGCTCCACTTTTTAAAAAAGAAAATGTTTTGAGTGGCTTATTTTTTATTTTCTTATTTAATTTTATTTTATGTGCATTGGTGTTATGTCTGCTTTCATGCCTGTGTAAGGTACCCCTGGAAATGGAGTTATAAACAGTTATGAGCTGCCATGTGGGTGCTGGAAATTAAACCTGGAAGAACAGCCAGTGCTCTTAACCCCCCCCAAGCCATCTCTCCAGCCCTGAAACTCTGCTTTTTAGAAATTTAAAGTAGTATAGTCTTGATTAAAAATACCATGGAAGTTTCTTAAATAAAAACAGAACCACCATTTGATCTTGCAGTCCCTCTAGAGAGCATATTATGAAGTTATAAATACTGTACATTGAAGAGATATAGTTCCCCCATGGTCATCACTGTGTTTTTCCACAACAGCCAAGATATGGAATCAACTTACTATGTATTAATTTTTTTTCAGTTTTCTGAAAATAATGAAATAACTTTCAGACTTGCAAATAAAGGAAATTCTGTCATTTGTGAGAATGTGGATGAACATGGAAGACATCATGTTATGTGGCATAAGCCAGGCACAGAAAGACAAATGACATTTGACCTCACTTATATGAGGACTCTGACAACAGAACTTAGACAACAAGAGCTGGGGGTAGGTGTATGTTCGTAAAAAGATTGGTATTTCAGTTTAGGACGGAGAAGTAAGTTCTAGAGCTCTACTACATGACAAGGTGACCATGGTCAATGACAATATATTATATATGTGAAAATCACAAGAAGAATATATTTTAAGTGCCCTCACTATGGGTAAAGTACGAGGTGGAAGGCTTGGGAAATCCACAGAAACAGCTGACCCGAACAAGTGGAGATCATGGACTCCAGTCCATGATCCCCTAGCTGGGACACCAGCATAGGACCAAACCAGGCCTGTCAGTTAGGAGACCTGGGTAGTCTCTGGGGCCTCTGACAGTGGATCAGTATTTATCCCAGTGTACAAACAGACTTCGGGAGCACACTCCCCATAAAGGGATACTTTCTCAGCCTAGACACATATGGAAAGCCCTGCCCCAAATGCTATGACAGATTTTGATGATCCTTCATGGAATTCCTCACCCTCCCTGGAGAGCAGAAAGGGGATGGGATGAGGGGATTAGCTGGGAGCATGGGAGGATGAAAAGGAGAGGGAACTGGGATTGATATGTAAAAATAAGATTGTTTCTAATTTAAAATTTAAAAATTAATAAAAATATGAGGCGAAGCACATTTTAATGATTTATCCATTCCACATGCTTACATATTTTAAAATATTATGTTGTGCACAATGCAGATATACAATGATTGTCAGCTTAATAAATAAAATTACACAAGAGGGAGAGGGGGAAGTTATAGTCAAAAGTCAAGAGGAAAATACACCAAATTCGAGAAGCATATTTCAGGTGCTAGTTCCAGAGTTTCTAGTTTTCTCTGTTTTCCACTGAGATACTGAATTTTAAAAATGCACCTTTGCACTGGAAAGATGGTTCAGTGACTAATAGCCCACACTTCTCTTCAAAAGGATTCAAAGTAGGTTCTCAGTTACCAGGTCAGACAGCTCACAACTAACTATAACTCTAAGCCCAGGGGAACCCAATGCTCTCTCTGGTCTCTGCTGGAAAATGCACTTCTGTGCACATACTCACAGAAGGACACACACTCATGATAAAATAAGACAATCCACATGCATTATAACATGTTAGAGATCATAGATTACGTCTCCATACTTCACCCATCTTGCTTTTGTAAATTAGCATGTGAAGCAGTTAGAGTGCAATAACTCATCTACAATTGAGAAGAATATCCACTGTAGCAAGTGGGATTGGTATCAGTAGTTTTCATATGGCAAAACCACAAATAGATCTGAAGATTTCCTCACTTTCCAATGTTCACACTAGGAAAAAACATTCGAATGACATCACGGTGAACATTTCCGTATAGTTCAACTGATTACATTAAGGTTGTAGCTATAGTATTGTTTTGTATGCTTTGGCCACTCATGGACCTTCCATTATTTTATAATCCCCATGAAAACTCTATTTTCTCTGCAACTCCTCACTCTGCCTTAGTAGGCAGATGAATAATCAAACCCTGCTGTTGAGTGAACAGATTGAAAAGTTACCAAGTTCTCTTCAGATGACCACGAATGCTTAGCATAACTGTGAATATCTGTGCTTCCCATAAACCATAGCTCATATTAAACCATGGCACTATCTCCTAAAGACATACAACTAGATGTCTCACCAGCTCAAGGTCGTATTCTCCTGGCCGCTGTCATTTAAACTGGAGTGGCAGTTGACAATTGTAAAAAGTCAAACTCTATCAGTTAAGGCAAGAGAGGAAGTTGAAAGGGAAATTTTCAGACATCTTTACATTTGCAGAAAACCTTTGAAAAAGTTCTCAATATAACACCACACCGTTGCTCTGGTCCCAAATGTCTTTCCATACTAGCTATTCGTTCTATTGCATTCAGGATGTTAGAAAATGAAGCCAGAATGAAGAACTCTCGTCCAAGGGACCATGTGATAAACAAAACATGTGTTTGGAGATTTAGTGAGCTGTGCCGTGATGTTTGAAAGAGGCCCTGGCATCTGTTTAAGTTTAGGATTTTTTGTCTTGGTGACCATGATTTGTTTCACAGTGACAGGAACCCTAGAGGATTCTAACAAAGTAACTGTAAGGTTTTCTCCCCTTCCTTTCCCTCTAGATCAATCTCTAATCATCAGTCTTGTAGCTTTGCCATTGATTACACAAGGGAGTTCAAGAACAAATAGTTCAATGCAGAAATAATGCAAGTTCTCCAGTTTTTTGATTTAAGAGACAGAAACTGAGCTAACTCAAAATAAATATAGTCAGACTAAACCAATAATGAAATAAAGATTTTAGTAGGCATAAAGCAAACCAATAAGGATATTTTAATATGAGTTTTATAACAGAAAAACAATTATCTGAAGGTAATTGCTATAATTGCTTGGTATTATAAGCTTTGACCACATAAAACATGAATAGGACTGTGTTCAGATAATGACAATGACAATGCTTTACAGCCCTTACTATTATCATGGTCACTTCTGAAATTCTACACCAAAAATAGTAATCTTTCTTCTTCCAGACTCTTTATTGTTCAGTTTTTGTTTATTTGACATGAGTTCACATTTTGTAACCTAGTCTAGCCTGACCCTTTTGCCTTAGCCTTCTAGAGTGCTAGGAGTACAGGTGTGTATCACCACACTTGCTTCTACTCATCCACAATGTTTTCTTCATTAGCTGGAGTGACTACATCATCTAGTTTCCAAAAATCTTCTATCAATGTTTGGCATTACCCACAGGCAGCTCTCACCCAACCAAATTCAACCAGGAACACTTCTCAGTCACTTATGTGCCATTGGGCCAAGTGCAGGCATCACAATGTATGTGCAATTATATTATACATGCTATGATAAACAACTCTGTTTGAGGAAACATTCCATTTGCGTAGCACTCTGTATTGTCCTGTATCATCATAGATCTTTTGAGCTTTTACTCAAAATAATGTTATATTCGTTTAATAGACAATTGAAGATCAGAAGGTAAAACAGTAGAATAGATGATTGTATATGGGGAGGGTTAACTAAGACTAAAGGCCTTTTGAAGATGATATATGATGGCAACCTATTATTGTGGAAACATCCATATACATATATATATATATATATACATATACACACATATACATATGTGCATATGTGAGTATAGTGAGTATATATATATATGTATATATATGTATATGGCTGGCTTCTTCTTTCCCTAACATGTATGTATGTGTATATATATATATATATATATATATATATATAGTTTTAATGGAATAATGTACAATGGATGGACGATACCCCAACTAGATACCACATGCTAGCAAAAGGAAGGAAGGAAGGAGACAAGGAAGAGGAGGAAGGAGAAGGACTTCTTTGTGAGTTGTTAGCTAGTGGGGCCATATAGACCAGCAAGCATTTACAGGCTATTGCTAACGCTCTCAGTTACCTTCCAGAACTTGATCATAAGACCCCACTTCTGAAGATACCATGTAACTTGAATCATAGAACATGGGATAGAAAGCTGATACTGACCTGGAAGTTTCATTCCAGCATTCATGATGCTGGAAGACACTATACATGCTACTGAAGTAGGAAAGCAATCACCAATATAACCCAGTGGGAAACCCTGTAGGATACAACTAACCTGACAACATATGTTCATGGATATGATACTGACATAAATACAATGGGAGTAATCAAACACTTTACGATTGGAGCTAAGGCCTTCTCCATGAGATAGATCTCAAACTTTGCACTGTTAATGAGGCCAATGACTGGTCAAATCATAGGCCCTAGTGGAGAACCTAATACTGTTAGTTTGGTAAATGGTCAAAATATTAAAATGACTCCTAATGACTTATTGCTATAGCCATAGGTCATGCATTTCTCAACTCTCATCAGAGATTAATACATAGACCTTCAAGGAGTTAATGTGCAAAAAATAAGAGGTCACTGAATACTGAGCCCTAAACGGAATATACCTATCACACCCCCCAGCCCAAAGATCAGGGATTTTTCACTGAAGAAGGGGTGGAAAGATAGTTAAGAACACTTTGCAAATGGTCTAAAAAAAAAGCAATGTTAACCAGACACAGCAGGGCAGTTGAACACAAGCACTTACAGCAATTGCAGTAGCATTCACACTATCTATGCAAGTTCAAGTGAGTACAGACCCTGATGTTGGGAGGGGGCAGTGGGAGAGGAGAAGTTGGCACAAAGTCCCAGCCCTAGGAGAGATGCTTTTGTCAATATGTTGCGCTGAAAAAGAGGAGAGTTAGTTCCCTTTAACAGTGTGTCCACTTACAGATCAAGCACTATCCAGGCGTTGGTGCACTCCCAGGAATAGCTGAGCAACACAAACTGGGCTTGGTGGGTCATTTTAAAAAGGAAGGAAAGTCAAAGTTGGCTAGGTAGGAATGTAAAGGTAGAGAGGATGGACCTGGGAGGAGTTGTGGAAATAATTATTATCAAAATATGTTGTGTATAATTCTCAAAGAATTAATAAGAATATTAAATTAAATAAATTCAGTAAAAATTCACAACTAGTTGTTATGCCATTATTTGTACTTAGAAAATGATAGATAGTACAGTAAAAATTATATAAACATAAGCCGGGGAGGCAGAACAAAAAGTATCTTTTCCTTTAAATTTCAAATCTAATGCAAAATTACCTCCATAAAACCATACAGTTAAATGTAAAATATGAAGTTATGAAACTTGGAGAGCAGGGTCAGGCATGGTAATATATGTAATTAATAGCACCCAGGAGACAAAGGAGACAAAGAGGGATCTATCTCTGTGAGTTCAAGGCTAATCGTGTCTATGCAGTGAGAGCCTATCTCAAACAAAACACAGAACAAAATGAAGAGAGGGAATCTTGGAAGCCTACAGGAAGTTCTTCCTTTATAGCTATCACTTGGAAGCTTGCATCCTAGCAACATCAAATTGGTTGCTTCAGCGTTCTCTCCACATACACACTGTGCAATTTCTAAATTTCCTTTCTTTACAACATTTCCTCTTCCTAAGATGCTTTTTTCTGCAAATCTCAAACCATCCTTTAATAGGGAATTTTCAGGAGGCTTTCCATTCTTCCTCTGAGGAGAGGTTCCTGGTGATGCAGTCACTCACACATGGTTAATATCACCTGCTGTGTCAGGTCAAACTCAGCAGACTCTGCACCTGTTTTTCTTCTCCATGTGTCTAGGATTACAGACTGGCTTCTCTCATTTCTCAGTCATTTACTGTATCCTAATACACATCAGCTGGCTCGTAGAAATCAGGAACCTGTATAAAGCATTAAGTAATGAAGAGAAGGTAGAGCCAGTAACAAATGCAAGCTGGTTGGTGAGGGGCGTTGTGATAAAGCAAGTGAGAGGCAAGCTCTGCTGAGTAGGAGAGAGGAAGGAGCAAAGAGCTGACATTTGAGAACAAAGCAGAAAATCTGTATTAACAATTCCTCTTGGGGACTAGGGATTACTGGGAGATGATTGTTCATGGCCATCTCAAGCTTCTGTCAATCATCCAAGCAAGGGCACCAAAAACTTTGTTCTTCTCAAGGAGGTTATACAAAACCATGCTGTTGCTGATTTCATTGGGGGCATTTTGCATGGTCATGTGTGTACATACACATGCATGTCCACATATGTATAGGTACATATGTGTGTCGGGATGTATGCACATATGTGTGCATCTGTGTGAAGACCTGATGTTTGTCCTGGATCACTCTCCACCTTATTCACTGTGGCAGGATCTCTCAGGACTTTGTGGCTCTGAACAAAAGTCCAGTGACAAGGTCTTCACGATACAGCCCCATTTTTCTACAAATGCCAGGGGCCTTCTCAAAGCTTTCATTGAGCATATTTTTTCTAGTCCTCTTCCTCTTAATCTCTGAGTCTCTAATCAGATCCAATCTTAGTAACACTTGGTCATATAGTTTCTTCTTGCCATCACAGGAGTCTTAGGAAATGGTTATAAGTTCCTGGCCCATGGCAGGAACTTGACATCAAGTTCAACAATATGAATTTAGCCCCTAGGATCCACATAATGTGGTGAAAGAATTGACTCATTCAAGTTGTCCTCTGACTGTCACATCTACACATTAAATACACAAATGCATTCCTTTAGAAAAGACCATGTGGTCCTGAACCTATCTATATATAGTAAGATTAAACTGGTTCACAATAAATACTGAGATGTTTGTTTTAAATGTTTCTATAAATAAACTTGGTTATTATTTGAGCAAATTAAAGCAAACATTCATTCACAATCTTGTTCCTTAATTCCTTTGCAAACAAAAATAGATTTGCATTTCTCATTTCTTTGCACCTCACCTTCTCAAGCTAGCTCAATTCACTTCCCACCTTCCTCTTACTTTTTAAAAAGTAAAATCAGAAAACTTCACATGCCTAAGAAATAAATCATGTCACTAACAGAAGAAAACTACTCAGCTGAAGAAATGGATCTAAAATTATTTATCAATGCCATTGTTATTTACCATGAAAAATAATTATTCAGGTTATCATAAATCCATACAACCACCAACTCAAATTTCTAAAAGTCAACAGGCTTTTATTGCCACTAAGTGAGCCCAACACTAAGTCATTCAGTAGATCAAGAGAAAATCCTCCAGGAAAGTAGTCATGTGTTTTCTGCTCATCAGTTCTATCCTTCTCACAACATCTTAGTACCTGCAGGGCTCAATCCTGGTTCTCATAGCAACCTTGGATCCATTTGACTTCATTCAATTTACATTTCATCTTTGTGTGTGCTTCCACCCCCATGATACCTCTTTCCAGTCCAGGGCTGAAGATGGACCCCAGGCCCTTGCATGCAGTAGGTAAGTCCTCTACACTGACTCTCTGACATACTGTAATCATAATCTCCTCCATTTAGGCTTTTTGTCTTCTTCCAGGAACATTGAAGTGTTTATAAAATATGAATAAGAATAAAATATTTATAGGTTGTTGTGGGGACTGATTTATACCCTTATGTATGAATGAAAGTCTTATACACTCATTGAAGAATTTACATTAAATAAACACATAAAATTACAACTGTTGTACTTCTGCAAAGGAAAAATGCAGTGTTGTGAGAGTGAATAATGGAAGGCTCTCTGCATCAGTGATGTGGAATTCAGATTGATATGTGAACTGCAATGGGAAAACAGAATTGAAAGGAATCCTATTGGTTCTAAGTGGGCCATAAAGTACATACCTACAACCATGAACCCAGGACACAGGCAGCTAGCTTAAATGAAGGTAGTAGAGATGGTGACAGGCAAGTTGAAAAAGCATCACCTGATGGTGAACTGAATGGCTATGGGAGGGAGAGAAGCACGTGTCATGGTGGCTTCTATAACTCTAACTTCTTTACCTGGGAAGATCATGATGTCATATCCAGAGGGAAGCAGTAGTAAAACAAGCCCATGTGAGTGGAAGTGGGCAGGTTTTCCTTTTTTTATTAATTGATTTTTTGATTGATTGTGTGTGATATATATGTTTGTATATGTGCATGTGTATATACATGTGTATTCATGTGTGTCTGTGTGGTTGTAGAGGCTAGAGGTCTCTTATGGGCAGATTTCCATTTGGTACCAGCCTTCTCACCTTCAATATGATGGTTTGTTTTGCACTGTAGTATGATGCTTGATCTTCTTTGTTTATAGTCCAGTATCAGTGGTGTGTTAATTGCTTTCATATATACATTAGAGTGCTTAACTGGGTTCCTTCATTTGGAATAGCCTTCTGAATGGCTAATTCCTTTGTGCCCTTTAAAACCCTACTTAGATACCCAAATATCATTCCACATCACTGATGCATACATTTTTAACCTTATGCTCTTTTCAACTTAAAATTTATATTTTGTACCTTTGACAAGAGTCTCCAAATTCCTCAGAGTCAGGAAATGGGATTTATATTTATGTTTCTCTCCTCAATGAGTAACACAGCCTTTGTCATATGGCTGATGGTACAAGGAAAACTATGTGACTTTTTGAGGGCTGTGCGCTCAAGGATACCATAGCAAGTCACTTTGTAGTTTCTTATGTTTCTGCCTGCCAGCCTGATTTTAGGTAGGTATTGAAATCCATGATTGACAATATCATTTAAGTTGCTTGCTAGTCAAAGATAAGAAGAACAGTTTGAACTATTTTCTGTGAATCAGAAAAATTAGAACAGTAAATTGAAAGTTTGTCAACTTTTGAACTTTGCAACACTTACAGATTTTATAAAATCTTGCACCAGCATCATGCAACTCTCATTGAGAAGCTTCCTGCAATAAACTGTAACAAACAGACCCATAACTGGCCAATGTTCATAGAGTAAGAGACATTGGAGCATTCAGTCCTAAAGGGGATGTCTCCCACATCTTTGTGGGAGAGGAGGCAGAAAGACCAGTGGTGGTGGATGACTTCAAAGACACAGCATCTTCCAGACACCACAGAACTGATGCACAGATGAACTCATAGAGATTGTAACAGTATACACAAGACCTGCACAAGTTCAAACCACACAAAATCATAGCAGGGATAAGGGGAAGTTGACATACCTAAACAAGTTTCATACCTAACCAAGAAGCTATTTGCAATTGATACATATAGGGGAAACGAGACTGAATATATTTTCTCAGTGGAGTGTCACTGGATATATCAACCATGGCCAGAAATAGTTGGCCAATATAAAACAGACTTTATGGTGTGTGTGTGTGTGTGTGTGTGTGTGTGTGTGTGTGTGTGTGTGTATGGGCGAAGTTTGAAATAGGAAAAACATTTGAGAATTCACTGTAGTAGTTCAGTCAAGATATAATAAGACTTGAGTCAATGTAATTATTACAAAATGCTGAGCACTGGGTACTTTTGAACTATGCTTGGAGGTGGGACCACTGTGGGCTCTGCTGTTGGGCTTAGATAACACAATACAAATTAATCAATCGATCAATAAATAAACGATGAGGTCAGATATGATGGCACACTCGAGAGGCAGACACACAGGTTTTTTTTTATATGCACATATAACAACAACAGTTCAAGAAGCAGAGATTGTAAATTTGAGTGAAGGAAGTCAGACATGGAAGAAGTAAAAGGGAAGAGAGATAAGGTGAGACAAAATTATAATATAATAATATCTGAAATTATAAAACAGAAAAGAAAAAAAACAAGGAAAAATCCACTAGCTGTAATGATAACTAACACCACAGATGAGAACTTAAATATTTTTAAAACTGTTCCCTATTTCCCACTCCATATTGCTCAAGTCCCAAGAAAATAACACAGAAATAATATTTTCCTTTCCTTTAGATTGCATAAAGACTGTGTAGAGACCTCTTTCTTACTTATAAGAATTGTCTTAAAAGAGTAGAAATCGGAAGGTACAGGAAAGGAGAGTGGAGGGGAACCGTTCCTTACCTCCTCCTCTTCAAGTAGAATGAGTCGAACCACGACAATGTGAACTGCGTTGCCAATGCTTGGGTTATGAAATAACCCTGTGACCTGGCATCAGAAACGAAAAGCCACTTAATGTTGTCTGCATAGATATGTTTCCAGGAGCTGATCATTGGTGTTGGATAGCCAAGACGGGGGTCTTATTTCTGGGGAAGATTAATTTCCCCTCTTCCCCAAACTGTTACTTGTCTATGGCTCTTAATGGTTGGTACTTTAAACCTCCCCAACCACAAGTGGCAAGTGATGTCATGGATCTCAGATGAGATCCTACTATTGCCATTTCTCTAAACTAGTGTAATTTCTACTTTATACTAACTGCTTATCTTTATACCCACAGAGAAGCACAGTTCTCAACCCCCATTGAAGAAGCTTCTTTTCTCGCCAGACTACTACAGAAAACCACAGCCAACATGTAGAGATCTGGCCCTGGGTTATCCATCCTTACTTGGTAGATCTACAGTGCAGCTCCTGTACCCAAGACTTGGGAAACATCCTGACAAAGAGGGTGGAAAGACTATGAACTAGGGGACCTGGAACTCTGCTCTGAGATTGTGTCTTCTAAGTATGACAGGGAAAATACACCTAAGAAATCCTATCTTGGCTTCCTAAACAAAGACTTTTTTTTTTCTTTGACCTTGTCTAGCTCAGGGTCTTTTCTTTATCAGTTAATCAAGGGATTGCCTTTTCCCATCTCAGCAGGACAAGCCACCTGTCTGGAAAGTAAATCACAACAATGAAAACAGGAAGCATGAAACTTGGGGCTTCAGTAGAAACTTATTCCAGTTCTAGCTCTTAGTACCTTGAGGAAATCATGTTCCGTTTCTTTGCCCAAGTTTTCTCATATACTTGAGACTAGCTGAAATAGATGATGCAAAGCCAGTCACTTGGCAAATAATAATAGTGACTACATATATGCAAATGATGAATTATAATTTTACCAGGGAAATTTTCCCATGCACATTTTTAAGGAACAAAATAATTGTTCTGAATTTCAATTACTGTATACTTGGGTGAATAATAGACTTGGGTGAGTGCATGCCTATATGTGTATGTGTGTGTATTATGTGCATGCATGTGTGTGTGGTGTGTTATAAGAAACAACAACAAAATCTCTTCTTACTGTTTGTTTGTATCATTTTGAGACAGTATATCACTGCCTAGCCTAAGGTACCCTCAGACTTGCAATCACCCAACCTTGGCCTGGCAGATTTATGAATGGCAGATTGGTACCACCATGCCTGACAAAGAAAAAGTTCTTTGATGAGGGGAAGAGCATCTCTAAAAACATCTCTTTTGTCAGGTACTGTCCTCTCATGCAGTCTGTCATACCATATTCATGATGGTGAGGATGTAGGACTCTACACTCTCACTTCCATGGTATTCAACCATCTTCGTGTCAGCCACCACAAGGGTCTCCACCCATCTGTCCTTGCTTATGGAGCGCCGAGAGAGGCTTCTCCTTGGCCAGTTTTTCCTCTCCCATTTCTCTCGCTGTAGCTCTTGCTTCTCAAAGTTACCTAGACTGTCTGAACATTAACCAAAAGACTTAGTTAGTAACCAAATTATGTAAATCTAATGTATAAAAAACATTTAGTTATATTTGTAAAAAACACAAGGCTTTATGCTTAATAACATGTGAGTGCAATATGTTTGAAACAGTAGATCAACATAAGAAAGTGAACAAAATCACTCAAATTGGAATCTCACAAGGATATTCAAGAAGCATTTCTTTTACAATATGCTGGTTCATTTCAACAGAGTAAGTCTTTATAAAAGCATATTACAGTGGGTTGTGGTTGGCATATCTATAATCCCATTTACTCCAGAAGTTAAAGTAGGATATTGTGGGCTATCAAAGGTGTATTTATTTCAACATAAAGTGTTAAAAGGTCAGGAGTATAGCTGAGTGATCAAACATTTTGTTAGCATGTATAATGCTCTGAGTTGTGTTATGTGTGAATCCTCTCTCTCTCTCTCTCTCTCTCTCTCTCTCTCTCTCTCTCTCTCTCTCTCTCTCTCTCTCTCTCTCCTGAGAGCTTTCTCTTTCTTTTTCTCTAAATTATTCAGTGTCTATCATAGGCAAGGCAGTAAGCATACTAGTACTTAAATGTTGAATTTTAGCCTCATTAATATTTGATATCCCTATTCCCTTTTCCATTTTACAAGGGAGAAAGTTGATACACAGGCTAGCTGGTTAATATATTCCCCAAATTACTAAACCCACTCAGTCAGGAGATGACCAGGATTTTACTGTGTTACATTAATGCCTTTCACATTTACTACAATATTCCTGTGAACATAAAACCACATAAAATTGAAGAAGATGTAAACCAAAAAAATACATAAGGCTCAAGGTATCCTGACACAAGACACTGAAAAAGACCCAAAGGATAACAGTGTGGCAGAATTCCTTCTGGCCTGGTGCCAGAGTGTAAGCAACTGGCCTTATTCCCTGATGGGCTACACCTGGCCTAGCTCCAGAGAGTTACCATCTAGCCCTAGTCCAACTTTTGTTTAGAAGATACTCTTTGGTTCTCTCATTGCCCTATGTGAATCTTGTCTGAGAGTTCCCAAAAGATACAAAGACCTATGCAAAACTTGGTTCAGAAACCCAGAAAACTGTGGTACCTGAGGAATCCAGAATTTGCAAGTGGCTGTCAATTGGGAGGCCTGGGTAGTCTATGGGGCCTCTGGCAGTGGAACCAGTATTTATCTCTAGGGCCCATGAAGGGACTTTGGGAGTACATTTCCTATGGAAGGATACTCTCTCAGCCTAGACACATGGAGGAGGAAGACCTTGGCCCTGCCCCAAATGATGTGACAGACTTGATGATCTCGCCATGGGAGGCTAGGTTCACTGCTAAAAGTGTCTCTGAGTCTTCTTTTGACAGACACAACTGCAACTTTCAACATGACAGTAAAGTCATATAGGTATCAGGCCTCCATATGAGAAACATTTGATATGTGGAGATCGTGGTTTGGAAAGCTTAGTCTAAATGAAGCTTTAGAGTAATAAGGGAAATTGGAAAGACACTATATGGAATCGTCTTTGAATGTCAGGATGCTGTTACATATCCAAGAATCATACCATAACTTAAGAAAGGTCTACAGAAAATCAGAATGGAATGAAATTACTGCTTCACCCACTGGGAAGTGAATGTTCAGCCCAAGTGATAAGCAAGTCTAAATAGCTGCAGTGGATTCAGACTTGCCTTCACAACTGAGGAAAGATGGCTTGACAGAAGTGAGCAAAGGGCCTGGGCTGAGGGAGAGGTAACAACCCAGTCATCTTAGTTAGGGCTTCTATTGCTATGATGAAATACCATGACCAAAGAAACTTGGGAAGGAAAAGGGTTTATTTGGCTTACACTTCCACATCATATTCCATCATTCAGGAAGCCAAGACAGGAACCCAAACTGGACAGGAATCTGGATGCAGGAGCTGATGCCAAGACAATGGAGGGGTGCTGCTTACTGGATTGGTCAGCGTGGCTTGCTCAGCCTGCTTTCTTATAGAATTCAGCACCACCAGCCTAGGGATAGCACCACCTGCAATGGGCTGGGCCCTTCACCATCAACCGTTAGAAAATGCCCTCAAATATTTCCCCTTCCCAGAGAATTTCATGCATCCCTCTTTGGGCCCTTCTTGTTATCTAGCCTCTCTGGTACTGTGGTTTGTAGGTTGGTTATCCTATACTTTACTCCTAATATCCACTTATGAGTGACTACATACCATATTTGTCTTTCTGGATCTAGGTTACCTCACTCAGAATGATCTTTTCTAGTTCCATCCAGTTGCAAATTTCATGAGGTCATTTTTTTTCTTTTTTTACAGCTGAGTAATTCTCCATTGTGTAAATGTACCACATTTCCTTATCCATCCTAGGTTGTTTCCAGGCTCTTGCTATTACAAATGATGCTGCTATGAACATAATTGAGCAAATGTCCTTGAGGTATGATTGAGCATCCTTTAGTAATATGCCTAAGATCAGTAATGCTGGGTCCTGAGGTAAATTTATTCCCAATTTTCTGAGAAACTGCCATACTGATTTGCTTGTCCCTTTCTGAATGGAGATGGAGGAGGAATGTACGGGAGGGGGTTAGATGGGAAGGGGGATGAGAGGAGGGAAAGGAAATTGAAGCTATAGGTGGTATGTAAATCAAATGAAAAAATACTTAAATAAAAAACAGGCCCAGTCTTATGGAGGCATTTTCTTAACTGAGGTTCTCTCCTCTCAGATGACTTTAACTTGTGCCAAGTTGACATAAAGCTATACAGGACACTAGTCTTGGATAATTCCTCTCAGCAATACAGTCTCACCTATCTCTTGTTTTTCCCGTATGGACACCCTGTAGCCCTGGAAGGAGCTGAACATGAGTAAAAGGTAAACTTATATTCCCATCCTAATCTCTGTTTATCCACATGGCCTTGACTAGCTCACTCCTGGTGTATGAGGGGGTGCTCAAAGGCTCAGGGTATCTTGTTCTCTTATCCAAAGCTAACAGCCGCTTCTCTGGAATTTCCGCTCATTAGTGCTTAGAAGCATCTAGAATAAGCTGGCCCCTTAGGCTCTGTCTCAGACCTTTAATAAAGAGAGCCAAACCTGCTCCCCTGCTTTCTTGCCAGTGCCATTATGTTGAGTAAAGCCCTTGGTTTTGACATCTATGTGAAGCTGGAATGCGTTAAACAAATGGGTGAAAGAAATAAAGCATCATGTCAGCCCAAATTCTGTAATTTGGGGTTTTGCTTAAAAATCTGAAATTTTACAATTGGAAAAACAATCCACAGTTTTGTAAACATTGAGGGTAGTCCTGTGGGGGTTTAAAACAGGGAGATGTGGTACAATAATTTTCTATTTCCTTTCTATAATTACTTTACATAGTGAAGTACGAATTCCCAAAGAAGCCTTCAGCTAATCAGTGATTTCTAACCTTTTATACCCATCCCTATCCCTCTGACAGCCTCTTGGCCTTCTCATGGGAATGTTTCAAACTGCTATTTTCAAACCTATGTAAGCCAGGCAGTCAGTCACACAAGTTCCCAATTTTTGGAAGAGGCTTTATCGGAGTTGGTTAAGTAAAGAAATCCCACCCACATGGATTAGATGGAACCTCCTTCTCTGAGGCAACACTCCTCAAAACTGCAAGAATGCACAGTGCTTTCCACTGAGCTCAAGTATTGGAGTGACTGATACAGGAAATTCTTTTTGTTAGGATTTTTGTTAAAATTAATTAATCAATAATGAGTCTAACTAGAAACTTTTTCATGCTTGTATATAATTATTTTGATTCCATTTGCCCTCAAAATTTCTTGTCCCCCTCACTCCTACTGACCCACTTCTGCTTCCTAACCACCCCCACATCCTCTTATCTTTCTTCTCTTTTTTCTTTATCAGCACCTCCCTTTATTATCCGCATTGTTCTAGGGAATAAGAATTGACACATGGTCCTCGGGGGGCCATGTCACTTCCAAACTCTGGTAGCCCATTCCTTCTTTTTCCACTTCGTGGATCTGCTCAGTAACAATTTTCAGTCTCAATGAGAACCTCCACAGGGAAGTGAAAAACACCAAGAAGAAAGCACGAGCTCCTTGAAGAAACAGGTAATAGATGTCTCCTTCCAGTCCTTAAATATGGCATCCTCTTCATTTCCATATAGCTCACTCATCAAGAGTGGGCATCTGTAACCCACTCCTTGGGCTGTTATATCTGGAAAGCTGCATTCCCCCATTGAAGTGTCATGCAGCAAGCACAACTTTGAAAGCTCTAAGGCCAAAGCAAGAGAACTATGTACTCAGGTCTCAACATTGTTATCTTTCATTGTGACAATTCCATATTTCACACAAGAGGTAATTGTACAGAATTAGGCTCTGTTTGTGAACACTTTCATCAGTAGAAACTCACCAGCAAGAACTAAGAGACCATAGGAAGCTTCTTATGGTGTTATGGGTAAGGTGTAAAAGTCTTCATTACTTAACAATTCCTCAGTCACTGAGCTAAAGGCAGACTCTCAACAGTGTTATGTCAATGTATAAGCATGTGGGATTCATTACCCACTCTGTTGACTTTCTTCTGCCCCCAGCTGCCTCCTCTGCATCTGGTCTTCATTGTGAGAAATGTGTCAGCACATTTCTATAAGAGGGTATGAAAGGGGGAATCATATGTGGGGCTAGATATCAAATCAGTTGAGTTGCTTTTTATGACCAGAGTTGGCAATGAATGAGATGGGCAATTTATAAAACAATAATGTATCTAATTGTTCTACATTCTCATCTCATTCTGATTATTGTTGACTATCTGAAGGGATCTTAAAATGTCTCTTTTATTTGTGTTCTATTTAAAGATGGTATTTATGAAGTTTTATAATATCCATCATCTTCTTCCTCTGTGATGTATTCTGGCTGGACTTTCATTTATGAGGCAGTCCTCCCACCCCCACCCCCACACACTATTTCCCAACATCTGGCTCTTAGACCCTATGTCCTCTTCTGGTTATTCCAGTGGGAGGAGGTTGTAACTCCTTTCCAAAATCTTTATCTTCCTTCCATCCAATCTGGGATGTGGCTGACTACAGCTCCTTGTAGTAAATGTGATCTGACAAGTTCCCCACACCTCCACGACCAGAGTAGGTCACACAGTCCAGTAATCCCTTCCTCTGGGAACTGACAACTGACCCCCCACAATCTAGCCTAGCCCTAGGAGCAGTTCTAATAAGCCATTCAATTCATAATATATCTAGTTACTGGGAGGCTCTCCTTGGACCTTAAATGTTCAAAACAACTTAAAACCAAAGAAGATAGAAAAGCTCACCCAAGCCAGGTTAAAAGCACTTTGAGATTGTTATACATCATGGAGCAAATATCATACACAGCTAGACCTTCCAGATAATCAGTCAGAGTTGGACCTACTCACTCAGCTCCATTGCAAACTAGAAATTAACTTGTTTAAGGCATCTACTAAATGCCAATGTTTAAGCTTATGTTGCCTTACTTGTTCATCTTTATTCAGCTATATTCACTTCAAATGTGATCAGTTTGGAGGGACAGAGAGCAAATTACATAAGGCTAAAAATATTTTTGAGCGATAGTGAGTAAAGCAAACTGTCTCTGGAATAAAGATGAGCATCCTAGCTGAGGTATTTGGAAGCATGCCCAAAATCAGCTTGAAGAAAACAATACCTCTGGTGGTGTGGCATAGGAGATGCACACACTAGCACCATTGGAACTCTGCTACAAAAGGCCATAATCTGCTTTCTGCCAAGAAGATGGTTTGCAAACATGTGCTGCAACAGAATGCTGACAACTACACATAGACAGAAGAAATGTATGTTTGTGTAGAGAGCCGGGAAGTGCCACGCCTTAAAGTGGCACTGGCTTCCGCCTTACACCTTCCCGTTGGTGAGGGCTCTCTGGTGTAAACAAGCCCTTATTTGGTTAAGTCTGTTCAGGCTGTCTGCTTCCGCGTTAGAGTAGCCTATCTGCAGGGTCCACGTAGCTCACTGGGATTGGTTAGCTCAAGGGTATTTAAGCCTGTGCAGGGGTCCCCCGGGTCCCCCGCGGGTCAGAAGAACATGTTTCAAGGATCCTGATTAAAACTGCATGAAGAAGATCTTCCCGGAGTCGCGTTGTCTGTGCAAGGGTCAGGCGCGGTACAGATGGCTGCCCGTACCTGTACCAGGAATTTTCAGATCAGAACTTCTTGCAGTCAGGGCAGTGCTAGCAAGTTCCCAAGGTAAGTTGGGACCAAATTTAAGGCCCTCGGTAAAGAGGCAATGAGGTCTCTGGTAAGGAGCAATAAAGTTCCAGGTAAGTTGGGACCAAATTAAAGACCACAGGGAAAAAAGAGGCAATAAAGTCTCAGGCATTGAGGGAGCGGTTGTAACAAACCGAAAGTAAAACTTTTAAAATGGGGACTTCTCAGTCTCATCCAATTTTTCTGGCTCTTCAGGAGCTACTTTTGTCAAGGAAACTTAAAATAAAGAAAAGCACACTAGAAAGATTCCTGAGCGAATGCGATGCCATTGCACCTTGGTTCGCAGTTTCGGGAGACATCAAGGTAGCGTGCTGGGCTTAGGAAGAATTGCAAGCCCTCGTAAAAGGAGTTCAGAAACAATTCCCTAAGGGACAGAGGGGGAAGGGAGAGGAGAAATGGAGATGTGGGGAGGGGAAGGACCCTCCTGGAACAATGCCTTGGGAGCATTCTCCTGATCAGAGTAAGGAAGGGCGGGGCCCAGGTACAGAGTGTTCCTTTTGCCCTGAGGTCTAGAAAGCCTTAGGAAATGACTTAAGTCTTGAACAAGTAAATCAGATTGCCATAAAAGCATGGAAGTCATTACCCAATAAAGGAGAGGTGAGTGGTAACCTCACTAAGATACTGCAAGGCCCAATAAAACCATTTTCAGATTTTATGGTCTGAATGGTAGAGGCTGCAGGGAGAGATTTTGGCATTACAGCAGCCATAGTTGCAGCCATCTCTTTTGCAGTTGTGGGTTCAGTCATGAGTGCCATGGCTATGAGCACATCAGTGCAGACAGCCTCTAAGCTAAATGAGTTGTCCAAGAATGTGGCTACCGCCTTGGGTGCTCAATCCACAATTGGTGCTCAACTAAGGGGAGGTTTAATGATTGTAAACCGGAGAATTTACTGGTGCAGGAGCAAATAGATACCTTGTGGCAGCTGGCCCAATTGGGATGTGAAATGAAATATCCAGGTTTGTGTGTTACCAGCATTCAGTATGAGAACTTTACACGTGCTGCTAATTTGTCACAACAGTTGTCTAGCTATCTTTTAGGAAATTGGTCTGCTGACTTTGATGACTTGATGGTACAGCTGCGAGTGACCATCCTTTAAATTTGTAATTTCTAAATGGAGTTAAAATGTTGTGTTCTTCTCTTTCTAACAGGTACAATTACATTATGAAAAGTTTCATGTACACATGGGGAATTTAGAAATGAAATCGGATGTATCCTTGATGGTTAGTGGGGGAGGATGGAAACCATTGATATCCCACAGTGCCTGATGAGTCAATGCTCACACAAAGTTTCTCTAGTCTCCAAAGGATGCATAATGTCTGTGTGTTCAGTTGATACTGAATGTAGTTCCCGTGACTGAAGCAGCTGGGGAAGGAGGCCCAGGTCATAAAGTAGACTTTTTCACAAACCACTCTGGAGGAGATCACGCCTCCATTTTCTACTTTCAAATAAATAAATCTTTCTTGATTTTTTATTAGCTTTGACTTAGTCATTAGCATCATAAATAATATTCAATATTTATTAACACAAATATGTACATACATACATACATACATACATATATATATATATATATATATATATATAGCACATTTATTATGAGCTAGTCATCATACTGACAATGGAAGGGTATCAGCAAGGAATAATGACATGGTCCTTTGGACCTTGACCCAAATTAGAAAGATTTAGGATTGATGAAATGGTTCAATTGGCAAAACTTTTGCTTTGCAAGCTTGAGGACCTGAGTTCATATCCCCAGCAATCATGTTAAAAGTCAGTCTTGTCAATGCACACCTGTTATCCCTGCACTAAGAATACAGAGACAAGTTCTCTGGTGTGTTAGCCAGTTTAGCTGACTCAGTGAGATACATATTTATAGAGAGACCTTGTATCAAAAATAATGTAGGGAGTGACTGAAATATACCTGAAATTAACATCTGGCCTACACATGTACACATATATCACACACACACATAGACATACACAATAGTCACTAAAAAACAAGTGAGAAAAACCAATCATAAATTAGAGGCTGACATATGCACTATAAAAGACAAAATGTAACTGCTTTAATAAATAATACTAGAGGTGGGAGGGGGTGCATCTTAAACAGGGTGATCAGGAAAACACACTGAACACAGAGATTCCTTCTACAGCAGAGAAGAGGTCTGGGGAAGAACAAAGCTTCCTCAGTCCTAGAAACTACTGGGAAGGGGAAAATTGCCCAGCATGTAGGGCATATGGTCAAGCAGTCTGAGAGCCCACCTAGAATAGACAGCTGGAGTTGGAAGAAACAGCTAGAGAATGCAACTTCGGACAGTATGTTAGATATGGTGCAGCCATTTCTCCCTCTCCTCTCTTGCCCTGAAGATTAGATTACACATCTTATCTCCCCCACATTCAAATGCTGTCTTCTGCCCGTAAAGATGGGACCCAGATGGTAACTTTCACACCCACATCCTAGCCTGGAGAATAACTGGAGAATAACTGTTGCCAGAACACTGAGATTTACTCCTTTCCAACCACACCCTAATTTCCCCATCCAAACTAACATGGAACTCTCCAAGGTAATATGTTACTGATTCCTCCTGGGAGCAGCAACTTTCGGTGACCTGGTGCTGCTTCAAGATATCATAGATGATTTTATAGCTGACTGGTCAGTTTTGCTTCCTTTTCCAACACATGTGAACTATTTTAGATCTGCAGATGGCTCAGGATGCTCTAAATTAAAGTCCTTGGTGAGCTGCAGTTGGCCCAGCCAGGAATCCAGACCCTAGAGTCTGAGCAGCACAAACAGATTTCAGCTTTCCAAACCCACTGCTGGCTCCAAACACCACTACCTGCTGTCACTCTCCTGAAGAAAGGAACTGTGTTCCCAAATACACAAGCACATCCTTCTACAGATGAAAAGTGTACAACTGAAGCCAATAATACAAACAGTGTCTCCCTCAAATGTCCTTCCAGCATCCCCTCTGAAAATGCCTGCAGATTTAGGGTTGTTGTTCCTGTCATCATTACACTCAGAGACATGATTACTACTTCGCACAGAGAATGCAATGGATTTTTAAAGTGACCATAAAGTTATGTGTTGCAGGAGACCAAGGTCTTCATCTCTGTTTTGTGGATTAGCACTACCTCGTAAATCCTTAAGTGACCCCGGATATTTTCTTGGGCTTTTATTTTGCCCTATCTCAGTTTCTTCATCTGTAACAAGACAATGTATCAAGTTTCATTTTTCTGAAATCTTTTCAAGTTCTGTTTCTTAATTTAAAATTTCTTCAAACAATACATTTTAATCATATTTCCTCTTTCACCAACTCCTTCCAGAACCTATCCTACTTACTTCATTCTCTGTGTGTGTCTCTCTCTGTCTCTCTACCTGGCTCTATGTCTCTGTCTCTATCTTTTTCTCTCTCTCTAAAAACAACAAAAACTGCAACAAACAGAACCACAATAAGACAAAAACAAGCAAGCAAACAAAACCAAAAAGTACACACAAAAATAATGAAATCCATTTTGTGTTACCAACTACTCCTAAGCATGGAGCGTGACTGGGGATTTCAATTTGGGGGGGGGGAGAATGGGGTTTTTCTTTCTTTTTTTATTTCTTTTTTTTCTTATTTTACATATAGATCCCAGTTCCCTCTCCCTCCCATCTCCCATGCCCCCCTCCCATATTACCCCCCCCCTCACCTCTACAGGAAGGGTGGTGCCTTCCAGGAGGAATCAACAAAATCTGGCAAGTCATTTGGAGTAGGGACTGGGCCCTCCCTTCTCTCTCTAGGTTAAGGGATTATCCCTGGAGGAGGGGTTTTTCAAGGCAGGGTTTCTCTGTGTAGCCCTGGATGTCGTGGAACTCATTCTGTAGACCAAGTTACCCTGGAACTCAGAGATCTGCCTGCCTCTGCCTTCTGAGTGCTGAGACTAAAGATGTGTGCCACTATCAGTAGGTTCAGTCTATTTTAAAATAAACCCAAGGCTTGGTAAAGACTGTGTCTTGGTTATAAACAACTCCTAGCCAAAAACCCAAAGGTTCAAGATCTGAAGCTGTGAGCTCTGAACTGGCACTTCTGAAACCAGGGAGTGGGTTCCGAATTTTCCCAGCTTGCTTCATAATGTGAAACACAGCAAAGGGAATGATCTGCATTATCAAAGCATCATGAACATACGTATACCTTTTAGTGTATATTATTTTATCAAGATTGATTGTATGTAGGTGTCCAGTCAGAAATAGCTGCCGGTGCTATTAGATGATTGCTGGGGAATTTAAATTCCAGAGAAACAAAAGCAGAACTCAGTAAGTAGAAAGCAAATGAGAGATTGAAATCTCACATTTTAATGAGAGATTGAAAGCATACGTACTATCCCTAACATTACAAGTTTTGAGGCTCACATTATTGCAAAGCATCCCCACAGAACCATTCTGTTTTGTGTTCAATATAGTATTCAATAAATTAAAAGAGCAAGTGAACACCATGTTCTGTTATATGGCTTTGATAACATTAATATGCAGATCACATTTGTGACAGAAAGGCTGAGCTACTGTAGTCAGTAGGTTTGGTGCATTCAAAGCCTTCTTAACTTGATACTTTCAAAGTAATGTGTATCTGTTGGAGCATTACTCTATCATATGTTAAGGAATATGACTCAGCTGCAACTTTGAACTGTTGCAACTGACTCATATTCCTTAACTCTGCTGAGTGCAGAGTCATAACTGATCAATGTGCTGAGAAAATAAGACATTTGAGTGCTCAGCCCCACATAGAATCTCTATCATCTTTTCTGGAAGGTGGGGTAGGAAGAATGTGAGGGTAGAGGATGGGAATGATGCAGTGAAACTCTGTCTTCTGGACTTAAGCTAGGAGATGCACCCATAAGATGGAAGATGGGGAGAAAGGGTTAGCAATCCTACATAATTATCATTCAAGGTACACATCTGAATAATCTAGTCTTGTTATTATCTCTCCTTCAGATGAGAATATGGTAGGCTCTTCTAGACACCTATTCTCTAGGTGGGGAAAGCATGAGTAAAAGCTGTTAAAACTGCATGTTTATACTCAAACTTGGACTTATTAAATTATTAGTCTCCTGGGTGTTTTGATTTCCTTCAAACAACTTCACGAATGGGAGACCATAGGCAGGAGTCAAAATAATAGCCTGCAGCTGACTGACTATATGTTATGTCTGGAGTGGGAAAGAGCTGTTACAACATCTGAAATGGGTGTTTATCTATGTGCATGGTGTTGTCTTTTCAAGATAAGATCCTGAGTTTAGGAAAATGTCATTGCCAAGGCATTTAAAAGCATCAAATTTTCTTTGGGACTTACTATATATAGCCAAAATACCAACAAATTACTTCTTTATCTTGACAGTGCTTTTATAATGCTGTCATGCAGTAAGGACTCTGGGGTAGCTATGCCCTGTTCTGTGTGTTCTGTGTTACTTAACTGGGCCAAATGGTCAAAACGTGAAAAGAAGTCACTCACCTTTTGCTTAAGTATAATGTTTTAGTAATAATAGTTGTTAGTATAATTGTAAAAGTGATTTTAATATAAATGTTATAGTAATATCATTAGGTTGATGTCATTGTCATATATTAGTGTTAGTAGTCCTTTGATATGTTAGCTATTATTGTCAGTACAAATGCTTCAGTGATGATGCACATTGTATATACATGGCCCTGGAATTTGCCATTGTGTCTCTGTCCAGTTTAGTTTTGTGAAATTAGTTTTGTGTGTACCAGGAAAGTGTTTAACTCTTTTCCAGACTTGCATTGCTGAACATCATATCTGGTTGGAATTCCCTCTACAGTAGTTTCTGATTTCATTTCGTGCTTGGTCAAAGCTTCTGCTAGATGTATGGGGCCATAAAACTGCCCCATTAGACAGGAAAAGTTGCCATTTGAGTAGCAACAACTCTACCATGTACTTACCCACTCTAGTTAGATAAATGGCTTCTCACCGCATATGGCATTGATTAGACAGAACCCAGACTGGACCAAGGACCAGACAGGCCCTTCTTGTTTCAGAAGAAGAAACTATTTTAGAGAGCTGACTGACTTGGAGTCCAACAGGACAGAAATAAATTATGTGGGAATGGATGGAATAAGGAAATCAATAGATCCTGGTTATTTGAAAATATTTACCTTGAAAATAAAGCTTTCTAAAATATTTTATATTATGATAAACTTCTAAAAATCCTTTTCTTTTTGTCCTTGATCCATGTTGGTAGTCCATGCTTTTGCAAACTGAAATGATGCATTTACTAAGTGGCAGTTCAAATGCATTAAATGCAGCTCAGAATCCTAAAATAACTAGTTCTGTGCACATTCTTCTTAACATTGCACAATAGTTAACTTACATTTGCTCAGAGAGTCAACTTCTTTTATGGAATTATAATTAGACAAACTGATTTAAAAACCTAGGTCAAACATGAGATGTCATCATTCAGTTAAATCACTTTTCATTCAGTATATTATTAAATGTGCTAAAGAGCAAAGGTTGACCTAAATATGTAGAAGTGATGTTTGCAAACCCATCCTGGCAAACAGGCATCTAGTCCATGGTTTATAGGACCCAAGAGTTACAGTCAGTAGAGAAGATAATTTCCTGGCAGCATGCAAACTTCAATGGTTTGGGGAACCCGAAGAATTCAAATGGGCTCTCACCAAGAAATGAGTGAAGAGGAAGCAGCCTTTTCAGAACTCACGGTTTTTAAGATGCTTACACATGCATGGCCTTTGGCCTAGTAACTGCTTTTCTAGAAATTTACTTTTAAAATCACTGTAGAGATGATCAATTTTATTTGATACAACAATACAGTCAGTGGTCAGCCATCTGAGGAGACCCTATCAGTCACAGAAACATCAGCTTCCAAGACTCTGAAGGAGGTTCATCTTGCTAAGTGGCTTTCAGAATCTCCAACCAAAATGTTTGTGCATAAGGTAAACCTTTCTCAACTGTGTTATTTTTACTTACTGAAAGTTAAGTTAACATATGATCTTTTAGACTGTGTAAAAAGCAGAAATATTGCCAGTCACCTTAAAAGAAATTCCTACAGGGGCTGGAGAGATGGCTTAGCAGTTAAGAGCACTGGCTGTTCTTGTAAAAGTTCTGGGCTTGATTTCTAGAACACATGTGATAGCTCTTAACTGTCTGGATCTAACGTCCTCTCTCATCTCTAAGGGGACAAAGTACTCAATCAGGGGAGGCACTCATACATTCAAAATAAAATAAATATTTTAAAGCTTTTTATCCATAAACATATAAAAATAACTACTAAAATCATTGAAAATTGAAAGTCAAAGAAATACTGCAGAGAGTGGGAGAAAGCAGAGAGTCAAGTCTTTATGTATATCTACTTTCAGTGTCTAAACACTATTTGTTCACTGCTTATATGATGACCTTTGTCATCTGTGTCTACAACCTCAAACCCAATATTTTTATTAAACACATTTGCCAAACATTTCTCAATAAAATATGTTGTTTATACAAATATACAAGGAAATATCCATGGTGAAAGCTAGCCAGAGGCTTTTATAATTACAAATAATCCTCATAGGTGAGAATAGAAGAGATTTTAATTTACAGATGAGAATAAAAATGATTTTTTTTCTGGCATCAGTATATTGAGACTTTTGAACAGGCTCTTAATACATTCATTCCCTGCCACTATCAAAAATAAATAAATAGAAGTCTATGTTTTCAAATGTGTTCCAAGTTCATCTAAAAGTAGGTCATCATGATTTGGCTCTTTGGTGGAAACCATAAACAGTGCATGTGAAACAGGATCTTACTATTGTGTTTTTTTGTTTGTTTTTTCAGTGCTAGAGACAACACATGTTTCTCAACAGATGTGGGGAAATCAGAACTAACTGTCTGTTTATATCAGTGAAAATGGGATATCTCAAGGGAAAAAACTGAGGTAAATTTTGTCAGCCAGACAGAAAATCACTGAGGTGGACCATAAAAATATATACTTCTGCTTTGAAAAACATCTTATATCACCACTTTGCAGTGAGTTTGGATGTTCTTGCCATGTGTGAATATTTTATGTGTAGTCTCTCATCCTGGTTCTAGAATCAAGAAGTAGAGGTTTACTTGGAGAGCAACTAGAGCCCTAACACAGTGATGGTAAGAGTGCAAACTGATGCAAACATTTTATAAAACTGCCAAAGTTAACTAAAGCTGGACACATGCTACTGCAAGAAATATGTGTGTTTAGCTTCCAAAATGTGTTCGTGTGTGTCTTCATAAAGATCTGTAATACAACACAGACAACACTAGCCACATTGTCTCAATTATTCAATGCTCACCAAACTTAGGAGAGAGAAATCAAGTATGGATAATGTCTACAGTATAATTTTCTATAAGAAAGAATGATATGAAAATGTGTCTAACATTACAGATATAAAAATGTCAAATTGAGAAAGTGTGTTTTGAATTATTCTACTTGGTTTGGATAAAGTTAATTGATTATGTTAAAAGTCAATATGGTGGTTAGCTTTAGGGAGAAGGATGTCCAAATTAAAGAGTCATTGGAAGGCCTTAATGATTGGGTTGGTCAAGTTCTGTTTTCTTTTTTAATCAAAATATAATTACACTGTTCCCCTCCTCCCCCCAAGCTCTCCTATCTCCCTTCTTTTCAAATTAATGGCCTCTTTTTTTAAAATTATGATTGTTATATATGTATGAATAAATATGCAAATAAAACATGATGATATAGTTTAGTGTTGCTTATATGTATGTGAATTTAGGGTTGACAACTGATATTGGATAATCAATTATGGGGGTATATCTCCAGGAAAGTATAATTCTTTTTCTCTCTCAGCAGTCATTGTCTGTAATTCTTTGTCTAGGAATGTGATCCTTTGAAATTTCTCCTATCCACATTGGCATGTCAATTGGTGGTGCCATTGTTCAAGTCTTGTTTAGGCAGCCATATTTTGAGATTTCATGAGTGTAGGTTCTCTGTGATATATAGAAGACACAGTCTTGCCACACATTTTTGGTCCTCTGGGTCTTACAATCTTATAACCCACTGACTCTGATGTTTCCTGAGCCTTAAGTGTAAGGGTTTTGTTGTAACATGTCAACTGGGGTTAAGTACCATGCCATCAGTTGTTTGTTGTCATATTTCAACTGATTGTGGCTTTAGGTAATGATATCTGTTATTTAAAAAAAAAAAAAAGCTTCTTTGATGTGGGGATGCGGGGTGTGGTAAGGGGTACTACACTTATCTATGGCACAGGTGGTTGGCTGGGTTCATGGTACCAGGCATGATTCCCCTCCTGTTAAGTGGGTCTGAAGTCCAATTGGACAGCCGTTGGTCACCTCCAAGACAAAAATTCTGCTATTGTACCTTCAGGACTCTCTTCTTATTCTTGTCATTTTTATGGTTCATGGGCATCACAGATTGTTTGTCTTGCTTGGCAGCTTGCATATCTCTTGGTATAATGAAAGCTAGTCCCTGGGGAGGGGTCTTTCTGGTTAAATCCAGCTTAATTCCTGTGAGCTCTGTTTATGAACTGCATGATGTCTTCAGTAATAGGGACTTACCTTCAATTTCTGGGATGCAGCCAAGGACAACTTAGACTCCCCTGACCAACAATTTGAGTGGGTATTTCTTATGACTAGTACAGGAGTTTTGTTAGATAGTCTGTGTTTCCCGGCTATTAGCAACATGGGTGTGTTTACTCTTTAAACTTGTATGTACTATGCACATATGATGCAATGACTTTAAGCTGAATGAAAAGAAAATAAAAACAACAAACCAACTGTGGTAGTTTAATTAAAAAATGCTCCCACCCCTGGTAGGTGCATGTACTTGAAACATGGTTTCTGGCTGGTGCTGCTGTTTGGGAAGTTTATGGAACTTTGGGGATGTGGAGACTTGTTGCAGGAAGTACATGGCTGAGGGTAGGCTTTGAGAGTTTGTAAACTCTGCTTCCTGTGTGTGGTCAAGATGTGATATCTTTCTTTTCATGCCTTCCCTGCAATTATGGGTATCTAGCATTCTGAAATGTAGCTATAATAAGTTCTTCAAGTTGTTTTGGTGATAGTATTTTATCACTGCTGTGGGAAAGTAGCCAAAACAGCAATTGACCAGCCAAGCAACTAACTCCCCAACCAACTAATCAGCCAGCCAACCAACTACCGAACTACCCAACCAACCAAATACCAGCATGAAATCAATGAACTGAAATGCATGATCAATTAAGAAACAGAACAAGTGATAGGTGAGGGCCCTGCCTCTTCCTTCCCTGCACTCTCATATGGCTGTAGAAAGGCACTCCAAGCTATTTCAACTCAGTGGGTTCCTTCATCCTGAATCTGGGTTACTACCTACAAAATTACAAAAGTTGACATTTACAAGGCTTTATGCATGGAAGAACATGTACCAATACTGACAAAAGAGCATCTTTCTTCCCAGCCATTCCTGTCCATAGCAGGTGGGGAACTTCTACCAAGCATCCTGATTTGGGTGCATCTCACTTTCTTCATACAGTGCGTTCCACTTCCATTCCATAGCCTCCCCCTTTACCTCCTGCCTCTTCCTTTATTTTCAAAGAAGACCTCTCCTGAGAGTGAACTCTGCCAGCTCAGCCCGCCTCTGACACAAATTAAACTGGCTTTCTTTCAGTGATCTCTGCAGTCTCCAAAGGTCTAAAACCAAAGGCTGGGGTCTGTGCTCACAGTGATCCTAGCCTGAGATTTCATTACATAAACAAGCGGCAGGACCAATGTGTGAATATTGTTCTTTTCATTCCACTGGCAATAGAACAAGATTTCTCCTGTGTCCTGGCTCCGATAAACCTTTCCTTTATAATGAGATGAAAGTACTTCCCTGATCACAATGTTTCCTCTGAGGAAAAGCACAAAGCTGAAACATGACTAACCCTGCAACCATATTTCCACCATGCTTAGATAATACATTTTTATGTCTAAACCTAAAGAAGTATTACAATAATCAAAAAAAAAGTGCATAGATTGCTCTGATACAGGCAATTACTATCCAGTTTAACTTTATGGTCCGCCACCTTGTTCTTAACCTAACAAGATAAAATGGAGATAAAATACCTATTTTAAGGCAGATGATTGTAGCTTGTTTTCTGGCCAGCCCGCCCGCCGCTGGTCTGACGTGCCGGCCCCCAATAACATGCAGGAGACTCTATATTTGATACAATCCTGTTGGCCAATTACCATTATTGTTTATGGGCTAGCTCTGCCTTAATTATTAACCCATTTCTACTTATCTAAGTATTTCCATGTGGTCGACTTATCGGGGAGCCGCTGCGGGCATCCTGCTTCTTCCCTGGGCTACATCTCGACTCCTCCTTACTACTTCCTCTTTCCTCCTCCTGGTCTCCTAGCCCCACCTATCTTGTTTCCTATTGGCCACAGGGCTTTATTAACCAGTATGAGAAACATATATACAGAATAACATCTCCCATCAGATGATCTTTGGTACTAGCACTGGCCTCATTTATTTGAACCCATGTTATGCTGTGCAGGTCTGAAGGTAGATGTTTATGTCCCACCTGGTCCCACAGCCGATTTGCCCCAAATAAACACACAAAGACTTATATTAAGTGTAAAATGTACAAAAATGTTTGGCCAATGGCTCAGGCTTCTTAATAGCTAGCTCTGTCTTAATTATTAATCAATTTCTATTCATCTATATATTGCCACAAGGCTCTGACTTATTCATAATCTGGCATGTTACTCCTTGGACAGCATAGTGTCTCTTGGTGGCCTCTTTTTGCCTTCCTCTTCCTAAACTTCTCCTGGTCTGGTAGCCCAGCCTATGTTTCCTGCCTGGCTACTGGACAATCAGTGTTTTATTTATTAACCAATAAGGGAAATATATACACAGAAGGACATCTCCCATCATAGTTATCTTCATCTCTGCCTCAGAATTCGTTCCTCTTGGACTGAAGATTCAAAACATTTCACAAAATGTATGACACTCCAAGTCCTGGGGCCAAGGCAGAAATAATTAACACTTGTCAATGTTCCATGAGCTACTACAACTCTTGTGAGGCCAAAGGTAATTCATAGGTACCCACATGTTCATCAGACTCTCCATCTCTTACTTCCCTATTTACCCCCATATTTGAGGACTACATTTCAGAGGGTAAAGATGGAGGACAGAGGAGTGCTGCCGGGCTCCTTCAGATTTGATGTAAGAAAGACAAGCACATTTGCTGGACAGAGGTGGTGGTGTTCTGTGGCTACCTTTCCGCTGACTCCCCCAGGGCCTGAGACATGGAGATGGAGTCAGCATTCTTAAAAACCTCTTCCTTTCCAATGACCAGCAATGTACTGCTCTTCTGGACTCCAGTATGAATGCCTGAAAGTGGTCCACATCTTCTGAATTCAGAGGTAGGGACTAAAGGTGAGTGATAAGATTCAGGCAAAATTTGCAAAGAAGAAATCTTGTAACATTGAATAATATTCTACCTCTCTTGATCATGTTGGATAATGAATGAATGAACATTTTAGAAAATACCACATTGGTGAATTAGTTATTACACCTAAGTATCACTGAGTTATTTAGTTGAGGAAACTCCCATTACTAAGCCTGATGCTGCGGGTGTGATTGGTAATCTCCATGACATTAATGGTAAATGTCATGTGTGAACTCTATGCTATGTGTACATTTGGTGGGACAATCAATGTTACCACATAAGTAAAGGCTGAGTCATAGTGTAAGTACATATGCCTGAATTAAAGTCATGAAAAATTTAATAATGGTTAGTAGAACTGAAATAATTAGTGTAGTTAAAGCAGGTGTAGGCTTATTGATATTAAAGTAACATACATCTACCAACTAAATGCATGAGCAGATGGCTGGGTTTTTCTTTGGTTCTGAATTTTAAGCCCATTTTTTATTCTATTCTTTTTCAGAATTGAAGTTTCAGTGTTTTAAATCTACTCTTTGAAAATTTCATGATGCACGTATTTTTACTTTACTCAAGTTCACCTTTATTCTCACCCCCAACTCCTCCAATATGTTCCTCCACACCACCATTTTCCCCTCCAAACTTCACATACTCTTTTTAACCCCACTGAGCTCTAAAATGCTACCACTATATCCCACTGAAGCATGGGTAATCTATCAGGACTTGCATCCCTGAAACAAGCTGTTGTTCTCCCTTGCTCAGAAACTCTCAGTCACCAATAGCTCTTCAATTTGGGGTGAAATGTCATAAGCCCCTTCCTCATTCATACTGGGAATTTGTCTGTTTGATTTTGTTGGGTATTATGCAAATAGTCATAGATACTGTGAGTTTACACATCCAACAGCCATGTCAGACCAGAAAACACAAGGCCCATTTTTACCATGAAACCTGAAGTAGAGGGTCCAAACAGAAAATGGGAAGACTCAATGAAGCTCAAGCTAATGGGGAGGCTGAAGAGGGCAATCCTTCTCTTTAGCTGCTGAAAACTGAAGCCAATAAAACTTCATTAATTATTTATACCAAATAAAACTGGGAATAAATATACTTTTCTATTGCTATTTTTAAATATTTTGGACAAAGCAAGAGTGCAACATCTGAACTTTCTGCCCAGGTGTGTCATGAAAGCCATGCCTGGGGACCTTATAAAAAGTTTAGCTAGAAGCTTGCTTATCAAAATGTATTTGTAGCCCTTCACTTTTCTAATCCTACCAATACAGAGCCCATCACAGTATCAAAAACTTTTCACAACCAAAATCACTTCCACAGACCTTGACATCACTAGCCTAGGCCTTAAAGCCCCATCACTACAACCCAAACTACTTCTTCACTTAGAACACCAACCTTGACATTACCAGCCTAGGTCCTAAAGTCCCATCACATCTTTCACCTCTATGATGTGATGCCCTGAGACTCACTGCCACCACATTCTCTATCACTGCAGCAAGTGTCATCAACTCAATTTTATTTGATTAGTATGCATTCTTGCTGGCCTTTGGGGAGCTAATGACTGGCACCCCAAAAACAGTTATGGCTGTGATTTTACAGAAACTCTGCCTTTAAGACCCAAGAGTTCACCTGGATGCAGAATAAAACATCCCCCCCATTGGCCACCATTCTTGTCTTGCCCCTCCATCATCCAGTAGAAAAGTGAGTAACAGGGGCTCCTCCAGGTCACCTCTCTCTCTTTGAGTCCCCTGACCTGGAACAACCAGACCCTCCCTGCCACCAAATCCCCCAGAGGGAGCTAGAGGCAGAACAAAGTGTCCAGCATTAGCAGTCATTCCTGTCTTGCCCTTGCACCCTCAGGGAAAAAGGAGAGGATAGACCCTTGAACCTATACCCAGCAGAAGAGGGAGAGACCCCACCTGTACCCACTGGAAGAAGAGATGGGAAGAATACAGTATAAGAATACATCTAACAACAGAAAGACTTATATGATTCCAGAGTCTAGGAATTCTATGCCAGCAAAACCTGATCAACCCCATGCAGATGAAGTAGAAGGGCATAACCTTTAAAACAACTTTATGAAAATGATAAAGGTCCTCAAAGAGGATATAAGACAATCCCTTAAAGAAATGGAAGAAAAAAAAAACAAACCAAAACTGCAAGAAATTAACAAATCTCTAAAAGAAATTAAGAAAAGCCAAGAAAACACAACAACAACAACAATCAAACAGATGAAGGAAACAATTCAACAGTTAAAGACCTGAAAATTAAAATAGAGACAATAAAGAAAACACAAACTGAGGGAATGCTGGAAATAGAAAAGCTGGGTAAATGATTAGGAACTACAGACGCAACCATAACCAACTACAAAAGACAGAAGAGAGAATCTCAGGTGCTGAAGATGAACTAGAGAGAGTAGATTCATCAACCAAAGAAAAATTTAAATCAAAAAAAAAAATCCTTAACACAAAATATCCAGGAAATGTGGAACACCATGAGAAGACCAGACCTAAGAATAATAGGCATAGAAGAAGGCGAAAAAGCCTAGCTCAAAGGTGCAGAAAACATATTCAACAAAATCTTTGAAGAAAACGTTCCCAACCTGAAGAAGAACATGCCTATGAAAGTACAAGAAGCTTACAGAAACCAAATAGACTGGACCAAAAAAAGGTCCCTCAACACTCCTCCACTGATGATGAGAGTGCAAACTTATACAGACATTTTGGAGATCAGTATGGCAGTTCCTCAGGAAAATGGGAATCAGTCTACCACAGGACACAGCAATAACACTCTTAGGCATACACTCAAATGATCAACATCCACACAACAAAAATATCAGTTCAACTATGTTCATAGCAGCATTATTTGTAATAGCAAGAACCTGGAAGAAACCTAGATGCCCCTCAACTGAAGAATGGATAAAGAAAATGTAGTACATTTACACAACAGAATATTATTCAGTCGGAAAAAACAATTGAATCTTGAAATTTGCAGGCAAATAGATGGAACTTAAACCATCCAGAGTGAGATAATCCAATCACAAAAAGAGGAACATGGTATGTACTCACTCATATATGGAGTTTAGACATAGAGGAAAGGATCACCAGCCTACATCACACCACCAGAGAAACTAGGATATAGGGAGGAACCAACGAGATTTATACAAGGTCCCTCACAGAAGGGGAAAGGAACAAGATCTCCTGAGTATATTGGGAGTTGGGGGACAGTGAGGGGAGAGGGAGTTAGAAGAAAGAGAAGAAAGGAGAGGAGAACATATGGGACCAGGAAGGTTAAGTCAGGGTACTAATAGACAAGAGCAAAAAAAGAGATACCATAATAGAGGGAGCCATTATAGGTTTGAAGAGACAACTAACTCAAGATAAATGTCCAGAGACCTACAAGAATGATCCCAACTAATAATCTGAGCAACAGTGGAAAGGCTACCTTAAATTCCCTTTCCTGATAATGAGATTGATGACTAACTTATATGCCACCCTAGAACCTGCATGTAATAGCTGATGGAAATAGAAGCAGACACCCGCAGCCAAACACTGAGCCGAACTCCTGGAATCAAGTTGCAGAGAGGGAAGAGTAATAAGAAAGGGGGTCAAGACCAGGCTACAGAAACCCACAGAGACAGATACCCTAAACAAGGGGGAGCTCCTGGACTCCTAGACTGATAGCTGGGAAACCAGTATTGGACCAACTCAGACCCCCTGAACATGGATGGGTCTTTGTTAGAAGGCCTAGGCAGTCTAAGAGACCTCTGACAGTGGAACCAGGATGTATTGCTGGTGAACAAAAGGACTTTGGGAGCACATTCCTTATGGAGGGATACTCCCTTAACCTAGAGACAGGAGGAAGGGCCTAGACCCTACTACAAATGACTTGACAGATTTTGATGATCCCTCCTGGAAGGTGTCACCCACCCTGTGGAGTGGGTGCAGAATGGGACTGGTGGGGAGATGGGGAGGCATGGGAGGGAAGAAGTGAGAGGGAACTTGGATTGATATGTAAAATAAGAAAAAATAATAAACACATAAACAAATAAAATGAATATCAATGAAATGTAATAAAACAATCACAAAATAAGCAACAAAGTATGTACTTGCATTACATAGAAAATAAGAACTTTTATCTATAATAAAACTTATTTGGGAAAAAAATCCTTTTGCTACATAATAATCAAAACAGCAAACATACAAAATAAAGAAAGATCATTAAGACCAGCGAAGAAAAAAGGCCAAGTAACATATAAAGGTAGGCCTATCAGAATTACAACTGACTTCTCCATGGGAACTCGAAAAGACAGAAGGTCCTGGATAGAAGTTCTACAAACATGAATTCTAGCCCAAACCACAATATCCAGCAAATTTCTCAATCACTATACATGGAGAAACCAAGACATTCCATGACAAAACCAGATTTAAACAATACATATCCACAAATCCAGCCCTATAGAAAGTTCTGAAAGAAAAACTCCAACCCAAGGAAGTTAACTACACTCATAAAGACATAGGCAATAGATAATCCCACTTTACCAGAAACCAAAAGAAACAGTAGGGTAAATTTACACACAATACCACCACTATCAACAAATCCAAAACAAGAAGAATTAACAATGGTCCTTAATTTCCCTCAATGTTAATGGTCTTAACTCACCTAAAAAAAAAATACACACACACACAGGCTAACAGAATGGATACTAAGACAGAATCCAACCTTCCGCTACATACAAGAAACACATCTCAACTTCAAAGACAGAAACTACCTCAGAGTAAAGGGTTGGGAAAAGATTTTCCAATCAAATGGACCCAAGAAACAAGCTTGTGTAGCTACCCTATCTAACAAATTAGATTTCAAACTAAAATTAATCAAAAGAGATGAAGACGGTTATTTCATATTCCTCACAAGAAAACTCCATCAAGATGAAGTCTCAATTCTGAACATATATGCCTCAAATATAAAGTCACCCATGTTTGTAAAAGAAACATTATTAAAAATAAAATCTCACATAAAAGCTCATATACTTATAGTAGGAGACTTCAACACCCCACTCTCACCACTAGACAGGACCACCACACAGAAACTTAACAAAGAAACAAAAGAACTAAGCGACATCAACAGAACATTCCATCTAAACACAAAAGAATATAGCTTCTTCTCACATCCACATGGAACCTTCTCTAAAGTCAACCACATACTAGGCAAACCTCAACAGATACAAAAAAATTAGAATAACCCCCTACCTTATCAGACCACCATGCTTTAAAGTTAGAATTCAACAACAACACAAATTGCAAAACACCTACAAACTCATGGAAACTGAACAATGTGCAATTGTACCATCCCTGAGTCAAGGAAGAAATAAAGAAAAAATTTTAAAACTTCCTAGAATTTAATGAGAATGAAAACACAAAATACCTAAACTTATGGAACACTTTAAAAGCAGTACTAAGAAGAAAGTTCATAGTGCTAAGTGTCCTAGAGAAATAGAAGCAGTCATCTAAAGTCTCCCAGCCAAAAAGGCCCAGGGCCAGATGGCTTCAGTGTAGAATTCTACCAGAAATTCAAAGAAGAGCTCATTTCAATACTCCTCAACTTGTTTCACACAATGGAAACAGAAGGTTCATTACTAAACTCTTTTAAAAAGGCTATAATTACTTTGGTACCCAAGCAACACAAAGACACAACTAACTAAGAAAACTACAGATCAATATTCCTTATGAACACAGATGCAAAAATACTCAATAAAATACTGGCAAATCAAATCCAACAACACATCAAAGAAATCATCCACCATGACCAAGTAGGCTTCATCCCAAGGATGCAGGGGTGGTTCAACATACGAAAATACATTAATGCAATCTGCCATTAAGACAACTGAAGAAGAAAAACCACATGATCATGTCATTAGATACTGAAAAAGTTTTTGACAAACACTTCTTCATGATAAAGTTCTTGGAGAAATCAGGGGTTACAGGTACATACCTAAACATAATAAAGGCAATATACAGCAAACCAACAGCCAACATCAAACTAAATGGAAACTCAATGCAATTTCTTTAAAATCAGGAACAAGACAAAGCAGCCCACTCTTTCCATATCTCTTCAGTATTGTATTTGAGGTACTAACTAGAGCAATAAAACAACAAAAGGAGATCAAGGGGATACAAATTGGGAAGGAAGAAGTCAAACTTTCTCTATTTGCAGATGATATGATTGTCTACATAAGTGACCTGAAAAACTCTATCAGGGAACTCCTACAGCTGATAAACATCTTCAGCAAAGTGTCAGGATACGAGATTCACTTAAAAAAAAATCAGTAGCCCTACTATATACAGAAGATAAAGGGGCTGAGAAAGAAATTGGAGGAACACCACTCTTTACAATAGCCACAAACAACATAAAATATCTTGGGGTAATGCTTACCAAACAAGTGAAAGACTTACATAATAAAAACTTTGAGACTTTAAAGAAAGAAATTAAAGAAGATATCAGAAAATGGAAAGATCTTCCATGCTCTTGGATAGGTAGGATCAACATAGTAAAAATAGCAATCTTGCAAAAAGCAATCTACAGATTCAATGCAATCCCCATCAAAATCCCAGCACAATTCTTCAATGACCTTGAAAGAACAATCCTCAACTTTATACTGAAAAAACAAAAGACCCAGGATAGCCAAAACAACACTGTACAATAAAGTAACTATGGGGGCATCACCATCCCTGACTTCAAACTTTATTATAGGGCTATAGTCCTGAGAACAGCTTGGTACTGGCACAAAAATAAACAGATAGAACAATGGAATTGACTTAAAAACCCTGTCATTAACCCACACACATACAAACACCTGATTTTTCACAAAACAGCTAAAATTATACAATGAAAGGAGGAAAGCACCTTCAAAAATGGTGCTGGAATAACTGGATGCTGGTGTGTAGAAGACTGCAGATAGTTCCATATCTATTGCCATGCACAAAACTCAAGTCCAGTTGGATCAAAGACCTCAACATAAATCCAGCCACACTGAACCTCTTAGAAAAGAAAGTGGGAGGAACCCTTGAACAAATTTTTACAGGAGACCGCTCCAAGAGCACAGACACTAAGATCGACAATTAATCAATGGAACCTCCTGAAACTAAGAAGCTTCTGTAAGGCAAAGGACACAGCCAACAAGACAAAACGGCAGTCCACAGAATGGGAAAAGATATTCACCAACCCCACATCTGACAGAGGGATGATTTCCAAAATATACACAGAACTGAAGAATCTAGTTACCAAAACACCAAATAATCCAATTAAAAAGTAGGCAACAGATTTAAATAGAGAATTCTCAATGGAGGAATCTAAAATGGCTGAATGAGACTTTAAAAAGTGCTCAACATCCTTAGCCATTGGGTAAATGTAAATCAAAAGAACTCTGAGATACCATCTTACTCCTCTTAGAATGGCTAAAATCAAGGACAGTTTATGTTGGAGAGGATGTTGAGAAAGGGACACAATCCACACTGCCAAAGAAGCTAGGATACAAGGAAGACCATAAGAGAAACATACATGGCCCCCTGGAAAATTGGGAGCAGTGGGGAGGGGAGAGGGAGTTAGAAGAAAGAGAAGGTGTGAAGAGGAGCAGATAGGATAACATGACAGAGCAGGAATACTGAGTTGGGGTAAGAATAGAGGAGAGCAAGAAAAGAGATACCATAATGGAGGAAGCCATTATAGATTTAAAGAGAAATCTGGTGCTAGAGAAATGTCCAGAGACCTACAAAGATAAGTCCCACTAATAATCTGAGAAATAGTACAGAGGCTACCTTAAATGCCCTTCCCTTATAATGAGATTGATGACTACCTTATATGTCATCCTAGAACCTTCACCCAGTAGGTAACAGAAGCAGAAGCAGACACCCATAGCTAAGCACTGAGCCAAATTCCTGGAATCCAATTGCAGAGAGGGAGGAGTGATGAGCAAAGGGGTCAAAACCAGGCTAGAGAAACCCACAGAGACAGCTGACCTGAACAAGGGGGAGCTCGTGTACCACAGACTGATAGCTGGAAAACCAGCATAAGACTGACCCAGTAACAAGGCCTGGGCAGTCTATGGGACCTCTGGCAGTGGAACCAGGATGTATCCCTAGTGCACGAAGAGATTTCAGGAACCCATTCTACATGGAGAGATACTCCCTTAGCCTAGAGACAGGAGAGAGGGCCTAGACCCTACCCGAAATGATTTGACAGATTTTGATGATCCCTCATGGAAGGCATCACCCTCCCTGGGGAGTGGATGAGGGATGGGATGAGGGGTTGTTGGGGAACATGGGAGGACGGAAGGGAGAGGAAACTGAGATCAATATGTAAAATAAGAAAAACTATTAAATAATAATTTTTAAAAAGTCCCAAGAATTAGAAGCCTTTAAAGCAGCAATTTTGTATTACAAAAATTCACAACAACAAAATTACACTTATCAGTTAGCAATGAAAATAACATGAGGAACTGTATTAAAGGGTCGCAGCACTAGGAATGTTGAGAATCAGGGCGCTGAAGCCTCATGTGCATTACCATTCAACCTTAAAATGCACCCTCGGGTCTGTCTGACTCATCATCTCTATAGACAGTTTCTTGCTCTCTGGTGGTTTAAGACCAAATATTTATTAAAAAGCTGTTCATGCAAGACTTAGCCCTTTTTTCCTCTGTCTGATCTCCAGAGAGATTTTTGCATTATATGGAATGCCATGTACAATGTCAAATTTCTGCCTTCCCAGAGCTGAGACTCTCTGAAATGCATATAGCTCAGTTGTATAAGCTTTCCAAGCTAAAGGAATAAGGAGGGGTGGCTGAGGAGAGCCATTAGGAAGCGTCTAAATGTGCAAATATTAGCCCAACAGCAGAGTCAGGGACAGGTGCAAGTTAGAGCCCCCAAGGAAGAAGGCCCACAGCTGCAGTTATGAATGACTTTGCCAAATGGGTCACTGAACAAGGCCAGCTTTGTCATGTTTCCCAAGACCGTTGCAACTCATTTTGAGCACACCCTTAAGAACAGCCTTTCTGAGAGTGGACTTGAGGAGCAACAGCACCAGCATCTCCTGGGACCTTATTAGAAATACAAATTCTTATGTTCATCTCAAGACCTACTAAAGCAGAGACTGCAGCAGCGACTGAGTTGCAGGAGAATCCCAGGCAGTGTGTATTTTAACAAGCTCTCAATGGGATGCTGATGCATGCATGTGCAGGTTTAGAAAATACACCTTTCACTCTCTCACTTTGCAGATGAGGAAACAAAACAAGACCACACAGCTCACAAGCACCAGGAAAAAGCTTTCAACCTGCATTCTGTGTACTATTAGAGGTGACTTTCAATTCTGTGGCCTGACAAAAGGCTTATAAGCAGGCTGGAGTGCATAAGGGTCAGTGGAAAGTATCCAGGGGTAAGCCCTGTGAGGCAGCCGTAGGTAAGGAAGGGGAGTAAGAGTGCATGGAACCGCACACCCATACTTCATGCTTACCATCACACTCACACTGTAGATCTTCTATAAGATGTGAAGGCAGAGGACTACAGACAAAAGCTCCTTTGAGGGCTGACTCACTCCTATAAAATTCAGAGGCGAAGAAAGAGTGCCTTGTAAACTGAATATTGATGAACAAAAACAAGTATCTATGTATTCCTGTCTTCTGATGATATAAGAGGGTCTCTGAGTAAACAGTGTCCATTAGCTTCACACTCACCCCTGGGCCTTGAGTGAAGGTACTCAACAAATGTGTGTAGACTAAACTATAACACCAACACTAAGGTTTCCCTTATACTTTTCAAACAAACAAACAAACAAAAAGGTATGCTGAACAAAATTGGCTCCAAGACCTGCTGTGTCCCCAAAGTGCACAGAGGACAATGAAATGAGTCTCAGACATTTCGTCTCCCTCCCAGGACAACCCAGACATGATGCCGGCCCCGAGAAAGAGACTGGACATCTTCTGTGCTGGAGAACTTATTCCCATGGACATGTTTCCTACATGACAGAGTCCAGTTGAAAGCCCACAGGCTAACAGAGATGCAGAAGGCAGAGGAGGCAAGAGCAGAACAGAGTGCTTCGTGTGGAAAGGGCAGTCAAGAGCAGCCCAGAGAAGAGGCCCCTGCTGGTCCTGTGTGCCTTGGGATGAGACCTGAGACCCTAGACTTCACTGACAGATACTATCCCTTTCCTGTCTGTCAGCCCTACTTCCGCCCTGGCCAGTCTGCATGATTATGACAGTTATATTCACAAAGCCTCTGATTGGTAGCCTTCATCATGTTCATGTCAGCTCTCTAGTCACAGTGTGTGAGGAGTCAACGTGTCCAGGAACCTCTCTGCCAAACCCATCTGCCCTTTAAGTCTCCCTTCTCACAGTGGTAGACAGTGTCCCTGCTGTTAGGTTCATAAAACCTGTTGTCACTCCAGGCTGTAAAAGGCCAGTTCTTCCCTGTGGAGGGCTCTGACAGTGAACAATAGGAAAAGGCCAGTCAGAACAGGAACTGGAAAGATTTCTGAATCAGGTGTGATTGAAAAATGCCAGCTTACATCTTCATGGTGATTTCTCCCATAAAGTAGCAATTATGGTATGTCTCTATGTATGCATACAAACAAACATACATAAGTGAACGTAGTACCTAATACATGTGTATACTATTAGGAAGACAGATGAGCACAGAGCATAGATGCTAACAATCTCTTCTGTGTGAAAGGATACACAAGTAATTCCTATTCTCTGTGCTTGTATGGTGTTTCCAAATGTTATCTTATGCAAACTGCTGAGAGGGTGAACAAATCAAAGCATTTGTTTACTCATACAGCAAACCATGAACCAGGTAGGACCTAACCCGAGTGATCTGGGGTCTCTGTTGCAGAAACACAGGGACAGGCTTTGGTTAAGTGAATAAATCAGCCACATAGATAAATTACTTGTATTTGATCTGCCCTGCTAGAAAGTTGATAATTGTATTTTAAGTTATTTGTTTGAATCCGATTGGTTGAGCTTAGGTTCTGTGTTTCTCCAATACCAATAGTTATGAGAAACGGCTCCCATAAATTTCACTTACATTTACAATTTAACTTGTGTGGAAGGTTTTCTTTTCAAGACCTATCCGATTTTTCTATTTATTTTAATTAGAAAGGGTCCTAATCTGTTTCATGATGATGTAACAGGACCTGAGAGTCAGCAATTTGTAAATATTATGCATTTATTTCTTACTGTCCTAGAGTTTACAAAACTAGAGCACAAGGGGAAAACCTGTCAAGGGTCTCCCTGCTGTACCACCACCACACCCAGGTTAGGAGGTAAAAGAGGAAGCAGCCTCCTGTGCTACCATGATTAGTACACACACCCAAAGAGTGTGTACTGACTTTAAATACTTCCTTCCACTATGTTCTGCCTCCAAGATCTGCTGATTAGGGATTAGATTTCCAGCCTATGCTTTTAGGACAACACATTCACATCATACAATCAGGAAAAGAGTTGAAGAGAAAAACAACTTTCAGCCTATGCACAACAGATGTAGAGAGAATGTCCAGTGTGAATCATACTCAGAAGTGGTGTGAAGACTGGGAAGTATGGATGTATGGGACACCAGTGAGCAGGACAGGGAGATGGTGCATAGTGATGCATGGAAAGGGAGCCCAATGCTCCTTGTAAATGAGATGTTGGCAATGGTTTGGACCTTAGAGCAATGAAATTCAAAACCAATGTGAGTGTATGGATTATGAGCCACTTACAAGGAAATATTTATACTTAAATACTCAAATGTAGTAGTTAATTTTGGTTGTCAACTTGACAGGACCCAGAGTCACACAGGGGCAAACCTCTGGGCAAGGCTACGAGTCTCTAGATTACATTAATTGAGGTAAAAAAAAAAAAAACAAACTCTAAAAGTGAATGCCAATATTCCATGGGCTGCAAAGCTGGACTGAATATAAAAGGAGACAGTAGGCTGAACTCAAGTGTTCATTGGTCCCTACTTCTTGATTGTGGCCACAAGGTGACCAGCTGCCTCGTGTCCCTGATACCATCCCTTTCCTTTACACAAAAGGAGATATTAAAAGCTATGATACAAAGCACACAGGCCTCTCAGGCCTCATCCTGGCAATCCTGACCATTCATTCAGATGTGTTTAGGCATGGTCCCTCTCAAATGACTCAGGAAGGTATCTGTGGTAATGAAGCAAGATGGCCCACCACAGGAAAGAAAATACTAGGATTCTGTAGGCTGGAACATAGAGTTTATGGGGACTCAGCCCTTTGTCATTTTTAATAGTGTAAGTTGGGAGATTTATTTAATTTCTACAAGCCTTCGTGATAATAATAGTGTCTATCTATAAGGTGGCTATGCATGCTGTATAAGAGATTCAGCGGATGCAGCAAGCCTGGGTCAGAGCAGACATTTAAATACTGATAAATACCTAGCAAGGAAAACCGGCAACCAGTCTAGCACAGACTCAACTCAGCCACTGGACATGGCTGTGGCTTCCTTGGGTCTTTACACTCCAGGCAAAAGCCAACATGGTCATGCAGTGCGGAAACCCTGTTGGCTTTGCTATTGTCAGAAAGCATCCTTGTGAGGAAGATCAGGCTTGAGAAATACCCTAGAATCTGGCTGAAGGAAGACCTCAGGGCCACCTAATGATCTAAGCTCTAGTTTCTACTAGCATTTCTATCAGCATTTCTAATGTCTACCTGGGCTGCAAAATGTCTCTCTTCCTGCTAAGACCTGATATTACTAGTGATTTCTCTTAATTTTTAGCTGACTGGAAACTTCACTTAAAATATTTTTGATACATGGTGATATTAAATATTTGTAGAATACAGTGATCTATTTCAAAGTATGTATACAGTGTGTAGTGAATAAATTAGAGTAAACTGTACATCCACTTGTGTGGGACAGTTGAAATCAATTCTGCTAGTTATTTTTAAACATACAAATTAGTAACTAGAGTCACCCTAATTATTCTATAGAATGCTATACTACAATGTAATCTTTCTTTTTAAGCCTATTTTTGTAACATTTATCAAATTCTCATTTTATGGCTCCCCAAAAGTGCTTGTTAATAACAATAACAAATTTGAAATAGCAATAGCTATTGTACATTGTAGATTTACTTTAATGTATTTTTATCTATTTTAATTCTTTAATCCTCACAAACCTCTACTGTTAAGAAAGTCAAGCACGGGAAGTACTTTTCCCTAGCTCTGTTTTTATTAATGAATGATGGATGAAATAATGATTAGACTATGTGTCTAGTTAATTGGCTTTTAAAACTTCAGCAGGTAATACAATTGTTAAGAGAACTACTTAAAACAAAATTTTAGGAGCCACTTCAAGAGTTTTGATTGGGTATATACTAAGGGTGAATATGTCTTGAAGATCTGCTCTCAAGTGGTTGCTGGAGTCACTGGACAACCAATGGTTTAGTCTAGGACTCAGAAAGTTTGTTGTTAATAAACAGTAAACTTTTTTTTCTGTCTTTAGGCTCTGTAGACTGAGTGGCAAAATTTATAAGATTATATATATCCTAGCTTGATAAATTAAAAGGGAGTTTTCTTAGTCTGTGTTCTATTTCTGTGAAGAAACACCATGACCATGGCAATACTTACAAAAGGAAGTATTTAATTAGAGATAACTTACAGGTTCAGAGATTTAGTCCCTTATTGGCATGGTGAGAAGCATGGTGATAGGCTGACAGACATGGTGTAGGAGAGATATCTGAGTGTTCTACATCCAGACTGACAGACAGCAGGCAGAGTGAGACACTGGGCCTGACTTGAGCATTTGAATCCCCAAAGTCCAACCCCAGTGACACCACTTCCTCCAACAAGGCCATACTTCCTAGTCTCTGTCAAGTAGTGTCACTCTCTAATAAGTAGGCATTCAAATATATAAGCCTATGGGTGCCACTCCTATTCAAACCACCACAGGAGCTACTTAAAAGTATAAAATGCACTCTTAGCTATAAGGCAGCATAAAACAAGTATCAAGCAGAATTCGACTAGCTCCTGGTTCTAGATATTTTTAGTCTTGGTTACAACTAGTCCCAGCCCAAAGCCTATTTTCTGTTGCTCTGAAGGATATACTTACCTAACAGTCTAATCACCATAGCTTCCTGCTATTCAGGAGGTCATCCCACATCAAGTACAGGCTATGAAACACAACAAGAGTGGTAGAGATGCTGCCAAGAAAAAAGGGACCTTTTCTAAAGCATGCCCAGTACTTCAGAAATCCAGGTGCATCCTTGCCACAATAAATTTCAAATGTTCCACACAGTTTGATGATGCTAGAAATTGACCATTTTTCCACTTAGGAACATAAAAATTTATCACTTTAGCTCAAAGTCCTCTACAAAGCCAGCATAACTCCAATTCCAAAGCCAGACAAAGACACAACAGAAAAAGAAAACAATAGACCAACATCTGATGAACACAGATACAACTCATCAAGTTACTAGCAAACCAAATACAATACACATCAAAAAGTTCACCATGAAAACTGGCTTTATCCCAGAGTTGTAGGAATGGCTCAATACATGCAAATCCCTGAATTTAATAAATCTTAGGAATATAGACAGAAATCACATGATCATCTCAGTAGATGCAGGAAAGGCTGTTGACAAAACACACCATGTGTACATAGATAGCATTGATTAAAAGCAGTTATTAATTATAAAAAGGAGAGCACATTAAGCTGAGAAAGATTCATCTTGGAGGATCCCAGGGGAAGACAAATGGAGTGACAGTGAGGTGATATGCACAAACCATTGTACGAACATACATCATAAATTTATAAATAAATACAGATACTTATTTTACATATTGTATATGTTCATGAAACTTTCAAAATATAAAATATTATTTTAAAATTTAAACATAAAAGTGAAGAGATAAAAAGAAAGCACTTTGTTTGATGTTACATAGTTTAGGAATTAATTCTTGTGCTGATAACACACACCTTTAGTCCCAGCATTTGGGAGGCAGAAGTAGGTGGATCTCTGTGAGTTAAAAGCCAGCCAGCCTGGTCTACAGAGTGAGTTCCAGGACAGCCAGGGCAACACAGAGAAATCCTGTCTCGAACCACCCCCCTCAAAAGAATTAATTTTTGTGGCTTTAAAAAAAAATTAGTAATGACAAAAATTGGGATAGCCAAACTAATTTACTTTGCTTTGGAAGCATGCAATTCTTAACATATTTGAAATTAACCTAAAAGTGGCCTCTGCTGGATGTTTAGGAAATGAGAGATGTGAGGAAGATATTCTCACAGTGCTGCTCATCCATAACTGGGTTTTTCAGTGAGGGGCCCAAGTTGTTATTCTCTTCCCATATCACCAGAGACTATAAACAATTCCCTATCTCCTTCTAGTTGCCAAGAACAGTGCTCACACCTGTCTCTTGCAGGGCCCACTGGAAAGCAGCAGCCTAACTGTCACTGCCTCTGTCTATGTTCCTGAAGTTATCCAGCTCCCAGTGGCCTCCAAGAATTCTTAAAGGGCTGTGGACAGCTTTACAACTCTTTATTCTACATGATGCTCCTGATGCTTTTTCTCCAGAGAAGCCCTGTATCATGTTCCAAGGGATGGGACAGTCAGTCCTATAAATAGTTGCTGGTATGTGTCCTTCTACATACTAAGAAATCAAGGGAACAATACAAAACTAGGAAATCTCTTTGCTAGATCAGAAACAAATAGCTCTTGCTCTTAGCACTTTGCAGTCTTGTGCAAATGTGTGTCTGGTGTGGGGAAATGGCTGGAGCAGAAGACAGAACAACAGAGGAACTTGCTTTTCCTGAATTGTCTTGAAAGACACTCTGTGAAATATGAGCCATCCTTCTCTAGCTGAAGCCTTCAATGCCATGTGTAAAACTTTAAGGTCCATATGTGTTTTGGAATTCTTGCTATTAGAGAAGTAATCAGGGATATTGAAGGGTGATTGCCAGGGGATTAGGGAAAGGGGAAAATGGGAAGTTGTTTAGTAGGTATATAGTTTCTGGTTTACAAGGTAGAAAGGGTTCTGGTGATAGCTTGCACATCATTGTGAATATCCTCTTTCTAAAAAGATTTAAGATTGTGAATCTTCCAACACACACACACACACACACACACACACACACACACACACACACACACACACAGTATAATACATATATATCACTACAAAAGCATCTGCAAGTCATTTTACCCATATATCTGTATTTCAGAAGACCCACAGCAATGTCTCTAGTAGGTCCCTGAAATCAAACCCATACATTTCTGCAAGTACAAGGAAAAACTGTTCAACTGAACTCGGCTAGCTATGATGAATAAAACAATAAACATTGTTATATGACTTTCACTAACAAAGGAGTAGTCACTAGAAGACCTTTGGAGGTCATAGGACACTCGAATTAGAAACAACCCAGGAACTATGAGGCTGCAGCCTCCATTGACCCCATCCCACTGGAACTGTGGTTGTTTCATTATCCACAGTTTAGAGAAGAGAAAAACATGACAGGAAGAAGCAGGAGTAGGAAGGTAGTCTCTTTCCAAGTCCATCAAGCTAGTGAGGATTTTAAGCTGTTTGGTTCTACTGCTAAACCTTCGCATTGAGCTACAGCAGACTCTTACAGGTTAGAATGAAAATTCATAGGCACAACCAAAGATGCCATAGGAGTTGTGATGGTAACTAAAAGACATCACATGAAAGCAGATAAAGGCAAGGGATTGATGTAGGCCCCCAGGGATGCTCAGAAAGAGGTACACCAGTAGATGAGGTATACTTACACAATTAGTGTCCTTTGAGTTCTTAAGAAAGCATCCTAGAAGTTGCGTCTCAGTGTGGGTGCTAATGAAAGTTGTGTAGAAAGGGGTCATTTTGGGGTCTGAAAACAACCTTGCCCCTTTGGAAGATGCAAATTAGCTCTGCTACCATTGAGCAGTGTTGTCAGAGCCTGAATCACGAACAAAGCAGAACAGCAGAACTGTTCTTTGATCTTTTTGGTACTAAAGGTTAAAGATTAAAACATCCTGAGCCCAGAGATGGGGGAAGCTTTAGACTCTCCTCTCCAAAGCTGATAGTAGCTTTCCATTTGAGCTGTTCCCAGAGATGCCAGTATGCAACTTAAAAGGGACTTTGGTGCCTGCTGTACATGACCTGGACTTGGGAACAAAAGAGAACTGTAGCTTGAGAGAGCTAAAGAGAGAACTTCTGCTTCTCAACTCTCAAGTCTTCAGTGGTCTGTCCTTTTAGTTGTGTATTGTTCTAGATTTCAGGTACGTTCATCAAAACCCTGCATTTGTGGCTGCCTGTCACCTGCATACTAATTAGCACCAAGTGGACCCGCTAGGTGGTCAGTTTTTAACCCCATGGTGTGCACCTGGCTGAAGAGGCATGAAGCCAATCCTGGGGAACTAAGGGCTGCCGCAGATGCAATTAGAAAGAGATGCTCAAAAGCAAGAGCTAAGGTTCTAGAGGAGCTGGCAACAAGAGACAGAGTGGGAAGGAAGGAACTCCCTGACAATAAAGCCTTTGCTCCTTTCTCTTGTCTGTTCAGCAGCAGGGAATCTTCAAATGGCTGCTGGTGGGTTGACATTGGCACTAGTTTTAACACAATTCTCCAGCCAGCGAAAGCCTTTCTTTTTGAGGGATTTGGACTCTCTCCGCCCTGTTAGATTAAACAAACAAATCCTGTGTCAGCTGGCAGAACACATGAGGCTCTCAACATGTTGCATTTAAATAGGAAACCTGGAATAATCACAGCTGAGCAAGCTACCTCTGCCTCCTAGAGCCATGAGTGTGGGGTGTGATATGCTTTTAAAGACATACGCACCCTCCACATCAGTACACAGATGGATACACACATATACCACACATACTTAAACATAAATGCATGAATACATACAGCATGCATGGATGTACACACCACATATGAACACAGGAGCACACATGTCACACTAGAATGAGTAATGTATATGAAGACTTTGTTTCTAGATAATGCAGAGGAAAAACAGAAAGTCACGCTTTATCACAAGAGAATCTCCCTTCCTACCCTCTCATGTTACTGGTGAGTAAATGGAGGCCATGCTATGTATCACTAGTCTTATCCAGAGAATGGCTGAGTGGGCACCAGATGTAGTTCTCACAATTTCCAGTTTATTCATCTAAAAGAGAAAAATCTAAATGCATGCCTCTCTCTATATGCAAGACTATATCTGACTATACATATAATTGTATAATAAGAATCACTATAATAATTAACTAAGGTTAATTACATAACAGTCTCAGGCATATCATTAATATGCATTAAATATACTTGTGTCTCTTCAAGTATAGCATTCTGGTTTAAAGCCAGAATACAGTACTCAAAACAGTGCAAAATAAATATGCAAGACATGGCCAGGGCAGGGCCATTCCTTTCTGCAATAAGCCACCACTCTGCAACCAACAGATGGACAGTCTTCAGAGAAATTCTTATTCTAACCTGGAACATACCTTGACAGGACATAGGAGAGAGGTGCACCTAATAACCTGCTACATCAAGCCTGGGATGTATGAAAATGCCTGCCATGCCCTGCTCTAAGACACTGAAGGGCATGTGTTCCATCTTGATCCTCCCTACACATGTGACCTGGGACTGTGGAAGAGCAATGATACAATGAAGACCATCCTATTGGTGAGAACTGATCTTTGTCCCCGTGTTACTCAGATCACAGCAGAGAGGAAGAGGCCAGGAGGAACCAAGGAACCAAAGGGTCAGGAAGAAAGTGTTTGAGAATCTGGCCTGCAAAAAAAAGGGACAGCAGGAGGTGGACATAGGAAGCTGACTCTCTAGATGTATAGCAACCTATTATCTGGCCCACAAAAAGCACAATTCTCCAAGTGCTGAAAAATTCTGCAGATTTGATCTTGGGCAAAATGGCTTCCTTAGAACCAATGTTCTCCTTTGCACAAGGTCCATGTCAGAAGGGGTCTCCACTGGTTATGTGTAGCTTCCTCTGCACACTCATAGCATGTCACAACGTTGTATTGTGATCTTTATAGTTTTTCCTCCATTCTTTTCTCAATCATTTCTAAGTCTACCAGCGCAGGGTTCTACTGAGCACACTCAGAGTTCTTTGTTTTTAGGAAATTAACATTTCTTGAAAGAAAGAAAGTCAAGCATTGACATGAAAATTAAGTAAAAATATTCTGGAGCATTCTAAGCTTTGGCATGTTAGTACAGAAAATCCCCTAAGGATTCATTCCTTTGTTTTTGTAGAGGAAGATTGGAGCATAAAGTATATTGATAATTTACTTAAATGCTTTACGTCAAATGTGACAAGTAAACTTTCCTCCCTCTGAAGAAACAGTTTTGTGGTGATTTATGAGACTTCCATCTCCTCCCCAGAATGGGACTGTGTGGGGAGGTGGAAACACTTGTTTTCTCAAACACTGTCATTAATCAAACTGTGGGACAAGCACAATTTCTGCCAAGCGACCACATTTGCCTGGACTCAGAGACCCAGAGTGATCTTGGAATGTTTAGCTCTGGCTTGGGCATGATATCTATATACACCTGCAGTATCTCACTGCACACACAGAGCCATCAGTTATCTGGTAAGCAAACATGTAGCAAACACACAAACATTAAGCAGGAGACCATACTCAGTACAGGTTAGAGGAATAATCAGTAATACAATATGATTTATCCACCCATTTACTTGTTCTCTAACATTCACCAGGTACTTCGGATGGCAGGTTAGGTCCCATAACTGATATTGCAGGAAACAAAAGCAGAGTACTATTCTCCCACACAAAATTAAAGTCTAGACATCAGAAGGCCGTGTGAGCAAAGAGAATTGAGTTATAACTAGAAATAGTAAATAGTAAAGGGTTTACAAAGTGATGGAGGCAAATGTATATTGGTTAGTGATCAAGAAAGGCTTCTCTGATTGGGCTGTTTTGAGAGGCATAAGAGTAGCATAAGAATATGAAGAGGTCTGCAGGTAGGATTTTCCCAAGCAGACAAAGAAGCTTAGTGCAAAATGAACATTAAGGAGGAAAGAAGGAAGGGGAGAAGCAATCCAAGAGGAGGTAGAAGGTAGACAGAGGTCTCATCAAAATGCAGAAGGAACTCATACAGGGCCAGCAACAGTCCTCCCAGGCAATCTAGGATGGGGAAAGGGAAATCACAGGGGACAGCGTTTGAATGGGACTAAAAGCACGCCAAGAAATTGACTGCAGTGCTAGATGCAGATGAGAATCTGCCCTTCTATGACCCATGGGAAACTGAAAGCTATGCGTATTCTAGGTGCAGAGGTCATTATCATTTCATAAGGTTGTAAGTGACTGCTCAGCCATCAGAACTCACTTCTAGATCATCTTTTACTAAATATAAACAGTTTTCTTAAACTCGAAGCTGAGCTATGTTTTGTTTGTTTAGGATGATAGTCTTTTCCAAATACAGTCTCCGATGGCCCCATGACTGAGTGGACATGAGCAGTATAGAAAGAGCAGCTCATATGTGAGAGTTAAACTTGATTGTCAAGCTGATTTCATAGAGGATAAGTCCCGCCAGCAAAGCATACCTCTAGGTGTGTCTACCATGGCGTTTTCAGAGATGATAGAGGCTCTGGCCTACACCTGGATTGACGCCCAGATGGAATCATTCTGTGATGGCATTGGTGGAAGGGAGAGAAAAGCACAAAGTAGGGCCTGGTTGGAGGCAGTTGAACACCAGGGCTATGTCCTTGAGAGCTGTATCTGGTCCCGATTCCTTCCTGCATTCGTCAATACTTCCTGCCACTGGTGTGGACTGCTCTGTTCCATGTCTATTCTTTCTCACTGGCAATCCTGAGACTGAAACAGGTAAATCTTTTTGTAGTTGTTGTCATGTCAAGCACAGCTGACTGGAAATCTAAAAGCCACTACTCTGTTTCTCTTCACAATTGGGATAGTGCCAGAGTGCTCTAATAGTTAATGGTTCAGGAAATGTTTCTCTAGAATTGGGATGGCTTGCCTTACAAAGGACCATTCATCAGCCAAAACAACCCTTCTTACACTGACTAGGAGAGACTCCTCCCAATCCAGAATGCCTCCCACTGTGCCCTCAACCTTTCAAACACCCCCTCCCCCAGCCCCAGCCCCCAGTGCAGCCCAGTCTCCCTGACTCCAGCACTGAGCATCATGGAGGAAGGGTGAGCAAGCATAGCAGAGCTTTACAGGAGTTGTTCCCTGCATGGAGCCCAGAGACCTTGACAGCTGGGATGATGAAGGATCAAGAAAACAGACTGACGAGATTACTGAGCAAATGTGAAGAGAAAATTATTACTGTGGAATCTGGTTAATAAAGAAAGCTTTTGCTTCAGAAATAAATATTTCCCTGGTCTGGGGCAACTATGGCACAGACTCTGACTCTCCAAGCCCCTAACATTATGGCCATGAACTTTAATATCCAAACAAAACCACCAGGGTTATAATTCAATCTGCTTATTTTGAAGTAAAGTCAATAATATCATCATTATGTACTCATGAATTAAATATTTCTCTGTCTTCTCATTCCTTTTATTAGTGAAAACCCGAAATACTCTCCCAAAGCTCCTACTAGTTCACAAAGCAGATCACATGTATAGACATGCATGCACCATGCCATTCTACAAACTAAAAATAACCCAAAAGCTTAAAAATATATATAACACAGCAACTCTCCTTAGCTAATGAGAGCTATCCCTTAGTAAACCACATGAGCTACCATGGGTCCATTTCCAATAAGGCTGTCAACTCTCAAGAAACCCAAGGCAAGAATCAATCAGGTTGTATGAAGAAATTTTGCTGTCATGCAAGATAAACTAATCGTGCTGTCCACTGAGAACATTTAGGTTCAGCACAGAATACAGAGGTCATTTAGGGTCTTCAGCTCACAGCATATCTATAAGTCAGAACAAAGGCACATACACTCCCAAGTGTAAAGCCTTTCTCTGATTTATCTGACTAGTGATCCAATATGCTGAACAATCTGATGATCTATTGTTAATTCACTTGCACATCACTTACAAAAATAAAATAAAATAAAGTAAAAGCTTCCAAATAACTATCTGAGACTCTGATCTCTCACACTAAAGTGGATAGATATCTTGAATCCCCCCACCCCACTCCCCATATTAAGCACCTTTCAACACTAAAGTGTGAGAACAAGGGGAAATTTCCAGACACCAAAAGTAGAGGACAGAAAAAATCAATTTAGAAAAGATTCAGAGAGAAACACAAAAGATATAGTATTATGAACATCTTTTATGTCACTGTGGGTGAGCACTGTCCACAGCACTATAATCAAGCATTAAGCCATGTGTTGCTATGAAGGCATTTGCAGGCAGGAACCATAATCAGTTAACTCTCAAGTAAAAATGATTATCCTAAATAATCTAGTGATCTCTCCAGCCAGTTGAAAGGCTTTATAAATAGAGCTACAGCTTCTCAAAGGGGAGATATTCTACATGTGGACAATTGTTTCAACCTGGACACATGATTTTCTCGTGGCCCGTTCATAGATTAGACATTTGCAAGACTCAACCTTAACTGTTGCTCAAATCATTTCTTTGTAATAAGTATCTCAAAATACACTCCTCCTGGCTTTGTTTCTCTGATCAAATCTTGACTGATGCAAGGCATTAGCAGCTAAGCTGGAGGTGTCTGTTGTTGCCTACTTCTGCTCTGGGGAAATGGGACATGTTTGAGGCCTACAAAGGTAGACTACATGAAAATATACAAATATCTAGCCACCTTGGTCATGGTTCTTAGTACAGGAAAGAAAACTATTGAGTTACTCTAGTAGAGTGGTTCTCAACCTTGCTAAGGCTGTGACCCTTTAGTTTCTCATGTTGTGGTATCCCTAATCATAATATTATTTTCATTACTACTACTACTACTATGAATTGTAATGTAAATATGTTTTCTGATCATCTTTGGGGATCATAACCCACAGGTTAAGAACGACTCCTCATATATATATATGTGTGTGTGTGTGTGTGTGTGTATATATATACATATATATATATATATGTATATATATATGAGCAGTCTAAATACACACATATTTAGAGTATGTTTATATATATATATATATATACATATATATATTATTACATATATAATGTTCTGTATGCACACTGGGGCACCAGATCTCATAATAGATGGTTGTGAGCCACCATGTGGTTGCTGGGAATTGAACTCAGGACCACTGGAAGTACAGTCAGTGTTCTTAACCTCTGAGCCATCTCTCCAGCCCTAAACTTTACTGCTTTAAAAAGAAAAAGAAAAAGGAGTTGGGTATACAGTTGACCTGTATACTACTTGCTTGCTTACTTGTTTATGCCATGAGTCCAACCAAAACTAAATGTTCATAAATACACTCAAATATTGGATTTATTTTCTCATAGGTGTTTTCTCCAAAGCAGCTTGTGTGTAACATGAATCACTTCCTTTCCTATCCAGCAAACTGACAAAATCCATACAAGAGAATACCATGAATTGGACAGGAGGCAGAACAAGAGACTATCTCAGTCATGCTCTTGAACATCAACTGTGGCATGCAATTATGCATCATTCGGTGAAGTCTTATATCTAGATGTTCTGTGTGTTTGATTTCATTCCACTTAGTAGTAGAATAAACTCACAGAACACCTACAGGTGAGGTGAAATCCCCATGAATCTACACTAGGAAACATGAACAAAACTGGCTTATGCAAACCCTGGAAGCAGTTTGCAAACACTCAAGACTGGATCAGATATAGAGGGTTTACAATGGAGTACTTGGCAGCGGAAACAATAAATAAATGAATGATGGCTGACTGCTCTGGCACAAACATAGTGCACAGCAATGAAAGCCCCATACTCATCCAAATATTTCATATCTCTCATGATCTTACCATATGATATAAATGTAAGGCCAGGGCTTGACCCCTACTTACTTGCATCCTTTATCTAAGTTTTCAACTTAATACTAGGAGCTATATATTAGTCACAGTTGTATCCATAGAGCTCAGGGAAAACATCTGGCATAAAGGAGATAGCCAGTACACATTAGTTGGACCATTGGGTGAATTTGAAAATAATCCTTGCATGCCAGGAACAAGCTTAGGTGTTTCTAGCCTGGAATCCTACTGATTGAAATCTCAGACTCTGGTCTTATCTGCCAGGATGACTACCTGCCACATGCAACCCTGGAGCCATTGTCATCTGCTCCATCTGCCTAATTACAACTTCTCCAGATTCCCTGACATCTCCACCCAGCAGCCACTCAAACCCCAGTGTGACCACATCTTGCCAATAATCCTCAGACAAAGGAGTTCATCTTTACTGACAAAAAATATAAGCATAAAGCTTGCACATTTCATATTACTTAGCATTGATTCTGGAAAGCTGGTCTTAGAGAAAATGGGAAGTACAGCAGAACTCAGAAAATCAGACAACCTTGACACAACAGATTAAGGAATAAAGTAATCAAGTCAAAAGCAGGCTACTGTCACAATTAAATACCGAGACAGGCTGAAAACTCCCCTATGCCTTTATCTATAAGAAATCAAAACAAGCAAAGGGTCAGATTTTAGGGGGAAAGGGATCATCATTTTTCTGTTGATGCACAGTAGAAAGCCAGAGAGCTCTACACAGGGTCAGGTTGGTCAGTGGTCCTCACAACACTAATTTAGCCTTGCAGCATCAGTTGACCTAAGCATAAAGTGTATTTTAATGTCCACGAAGAAGACACCACTGCTCAGTAAACTCCATCATCTCTGCCGGATAGAACAAGAACACTATTGTTGTCTAGGTCAGCAACACCAAGTACATTTTCCTCTACCAAGATCATAAAAGCCCTGATGTCATATAGTTTGAGAATATTCATGAGCTCATTGGATATTTTTGATTACTTCAGGCATCATTTAAACAGTATTGTTTTAGGGAAAGAGATAGTTCAGACTACTAATGCTTCTCAATGTCTAAAAAGGCTCATTTGTTTTCTTCTTTCTATTAGTGTTACCTAGAGCATAGACTGATACACTTGGCCTTTTCTTGGGTACAAAGTGATGTCAGTATCAGTTTCATATCAGCAATTTACTGATCTCCTACTTGGCACCTAACACATTTGATGCAGAGAGTCGCTATAAGTCTGTATGTATTCTAACAGGGCTGTGGGGATGCTGACAAAAATGAGATTAATACTGAAAACTGAAGACATACTGAAGTAGCACAAAGCCTGAGGTATAATCAAACTGTGACTTGGAACTTGTCTTTAGGCTGAGTCTAACCAATTCAATGCTTTTGAGAAGTGCCTCCCTTCTCTGAGCCACAGCTGCTGCCTTGCTGGAAAAGGCTTCATTGTGCACTGTCAAAGTCCGCGAGAGCACGGCTGGTCAATCCTAATACTCTGAAGAGTTTAAAGGCAGAAAAAAAAATGTGTACTTTGTATTCTTTTAGAAAGAGTGTCCTTAGAGAAATTCACCCTAAGAAGATCATTCTCATGATGAAGTACCTGAGGGAGAACTTACAAGCCAAGTTTTAAGGTCTTCCTAGAACACAATATGAAATACTTTGGCAAGTATCATCATTGTGTGTGATGTAATCATGACTACGATATTGTAAACCTCATTCTTTTCCTACCTTTTCTGCTTGCATGACTAAATGTTGGCTATAATCAGCTCATTGTTTAAAAGATTCATTTATTTTTCTTTTATGTGCATGAGTGTTTTTCATGTATAGCACATGTAAAGGCCAGAAGAGGGCATAGCATCCCCTGGCACTGGAGGTTTGAACAATTTTAAGCTGTCATGTGAGTGCTGGGGGCTGAATCTGGGCACTCTGCAAGAGCAGCAAGTACCTTTACATACTGAGCCATCTCTCCAGCCCCTCTGTGCATTTGTAATTGCCCCCTTCTCAACAGGGAGCTCAAGTGTTCAAGATGGGTAGGTGAGGAACAGTCTTAACCCTTTCCATGAAACAACCTTAGACAAATTCATGTATTGCCCTAGTAATTCTCCTAGTTATCTAAACCTTGGAATCTAGCTAGCTTGAAGCTATAAAGTCACATACCAACGCAGTCTCCATTATCCAGAACATAATAGGAATGGGGTAATTACCCACTGATTGGGTTTGTGACAAACAGCACCCTAAATTTGATATTGAGATTATGTGGTTTGGCACTTTCAGCAATCCAATCAGCCAGATGATTGGCCTCTTCCTTTCTTGTCACGCTTGCTACAAGCTTTACACGATAAATTGTGTAATGTAGGACCCAGTTGCAATCACTTACCAGGGTTAAGGAATTAAAGCAGTCATTTGATTTTATGCACATAAAACATTGCATATTTAAAAGTTTCTTATTGCTTACAATCACTGTTGAGACCATAGCGAGAACTCCCAGGAATGTCTCTATCAAGCATGGGCATGTATAGCCTTGTTCTTCCATACTCTGACTACAAAGAAGGCCTCCTCAGAAACCACTGCTTTAACCCCTACATCATTCATTTCCCCGTTGAGACTTCCAGATCCTTAAGACACAAAATAATACTATGTCTTTTGTTCTTTTTTTTCCTGGTATTATTAGTTTCCTTCTGAAGAAATTGACAATATAATATTTGAGGAAATATTCTGATTATGAGTAGCCCTTTATACATAGTTTTTATTTCCTAGAAATTGAAGAAAATGTGAGGTTGCTATGAAATTACTTGGATCAGTTTATCTGTGAAAACCATTTTATTTCTTATTGTTTGAAAGTGGGAAAGATAAATGCATCCTTTTCTATTAAATTTTTTTCAAGCAATTTATTTTTATTATAGTTTTCCCTTCCCCTAACTCCTCCTAGATCCTAACTATCCATGGCAAGAAAGAAAAGAACAGCTCAGATCATGCCTAGGACAGGTGGGGAGGGTGACAAGGGAGCAGAGGAAAGGGGGTGGGGGGCAGAAAGACAAAAGGATAGGGAGGGAGGGGGCAGGAGGACAGGGGACAGAAAGACAGGGGGCAGGAGAACAGGGAGCATGGGGATGAGGGAGAAGAGAACAGAAAAAAAAGGGGGGAGGTGGCAGGTGGAGGGGAGAAGGGGGGCAGAGGACAGGGAACATGGCTCAGCTAATGTCAGAAATAACACAGTGTAACCAGGAGCAGTGTTAAATTTGTCATCTAATAATGTGTTGATAAAATTTTCGGTTATTCTTCACACATCATTATCAAATGTTTGAATCCCCCTTCCATATGCAGGTTTGAAGACCTGCCAGCTGTTTGTAACAGTTTACACTAGCACTGATAACATATCATGTTGTCAGTGTTTAAAGGCATTACTTTTTTATGTTATTTCTTTCTAGGATAGTTTGGAAAGGATTTTTTAATGCAGGATAGGTCTGGCTATGTAGCTCAGGCTGACTTTGAATTCATGACCCTCATGCCTCAATCTTCTAAGTAAATCTTTAGAGATTATAGTCACACATATCAGACTCTCCTGAAGAAGTCATGCTTTAAAAAAAAACACAAAACAGAGCATTCTTTATCTATGAATATTTTGAAGTCACAATACCCTTTAATCCACAGGTGGGCTCCTTTGTGTCTGGACTCCTGTATACGACATGAGGATGGTACCCTTCCTTGGTCAGCGGATGCTTTTTAACAGGCTCAATGAAAAAGTCTCCATGTGGTAAGTGGAAAGATCCAATCTGTAAATATAGTCAATAAGAGGTTTTATTTGAATCAATCTACAAAGAAAATTATTAAAGTGAAACATTGTGGAGATCTGGGTAATCTCTGGAAATCCCAAAATCAGTGTTCTCAGACTCTGATGCATACAAATAATTGGATCAAATGTCCTTTTAATCTTAAGTATTAAGAGATTGGTCATAGATGCCTTTGAGATGCTGATGAATATGTCCACATAGATCCAAAATATCACTTGCAGTTGTTCAGGCTCTTGCATCCTCCTTGGGACCATTGCTGGACATCTATGGATAACAAGTAAGAGCCAGCCCATGTTTCTGCTTGTCCCCATGGAGTCAATGCTTATGCCTTCAACCCCTGGATAACAGAACATTTTTCTGTGTGAGATAATATGATCATACTGTCACCCAATTGCTTTCCAGGATGTGTTTAATCCCTCCCTCTGGGAAACAAACATAATGTTAAGTGTTTTGATCCAGTGGATAGCTTCTGTCATGTTTCAGGCAAAGAGGATGTTCTCATTCATGGATATGGAGATCCATTCTACTACATATGAGAGTGCTGATCCATGAGGAATTCAATGCAGGGGGTTGATCTGGAAGTGTCATTCTTTCTACTCTTTTGTTCACTAAGGAGATCTTAGTACCCAATGAGGTGCTTAGCAAAGTCCTTGCCAGCCGGGCATGGTGATACATGTCAGTTTTACTCAGCATATATTCTGAAGGCATATGCAGAAGGATTATAAATTTGATGTCATCTGGGAAACACCCAGGGTTCCAATCCCATCATGCATGAAACAAAGAGTTCACCCCTGGTGACCTGCTTAGAATTTTATGTCAAGGTTATCAGAAGAGCAGGCCCTGGAATTAAACTGGGCTCAACCCAAACGAAGTGGCTCCTCACTTATGATCTTGGGTAAATGACTTTCTCAGTTTCTCAGGGATAATTACAGGCTATTGTGAAGGGCAAATGAAAACACAAGGCTTGTAGAGAAGGAAGGGTGCAGGGTCTTACCTAGCATTAGGCTCTTTCCAGACTCTGACCAAGTCGTTTCACAGAATTAGGGTTATAAACCTAACACTGGGGATTGGAAGGAGACTGGAAAAGACTTCCAGGTCCCAGCTCCTAACTCCATACATCTGAGCCTAATGCTGATCAGATCAACAGACAAGAGTAGCTGACCAGCCAGGCAAACAGGAGGCAAGGAAGGCTCCTCTCAGTCTCGGTGTCCTTCTAAGTTCCTGCTTCCAGACCCCAAAACTAATCTTGCAATAGTTTTTCTATTATGATGCTAACCTCAAAACATTCTTAGTATGAAGAATAGCAAACTTGTGGAAGTAGTCTACAAGATTATTTACTTCTAACTTCAGATTTGTTTTTAGTCTGACATCTCCTAAGAGACATGACACTTTTTTTCTGTAGCTTTGTCTGAGAAGAACCTGTGTGAGAGGAATGACTGACAGGGTCCAGAGAACAGTACTAAGTAATTTTAACAAGTGAGTGGAAACAGGCTCCATGCATTACAGAGATTTTGATCCATTTCTGCTATGAGTCAGAGACCAACAAGAGAGAAGAAAGCCTGCCTGCTGCTAATGAGGTTCATTTGTGCCATAGGAACAAAGCCGAATCTGGGGCTCCTCGGGGAGCCGGGGCCCTGTGGTCAATTGTGCACTGTTATCAACCTAATACTAATGTCCCTGGAGGAAACAATTACAAAACCACCAAGGAAGGTTAATTGAGAATTCTTCAGACTCCCAACTTTGGGTTCAAATAGTGGAAAAGAAACAAACAGAACTCTATCTCAGAGCCTCACTATTCTATGGGCAACATGAACAAGAATGTCTGACAGACACACATTTTCCTAAAAGCTTTCTTACATTTGTATTCCTCCATGGGGTCATCCCTGCTAGCGTGTGCAAGTACACACACACACACATACACACACACACACACACACAGAGAGAGAGAGAGAGAGAGAGAGAGAGAGAGAGAGAGAGAGAGAGAGAGAGAGAGAGAAATCATCTCATCTGTCTCCGTAGTCCACAGAAGTTGGCAGTGACCTGTGAGTGTACAAGTAGGGCTCCTAGCTGTGAGAGCCACTGTACAAGGTCATGGAGAAGGGAACAGGTGGGAGAGAGGATGAAGGCACATCAGTGGTGTGCTGAGTAGAATGGGGTGTTTTCAGGCTATGCTGTGCACTAACTTGTCTCTTCCAAATCATAAACAAAAGCTGGAGCATTGGTGGCTCAGTGGTAGAATTTTTGCCTGCCAAATCATAAACACAGACATGTGTCTATGGTGCCCAGGAGGCCCAATGCTCCCAGTGTCCTGGTCTCTTCTTAGTTAGTAGAAACTGGGTCATGATGGATGAAAACACACTGTTTGCTCCCAATGAGAGGGCTGGCCTCACACTTTGCCTACCCAGGAAAATCATCTTTCTATTTCCAGCCTTCACTCTGAATGAACAAAGCCATCTATTTCCTAGTCTTCCTTGCAACTTATTCCCTTCTCTTACCTTTCAAGAGGATTGTGAAAACAATGGACAAAACATGTGAAGTCACTAGTCAGGGGGATCTCTACAGAATGAGGCCCTGGCTGAAGCCCAAAGCAGATCAATTCTCCCTTCCATCTCCTCTGTCTTCCTCTCTCTTCTTATCTACCAGCCTTGGGACACTGCTAACTCACTTGTGGAAATGAACTCATCTGTTTTAACTAACATAGAAGTACCTGTGAATGCTTTCAAACACCACTACCCTTTAAAGGTAATTTTAAAAAAGATTAAAAAGATTTTATAGCAATACAAACATGGAAAGATCTGTTCAAACCATAACTGGCAAGTTCCCACACATCTTTCATAAAGGGAACACACTCAAGTGAAGGACAATTACCATCAGCAAAACGTTCCCTGTCCCCTTTTGTAACCAATAGCACCTCCAAAGGACACTATTACCCTGATGTCTAACCACTAATAAGTTAGTTTTAAGTCTACACTCAATTTTAAACAACAGCTCAGATTCAGACATTGGTGAGATAAGGAGGCAATGTAATTAATGGCCCTTATAGCCCACACCCTGGTCTTAGAAATAAGCAAGCATAGTTTCTAAGCTAGGGTTTCTCCAATAAAGACTGATATCATCAGTTTCCGAGGTTCCAGTTTCACCAAGTCATAGACCCTTTTTCTCGATACTAGATATACTTTCTTTTTTTTTTTTTTCTTTTTCCTTTTTTTTTCATTCAAAACAGTCAGACTTTGGGGAAAAAACAGGCCTGACTTAACCATTCAACTCCAGCAAGAACAAGTAATGCATCTTTGTACAAGTGATTTGATCCTCTGAATCTCTGACCTCATCTGTCTAGTAGGGATGGCAGCATGCTTTCTATAGAACAGTTACACTAGGGAACGAATGAGGTAATGCATGGAAATTCCTCTAAATTACGTCTGGCCTTCAGTAAATGTCTCACATTGATAGCACCTATCGTATGACTAGGTCATTCATTTCTTCATCTTGGGATATGTATGACACAGCTATTTATTTTTGGAGATAGTTTTTGATTCTAGGAAAAAATTAAAAAAAAAAAAAACAAAAAAAAAACCCTGCTCACAGAAAGGTGGGAGAGCTAGCTACTCTAAATTATTTTTGTTTTTCTTGAAACTATGTCCTGTCATGATTCTTCAGATGTCTTCCCATAGATTCACTATTGTTTTTCATAAGAGGGAAAAAAAGGGCCGGGCATTGGTGGCACACACCTTTAGTCCCAGCACTCAGGAGGCAGAGGCAGGGCAGATCTCTGTAAGTTCGAGGCCAGCCTGGTCTACAGAGTAAGTGCCAGGACAGGCTCCAAAGCTACACAGTGAAACCCTGTCACGAAAAAAAAAAAAAAAAATGAAAACAAAAACAAAGAGAGAGAGAGAGCGAGAGAGAGAGAGAGAGAGAGAGAGAGAGAGAGAGAGAGAGAGACAGACAGACAGACAGAGAGAAAGAGAGAGAGAGAGAGAGAGAGAGGGAGGGAGGGAGGGAGGGAGGGAGGGAGGGAGGGAGGGAGGGAGGGAGGGAGGGAGGAGAGCAGTATGAATTAACAAAAAAAAAAAAAAAAAAAAAGCAAAAAAACACCCATTCAGTTATTGAAGTGGGTCTTTAGTCACCAAACAGAACAAGACACCTGGAGATGCTCTGTCCTGGAATTTTTCCATTTTAGTATGCTAAAGAGTGTTGCGGAAAGCTTATCTAAATGCACATGTGGAGCTGAAGAGATGACTGTTTAAGAACACTTGCTAAACCTACAGAGGACCCCAGCATCCATTTGGTGACTGGCAACCAAGTATATCTCCAATTCAAGAGGATCTGATTCCCTCTTGCCTTCTGTGGGCACCAGGGATACACATGGTAGAAATACATGCATGTAAACAAAATACATATATACATAAAATAAAATACTGAAAAAATATTTTTAAAAATGTATGTGCCCATGAGCCCATCCCAGGATTTTATAGATGTGGTATTCTACCCTGTGATCTTCATTGAAAGCACCTTGTGGGTCTGTTACATATAAACCATGTATCACTGTCTGGAAAACACTGTACTCTGCCATTATGAGGTGTTTGATTGTTTTTATCTCCTTTACTTCCATGTGGTGTCAAACCAAGGATGAAAGTGGAATCTATATTGTTGTGCTTTGATCCGAAATCCATTCTCAACCCAGGCTTGTGTTTTTGGACACCTGTTCCCCAGCTAAAGGCACTACTTTGGGAGGGAGGTACAACATGGCCAGTAGGAGGAGATCACTAGGGGTGTGTCTTTAAAGGCTATATCCAACCTTGACTATTGTCACTTTCTCTTTGCTTGCTGGTCCATATGAACAGCCTCTGTACAAAGTCCTACCAACATAAACTGACTGCTTTACCATACCTTCTTTGCCATGATAGACAGAAATCCTCTGGAATCGTGCGTGCGTGCGTGCGTGCGTGCGTGCGTGCGTGCGTGCGTGCGTGCGTGCGTGTGTGCGTGGTGGTGGTGGTGGTGGTTAACCTTGATTACCAACTTCACATACCTGGGAAGAGGGAATGTCAACTGAAGAATTGCCTTCATCATAGGCAGGTCTATTGGGGACATTTTAACTATAAGAAAGCCCATGCCACTGGGAGCAGTAAATCCCTAGGCAGACGTCCTGGCCTGTATAAGAAAGGTAAATGAACATGAGCCTGGGAGTAAGGCATTAACAGAATTCCTCCATGGATTCTCTTTTAGTTTCTGCCTCCATGTTTCTGTCTTGGATTCTGTAAACCAAATAAACTTATTTCTGCCCTAAGTTGCTTTTGATCATGGTATTTTGTCACAGTCAACAGAAACAAAACTAGGACAGTGTGCATGTATTTGTGTGTGTGTGTGTGTGTGTGTGTGTGTGTGTGTGTGTGTGTGTGTGTGTGTTTCCTTCCATTAAGTTGGTTGTGCTAGGCATTTTGTCACAGTAACATGAAATTAGCCTTTGTAACTGCACAAATAAAGCCTTAAGTAGTTTACCTCAATCACAAGAAATTTCAAGTATGACAATAGCTAAATACAAGTTGTAAAGATGTGGGTCTGAAAAAGGGTGTTCACGGTATCTCTGCAGATGAAGAGTGCAAAGATGTTCTCCAAAAGTCTGAAAACATTCTGGTAAATAGTAGATGTCCTAGCTGATTTAGAGTTTCGTATTTAAGAAGAAAATGAGATTCTGAAAGAACTCTACACATAAATGCTGAAGTAGCTCTCTAAAATTACCCCTCAAATTTTTAAAGAATTTTTTTTGGATTGCAAACTGCATTCCTAAGTAGACTAAGAAAAGAATTATCAGCTAAAACCCACTATAGCAATGGTTATAAAAACAAAATCAAACAAACAAAAAACCCTGCATAGAATGCTCCCAACACTGTCCTTGGTGGAGGTGTGATCCTCATGGGTGGGTCCAGTTTACAAAACAATCTTTCTTGTTCTGAACAAAAGATGACATCAGAGAGCTAGAGTCACCAAGACACACCCTCTTTTCCCAATAAATAATCTGACAAAAAGGCTTCTGCATCTACAAATTTCTCAGTTTCTAATTTTATTTTCAATCAGTCTCAGCTAGTCATCTGAGATAGTTTGCCATATCTCCCCAGAAAAAATGAGGAGCCCAACAAAAGAGAAAAGGGGGAAAATGCTTGCACATTGGAAGCCAGGGAAACCGGCTATTAGAGAACAATAGTAGAAAACTCCAAATGGAAAAGCACTTTCTCTCCTGTGGGGACCAGAAAACCACTAAGGTGATTTCAGCCTTATGACACAGCAGGTCATCGTTTTCAAACTAGAAGCCACCCTCACTGTGAGAACATAAAGTTTTCCTGGGATATGAAGAAATTATCCCTGCCTTGTCTTCCCCCATTCTGGTGAGGAAGGTCCCACCCCTGCAGAGAACATAATAGCCATGAAAGGCAGCTATTGTAACTAGAGGGCAAGCCTCTTGTTCACTATGATACCTGAGACAAAGCATTCCAGGAAGTTTAATGATGACCCTGGCAAGAGGATGGACTCTGATGGCCTAGTGATGGGTATAAACTAACCCTGAGGGGCTCTGATATCGCACTCACTTCACTGTCACAGAAGGCAAGAGTGACAATGGGGAAGCCCTCTAACATTAAATCCATGAACTGGTGCACTAACAATATTTATATCTATGTAATAGCTGTAAAAACAGAAGGCAGAATAATTCCTTTTAAGGGCCCTTTGTTTAGCTCCTATCACAGCTGTAGGTGAACAAGTTCAACATAGTTAAATGCCACCCTCGATGACCTTACAGAGAAAATAGATTTGAGTAATTAAATACTAGTTTTTTCACTAAGTACAAATGAAATCATTCTGCTTGGCTCAATATATTTTTAAAGCCTTGAAGACAAGATTAAAGTGCTGAAGGTAAGGTAAATATCAACTGGGAAAATCTTCATTGCTAAGAGGCTCCAAACTAATCCAGTGTAGTCAAATGGGCATCTGGGTAAAATAAAACACCTGAAAGGAACAGATGGAGATCTCTCCATTGGAGGATAGTTTGAGATGTGTGGTATAAACCCCTTTGTTAGTTCACCCACAGAGTCTTCGATGAAGTACACATTGCTTTCTTTATATCTCTGCATGTCTTATGTCAAGAATGCAATGGGTAGAAAACAGAGGACAGTAGCTGAGGCATCATACAATAAGAACCTTTCTCTCTTTGAGAATGTGAGATCATCTTCTTCATCTAAAAGTCACCTATTGTCTTCACTCTGCTTCCCATTGCTGGGATAATTTAAAAGCAACACCAGGAAGACAGGGCTTATTTGGCTCACAATTCCATGTTATACAGCATCATTGAGGTTAAACCCAGATGGCAGGAACTTGAGACAGTTAGTTACAATCGTGGTAAAGAGCATAGAGCAATGAACTATTGCATGCATGCTTGGGACCCTGACTAGAAAATAGAGTGACCCATAGTGGTTAAGTTTAGCCCCCTCAATTATCCAACAAGATAATCCCCCACAGAAATGTCAACCTGATCTAGGTAATCCCTCACTGGAATTCTCTTCTTAGATGTTTCAAGATTGTGTCATCGTTGATTGAAACTAACCATATCTGGTCATGAGCCCAGGAAGAAGGAGCCCAACTTTTCATGGTGCTGGACTAAAGGCTTAGCTGAGACAAAGCAAGCTGGTGGGAAAGATAAAGAGCAAATTCGGAGTAGTGGTTAGAAAGGGGAATATGAGTGTTTGCATCAGTGACTGTTGAATATAGCAGAGGAGGAAAGATTTACTCTAGCCAGCTGTCTCAGAGGAATTCAGTTAATCACTGCAGGGTAGGAAGATACTGTGGAGAAGCTCAGTTCATGGCAGTGGGATCATGTGGCACTGACTGTTCACATCATGGCAGACAAAGGAAGAAGATAGGGGGACAGGAACCAAAGGTCAGTTTACAACCTTCAAAGGCCCTGCATCTTAAAGGTCCCACAGCCTCCAAGAATAGACTCACCAGTAGGAAATAAGTGCTAAAAATGGGTCTGTGAAAAGGATTTCAGATTCAAACCATAATATTGCTTAATCTGTGGTCAAAGGCAGAGAGTACAAAAGTACTTTGCACATTGACACCCTAGCACTCATAAGAAAGCATTCTAGGGCAGAAAGTCAAATTTTTCCTATGTTGAAGACCTTCAAATATATTAAATCCTATGTTACTCCACAACAGTCATTCTCCCCAATCTCCCCCATCCCTCTCCCTCTTTCCTCTTTCCTTTCCTCTCTCCTTTCTTTCCCCCCTCTCCCCTCTCTCCTCTCTCCTCTCTCCTCTCTCCTCTCTCCTCTCTCCTCTCTCCTCTCTCCTCTCTCCCTCTCTCCTCTCTCCTCTCTCCTCTCTCCTCTCTCCTCTCTCCTCTCTCCTCTCTCCTCTCTCCTCTCTCCTCTCTCCTCTCTCCTCTCTCCTCTCTCCTCTGGCCTCTCACCTCTCGCCTCTCTCCTCTCGCCTCTCTCCTCTCCTCTCTCCTCAAGCACTGAGGATGGAAGGCAGGTCCTCACTTGTGCTAAGCAAGAACTCCACCACTGAGCTCCAACTTCAGCCCACACCTCATTATTTGAAATTCTGATTTCAACATACTAAATTAACATCATGACCAAGTAATGAATTCCAACCTGCATATTCAAAATTGTTGATATAATGAGTGGTGAGAACTTGTAGTTTAGGATTAAATATTCATTGACAGTTTTATCCTGCTGCCAAGCTCTCATGCTGTGTGTCCTTGGTCACACCAGGAGAAGGCATGGAATGTGCATTGATGAAGCTCTTCAGAGTGAATTGCATGTTAAAAAGAAGCTCTTGTGACCATGTCTGACACTTGGCATAGATTCAGAAATAATGCCTAGTTCTTATGAAATGAGAAAAGCTTAGTTAGCATTGCTCAAATTTCAAAGGCTCTGTCTGTCAGCTGTTGGGGTCCTATCTCCTCACCTCCATTTTCCCACAAGTGAATACTCACAATATATGAAGTCATCCACCCAGCAAAACTATCCTAATTGTGAGAAGCCTCTGTTAAGGCATGAGAGTCTATTGCTGTGTATCTTCCACTTACCATCTTAGTCCTGCCCTCTGGAATGATGCCAGAATGTGCCCATTCTTTTATCTGTAATATCAATTTAAATATATTGTACACATTTACATGTACTTCTGAGTGTTCTCTCTCTTGTCTCAATGCTTTCATTTACTTTGACAATTTGTCATTGCCATTGTGTTAATTTTTCAGCAGTCTTGTTTTTCTCTATAGAACATCTACAGCACCTATTACAGCTTGTCAATAACTCTTTCCAAATAGCACCAGGTTTGGAGATGGGGAGTCTAGCATATTAATGCTATCAGCTTTGGAGAAATTAAATAGTGGAGAGAGAGAGAGAGAGACAGAGAGACAGAGACAGACAAAGACAGACAGAGACAGAGAGACAGAGAGAAATCAGGACTTACTTCATTCCCTAACATCATCATCAACAACAAAAAAATGATCTATGATCTATTTTCTTCACCAGGCAACCTGGAAATGAGTGTCAGAACTGGAGAAAGGAGACACTGAAAACACTCAGGGTAGAGAGTCTCACACTCCCTGAAGCTTAATGATTTTTAATGATTTTTTTCCTAAGGTCCCACATTGATTAGCGTCCACTGGAGCTTAACTGTCATGCTATTCTTAGTGTTCTGTCAGCATCCAAATAAGGACAGCTGTGAAGAGTTGCAGCAGACCATTTGGGTTATGAACAAGTACGACAGAACATCTCACTGCAAGCCAGGTAGGAATGCCCCATACAAAACTGTGAAGGGCAGATTAGTCAAAAGGGTGATTTCCCCAGTATATTTTTAACATTTTTTTCAAAAGCAAATTATATCCACTTAGTGTAACGCACACTCATACTCACTTAGATTCAACAAATAACTCATCGCCTTTGATGTCACCATTTGCTGAACCATCTGAAGGTTATCTGTATGTATTATAGCAATCAGCTTAATGTACATCAACATGAATGTCCTAAGCCGGCAGCCTCATACATAATCACCATTCCATTGCTTTACACAAGAAAAATGGCAATCATTCTATAATGAAAATATGTGATATAATTACGGCTGCCTTCCTTCATCAAAGCAGTTTCTGACTGAACACTAAGAATAGCTTGACAACATCAGAGAACATCACACTGGGCACAATGCAAAAATGAACATACCTTGGGGAGCAAAACCACAACAGACAAATCTATATCACACTTGTGGCTCAGGAAACAGTGTGGGAGAGAGTATAGAATGATTGTAAGAGTCGGAATACTAGGATGTCTGCTTTAGAATAGTGTCTCATTGACAGTATCAACAGATGCTAACAGAGAAAGGAGAAACACTGTGGGGCCCCACCCCTAGACAAGGAACTACAGGCAACTAATGAGAGCTAGGTGGGGGAGAATTGGCTGCTCCAGGGGATGAGGCCCTAGTTGACGATCTCATACAAAGTGGTTAGCCCTGAGCTGGGTGGTGGTGGCCCATGTCTTTAATCCTAGCACTCAGGAAACAGAAGCAGGCAAATCTCTGTGAGTTCGAGGCCAACCTGGTCTACAGAGCAAGCTCCAAGACAGGCTCCAAAGCTATACAGAGAAACCCTGTCTTGAAAAAAAAGCCTTAATTTTAAAAAAGTGGTCATCCCTGAAATCATATACACACAAACAGGAAAATCAAACTCAGGTTGCATTCATATACTTACACATACCTATAAATAACTATATATAACAATAATAAAGAAAATTAAGCTACCAGTTTGAGGGGCCATGGAAGGAATTGGAGGAAAGGGGCTTGAGAGGGGCTAGAGGAAGGAAAGGGAAGGGGAAAGTGATATAATCATATCTTACTTAAAAACTTATTTAGAATACCAAGTTTTACCCCCACACACACACACTTCTAATATCTAGTCGCAAGATTGTCCAATTATATAATTTACAGAATTTCCCAGGAGTTCCCCAGACGAAGTGGCTGAGACAAAGCAAGCAGAGAGGGAGTTATTTTTTCTTTTTCTCTTTAACTTTGCAACAAGTTTGTTTTACATGTCAATCCCAGTTCCCTCACCCTCCCCTCCTCCCCTGACCCCTCCCAACCCCCATCCCATCCCCTTTCTGCTCCCCAGAGAGGATGAGGCCTTCCATGGGGCATCTTCAAAGTCTGTCATATCATTTGGAGCAGGACCTATGCCCTCCCCCATGTGTCTATGTGGGATGGGCTCCCAACGTCTATTCGTATACTAGGGATAAATACTGATCCACTATCAGAGTCCCCATAGACTGCCCAGTCCTCCTAACTAACACCCACTTTCAGGAGGTCTGGGTCAGTCCTATGCTGGTTTCCTGGCAATAGACTAGGGTCTGTGAGCTGCCCCTTGTTCAGGTCAGCTGTTTCTGTGGGTTTTTCCAGCCTGGTCTTGACCCCTTTGCTCACCACTCCTCCCTAAAGAGATGAAATTATAACAGATGAGAAGCAATAGGTTACTCTGGAAACAGAGAAAGGAAATCGTCACAAATAATTAGAAAGGTAAGAGAAGGAAAGATCAACCAGATTTTCTTTTGAGTTTATTATTGTGTATTACTTCTGTAAAATGATAGGTTTAAGGAACAAGTTCTTAACCCATAGATAATGAGCAGAGGCAGATTGGGCTCCTTATAAAACAAAAAGAAAACCATCTTTCCAGCTGTGATAAAATGCCCTGGGAGGCAGTAACTCCATGCACAGACCAATCTTTCAAGAGCAAGCAGTTCTGCAGGAAGACTAGAGCCGGTGCCTCCACTCTGCCAGCATAAATTGCATTGGCATTGCTCCAGGCTTCCCACCCCAATTTCTTCCTTCCCTACCTCCCTCCCTCCCTCCTTTCTTCCCTCCCTCCCTGTCTCCCTCCCTCATTTCCTCCTTCCCTCCTTTCCTCCCTCCCTCTTTTCCTCCCTCCCTCCCTCTTCCTCCCTCCCTCCATCCCTCCCTCTTTCTCCCTCCATTCCTCCCTCCCTCCCTCTTCCTCCCTCCATTCCTCCCTCCCTCCCTCCTTCCCTCCTTCCTTCTGCCATCACTCTTCTTCTTCATGGAAGATGAAGAAGCCCAGACTTTCCATTTTGGAAAAGTCCATTCCCAAAGCAAAAAAGATGTTTTTAAAAAATATAATTGGTAGCTACAGGGGAAATAATAGTAGCATTAGGCTTTTGGGAGCTTTATGGTTTTCACTCACATTTCAGTGATACAGCCAGACTGTATTTTGCATGCTTTACGATTTTGAATGCATTAAAATATAAGATGTACTTGCGGTACCGAACACAGTTATGCCCATTTTAAAAGACTGGTCATTTAAGTACATTATTCCAAATTACTACATTTTAAATGACCATGCCTTTTCTTTTATAGTACATTTCAAGCTTTCACTATGATTTATTTGATGCAAATAATCTCTGTGGTCAGAAGCATTTAATGCCATGATAAAGAGCGTACCAATTGCTCTATAGTAAAATTCATAGTTAAGAGACAACTGAAATAGAGACGATACATGTGGAGTTGAATGCTGTTCGTGTTCTCCAGTCTCCTGAGGCTACTTAGGATTACTGTAAAGGGAGAATATCAGGGGAACAGAGAGACCAAAACAAATGCTAGACTAAGAAAAGCTAGTCCAGTGTTGCTGGCTTTGTGGGAGTAGACTGATGCCATAGGCCATGGAATTCAAATGACCTCCAAAAGCTGGAAAAGGTCAGGATTCCTGCCAGGAGTCCTCAAAAGCAACACTTAAATTTTGGTTCACTAAGACATATTTCTAATTACTGACATACAGAACTATAACATACTAACCCTGGGTTGTTTGAGTGACACAGTTGGCCAAAGTAGTTAAATGATGGATGAGAAACTAATGCAATATGGATTAGATACACTGAATACAAAAGAAGGAATGGGGCCACCCAGAATTAGGGTACCAGTGATCTTCTGCACAAGACCTGCCAAAGATTGGCCCCATCAATATTTCATCATGGATAGTGAAATGGCCATTAGGAACCACCCCTCCCTGAGGGACTATTGAGAGTTAATGTTTGTTGGGGGAAGGGTGTCATTTTCTTCAGTATTGTAGCCACTGGTGTGTTGCTGTCATTCCAGCAAACAACCTCATATCCATTAAACTCAGTGAGGCCTACGCACAAACAAGACATGAAAGCATACAGGAACTTGTGAGAAGGGGGATAAGAGTAGAAAAGACTAAAAATCACATAAATATTTACAACTATTTATAGAAGATGTTTTTAGATGACCTACAGCTTGATAAAACTAGCATCCAGCCTTGGGACTAATGGAAGAGGCCAAGTTTGCCCCCTGGAAATTTTAGCTCCCAGAAACAGGCCAAATGTTTGAAAGAACTTAAGATGAAGACATGCTATTCATTCACCATAACAAAACAATCAGGAACCCTGATGTTTTGGGGTTTGTCAAAGGGCTTCTATTGCTGGGATTAAATCATGACCAAAAGCAACTTGGGGAGGAAAGGTTTTATTTCACCTTACAGATGCTAGTTCATCATCCAAGGCAGAAACTCAGGGCAGGACCCTGGAGGTGGGAACTGGTGCAGAGGCCATGAGGAGTTCTTCTGGCTTTTCCCTCATTGATTGCTCACTCTTGACTGTGTACAGTAAGCTGGGCCTCCCAAATCAATCATCAATCAAGAAAATTCACCACAGCCTTGCTCACAGCAATCTGGTGGGGGCTTTCTCCTCAGTTCAGGTTTCCTCTTCCAAAATGTCAGGATGACATGAAACTATCACAGAATTCATCTCAAACCCAAGATTTTTTCCCCAAATCACTGCATATCAAGATTGTCAATATTGAAATAGAGTTCTTTATGTTCTGGAAAGCAAAATTGGAGATAGAAAGCCCTGAGATAAATGGTTCCGTACATTTGGTGGACTTGAAGGATGAAAAGAAATGACATAGAGGTTGGGTAATTGGGATATGCAGAATCATGTATTAGTATGGGTCTTTCATATATTACCATTTCCCTTGGATCTTAGGCTTGTAACTGAACCATGAAAGAGGGAAACCTTTTCTACTCTAGGCTACTTATCTAGCTCTCCTCACAAGACTCCATACTGCAGCATTTCACACTCTGCTATGTATTCTGGACACTCTTACCCACACCTGCACACCTTGCAGCTCCCCACCACCACCACAACAAGCACTCTTGGCGATCATAAGTGCATCTACAAGTAATGTATATGTGTATCCCTCTTCTTTTGAGCTTAGCAGTCACAATAATGTATTTTCCACAAGTCATAATTATGCTATAGCAATAGTTTCCTCTCATCCACTGAGAATGGCAGACAATCGCTTTTTTACACTCTGACAGCAATCTGACAAATTCTCATCCATGGCCAGATGATCACCATTCCAAAGATTCCACAGGGATGTTTCCAGAACATTCTGGTTGGCCTCAAGGGCATAAAGAGGAAATGCCTTATGGGATAGGCCTTGATTGTTTCCAAGTTTGAACTAAGTACAGAAAAACTTGAAATCCCTTGGGAAGCATGAGATCCCATTCAGATCAAGTCACAACCTTCCTGGAACCTCCTGCGAGACTGTGGGGGCTGTGCACAATCTTTCCTAGGCATTTAGGAGTGACTTCTGTGATGCTAACCAGGCAGGGAGGATTCCTCAGCACCTGTGATTTGCTTTGCCACAGCTTTCTAGAGCTTTTATGGTAGTGCAGAGACGTTTTTAAAAACATCTTCTTCAAATCTATCTAAAGAATAGACTCTGCAAAGAATCTTCTTTATATTGGGCCAGGAGACAATGAGGAAAATGCTATTTCAAGTTCCTGCTCTCACATCTTATCATGATTCTTCTCCCTACACAAGTGTTCACACTTGATGTCACCTTAGAAAGTAATCACCAGTGCCCCCCACCCTCTTACAACCCTTCCACATGACCTCCTTTACTCTCCATGGTAGCACTTACTACACAGCATAGAGCAGCGTATTTTGGCCAGAACCATCACAGCTAATGCTGCTCTCTGTGACGGAATTTCCATTTCATGGTGGGTATTTTCATCTATTTGTTCAGTGTCATCTCTGCATCACTTAGCAACCTTCTCAATACATTGTAGGTGCTCAATACACACACATTCAGCAATTGATGCTGAATAAATGTCACTTTAAATCCTAATTATATTTTAATCCTTGTCTTAGAAGGAATAAGGAATTTGAAACTATGGCCTTGAGACAGGATCACACTAAGGTTTTCAATCTGAGTGAATGGGTGGGTCCTAGTCATCACTGGTAGTACATCTTGACACATCTTAATAAACCAGAGGAAAAGGAGCTCAGGGGCCTCAGTGACTAAGTAGAGAATGTTTTGCAAAGAAATTAATTTCTCCAATCTGTTGAAATTAATCTCTCCAATTTGTCCAAAATTTTTCTTCTTTTTTATTTTCTTTACTATTCTAAATATGCTTAAAAATAATTAGTTTTCATTATCTGAGAATTTAGTTTAAAAAAGAAATATCTACCTGGTGAAAACAGGGGCAAAGTTTAATAGATGTGGTGTTTTGGTTCTGAAAGATGAAGGGCATGGAGGGTGAATAGTGGTCATGCTAACATGGAAAAGTAAACAGCTAACCCAGACCAAAGACGGAAAAATGTGGCCCCCACACTGCCACCTGCCTCACTTACACGTTTCCTTACTGCATTACAGAAAGTACGGTTATGCATTCCTGACATCTTTACTTCATACTTTTACCCATCTCACAGTTCCTCTCAGCAAGCAATCTAGATGACCTCTTCTAGTCAACCAGCACTGGCAATGTGAGATGAAAATGTTTGACCTCTGTGGTCCATTGCTTCTAAGCAATGCACCAGCTACACCTGAACTAGGAGCCTGTTTTAGGGTTTCTATTGCTGTGATGAAAAACTGTGCCAAGAAAGCAAAGCAAGTTGGAAATGAATGGGTTTATTTTGCTTACTTTTCCTTTCCATTGCTGCTCATCACTGAAGGAAGTCAGGAAAGAACTCAGGGCAGGATCTGGAGGCAGAAGCTGATGCTGAGGCCACAGAGGGGGTGCTTCCCATGTGCCAGTTTTTCTCCAGCACTCTGAAAACACAGGGGTAAATAACCCCAACACTCCTGCTCTCATGAGGTTTACAGTCTTAGCAGAAGCATAGAAAATTAAACAAGAAAATAAAATGTCACCATTAGACACCAAAGAGATAGCTCACTGTTTAAGATCACTGGCTGCTATTTCATAGGATTTGAGTTCAATTCCCAGCACTCACATGGCAGTTCACAATCACCTGTAACTACAATCATAGGGGACAACTTTTGGTCTCTGCAGGTGCTTCATATACACAGTACACAGACACACATGCAGACAAAACACTCATATACATAAAATATCAAACAATCAACATTGCCAGTCCTGTCAAAGTCCAGAGATTCTATGAAGGATCCCAAGTGGAATTGATATCTAAGATAATGAGATATCAGAAACATATTAGGTTTTTCTTTTTTTCTGCATGTGAAGTATACTCACTTCTCTTAGTCAAGCTATACTTAGTGTTATGAAAAGATTTCTAGAATGTTGAAATAATGTAAAGTGATAAAATCATGCCCTTTAAACTTCACTCTAGAACATCATCTAACAGGCTCAATGAAAGACTGTCTGACTCTCGAGGATCTCCTGTTTGAATTACAACTTACTTTTTAAGGAGACACCAGACTGTTACAAGTGGTTAGCAGATAATGGAAAAGGTGAATTACTTTTACTGAGTAGAAATGCAAATGGTTACTGTCCAGGAGCAAAGGAAACTTGTTTGTGCGGTGTTACGTTTGTCCTTGGCATCCTCTCCTCCAACCTTTGATTGTACTACCATAGCTATAATGGTGTCATTTTTAACTGACTTTACTTTGCTGGCCATTCACTCTTCAGTGAGTTAGTTAATTTTTCTAACTTCTTACTACATATATGAGAATCCTATCTTCCAATTTTTGAAAAGATTCTCTGAGAGTGAAAAACACTGGAGGGGAGGAAAGGAGAAATGTTGTAACAAAAAATAATAGTCCCTCGTTCAAATTTCCATCTGAAATAATGCATTAGCAATAGCATGTGTTTGATAGGATTATATGACCAGCTACAGGTATAAATTTGGGGAGAAGCAATAATCAACCTCTGAGGTAAGAAAGGAAGTCTTATTACACACACACACACACACACACACACACACACACACACACGTTCATGTGGGCACACACACACACAAAAGGCCATTGTGCATATATGCACACCTATAATAACTTCACTGGCTCTTAAGCCTACTGAACTGAGATGAACGTGAAGAGGTCGTCCAACTTTAATGCTTCACACAACTTAAGAATGTGAGAATTACTCAGGAATCTTGCTGGATGGTTGTCCTGATTCTAAATATCTGGGTGGGCCTGGAAGTCTGCATTTCCTACAAGCTCCCAGAGAGTGTCATGTGACAAACTTCGGACCACACTGAGTAGCATGACCAGTATAATCTAAAGGAAGAAGCAAGAAGTAGAAGGGGTCTAGCCACCAATCTTCCAGAAAAACAAGCCAACAGAGCAGCTGCAGCAGCCGCGGGCCAGGGAACAGACTCTGAGGAGACACTGGGCATCAGAGACTGTAGCAGGATACCACCCAAGAGGTCCATCCCTGTGGCTTTAGCTTTCTTCCCTATCATCTGGTCAAAGCCAACAAAACTATTAAAGCCTTGCTAAGCCTCCTATCTGTACAGCTAAATATGTTTGGATTATCTCTGCTTGAATCCATAACAAGAAATGGAAATTTCTTGAATTGATCAACAGAAAAGATAGTTTGCATGTCTGCCTTCCAAATATTTTAAACACACACACACACACACACACACACACACACACACACACACACACACTGTAAGAAGTAGTTATACAGACGGCAAGAGAAGAAATGGAATTACACTGACGCAAAGTTATATGTTATTGAACAGTCATTTACAAAACTAATTTGAAAATATAGTCTAAAACACACAGAAAATTAAGTGACAGATTAAAAATTGTTTATGGGATGGGAGTGATGTCTCGGAGGTTAAAAGTGCCCATCATACAAGCATTGAAGCCTGAATTTTTATTTCTAGCACCTACATAAAATCCAGGTGTAGCTCTACCCACAACTCTAGGGTTGTAGATGGAGATAAGAGGGTCACCAGGCTAGTCTAGCTCAGGGTTGTATATTGACAGGAGGGTCACTGGGGCTTTGTGGTTGCCAGGCTAGCTCCAGGCTCAGTGAAATACACTTTTGAAGGAGCAAAGAAGAGAGTAATAGCGTAGGATGTCCAGTGTCCTCCTATGGTTTCAGATCACACACATAGGCACATACACCTGTACAAACACAAATAAACACACACACACACACACACACACACACACACACACACACACACACACACTGTTTCAATGCAATAAGACAATAAATGAGGTATGAGGAAAGAAGAAATGCATGAGACATTAAGAGAATGTGGCCCTCAAGGGAGTTGGAAGAAGAAAAACATTTATAAAATATATATGATATTAAAGCAGAAGGGGCTACTTGAGGGGAGGGGAGAAGACCAGCAAGAGATGTGGACAGGGGTGAAAGAAAGTCACAGGGAAAGGAATAAACAAGACAAGACATAATAACATATTATCAAAATAAAGGCCATTACTTTCTTTGTACATGAACTTTAACATTAATGAAGAAAACAAAACAAATAGATGCAAATTCAATCATACACACAGTTACATTCAAACTGAATAGAATATGCCTAAGAACTTCTAAAAGAAATACATGCAAATGGAAAATGGTTACATTATAAAATGTTCAACACCACAGACCATCAGGGAAATAAAAGTCAAAACCTCATTCCAATATCACCTTAACCCATTGTAAATGGCTATTATCAAATTCACACGATACAACATGTGCTAATTACTATTGGCTAAAAAGTAGCCCTTTTAACATTGTTGGTGGGAATGTAAATTAGTTCAGTCCCTATGGAAAACAGTTTAGAAATTTTTCCAAATATTGAAGTAAAATTGCCTTCCAATGCAGCCATCTCATTATTGGTTACTTACCCAAGGAAAATGAAACCAACATGCTGGCATGCAGAAGAGATGTCTGCACTCACGTGCCTGACCTTATTTCCCATTATTGGTCAGGGAGGGAGAGGGGAAAAAGCCACACACACACACACACACACACACACACACACACACACACACACACCACATACACACACACACACACGTGTGTGTGTGTGGGTGTGTGTGTGTGTGTGTGTGTGGAGGGTGTGTGTGTGTGTGTGTGTGTGTATATATATACACAGTGAAGTGCTACTAATATTAAAAAAAGACTAAGCCCCTACCACTTGCAACAACATATAGAACTTGAAGGAAATGACACTGGGTTAAAAACAAGGCAGGTCTGGGAAGACAAAGGTTGTGTGTTCATGTTCCCCTGTGGAATCTTCAAAAGCTGGCTTCACAGATCTATTGTTCACCAAGATGAATATAGTTAGCAATGATATACTGTATTCTTGATTTCATGTGTTTTAATTTAAATAGAATTACATGGCATCCCCCCTCCCTTTCTTCCCTCCAGTCTCTCCAGTTACCATCCCATATCCCCCATCTCTAGTTGAGACTTTTTTCCTGATTTCTTAGCCACACAATGGTTATAGCAAGTGCTTCCTGTGTCTTTATAAATTAAATCAGCAGTTGAGGTGCCAAGTACCACCTCTAATGAAGAGGTTGCTTCCCTCTGCGATCAGCACCAGAAGGGTTACATGCTTGTGCCTAGACATGGGTCCTGTCTTTAAAGTGTGATTTGGGTCTTTGTAAATCAGAGTTTGTAAGACCATACTCCCACTTTCACAATGGACTGTCTTGCCTTTGAGGCATCTTCATTCATTATTCCATGGGAATTTTTCCATTGGAAGGTTGTATAAAACATTTTAAAATAAAACTCTTAGTTGCTTTTTGCTCCTTTATTTTGCTGATTGTCAAAAAATTTCCCCTCTAAAACATCAGGTTGCTAAGATAAAGGCTAAAAGATTCCTGTTGTAAAATGAAACATCTTTTCAAGGGAAAGAATTCAAGGATTTAACAAAATTAAGGTAGCCATTAAAGGGCAGTACTCACTGGCCCTATAAATATTAATGGGGTTCCTAAACTAGCCCAATAAACTGCTTGAAATTCTTACTATTTTCAGCATTTTTTGACAAAACCTTTACCAACACCATGATGGCTGGTCCATAAACAGAACGGTCTTCCTAAGGCTTGGTGGCACATGCAGTCCCAGAACTTTAGAAGTTTGTGACAGGAGGACTGTTAATGTGTTATGTGTTTGAGGCTAGCCTGAAATACACAATGAGTTCAAGACCAACCCGGAATACATGGTGAAACCTTTCTCAAACACATGTCTGTGTGGGGGGGGGGAGTGAAATGGATACAAGAACTGTAACTCTATAATCATCACATGTACAAAGTTGGATTGTCAATAGCATCAGCAGCTGCAATTCTGGCTCCTGGAGACAGCCATATGCAGACACAAATGTTTCAGGAAATGAGTATCATCCAATAGACAGATTCTGAAGTCACTGTAGTCCAGAAACAATATCTGGTTTCCACATCAGCTGCCCATGTCCAACCATCATATCTTAGACCCTGGGGGGCCTCAGGTATTCATGATTGTAGGCAAGTTTCCTGTGTGGAAAGAAAATGGTTCCCTACCCCCAGCATTTTATAAACGCCAAGCAAAGCAAGATACTGAAGGAGTGATTTTCTTCTATTTAAGTTGACCATGCACTGATCATCTATCATTCTTAAGGGAGTATTCAGGATACCAGACACCTGGAAACAAGCAACACAGAATCTGCCTGTCGGCAAGAAGCTCACAGCTTCATTCAAGTGAGGAAAGAGGAGATCGTCATCAAGTTCAGTCGAGATGATTTTGTATGGATGCAATGAGCTCCACTACTGATTGAGAATCCTTGCTCTTGTCTCAGTCATCTGGTGGTACTGACTTCAGTCACACTCACACCACTGTTCTGGAACACAGCTTCTGTCCACAGACAGCCTCTTCTGAACAGCCAGTAGTGGTTCACATCACTTCATAGACACTGGAATAATATCACCTTCTAATTAAAACAAGTGACTTTAGGAAAGGCCTCAATTTCCTCTAGCATTCAATATTCAATAAATTCATAAAACTTAGTAATGAGAAAAACATCACTCTTTACAATAGCCACAAACAGCATAAAGTACCTTGGGGTAATGCTTACCAAACAAGTGAGCAAGAACTTTGTGTCTTTAAAGAAAGAAAGAAGATACCAGAAAATGGAAAGATCTCCCATGCTCTTGGACAGGTAGGATAAGCATAGTAAAAATAGCAATCTTGCCAAAAGCAATCTACACATTCAATGCAATCCCCATCAAAACCCCAGAACAATTCTTCACAGACCTTGAAGGGATAATACTCAACTTTATGGAAAAACAAAAGACCCAGGATAGCCAAAACAACCCTGTATAATAAAGGAACTTCAGGAGGCATCAACATCCCCAACTTCAAGCTCTACTATAAAGCTATAGTCCTGAAAACAGGTTGTTATTGACACAAAAATAGGCAGGTAGACCAATGGAATTGAATTGAAAATCTGATATTAGCTCACACACCTACGAACACCTGATTTTTGACAAAACAACTAAAAGTATACAATGGAAGGAGGAAAGCATCTTTGACAAATGGTGCTGGCACAATTGGACGGCGGTGTGTAGAAGACTGCAAATAGACCCATGTCTATCACCATGCATAGAACTCAAGTCCAAATGGATCAAAGACGTCAACATAAACTCAGCCACACTGAACCTCTTAGAAGAGAAAGTGGAGGTACCCTTGAACAAAGTGGTACAGGAGACCTCTTCCTGAACATAAACACCAGTAGCACAGACACTGAGGTCAACAATTAATAAATGGGACCTCCTAAAACTGAGAAGGCAAACTGTAAGGCAAAGGACACAGTCGACAAGACCGAATGGCCGCCCACAGACTGGGAAAAGATATTCACCAACCCCACTTCTGACAGAGGGCTGATCTCCAAAATATACAAAGAACTCAAGAAACTAGTCACCAAAACACCAAATAACCCTATTAAAAAATGGGATACAGAACTGACCAGAGAATTCTCAATAGAGGAATTAAAAATGACTGAAAGACACATAAGAAAGTGCTCAACATCCTTAGCCATCAGGGAAATGCAGATCAAAACAACTCTGAGATACCATCTTACTCCTGTCAGAATATCTAAAATTAGGTAACACCAATGACAGCTTATGTTGAAGAGAATATGGAGAAAGGGGAACACTTCTACACTGCTTGTGGGAGTGCAAACTTGTACAGCCATTTTGGAGATCAGTATGGCTGTTCCTCAGGAAAATGGGAATCAGTCTACCACAGGACCCGGCAATCCCCCTCTTAGGCATATACCCAAATGATCCACATCCATGCAACAAAGACATCTGTTCAACTATGTTCATAGCAGCATTATTTGTAACAGCAAGAACCTGGAAGCAACCTAGATGCCCCTCAACTGAAGAATGGATAAAGAAGATGTGGTACATTTACAATGGAATGCTACTCAGCAGAAAAAAAAAAAAAAAAAAAAAAAAAAAACAATGGAATCTTGAAATTCTCAGGCAAATGGATAGAACTAGAAGAAACCATCCTGAGTGAGGTCACCTAGTCACAAAAAGAGGAACATGCTATGTATTCACTCATATATGGATTTTAGACACAGAGCAAAGAATCACCAGCCTATAATTCACACCACTAGACAAACTAGGCTACAACAAGGAACTGAAGAGATTCATACAAGATTCCTCACAGAAGGGAAAGGAACAAGATCCCTGAGCACACTGGGAGTCATGGAGGGCAGTGAATGGAGAGGGAATTAGGAGAAAGAGAAGGTAGGAGAGGAGAACATGTGGGACCAGGAAGATTGAGTCAGGGGATGAACAGATGAGAGTGAAAAAAAGAGATACCATAATAGAGGGAGCCATTATAGGTTTGAAAAGAAAACTCACTCTAGAGAAATATCCAGAGATCTACAAGGATGACCCCAACTAACAATCTGAGCAATAGTGGAAAGGCTACCTTATATGCACTTCCCTGATAATGAAATTGAAAACTAACTTATATGCCATCATTGAGATCTAGTAGTTGATGAAAACAGAAGCAGATACCCACAGCTAAACACTAAGCCAAACTGCTGAAATCCAGTTGCAGAGAGGGAGGAATAATAAGAAAAGGGGTCAAGACCAGGTTACAGGAACCCACAGAGACAGCTGACCTGAATAAGAGGGAGCTTATGGACCCCCCAGTCTGATAGCTGGGAAACCAGAATTGTACCGACTCAGACCCCCTGAACATGGATCTCAGTTAGAAGGCCGGGCAGTCTAAGGGACCTCTGACATTGAAACTAGGATGTATTCCTGGGGCAAAAAAGGACTTTGGGAGCACATTCCCTATGGAGGGATACTCCCTTAGCCTAGAGGCAGGAGAGAAGGCCTAGTTCCTATTACAAATGACTTGATAGATTTAGATTACCCCTCCTGGAAGGCATCACCCTGCCTGTAGAGTGGTGGTGGGGAATGGGATGGGAGGGGGTTTAGGGAGTATGGGAGGGAGGGAGGGATGGAGAGGGAACTGGGATCTATATGTAAAATAAGAAAAATAATAAATATGTATATAAACAAATAAATAAAATTATTTTATCATAAAAATAACTTAGTAATGACTCACTAATGGTATGAAAATATACTGAGGGAAGTAGAAAGAAAAGGGGTTGACTTGGAAGGAGAGAGGCAAGAGATAAAAGGCAAGATTATTCATATATACCAGCTAGAGGTACATGAGAGGTCTTTATCTTCCTCATGGAGAGACATCCAGATCATCTTGTGTTCAGGTGCACAAACTTGTTTTCCTCTGAATATCCCTGCTGCTCCCCCAGTGTTCAGCAACAAACCAGGATTGTGAGAAAATGGGAGCTTAAATAGGTTGGTGACATTGAGTGAATTCCCCACAAGACAAAAAGGAGACTCACACTAAGCCAAAGAATAGTCCAGCCGCTGTCAAGCCTGAAGTCCAGGGCCTCCTAGCTCAAAAGAAACAACTGCTATCTCTTGGTAGAAAGCCATAGAATAAAATTTTGGGTATACCAGTCAATCAAACCTCTGCAATACTGCCCAAACATTTGGTTCCTGAAAGCCCAGAAGCAGCCCTAGTCAAAGAGTAGATGGAAATGTATTAACTTCCTTTGCCTATACTCTGCAGCTTCATAAGCAGCACACACTTGGGGAAAAAACCAAGGGAGGAGTTTGTAGCCTTTCTCCCTGTGGCCTCAGGGCAGGAGAGTGAAAATTAATAACTCTGTGCAGGCAGGAGGGCATTTGTCAGTGGCTAGGAAGAGTCTCTCAGTGGCATTCCCAGCAGGTTTGAGGATACAGAGCTGTCACAGCAACAATGTTGTTTTGATAGTGACACAGAGACAATGCTCACAGTAACTTGTTCTGGCCACTTCAGAGTTCTCTCTGGCTTGGTTTCCTTAAATTGAAATTACTTGGTTTTCCCAAATGACCAACACAGAGCAAAATGAAAGGCCATGTCACCACAGCTCCCTCTACTCTGTCCTTGGAAAGATGGCTGGAGTGTAGCTTCTCCTTTCTCACTAGATGCCACAGTTAGTTCTACTCCCATGCCTGTCTGTCCTTTGGCTGAGACTCTTGAACAAATTCCAGCCACCACTTCATTGCACCCCTGTACTGCAGTACGGATCTCTTCAAATGGTGGACATTTTGAGATCATAACCACAATTTTACTGTTATACCTAGTGGAGCTACAGGATACAATAAATTATAGGGTTTCAGAATTTTCTTTCCCAAAAGATCTCTTTATGTTCATCTATTTGAAGCAGATGAAACCAGGTGTCTTCCACTGCTGTTGTCTTGGTTTATGTGGAGGTCAGAGGACAGCATGTGGAATTGGCTCTCTCCTTCCAGCATGCATGTCTCAGGAACCGAACTCAGGCCATGAGGCATGGCCATAGCACCTTTACTCACTGAGCTACTGTGATGGTTCTGCCTTAGTTTCTTACACCTGGGTCATAGTTTCTCACAGGCACACCTGGCCCTAACTTCTGGCTCTCAGAAAGAACCAGTTTCTGGTAGTTACTACGTTAAAATAACCCATGAGTTAAGATTAGGCTTAAAGGGGGAAAACGTATCCAAATAAGATAACATAGACAACATTGGGATGCTGCTGAGTCAGAAATTCTAAATCTCAACACTACTCTGCCTACACAGGCACACGCACACACACTACCACGCCATACCACACAAACACACAACCATGCCACACCACACCACACCATACATTACCACACCATATACTACCACTCCACAATACACACATACAACCACACCACACACACACACACACACACACACACACACACACACACACACACACACACTAGCCTTAGCCAAGTTACCACAGGTTTTGTTTTGTTTTTAATCTCCAACTCTATTTTAAGAAGTCATTCTGAGTCCTTCCAGCCCTAAATTCCTATATAGCATATTACTAATCCATTACACATACAACCTTGTTATGTCTAGACACCTTAAAAAAAATAAATGTTTTAAAACCCCAAACCAACAAAAGAGAAGACCATGAGAACTACTGAATGAAGGAATGAAGCAGGAACCACAAGGAATGTCCACCTCAACAACTAGGTTCTTTTTGTTCTTGGAATCTGCACATCTGTGTAATGACTATACCACAAGTAGCTGAGCCACGTTAATAAAAATTACCTGGAGAAAATGTCTACAAACACTACTGTCTTAGCCCCTAGAATTTCTCAATTGCCGTTTGTTGTCTCTGCTTTCCTGGGATGCTCCAATTGGCCTTTCCAATAAATTCCCTTCCTTTTTGACTTAAGTTAGCCATGTTTCTGTCCCAGGTTAACAAGAGAACTTTTATCAGCGTATCACCTGCCACCACCACCACCTTTCCCCTGGGCTTGAGGATGAGCAATTCATGACAGCAAAGCAGTAGATTACATCAAGCGAACAAGGTTAGGAGTAGGTATCACAGACGCTAAAGTCCAAGGAAAGTGGTGTGCTTGAGAATAAGGAGACTTGGCAGTCTGTTTTAGGGTTCTCCTTATTTGTGAAAACTGGAGCAGTGGGGGCCTCAAGGAAGCAAGCAGATGCTGACCTGGTGAAGAGGAAGGCAGCTGTGGGCCTGGAAGCAGGCCAGGGATTTGACTGGCTTATTCTGCACTATGGCCTTTCTGGGAAGCACAGACTCTCACCAAGTAAGTCACAGCAGATGAACCAGTGAAGAGGGTGTGGGTAGACTACCACCTTGTCAAGGCCCTTCCTTCCCATGGTTTCCTGGGGACCCACTGCTCTGGGTGACACATCAATAGCACACTGACAGCAGCTGTCATTGCAACTGTGCCTGGGTTGGCAGTCTCTGCTAGGCAGGAATCTGAGCACACACCTGATGGTTTGTTTCCCTCAGTGTCTCCAAGGGTCAGGGTGGGGAGAGACAGACCTCAGGGCTCAAGGGTAGAGGGAAGAATCAATACAATTTTCAACACCGTGAATCACATTTTAAGAAAAAAAAATTATCGGCAGCTCGACATAAATCATCAAAGGGCTGCTATTTAGCCGTGTCCTTTTCTTCAAAGAGTCATGATAATTTACATCTTTTTAAAAACCAATTACAAAGCTATAAATGCCTTTTTAAGACACTAGAAAAGTTTAATTTGCAACAGCTGGTGACAAGAACGGACTTGAGAGCACAGCGAAGCTGGGATTTTATTTGGCGTCTATAAATGCTCCAAACTCTGTGTAGAGTTGAGGACTAACAGACTGAGAAAGTACTGCAAATGGACTCTGCAAACATCTGCTCTCACACTTGAATTATTGCAAATGCCACCACCTTGGCATTAAATGGGTGGAGCTCACTCGCCAGCAAGTCATCTAGTGGAAATGTCCCAGGATTTTAAAGTGTAGCAACCCTAACAGCAATCACAGTAGGAGCAAAATAAAGTGCATCTCCTATCAGATGTCCCAGGATGGAAAACACTAAACATGCAAGAGATAGCTGGCAAGGTGGAAACAGACAGCTGTTAAGGTTAGCAAACTCAGAGCTGGAAAGTTTCCAGATCAAATCACCGGGCACTTAGAGCCTGGAAGGATCATAATAAATGGATCTCTAAGTCAATCTAGAACAGGGAGTATGACACTTGAATTATGCTGTAAAATATTTCAGGTTAGTTAACCAGTGGAAGGTTAAGTTCAAAGTCTAATATCGGCCAAGCTAACCACAAAATGTCCAGGTGTGGTCCATAAGCACTAAAGGATAAAGAACAACACCCAGACACAGCTTCCAGGAACTCTGCTACTATCCAAGTCAATGCCAATGGCCCACACTTTGCCAACTAGCAAAATGGATTAAAGCCTTATTGGTGAAAGTGGGGTCTTGTTAATCAATCTAACAAATATTAGAAATTCTATCTTACTGACAAAATCAAAGATGTGTAAGATACATTAACTGCTAAGGTGATGGGACAGCTCTTCCTGTGTCAAAAGCAAAAGAGTATAGCAGAAACCTGTGCAGGGCACCTGTGGCACAATCCTCCTTTGGATCTATATCTAACAGTGGTTTGGAGTAGGAGGAACATTGATTGTTCTACACCCTGCCTCCTAATGAGGTTTTGTCAGCATCGAATAAGCAGTTTCGTACAGAGCAGGGTCAGGACACCTAGGAGAACTGACAGAAGAGGGTTCATCAAGCCTGTGGAGCAGTGAGCTGTACACTGATTGGTGCCTGCCTTGCTAATGAATGTTTGTGTAATAATGCCACATGCGTAGCAGACAAAAGAGGCTATATGTATGCTCTTAAAAGTCTTTCTCTAATTTGAAGGGAAAAAATAACTTAAATTGTAGTCTGTTGCAAACTGAGTGGTAAATAAATATAAACCTCCAAATTAGGCAATTTTGATCATTTTAAATATGATGAATTAATATTAAAAGAAATCATGCTTTAGAGCTACATACATTCTAGCCCCACTGTTTAGAGATCTTCTGTGAACTTCAGCTGACTCAACGGGATGATGCAAAATTTTACGAAAACAGGGGGAAAAAAACCTCTGCATTTTCTTTTCCTTAAATTATTATTTTACAAGTGTGCATGTCTTGCCTGAACATATGTCTGCTCACCCTGCAAGCCTGGTGACCACAGAGGCCAGAAGAGGACATCAAACTCTCTGGGAGCAGTTGTGAGCCACTCGGTGGGTTCTGGGCATGGAACTTGGGCCCTCTGGAGGAATTTTGGCCCTCCCTCTGGAGTGCTCTTAACCACTGAGCCATCTCTCTAGCCCAGCACTGTATTTTCAGTAAACATTAGTTTCCTTTCTTTTCTCAATCCCGGTATGTAAACATCACTAATGAGCCTAGAGATGCATTCAGTCTGCACACAAATACACAGCCACTGGAAGCACACACAGCCCAAAGGATAGCAGCATCATTCAGGAGGGGCATTTGCTTAGCTGTCTTCTAACACTATTCCATACAGTCTGGTGTTACAGCAGGAATGGTTGTCAGTATTGTCCTCCCACAGAAAAGTACAAATATCAGCAACTACAACTCACATTGTTTACTGGAATCCAAGTCCTGGAAATCCGGTCTAGCAATGTAACTGGTGTAAAATTTTATTTTCTGCATGGTTCTTGCCAAGAGCACACTGCAGGTGTTTGGGGGGAAAAAATCTGAATTTTTACCTTCTAATCATTTTAAAAGAAACTTTGCATGGGCATAGTAGTCTGTGCCTTTAATCTCAACTCTTGGAAGGCAGAGACAGACAGGTCTCTGTGAGTTCAAAGCCAACCTGACCTACATAGCGAGCTTCAGGCCAGACAGAGCTATACAGTGAGACTGTCTCGAAACCTTGGGCTAGGATAGACCTCAGCATGTAGAGGGCTTGGATGAAGATCTGTGTTTGATCCCCAGAATGCCATAAACCAGGCATGGTGGTGCACACCTACAATCCCAGCACTTAGGGGTGAAAATATAACGATTAGGACTTCTGGGATATCTTTAGCTACATAGTGAACTAGGGGCCAACCTGGGCCACAGGAAACTCTAAAGAGAAAGGAAGAAATGGGGCGAGGAGGAGAGGAGAACAGAGGAGAGGAAGATAAGCAGAGAAGGGGGAATGGAGAGAAGGGGGAGGGGAAAGGAAAGGAAGGAAGAAAATTCAGTTTTTAAAATATGTAGCATCTGGGTTTATAGCTTCTGACTTAATAATACCCATAGAACTAAGAAAGGAGAAATCTATGTATGCTTTTTTTCATTACCGCTCTTTCATTGCACAACTCCACTATGTCCCATTAATCTGATCTTAACTACATACAGAAGCTGAGTTATGTGATCTTGGTCAAGTCATACCCTGTGTAAACACTGTGTTTCCACCTATGCAATGGGAGCTGACAGGAGCCTTGTGACTTTGTCACCTTGTGGAAGGAATGCTACTTAGCATTAAGAAAGCAGGTATACACCCGGATTTCTGATATTTCACTTAAAATGGCATGGCCTCAATAGGTAGCTAATTCCAACAAATTAAGCTAATCAATGCCATACCTAATCCCTTTCACCACAAACATGACTTAAGAATTAACTAGGTAAAGTATCTACATGTAAGGCTGGGTAGACAGCTCCAGTCACATGTTTGATGCACAAACATGAAGACTTAACTTCAGACCCTGAGTACCCATGTTTAAAAAGAAATCAGGCACAGCGGCACACATCTGTAATCCCAGTGCTGGGCACGTGGTGCAGAAAGCATCCCTGGGACTCGCCGACCACATTGTAGTCTAGAGAAATCAGTGAGCTCCTGGTTCAGAGAGACCCTGCCTCACAAAATAATAAGGCAGAGAGTGGCTGAGGAATAACTGACCATCTACCATCAACCTCTCACCTTCACACGAATATGCACTTATTCACAGGCATGTTCACAGAGAGGAGGGAGGGAGAGAGGGGGAGAGACAGAGAGACAGAGAGAGACAGAGAGACAGAGAGAGATAGGACAGACAGACAGAAAGACAGACAAACAAAAACAAGAGAGGAGGGAGAAATAACCACATGATTCTTTTGCCTATTCAATCTAAATAGCCATTTCTCACGGCAGGTCTCTGAATTCCATCCACACCCTTTTTCTATTTGCCTTAGTCCCGGTATGTAGCTAATGATCTTTCATTCGCTATACCCAATTTACCCTGCATTCATGACAAAGTTTCATGCTCATGATAAATTAATTATGTCATTTTCATGATTGCATTAGATTTAAATCTAAAGAACCAAGCATTAAGCCAGGGATAACAACTAAATCTACAACATGATACCAGATATTTATTTAATGTGTTATGTTTAATGTTGGCCAGTCTCTGTAACAACCATTTTACATCTACCAACTCAATTCATCCTCACAGGTACTGAGATGTGTAGAGGAAAATGAGAAGTGCAGGAGAATTGCTATGTTTGTCTAAGTTCACAGAGCTAATAACTGATGAAACTAAAAGCTGAAATTGAATCTGGCTCTGGAGCCATGCTATTGTCTTCCTGTATTGCACTGAGCAATTTAGATGTTTTTTAAATGAACAGGCAGATGAAATGCCGATAAGTCACTTTCTCTGGATTTTTGTTTTCTTACCAATGTTTCTGGGTGTGGAATTGACAAATGCAAAAGCTTGGCTGTAGGGGAGACTGGAGAGCTGGAGATTTAGGAGATCTGGCATCAGTAGCCATTGTGTGGCAAGCTGCACAGGGATGGATAGCAATGACAGGGGAAATGTGAAGGGCATAATCAGGATGTAGTATCTTATTGCATATGGGAGATTACTGGCAGAGAGTGTGCAGAGTTCTGGATTCTGTCACTGAGCCATCCCAATGTCATATACTAAGACAAGGACACTTAGAGACAGAGGGCTGGCAAAAGAATGGATTCTGCTTTGGACAGACTGACTATACCTACATAACATCCATGTACAGATGATTGTGAATCAGTTGCAGATAAAAACAATGATTTGGGGCCAACGGTGTTATTTCATAGATGAAGAAAGGCATAGTAAAGAAAATGTCATGAAAATGAAATAAAAACAAAGGACTAAATCCTGAGAAGATTAAAATCAGTATGAGAGACAGAAACAAACATAAAGAAGCAAATTAAATTTCTAAGCCAAAGTGAGAAAAGCTTTGAGGAAAAGGGGGCAGTCAGTTATCAATGAACTCAAGGCTACTAAGAGTTTAGGTAATTCATTGTTGAAGTGTATCTCTGACTTCAGCAGTGCAGAGTTAGTTCACTAGACGTGGGTAGCTTGGGTAATTTTTGTGGAGGGCTGTAGGAAGGGGTAACATTGAAGGGCGGCATCTCCACAGTCAGGAAATTTCACTGTGACTGAGAAAAGAACAGCAGGATCAAGAAAGTCCTTTTTCTCCAATGTTTAGAGCATGTTTCAGTCTCCATGGATCTTACCTAGTTGTAGTAGGACAAGGTTTAAACAAAGAACTGGAGGTGGTAACTCATACTTCATGGTGCCCAGGAAATAAAGTGCAAAATCTAAGGGTCACGGGAAGGGTCAACGTAAAACTTAGATGGGAGGGAAAAGTGTGCTCTGATGTATCAGAAAAAGTCTTTCCATATTTCAGAGCCATTTTTTTAAAATCCAGAGAAGAGATAGACTCAACTGCAGAGATGCCTCCAGCACACAGGAGTGTCTATTGGAAGTTCTCAAATCCATGGAAGCTTTCCAAAATCCTGATGCCATTTATCCTCCACACAATTAAACTCCTATCTCCGTGGTAGGATCCAAGTTCCAGGGATTTAAAATCAAAACAAGTGATTCTAGTTTGCAATTTCACTTCAGCAGTGTCATCTAAAGGTATTTTAGGAATTAATTGTATGGTAGGTGTGGTGACACACACCTGCAATCTTAGCACTCAAGGTGGAGGGAGGAAGATTTCATGTTCTAGACCAGCCTAGACTACTCAACAAGGCCCTCCTCAAAGTCATAGTAATAATAATAGTAGTAATAATAATGGGTTTATTACATATTGTGGGAGTGGAGAAAAGCCTTAGAGAGTCTTCATTGTGTGCTTTTCAGTCAGAAACCAATGAATTTATAAAAGAAGCCTAAGAGCAAATGTCAGAACTCATGCCCATTCAGAGAGAAAGGCATAATGTTGATGAGATTTTTTGATTTATATAGGTTCATATGAATGAACTGGCAAAAAAGTAAAGTGTTTTTGACATTTGAGTTAGGAGCAATAGACTTTGAGAACTTGGCACTGAAGGGTTACACAGGAATGAAAAGATTTCAATGCTCAAGAGGTTGAAGTCTAACTGGGAAAATAGGGCTTGAAGCAGTGACCATAGTCACACACTCGAAAATGCTAACCTGCAGAGTGCTGAGTGCCTTGGGCATTGCAATCCTGGAAGTAGCAATGGTGTCCCTGGTGCAAACCCATCCTCCCTGACCCCCACAGGACCCCCACTCTAACAGCTGTAGAGTAATTCTTAAACCATACCATTGGGTAAGCACAGCCTTCATCTGGAAGGAGGAAAATATGTTTGAAAAGAGGCCTGAAAATAATAAAAATCCACTAAGGGATTTTAGCCTCTCTAAAATAGGATTTGAGTAATAAGTTCCTTTCCGATGGCATCATCATGTTCCCATAACACACTATGGGCCATGCTTTAATCAGACAATGGCAACTTTTCATTTCCTCTTCGGCTTCCAGGGTGATTGAAAACAAATGTTTCAACATAGAAAATTCACCAGCAAAATTCTGTTGGCCCATTGCACCCCCTTATTTCCACACATGATACTTATTTGATGTTCATGCTAATGCACCTATTAAATGGGCATCTTTCAATGTACACTCAAATCTGATGAGAAGGGAAACTGGTGAAAGGAACACAAGAGCTGTGGCATGATCTCCAGGATCAGGGTTTCTCATGCGACCCCGGAACAACTGAGCACCCACAAGGGCTGTGAGCACCTGCTGAGCAAGGGACCTAAGCCCAGAATCCAGAACTTCACCCTGGAAAAGAGCAACTGCGCTTCTTCCAGGTTTGTCCTTCTTTTGTCCCACTTTGGGTCTTGGGACATGAGTAAAAAGGGCTGTCCTTGCTTGCCTCCCTCACAGCCCTTGGGGATTTCGGGGTTAGTTATTCCTAACCAGTTCTGACATTCTGTGTTCACTTGCTCATTTGCCCCCATTTTGCTTCATGAGTCAATTAGGTTCCAGCCACCCCTATCGCTCGTTGGCCTCTTTCCTTCCTGAATCACTTCCAGATCTCATCAGCTGCCAAACAGGGTGAAACGTTGCAGTAGAAACAGCACTGACTGGCCTCGGAGTCAACTTTTAGAAACCAAGGCACAATTTTTTTTTTTATTTTTCATTTAAAAAAAAGGGTTTTCATACAATATATTTAATCAGGCTCTCGCTCCCTCCTCCAACTCAGATCCTCCCTACTCACTCAACTTTATGATCTCTCTCTCCCCTTCTCAAAAACAGACAAACACAAAAATGAAAATCAAAACAGCAGTAAGAGTAAAAAATGTCAAAACAAAATGAAATTTAAAAATCTACATACAAACATGGAGTTAGTTTTGTGTTGGTCAACTATTCCTGGGCAGGGGACCTATACTGGAGTGTGACTTATATACTCAGTGAAAACCAATGGGGGAAAACTTATATTCCCTTTGCCAGCAATTATCAATTGCAGGAGTTTCTTGGGGGAGGGGTGAATTTCCCTCTCTTAGTGCAGGGACCCATCTGGCTTGAAACTGCAAAGCACAATTCTTCACACTCTCCATATCCTTGTCGTTACACTTTAGTCACCTCGTGTTTGTAATAGTATATACTCCAGCAACTCACAAGGTTAACCTGTGCTCAGAGATGGGAAGTTGGGTCTGGGAACAGCACACCTCCTTGAGTTTCTCAAGCCTTCAACAGTTTCAGAAACTTTGTATGAAAGAGAAACACTGATAAACATAAGAAAAACAATGAAAATCTGCACACTATCACAAGACAGTAAGAGTAACTGAAATTCAAAGCACGGCAGGAGAGCAAGGGGAAGATGCTTTTAATTAGGGTGGCCAGAACCAAGAAAGAGTGACCACAGAGGTGCAGGGGGTGAGAGCCAGGAATGGAGAAGGAGAAAGCAAAGTCCTGACAGAGAAAGGTTCCCAGAAGCAGAAGGACCCAATTGGTTACCACATACCCTGCCTGCTCGTTGTCAGTGGGCAAGTCTTGGGTAGTCTCCTTCCTGGAATAATAGATGGAGGCTATCAGAAGTCATCCTTGCCCACATTAATCTGTTGTAATTAGATGTAAGAATGTGTGGTAAGGGCAACATGTCTTGCATATGTCGGGGGTGGGGGCTTCAAGAGAGCCGTTGGAACCTACTTTGCTATTTTTCCCAGAATCGGGTCTTGTCTCTTACCTGGTCTGCTTGGCTGCTACCTTACACCCAGCTGCTAGCCCTCTTATTCACTGCCCTCCATGTCCCTGGCCTTGATATTTTTATCCTGACATTCTCTTTCTAAACCTAACTAAAGCAAGAGACGCAGATGAATGTTGCCACCCTGTCCAGAGTCCCAGAGCAATGCACAGGAATCAAAATGAATAGGTAGACTGTTTAATTCAGGAAAATATGCAATTTATCTATCAGTCAGTTGAGAAACATATCTTTATTACTTATTTTGGGGTATGCACATGTGTGCACAAGTTCCTGTGGAGACCAGAGGAAGGTGTTGGATCCCCTGGAGCTGGAGTTACAGGCATTTGTGAGTCTCTCAATGCATATGCCAGGAGCTAAACTTAGGTCCTCAGCAAGAGCAGCAAGTGTCCTTACACCACGGAGCCACCTGTCCAATCAAGAAATATTTGTGCTTACACAGGTGGAGCTTCCCTCTCTAATCTCCAGACTCCCAAGGAGCTTAAGTTCCTGTTTTCCCAGTAAATATTCTAATAGAAGCTTTCCTTATGAAAAATGTTAAGTATTGCACAGTAGAAGATTATGTGAACCTCTCTATATCACATACCTACTTTCCAGAATTATATTCTTAGATAATTCCATTTAAACTCAACCCAAACACATTCATGATGGCCTGGGGATATTTTGTGTCAAGTCTCAGATAATTTCATCAGATAATATTTTAGAATGTATCTCCAAAAATGCAAATTATGTTTTTAAAATACAACTACAACATTATCTTCACAACTTACCAAACTGACAAAATTCTTAAATGTTTATGAGATATATCCAGTATTCAGATAGTTCTAGGATTGTTTCTTTGTGTTTTAAATATATAATTTCATCTCTGCTTTGCTTTTGTAAATTTAACATTGTACCATGGAAATTATTTCATAGTAGCATATGGAGAATTTTAAAAGAATACTCTATGTGAATTGTTGAGGCTTTCCCATGTGAAGAGAGAGCTGTTTCAGCAAGGTGTAGTTGATCTCTGAGGAACATGAGAGGCCATAAGCACACCAAAGACAGAGGAACCATCTCCATCTCATGCCAAAGTTGCTAAGTGTAGAGAGCCGTGAAGTGCCGCACCTTAAAGATGGCACTGGCTTCTGCCTTCCACCTCCCCAAGGGTGAGTGCTCTCTGGCATAAACAAGTCCTTATTTGGTTAAGTCTGTTCAGCCTGTCTGCTTCCACGCTAGAGTAGCCTATCTGCAGAGTCCACGTAGCTCACTGGGGTTGGTTAGCGCAAGGGTATTTAAGCCTGTGCTAGGGTCCCCCGGGCTCTCGCGGGTCAGAGGAAGCATGTTCAAGGATCCTGATTAAAACTGCATGAAGAAGATCTTCCCGGAGTCAGGTCTTCCTTGCTGGCAGGGGGAGGCGCATACACTAAGGAAGAGCTCTCTCTGCTCAGCACAGATGGGAAGGGCGGTGGGACAGGTGAGAGGAGAGAGACCAGGGGAAGTAGATGCTCTCAATACCCACCTGCAGCTGTAAGCAAGACTGAAAGAGGAAGGCAGCATTCATCAAACCCTAGCTTCCATTTTTGCACTTTTATACATGTCAGATTTGTAATTCTCTAGGCATGATTTCCTTTCCTTCTGTTTACTATGGTACTCCATATCCAAGTCCCATCAGTAATCATCTCAGGCCTGGTTGATTGTGGTCTTGAAAAAAAATCACTTTATTTCTCTGGGTCTTGGTTATAATATCTGTAAAGTCTGGTTGTATATGCTTCAGTAGTACTTTAAACTCTAAAGGTACTTACATATTTTGATGTTTTTATCAAAAAGAACTTGCAAGTGTCTGATGTTTGAGTGCATGGGGGAATTTCATTATTATCAAAACCAAGAGAAGTGGATTTGAATTGAACATAAAGCAAACTTCTAATGATAATTGAGTTGTCTTATCATGTTAGAATATGTCAGTCATGACTGCATGGGCTGTTTACTCTTAAGACCACTCCATATAAGGGCTGTCTTTGGTTCTTAAAGAAAGACTTTATATGGAGTTTTTAAAAAAATGTTCATTAAATCATGTTCTAAGCTCTTAGAAGAAATTCGCTGATCAGTAAGATGACAAAGTACCCCACAGAGAGTGAAAGTGAAGCTAACTTCAAATTAGAGCGTTAATTTCAGATCAACTGAGGGACTATTTGTTTTTTAGTTATAAAACTATAGTAAATAAGTTTATAGTAAATAAGTTTATAGTAAAAAAGCATAAAGAAAATTCAGAAAACATAGGTTAAGGGAACAATGACATATGCTCACAACACCGGTGATGTGTACTAATAGCAATCCTATGAGGTTTATAAAAAATTATGATACATTTATACTTACAGTACTTTTAAATTTTGAATAATAACATTATTTTTCATATTTGAAAGCAAAACCAATTCCTTCCTTTATCAACAAATAATTCTTCAAAACTCTAAGAAGGGCTATATCACTATGCACCACATAGAAAAACTGCACCGAGGTTGTTTCCACTTTACATTTTTCTTTATGAAATGTAGATATCCCAGGAGCTGAATTTTAAAGTAAACACTAGGAATTTAACTGTTATGTCAACTCCTCTAGCAATGAGCTTTGGATATCACCACATTTCTCTGCCATTGAATTCCCACTCTGAAAGTGTTTAGGCAAGATTTTTTACATCATGTTCTGTTTTCCTTACAATAATTTTACAATTATTACCTATAACACTTTTATGGAGGATGTTGCTTTTACTTCATACCTCCTTCCCTTGGTTTCCTTAGATTGGAGAATATCCTGTCTCCCATGAATTTCTTATGCTTCTATGATATGTTTGGGATGTACCCTACAACTATTCTCACCCTAATGCCTGGAAAGTGAAAAGGCACATGATGTTCTAATATAGCTTATTACCTGGATGGTAAATTCAATTTCTACAGTGTTGTAAGGTGGCAAACCTCATCCTGGGGATGTTTAGCTGCCCATGTGTGAAGTCAGAGCATGCAGGCTCTGCCCCAGGAAGCAGTCTGTATCCCAGCTCTAGTTCAATTATTCTGCTCACTTTTTAAATGAGCTTTGGCTGCAAATGAGGAAGTTTAATTATTTCTCTACAAAACCTCATCTCTATGGCTTTCTTCTGAAGCCTCCAAATTCCCAATAAAAAGAAAACTCCAAGACATCACGTATTCTCCAACTTGTCACTGAACTCTTGCAGCTGAATTTATTTATTTTTTTTTGCAAGTTCTTGTGCACATATATATTTCCTTGACCTACAAATCAAAAGACATTGGCATTTTTCCAGTTGTTATGTGAGGGTCCTACAAAGTTAGCTGATCCTTAAAAGGAGGACTCTTCTTGGTAATATTTAAATCAATAGAAATATATCAAAGATTTAAAACAAAAGTAAAGAGATGTGGATGTGCAGTCATCAAATATAATAATAATACCACATCCTCTTTTAGTCTGCCCAAATTATTGACTGGGCTATCTTTCTTGAACATAAATATATCCTGCGCAGATGGCAAGTTCAATTGCCTTCAGAGCAAAACTGGAAATCTAAATAGATGATAAACATGCTGGCTCATATTCTCCCAAGGTTGGCACATGCTTTACATTTGGAACATGAATGTTCTTCACCTTCACAAAGAATTTCATCTTATTCCCCCATTTTCATAATATATTTAACACCATGAGTGGATCATTTCATCCTCTCTTCTTTTTTACATAAAATAATTCCTCAATGATTAGAAACCTAAGGTACAAATGTAGAAAGTGGTGACTGCCTTTGTATTGCCCATAATATGAGCTATATTCATGAAGTGATAAAGGGCATTGTGGACTGGACAGGAGCTACTTCGGTCATTGGGGGACATCAGTCCACACTGATGCTGGCCTCATAGACATGCAAGTCTATGTTATGAAAATTTTTGGTTTGTTATGGTTAAGAATCAGGAAGTTAACACTTTCAGATAGCTCAGATTCCTTCCCAGCTGCCTAATTTGCATGTAAGACTGATAAAGTGTACTATAGGTCTCTGTGGGCCAGTTTGGGAAAAGAATCTTGAGATAATGCCAATAAGAAGAATGCAAACAAATCCTGTGTCTGAGACAGTGGCCATATCTTAGAGTCAACAAGTGAGAGTGGATTGAGCCAGAGGAGAAAGAACATGAAACAAACAAACAACAACAATGGATATCATTGATTAATTTGATTATGGCAATTACCATGCAATATACTCATATATAAACTCATATCCTGTATACTTTAAGTATGTATAATTTTCTTTTTAGTTCTACTTTAATGATACTGATGAAAACAGCTTAAAATTATTAAACATCTTCAAGAACATCATATTCAACTATGTCCCTGAGGGCAGTCTCTTTCTCCTTAATGGTGCTGGATAAAAAGAAGCACCAGCAGGGACTAAGAATTGTACCAGTGTCTTAGGTAAGGTTAATATGGTTAATTTCTCTTAACCCACAATCATAAGCAAGACTTAAATGCAAAACATTATCACTATACCCCCACGAAGCCACTTGACAAGAAAGGGGCAAAATGACATGATTTGTGGGTGCATAGTAGCCCCACAATCATTCTCGAAGGCAGACTCCCTGCTATAGCAAGACTGCTTGACCACTTCCTTTTGAAAAAAAATCGTCCCCGGGTTTTGCATTTTTGCAAGCTGTAATGGGGCAATTCCATCAATACAGAAATATGCAAATAAGCAAATGTAACCATGGCTTAAAAAATAAACTCTCCTACTGTAAGCCATTCAGGTTTCATCAGATCAGAGTTAAATAGAATGAGGCACTGGGTGGGAGGGGGGAAGGAGCTGGTCACTGACTTTGAATGGCCACCTGGGACAGGCATCCATTCATGAACATTGCTGAGGAACAAAGGCTCTGAGGCTGAGACTGCCTAGGTGTTTACAGAGTTTCATTTTCTCTTGCCAGGCTTAGAGGACACCTTCAGTCCCAGCATCCCTGCTGTGTGGGGGATACAGCACAGCTAGGATTGTCCTTCAGACTCGATCCCTGAAGTATTTTAGGAGAGTCTCAGCTAGCAAGTTGAAGCCACTCAGCAACCTAAGAGGTGAAGAATTCAACACAAGGAAACCTCACTGAAGTCCAGTTGTTCACAACACCAGGCTGGCATGGGCTGTATCCCACATATGCTGTATATAGTTCAAATTACACATGAATTGTCCCTTCTTCCTGCCACCTCGGCCTTTGAATGATTCTTTCACAAATGGGTTTTGCTCCACTTACTGAGGAAGGCATAATACTCGATCGTGTATAGATTTCTTGGAAATAGAAAAGTTACCAGCAAACCAGAAGGAGTTCTTTTCCACACTTGCTTTTTCTCCATCCTTCCACAGAGATCTAACCAGTGGCATTGTTGTCATGTATGTGCTCAATTACATAGCCAGAAAATAGTGACTCCAAACTAGAATCAGACCTAGTGTAGTCTTGTGTCTGTGCTGGGTCACCTCAGCAAATTGGATTTGGAAAACAAACTGGGACAGTCCCTTCCTTAACATAGTTGAATGGGCTAGCCATGTCATTTGACTCTGTTATCTGAACTGCAGCTAGGTGTTAAAAATGTTAAAAATCAAAACAAAAGTCCTGGAAGAACAAGATGGATGAAAGTACACCATGTTTTCACCTTGGTGTTCCTACACGATTGGCTGTTGATAAGAGTTAGAGACCTTTCCAAGGGAAGCCAAGAAATAAATTGGTTTTCTACTTCTCTGCTTTAAAAGGTTATATTCAATTTCTGCTTTTTGATTGGGCTATTACAGTGCGCTTACAAAAAAATAAATAAACTTTCCTTCCTCAGCCATAGAACTTAAGCTTTGTTTGTTTGGTGGTTTTTGTTTATTTGTTGTTGGTTTTTTTCTTTTTTCTTTTTTTGTTTTTCAAGACAGAGTCTCACTTTTTTGTAATGATAGCTGTACTGGAACATACCATATAGACTGGGCTACCGTGGAACTTACAGAGATCCATCTGCCTCTGCCTCCTGAGTGCTGGGATTAAAGGCATACCCCACTATGCTCAGTTTAAGCACTTTTTTTTAAAGGCAGACTAATTCTGAAGCAAAAGAACCAAAGACTTACAGCTTGCCAATCTGTTTTGCTTTGTTTTTTTCATGGGAAACTTGGCAGTAACAGGATGGCAGATTTGAAGGAGATGGTACACAAAACTTTGAGAGATAAAGCATGGGTAATTAATGAGCACTTCAGTGAATATACAAATACATTCTGGCTTCCTGTGTACCTCTGTGTGTATATATTTATACATATATATGTATATGTATATATGTGTGTGTGTGTCCAATTATTTGAGACTAATTATTTTAAAATATGTTTAAAACTATCCTGATCAAAATGTCAGCCACTACACATTCGGTGATAAACTATGCAATAAATAACAAACTAAACTAATGAGCCTCCACTAAGGAATTTGTAATTAATAAAATAATAATAGTAACAAATAAAAAAGGAACAACTCACTATCACCCTGAGGAGAGATGCTTCTGAACACATACTTGGGAATGGCACCATCTATGGGTTTGGATGACAGGCGGAACCTTAACAATTATGCCAGCCATTACAGGCCATCTGAACATCTAAGTAAAATACCAAATTAGTATCTATAATAAGCTTCAGCAATGCACTAATTGTAGAAAAGACTAACGATCTTTAATTCACATGACAGGTTGCTATCAAATAGTTCTCATTCAGCTTCAAAAATGACAATTTATAGAATCATTTGCCTGATTTGACTCATAATGGCCTGGCCTCTTTCTTGGCCCAGGAGGGGACTAATCAAGGCTGACAAGGGGACCTGGGATAGCACTTTCGGATTCAGCTCTGGTCACACCATGATCTGGGGCATCACTGACCAGGGTCAGATATTTTGGGGAGGAAGAAGAGGAGGAAAGGTCAGATCCAAAGCTGAAGCTAGAACTTGACACCTGTAGCTCAGGGTGATTATCTTGTCTAGTCATTCATAACACTAGACTATCAAACCCATATGTATTCTCTCTTCTGGAAATAGGAGAATTCATAGCTCACAGAATAAGAACTGGGCTCTAGGGTTATATTAGAAAAGTAAATGCTACATTTTTTTTGCTTCTTACCCGCATGGCCTTGAATAAATTAGGTAAGCCTATTAGATGTTAGATTACTCATCTTTCAAAGTGGGATGATAATAGTTTCTATATGTAGGGTTCTCTTTGTGGGAATGTATTCCTGCCAATAAAAAAGACATTAAAAATAGTATCTGGACTGAGTGTTCATGGTGCACATCTTTAATTGCAGCACTCAGGAGGCAGAGGAAGATGGATCTCTGTGAGTTCAAGGCCAGCCTGGTCTAGAGCTAGTTCCAGGACAGGCTCCAAAGCAATACAGAGAAACCCTGTCTTGAATAACAAACCACCACCAACAACAACAACAAAAATCATATCTGGAAGGTTACTCAGTGGGTAAAAGACTGATTATGAAAGCATGGAGACCCAAGTGTAGGTCTCCAACATCCATGCTGGAGCAAGGCATGGTGTCCTTCACCTGTAACCCAGCTCTAAGAGGATGCAGGGAGATGGACAGCTTCTTGGCACTTGCTGGCCAACCTATCTAGCTGAATGGTAAACTCCAAATTCAGTAAGATATTCTGTCTCAAAAATAAAAAGTGGAAAGTAATGCAGAAGAGTGCTCAACATCAAATACTGCCTTCTACCCATGTACACATAGGCATGCACACCTTTCCACACACAGATGGCATGCATCATACCAGACATATATACAAACCACACACACTTTTTAAAATCAGTAAAAATAAAGTTGTTTTGATTGAATGCATGGCAAAAAAGGCTAGACTACCTTGTGTATACAAACTAGTAGTACTCATTAAGTCCTTAACTCAGTAGAAGATGTGAACAAAGTCTACAGTCCTTGTTCCTCCCATCGCATAAGAGAAACTGGTAACAATATCACAAGGCAACTAAATTCCTGTTATTTCCACCTACATAAACAGAAATTCTCAGGCAGATCCTCAAGTTGAGTCTCACTTCTTGGTAGTCATTTCTTTTCCTTGCCTTATTGATTACATTCATTTATAAAGGGACTACCATTTATAAACAGCAATGTGCAGATGTAACACTTATTTGACAATTCTTGACTGTGGGCTTGGAAGGAAAAATCTCAATATCCCCAGCAGAAATCTGTCTTCTGCGCAGTTAAGAAACTGAATCATGTCCCTTTTCCCTGGAGAAAAAGAAAGGGACAAGATCTCCTGAGCAAATTGGGAGCATGGAGGGACGGGAGAGGGAGTTAGGAGAAAGAGAAGGGGAAAAGAGGAGGGGAGAGGTGGGCATGAGGGAACAGGAAGATTGAGACAGGGAAAGAATAGAGGAGAACAAGAAAAGAGATACCATAATAGAGGGAGCCATTGTAGATTTAAGGAGAAATTTGGCACTAGGAAAATGCCCAGAGATCTACAAGGGTAAACCCAACTAACAATCTAAGCAATAGTGGAGAGGCTACCTTTAATGCCCTTCCACAATAATGAGATTGACAACTACCTTATATGCCATCCTAGATCCTTCATCTAGTAGTTGATGGAAGAAAAAGCAGACACCCACAGCTAAATACTAGCTGGACTCCAGTTACAGAGAGGGAGGAGTAATGAGAAAAGGGGTCAAGACCAGGCTGGAGAAACCCACAGAATCAGCTGACCTGAACAAGTGGGAGCTCATGCACCCCAGTCTGATAACTGGAAAACCAGCATAGGACTGACCCAGGACCCTGAATGTGGGTGTTATGTTAGTTAGGAGGACTGGGCAGTCTATGGGCCTCTAGTAATGAATCAATATTTATCCCTAGTATATGAATGTACTTTGGGAGCCCATCCCACATAGAGGGATACTTTCTCAGCCTAGACACATGGGGGAGGGCCTAGGCTCTGATCCAAATGATATGACAGACTGAAGACTCCCCATGGAAGGCCTCACCCTCCCTGGGGAGAAGAAAGGGGATGGGCTGGGTGTTGGTGGGGATGATAGGGGAGGAGGGGAGGGTGAGGGAACTGGGATTGACATGTAAAAAGACCTTGTTTCAAATTTCAATTTTAAAAAAAAAAAAAAAAGGAAAAAAAGAAGAAGAAGGAGGAGGAGGAGGAGGAGGAGGAGGAGGAGGAGGAGGAGGAGGAGAAGAAGAAGAAGAAGAAGAAGAAGAAGAAGAAGAAGAAGAAGAAGAAGAAGAAGCTGTAGCATTGATTGTGAGCCAAGTACCACACCAATATGACATGATGCAGGACAAAGCTGGGTGCATTGAAGTTCAGGAACAGCCCTAGGCCAACAGGACTAAGGAAATTCAGATTAACAGATATTCCTAAAGCCAGTGATGAAGGATATGAACCCCATCCTGTAAAGAAAAATGCACTTGCTGTACTTGGCAAGCTATGGGGAAAGTATGAGACATCCTGACAAAGTCAAGGCATCCACAAGAACATGATGTTTTTGTAGTGTTCAGAACACTGGCTTCAGCTAGATAAGCCTAAATTGCTTCTTCTTTAGCAAGAATTGCCTGCTGCTCATTATACCCATGCCACTGTCAGACTTGTCATGACTCATGCTATGTTATATTTACTCATAGACCAAGTCAAGATTTAAAAAGGGTATGAGTTCTCTTCAGAGTAGGAGTTTGTACATGAGTAAAACAAAACAAAATTATCAGAAACACTTGCCTATAGCTCATGGATACTGAGAAAGAAAATTATTTTTTTCCATGTGGCAGTATAGTAGACACACTTCCTAAAGGTTCCCAAAATTTTTGCCCTGGTGTAGGCACATCTGCTCTCTTAGTCATGGGAACTCTATCTAGGTGGTTCTGTAAAGGGGTTTACTCTAACTAAAGGTCCAAATCAGCTGGCTTTGAAGTAAGTGGTTATCAGGGAGGTTCTGACCTATTCATGTGAGTCCTTCCTACCACAAAGGAAGATGTCAGCAATCAGAAGCAGATGAAGCTCTGAAACATCACGGCATACCAGGAGGTAGGAGGGAACTGTGGGACAAGGGTTTCAGGTTTCTTCTGGGGGCTGATATTGTTCCTGGCTTGTTTCCTTAAGGGACTAAGAAACTTCATTCCTACCTCAAAGAACTGAGCTCAGACGCAAACTCATTCCTAGAGTTTCCTGAGGACTCAGTCCACTAAGAGCTTGGTTTCTTAGGCTATTCATATTGTTCCAGATTTCTAATCTCCAGGGCTATAACCTAATTAATGATGGCTGTAGGTTCAAAGCTGCTTAAGTTGGTAATGATTTATTACATAACAATAGAAAACTATCATCAAAGCTTCCTGTCACATCCTCTTTACCCCAAGACAAACTGCTCTGCTGTTCTTGTCACTGAAGTCAGATATGACCTTGTAAAAATGTGTGTATGTTCTTCTTTTGTGTGTGTAAAATCTCATAAATAGTATGGTACCACTAGTGGCATGGTATTTACACACAGATACATCTTTTCTGAACTATCTACTTACTGGGTATATCTAGCAGGTTCTTCTGTTATCCAGGTTGTAATCAATGCATTTTTATTTACACAATTTTCTAAGTTTGTCCTCAACTACTTATGTTAAAATCTTCAATATAATAAACATTTTCATCAATGTTTCCTCATAAACATGTCTGCAATTTCCTCTAGGCTATAAACCAGCAACAGCATAAATGAATCCAAGGTTATTTGGACACATAATTTGAGCCTATATTACCCTCAGATTTTTTTTTCTTTGTGTCTCTTAAATGGCCACACCATGCTATTCCCAGTAATGAAAAAGCCTTATCTTTTATTTCTGTCCACATTTGACATTGCTAACTTCTTGATTTTTGTCAACCTCCCTAGTATGCAGCGCCATCTAATTCTTTTCCATTTGTAGTACTATGAATCTCAGAAGATGACTATTCATATAGCTATTAATTATTTATATATTCCCTTCTGTGAATAGCTTGTGTACATGTTTTGCCCATTTTTCTGATAGATTTCTGTGGTGTTTTGAATGAGGATGCTTTCATAGACTCATACCTTTGAATGCTTGGTCCCAGTTGGTAGAAATGGGATTACGAGATTACGAGGTGTGGCCTTATTGGAGGCTTATAGTCTTATTGGAGGATGAATGTCAGTGGGAGTATCAGTCAGGTTTCAAAGCCCCATGCTGGACTCTCTCTCTCTCTCTCTCTCTCTCTCTCTCTCTCTCTCTCTCTCTCTCTCTCTCTCTTGCCTCTGACTTTTATATCAAATGTCTTCTCTTAGCTACAGCTACAGCTACAGCGCCATGCCTGAATACCTGCCACCATGCTTCTCACCATGATGACCATGGACTCACCCTTTGAAACTGTAAGAAATTTAGTGCTTTCTTCATAAATGCCTTCATCGTGATATTTCACCACAGCAACTAAGATATTTCCCAACCTTGTTTGGATAATTCCTAAGAACTACTTATATTCTCTAAATACTAGATTCTTCTTCTATTGCATCAGGTTTTTTTTTTTTTGTTTTTGTTTGTTTGGGGTTTTTTTCTTCCACATAGAAATTTTACACAATCACATCCTTCCATGTTTTGTTTCAGAGTTTTTGCTTGTGAAGGAGATCTACAAGAAATGTTTCCTACTAGTTTGAGAGATATTTCAGCAGCAGAGTACTTGCCTAGCTTGTGGCAATGCACATTCACTGTGTTGCTAATTATTGAAAAAATGGTAGGTGGAGTTCAGATGACCTCTTAATTATCTCCTTTTTTTCTTCCCCTAGATACCTCTGTATGTATTATCCTCCCTGCCATCAGGGAAAACAAAATATATTGCCATGGCAAATAATTATCTCCCTGATGTTAAAACTCCTCCAGTGAAGCATCAGTCATGGAAGTCTTGCTTTATAGCCAAGGCCATGGAGCTAGAGGTGGACAGGCATTCCTAATCCCTATGGAGTATTTCTTCTAGGAATGGTGAGACAAGAGTTAACACCAAGACCCACTCATGGGTGTTAAGATCTTGAAGGGAGTGATATTTCTTCTGGAGGTTTCAGCTTCATATTGATCACTAAGCCTGCCATTCTGACTATTGTTTAATCAGCTCAGAAGATTTAAGTGGAAGAAATAAAAACTGTATCTGTAACTGACTGCACAAAGGCAAATCAGAACCTTTGTGAAATGATATATTGGTTAGTGAATAGAGGACTTAGATATTCATTTCCAAGTGTGGCCCTGATGCAGTATGTTTTATTGAAGTCTCCCTACTTACCATGACTCAGTTTGCTCGTCTGCACTATCTGAGCAGTTTCTATCTCACTATTTACTTTAGAAAGATGGTAACATAGTAAACAAAAGAACATTTTGTGAGACAACCAATAATGACTTCAAGTATGTGTACCATACATACATTCAACATGACAACATATAAACCCAAAACAACCAATATAGCTAGAATTTTCTCAAGCTTACAAAATAGAATTTGATCTCTATAATGCCATTGTGGTGGCTTTATAACATGGTAATACAAATCATAACTCCAATTTCCAGCCCTTATTATGAAACACACTCAGAAAGAATTTCCAGATAGTTTGGTTTAGAGACAATGGCACAACATTGAAATGGTGCCTACTAAAAAAAAATAGAAAAATCTATTTCTACAGCTATAGTCTGTACTTGGCCTCCACTTTATCATATAAATAGAGGGCTAATTCTGATTCTCACCCAACCTCAGGAGGCAAAGACCAGACTGAAAATTTGGCCTGATGTCATAAAACACAGGGAGAATAAACAATTTGACTTTTTCTCATCTTTGAATTTAATTCTTATATTGCAGTCAATAGAGTCCCTTTTAATAGCACACATTCTAAAAAGAACCTTGTTCCTCTCTAACAATTGATCAGAAGAACAAATGAGTAAGTTGCTAAGAAATAAAAGCAAAAGATGTGAGTTGCCACCCTCATCCATTTGTAAACACACATGGAAATTAGTGATGACAACAATGAATGTCTACAGTGTTAGAGGAAGGGCAGAGATAAAACGTGCATTAAAGTTCCAGTAAATTCCAACTCTCCCTCAGACTAAATAGCACCACTTGCTTTCTTAGCTTCTAAACTGCTGGGCAAATTGACTTCTTTGGATATAAACTCAAAGATTGCAATCTGACAAGCATTTCTGATTTGTAACTAGATGTACAAGGTCAAGGTCATAGTCACAGCAACATGAATTCTCAGTAGCAGTCTCCCCAGAAGAGCTCCAGAACTCCGCCATCTACATCATTCCTATTTCAGAAACGAAGAGTGGTTGATTCATTACTCAAATGTAGAAATTGCATTGGACTCTGTGTGTAAGGAAACTGATTGCTTACCGTGGAAAGATTCAACCTAGGAAGATAAGTGATTTGAATGAGAATGGCCTTCATAGGTTCCTATATTTGAATGTTTGGTTCCCAGTTCCTGGAATTTTTTGGGAAGGATTAGGAATTATGGCCTGTTGGAGGAGATGGCTCACTGGGGATAGACTTAGAATTTTCAAAAAGTCTATGCCAATATCCCAATTAGTTCTCCCTCCCACCTCTCTCTTTCTCTATCTCTCTCTTTTCTACTTCAAGTAAGGATGTAAGCTCTCAGCTACTGCTTCAACATCATACCCACCTTCCTGTTGCACTGATCCCTGTCATGATGGCTAGAGATCCTAACCCTCTGGAACATTAAGCTCCCAATTGGATTTTTTATCTGTAAGTTGCCTTGTCCATGATATCTGTTGACAGCACTAGAAAAGTAAATTAAGACAAAAGAAAAGAAATCTTTCTACAATATCCTCATGGGTGAGCACTCCCCTTCAGGAAGCCAAGCTTAGATAAACAGTCACACAGATGGTTACAAAGCTATTTAGTCAAGCTTTTTGTAGCCAGAAACATTCATTTTTAAACTAAAATTAACAGCATCAGAAAAACTTATGATAAAATAATAAGGATATAATTCAAAACCATACATACAAAATAATATGGCTACATGTGCTGGGAAGAAACAGAAGCATATCCGCTTGCTAGCACTACCATAACATATTACCACTGATAGAAAATTTATTTTTATTTTTCACAGTTCTGGAGGCTACAAATCTGAAATCAGAGTGTATGTAGGGCTCTGGAGCCCTGAAGGAAGATTTATTCTAAGCCCCTCGGCTTACCAATAGCTTCCTTGTGCCTTGTATTATATTCCCCTTTGTCTGTGTCCACATTTCCTTTTCTTTAGGGTATGTGTCATAGGGGAATAACCTTGCCCTCATTCAGGAACACCTAACCATCTGTGAACTCTAGGCTCACACTCTAGAAGACTGAGGGTCTCCCCTTTATCTGCCAAGCTGAATTGTCCCCAGCCCCAGATAAGCATGGACTTTTAGCTCATACAGAGGCACTACTGGATTCTTTCCTAACAGCCTAATCTACTTGGCAATGTAGAATGGCTTCAAATGTTCCACTCCAGCCCACCATCTCTAGAAAATATCCTTCTCCTAAAGGTAGGCATTGTCCAGTGGGTGGTTAACTCACCACACTGATACAAAACTATTTCAAATACTATCTATACAAACCAAATACTCAGGTAAAGGAAAAATATATTTCAGACAGGGAATGATGAGACTAAGGTATACAACGTAGAAAGTAGCTAGATTCACTTGACATCTAACAGTAATGTGGTATTAAGGATATAACTCTAAAGACAAAGTGAACAAGAAATGAATTCTCCACTGGAGGGTGATGAAGCTCCTCCATTACAGTGGGAGAGGCAACAGAGGAGGAAAACAAATTTGGTTGAAAATGATGGAAAAGAATAAAATGATGAAACAAAAGAGGGAAGAATGAAGAGGACAAGGCATGGCTTCTGTCCTCAAATGCCCAGAGGGGGTGATGAGTAAGCTAAGAACAGAGGGACAATAAGGAGCTGGATGTAAGTCAAGAATATTCTGGACAACACAACTGTGTGTTATGAAGTTGGAGCAGAAAGAACCTTATCAGGAAATGGTGGATCGTGGAGTATACCTAGCCTGCACAATAGAAATGTCAAAGTGTGTAGAGAACACATCTAGCTCGTGAAGGAATAAGAATGTTATCCCCCCAAACAGTGAATGGAATGACTTAAGAACACACAAGCTAAGGCCACTAATGTGTCTTCAATAGGTCTTTCTGTCTGTTCTAAGTAGAAAGAATGAGACCAGGTTAGAGATAGCATTATGGACTAGAGCTGGACAGATAGGGATGTAGATGTGAAAGAACTTGGAATTTTGAGACAAAATCAGTATGAGGATGGATAGACTGAACTGTGATAATAAGAACAGACATGTTTCTTCTCTTGAATTGGACAAACCTTGTGTATAATGTGTCTTTTAGTTACCTATTTCAAACATAATATTAGAAGGCCACGGTCAAATTGCTGCTAGCCTTATTTGCACAAATAATTCTTGAAAAGCATCCGTAGCTTGTAAGAATCAGATTCCATAGAGTAGAAATGCCTTTCTGTTTCACTGAGTCGAGTTTCTTAACTTACTTTCTCATTTCCTACTTATTTTCTCATTTCCTGATACCTCCCTTGAATCTGCAGCAGCTTTTCTGGCTGGTGTTTCTTGAAGCTCATTGTGTGAAAGTTTAGGTTAAGTTCAGAACAAAACCAAGGAGACAAGTCAGTGAGACAAGTACAATGATTGAGTTAATAACTTGGTAAATATTTCTGACAACTGAACACTGGGAAAAATAATTATATGAAGAAAATCTTATTTGTAGTGTATTATATTTTTGGTTGTGAACCTAGTGTTTATCAGCTGAACAATCTCTCTAGTCCTGCAGCATATTATAAAGAATAGGCAAGGCCAACCTTTATGAAGACATGCTCTTGAGAAATTAAAAAGTTATAGACAATAAAGAGCCCAATATGTAAAAACTATAATTTACTAGAAAAATTAAAATGTCATAATTAAATCTGTTTGTGGTTCATCTTAACAACTCACACTCTTTTTTAAGTAGAATTGCACAATCCCATAAAAAATCCTTACAAAGGCACTCTATTAATACTCCATACAGACCTATATGGACATCCAACTTCCATAAAGAACAATGCTACACAAACTTTGTGAATATGAAGCATTAGGGAAATTTTTGAAAAATATTCAATCCTAAGGACCATAGTACTCAATTAATTTCTCAGAACCACAGCACAAAAACAAGCACTGACAAGAAAGTATAGTATGTGAAACATAAAGAAGAATCTAGATGAAAGAATTGTCAGTCAAGTATGATGGATCATGTCCATAAAACCAGCACTTGGAATGCTAAGGCAAGAGAGTTTCAAGTGTGAGCTCAAAGGTAGAATTAACATCAAGAGTTAACATCAAGTGAGAGGAATGAGAGAAAGAAGGAATTAAAGAGAAAGGCAGCATGAATGGAAAGAATCTGGCAAGATGAGTTAATAGACAGGAAAATGTAAGAATGGGGAGGGGTGGAGAGAAGGGCAGTTTCCCTGAAGAATAAGTAAGGTCTTTCCTAAGATTAAATGTGCCACATGCTAGCCAATGGATAATAATACTTAGAAACATTCCTTGGGTTAAAAAAAAAAAAAAAAAAAACTGGATCTCAATGTGCTTTCTGCAGCAGTAACCTGAGATGGAACTCACATCTGTGTCCAGTGTTCTTCTGTCACAGTTCCCCATAAAGTAAAACTCCTAAAACAAATCTCAAGTTGGAGTCTGTAGAAACTAAAAAAGAAAAAGACCAGTGTTGGAATTATGACTCTCAAAACTCAGGGTAGCATCATTCTGCATTCTCTTTTCCTCTTCAGGCACCAAATTCCATCTGGTTCCTCAGCTCCTTGTCAATTTAAGTAGGAAAGAAGTAAGAATATCTGTTATTGAATTTGAACAAGGGCTGAGTGAATCAGAAGACAGAAGCAATGCGTAATCTAAGCTATTCTCAGAAGAGATCCAAGTTTCCCAGACTCCAAGTGTCCTCCATAGACTAACCACCATATGGAATGACAGAATAACACATTTGGGATCAGAATTTGACAGTATACTATTACCCGACGTCTTGTAATCATGCTAATTGGCATACACGTGCTCTTTCTACATCTCTATATTATTGAACCACACTGAGGCAACACATTTGTACAGGCTCCCCAGTTAGTCTCCCTTCCTGTTTAGATGTATAAAGGCCAGTCTGGTTTGGCTACAACCTGGACAGGGAATAATGTCTACCCTCCAACTAAAGGAAGCAGACCAAAGAGTCAAAACCATTGTTTGTTCCCACAAAATTCAAGTATCTTGGCTTCTAGGTTTGACTGACCACTTGTGATCTCCTTCTAAAAACATTGTGCTGTCTCTAGTCTTCTCCCCACTCCTCATCCCCTGCCCACTGAAACAAAAACACAACCCGTCCTTCTTTACTAAAACACCTCAGCCTCTTCTCCTGTTTTTATCTAAGCTATCTCATCATGTTTTGTTTTGTGATTTCATGAAACAGAAAAAGGGATATTCTGTGTTTTAAGAAAGCAGAATCAAATGACTAGCTGGAAGAAAGAGACTACAAAAAGAAGATGGCTTGGGCCACTTAAGAGGCTAAGGTTAGTCTCCCAAGTGTGTTTTGCTGAAAAGATGAGTGTTTCTAAGCAAACCCTACAATTTTCCCTCACTGCCATTCCTTGACAAAGCCTAACTGGGTTCAATTTGCAGAAAGAGGTCAAACTTCAAGGAAGAAAATAAGTGCTCTAAAGTGTATTTATAATCAAATCTTTTCCTCCTAGAGCTGTGTAAATGTAGCCCAGTCTAGGGCTAGGACTAAAGTTTAGATGATGTGTTTTATTCCTTTTTAAAAATCTTCATCTCCCCTTTATAAGAGCTTAGGAAAAGACACACAGCATATTCCAGGGACCCACTAAGTACATCTAAACTCTTTTTTCATTAGCTCTGAGTCTAGCAAGGTTCTGAAATCTATGCACCCCCCTTGCCTACATCCTGTTCTTGAACTAACAATGGCTAGATTTAGCATCTTGGTGAAGAGCACCAAGTCAAGGTCCAGTGTCCTTAGATTTTTTTTGAGTCTGAGCATAGGTCTAACCTTCATCAGTTCACTTGCCTTCTCTGTGCCCTGTTTCTTCTTATGATCTTCAAGGCACCACTATCTCATAGGCTTATCATGAACATTACACAAAATAAAGAGAACACCTATAGAATTCTTGGGCCTACAGACAAATACTCAAGCTGATAACATTCATAGGTGTATGCTATGCTATTTCCAAGACCTTACTATAGCCTTTGCTTACCACTGCATGAGATCCTGAATATCCAAGGTCAACATGTAGGAACAAGGATAATCTTCAGCATGTACCTCAGCTCCCTTCAGTGTCTGAATCAACCAGTGAATCTACCATCCTCAGATCCATCCAGTGACTGCATGGACATATGAATCTAGACCCTGAGCTTGCCAACCTGAGCTACCTCCAGCCCCACTTCAGCAGAATTTCTTGGTCAATATGAAAACATTACTGAGTTCTCACCTTGCATCCTAGTCTACTCAGCCAGGGCATGTTATCTGAGGTCCTTAACATGCAAAGCATGGCCAGAGCTCCAGATACCTCTTGTCTTTCAAGCTCATGGTTTTCTGCAACAAACCATGTTCATTTCATCATTACTATTTATGTAAAGTTCCTGCTCCTGACTAGGGTAAAGTCATATAGTCAATGAAAGACCTATTTCAAAAAACAGGGTGGATGGCACTTGTGGAAAGACAAGATTGATCTCTGACCTACACACACACACACACACACACACACACACACACACACACACACACACACACAACGGTTGTATTGGAAGTTTTGTCAGATATATATAGCTTTTAAAGCTGCTGTTGTCATGCACATAAAAAGTAACTATATGAGATGATGTGGTATTATAATTTGCTTCACAATTAGACAGATAAACAGACATAGATGTACTTACACACATTTATGCCCTGTAACATCATATTGTCAACTTCAAATATTCATAATTAAAAAATAATTAAAATTAGGTGGACAGAGGATTCTAGGGGAATGAGATACATGCTTTTCCCCTGGGCTTTCTGAGCAGGGGTGGCAATATATATATATATATATATATATATATATATATATATATATATATATATCCTACTCAATTTGCTCTTCCTGCTATCATCCTCCATGCCTGGAATCTTTCATCTTCCCCTTGCATGATCCTTCAGTTCTGACTCAGATAAATAGTGGTGATATGTCAGTGTTCTCCTTAACTAGCTCTTGCCAATTTTTTCCTGCTCTCTGGAATGAAAGCACTGTGATGTTATTTTGTGAGGCTATCTAGGCATAAAGGAACACTGGGTAACTGGAAGTGTTCATCTATAGGTCACAAGCAGAAGAAAATGTGGAGATCATACACATTCTTGAGATTTTAATCATCATTCTGCATGTTGACAACCCCATTTTTCCTCCCTAATTTTTATACAAGCTCCAATCGTAAATTTTGCCCAGGGATATAGTTCAAGTCAAATTAACAGCTGAGAATGTGACAAGAGAGACTTTGCTATAGGGATGGCCCTGCTGTAAGCACACAAGGTGAGATTTACCCACCAAGCGCAAGTTAATGAAAGAATCAATCCCCCTTGTACAAAAGCTTTTTAAAGCCAAAGAAATTTAAACCTAGAGCTGTCCAACACTCAGGTTCTGTGCTGAAATTAGCACAGAGTTTACTTAACTTCTAGTGCTGCGTAAAGAATTGTTGAGGAAACACCAGGGGCAGCTGTAAAAGCACAGGGAAGTCAAGAGGAGGCAGGCATATCTCCAGGTGCTGAGGCAGCCTTTCCATCTCAGCCCACTAACCGTTAGAGAGAGGACCCTGAAACAACTCACATAAAGAGGCCCCAGGGTACCAGAAAAGTGGGCATCACACCAAAGCTAGGGTCACAGCAGGCTGTGGGCACAGAGGCAGAAAACTAATGTTGTGGCAGCTACAATAAGCCAGAAAGGTGCAGCTGAGAATATCTAGTCGTAGAAGGATAGGGTCAAAGGGTTGAGTTCATTGGAAGAGCCTCTGTTGACAATGGACAAATGCAGTGCCCTCTCTGCCCCTGCCGTCCCTTCCTAAACAGCTCAGTCTTAAGTTCCCAGGTGGAACAAGTGGAAGAAAACATGCACATGATTTGGCATAGGGGAGTTGAAATGGGAGGAGAGCTCAGGCAGAATTCAGCAGAATGGTAGTGGGTGCCTTGATATGTACATGAGGACATTTTGCCACATTGAGTTTCAGAGCCTTTAGGAAGTGAAGTATAAACTCCCAAAAGGAAGCAATGTAGCTGGGCAATCAAATCCCATGGCCTTGAACTGGTACAGAGCCCAAACTGGGTAAGCAGGGCAAAACACAGGAGACATCCTGGAATGGCAACACTGAATGCAGGGACCCACTCGTGTTGATAGTAGACCGTAGCAGTGCAAGGATGGCAATGGGATACAACAGGAGAAATAATCAGCATCTAAGATGAATAAGCATTCTATTTCTCAGAGCTTTCACCCCTGTGGAAAAAGAGGAAGTGAATCCTCTGGGGGACTAGAACCAGCAGTGGCTATATGAATCCACACATTCCTGGTTGTATAAATGTGGGCCATGGGAGGAAGACAAGCGAAGTTCTGGTGTGAGACTAACCAGAGTGAGTGCCTTTATGCATGTGTTTGAAGTTGGCAAAGAGCAAGCTTAATGTTTAAAAGGCTGTTCCATGATCCTCAGAAGGGCCTAGCAAGTAGAACCAAAATACCCAGGAATTGTGAGACATTTAAGAGCCTGCCAGTCATACACCCAAATGCAACATTTGAGTCTAGATCCTTTTTGTTTTTTTTTTTCTTCTATAAATAACATTATAAAACAATCAGAGAATTTTGATGGGGCCTGAAAGTTAGATAGTAGTAACAGATCATTTGTAAGCTTCTTGTTCTGACAATTGACAGTTGTTTTTATGGGAGATGTTCCTTGTTTGTATGAAATGCATGCTCAATTACTGACTCTTATTCCAAGTCCCATGTACAATTTCCAATGCTTACAAGATGTTCTGTGGATTTGTTGCACTGGATTCATCTAGACCGAAAATAAACAGCCACTGAATACCAAGCTTTCGCCATGACTCACCCTTCCCTCTGCCTCTCCACTCTCAAAGTGAAACCAAACATTGAAATGTTGTCCTAGCCCCATGGCTAGTAAAACAATTGAGTTTGAAAGTCTGCTATTTTCTTTTATCTTTCTGCTCATTTTTCTAAGTATGGCTCAAAATATACCTGCTAGAAAAAAAAAATGGCCTTTCCTAATGCTCCAGGCCTCGTGTTTACCCCCAACATCTAAAGAACAATTAATTAGAAACATCACAACATCCAGCTATTCAGATGTAGGACAATAGAGAGCGAAGCTTCATGTTAGTCATATTTCTAATGTCAGCTAACACTGTGCAGAATACTCAGTGGAACCCATAACTACTTCTTGACAGGCCCCAAGAGCTATAGTTTGATTAAGGAACTCTCTGAACACTGAGGTTTAAAGGCTTTTGGACAGGGTCATAGAACAGCAAGTTCTACAATAAAATAACTTACTCCACTCAGTTCATTTGGAAGTCAGAGGCCACACTCTTACCCTCTGCAAAGCTGAACTAACATTCCTCTTTTATTCTGATGAACTTCATTACCAACAGTAGCTTCACTTAGCTACCAAAATTGTCTTGTTCTCTACTATCCCCATGTGCTACTCTCCCAGGCAGGATACCAGCCAACAGCTGTGTCTGATCCCGTTCCAGACATGGAAAACAGACATCTCTTCAGAGGAGTTCTGTACTACAACAGGACTCCCATCTTGGCTCTGTGGATCACTAATAGTAAAGCCTCCATCCTGCACAAAGTGACCTGAGTGGAAGAAAACCACATAAAGTCCATTTCATACATATGTGGATCGTCAAACTCCCGTATTTTCCACTTACTTCTGAATTTGTGGCTACCTTCTCTTGGGTCTGGCCAAGACACGTGCTGACTATCCTAAGATTGTACAGAATAATTTCAAAAGTTTTGAGGACTAGATCAAAAATAGCATGGTTATAGCCAATGGCCACTTAAGGATGACTCAGATGCCAAGAGAAAGTGCAAGTGGAGTATGAGGTGAGAATCTCTCACAATGCAGGAGAGGCTCTGAGAGAGATGTCAGAGGGAACCCGGCTGCCTGTAATGGGCATGTAGAGTCCAATATGAATAGCACAGAAATAGACATTTCAGAGAAGAATCACTATTTCTTGGTATGCTTTCTCCCCTCTTCTATGAAGAGCGAAGCAAGGAATACTTGAATACACCTTAGCGTGTCTCCAGCTTCAGTAGCTGGAGTAGAGGCTCTCACTACAAGCAGTCAGAATGAGAACATAGGATGCATGGCTGATGAAAAGGAGTGAAACACTGTGAGATGCAAAGTGATGGGATTTCAAAAGGTTCTGTGGGTGTTAGGGAAATAATATTGTCTATGGGTTTTAAGAACATTTTCTGTGTGAAATTTCCTAGGAGGTGAGTGTTTATATCAGAGTAGCATTACTTTGCAATTCTAAAAAGTCTAGTCTGTGTTTTCCCTCATTGGCATTGATTGCAGAAATGGAACTTTGGGTATCACACATTTGATAGACTTCCCAGCAGCTGAAATGGAACTTTGGGCATTGCACACTTCCCAGAATTTTCCCAGCTGCTAGGCTTGTTAGCATACTCTCTGAACATGCCGATGAAGTGTAGCAGGAGACTCAACCCAGGCTGTACTCTCAGAAGGGTTTGCAGCATCTGTCACCCACAGCAACTGCAAAACTAAACACTAAAATATAGAACCGTAAGGACAAGCCTTGGAGCAGCAAACAAAAAAGCTGAATCTAAAAGCTAGATAATTCAGATATTATTCTGAGCATCTCTGAGAATCCTTCCATCAGAATCTTCATGGACAGAGGTGAAACCCCTAGGCTAGTTCCTCTAAAAAAAAAAAATCAAGCCATAATCTAAAAACCAGGTAAACTAGAATCTTAGTACTAAGATTCATTCCCCTTCTCCAGTCTGTGAAGTCTAAGCAATGTCTGATACTATATCTGTAACCAGATATTACTCTGAGCTCACGGTCAAGGCTATAACTAACTACAAGTAGCTTTTATACATTGACAGTCTCTCAAATTTATGATTAAAACTAAATCTGTCATCTCCTCCCAAACTTAATGATATCCTCATTGTTTACTTTTAAAATAAATGCATTCAGTTGGAAGAGCCAAAAACCACCCTTATGTTCTCTTTCTTCAGCCTTGTCTCTGGCCAACAAAAAGCAATCTGTAAAGCAATGTTCTTCATACCAACCGTTGTTGTTGGTTGTTTTGGTTTTCTGTTTTATTTTGCTTTTGTTGTTGTTGTTTTTTTTATTTGGGGTTTTTTTTTTTTTTTGTTTTTTGTTTTTATCTCCTTGAGGGGCCCCGCCACCCAGTCCCTAAATCAATACAGGGAGACTTGTCCTTACTTATGAAGGCCCAGCCTTACCTTGCCTTGTTTCTTAGCTGGTTTTTCTCACTTAAAATATCCCATTTCTCATTAACTACATTTTGCCTTTGGGCTTTTTACCTTTCTTTATTCTACATATCTTTCTTTCCTTCTTACTCCATGGCTGACTGTGTGGCTGGGTTCTGGCCCCTGGCATCCTCCTCTCCTCCTTTTCTCACTCTTAGCTCCTTTTTCCTTCTCTTTTATTTATTCTCTTTGCATGCCAGCCCCACCTATTTCACTCTCCTGCCTAGCTGTTCTTTTCTTTACTACACTAATCAGGTGTTTTAGGCAGGCAAAGTAACACAGCTTTATAGTTAATCAAATGCAACATAAAGGAATGCAACACATCTTTACATCATTAAACAAGTGTTCCACAGCATAAACAAATGTTAACACATCTTAAACTAATATTCAAGCTACTATTCCATAACACCTTGACTCATATTAAACTTATCTCTCATTTGGTCCAGGACAAAGTTTCCCAAATAGGCCTTCTATCCACCATACTCTTTCCAATTTATAGGGAAAAAAATATTTTTTCCTTTAATTTTATTTTGTGTATGGGTATTTTTGCCTCCATGTGGGTGGCTAGTCGCTGTGGAGGCTCAGAAGAAGGTGCCAGATCCTCTATGCCTGGGGTTACAGAAGGTTGTGAGCTATCGTGTGGGAGACTTGAATCTGGGTTTTCTGGAGGAGCCCCCAGTGCTCTTAACCACTGAGCCCAATCTCCAACCCCCAAAGAAGAACTTTTAAAACATAAACCCAATAACATTAAGATCTGCTGACTTTTATTTGGACAAAGCCTCACTAAATAGCCCTGGATAGCTTGAAACCCATTATGTGGACCACATTGGCCTTGAACTCACAGCTCCACCTGCCTCTGCCTCCTGCGTGTTGAGATTAATGATGTGCATCAACACACCAGGCGAGACTTCTAATTGTTTTTATCATAAAAACCAAAACCATAAGAGAAGTCTCTAGGACCTGAACCCCTTACCCTTAGGCTCCTCTTCAACCTCTCTCCCCAGCTTCCTAGCCATGTTGACCTAGTCTGCTTCCTTCTGGGTTTTCTTTGTCCCTCCTGCCTTAGGAACTGGGCATCTGTTCCAAAAATAGTCCTTGGTCTTCCTCTTACTCATCATTCAAATTTAAGAAAAATAAAACAACTTTATTTTTGTTTATTTGTTTGTTTTTATATCCCAAAGTTTCCTCTCCCTCTTCTCCTCCCAGTTCCCTCCACACCTCCCCTCTTCCCACCAAACCCCATCAAAGCCTCCTCTTCTGTTTCTCTTCAGATGCAGGCAGGTCTCCCATGGATATCAGCCAGTCTTGGTATATCCAGTTACAGTGAGACTAGGCATCTCCTCTTGTATTAAGGCTGGATGAGGCAATCCAGTAGGAGGAACAGGTCCCCAAAGCAGGCAGTATAGTCAGAGACAGCCCCTGTTCCTATTGTTAGGAGTCCCACAAAAGGACTAAGCTACACAAGTGTAACATAAATGCAGAGGGTCTAGGTCAGTTCCAAACAAGCTCCCTGGTTATCAGTTCCATCTCTGTGAGTCCCTATGAGCCCAGGTTAGTTGATTGTGAGGGTTTTCTGGTAGTGCTTTGATCCCTCTGGATCCTACAGTCCTTTCTCCCCTCTTCAGTAGGGTTCCCTGGGTTCTGTCTCATGTATGATTGTGGGTTTCTGCATCTGAAAAAAACACTTTCTAAATAAAATAAAATAATAAAGGCCTACCCCAAACCCCAGGTGTGAAGTAGTCACAGAGTCCCTTTGTTTTGGATTTTAGTAGCAACCATGACTCTCACTAACACCCTGAACTGTATATGTGTGGTTATATAATTCTAGCAGCCAGATACAATAACATAATCATATAATACATGTTTGTTAGTGGTAACACAAAGGTTTATGTAAACACGCATGCGGAGGGGAAGACATTTAGGACATTAACAGGGCACCTGGAAAGGATGACCCAAGGGTTCCTTCATTGTGTCTGACTGCTGATATCCACCCCTAAAGCAAGATATAGTCACAGAAGGACTTAAAATGTACATCACTGCCTGGCCATACAGCGTCACCAGATCTCAAGGTGCCCTATTTCTTCAGTGATTTCTACAATTCTTAGAGATACTAAGGTTTTTAAAACTTTACAGGCATATCTCCTTCCTTTGTTTCTCCTTTTCTCTATGTATTTTAGATGTTGATTTAATTTAAATTGGGTGGTGGTGGTGGTGGTGTGTATGTGTGTGTACAATGCTTTCAGAGGCCAGAAAACATCAGATCACTGGAAGCTTCGGTTATAAGTACATGTGAACCACCCAACCTGGGTGCTAAAAACTGAATTCCAGTCCAGTTGCAGAGCTCACACCCTTAACTGCTGGGCAAAACTATTGCTTCCTACTCTGTTGTCTGTGCCAAACATAATCTGCTATAAAACTGACTCATCATCACCATGAAGACTAAGGTGTCCAACAGAAAAACAGAACCCACTCCCTCAGGAACCACCTGCAGACTGGTGAGAGAACAAAGGAAGGGAGTCTTCCTGAGCCAGGATGCCTCATGTTCACAGATGCCTCTAAATTTCAGACACGGCCAAGCTATGAGTTTTGCCAGATGGGGGTGGGGGTAGGTCAATCAGACCTCAGGAAGGCCTACCTACAAAGACTCTTGGGAACACTGCTGTTGCTTTTTATCAGAGAGTTAGTGCAGTGCCATGCTGTGTCTGCACAAATCCCACATACAGTGAACAAGTGAAAGGGGTATGATTAACCACACTCTCCAGTTTTAGAGATAATTTGCACAAATGACTAAGCTCTATGTAGCCAAGTCTCTTTACACTATATGTCCCTCTTGTCAAAGCTGCCATTTAATCACAGGAAAGATTTTCAGGCTGACGTCATCATCCTGCCACCTTCTCCTGTCCACAGCAAAGGAAATGTTTCAATGAAGGTAACCACCCCATGCATATGTGTGAGATGGGCTATAACTTCTCACTATTCATCTTCACTCTCAATTTTCAGAGAGTCTTTACCCACAAACCAATAAAACAGTGACAACTATGTCGCCGTTTTTCTACATTCCTCCTCACATGAGAGAAGGGGCCTCCATTCTGGTTTCGGAGGTCTATGAGATCTCAAAAATCATTCAGCCTTTATTTCATAGACATGAAAGCTGGAACTTGAGTGTCCTAAGATTTCCTTTGCAATACTCATCTAGATGGGAACATTGTCACACAATGTCCAGGTCTCATAATTCCAAGAAAATAGCAACATAGCAACAGACTTGTACCCTAAGCCTAAACCACAGCAGGCTAATGTAGAAACAAGGAACAAATGTTTACCTTTAAAACTTTCAATTCTTTGTTAAAACAGTTTAATTAATAGAGTTAACTCGAAATAGAGAAAGTCCTTACTGGAGAAAACAGGCAAACATGGACCAATCCATCTGTAGTTTTCACCACCAAGGCAATAGTCATTAAATCTTTCAGACAGAAAAGACTATCTACATCGAGAGACAGAGAGAAAGTGGGAGGCAGAGAGGGAGGGAGGGGAGAGACAGAGACAGACAGATGAGAGACATTCGTCCCTTCAGTTCAGATGAACACTTTACTCCAAAACAATCTCAAATAGATGTACCATAGATTTGGGCAAATCTCTCTTCTTTGGACTTACCCCTCCCTCTACTCCAAATACAGATACACACAGGCAACTCAATGGGAAGGAACACTGAGTACACACTCATGCAGGAAGAATTGTAATGTCCACAGCTAGTGCAAAAGCTCTGTCTCAAGGAACTCCTTCTAACCCAGCTATGCAGAAGCTGCAGGAAAAATAGTAGGAAATTATTGACTATCCCTAAGATTTATTTTACCCTCTAAATCTCCTATGTTTCTTTTACAAATTAAAAACAAAAAGGAAAGAGGATAAAAAAAAATTAAAGCAGAGACAAGTAAGAGAAAAAGAAACCAGAAAGAAAAAAATTACAACCAGAAAGGGGTGACTCTGCCCTTTAAGTCCTTAAAGCCTAAAAAATCCATAATGATTGGGGGAGGGGGTTGTCTATCCATCATACTGAAGTATCGGAAGAGAAAATTCCAAATGCAAAGTCAAACTGAAAGAGAGTCCTAGAAGAAAGGAAAGGAAGAGTTCTTAGAAGAAAGATAATGGTGAGGTACACTGTTAAGTGGGACCATTCATTATTAAATTCTTTTTATCTTTGATAACATTATTTCTCAAAATACTGTTTTCCCAGCTGATATAGCTATGGAATTATGAAAGAATGTATAACTGGGAATATGCAGTCTGAAAGTTGAGAGAACTAAGTCTGGTAGGAACTATTAACGTATCAATATACTAAATAAATGCCTGGAATATCTGAGAGTGAAAAATGAAAAAGCCCAACAATACATACCATTCAGAAGAGTCAGATAAAGTCATGCCTTATTCGGTGCTATTTTATGGGAATATTTTGTGCCTATTTGAAAGTTCTTAAAAGAAAATAACCAGACATGATTACTGAAAGCAGACAGACAAGGCAACTGTGGAAAAAACAAATGATTTATGGAGACATGGAGACAGTCATACCTTCTCTTGATCCTCCATTCATTTATCTAGTGATATAGCTAAGGTGACATGAAGTAGCCACATTCATGTGCAGAAGCCATGACTGTAGCTCTTCCTGCCTGTCAGGTGCACTGCCACTGGCAGTCTGGTCTACAAGGAGAGTTATTCTACTAGGAAGTCTGACTCTGGGTTTGCCACGCCCTATTATACCCAGACTGTGATTACCTCCTCAGAAAGCCTCACATTCTAAAGAGAATATATGCAGGGCCAGCATTCCCCATCCGTAACTGAAGTTTACCATCAAGGCCTATCCCTGGGGGGTGGGAATGAAAATAGAAACTGTGCCAGCTGTTCCAGAAAGCCTGTCTCTTTTCACCAGCTTAAATGATGGCACCAAGACAGCGTTGCTGCTTGTCACACCATCCAGATAGTTGAGAATGAATGAATTTAAGAAGGGGCAGCAGCTGTTCTGATAAAATTTGTCCACATAACAGACAGTAGGATGAATAGAAAGGACCACAATGAACAGGTATATTTGGTCACTATAACCACTCTTATTTGGGTGTACAAGATCCCAAATGACTTCTCAGTCTGAGTGTGTATTACACATGAGTACACCATATTCCTGTGTGTACAAGTGCATGCACTTGCATACAGATGGCAGGGGTCAATGTTGGGCATCTTCATGTTTTACTCCTTATTTTTTTGAGACTGTGTCTTTCACTGAGCCTGTAGCTTTCCAATTCAGCTAGGCTCTCCAGCCATCAGCCACCTGTGATCATCTTGTCTCTATTTCCAGTGCCAGAATTAAGGCATGAACTGAGAAACCTCTTCCACCTTGTATTTCTACCATGCTATTCTGCCTTGCCTCAAACCCAAAGCTGACCATGAACTGAGCAATTGCTAACATGGCAAGTCCTTCCTTAAAATGGATTGGCTTGGGTATTTCCCCAAATCCTTACTAATATATGCCAGTCAATGGAGACACTATGAAAGAAACTAAATATTTCAAAGATTTAAGCTACCAAACCTATGATTCAAACAGTGCAAAAAGAACAGAAATATTAAGGCAGGAATATTGAAAGGATGCTCTGGCCTCCAAGCCTTTGGTTTCTGGGATGAAAGCAGCTGTGTTGGTCTCTAAAACAGAGGTGTCCACAAGAAGAGAGTCAGGTCCCGCTGTGGATGAATCTATGTAAACATTTAGACAGGTTGTTAAGCCTGTAATAGTGTATTTGGCCTCCTGTGTCCCTTATTAACAAAAGCTTTTTTTCAGTTTTCTCCAACGCTATTTCTCAATCCCGTGAAGGCTCCTGACTCCAGCACCCAGGCAGTGGATAAAATAATGTTGCTTCTTCAGGTACAGGTATCATGGTTTTTTACCTCCCACTTCATGATGGGGGCTGATGAGGTGAAAACAATGAATGAACAGAATTAAAAAGACAAAAGGGAAGTGGGGGCCCACTTGTCTTTAAGAGCCATGGTAAAGAGAAGGATTTCTAACAGTCTGAGGCTCAGTCTGATGTCTCATGTCTGAGTCAGCATGGGTTTGAATAGGCAACCACAAAGGTCAGAAGTCAGGGGAAATTCCTCATCCCTAAGCAGAGGCAGGGGATAAACAGAGCACTTGTTTTCCTTTTCCTGGAAAGGAATAATGGCACACAGGCAAGCACCACTCCAATGAGTTTTTCCTACAAATGAGCGCCCACATTCGTGATTAGGAAGCAGGCAAGAAGCATGGAGGGGCAAGCATTCCCACACAGCTGGCCAGTGGATTCCACTCCTCAGCTACAGCATCTGACTTCATCTGGAGCTCCAGAATAAGAACTCAGAAACAGTTGCATTCTTTCTGTGTGTGGTAAAGGAACCAGCTGGACTTTCCAAGGGGCCCACAACTGAACTGCCTTTGAGGCTGTTCATGGCTTGAAGCATCTCTCCCCTAGTGACACCATCTATCACAGCAAACAGGTATTTAAATGCCACTAGTTCTCACTCACTCTTAGCCTGAACACAGCAAGAGAATACTTAATCCTTGCTTTGGGGATCTAACAAGTTTAAATCATTTAAAACCTAACAGCATTACCTCCCTAGTTGAAAGCTTGCTGGATAGAACTTGCTAGACTGTTTCACAGATCCACAGACTCCTGTGTTACAGGAGAAGGGGAGCTAAATTTCTTTTCAGAGCACACATTTCATTAGTTTCCATGACAAAAACAAAACTCTTTATCTCTGAATGACTTGGCAGACAAGGAGACAGGGCTGCTTTCCTAAGTGGCTTTAGAGTATGCATTTCACCAGGAATGTGTCACCTCGGAAGCTTTGGATGATCCACAAAGGATTTTTCTACATAAACTTATACTGTCTGAGCCTTTATGTAACTGCTCCAAGTCAGTATTTAAGAAGGATCAAAAGTAAAAAGCTCTACACTTCAAGAGGTAAACAGACTTACTCTTTACTTATTGGGAGGAGGAACTGATGTGAATTATTTTTTCAGCCCATTGGAAAAATCTATTTGATTGATACACACACACACACACACACACACACACACACACACACACACACACACACACACAACACACACACCATCTCCTCTTCACCCTCCTCAAACTATTATTTGAAAATGAATGACTCAAGCATGTTTAAAAAACATGCTAACAATGGACTATTATGTCCTCAGGTGATTATCATCTCAGACCCACAAAACTGGTATGAACACTATGGATAAAAGGATTCAGAGAGTGTGACAGTAACATTTCATTTGTGCAAACTACAAGAAAGCACCAGGGGCGGTGATAGAGAACAATATAAAAGGTTCTCCTCCAGAGAAGTGAATTTTTAAAAGCCCCCATCTGGGCAGACAATCACTTTAAGCAAAGGTGTTATTTTCCAGGTTTCCTTCCCTCCAGTAGGCAGGACTTGTCTTCGATCAGAGGCGCTGTTTGTTTCAGCTAGCAGAGCTAGAGTCCAGCTCCTTCTACTCTCCAGAGGAAGCATCGTTGTGGGCACACACTGTCCAGACTGCACAGTGAGACCCAGAGCCTAAGCTTGGTGATTCCCTTGAAGCAAATATCCCTTGAAAAAATGTAACACTAGAAAGAACTGAAAACAAAGATGGCCTGACATCAATCGATGGTGAACAGACAGACAAACTGGTATTTCCTCCATTCTCAATGGCTTCATGATTGAGTTTAGGACTCAAGAAAGAAATGCATATTGCATACATCCCTTAGCAGGGAGAGATCTGGTCAGCAACCCTCTTGGAGCTGGACTCAAAGCACAGCCTAAACACTGGGCACAGCCAGAATGAGTATGTGATGCATGTAATATTGTGTTTTCCTTCTATTCATGGAAAACCCTCTTTAAAATTCTTTCCGATGTCCATAGTTAGGACTCTGAAGTGCTTTGCAGAAAAGGACTGGATCAGTCTCAGACCTGCAAAGGGAGTAAGTGCCCTTTTCTGAAGTCCACCGTGCTCTTAGAGCAGTGAGCTGAAGAAACCTACAAAGCAATTGCACCAGCCTGATGCTACCATGACTATCAGATGTGGCTCAGGGACAGACTGCACTGCACTATGACAGTCAACTTCAGATACTAAGCCACTATGTGTAGGTAAACAAGGAACTGTGATGTGATTTTTGAAACAACACCTGGGAATGCCTGCCATATACAGTCTCATCCAACTGGCCATAAATTACTGAATGTTCATCATGGAACACAGTGCAAGCAAGACAAGGTAAAGGGAAAAGTGAAATAGAATCAAGCAAAACATCAGTGATGGGAGATGTTATTCTGTAAATATGTTTCTCATACTGGTTAATGAATAAAGCACTGTGACCAATGGGAATGCAAGATTGGCGGGGCTAGGAGACAAGGAAGAAAGAGAAAGTAGTTAGGAGGAGTCAACATGGAGAGCTCAGAGAGGTAGCACACCAGCACCGCTCGGGCCGGTAAGATGAGCCACGTGGAAATACGTAGAATAGTAGAAATGGGTTAATCATTAAGACAAAGCTAGCTGATAAACAATGATATTAACTGGCCAACAGGATTATATCAAATACAGAGTCTCTGCGTGTTATTGGGGGCTGGCGTGGCAGTGGGACCAGACCGGCGGTGGGAAAAAACCTAGTCATAACACATCAGGGTCCATACAGATGCTCAGGACCAGGGAGATGACTTGATATATATAATCTTACAATGTGTGATAACCTGTGTTTAATGCCTAGAACCAACAAGGAAGTAGGAGAGAATAGATTCTGAGAGTTCTTCCCTGACCTTCGAGAACACCATGGCAGGCTGGAGAGATGACTCAGTGGTTAAGAACACTGGCTGCTCTTCCAGAGGTGCTGAGTTCAATTCCCAGCATCGACATGGTGGCTTATAACCATCTGTAATGAGATCTGTTGCCCTCTTTTGGCCTACAGGAATACAAGCAGACAGAACACTGTATACATAATAAATAAATCTTTAAAAACAAAACAAAACAAAATAGAACACCATGACATTCATATACCTGTGCATGCTTGCATGTGAACACACGCAAACATACATACACACACACACACATATACGCACACAAAATAAATAAATAAATAATAACAAAATTGTAAAAGGAAAGAAAAAATGAAATAAATGAAATAGGCAGCGTGATTGAATATTGGAGAAGTCTTCTTTAGTTTGGGTTAGAAAGAAGCACTTTAAGCTAAAGGTCTAAAGGAAGGAAATAAACAGAAATCAGAGCATGGGAATGGGATGGGGGCTCTAGGTAGAGAGAAGAGCATACCCAAAGGCCATCAGGCTAGGGGTGTTTGGTATGTTTGAAAAGCAGAAAAAATACATAGTTCTGAAAAAGGATAGAAAGCTGGCAGTGGACAGTGCCAGGCCAGGGAACATCCTGAAATCCCGAACAAGGCATTCAAATCTCACTCTGCTCTGGTGTACAACCAGCAGAAGACTATAACCGGCTAGTGTTACTACATGTACACATGAAGACTAGACTGGCCACCATGGGAAACTGCTTCAGGATATTAAGAGGAGAGGTAGAGGGAACTACTGAGAAGGTGATAACTAGAAGGGTTTCTCAGTCTCAAGACTACTGACATCTTGGGTCACCTTATCTCCTGTTGTAAAAGCACCACCATTGGCCTCTTTTCATCAGATGGTAGAAACCATTCCCTCCTCCCTGGTCACATCAGTCAAAATTCCTCTAGATATTACAAACATACCCCAGAGAGCCAAACTATGCCCGTTGGGAATAAATGGGCTGAAGTGTTGGCTGCACTGGTGACAGGAATGCAGATTCTGAACATATTTTAAAGACAGAGTTGATAGGATTTGCTGGCAAGAACAGATGTAGAGTGTGAGAGAAAGAGAGAAGTTAGTGATAAGATATCCCAAGCGGTTTGGTGCTGGGCCACTGAAGAGTGGAGGTGACAAGTGCAGGGATGAGGAAACCGAAGGATGGGAGATCAACTGGGGCTTAGAGTATGTGAGATTAGGTTTCTATGCAGCACGGGGAAACTGTTAGAGTTCTGCAGAGATATCAGGGTTGGGTGCTGGACTTCAAAGGTGTTCGTGCATCCATATAGAAACAGACGTAAAGATGAATAGATGATAAATGTGATACACACATAGATGAGAGACACAGATCATCTGAGAATATAAGATTAGACAATGGTAATGACAGATGAACAGGAAGGGCACTTCTGCAGCAATGTGTACAGAAAGAAGCAACAGGCACAGACACACCTGGAGACAAGTCATTCCGAGATAAAAATTGAGCAGGCGACTTTTATAAAAGCATGAAAGCAATTTAAGAGAGGAAATGCAGACTTGCAATAAGTGGCTCTGGAGAGATTAGATAAATGAAGAAGGGAGGAATAAGGGAACAGGACAAAGGAAGATGGGGAAACTCGAGGGGAGGAAGGGAGGGAGGAGAAGGGAGGGAAAGTGAACAAGAAGAGAGGGAGAAGGAAGGGAAAGGAAAGGAGTCTCTGCTTAAGAATCAAATGTCATAGCAAAAGGAATTTGAGGAGACATGGAATTTAATGTAAATATGAAAGGGTACATGGGAGGGTTGGGAGGGGGAAGGAGGGAGGGCGAATGACTTAATAAGGCAGGAAAAATGGGGTTTCGGGTACAAAGGGCAAGAGGGAATTCTTTATAATGGAAATGTTTGACATGTTGACTGCATCAAAGTCAAAATTCTGGTTGTCATCATATAGTGATTTTGCACAATTTTTGCACAATTGTCACCATTAGAAGAAAGTGGGTGAAGAGCACATAGCTTTTGTTTTTTCTGTATTTTTGCAACTGCATATAAATCTACAAGTAACTCATTAAAAATTTGACTTAAAAAAATCTAGGAAAATAGTTGGTTCCAACTTTAGTTCACATTTGAATCTAAACAAGAAAGCAAGTCTCAATGTTTCAAAAGAGAAAAGAAAACTGAAGGCCAGAGCTGAACGAAAGTCACAGCTGGGTGGCCCTAGGCAGACCTACAAATTGCTCTTCCCCAGCAAAGCCTGGGATCAAGGCAAGAATTGACAAGTCAGGACCACACTCATTTTAATGAGGCAGTATGTAAGAAAGGCTGTGACTAGGAATTACATAACCCTTTCTGGCTAGGGGGAAAAAAAGTGTTTACTGACCAGGATACTTAGTAAGAAGGTGAATAAACAACGGTATTCATAGAAGTATAGTGCCCCATAAAATCACAAGCCTGGTTCTGTGTGGTGTGGGAGTATGGAATCTAACTTTCATACTACCCTTCCAGTACATAAATAGGAACTGAAATGCAACAGACTCATTTGGAACCCATCCCTTAAGGCCCCTGCCAGCAGCCAACCCCAAACCACGCCTGCTGGGATTCTAACTCTTACTGTGGCTGCATCTGAAATACAACCCATTAAAGGATTAACTTTCTCTATCAAACAGCTTAAAATAGACAAAACCCACGAAGCTTTTCAAGCAAAACAAACTCCACCATTTCAAAGTTTATGGACATTTTGTGGAGATGGGATGATGACAGGTACTACTCAGCTGAGGATGTGTTAGCTCAGTCTGGATGTAGCTTCCAGGGTGATGGGGACCTGAGCTATGTGAGAGGCTGTTAAATGAGAAAAGCTGTTCCACAGCTTTATATGAGTGATTTATGAAGGTCTTCCATTTGAAACCATTTAGCCCCGCTCCAGAGCAGATTAAGAAAGCTCATAGACAACTTTAAGAAAGAGAGAGAGAGAGAGAGAGAGAGAGAGAGAGAGAGAGAGAGAGAGAGAGAAAGGAAGGAAGGAAAGAAGAGATTCCTAAGTCATACACAAAAGACCACACTTGAGCAAAGAATACATGATCACTGAGTCCTGTAAGTGAGAGGCAGATATTCTAGTCCCCATGTTGAGTTTCCTGTTGCTATGATAAGACAATGACCAAAATCAACTTGAAGAAAAAAGTTTCCCACAGCTTGTCCCATCATCAGGGAAGCCAGGGGCAGGAGTCAGGAACATGAAGGCAGAGACCATGGTGAAATGATGCTCCTCCCATTGCTTGTTCAGGACTACTTGTCCAGAGTTGACACCACCAGCAGTGAACCAGGCCCTCCCCCATCAATCAGCAATCAAGAAAATGCTCCACAGAAATCCCTGTAGGCCAGTCTGATGGAAGCAATTCCTTAATTGAGGTTCTGTCTTTCCTTGTAGCCTTAGTTTGTATCAAGTTGAGGAAAACTAACTGGCACACCATGGAAGTGTCTCGGTTCCCCCTGAAAGGCTTCCCACATGTTCTCAGTGTGGGTTCATCCCTGGGAGAAAGAGAGGACAAATATTCCAAAGGTCAGGTTCCAGGCATGTGGTCAAGCTAAGTCAGATACAAGTCCATCCACTTCCTTCTGACCAGGACGGCTCCAAGTTGGTATGTTAATTAATTACATACTTTGGTACAATCATTAATAATTTTTTGTATATTAGCTTACAAACTTGGAGCCAGTCGGCAGTGTGCTAACTAAAGGGAAAAACTCACCTGGCTTTTGGTACCATTTTACAGTCACCCACTAATTGTTGTTTGTGAGAATCTCACAAAATGATACAGATGATTTGGCTTTAAGAGTAGAAATTTTTGTCACATTGATTACCACTAGGACCTCCTGTTTTTAGTAGGAATCTGATATGTGATTCAGAAAGTGCCCACATAGTGATATTCATTGCTCCTTGAACACTAGGAAGTTGAAAAGATCCGAGGTTCCTTCTATCCCTGAAGCAGAAGCAAGGCTCAGCATGCAATTTCCCTTAAAAAGAGAAGTGGTTCTTGCCCCTGGCTGCCACTAGAATGCCCTGGGGAGAATGGCTGCCTGCTGCTGGCCTGTTCTGCTAATTGAGACCCAGTCTCTGTGGAACACCTGTTGACTGAACTCACCTGGGAAGCTTAAGGAAAGACAGGTGCCTGCCTCCACTATCAGACCAATTAAATCACAGAACTTCAGACATAAAATACTGGGCAACAGACACATTTCATTAATAGTTGGTTAGCATAGAAAGAAATGGGTTCTGTTGTGATGTTTTCATTCATATCATAGGAGCTCTCAGGGGATACTAACATTGATCCAGAGCTCCAGGCCTGGGTTCTCAGACTTCCACAAACATGAGTCCCAGAGAAGAAGTTACTGATACATTACAAACAGGAAAATCTGTAGCTCATTAGTTACTTGGCCAAACTCTGCAGATAGTTATACAGCATGCAGAGTAGGAGTTTGTCAGGGAAGGGCAGTATGGGAGACTTCTTTAAGAATGCTGATGTCCACGTGATTTTGTTTGGCAATCCTCAGAGCAACCATAACTCTTTATGAAGATTCTTCATGAAAAAAACAGGTCACCACAGTATGCCACACCCTGCCCTGAGCCTGTTTTATCATTGTCTCCACTGTACAGAGGGAAAAAAGAAGAGGAGAAGAGGGAGGAAGAGAAAGAGGGGAAGGAGAGGGGAGAAAAATCTACTGACAGGAGGAGGAGGATTTACTGACAAGAGAGCAGGAGGGAGAAGAAAGGGAGGAGGGGAGAAGGCGGGACAAAAAGAGGGGGAGGAGGGTCTACTGACAAGAGGAAGAGGGGAGGAGGAGGAAGACAGAGAGACGTAGGGGGGGGGGAAGAGGAGTATGGGGAGAAGGACCTACTGACAGTCCAGGTTCCCACAGGAAGTCTGATGGCTAACTAAGCACATATAGTCATCCAGGCATAGACTGTGAGTGCAGTGGACTCTCCACTCAAGCTGAGGGGAGCCTCAGCAGCCTCAGCATGCTTCCTGTGCCATTCCCCATGCAGTAGCTGGGAGAGCTGTCACCATGGCTGCAGCTAGAAGTAAAAGAGTAAAGGCACCAACCATGTACATTCTTGCATTTGTCTACCACTATTAGAACCACTATTAGGGACTAACCCAGGACTTCAGACATGCTAGTCAAGTATTCTACCATGCAACCCCACACCCCACCAATGGACCAATGGGTAAATGTCTTTACCCAATACACATCATGTGCCTTGCATTTTAGAAATGTTAAAAGAGGAGGAGAGGGAGCTGATATTCATTGAATGCCATTGTGTACTAAACACCCTCCTAAGACTTAGCTGATATTAACACGCTTAACCTCTAGAATGGACTACAATTATAGTCTGAGAACTTCTTCCACAAAAGCCAGATAGCATTTTCAGCTTCTGGAGCCATATCACCCCTATCCCAACTGCTCAGTTCTACTGTGTAGCTTAAAGGGGGATACAGATTCCATGTGGATAGCTGGACATGAATGAGTTTCAGTAAAACTTTATTAAAATAGCAGATTGCCACATTGTTTTTGACCCCTTCTCTGAGCCTGTTTTCTCATTGCCTCCATTTTACAGATGAAACAAAAACAAGAACAGAAAAACCAGAAGCACGACAGAATCTACTGACAGTCCAGGGTCCCACAGAACGTCCGATGACTAAGTACATATATATACCATCCTAACAGCCACAGTCAATATTAGTAACGATCTTACTCAGCCCAAATCACAATTTCCTAACTCACAGAAAGACAGAGTCAATCAACAGGTGACCCAGAGAGTAAAGACCAACTCAAATTCCCCTTCAGTGTTTCCGGTTTTGCTCCAAGCTCTTCTCTCTGCCTCCTTAGAACCCCTTATCTTTCCTGTCCTTATTCTCTGCTCCTCATAATTGATTAAATTTAATCAGTATCCTTTGGAAGCCAGGATTGCCCCCACCACTGGCATATGTCCAGTCTCCTGTGGACCTGATAATATAGGGTTTACAGACTAAAGCACAGGACATGAGATACTCACCAGTCCTTGACAGGCACTGAGGGCTGCTGTCCCGATCATGGTGCCCTCCTGTAGAACTGTGCCCCTGAGATGGCAGGGTGGGCCTGAGGAAGCCACCATCTTAACATGGGAAAGGTTCCCATATCTCCTCTCCACAACATAGCCATTGGAAAGAAATTCTCTGTTGACTGTCAAATTAAAAAACAGTTCTTTTTCTTCATGTGAAATTCTGTAGTACACCTGGTCCCCAGAGCCACCTGTGGCTCTCTTCCTCCTGCCACTGGTGACAGGAAGATGCAGTCCATAAGACAGAAAATGTCCGCTGGCATCTACTTGGACTGGTCCCACCACGTGGTATTCTGGCAGGGCCTTGATAAAATGTTCTGTAAGAAAAAAAAAAAAAAAAAAAAAAAAAAAACAGAGGAAAATTCAGAGACCTGAGCTGAGGGTAAGCAAAACAAACTCACTTCCATTAGGGGCTGAGATTGTAGCTTGCTGATTGCAAAACCACCACTGACTTACAGCTTAGAGAATGTTTTCCCCTCATGAACCCTGTCAACATGAAATCCCCTGAGCAACTAGCATGCACACAGCATCTGTCCCCAATGGTATGCAATAGTCTGAGCTGACCTACAGTAAATCTCTGGGTACCAGCCATTCTATCACAGCCAACTTAAGATGAGAGTTAATTCACGAGGAATAGTGCTAGGGAAAAAGCAGGATCAGCATGCCAAATAGGACATTGCCAGGGTAGGGTTCACTATTGTGAAGTACAGATCTCCACAGTTTATGACATGGTGTTTAAGCCCTCAAGAACTTCTGCTATGACAGGTTACAAAATCTCTAAACACACAGCAAACTCATCACGCACAATCCCTGATAAACCTCAGCAAACCTCACACCTAGGACAGCATCGGAGTGGCACATGATGTAGCAGGTACTTAAATGGACTTGAGGTTTAAAATACACTCAATAAAAAATGAGGATGGAACATCTTTGAATCTAAGACATTGGCTTATTCTATAACCCAGAATGACAATTCCCCACTAATTGGATCCATTGTTATGTGAGAACATCTTAGTACCAAGATGTACAAGGATTATAATGAGGACAGTTGGTCCTGGAATGCACCAGGATACACATTTTGACTCACCAAAATTTGATCTTTTGCATAAGAAGGAGGGGAAGAGGAGCAAAGGAGAGAGCAAGGAAATCAAGGGGGGAGGTGATGTCGGAAGGGGAGGGAAGGGGAGAGGAAGGAAAGAGGAAAGATTCTACCTACATGGTCTAGTATGCACTACATTGCTCACACATTATTCTCATAACTATAAGGTCTTTTGCATTTTGTCAGAATTCCATTTATGCTGTAAGATCAAAAAGTGAAAATCAAAGCACTAGGCATGGTGACACTACAGACGCTGAAATAAAGGATGAAGAATTTGAAACCAATCTGAGTTACACGGTGAGACCTTCCTTCAAAGGACAAAAGAGAAACAGCCGGGCTCTCCCTTCTCAGTTCTTCTAACATCTCTGGACAACTGAAGTTCCAGCTCTTTCCTCTGAGGGATCATTCCCTTACTTTTTGTACTCCCCAGGATGGCTTTATTCCACTGCCTTTTCTTTACAATATTACATATTCCTGATACTTTCAGAGTCAGAACCTCAGCATCACAGGCTGAATGTCATCATCACAGGCTGTATGTCATCATCACAGGCTGTGTGTCATCGCAGGCTGTATGTCATCATCACGGGCTGTATGTCATCACAGGCTCTATGTCATCACAGGCTGTATGTCATCATTACAGGTTGTGTGTTATCATCACAGGCTGTATGTCATCATCACAGGCTGTATGTCATCACAGGCTGTATATCATGTAGTATAAGTCAGTGACTATACATGCTGATGACTTTCGAAGGAACTGGATTTGATGGAAGACAAGAAGGAGCTTTTCCTCATAAGCAAATTCCTTCAATTTTTCTCAGGCTTCAATGAAATATGGACAGAACACAGAGTTTCCACTTTCAGAAATTAATAATCTTAATTTTTAAGTATAAAATATGCAGACTTGTTCTAACTACAACACTTAGGCATAAACCACATAGAGATAAATCTTATAAACAATGTTTAAGGCAATAGATAATCCCACTTTACCAACAGCCAAGAGAAAAATGGGGGGGGGGATCCACACACATTACCTCCACCAATAGCAAATCCAAAACAATCAAAAATTAACATTCAATGGTCATTAATATCCCTCAATATTAATGGTCTCAACTTGCCTATAAAAAGACACAGGCTAAAAGAATGGGTACAAAGACAGAATCCATCATTCTGCTGCATACAAGAAATATACCTCAACTTCAAAGACAGATGTCACCTCAGACTGAAGGGTTGGGAAAAGAATTTCCAATCAAATAGGTGCAAGAAACAAGCTTGGGTAGCTAGCAATCCTAATATCTAACAAATTAGGCTTTAAATTAAATCAAAAGAGACGAAGAAGGTCATTTCTTATTCATCACAGGAGAAATCCATCAAGATGAAGTCTCAATTCTGAACATCTATGCCCCAAATACAAAGGCACCCACATTCATAAAAGAAACATTACTAAAACTTAAATCTCACATAAAACCTCAGACACTTATAGTGGGGGATATCAACACCCCACTCTCAAAACTAGACAGGTCCACAAGACAGAAGCTTAAGAAAGAAACAAAGGAACTAACAGAAGTTATGATCCAATTGGATTTAACAGGCATTTATAAAACATTCCACCCAAACACAAAAGAATATACGTTCTTCTCAGTGCCACATGGAACCTTCTCTAAAATCAACCACATACTTTGCAATATAGTAAACCTCAACAGATACAAAAAAAAAATTGGAATAACCTCCTGTATATTATCAGACCACCATGCCTTAAAGTTAGAATTCAACAACACAAATTGCAGAAAACCTACAAGCTCATGGAAATTGAACAATGTGCAACTGCACCATTTCTGGCTCAAAGAAGAAAGAAAGAAAGAAAGAAAGAAAGAAAGAAAGAAAGAAAGAAAGAAAGAAAGAAATTAAAAACTCCCTAAAATTCAATGAGAATAAAGACACAACATACCGAAACTCAGGGGACAGTTTGAAAGCAGTGCTAAGAGGAAAGTTCATAGCCCTAAGTACACACATGAAGAAACTGGAGAATAGTCACACTAGAGAATAAATAGCACAATTGAAAGCTCTAGAACAATAACAAAAAAGCAAACTCACCCAGGAGGAGTGGATGCCAGGAAATAATCAATTTGAGGGCTGAAATCAATAAAGTGTAAACCAGGAAAACAATCAATGTAACAGAGAGTTGGTTCTTCCAGAAAAATCAACAAGATAGACAAACCTTTATCCAAACTAACCAAAAGACAGAGAGAGAACATGCAAATTAACACAATCAGAAAGGAAAAGGAAGACATAACAACGGACACAGAGGAAATACAGAGAATCTTCAAGTCATACTTTGAAAGCCTATACTCCACAAAATTGGAAAATTTCACAGAAATGGACAATTTTGTGGATAGATATCACTTACCAAAATTAAATCAAGACCAAGTAAGCAATTTAAATATACCTATAATCCATAATGAAGTTGAATCAGTCATCACAAGTCTCCCAACCAAAAAATGTCCAGGGCCAGGTGGTTTCTGTGCAGAATTCTACCAGAAATTCAAAGAACAGCTAATACCAATACTCCTCAAAGTGTTTCATACAATTTAAGCAGAAGGGTCATTACCCACTATTTTTACAAGGCTATGATTACCCTGGTACCCAGGCCACACAAAGACACAACTAAGAAAGAACTACAGACCAATATCCCTCATGAACATTGATGCAAAAATATTCAATAACATACTGTCAAACCCAAGAACACGTCAGAAAAATCATCCACCATGACCAAGTAGGCTTCATCTCAGGGATGCAGAAATAGTTCAACATATGAAAATCAATCAATATAATCCACCATATAAACAAACTGAAAAACAAAAACTACATGATCATATCACTAGATGCTGAAAAAAACCTTTGACAAAGTCCAACATCCCTTCATGACAAAGGTCTTGACATCAGGGATAAGAGAAACATATCTAAACATAAGAAAAGCAATATACAGCAAACAAACAACCAACATCAAACTGAATGGAGAGAAACTCAATGCAATTCCTCTAAAATCAGGAACAAGACAATGCTGCCCACTCTCTCCATATCTCTTCAATATTGTACTTGAAGTACTAGCTAGACCAATAAGACAAAAGAGAAACAGAGAGAGAGAGAGAGAGAGAGAGAGAGAGAGAGAGAGAGAGAGAGAGAGAGAGAGAGAGAGAGAGAGAGAGAGAGAGAGAGAGAGAGAGAGAGGGAGGGAGGGAGGGAGGGAGGGAGGGAGGGAGATCAAGGAGATACAAATTGGAAGGGAGGAAGTCAACTTTCACTATTTGCAGATGATGATATGATATGATATGATGGTTTACATAAACAACCTGAAAAATTCTACCAGGGAACTCCTACAGCTGATTAAAAAAAAACCTTCAGCAAAGTGGCAGGGTACAAGATTAAATTTAAAAAATGAGTAGCCCTACTATATACAGATGATAATGGGGCTGAGAAAGAAATCAGAGAAACATCACCCTTTACAATAGCCACAAACAACATAAAATATCTTGGGGTAATGCTGACCAAACAAGTGAAAGACCTATATAATATAATAAGAACTTTGAGTCTTAAAAGAAAGAAATTAAAGAAGATACCAGACAGTGGAAAGATCTCCCATGCTCTTGGATAGGTAAGATCAACATAGTAAAAATGGCAACTTGCCAAAAGCAATCTACAAATTCAATGCAATCCCTATCAAAATCCCAGCACAATTCTTCTCAGACCTTGAAGGAACAATCCTCAACTCTATATCGAAAAACAAAAGACCCAGGATAGCCAAAATATCCCTGTGCAATAAAGGAACTTCTGAGAGCATCACCATCCCTGACTTCAAACTCTATTATAGGGCTATAGTCCTGAAAACATCTTGGTATTAGCACAAAAAAAGATAGGTAGAACAATGGAATTGAATTGAAAACCCTGATATTAACCCACACACCTATGAACACCTGATTTTTGACAAAGAAGCTAAATTTATATAATGAAAAAAAAAGCATCTTCAACAAATGTTACTGGCATAACTGGATACTGGTGTGTAGAAGACTTCAGATAGATCCATATCTATCACCATGCACAAAACTCAAGTCCAAATGGATCAAAGACCTCAACATAAATTCAGCCACAATGAACCTCTTAGAGGTTCCCTTAAATGAATTGGTACAGGAGATATGTCCTGTACAGACAGACACTGACAATTAATAAATGGGACCTCCTGAAACTGGGAAGCTTCTGGAAGGCAAAGGACACAGTCAACAAGACAAAACAGCAGCCTACAGAATGGGAAAAAATATTTACCAACCCCAGATCTGACAGAGGGCTGATTTCCAAACTATACAAAGAACCAAAACACCAATTATAAAGTGGGGTACAGAACTAAATAGAGAATTCTCAGTAGAGGGATCTAAAACTGGCTGGCAGAGACTTAAGAAAGTGCTCAACATCCTTAGCTATCAGGGAAATGCAAATCAAAACAACTCTGAGATACCATCTTACTCCTGTCAGAATGGCTAAAATCAAAAACACCAAAGACAATTTATGCTGGAGAGGATGTGGGAAAAGGGCCATACTCCTATACTGCTGGTGGGAGTGCAAATTGTACAGCCACTTTGTAAATCAGTTCCTCAGGAAAATGGGAATTAGTCTACCTCAAGATCCAGTAATTCCACTCTTAAGCATATACCCAAAAGATGCACATTCATACAAGGTCATCTATTCAACTATGTTCATAGAAGCATTATTTGTAATAGCCAGAACCTGGAAGCAACCTAGATGCCCCTCAACTGAAGAACAGATAAAGAAGATGTGGTACATTTACACAATGGAGTACTCTCAGCAGAAAAACTCAATGGAATCCTGAAATTCACAGGGAAATGGACGGAACTAGAAGAAACCATCCTGAGTGAGGTAACCCAGTCACAAAAAGACAAACATGGTATGTATTCACTCATATATGGATTCTAGACAAAGAGCAAAGGGTTACCAGCCTACAATTCACACAGCCAGAAAAGCTAGGAAACAAGGAGGACCCTAAGAGACCCTAAGAGAACATGGTCCCCTGAAGAAGGGGAAAGGGACAAGATCTCCTGAGAAAATTGGGAGCATGGGGGGAAGGGAGAGGGAGTCAGGAGAAAGAGAAGGCAAGAAGAGGAGGGGAGAGGTAGGCATGAGCAAACAGGAAGATTGAGACAGGGAAAGAATAGAGGAGAAAAAGAAAAGAGATACCATAATAGAGGAAGCCATTATAGATTTAAGGAGAAATCTGGCACTGGGGAAATGCCCAGAGATCTACAAGGATGACCCCAACTAACAATCTGAGCAATAGAGGAGAGGCTACCTTTAAAGCCCTTCCACAATGAGATTGATGACTACCTTATATGCCATCCTAGATCCTCCATCTAGTAGCTGATGGAAGCAGAAGCAGATACCCACAGTTAAACACTACCTGAACTTCTGGAATCCAGTTGCAGAGAGTAGGAGAGAAGAGAAAAGGGGTCAAGACCAGGCTGAAGAAACACACAGAATCAGCTGACCTGAACAAGGGGGAGTGTATGCACCCCAGTCTGACAGCTGGGAAAGGAGCATAGGACCCACCCAGGACCCCTGAATGTGGATGTTAGTTAGGAGGACTGGGCTGTCTATGGGGCCTCTAGTAATGGATCAGTATTTACCCTTAGTATAGGAATGGACTTTGGGATCCCATCCCACATAGAAGGATACTTTCTGAGCCTAGACACATAGGGGAGGGCCTAGGCCCTGCCCCCAAATGATATGACAGACTTTGAAGACTCCCCATGAAAGGCCTCACCCTCCCTGGGAAGCAGAAAGGGGATGGGCTAGGGTTTGGTGTACATGATAGAGGAGGGTGGGAGGGTGAGAGAACTGGGATTGACATGTAAAACAACCTTGTTTCAAATTTAAATAAAAAAGGAAAAAAATAAACAATGTTTAATAAGATTTTAATAATAATCTAATAAACAATGTTTAATGAAAAATAAGCAAGAAAAATCCTCACAGGGCTACTGGTATTAAAGAAAACACACACACAGAAAATTAAGTTTTCCAAACACATGCAAACAAAAGCCACATGTGGAACTCTTTTTAAGTGTTTTCCATGGGGAATGATGATTTAAAAAAAAAAAGCATCAAATAACTAAAAAAAAAAAAAGTTGTCAACAAATTGTTGGCACTAACTAGTGTTCTAGAACTGAGGAGTATAACTGACTTGCTGCTCACACATTTACTTCCCAGGATGGGCACTTTTCCACCCTTCCACACTCAACCCCAAGCTAAGAGCTGAACATCCAGGTAGGAGGTGTAGATTTAGAAGTCTTTGCATCATTGCTTCCTACTGCTATTTCAACATATGCTAGAGCACTGGAGGAACACCAAAGGGAAAAAAAGTCTTCCTCAGCTGGGTATAGTTGGCAGCTGGCAATGATGCCCTGATGTGTTGCCATAAAGACACTGACCACTTTCCAAAAAAAACAAAAAAACAAAAAAACAAAACAAAAACAAAAAAAAAGCTCTGAGGGAAGGGCACTAGGGACATAGCTCAGTGAGTAAAGTCATGAAGATCCCAGTTCAACCCCAGCATCCATGTAAAATTGCAGGCATGGTGGTATCCACTAACAATCCTAACCCTGTCGAGGAAGAAACCTGAAGATACTTGTGGTTCCTATGGAAACTTTAAATGATGAGTTCTGGCCCAACAAAAGATGCTGCTGTGAGTTAGATAAACCTCTTTTCTGTACACATCAGCCAGCTCAGGTATTTTGTGATAGAAACAGAAAACGAACTAATACATTTTTTTTTTTTTTTGGCTTTTACTCTCATCTCAGACAAAATGAAAAGTTTGGATTGACACCTGTGAAATCTACATAGGGCTCATATCTATCTATATTCTGTCCTTACTGCCTCTGGAGGGTCTACTACAGTCAACCAAATATCCACTTGGTATCAGTAACACCTGGGGAAGGGCAGGAGACTGAGATAGACTATCACTATATTATAGCCTACACAGGTATTTGTGAAAACAAATGATAAGCCTTGATTAAATTTAGATTTGAAAACCTAAACAGAAAGTTTCAATTACTTGATACAAGTAGTAAAGAAACTTGATGAAAAGTTCTAAGAGCAACCAATGGGAACACAGCATTTTGAAAAGGCAAAACACCAAGCAATAATTTGCCTTCAACTTAGGAAGAAAAGCAGAGTATGGGAGAATGCTGATCTGTTCCCATAAAAGTCAGGTTAGAGCTATATATTATAGGGACTAGGTGATGAATCATCTCATTGTCTCTGCTCAACAACATCACTCATCTTTTCAGTGTAAGTCCAAACTTTGTGTAAATTCTGCTAAAGAGAGAACATCTATATTTATTCTCAATTATTTCTATTATTAGTAGTTGAATTTCTTAGACTCTTTATTTAAAAAGTTGTTACAAGTCCTATAATAGAGGTTTATTTCCATAATTATCGTCCATGTTTGGCCTCACTGTACAACTATTTTATTACAAAAATCAACAACATTGATTGGCTTTGTTTTTTTTTTTAAAGGTGGGCTTTGTTTACCAACCATATAATAATGTACCTACTGACCAAATAATTTTCTTCTTATAGATTTGTTTCCACATAACAGAAATGAAATAAATTTTCTCCATGATCTTCTATAAGCCTGTGTAGCCAGAGCTCATCTCCAAAATGAGATAGAGTACATGCCCTGCAGTCACAGTCACCAAGAGCAAAACGGAACATGGAAATAACCAGTGGCTTGGAGACAGTATAGGTGGCTTTTGAACTATGATGACCTTAATAATGTTACAAGAGCAACATTTTTATATTTTCTTGGATTAGAGATACTGGGTGTGCCGCTCATACAATGCTGGACTACAGTAGTGGAATAGAGGGCAATCAGCCACATGGTCACAAGAGTGACCCAGGCTCAACAGAATAGCTCTGCTAAGCTGTGGTGTGGTGTAAATTGAATGTGTCAAGGGGTATTTCAGACAACAGTATTTGTAACTTCTGATGGGCTGTTGGCAAACAACTGCATCACTTGTCAGGAAGCATCTGTACAGAGAAAACTAAATCCCAGGGTCATTGTTGGCCACAGAGGAGAGGAGGCATGGTGTATGCAAAGCCGGGTGTCTTATTCTTTTGATATTTGGTTATAAATCAAGAAAGCCTAGAGAGACTTAACACCTCCTTACTTAAAATGACTGATGTGGGAAGAGAGCTCTGCAGAATCAGCCCAATCTGTCCTGGAAAGGATGAGATTTGTCACTATACCCTTTCTGGGAACCAAAACTTTCTTGTATTTACATATTTGTGATGTTGGGGGTGGAACCCAGGGTCTTGCATACACTAAGCAAGTGCCCTGGGACTGCACTATATATAGCCCAGCTCAGAACTACTGTCATGATTCTGTGCACACCTCCGAATCAAAAAGAACATGCAATGTTAACTAAGGTGAGACCCTTTCCAGCTGCCCCAAGACTCTCTTCAATGCCCCAGCTAAGTAAATATTGCATACATGTTCAACACCTACATGCAAATACAATCAATTTTTGAAAATAAGGATGGAAGAGATGATATCTGAGTTTGCGACCCTGAAAATTTGTAATTTGGGTACAACTCGAAAATCCTGTGTGAGTAGAAATGAAAGGTCATCTGTGGGACAAATCCAGGTCTATTGCCAGGAAGTTTTAGAATGCCCTGTCATCACTCCTCTCCTCTCTCTCTCCTCCCCTCTTCTCTCTCCTCTCTTCTATGCTCCCTTTTCTCCTCTCCCTTCCTCTCCTCTCTCTCCCCTCCTCTATTGCTTTCCTCCTCTCCCCTCCCTTTCATCCCTTCTCTTTCCCTCCCCTCCTTTTTCTCCTTCTTTTTTGCTCTCCTCCCTCTTTTCCTTAATTCTAAGAAATTTCTCCTTTGCACAATTACATGTGACTCATTAATGAAGGTTGATGAAAAGATCAATATTTTTAAAAACGGAAAGCATTCTTAGATCTAAATATATTTGCACCATCAATATGCAGAGTGAACTTTAAGCTACTTCTGAGTATCAAGTATTCTCAGCACATCCTGAAAGGTCACTAGGGAAAAGAGTCACATCCCACTTTCCGAGGAACTAGACAGGCCCAGCAGTGTCTGCTCTACACCACGATGAATTTTCCCTTACAAACATTCGAAGCAAGCAAAGTTGGAAAACTAACCCAGGAGAATGTCTTTGAAGGAAATTATCTCCGCATGCCCTGGGAAGTGCTGGCAGGCTTTGTTTGTGCTACCCCAGAACAGGGACCTTTCACAAAGGCACTGTTTTTCAAAGAACAACAAAAGCTGCTATTTTAAACTTGGGGGCTCGAGATTGTATCTGGAACGTTTACACAAGCAAGTGCTGGCTGATTGACATCTAACCCCAGTGTGTTTGCCCACTCTGGCTTCCAAGTAAAGCAAAGGGAGTCAGGGATTTGCATCTGGTCATTCCCTAAGCCGCCTCAGAGGAATTCTCTAGCAGCATTTGACTTTGCAACGTGGGCAGAAAACACTTCCTCGCAGTAGCCTAAACACGGACAACCGTCTGCGTGTGTGTGTGTGTGTGTGTGTGTGTGTGTGTGTGTGTGTGTGTGTGTGTGTGTGTGTGTGTATTATCCCTGCTATTGCTGTCAGCAAGGCTGTTTGACTTTAAGTCGGGATACCTGGTTCAAAACCATGTTTCACTGTTAACTGAGCTCATAAGGTCTCCAAGTTCCACTTTCCCCATGTAAACCAGGCCTGGTAGCCATAGCACCCGAACTCCAGAAGGACATTGCCAGTAGTGGGAGGGGCTAACGAGCAATCTCAGTGCTCCGACACTGCCCCCACCCTCCCCTAACGCCCCACAACACTGCAGCAGTTCTCTGTGAAACAAACAAACAAACAAAAAACAGAAGCAAGGACACCACTTTGCCCTGGCATTAGGCTTAAAATAACAACAATAGTAATGATGATATTAATAATAAAGAATTTCAAATAATCTTCACAGTCCCTCAGTGCTTTCTCTCAGAACACACACAGTGACCACACAATTTAGAAAAAGTCTGCAAAGCAGGACAGAGAACCGCGGGTCCCCAAATAAGGATGTCATTTGAAAAAACAAATCCCTGAATCTTTCCAGGAAACCCAAACTCAGCCAAGTTGCTCAGCAGGGGGCCGGAATAAAATTTCTACCTTCCAGATCCGGAGTTTAAAATTGAGGAAACATTGCACGACTGCCTGTGGCCAGCTGGGTCTCTTTAATTTAAAAAAAAAAAAAAAAAAAAAAAAAAAAAAAACAACTAAATTTCCGTGTTTTAATCTGCAAGGGGGGAGTTGAAGCTGGGAGGGGGTGCTGGGAGGGAAGCTTGGTGTCCATCACCTCTCGGTGGTCAGGCAGATATCCGTAAGCCCTAGGTCAGAAGAAATTCTAAGACAGAGCCCACAGCCCAGTTTTTCTTAGATGGGACAGAAGCAGAGTTCAGCGCTGCCTGGGGGAGGGGATGGGGAGGTAGGGGACAGACCAAGTCCCACTGTCCTACCAGCCCGGCTTGAAAAACAAATAAAGAAAAGCCACTAACCTTGCCTCGGGTCTGGAAAGCGAACCGGGCCGGGCTGAGCTTGACTCCCAAGGCAAAAAGCCCCAAAGTTAAGAAGCTGAGCCACCATCGAGAGCTTTGCCAGCCAGCACGTCTGAGCACATGGCATGTTTCAGTTGTCGGGGAGAAGAAAAGTCAAAAAAAGTTTTAGCTCTCAGCTGCAGATACGGAGTCCTTGCCTGTGGCCGCGCAGGAAGACGCAGCGTGGCATGGTCCAGGCGTGGGAAGGGAGCGGCCAGCAAGCTGCCCACGGGCTCTAGTGCTTTTTGAAGGAGAAGAGGCCAGAGAGCTTTTATTCTCTCCGGTTCCTGAAGGGCAGTGAATGAGCTGTGAGCTTCTGCTTTCCACAGGCCAGAGCGTGGACTGGGTCAGAGCCAAGGGATGCAGCCCACCCCACATCCCCACCCTAGGCTTTCCCCACCCGCCCGGCCTCCAGCCAGCTTGCACATCTTCCTTAGGGACGCCCTCCTCCCTCAGGCTCCTCCCTCCAGGCTCGGAGTCTGGGCCCGCGAGCCAAATAGGGGAGACCCCAGACAGTTGGCCAGAAAGGCACTAGAGCAAGAGCCAGTCAGAGGCTCCTAGGATTGCCACCCCCCCACACACACACGGAATAAAATGCACACATAATGGTGAATTATAGGCCAGAAGGGACCCCATTTCCCCGAGTCCTCAGCTCCTCCCAGGCCCTGAACTTACCCTTTTCTGTCAAGACTCCCACCCACCAGCAACCCGCTGGGACTCTTCTTCCAGTATAGGCTAAGATTTCCACTTAACAATTAATAGGCAAATTTTCTCTTTGCCAAGTCACACGGGGAAGGATCCAAGCTAATCTGCTACCTTGACCCTGGACAAGTCTCTTCATCTGCAGGATGGTGTGACTGGAGCAAAGGCTTGGGAGGCCTTCTGAAGCTGCAGGACAGAGCCTGCTGCTATTTTCAAAACCCCTCTCTCAGTTCACCTCTACCAAGTAGATGACCAGCATGGCAGGGAAAGGAGTCAGCCCAAGTAGGCTGAGAGCATCATGCAGCTTACCAACGAAGGTTGCCCCAGTGTGTGTGTGTGTGTGTGTGTGTGTGTGTGTGTATGTGTGGTGTGTGTGTGGTGTGTGTGGAGTGTGTGGTATTTTTATTGTGTACATGTGGTGTGTATGTTTGTGTGTGGTGTGTTTTTGTGGTGTGTGTGTGTGGTGTGTATGGTGTGTTTGTGTGGTGTGTATTTGTGTGATGTGTGTGTGGTATGTTTGTTTGGTGTGTGATGTGTAAGTGTGTGATGTGTGAGTGTGTGGGGTAGGGGTGGAGTGTGTATATGATATGTGTGGTATATGTGTGTTACGTTTGTACTCTGTGTGTAATGTGTGTAGTGTGTGTGGTATGGTGTGGGTATGTGGTATGTGTTTGTGTGTGGTATGTGGTGTGTGTGTGTGTGTGTGTGTGTGTGTGTGTGTGTGTGTGTGTGTGTGTAGGGGGTGGTATCCATTCAGATACTCAGACTTTCTCATCAGTGAGAGAATGCCACAAAGCAGGAGTTGCCAGGCATCTTGAGAATTTACCAGGATAACCCAGCCAAAATTCTTTACCTCTGGGTTGAAACAGACCTCCTTACTCCATTCAGAAGGAATTTGGCCTCCTATAGGAGGTCTCTTTGGCTGACAGCCAACCATATGCCTTCAACAAGATGTCTGGGATGTCAGCTCTAGGATATCAGCTCACTCTGGGCCTTGCATTGGGCAGGACAGCCAAGCAATCCTCAGGGGCCCAATATGCAAGGCCTGAAATGGGAAGTCAGAAGGGCATCATACTGGGAAGCAAAGTTATCAAGACTTTCTGAGGGACAAGAGTTTCTCCCTTTCACCAGTGCAAACTTACAAATACATTGTCTTAAAAGAACACAGACTTATTTTTTTCAGTTCTAGAGATCTGAAGCAGAATTTACTGGGCTAAAATCAAGGAACTGAATTAATTTCTGGCTGGAAGTCTTAGAGACCATCTATTTTCTGGCCTCTCAGCTTCCAGCTCCTGGAATTCTCTAGAACCTAGCTTTCCTGCCCCATCTTCAAAGTCAGCCATGTCTGGTTGAGTCTTATCTATGTAATGTTTCTTAAACTATTCTATCTTTCCACTCATCACCCTTTCTGAGTGCATTTGAGGGTCACCCTCATCTGGGTCATCTCCTTGAGCAGACTGGCATGCTCATCCCACCTGCACCCTCAAGATGTCTTTGCCATGTAGAATAGCACACTATGTCATGGTAAGGAGCTGGGAAGCTGTGCTTCTGAGCCTGTTCCCATTATATAAGAAGGAGGAAACATGTGAACATCCTGAGCCAAAATACATGAAACTAAGTAGGCACCTTGGCCTGCCAGATATCTATCTACAAGGTCATTAAAAAAAAAAAAAAACCTTGGAGCTGAACTCATATACACATTTTTTAAATTCTCTACTCCTCACCCCCAGCCTTGTACTCCTCCTTCTCTTCTTCCTCCCTTCTCTTCTCTTAAGAGCAACCAGATGTTTCCTGAAGACCCAGATCTCCTCTGGCTCTCATGCCCTGGAAGAAGATCTGCTCCTTAAGCAGGAAGCCAAAGTACTCTGTGGTGTTTTGGAGTCCTACCTATGTCAAGGATGAGTCATGGAACTCTGGCTTTGCAGATTAACTTCACTTATGATGCTATCCTCCTGATTCTCTTCCCCATTTGTTTTCAAGACCATGCAAGTTTGAATGTCAACAGTGTCCCCCAAAAGCCCATGCGCTAAAATAAACCCCTCTCTCCCACTTCTAGGATAGTAGTAGTATTGGAAGGTACTGTGAGAATTCATAAGATGGAGCCTGTGTAAAACCCTTAGTCACTGGCATCAAAGAAAATTATGCAATACCCCCCCTAGTCTCCCATTCTCCCTGTTTCTTGGCTTGTAGCATGATTCATTTGCTCAGGCACATGCCTTTCAGTCTGCCACCTGGTGATCTCACCATAGGTCTAAAGCCACGGACTGTGGTCCATATTTGGACTGAAATCTCAAATAAGCCTTTCACTTGATAATTTTAACTGCCCGAGGTAGGTCACTGCAATAAGACAATGAATACAGACCCTAACTAGGAACATCATTCATTTAGAAGTCATCCAAGACTAAAAACTTCAAATACAAAACTCCACTAAAGCCTTTTCTACTGTCAGCTCATTCAACATTTTATAGTCATTGCATCGGTCCTTCTGCCCAAATAGACTTATTCATCCAGTCTCTCCTAGGTTTCAAACACCTATAAACTCCATCTGGCTCGCTCCCTTTTAGCCCAGTGATAACTCCAAGACCTACTTCTTTAAACAAGTACCTTTAAGAATTCACATTTTCCTCATCAAAATACAGCTTTGTTCCCTCAACTGCTGACTTTGTCCTGCTCTTTGCTGAAAAAAAAGCTCATCATTGCCCCCAATAGTGCAGACAGCAATTCCTTTCCCCAGCCTTCACAGTGGGCTCAGAACAAGCACAAGATCTGTTACCATCCTATCAGCAGTTTCCTCCCATGTTTTCCAGGATTGATAACATTTTTCTGAAGTGAGAAGTTTTCTCAGAGAAAGCCTAATCCTGCTCAACTTCTCCCCTGCTCAGTGGTGACTTGTATTCAAGTTTGTTTGTTTGTTTGTTTTTCCAGAAAGGGTCTCTCTGCCTAATCCTGTCTGTCATAGAACTCACTCTGTGGACCAGGCTGGCCTCAAACTCAGAGATCCACCTGCCTCTGCCTCTGAGTGCTGGGAATCAAAGGCATGCACCACCACCACTGCCTAGTGTATTCAAGTTTTTAATTGTCATACGATGCTTTAAAAAGCCAACTCTTTCATATCCATTCTAGAGACACAGCTGTGAATCACTGCATAGTCTCCTTGGAATGAAGTTAATGTGCTACCTTTAAGAGGAAATTACATAGACATCCATTGTCCCAGAGCAGGGTGACAGCTAAGAGTACAGAGCATCCATTGATGCTGACCATACCTGGGGTTGTGCTAACCACTCTGTCGCTTCCCCTAATCACTCTCAAAAGCCCTGGTAGGTGGGTACCACTAGTATCCTCATGCTGCAGGGAAATAGACACTGAAATGTTAAGTAACCTGCCTTGATGGCTAGGAAATGAATATGCAGGGTGGAGTCAAGACATTTAGAGATTTAGTCAGGGCACTGCACAGACGTGAAGGCTGCTCCATTTTTACTAAGGGAAATAGCCTCTTGGAATGTCCTCACTCAACAGGCAGAGAGGCTAAGAATAGTCAGACACACTTCAACCTCCTCAGTGCCTTGGGTAGTGTCCTAGCTTGCTTTTTGTTGATATAATAGAGACCATTACCAAAAACAATTTGGAGGAAGAATGAATCTTTCTTTTTCTTACACATCCTGGCCACTGTCCATTATTGAGAGAAGCCAGGAAGAACACAAAGAGTCAAGAACTTGGAAGTAAGAACAGAGGCCGAGCCCATGGAAGAGAGCTGCTTACCAGCTTTGCCTCCTGACTCACTGAGCTTGCTTTTCTTAGATACCCAGTACTATCTTCTGATGAGTAGTAGCACCTGCAGTGAGCTGGGCCCTCTCAAATACATCACTAATCAAGAAAGTGCCCCCCACACTTGTCAACAGGTCAGGTGATAGAGGACCCTGTCCACTGGGGCTCACTCTTCTCCAGCTGTGTTGATCTGACAAAACCTAATCACCACAGTAGTTTAATTCATTACATTAAAGTATTTCCCACATAAACATACAAATTATGACAAAAGATTTAGAATATCTTTCAGAAAGTTCCCTCTGTTCACACTTTTATAATAGTGTAAGATAGGGCTGAAGGCAGCCCACAGAATGGGAAAAGATATTCGCCACCCCACATCTGACAGAGGGCTGATTTCCAAAATATACAAAGAACTCAAGAAGCTAGTTACCAAAACACCAAATAATCCAATTAAAAAGTGGGGTACAGATCTAAATAGATAATTCTCAATGGAGGAATCTAAAACTGGCTGGCAGAGACTTAAGAAAGTGCTCAACATCCTTAGCTATAATGGAAATGCAAATCAAAACAACTCTGAGATACCATCTTACTCCTACAGAATGGCTAAAATCAAAAATACCAAAGGCAGTTTAAGCTGGAGAGGATGTGGAGAAAGGGGCACACTCCTCCACTGCTGGTGGAAGTACAAACTCATATAGCAACTTTGCAAATCAGTATGGTGGTTCCTTAGGAAAATGGGAATTAGTCTACCTCAAGATCCAGTAATTCCACTCTTAAGCATATACCCCCCAAAATGCACATTCATACAACAAGGATATGTTTAACTATAATCATAGCAGCATTATGTGTAAGCCAGAACCTGGAAGCAACTTAGATGCCCCTCAACTGAAGAATGGATGGAGAAAATGTGATACATTTACACAGTGGAGAATTACTCAGCAGAAAAACACAATGGAATCCCAAAATTCACAGGGAAATTGATAGAACTAGAAGGAACCATCCTAAGTGAGGTAACCCAGTCACAAAAAACAAACATGGTATGTACTCACTCATATATGGATTTTAGACATAGAACAAAGGGTTACCAGCCTACAATTCACACAGCCAGAAAAGCTAGGAAACAAGGACTCTAAGAGAGACACACACATGGTCCCCTGGAAAAGGGAAAAGAGACAAGATTTCGGGAGCAAAATGGGAACATGAAAGGAAGGGAGAGGGAGTTAGGAGAAAGAGAAGTCAAGAAGAAGAAAGAGATGGACATGAGCAAACAGGAAGATTGAGAAAGGGAAAGAATAGAGGAGAACAAGAAAAGAGATACCATAATAGAGGAAGCCATTATAGATTTAAGGAGAAATCTGGCACTAGGAAAATGCCCAGAGATCTACAAGGATGGACCCAATTAACGATCTGAGCAATAGAGGAGATGCTACCTTTAATGACCTTCCACAATAATGAGATTGACAACTACCTTATATGCCATCCTAGAGCCTTCATCTAGTAGCTGATGGAAGCAGAAGCAGACACCCATAGCTAAACACTAGCTGAACTCCTGGAATCCAGTTACAGAGAGGCAGGAGTGATGAGAAAAGGGGTCAAGACCAGGTTGGAGAAGCCCACAGAATCAGCTGACCTGAACAAGGGGGGGCGCTCATGTACCCCAGTCTGATAACTGGGAAACCAGCATAGGACTGACCCAGACAACCTGAATGTGGGTGTTAGTTAGGAGGACTGGGAAGTCTGTGGGTCCTCTAGTAATGGATCAGTATTTATCCCTAGTATATGAATGGACTGCGGGAGCTCATTGCACATAGAGGGATGCTCCCTCAGCCTAGACACATGGGGAAGGCCTAGGTCCTGCCCTAAAAGATATGACAGACTTTGAAGACTCCCCATGGAAGGCCACACCCTCCCTGGGGAGCAGAAAGGGGATGGGCTGGGTGTTGGTGGGGGTGATAAGGGAGGATGGGAGGGTAAGGGAACTGGGATTGACCTGTAAAACAAGCCTGTTTCACATTTAAATTTTAAAAAGGGGGAAATGCCTGCTATGGGACAATAAAGGAGTTCCTGCTTGACTAGACTCCCCCTGTGCCTGATTGTCTCAGAGATCCTGGGAGGCTGGGGAACAAGGGAGCAGTGTACCTACTCTTCCCTGGACCCAGCTCAGCCTTTCATGGTTGGGCTAAGACCCCTGCAACCACACTCACTGTCTCAATTATTATTTTCTTCTATAAACATCTCTGTAGCCCTTGGAATAAGTTGGGGATTGATCTGTGTAACCTTCAGTAATGTCGATTCACTTTTATTCTTCCAATCAATTGTATTTAATGGGTAAGTGGGTCAATATTCTATTTGTTACAGGTTATTTACAGCTTCCTCACTTTGCAGTTAAGTGGTGCCATTGCAGCTGGATCATTATTCTGACACTATAATTAATTAGCTTAATTAATGAAACAATGTCATAGCAACACCCCTTTGAAATCTATGGCTAAAAGTCTATGGAATCCTGATTAATGAAACATATCCTGGCTTCAGGAAACAGCACACATCAAATAGAATGTGCAGTGTTAGGTAACAATGGTTTAGTATATTGAAACCAGTGTCTTCTTATGTATCAATTAAGCCTAATCTAAATGAAATGTAGCCAGGCTGTCCAGGTGATAACACAGTTAGAAAATTGTTTTAGTCAAGGTTACTGTTGCTGTGATGAAACACCACACCCAAAGCATCTTGGGGAGGAAAAGGTTTATTTGGCTGATGATTGAATAACATTGTTCATCACTAAAGAAAGTCAGGACCAGAACTCAAGCAGGGCAGGACCCTAGAGGCAGGAACTGATGCAGAGGCCATGGAGGAGTTGCTGCTTACTTGCTTGCTCATCATGGCTTGCTCAGCCTGCTTTCTTATAGAACCCAGGACCAGCCCAGGGATGGTCCCACCCCATCAACCACTAATTAAGAAAATGACCTACAGGTCTTCCTACAGCACTATCTTATGGAGGCATTTTCTCAGTTGAGGCTCCTTCTCTCCAATGACTCAGGATGGTGTCAAGCTGATAGCAAACCTGCCAGCACAGAGATCAGCCAGAAGGAGGCCATATGAGGGTGAGAGGAAGACAAGGAGAAGCAAGCATGTGGTGAGGTGTCAGAGTCTGGGCAATGTAAATGAGGGAGCTGTCTCAGCACTATGCATGCTATCAGAGAGAGAAGCATGAGGAGAGCATCCATCTAGGGGAAAGTCCTGGAGCCGGGTGACATAAATGAGGTGATGGTGACAACTGATGGCGTGATTCGTTACATACAGCAAGATTGATGAAATAAGGATGTATAACAGGACTAAGAGGAGCCAGCTTTCTCACTAAGTGTGAAAGGAAATAGAATATGAACAGAGAGAAAAGGAAAATGAACCCTGAAATGGAAATTAAAGTACTAGTAGTTAGTGTATTATAGATGCATGCAGAAGTGAAATCAGGAGTGTACATAGTAGTCCAGGCACGTGTGTCTGCATATGTGTATTTCCTAAGCCTGTATACTTGAGGTCATTAGACCAATGACCCCTATAAACAATCTGCACATTACCATTCTCTTAAGAGAGGACCCATGCTCTTTAGAGAAGTGTCTAGCACTAAGACTCAGGAAATGGATGAACGAACCTGCTCCCCAAACCCAAGAAAATACTGAAGATGCAATGTTGTCAGTAAACCAGCGGAGCCAGCACGAAAGGGATGCCATTTGTCAAATATCAGCAGAAAATTTCTAGCAATCAAGTGTTAACCGTATAATAAAAAAGGGACTTGCAGTCTGTACTGACCCAAGTACATAAGTGAATAGAAAAACCATTGAAGATTGGAAACCACATAATATTAAATGTATACTCTCAGACACTTATTAATTATAAAAGCCAAGAGCATACTGTGGGGTAAATTTAGCAGACATCACCTTGAGCATGTTAACAACTTAAACATAATCAGTAATACATGAAGTTGAAGCCATGTACTCTGCTGGGTTGCAATGAGAAGATCGGCATCGCTTACATAACATCACTGCCAGAGATACATAACCCAAATCTAGCAAGGAAGAAACACTAAGCTGTACCAAAATTGCAGGAGGTTGCACAGAATAATTGGCATTTTACTTTAAAGGCCATAAAAGTCAAAGAGAAATGGAAAGTCAGAGGGAATTTTCCAGGTGGAAGGAGATGGAAGGAAGGCATTTGACAAGAGGATGTCACACATCACTCTGACTTAAGTATTCTTGTCACAAAGAACACTGTGGGAACAATTAGTGAAACTTGTACGGGGACTATGGATGTTGTTCTTTAGTTAGAATTATAAGAATAAAAGCTGGAGAAGGGGTAGGAGGTGAGTAGTCCTGGGTGAGGGTCCCAAGTGAGTGGGGTCCCAAGGTAAGGGACCATGTGGGAGAGCATAGCAGGTTCCACAGCAGGTGAGGGTGACCAAGGCAGAGGGAATAACACACCAGGCAGATAAAACTTAAATGAGGAGTTTATTTAGAAAGGGGAGTGAGTAAGGGAGACGGAAAGAGACATAGAGGGACTGGGAACAGAAAAGGAGGGGAAGAGAAGAAGAGGGGGCACCTGATGGCCAACTGAAAGCAGGAAGAGAGAGAGTGTGAGTGGGCAGGGGTCTGACTTTTAAAGGGGACCTTTACACCTGCCTGCAGACTAGTACTCGGGCTAACCAGAGTCCTGCCAGGTGACAGGAGCAGGCCAGAGTAATGCCTGAATCCTTACAATGGGGACTAAAGACCAACTGAGAATTAAGAAAAGAATACATATATACATACACACACACACACACACACACACACACACACACACACACACACACAGAGAGAGAGAGAGAGAGAGAGAGAGAGAGACATGTATGTATATACACATATATATTTAAGTATATATACATACACACATACATACAGTTGCAAGGGAAGGGAAGAAATAAGGGATGAAATGTGTCAGGAGCTTTTGAGTGTTATTGTCATAGCAAACAGTTATTCATTCAATGTATTTTATTGACTGCTTACTGTAGCCAAACATCAAGAATACAGCAATAAATAAAATAGAAACTTTTAAATTATGCTTACATATGCTCTAATTTGGGGATATGGGAGATAGAAGGATAAAAAATAAACAAACATAAGTATGTAATGTGTAAAGCAGTGGTAACAGCCAATGGATACCAATAAGCAGGCTAAATATTCCACAACAAAGAGTGTTTGGGAGCATAGGTTTGTATTTCATTTAAGAAGGCCAAGAAGTCCTCTCCAATAAATTATTAGCAGAAACCTAATAGAAGTAAGGATCTGAGTAAGTAGGTTTCCTAGGCTGAAGAAACAGTAACATCAAAATAGAAAGATGCTTGGAGAATGTAAAGAATAGCAGCATTGTGATATAGCTGGAGAGCTTGGGCAGAAAAGCAAGGGAAGAGGAGAATCATGTAGATCCTGGAGACTGGATTTTCACCCTGAACAATTCTGAGTACCACTGGGAGATTTATAATGGATGGATGACAAGAATTGACTTCAAATGTAAAGCAGTCTTTTTGGCTGCTGGGTTGAGAATGGCTGTGGGAAGCAAAGCCAAATGCTCACACACTTGTACACACACACACACACACACACACACACACACACACACACACACGGAAGATAATTAAAGTAACCTAGGTAGGAAATAATGTTGCATTAGATAAGGTTGTTGTTGTTTTTAAGCATAGTGGGAATTGGATTTAATTTAGTTTAAAGAAAAAACCATTACATTTTTTGATAGGATTGGATGTGTGATAAAATAGAAACCAAGAAATCATGGGTGATTGTAAGGTTTAGAGTTCTTGGTTACAAAAATGGGAAAAATAGGAGGTGTGAGATGTTTGGTATAGTGGGGAACATAAGAAGTTCAATATGAGTCTAAGCTGTCTGAAAAGAACATCGTGTGCACTGGTGTATATTCATAATGGACTTCAGAGAAATTTCTGGATTTGAGGAATATGCTTGAAAACCATTATGGATATTGGGTAATACTGATATTCATGAACATTAATGAAATTTTCAACTGAGTGGAGCAAGCACATAATACAGACATATGATGAGTGAGCCCTGAGGTACTTCCTTACTTTCTAAATTGTTTTTTCAAACTTTCATATGTGTATATGTTGTATGTTGAATATGTTCCCTACCACACTTCCTACATATTATTTCATCTATGTATATACAACCTAGGAACAACATATGAGAAAAAACACAGAGTATTATCTTTCTGCAAGTTCGTTTAATTTGCTTAACATGATTATTTCCTGTTTCATCCATTTTCCTGGAAATTGTTCTTGTTTGAAGTGCTAAGAAATAAAGAAAAATGCTAAGGAAGACTACAGGTGTGCTAATGAGATCGGTAGAGAATTACAAAAGTTTTCTCTCATCAGAAGTAAGTGAGTAAAGTTTCTGAGAATGTAGAACACTCACCAGCTCCAACAGTAAGTCAGAACTGAAGAAACCTGCCTCTGAAGACTCGGAAACATAAATTACAGAAATAGAAATGACACCAGAGATCTTTGTCCAGTTAGGAAATGAGAAGTCCACTCACCAGTAAATGCAATACCGTTAGTGTCCTGGATATCCATAAAGATGAGAAGCTCCATAATAGAGTGGTGTCAGGAAGAGATGGAAATACCAGGGAATGTCTACATCTTAGTTTATTGATCTTTTAAGGTTTGCTTAACACATTGCACTGATCCAGAAGCCTAGGAGTAGCAAGGGAGTGTGTGTGGGGGGGTTCATATCCTCAGAAGAGGGACCAGCTGAGTATCAGAACATCTTGTTCTGGTCCCAGAGAATCATTCCCTGGCATTACTGGGTTTTCATCCCCCTGGGACTGCTAAGAACAGAATGTTAATTGTGTCCCCAAGAAACTTGGAAGAGAATAGATGAGTTCAGTGTAGGCAGCAATAAGTATAATAGTATCCATTTTGTAAATAGTTACAGCTGGAGTATAATTTCAGTATAAGAAACACAAAACCTATTTAAAGGAGACAGCTTTATATGTGTTGAAAATACATGTATAAACCTGTGAGATCATCACTACACTATTAATCTGGTTCACATAATAACAAATATATATGCATCAAACCAGATGTTTCCTAGATAGCTTCTTTGAAAGATCTTCCTTCCTACATCTAGTTAAATGATCCCTAACTTCAGGCAGCTACTGCTCTGCTGCCTGTCACTAACAATTGCCAGTTGTTTTTGGCATAGCTGTAGAATTTTGTATGAATGGGTTACTATGAAGTTCTCATGTTTGTTTGTCTTGTTTCACTAGGCATTCTTACTGAGATGCATGGATGTTGTGTGTTTTGATTGCTCTCTCTGATTCCCAAGTTGTATTCCATTCTATGGTTTTATCACAATTAGTCAATTGATTCCCTTTATCACTAAATATAGAAATGATAGAAAATGAGGTCTAAAGCCAGGCAGATGGCTTTTGATGTACATTGGAGATCTTACCCTGAAACTGAAAAAGCAACGGTCCCAAGTACTGAGATAATTGAGTTTCCAAAGACAGTATGTTTATTCTCTGAATAATATGGTAATAAAAAATCGACCTTGAAGTTAACCCTAGATTAAAACTAAAGATGTCTTTATGATTTTTATTGAATTTCAACATTGCTTGCCCATATTGCTGGAGAGAAATGTGAGTCATCTATCTCCATGTCAATGATACAAGCATTTGTGCCACTCTGATTTTTCCCAGCACAGAAAGCCAGGCTGTGTTCCCTGGCATCCTTTCATGAGGCCCATGAGACAACTGTGGAAGGCCAAGGGCCTCTATCAATACCTTTATTCATCTTGAAGCCTGAGCCAGGGGATCTCCTTTGTTGTCTTATAGTCCCCTGTCAGCTGCAGATAACCCTGACTCACACTATCAGTTATTTGTTTTGCTATCACACAAAATCTCCACTGCGTTACCTGAGAGGTCTCCAGATCAAAGAGTTGTGTTGATGCAGCCACTGTTTCCTAGAGTAAAGCTGGGTCTATGTTCAGATTAATGTGGTATAATTCATCTTTAAAGGTGAGAGTGCTGATCTTTCTATGAATAGACCAGTAGTGTCTTTGAAACACTTTGTGTGAAACACTTTGAATCACTGAGTGTGAGAAAGTCAGAAGTGCAGCATGTGTTGACTGAATGAGTAAATTCCCAGGAAAGAGCCAGGGAATTCTGTGAAGACAAGAGGTAATGACTTCCTTGGTAATGAGGTAGAAAGTGGGCAACTGAGCAGCACTTCATGCAGACTTACGTTAATTAGATGTTTGGATTAGTTTCTCACTTGATTATAAGCAGTGAGAGTGGGGGTTATGTTTTATTCATTACTGCTTATCACTCAAAGACAACCCTGCTAAATATTTTATCAGAAGATGGGTTTATAAATGAATAACGTACTGGGGAACAGTATGAGAAGTGTTTGAGGCCTGTAGACACACTTTTTCACTAAAAGGATTTTGATTTCAATCATAACTCCCACCTGACCTTGGAAGACAAACTCTAGCTTCAGTGTTTGACTCCTTCCATCCTTCTTTTGCTCACGGGAATAAGTATTATCCTCTAGGGATTCACTGTAAACAAAAATAGCTAGTCTTCTTAGTGTATGCATGGGTGTTTACATACACACACATACACTACATTCCTATAGAATACATAATATGTACTCAAGCAGTCTATGAAGCACTGGTCTGTTAAAAGGGCCACAGCATCATTTCTTCAGCATCATGGTCTGACATCTAACCTTGGAACACAAGAAAGAAAGAGATCTTCACCAATCCTACATCTGACAGAGGGCTGATCTCCAAAATACACAAAGAACTCAAGAACCAACAAAATACCAAATAACCCTATTAAAAAATGGGATACAGAACTGAATAGAGAACTCTCAATAGAGGAAATTAAAAAAGCTGAAAGATACTTAAGAAGGTGCTCAACATACTTAGCTATCAGGTGATGGGAGATGTTATTCTGTATATATGTTTCTCATACTGTTAATAAAGCCCTGTGGCCAATAGAAAACTAGATAGGTAGGGCTAGGAGACTAGGAGGAGGAAGAGGAAGTAGTAGGTGGAGTCAAGATGTAGCCAGGGAAGAAGGAAGACGCCTGCTGCGGCTCCCGGATAAGATAACCACGTGGAAATACTTAGATAAGTAGATATGGGTTTATGATTAAGGCAGAGCTAGCCCATTAACAATAATGGTTACTGGCCAACAGGATTGTATCAAATACAGAGTCTCTGAGTGTTATTTGGGGCACACGTGGTTGCAGGACAATGGCGGCAGAACCAGCGGCAGCCGGCGGGGAAACCTGCTGTAACATAATGGTGTCAGAAGCAGGATTGAGAACTTTCATTTAAAACTTAACAAAAGCTTAAAAAATAGTTTTTAGAAACAAGGGAACAGAGACTTCTTGGTAGCAGCATTTTCTTGATTGGATTTGTTTTGCTGTAGACAGAGATTTGTGCGGCTCCTTTAAAGGAAGTTTCCAAAATTAGCATAAGCAGCAAAAAGCCGCCTGGCTTTTAAAGAGCTCTGCTAACAATTCGTTGGTGTGTAGGAGAGCTGCAATAAAGGTTTACACTGTGTTTTTAAAAATACGCTGGCTTGGGAGAGAAAAACAAACAGGATACAATGGTTTAAAAAAGAAAAAAGGAAGTAGAATTAATCCTAGTACTCGGCAGACAGAGGCAAACAGATCTCTGTGATTTCAAAGTAAACCTGGTATGGAGTGAATTCCAGGACAGATAAAAGTTACACAGAGAAACCCTGTCTCAAAATATGCAAAAATAGAAGTAGAAGAAATAGAGTAATAAAAAAGCCACGTAAAAATGGAAAGCACAGAGAAATTTTGGATACTATACACGATTCTGTTGTCTTTAAATTATTTGCTTGCTGAGAAAATAACAACTATTGATAAAAGAAATGCTGCTGGATTAATTCAATTTATATATTTTAAAAATGCTTTGACTCCAAAATTTATGCCTAAGGACAAGTTACAGGGGAAAAGGATTTCTATTTTTATTTCCACAGAAAATGAAAAGCTATGGATTCTTTCCAGACTTATGTGGTTTGATCAAGCCAGACCCCCTGAAACAACTCCCCAGGTGATCCAACATTCAAAGCAGTTGAGACAAAGCCTTGCAGACTACTGCCAAGATTTCTGCGTCTTCTTTGGACCCCCATGACAGCGCCCTCTACCAGCAGGAAGTAGTTTGGAAAGAACGACGCCCAAATTCGCAAATATTGTTTATAAATGTTTGTTTTCATTTATATGGGCTTGGTTATAAATGGTTAATGACACAAGCAATCCTTGTAAAGGTAAAAAAGGGAATTATGGTATAGATATGAATACTTTGCTTTGGAATGGATTTTCTTTTATTGATACAATTTAAGGTCAATTTTGTGATATGTATATTTCTCCTCTTGTTTAGGTATTGTGTTTATATAGCTCATTTAAAAATGTAATGTATAATTTAGTACAGATTATAGAGAGTTACCTATGAGAGTCAAAACTTGGAGTTAAGTTAATTAGGATTTCTAGATATGCAGAGATGTATTTGAGATGAATAGGCATTCTTCAAACCTTTCAAAGACCTACAGAATATGGCATTTAAAATGGTTTAGGGTTTTTCTTGACAATGAGGCACAACTGCTCCTGGTAACACCACCTACAGAAGAAAGGAAGATGGACATTGAAGAAGAAGAAAGGAAGATGGACATTGAAGAAACTCGTTACGAAGTTTGCTTCTAATATGGCAAGACTGGCCATTTGGACAAGGTACTGCTCTTCTGGACTGTTTGACTTTATGTTGTAGAAACTGGACATGCAGGACCCACAAAAAGGTGACTGCTGATGCAAGATGGACATTGCTACAGGATTCCTGCTTCATGGAAAAGGCAGCCAGACATTCTGCAGGACACAGAGAAAAATGACTGACACTCTGTCAATACAGGTGGACAGTTTAAAGTTTCCTGCTTTGTTGAGGAGTCTGGACACACACTATGACCTATGGGCTGAAGATGGAACATTAAGAAGAACTTCGGGTGACTGACCAGGCAATGCATTGTCTCTGTCATTTCTAGAGTTTATATATTATCCTTCTGTGGTCTTTGAAGGATTGAAGACAGATAGTTATAGTTATAGTTTTCCTTAGTTAGGATTAAAGATAAGTTACATATAGGACTTTAGACTCACAAAGATAGGATAGATGATATTTTCTTAAAGTCTTACAAAATGTTAATGAACTAAATATTGTTTACTATGATTCTTATTTGCTAACTATTGTATGTTATATTTTGCTATGTTAAGGTTAAACCCCTTCTTTTACTTTAGACAGAAAAGAGGAGATGATGGGAGATGTTATTCTGTATATATGTTTCTCATACTGGTTAATAAAGCACTGTGGCCAATGAGATAGCAAGATAGGCGGGGCTAGGAGACTAGAAGGAGGAAGAGGAAGTGAGTAGTAGGAGTCGACATGTAGCCCAGGGAAGAAGCAGGAAGCCTGCCGCGCGGCTCCCCGATAAGACGACCACGTGGAAATACTTAGATAAGTAGAAATGGGTTAATGATTAAGGCAGAGCTAGCCCATTAACAATAATGGTAACTGGCCAACAGGATTGTATCAAATACAGAGTCTCTGAGTGTTATTTGGGGCACACGTGGTTGTGGGACCATGGCGGCAGAACCAGCGGCAGCCGGCGGGGAAACCTGCCGTAACAATCAGGGAAATGCAAATCAAAACAACTTTGAGATACCATCTTACTCCTGCCAGAATGGCTAAAATTAGAAACATCAATGACAACTTATGCTGGAGAGGATGTGGAGAAAGGGGAACACTCCTCCACTGCTGGTGGGAGTGCAAACTTGTACAGCCATTTTGGAGATCAGTATGGTGTTTCCTCATGAAAATGGGAATCAGTTTACCACAGGACCCAGCAATCCCCGTCTTAGGCATATACCCAAATGATAAACATCCATGCAACAAAGACATGTGTTCAACTATGTTCATAGCAGCATTATTTGTAGTAGAAAGAACCTAGAAGAATGGAATAAAGATGTGGCACATTTACACAATGGAATACTACTCTGTGGAAAAAAAAAACAATGGAATCTTGAAATTCGCAGGAAAATGAGTGGAACTTGAAAAAACCATCCTGAATGAAGTAACCCAGTCACAAAAAGAGGAACATGGTATGTACTCGCTCATATATGGATTTTAGACATGGAACAAAGGATCACCAGCCTATAATTCACACCGCCAGAGAAACTAGGATACAATGAGGATTCTAAGAGATTTATATAAGGTCCTTCACAGAAGGGGAAAGGGACAAGATCTCCAGAGCATATGCGGGGGGGAGGGGGGGACTAGGAGAAAGAGAAGGGGAGGAGAGGAAAGCACAAAGGACTAGGAAGTTTGAGACAGGGGGAGGAATAGATGAGAGAGAGAGAGAGAGAGAGAGAGAGAGAGAGAGAGAGAGAGAGAGAGCATAAAAGAGGGAGCCATTATAGTTTTGAAGAGAAAACTGGACCTAGAGAAATGTCCAGAGACCTACAAGATTGACCCCAACTAAACAATTTGAGCAACAGTGAAAAGGCTACTATAAATGCTCTTCCCTGATAATGACATCAACGACTAACTTATTCACCATCATGGAGCCCTCATCTAGTAGCTGATGGAAACAGAAGCAGACACCCACAGCTAAACACCGAGCCAAACTGAAATCCAGATTCAAAGAGGGAGGATAAGACCACACTGCAGAAACACACAGAGATAGCTGACCTGAACAAGGTGGAGCTAATGGGCCCCCAGACTGATAGCTGGGAATCCAGCATGGGACTGACTCAAACCCCCTGAACATGGGTCTCAGCTAGAAGGCCTGAGCAGTCTACAGGACCTCTGATAGTGGAACCAGGATGTATTCCTGGTGCACAAAAGGACTTTGGGAGCACATTCCCCGTGGAGGGATACTCCCTTAAACTAGAGGCAGGAGAGAAGTCCTAGTCCCTACTACAGATTTAGATGACCCCTCCTGGAGGGCATCACCCTACATGTGGAGTAGGGGGGTGGTGGGACATGAGAAGGTGGAAGAGAGGGAAAGAGGGAGGGAGGGAGAGGGAACTGGGATTGATTTGTAAAATAAAAATAAAAATAAATTAATATAAAAAGAAGAAAGAGAAATCAAGAGTTGTTGCTCTGCTGTTAGGGTTTGGAAATTGAGGCCCATCACAAGTCTACCAATGTTTCCCCAGGGGACTGGGGTGGTGTTTATTATTAGTTTCACAATATTTTATTATTTGTACTGGTATATATTATTTACACTCTTAAAAAGGAGCACTAATCTTGAGAAGACTAGATAACACACTGTCAAAACTCACACTATAGCAGCAACTCAAAGTACCTCAGAAATCTTTCCCTCTTATGACACCAGATGTTTCTTATTTAGATTGCTGATGATACGTGGCTTGATGAAGATATTGTGAAGGCACTCTCCAACCTTTTATAGACAGTATATAAATATCTAGCAAAGGGGATATGCATCTTGAACATTGACAGAGTATCAGAAGTACAATTTTTAGTCTTCCTGTGTAAACAAGTAAGATGAAGGAGATGGTGACATTAAGTAAACAGATGAAATGAGGGTTGCTGTTGCTAGCTTACTGTCAAGAGAGGCTTTCTGGATGTAGATGAGTGAACAGACTTCAAACAGTTCACTGCTCTGTCACTCAGACAACAGTCAAGAATAGGAGCGAGCCAAAATGGCGAAGAGTTTAGAGTAAAGACTTCAGCAGAGGAATGACCTGCCAGGAAGGAAGAGAAAACTCTAGAAAGCTCTAGAAATAAGTAGAGGATTCATCCTCATCCCATTTACTGAATTCTGGTCTTTCCATGCATGTGACAAAATGACCTAAAGCCAGATGAGAAAGAAAATGTTCAAATGAACAGTGCCTGCAACTATGTGTATCTGGGAAGTCTAAGTGTTAGAGCTCTGAGGGAAAAGAAGGGGGTGAATGAGAGTGGATAATGGAAGTGAAGCAACTAAAAACATTGTACACATGTAAAAACTGTCAAAGAATAAACACATTTAAAGAAGCATCAAATGAGCCATTATTGAAGAAGGTAAAATTTATCATATGTACATTCAATAAAAAGGAATTATTTCAGGAGTTGGGGATTTAGCTCAGTGGTAGAACACTTGCCTAGCAAGGCTGTGGATTCTGTCCTCAGCTCTGAAAAAAAAATAGAGAAAATAGTAACAAAACAACAAATATCACTTTAAAGGATCAATTAAATGAGGAGAAACAGATCCAGAAATGATATTGTTGATAATTATTAGTAAAGATGTTTTCAGGTCTAGTGGTTATATTATCTGGAAAAGAGAAGGAAAGTATAGGCATGGTAAAGAAATACAAGAAAGGTATGAAAAAAGCAAATCAAACTACTAGGAATTAAGAAAACAATGTCTGTGTATATGCAATTGGTAGTTAATTAGACACTGCAGAAGAAAATATCTGAACTTTAAAACATAAAAGTTTAAATGAAAAACATAGGATATATATAGGCATGCATACATACGTATATATACTCTCTACACATGCAAGCTGTTAAATAAATCACAATCACAGAAACATAAAAACTACCCCAAGAACACATCACAACCCAAATGCTCAAAATGAATAGGAAATGTGAAATCTAGTATTTTAACCAGAAAATAAGGTAAGGCTTTCTACATCTGAGCACAAAGCAGAATGAGACAAACTCTTCATCCAAAGCAAAGCAAGCCAGAAGACACTCAAGCAAAATCTCTGAAATCCTGAAAGAGAAGGAACAGTCAACAGAAAGCATCCTCAGCATACTGGAGGCTGAGAAGTTTCAGATCAAGGCCTCAGAAGATGCACAGTCTGCTGAGGGCTGCATTTTAGCTGATTTAGATAGTGGTGTTCTCTGTTTGCTCATGTAATGAGTCAGGTTCTGGAGTCTCCATACCATTTATCAAGACTGAGTTTCCAAAGGCCTCACCTCCTGGAAACATCTATTTAGATTTTCAACTTATAAGTTAGAAGGCTAGCAACATTTAAACATCTTGAAAACAGCTAACCAGTTCCTTAAAATTTCAACTACCCAACTGGCAATAATCCAAGCCTGTCAATAGTTGAATACATAAATAAACTTTATACCCACCTTGTAGATTGATACTCAGCAATAAAAAGAGCAAATTACATTTGGCAACATAGAGAAAAACTACGCAGAGCTAAGAAGCCAGACCCACCCTCACCCCCTCACATATAAACAAGCAAGATGCATAGTGTGAGGTTGTACTGATAAACACATCTAGGAAAAACAAACTGTTCTGTAGTAGCAGAGGCACACCAGAGTGAGCAAGTCAACAGGAGGCATTTATTGCAAAGGGGATGAGAGGAAGCTTTTTGGATGTGCGGGAATCTGATGCCATAAGTGTCAGCCACATCCATTTTAAACTCGCTTCCATAATAGGATCTAATAGTGATCTGTCTTCATAAATGGCACCACAGACCTCACTTACAAATAGACCTCTGATTCCTCCCTGGTTTCAAGCTTCATGGATTCTACTAGCCACATCTTGCTGCTAAAACATTATTTCATTTTCCCCTAGTGATTTTGGTAGAGACTGCTGAGATTCATTGAGTTTGTGGAACAAGTTACGTGCTTCTTTCTCTTATACAAACATGTGTAAGGTGGAATTTGCTATGAAGTATACTTCCTTGGAACCTTGGAAAGAAGTAGTAACTATCAGTTAATATTGAACTGTTAAAAAAGAACAGGTAAACTCGGTTCCTCAGGAAAATGGAAATTAGTTTATCACAGGACCTGGCAATCCCCTCTTAGGCATATAACCAAATGATCCACATCCATGCAACAAAGACATGGGCTCAACTATGTTCATAGCAGCATTATTTGTAATAGCAAGAACCTGGAAGCAACCTAAATGACCCTCAACTGAAGAATGGATAAAGAAGGTGTGGTACACTTACACAATGGAATACTACTTTGCAGAAAAAAATAATGGAATCTTGAAATTCGCAGGCAAGTGGATGGAACTTGAAGAAACCATCCTGCATAAGGTAACCCAGTCACAAAAAGAGGAACATGGTATGTACTCGCTCGTATATACATTTTAGACCTAGAGCAAAGGATCACCAGCCTATAATTCACACCACCAGAGGAACTGGGATACAAAGTGTATTCTAAGAGATTCATATATGGTCCCTCACAAAAGGGGGAAGGGACAAGTCCCCTGGAGCACATGGGAAATGGGGGGCAGTGAATGGAGAGAGAACTAGGAGAAAGAGAAGGGGGGAGAGGACAGCACTGGCGACTAGGAAGATTGAATCGGGGTAGGAATAGAAGACAGGAGAGAGAGAGAGAGAGAGAGAGAGAGAGAGAGAGAGAGAGAGAGAGAGAGAGAGAGAGAGAGAGAGACAGAGACACAGAGACACAGAGAGACAGAGACAGAGACAGAGACAGAGACAGAGACATAGAGAACACAAAAGAGGGAGCCATTATTGGTTTGAAGAGAAAACTGAACCTAAAGAAAAGTCTAGAGACCTACAAGACTGACTCCAACTAACAATTTGAGCAACCGTGGAAAGGCTACCATAAATTCCCTTCCCTGATAGTGAGATCAACAACTAACTTATCCACCATCACGGAGCCCTCATCTAGTACCTGATGGAAATAGAAGCAAACACCTATAACTAAACACTGAGTAGAACTAGAATCCAGATGCAGAGAGAAAGGACAAGACCAGGTTGCAGAAACCCACAGAGGCAGCTCACCTGAACAAGGAGGAGCTAATGCCCCCCCTCCCAGACTGATAGCTGGGAATCCAGCATGGGACTGACTCTGGCCCCCTGAATATGGGTCTCAGCTATAAGTACTGAGCAGTCTAAGGGACCTCAGACAGTGGAACCAGGATGTATTCCTGGTGCACAAAAGGACCTTGCAAACACATCCCCCATGGAGGGACACTCCCTTGACCTAGAGACAAGAGAGACAGAATATAGAAGAGTCCTTCAAATGAGTTGACAGACTTGCATGACCCCACCTGGATGGCATAGACCTACATGTGGAATGGGGGTAAGGGAGGGGAGGGTGTTCAGGGTGCATGTGAGGGGGAAGAGATGGTAAGAGGGAGGGAGGAAGGAAGGAAGGGAGGGAGGGAAAGAGGGAGGGAGGGAACTGGGATTGACATGTAAAATTAAAAAAAAAAAGAATAAAAAACAGAACAGGTAGGCTGCTTGCCAATGTAGGCCTGGTGATCTGAATATAATTCCTGGAACCACATAAAGGTATAAAAGGAGAACTAACCACATAAACGGTGTTTCCTGAGGCTGGAGAAACATCTCTGACTGAATGAAAGAGTACTAGCCATTTTTCAGAGGACACAAGTCCACAGAGGCTGACAACCTTTTATAATTCCAGTTCCAGGGCCCCTCAGCAGTCTACTCCTTTCTGTGCATCAGGGGTGCACAGACACACATGCTAGCAAATCATTCACACATATAAAATAATTTTTAATTAATTAGTAACTATACATCATGGCATACATGCCCTCTACACACACCATGTTCGTGCTCGTAACACTCACAAATTCACACACAAACACAGATCCTAAAAGCTCTACATGAAAATCCAGCCAGGTTAGTTAAGCCAGGTTTAATAGATCTAGAAGGGTAGTTGACATTTTATTTTGTCCTCAGAATGTTGTGAAGTAATGAAGAGCAGTTTCAATATCTTCCGCTAGAACAAGTCTTCAGTTCTTTGGGAGACCTGATTGTTAGCCAGAATATAGAAGTGTCCTTACTGCAATGAGAGCTATGTGGGCCTCACTATGCAGCAAGAGCTCCCTAAGCATTGACAATTTCAGTGTTCATGTTGTGGGAGATGTGATGAGGGGACCTGGGGAAGCACCTGAAACAGAATTCCCTTATTACTGCCTGGTGCTCCAACTGGAAACTGCTTTTCTATTGTTAAATAAAATGACACATTTGTGGGTTCAAGCTCCATATAAGTTTCCGGGCACCTTGTGAAGAGCTGAGGACACAAAAATGGATTAGATATGACTACAGTGCTCAAGCTACATTCAGTGTAGAGGACTTCATTGTTGTGATTTGGTGAACAGGGGGCACAAGAGTAGATGTTCATACAAAGTCCTGTGGGAACTTAGAAAGAGTGACTGGTTCTCTCTTGGGAACTGAGAATTACAAAATCCTCCAAAGGAGAAATAATGTGTGAATTGAGTCTTCAAGGCAAGTCAGCAGCTCAAAGTCCAAGTGTTGAGAATACATGGCTATGGGACCTCTGTATCCACATCTCCAAGGCTCAGGGGACATCAGGGAAGATGGGCAGAAGGAATGGAAGCCAGAAGCTGGGGCCAAGCACTGGGAAACAGTGTCTTCCAGACACTGGTTTCAGCACAATACTAGGCCCATCACTTTATCTCGCATAGGGGAGGAACTTAAGACATTCTATGATATCCACTAGGGACTCTGGGCAGTTAATGGTTACCAGTGTTCACAGCTCCTCTTCAGTGGAAAAGCCACTGGTAAGTTCCCAGCCCTCTAGGAAATAGCCTCCAAGTCATGCTCATACAAGTAACTGCAGTTACACTCATGGGAGGACCTGAAAGTAGGAGCATGGGAAGGAGAGGTACAGGGACAGAAGAAGGTAGTGGGGATAGAAAAGAGAAAAATTATATGTATATATAATTTTCAAAGGAAATTTAAAGCTGAAAGTGACAAAGGTATCTCTAAAAGAGAATTTGTGGTTCAGACAACAGAGACTGGAAATCCCCACTTGAGCAAAAACAAATATATGTGGTGAACAAAGAAAAGGTGTGAGGTTTGCCTCAATGTGTTGAATGACAAGTGAGTCAATATTCCTGCAGTCCAGAGTTTGGGATGTTATACTGAGAAGAGAATGATCATGTTTGTGTTGAACTGAGGTGTGTAATGATGGCATTAGAGACTCCAAAAGAATGTGTACATACCTAATACTTATTAGCTAGCCTCTATTCCAGGACCCCAAACAGCTCTGTCCCCAGATGCTCTGGCCTCCTCCTGAAACCTCTCTATGAATATCTGTATGACTTAACAGTAAGAAAGGCAGTCCCTTACACGACTGATGCTCTGTCTGTATTTCCCAGGTCCTCTCTTCTGAATGTAACTTATTGGTCTTCTTCCAGTATCTTGAGTTGGAGGCTTAGATCTTTAATGTTAAATCTTTCTTTTAAAAACAAGTGCTGTGCTTATGGGCAACACATGAATGGTCACACACAGCTGCCCACGGGAAAAACTGTACAGAAAGCCACAGAATCCACTAAGTGGGGTTTGAACCTGAACAGTAGATGAGGTGGGAAAGATGCCTCTTTTTCAGTGAATTAGTGAATCTTTCTCAAAATGGTAGCATTCCCCCCCCACACACACACACTTGAAGTATAAGTGAGACTGAAATATTTTGACAGGGAAAAAGAGAACATTTGCAAGGCCATTTTTAACAAAGTCAGTGCCAGCCAAGGAAAACAGTTTGACATGTGAACACCTACAGTGATAAAACTTGAAGTGAGGGATGGGCAGAGCCTGATGTCATATCAAATTGCTAAAAAAAAAAAAAAAAAAAAAATACAGCCTCTCTTTTCATTTTTTCCACAAAGTTTATACACCTGACCAGTATCAACAAATTACACACTGTTCTTCTATCCAGTAAGGATTCATGTAGCAAATCATATAATGTAGTGGGTTTTTGAAACAGTACACATAAAGGCATTTCACCCTGACAGGATCTTCTCCCTCAAGTTTGTATGTGCTATGTAAGCAAAACAGGCTCAACACTTTTCAGACAAATGGTCTAAAATTTAGTTTTCTCTGACAATGAATTTATTTGAAAGGGGAATTTGTCCTTTTATAATACAGACTTAGTCAAACACAACTAAGTTCTTACATATAAGCTCAGATTCATTTGGGAGAATAGACTAAGAAATGAAGGTATTTCTAGGCATTTAGCAACATTCCGTGGGAGTGACACATGATATGCCATCCCTGAGGGTTCAGGCTGAGTCCTGTGTTAACTAGTTCTCACAGCCCCTCTGCAGCACAAGGCTCTTTCAGATCAACAAGGGTTTAACTGTGACATTGAGAGAATAGGACCAAGTCTCTATAGCTCCCTTACCAACCTGCCCCCAGTCAAGTGCTCAATAGAACTGGCACTGGAGACCATTGTTCTCAAGAAATTATCTACCTAGAGGTTCAGAGTTTGCATGGAAGTTAGCACAGAGCTAAACTTGGGGAAAATTAGAGTCACCTGGCAGAATGTTCAAATTGTAGACCTCTGGGCTCCTTTGCAATCCCCTTGAGAATCAGAGTCTCTGGGGATGGTGTATATATGAGATGTGTCTGTCATCTGTATTTTTAACCAGTAATCTTCATATTGCATGCCCAGCATCTACCTCAGGCTATTCCAGAGACTTCCTTACATTGACTCTGAGACTAGAAACATCACTCGATGGACTGTAGAATGGAATCACTATCTGGTTGCTTGAGGTCAGCTCTTAGATCACTCATTTCCAAGCAACAGTGGCAGAGACGTGGACTTCTCTTTTCCATATTCAAATATCCACTGACTTGGAATGCCTGTTCGAGGAGGAGTCTAACCTGAAACTTGGTTGGGAGGCATCTAAGAATAAGACTGCAAAGACACAAACATTTGCCTTTGTGCTTTCCTTCACTTACAAGATGGGCTGTGTGTGACCAGTAGTGGGGAATCCCCTAGCTATGGTTATAGCTCCTGGGTGACTTTAAACAGCTCTCAGAACAATAATGGGAGTAGAACCAGGAGAATCAGCTTGCAGCACTATAGATGAGGCCCAGCTTTCCTGAACTTTTCTTGTATTCAGCCAAGGCCTGGAGTCTCAGCTATCATGTATGAGCTAGAGCTTCTGGCTCCCTGGGAAAATCTCCCAAATTGAGCAACAATCTGATATAATGACCTTAATAACATTACCAACTCCATTTTAGTTTAATTGAGGAGCATCAAGAAAAGAGACAAGGATCTAGTTGGAAGGATGTACCCTAAAACAATATACCATGTTACTTCTCTGTGTACACTCTTAACTCCCTCCTGAAGACAAGATCCTTTGAATTATTTTCCTGGAAATGGGGATGAGGTCACAAGGATTTTTCCATAACATTCTGCACAATGCTCTTTTAACATTATTTGCCTTTAGACCGTCGTTACTTAACAATAGAGGAAAAGGGAATGTCTTCTCCAGGCAACACCTGGCCATGTACAAAGGCATTGGATTGCATTTCAGGAATGAAAAACACAGTGCTAGGTAGTGGGGACAGGCTGGGAGTTCTAGTTACCCCCCCCCAACAAAGAATTACCACTCTCTGGATGTCAGAATTTCCAAAGCTGGGAAATTGTAATTTAGGCTAAAGTGATTCCTCAGGTGAGCCACACAAATTGAGGACCCGGGGCCCAACTCGTGACTTCATTCTTTCTCTTTGGCAGTTGTCTGGGTGAATCTCTCAGCCGATATCATGGATCTTCAAAGAGATGTCTGGATTCTACCCAGTTCCCTCGGCTCCACTTCTTTAGTGGCCAGAAGTGAATGAGACTCTCTTAGTAACATCTGAAGCCCCTGTGCCTCTGGAAATGCTGCTGTGCATGGAGATCTCTACAGTGCTCTGGTCTCTAACCGTGGATATTTCCATTCTTGCCGTCCTTCACTCAGTGGCACCAGACACAGCCTCTTCTCTCATCTTCCAGTCTTTATGTGTCTTGCCTTCCATGTCACATGCTCTTAATTTTCTCCCACCTCTTGTTACACTTGTTAATGTCATATCCAGGTCTATTGTCGTCTTTGGTTACTTTATTCTCAAGCTTCCACCAGACAGTGTCAAACAGTTGTCTCTTAGATCTAGAATTCTGAGTTACAAACCCATATATCCAACTGCCCCCCTCCAAATTTGTCATTCATAGTTCTGTAGGCATTGGCAATCTCATTTGTCTGATCTGGATTTGTCATTTTCCCATCCCTTCATCTTCCCAGCATCCCAATCTACCCAGATGCAGAGTAGAATCTCAAGGCAGACTCCTGTTTCCTGCTCACTTGCAAACTTGCCTGCCACCCATCAAGGCCTCAGCAGTCAGTTTTCAAAGTATCAATGTAAATTTCATTTTGCTTGTGTCCATCATGGGTCAGACTGCTGCCACTTCTGTTATGTACCTTGCTCTAGCTTTTTAATTGGGGAATTGGTCCTCTGTCTTTATTCCTTCCATCCTGTCCATCACACAACTAAAGGGATGGTTTGGATATGTAAAACTGATCCTGCCGCTACCTTCTCTGATTTTTTTCCCTCTCATTTCTCTGATGTTGACAATCAAAGCTCTTCTGGCACCACTTGCAGGATTTGTGTCACAAAAGTTCAGTCCCTTTTGTGGCCTACAAATCTAAACTTCTAACAGCCCATAATAGTACAGTAAACTACCTATTACTTACCCACCTCCTAAACTAAAGGAAAGAGCTAAAATTATTGTCCATGCATCTGTTGCAAGTCCATTGCACTCTGGATAACTTAATCACACATAAGACTAAACAAAAAACTTCAGCAAGAGTGTGCCTAAACTGCACATTCATTTAGACTGAGTTCCAGAGGAGACCAAAATAGAGGACTTATGTCATGGTAGTGTCTCTCTCAACTTAGCTCTCAGAGCCCAGATAAGAGTGAATGGTCAATGAATGTGAGACAACTTGAATCAAACTCTTGCAACAATCTTTAAGTGTGTGAATGCTTTATGTTACTTGGGGCATGTCAAGAAGATATTTCATGGAGGGCACTAGAAGCTTGAAGAAAACAAAGCCATTTGTGTGGGTTAGGGAGCATTTATATAGACACACTAAAAACAACTGCAGAGGGCTTTTGGTACTGCCACCGGCTTCCTTATTTTTCAATCGCTCTTGAAATACAAACAAAACAACAGATAAAATGGGCAAAGAAAGGAAAATCTTTTTAAAACGAAAAGTGATCTTGAAGATGAGCCTATAAAAGAGGGGATGCCAAAAGGAACAAGTGTCCACAGAGCACCAGGGCAAGGAGGCATCTTCGGATCAGAACTGATCCACTCTTGTTCCATTTGATTTTTACTGAAGCTCTGGTGGCCTCTATTGGTGAAATAGAGAAATGCAGCTTCTGCAGAGAAGTGCCCGTTTCAAACGTGCTTTGGAATTAAGATTGTTAAAACTTCCTAAGACTGTTGACGTCTTAAGACTCTCTCCTGTCTTGTTGTTTCATTGTCTGGCTAAATGTCTTAACTTCTTCCATTCCATCTGCTGTTACACCCCCTAATTGGTATTACTAAAGACAGGAACCCTCGATTATCCCAGAAGTTAGGATAATTTCATCATGCTCAGCGTACTTGGATCTCAGTTTAGTTCTCGGGCAAAGAGAACTTCAAATTTATCAGGTCCCTTCTTTAAAAGTGTAGTTTACACCAGAGCAGCTAGTCTGTCATTTAAATAAACTGCAACGTTGAGAAGTAACTCCCATAGTTACAGTTTTCAAAATACACCCTGTTCTAGGTAAATACAAGCCCTTGGAATTCTGCCAATCTGCCAGTTAAAGGTGAGATGGAGCTCCAGTTCGAGTATTCGGAAAAGATTAACTGTCATTTGATTTAAAGAAAAAAGGCTGTCACTATTGTGTAGGCCGGACTATTTCAATGTTAAAATGAGAGGGAGAAAAGCAAAAACCAAAAAAACAAAAACAAAAAACAAAACAAACAAACAACGCCCCCCCCCAAAAAAAACCAAAAAACCAAATCCGAATAAGGAAGAAAGCCAACTCATTCCAGTCACAAAATAAAAGCTTTAGACCACCCCTTTCACAACTAGGACGAAGAAAATGGGCGTTGTCCTGGAAGCTGCCTCCCCCCTCCTGCCCATCCCCCTCCCGGGAGGCGCGCGGGGTTGGTTCAGCACCTCGGAAAGCACCCCATTCCTTCATGGGGACTACGCATGCTCTTTGGGGTTCTCTGCAGAGACTCGGTGGACCCGAATGTAACTCCTGTAATCCTGGTAAGTCACTGGGGGTTGACAATATCGGACAAACAGAAAACACTAACAGAGCTCCGGGCAGTGACGGCGTGAATCAGGTTCGAGGCAGCCAGAGTGAGACACGGATGTTCTCCTCTAAAAGAGAAAGGACCATAGCAGAAGCCGACAAAGGTGTTGGGAAGCGAAGCGGCTGGAGAACTGTGCTGGAGCTGGAAGCTCTTTCTAAGTGACAACCGGGAAGCAGGGGGGATAAGATTCAGTCCTTACCACTCCTCTGCTCTAATCCCGACACTGAGCTCAGCCAGCCCTTGAGCCCAAGGCGGTCTGGGTGCGGACTGGGCTCAGTCACAGTCTTCAGAGGCTTCTTAGAAAGCTCAAGCAACTGCTCCGCGCGCCCCTTAGGTACCACACCCGGAGAAAGCGGTCTCTCGGGTAAGTTGGCCGGCAGAACATGACCCAGAGGCACCTGCGCCTGCAGGTGGCCTCTGCAACCACCGCAGCTACCATGAGTAAAGGGGCTGAGGGTGATGAGCTCTCAGATTTCTTCAGTATCATCCCAGACTTGCTGGAGGTTGCCAATACGAGCAGTAACGCGTCGCTGCAGCTTCCGGACTTGTGGTGGGAGCTGGGGCTGGAGTTGCCTGACGGTGCGGCGCCCGGGCATCCCCCTGGCAGCGGCGGGGCACAGAGTGCAGACACTGAGGCCCAGGTACGGATCCTCATCAGCGCGGTTTACTGGGTGGTTTGTGCTCTGGGACTGGCCGGCAACCTGCTGGTTCTCTACCTGATGAAGAGCAAGCAAGGCTGGCGCAAATCTTCCATCAACCTCTTTGTCACTAACCTGGCCCTGACTGACTTTCAATTCGTGCTCACTTTGCCCTTCTGGGCGGTGGAGAACGCTCTAGACTTCAAGTGGCCTTTCGGCAAAGCCATGTGTAAGATCGTGTCCATGGTGACATCCATGAACATGTATGCTAGCGTCTTCTTTCTCACTGCTATGAGTGTGGCACGCTACTACTCTGTGGCCTCAGCTGTTAAGAGCCATCGGACCCGAGGGCATGGCCGTGGCGACTGCTGCGGCCAGAGCTTAAGGGACAGCTGCTGTTTCTCAGCCAAGGTGCTGTGCGGGTTGATCTGGGCTTCTGCCGCCATAGCCTCGCTGCCCAATGTCGTTTTCTCTACCACCATCAGGGTGATGGGCGAGGAGCTGTGCCTCATGCACTTCCCCGACAAGCTACTGGGCTGGGACAGGCAGTTCTGGCTGGGTCTGTACCACCTGCAGAAGGTGTTGCTGGGCTTTCTGTTACCACTGAGTATCATCTGTTTGTGTTACCTGTTGCTGGTGCGCTTCATCTCCGACCGCCGCGTAGTGGGGACAACGGATGGAGCCGGAGCAGCAGCAGCAGGGGGAGGCCTGAGTGCGGCCAGCGCTCGGAGGCGGTCCAAGGTCACCAAGTCAGTGACCATCGTAGTCCTGTCCTTTTTCCTGTGTTGGCTGCCCAACCAGGCGCTCACCACCTGGAGCATCCTCATCAAGTTCAACGCCGTGCCCTTCAGCCAAGAGTATTTTCTGTGCCAGGTGTACGCGTTCCCAGTCAGCGTGTGTCTAGCACACTCCAACAGCTGCCTCAACCCCATCCTCTACTGCTTGGTGCGCCGCGAGTTTCGAAAGGCGCTCAAGAACCTGCTGTGGCGCATCGCGTCGCCTTCGCTCACCAGCATGCGCCCCTTCACCGCCACCACCAAGCCGGAGCCACCGGAGGATCACGGGCTGCAGGCCCTGGCGCCTCTTAACGCTGCTGCAGAACCTGACCTGCTCTACTATCCACCCGGTGTGGTGGTCTACAGTGGGGGGCGCTACGACCTGCTGCCTAGCAGCTCAGCCTACTGAAATCTGCCAAGACTCAAGAGGGCCTGCTAGGGAAAATGAGAGGGGAGAGCGGTTTGGGGGCTGGAGGAACGGGAATGGAGAAATAGGTAAGAAAGGGGTGCTGTGGGGAAGGGCAGTTTGTGAAAGGTCAGAGAACTATCTCTGCACAAATTAGGTTAATGGGGTTGAGCTAGCAGCCTCAGCTCTGGCTCCCCACTCCCCACTCCTTGTCTTTTACTCCAAGTCCCACTCCCCCACCCTGCCCACTGAACACTATGGGATACCCAGAAGCTGGGAACAGCATCGGGAAGGAAAAAGGTTGGGTTTAGCCAAATAATGTCCGGACAAGGATTATTTGACCCAGCAACGCAGGGTAAATTGCCCATAAAGCCTACTAATGGGCTTTGATCTGAGGGACTGTCCCAAGTAAAGCTCTAACTTGCTGTGATGGTCTGGAAAAGAAAATGAGAAATAGAACCCTGGTATCCTGTATCATCCTGGTCAGGGCTAACATGCACAAGCTGAGCCTGATCTCTCTCTGCTGTGCCTCTGAGCACAAATGTCACCTGTGTCGCCAGGAGTCTCTAGGAAGTGGCATGGGGTGCAACAAAGAGCACCATGATTAGAGTGAATGAGACAGAAAAACCGTTTTATGGTCTGGCCCTGAAGGATAGGGGGGATGAGATAAGTGAGAGGGGAGTGTAGTGTCTCCCCTGAAAGCCTGGTACCCAGACTCTCTTGAGGACAGTATGGATACCTGGTGCTTTGATCTATTGCTGCAGGTGAGACAGCAAGCACCCTGAAAGTGCTTTAGCAGCCCTTCACTCTTTGGGAATCAACAGAGATGAGAAACTGGAGTGGCAGATAACGGGATGTTTGGGACTTAGAAGGGCAGTAAATATTGTCCCACGGGTTTCTGGGGGTTTGATCTTCCCGAGGGGGAGGGAAGACTCCAGTAAAATCTCTCCTAAAGAGAAAGAAGAGGCGGTTCTCGAGAGCATGGCCAGATGTGTATGACTGAAGCTTTGCACTGCAATTGACAGGAGAAGGTGACACTTGGAATTTGAGTGGGAAACTATGCTAACCAAGTTCCATACTCTTGAGCAATTTGCTCATTGAGTATGTACAACAGCCACAGGGCTGTTCTGCAGACTGAGCAGACTCCTTGTGGTAGCTCAGTTCTAGTCACAGTCTAGGATTTTAAGATCTCCACAGAGTCCATTCTTGAGACTGCTCTGAGAATGAGATCAAGTATTAAAGTGTCCATCCCTCAACCAGGATCAATAGAGGGGCTACTGTTCTGCTTGGCTTGGTCTGGGGTTAAGAGGCTGCAGGAGCAGGCACCTTACACTGTGGCATGGACATTTTAATATAGGAAAGAACCATTAGAAAAACATGGTTACTTAAATGGCCTCCTGGACTATATATATAGGACTGTTGAGTAATGTTGTCTGAATTGTACTGTTACATGTGAGGCTTACAGCCTGGAATATGGGGCCTACACACCTGCCACCAAAGCCACACTTTCTGTAACATAGTTTCAGACACTCGGATGCCTTCCACGAAAAGAACAAAATCAAAGCAAGTCCTGCAGCTTCGTTTTGAAGCAACCATATCAGTCCTCCTTTGCTCTTTGGCATTGTCGGCACTGGTATTGACCAGTGACCAGGTCAGCAGTGTTTGGAATGTGAGCCCCTAATGCTCTTTGCTGGATAGTTTTATGCCAATTTGACACAAACTAATGTTATCTGAGAGGTAGTAACTTCAACTGCCTCTGTAAGATTCGGCTGTGGGGCATTTTCTTAATTAGTGATTGATGGGAGAGGGTCCAGGCCATTGTGGGTGATGCTATCCTTAGGGTGTTGGTCCTCAGTTCTATAAGAAAGCAGGCTGAGCAAGCCATGAAGAGCAAGTATGCTCTTCCATGGCCTCCATCAGCTCCTGCCTCAAGGTTTCTGCCCTCTTTCAGTTCCCATTCTGGCTTCCTTCATTGATGAACTAAAATACCAAATAAACCCCTTTCTCCCCAATTTGCTCTTTGGTCATGGTGTTTTGTTGCAGCAATAGAAATCCCAACTAATGCACACTTCAATATACAAAATAAATAAAAGGGCCAACCTAAGAGGAAACAGATGCCCATCTGTATTAGACTGGAAGAGTAAAGTCACTTGATATTTCAATTTTGACAGTAACATTATTTGTGGATGGCTCAGATTTTTTAAGAAGAGATGCTGATGTGTGTGTTTCTGCTGTGGGCACTACAGAAAAAGAAGATGCTGGTCTGGGGCCAGGACTTCATGCAAATATCTGTAGAAGGGGTCACTTTATCCAAATCCAAAGTTGAGGGTGTCAGAGAATACCACAGGGGGATCAAAGACTACGGATTTGGTCTACTCAAAGATAGAACAACCAGAGGTGGCTGGGCAGCCCCTGTGTATGCCGTGAGTGGGCCATAAACCAGACACAGTCCAGAATTCACACTCAGGACAAGCAGCCAGAGAACCAAGCAAGACAATGCAGAGAACAATGATTAGGACATTACAGTGAGGCTACAATAAGAAAAGGGGGCAGGTATGAGAGTCCAGGGAGAAAAGACAGGATTTGCTCATCTAGGAAATATGGATGTATTGTTGACAAGTGATGGTGGAGGGGGAAAGAGTAAGCAGATAGATTAGGGATGTGGGAAGTAGTGTGCCTTCCCTTTCTCCCTTAGGAGTTCCCTGGGTTTCTACTAAAAATGTTTGCACCCCTACATTAATTTTATTTGTCTAAAGTTAAGATGATTTTGCCAGAATGAAATTCATTTGCCAAAGAAAATAAAAGTTTGGGTTTCCTGAGGTAGTCAGAGGCTTTTTAAAATTGTATTATGTCCACTCATTCAGACTTTAATGGAGTTGAGGTCAATGGGTAAAGCACTTGTGTGTGTGAGAGAGAGGCACAGACAGACAGACAGACAGACAGACAGACAGACAGAAAGACAGAAAGACAGAAAGACAGAAAAACAGACAGAAGATAGAAGATAGCAAGACAGAAAGAGATTGCTTTAGGTCCTTACCCCAGCTCACTACTTTATCAAATGTTGCAAAATCAACGTTGTACATTGACATAGTAATATTTATTGCTTCTTGTATTGGCCAAACATGTTTGGTCATTTGTAATAAAGGCCCTGTGGCTGATCAGTAGTGGCCATGCTTGACTTCTTTACGGCCCAAGCAGGATGGCCCTCAGCTGAAAGACACATTCCAAACTGTTCCATTCCTTCATTCCCAAGTCTTCAAAGACCAAAACAATCTCCTTGAAATTAGATTTAAGAATGACATGGAACTCTCAGGTGCCATATAAACTTTATAGAGGTGAGTATATGTAGACTGAGTTTTCCTGTTCCAAACGCCTATTCCCAAACAACAGGCAGCTGCTTCCTAAATAACTGGCTGGGAGGCTTAATGTAAGTTACAAATGCTCAGACTTGTTATTACCTAATTCTTACATTTAAATTAAACCATATTTCTTACCTATGTTTTGCCACATGGCTCATACATTATTACCTCATTTTCTACATATCCTGCTTCCGTGGTGGCTGGCTGGCATCTCCTCATGGAATGAAATGCTGTCAGCCCATATTCTAGATCCCAGAACCTCCCACCCCCATGGAAACATCCTGTGAGGCCATTTGAAAAACCTCCACAGGTCTTTACTGAGTTCATCTTCCAGAGGCAAAGCATACCACTCAGTCTGTGTGCTCTTGGGTGTAAGGGGAGGCTGAGGGTAGCTGTTGGAATGGTAGTAAGAGGTAGAGAAGTATGGGTCACCACAGAAGCACTAACACTGCAAGTGTTAGCATGTTATAGGTAGGATAGAAACAACAATGAAAGTGGAGATCCAGCCTTGGTTCATAGCATTGAATGCCATTCATCCTCTTGCTGTGAGCCCTGAAAGCATTGGGGTAGAGGATGCACCCATTATGCACAGGATAATTGAGTAAAAGAGGACACAAAGGTCTTTGGAAAACAACCTAAGCATTTCTTCCCTTCTCCCAACTGCTAATCCCAAATGGCCTGGTACTACTCATCCATTCTACTGTGCACAGGGCAAACAAAAGCAACATCCGAACTCCCAAACAACCACATTGGGAGAGGCAGCTCATTGCCATTCTCAGAATTCCCTTCTACCAGGCAAAGAAACACATAACTATATCTTTCACATCTAAAGGCATATGGACAAATGTCCTTTCTGCATGGGTCAGGCACATTTGGAGTTGGACAGCTGATACTTAACAAGGCTGCAGAAAACCCAAGGTGGAAGGGAATGTTGATGGGGCTTTGCCAACAAAGACCATGCCATTTGTTAAGCACTGATCACCTGCCTGTGTTTGCTCTCTACAGGAAGCAGTAGAGGCAAAGCAGTGGATTCCAAGTCCAGCCCTGCCACTTACCAGTTGCATGGCTTCAGATGAGCTACCTAATGGCTTTCTGCCTCAGTTTCCTCATCTAAAAGTGAAGATCAGCCATAGCACCCATTTTTAGAATTGCTATCAATGAAGTTAAACCTTGGCACTAATGGGAAGCACTCCACAGTCTATGTACCAATGCTCTGAGAATGGAATTCATTATACCAAAAGCATGCATGAGTATGTGTCATTTGGGGATGTTAAATAGGTTGCCACTGAGTACCAAAGAAAGGATCAAAACTAGCCAGGCTCTAAAGCTCATGATTGGTTTTCCTAGTATATAATGTGGCCTCTCAGCATCTCTTTAGGCTGCCCCCTGAGGGGTTTGGCTACAGAAAAGGCACTTAGGTGGGGGTGGGACAGAATATCATGGGAGGAACCTAGGAGTTGCTTCTTGAAACTGTTGAAATGAAGAAGGTACAGACTCAAGAAAAATAGTTTTACTCCATCAATGAAACAAATAAACACTCTTAAGAAGCGCAGCTTTCAAAATGAGACATTCAAGCAGATTTGTTAAGAATGCCATACATTAACTGGAATTAATTGTGAGCAAATTAAATTTGAATAAATCAACACCATAAAATGATCAGCAATATCATAAATTATTTCTGAATTGATGAAATACGTGATTTTCCAATGATATGTGGACTGCTTTTTTTTTTAATTATATTATAATCACCACAGGTGGAATTGGTTTGTGCCTCAGATGTTATCGGGGCCTGAAATACCTGTTGAGAAGCAGAAGCTGACTTTCCCATCCCTGCTCTGAGGGGAAGCAGGAAGGAAGTTGCAGTGGGGTAGGCCACACTCACCTTTTCCCACGTGTGCACACAAGGGAGATTCCTACATGGGGTATACAGTACCCAAAGCCCCATTTCTTGCCACAGGTCTCATTTGTCTGAGGTTTGGGTCCATGTCTCGTTAAAAACCTAATCTACATATCTAACAAAGAGAGCCACAAAGCAACAGCCTATCAGTGCCACTGCAGAGGCTGTCATCACCACCACGATGACACTCCCAGCCATGTTGACCAGGAAGCCCAGGCCACCTCCAACCAAGATCTGAGCCAGCTGCACCATGCAGGTGAGTGCAGCACAGTCCACACCTTTGCCTCTCCCACTGTTGTCAGGGACTCCTGGGGCTCCCTGCAGCTTCTGCAAGAGAAACACAGGAACAGCCATTCATCTACAGGGCACTGGTACGCTTGGTCAAGGGTCAGCTTACTTTTTCTGGGAAGAGTCCAATGTCAAATACCCTTGTGCTTCATAGGATCTTGGTTGGAACTGACTCTGATCTCACAAGTCAAGAAAGATTTCGAGTAAGAACAAATTGCAAACTAATGCAAACTTGATTAGATGCCATACCATTTTTATGCACCACGAAACAGCATCCTTCCTTCTTTGAATTTATTTCAACCATTTGAAAACTGAAAGGGAGGTATTATCTTATAAGCTACCTGAAAACAGCAGGTTGCCTTTGACCAGCAGGCCACAGTTTGCTAATTCCTAATTGGTGGACTACAGTGAACTTCATTGATGCTGTCTTCCTCATCTACAAGGAAGTCTTTTCCTCCAGCTTTAATGAGTATATGGCTTAAGCATGAATATGGTCAGGATGCTCTTTGTAAGAAATACATAAGTACAGTGTTGCAGAAACTCAACAAAGCAACAATTCAAAAACATCTTTTTTCCTTCCCTGGTGTTAAAAAAGGCAAGCAGTATTGGTAGTTAGGCGGTG